>JAQMRL010000018.1:4800000-6278991 GCA_035578175.1 Catonia carolina
GTTTAAATTAACAAATATATTAATTTAATTTTTAATATATCACTTGGTATTTTAAATTTTATCCTAATGGTAAGCATTATCTTGCATTATAAACGATTACAGTAGGAAAATGGGTGAGAAGCGAGAGAATAACTGTAAGCGTGAGCAATTGCAGGACAGGAGAAGAGGATATCGCGGGCACAGCAGTAACATATTCGGATTAGGCTGAAATTTATACGTCTACAATGCGGTGGCAATTAAGCAAGAAGGCTGAAATTTCTCGTCCGCATTTAAGATGCTCAAATTGTCGGAGGGAATATTTATTACCTTAACTCCGTATCTCTAACATTATGCAGACACCATTCAATGTGAACTGTACTAGTCGGTTGGAGTACGAGAGAGAAATATCATTTTTGATATTTCAGAGTACTATTCATACAGTCTATGCCCATTCTATAAGGTAATATAATTTCATCAATGTTACAAATGAGAAACAAATTACACAATTCAGCTGTTTAATTTTTAATCATATTTTATTTAGGAGACAAAATACTAATGATTTCTAAAACAGAGAATATTTTTTGGCCGGTGGTAATGCATTCGACTGCTATACCAAATGAACCGAGTTGAATTTTTGCGTTAGACCTAGAAATCTTAATGTAACATTTCATAGCGTGTCATTTAAACGCAAGAGTTAACTCCGATGTTGCATTAAACATCAAAACATCAATTCAAGCTGATAAATACAATGTATTGTACGGTTTTTATAATTTCTTTATATTGGACATTAACTAGAATGTTACATTCTGTTCTGCGGAGTAACATTTTATTTTTAAAACAAAGAAGTGAACCTTTTTGTTTTTCTTAAGTTCGTACCTTTATGGCTCAGAGATTAAAACTCCAACAAGATTTAAAAGTAGAATAAGAATATGGATATGCGTTTCCGGAGGAGTTGTGAGTTGAATGCGCTCGATCGAGTCAGGAACAACGAAAATTTTAAAGAAGTAGACAATTTGTTTTGTTTTGACAAAATTTAAAAAATACAATTCATCTGGTAGTCATCGGCGAAAAATTGAGGAAGAAGGTTGCCACAGAAAATTTGGCTATGATCCCAATCAGAAGGAGGAAGTGAGGGGCCAAAACATGAGTGGACGGGGTGTATTATGAGAGCTACTGGGTGGAGATGTTTAAGAAATGAATAAGTGTTCAATGAAAATGAATGGTGTTTTGAGTTAACGTAAAACCTAATTCTGTAGAACAGCCTTTATCATAGTAGTCCAATAGTAATATATAATTTCTTAGAAATAAGCGTAAGCTGTAATTCAATATAACAGAAATATTTTTACTTTATACAATAATGATATTGACAAATAACTACTTACTACTTTACGGCGACGTTTCTACGGATGATCCGCTTCTCGCATACTTAAACGCCATCGATCTCGATCCCACCAGTCGTCCTCTCTCAACTGCCTCTTCTCCATTGCGGACCTGATTCCCTGCAGCAAATCACGGCCTTCATCTTCTACGCCGACTTGAAGGATAATACTCCAAGAGTCTCCTCGGCCATCTATACCCCATCCTCTGAACATGGCCATACCACTCCATTTGCCTTATTTCAATGTCCTTCACTATTGTGCTACCACAGCCTAACCTCCCCTGATTTCCTCGTTTCTAACCCTATCCATCCGGGAGATCTGATATGAGCGGCTGAAGCAATCCATCTCTAAAACCCTCAGTTTGTCCTGACTTCTTCTATCCAGGGTCCAAGCCTCATAACCATACAACGTAATAGGCTTCACTAACAAATAACAACTTTTATAAAAACAAGACAATAGATTACGATATCCCATGATGCGGTGTTTCCGGTGCCAGAGTGCAAACCAGAAAGTCCCGGCTTTAAATTTTGGGTAAAGCCTTGAAATTTTAACAAGCTGAAATGTACCGCAACACAATAATTACTAAAATAAAAAGCTACTATGGGGCAGAAATGGGCTTTACATAAACTAAGAACTATATTAATTTTTTAAATTAATTGAACTAACGTAAATGTAGAAACAGGTTTTCCTTATTATCAATAACTGTAATTTTAAATTACAGATAAAGAACTTAAATCTGACTTATTATTGCTTTAACTACTAAACTATTAACATAACTCGCAAAATTTATAGACAGATTTATATACGATGTTATTTGTTGAAAATTCAATAATTTTTTTATTCCGTTCCAATTGCAGGGATTCTTAAGAACATTTTTGATGATTCAAACAAACAAGGCAATAACATTAAAAATTATGTGAAATATAAAAAGGCATGTAATGTAAGTATATTTTACAAACTTTGCGAAGAAGTTACTTTTTTAGTCAAACAAATGAAAGAACAAAGTACATCCAATTCTTGGTGGAGCATCTGAAGTCCTGAGCAGCAGTTGTCTGGTATTGAATTACTGATGTAGTTAAAAAGATTTAGTGAATTAATAAGCAAGTGAACTTTTTACTTAAACTTCTTGGAGTTCGCACTTCTTCCTTTTTTATACCTCGCTTGTTCCTTTTTTCTTTCTGTATATTACTTCATCACGTCCCATTTTCTATACAGTATTGTTGTTGTGATGTTATATCATTAACAAAACAATTGTTAAATTATTTTACTTACGTAAAAGTATAGTTCTAAAAATTAAGTTGCACGTGAAAAAATATTTTTTAGCTATCTGAAAACAAACACTTGTGTTTCAAAATTAAAATTGAAAAATAAAATTTATACTTCACATTTTTCAAAAAAATTTTGAATACGCCTTTTGTTTAATATTTTAAGGAAGTGCTCAGAATTTCTTGCTACTATTTATTTAATAACGTACACTTTCGTTTACATCTTTTTGTGTTTCTTGAAAAGCTGAATGCAGTATTACAAATTTTATAAATCTTTCATTTGTTGATCTTTAACGACTGGTTTTATTGCGTAAATTTAATAAAGGTAACTAAATAGTGTTCCGCCTCGGCTGAAATTCAACATCACTAAATGAACCTTCTTTTTCTAATCAGCCTCTACTGAACCACTGCCCCAAGTTTACTGGGTTAATCCGCAAACTTGTGAAATGAAACAGAACTAAATTCATTTTTATTAAAGAATAGCGTTCACCTTGATTAATTTCGTGTCCCAAAAGAGTTTCTTATGTTTCAAGCAAATTTTTTGGAGAGGCTTTTATGTTAGGCTTTCTAAGCCAAAGTATTGGTAAGAGTGTTCCACCAATAACTGGCAGTTACAAAAATCAATGATCCATTTCATGTTACTCACACAGGCTAACTTCAAACACTATGTTGCGTAAGAGATAACTTGAATTGTTAAAATTCAACATTCACATTCTATTAAAATTCTGTTCATTTTACATAGCATTTGAGTTTTAGTTGGGTGAATAACAGACAGTTTGACTAATATAATTTAATTCTGCTGAGAAAACTCTTTGCAATTGCGTCGACTGATAGCTTATGTTTAATTTCCTCTAAAACACCTATTATAATTAAGTGACTATCAAAATAATTTTGAACAGAAACGTTTACTTGAAAGATAGTATTGCTTAAGGTCAGTTACATAAAGTGTTAGTATTTAGATACCGCTTGTTACTTCATGCTGAAATTACGTCTTTTTTCAACTAATAGTAACCTAATTAATTTTTTTAGTATCTAATTGTAAATGATTTATTACGCTAGAATATTTCATTTCATAAAAAAATGATTTTTCTGAAAATATTTGTGAATCAAATATTATTGTAGAAGATTACGGAAAGCAGACAAACGAATGACGGGTTTAAGATATTATATAGGTATAAAATTATTAACAAGAACTAGGGCAGGCAACAATTTTTAGGATATACCAGACCTCAGGTATGAGGGAATAAATTTTTCGGGATTTTATAGTTAAAAGTGGTTCTACAAAATAAATTGACAACTATTCAATCCGAATAATGCAATAATTAAGTCGGAAAAATAATTGCGTAATTCTATACACCAATATCATAATAATAGTACAAATACCTACAACTGTTTTGAAAAATTTACCCAGTACAGGAATTGCATATCAGAGGAGTTCAATGCTTTTTATATTGACAGAATTAATAATTATCCGATTTGCATTTCAAGAAAATTGAAACTAAATTATTTGTCCAATTTCAGAAGTTGGGGTAAAAATTGATTGACATTTTTATTCAGAAGGATTTTTTTCTTTATTTCTTACTATTAACAATCCTATCAGTAGGATTATAGATTTCATTATTATGTTTCTGATCTTCTGTTATTTCCTATATAGTAATAAAGTTTTGTTTAGTAAAAAGGTAAATTCACGGATGTTTAAAATTTGTTCAAGTTCATATTACTGTAAAATGTTTTGAATTTCTGTTTGTTTTATTTTTATTTTTTTAATATTCAGAATTTGACATAATGTAAAAAAATTAAGTCAATTTGTCTTAATAATACAAATTAAATTCATTCGTCGCATTGTGAACTGGTAACTTTTTTATCGTTTAAGTTATATAAGCGTACCAAAGCGAATACACTAAGTTATTACTTAACATTATTTTAATTTTATCTAACATGAATGTATTCATAATTATTGCTATAATTTATGTTTTAACGCATTATGGAAAATGTAAACTAGATTAAATGAAACAAAAAAAAAAATGAAAAGCATGATAAGTTTCCGGAAGAAGATGTAGATTCATTAATCAAAATTTGGCATGATGAAAGACTCCCTCACTCAGCGATTGTTTGAAAAATGAATCCTGCCACAATGAATATTAATGCAAGAAAAGTGTCGAACTGTCAACTAAACTACTGTATACCCTTCAGCCCAATTGCTCAAAAAATCACAATAATAAAACATCATTATGGTATAAAAATAATAATGTCGTACAACTTTCTAAATGAAAAATTTTTTATACAGAACAAATTTATTCTTTAAAATTACATGTAAATTTCTGAAACGCATATTTCATAGTAAGCTAATTGTGAATTCATATAAAAAATTTTCATTCTAGGATGAAGTTGTAATTTTAGTCTTCTATTTGAAACTGTACCAAAATGTGTGTACAACAACCAAACTGTTTAACAAATAATAAGCATAAAATAACATGATTTTGGTACATTAAAACTAGAATCCATTGGCGCAGTTTCACTATTCACAAGATGAAAGCGAAAGAAATATTTTTACATTAAAAACAACATTCTTTCATGAAAAAATGTGTGTGTTTAATAAATAGTTGAATATGAAGGTTAAAGATTGAAAATATATAAGTATTATATATTTTTAGGAATACCCGCTAAAAAAATTACATTTACAGGTATCTTCTCCCTTCTTTTTAATCTTCAGTCCACTAAACTTTCTACGTTTATATGTTAAAGTAACAGAGTTTTTAAATATTATTTCTTTTAATTCAATATTTTGTATGTCGTTGGCAGTGACAAATGAGGTATCTAGGTCGTTATATGTAAAGTTAAACATGTAATGTACAGTCTATTAGCAAATGCATTTAGGCTGGACGAATTTAATTTTTCATGAACCGCTTAGTTTTGCACTGCAAAAACGTAGTAAACCATTTATGCATTTGGGCATTGGCTGACTTTTGTATAAAGTAACTTTAAATTACTATCAATTGAATATTTACGATGAACCTTTTTTTGTAGAGCTACTTTACTTAAGTCGAGAGTTTAGTAAAAGTTTTTTTACGATGATTATAAGTAAATTTTTGGTCAAGAATATATATTTCTGTAGTGGACTTTAACGTTTTTAAGTTATTAATAATAATAGTAATAATAAATTTTATTATACTGTCAATATTACATACATTTACCTTACAAAATACACTTAATTCTATACATTAACTACAAAGAAAAAGTAAAAGAAATAAAATAAAATAAAATAAATCAATTTACTACTGTATTCACTTATGACATGACCTAGAGGCCGTCTGCCATGATGAAGACACTAAGAAAACCCTACATTAACTAAAACACATAAGTAAATTTTAACCCTCTTTTTATAAATTTATTAAAATTAAAAAGCTCAACTGATAAATTGTTAACAACAGGTAAGCATTATTACCCACACCACGAAGCCACCCTGCATTGACATAGGAGAAATGCACTACCCGTAAACCAAAATTTATTAAGCTTCACTAAAAATTAAGTAATAACCACTTTCAGTAATTAAATTCTGTGACCAGATACTTTCTATATTTGATTGCAGCCCTCACGTATCCTAATAGACTACTAATTTTCACCGTTAAGTTATTACTCTTTATAAGTATCTGTGATTACTCGGACATAAAAAAATATTATATATATAATTTATTCGAGAAAAACTGCAACTGTTCAACATTTTTAACCACAACCAACAGTTGCAATAGTAATAGTGTTATTAGACTATCCCTTATGTAAGGAAATCGGCCAGTAGTAGCTGCTTTTCAAAGCGATTCACAAAAACTCTCTATTCTAATGCCTCTTCAGTTTTCTAGGTGAGTTGTATGGTAACGAGGAATGAACAATCATTGAATGTGTGAATTTCTGCAATTGTGTAGTTTGCTACGGAACCGTGCGTATAATTTTTTCATCATTTCATGTACCATTTTAATTTATTATTTTAATCTCTATGTATTGCTTTTTTACCTACGTAGACCTATCTATTGTAAAACCTGTGATTATGTAAAGATTTCTTTTCTTAAATGCTCAACACGTCTTATGTTAGATTTTTTAACAAATCCGTAGACAGTAAACCGCAGGTCCAGATAGGATAAAACAAATTAAATTAATAAAATCCCTTTCCATTAGATAAAAGGGTCCCATATTCATGGCAGTTTTTTTAGAAGGCTTACCTTTGAGTTATGACAAAAATCATTAGTGATTTCTGTATCTACTGTTTAAAAGGAATGGAATGACACTATTTTTGTTTTCAAATTCCGACTTAGATTTCTTGACTTCCAGTTTTTGGTCACATCCTGCCAAAACCGGAACTTCAAACCCAATTCAGGCTCATTAACTTTTTGTGCATATTACGATTCCAAAACCCGTTTGTTGTTATCTCTTGCAATTTCTGACATCTGAGTGTGATGGACGGACGGCAAGGTAAATGGTAGACGACAATTTTAAAAATTGCCAACAATAATAATATTGAATAATTTTATAAAACTTTAAAGCGTTGCGACAGATTAATCTTCCGAAAGAAATTAAAAAAAATATATTTTGATCAAGTAGTTGTTATTCAATTGGTTGGTTATACGTGAAAACAAAATTTCGATTAGGTAGAAAGAAGAAAAATACTATATAGCCAAAAGAAATGAAATTGTAGCTTGCTGTGAAAAGGTACAGAGGACGAGACAAATAAAAAATGTAGGTGTGGGACAGTAGTTGATAATAATCCCTCCTCGTGAACAAAATAAAGAAAATAAAAAAGCCGATTCTGTGAACATTTTATCGAAATGACAAAAAAAAATTACGAGCAACGCATGCAATGAATACATGTCTTTGTAAAGTACAATTTTCTTATCGCTGTTATTAACCCTTATTCACTTTAATTTAGAAATTTATTAACAGATTAATATTTTATTGTTAAGTTAGCGTGACAGTTCAGTTTCTCTTTTAAGTTTCAACCAGAACAAACCTGTAAAGTAGGCTAATCAAATTTCCAAAAACAATTTAGGATAAATAAGTCTTGATAGAACATTCACGCATGCAATCTCTTATTAATTTTTACTTTGAGAACGCTATTTAAAATATTATAACTCATATTAATATTTAGCATCCCTCCGATCGCTGCTTTACAAGACTATCTGATATCACAGCGTTTAAGTTCTCATACAACCTCACACAATGAAAGTAATCACACTGTACAGATAAACCAATCAGTACTGAAAAAGGTTTTTGACATCAATATAAATGACCAATAGAACAAAAGAAATACGACCGTGAGATAAAACTGATGAGTTATAAGCAAAATGTAAATAAAAAATATTTTTTTGATGGTACGATCGCTTTAATAATTTTTTAAAAGTTTACTTCGTATATCACCTCATATCATTACCAACACACAAGCTAAGACTTCTGTAGGAATTTCCACAAAAAAATTTACCGAGCAAAAATCGGATGTGAAATATTTTTTTAATATGCTCAAGCGTTGTTGGCCAAGAGACGTTCACCAAATTAACCACTTTGGGTGCGGTGTTGGTACCAACAAATATTATTTTAATGGTAAATAATTTTATAAATTCAAATTTTCTAGTTCTTATTTCATTAACAGATTGTAAGTGAACTAAATAAATCAAACAATATTGATACAATGTTGATATTCAGCTTCGAAGCCAGGTTTATTTATTGTCAATTAAACCAATCAACTACTAGTACCTTATTAAGCGTTTTTCTCTTATTTTTATTAAGGTGACACACAAAATACTTAATTCATCAACGTATACAAACTGCAGATTATTTCATTACAAAATATAATAAATAAATTTTATATATGAATAGACTTCTATTAATGTTTCATAAAATACATTCGTTGATTAAAGTAATATAAATATTTGATATTTGTTTTATTTTGTAAACGAAAGCACAAAACAGAATTCATAAAAGGGAGCGACACGTAAACAGTAACTCATATTGTAATTGAAATTTGTGAGAGAATATAATTTTGGCGCGTAAATAAATAACTTACTAAATTGTTGAACTATAACCACTACCAGGGAAAATACATCATCATTTATTTGAAGGGGGAAAGGTATAACGGAGAGAGATACGTGAATTGAACGTGTCCAGCAATTCAAGATGGTGTTCCGACTCATGGGGCAGTTCTTTCTTTGAAAATTACATCAGCAATTTCCTAGCGCAGTTACCTTTCTCGAAAAAATGTTCTGCTGCTTTCAGTCTCACACAGTCTTTAGCTATTTCCTACTGAACGAGCTGATATAACATTTACCTTTACAACCGTATGTTGAAATTTCTTACATACACTGAACATTATTTTATTACTCTGGTACTAAATAGATATATACTGATCTGTTGACTTAGAAATTTGACCTGGTAAAGAATACACTAACATTTTATCACTTTTTAAACAATATTTTTATGTACTGTTAAATAAAATAAAAATATTTATACATTGTAGCAGACATATTTAAACTTTTAGGATCCAATAGTATTTTCATGAGAGGCAGATTCATGAAAAACAGATTTTAATATTTTATTTTATTAGCTTAAAAATGTTAAAATTCAAACTAATTCGTTTGATACTAAATTGTACTAATAGTATTTTTTACCGTAACAAAGCCTTCACTCGCGTATGAGCAAAAAAATAATTTTTAAATGATGGTTATAATCATTTCATTTAGAAAGAAAAAATATGAATAGTACAGAATAGAATGACTGACGGGCAAGAAAATAACAATAGAAAGAAAGAAAATAGGAGAGTAATTTTATGTATTTATTTATTTTATAAATGTTTCATGAATTAGATATTAAAAAATATAGGCTGTGTTCTTTTTGATTCTTCAAGAGTCTTGTACATCTTTATATGAGTTTAATAGCTAAAGTTCTTCTTCTTCATCAGTCTTTCATCATCCAGGTTTGACATAGCCCTCCCTCGTTCTCTTTCACAACTCTCTGTTCTGTGACTTTCCTGCCCATTTAGATCCTGCCACCAACATTAAGCCATCTCTCTACCGTGTTTGTAGAAAAGCATATATATACAAAAACCAGTGAATTCTGGCTCTTTCCCAGTCTGAATCCTTTGTTGATTCTCTTTGTTCCATCGATATTTTGATCTATCTGATTGTGTACCCAGACCATCATCATTACAATGACACCACGCGCTCAATCAATCTGTTATTTTAGCTTTCCGGCGGATATCTTCATTTCTTACGTGGTTTTCAAAATTATTAATTTAAAAAATTTCTTGACTTGATAAGGTATTGAATAATCAAAATATATTTTGATTATTCAAATTATATTGATTATTTATTATATTTTTCTGCTTTGTTAATTTTTTGGAAAACCCCTTAACTGGCAACAATGGTTTGGAGTGGTCTAGCACTAACAACGAAAGGTCATTTTGCGTTTATAGACCATTTTTTCTGTCTGTTTTGTATCCATTGTAAGACATAGTGCACATGCCAAACTTCCAAGATATTATTTATTTTATATTATTAGATTATTATAATTATTACCTTATTTATCCTACCCTACATGAAAACATAGGAAAAGAAAGAACATATTGTTTTCATGTCTATTTTTTCAAATCGAGCTTCTACAAGAAAAACGCGTTTTCAGTTCCCAAAAAACATTCTTAGCGATTGGACTGTGTGTGTGTCTACGTGTCTGGGTATGAAAAACAATATCTCAAAAAAACAATAGCGTATACGAAGTTGAAACTTTAAACTTAAATAAGGTATTACAAAAGGACCCGACACAGGCATTTTCACCAAAATCGGTCAACTGAAAGTAGGAGTTTATCGTGCGTTTTTCACGTTTTTGCGATTTTCTCAAGAATGGTTTCTACGAATTATTTTTCTAATCGTCTCATTTATTACATTTTTGTATTCTACATGATAGGGTAAGCGCTACGTCTGGTGAAATTTGTGGGGAGCTGTGCTCTTGAGGTAAAAAATGGTTTACTTTTAGATTGCGGCCTTATTATACATTTTTTAAAACACCACAACTATTTGTGTATAATCAAAAATTACTAAAAAAAACCTATAACTTTTATGTGAAGCATGTTTCTTCTACGAAGCCTTGTTTAGCGTCAATTAGCCTAGTAATTTTCCGTATTTTTAAGTTTTACAAGTGTTGATGTTCATTTATCGTCCATCACTCATTATTAAAGTTAGGTTAGGTTTCTTTATTTATATTGTTTTCTTATGACTAAACATAGGTTGCTAACTTATGTTATATTACATACATTAGAAATAGATAGTTGTGTGAGTGTTTCACAGCAGATTAATTGTTTTGTTTAAAGTTCCTAGAACAACAGAAGGTCTTTGGGTACAATGTAACAAATGTCGTAACTTCAAGGACAATGTTTTTTTGAGTTTCGTTTTTATTACAGATTAACTCTCAGTCTTTTTTTGGTCTTTATTTTTATTACGGTACTGTACATTGAGCTGCATAACTTCCGTATATGATACTTAAATCATGGTGGGGTTTTCACTTTAAGGAGAAGAGGTACCCAGTGGTACATTCCCCGTTTTAAACTACGGGTATTGTCTGTTATTTAGACCAAGAGGTCTGTACTCCATTTTTGCTTTAGAAGTCGCACAGTCGGGGAGTTCCTTGTAACTAGATCACGGGCTAGTTGGTTTGGATGGTCATCTTGTCTTTTGTGAAATGTACTATACAAAGATGCGGTTAGCTCCTTTACTGTCAAAATTTTGAAATGGAATCTATGAATTTAGTCTACTAAATCTATATAGAAATGGTGAGAGCATTGCTCCTTGGGGTACTCAGGCGTCAATTTTGTGCAGCTAGAGTAAACAGTACCGTACTAGAACATAAAAAAATCTATACTCTAAAAATGATTTTTATAACCCAATAGTACGAGTCACTCAAAATGTGCTTCAATTTAAATAGAAGTCCATCATGCCATACTTTGTCAAATGCGGAGCTGATATGCAAGAAAATGCCAGTGGCATACTCCCTCCTCATACTGGTCCTTAAATAACTACAAATACATTTTGTCACTACATTTTTTTTATCTTGAAAAGGTGTCTCCCAAAAGAGTAATTTAAAAAAAAAGTATACATCACTGATTGATATTTATTCCAAATACTATGAAGCACAATTTTCAAAAAATAAGGTAGTAACATAAAATACTACACAAGTATCTGTGTCGGGTGTTCCATTTTAGCCTTTGTATTGTACCATTGTTGTCCAATAGATTGATTGAAAAATAATTTTAGTGCTATTCAATCCGCTTTTGGGACATTATACCAAAATTTGTAATTGCTGCTTTTACTGTGGTAATAAAGAGGTATTTGTGAATGTGGTTGTTCGACATGTACTAGGGCGCAGCTGTTAGAGTTACAAGAACCTTTCACTGAAAAGGCTGAATAATTTGGATATATGAATTACTAACGGCAACTACTTTGGATATTCAGATATTTCACGGCTATTTTTTTAAACAGCTTTATCAGGTTGACTGAAGAAGCCAACTGTTTATTTTTGTAAAGTAAAAGCAGCCCCATCAATTTGTTTATAAAAATCATTAAATCATTGAAAAGATGAATATTTTTATAAAACTTCATACATCCGTTAAGTTTATAATATAAATGGACAAACAGATGAGAAATAAAATCAACAGAAATTTATTTTGTAAGTTATTTTAAAGAAGAAATCTATAAAATTACTAAAACAATGTTACTTAGTCCACAATGTTACTTAATTACTTAATCCACGTTGTAAGCTGGTTCGCAGAAAAGCTTATAGTGCTGAGTAGTGTTCCCTATTGTAATCCCACAGATAACAATAATAATAATTTTGAATAGAAATTCAACGACCATGTTTCTGAAATGTGATAATTTTTTTAGAGATTTAAAAATTTATGTTTGTATAGCCGACAGTGGAATAAATATTTATCAGGTTATGTATCAGCTACAACATTTCAAGATATATGGTAGTTTGATATAACTGTTAAATATTTATTTGAAAGGGGTCGGACTAAAGTTACACTAGTAGATATAAAAGCTTTAGGAGAAGGGCAAAAGCTACGCAAAAAGAGAATATCTGATAAACACATCGTGGGTATACATTGACTTGGATCAATGGTAGAATTTTTGTTGTTGTAGTTCAGAACATTAAAATAATGTCAGATATAAATGTATTGTTAGAAGCCTACAATAAAAAACTGAATGTTGTTTTGAACGTCCTATTTGAACTTAATTCTCAGTCAAGTTTTAAAAATTGTTATTTTCATTGGAATACCAATTTTCATATTTTATTCATTAATAAGTTTCATTAATTAAATTAAAGTCCTGGAAAAAATTAACGCATTATGTAAGATTTTGGGTTAAGTGCAAAAAAATTAATTTCTACAATGTTTCAGGCTAATTTTTGTTACTGTTATTCTTTGTATCGTAATTTTAACCAATATTTAATATTTTTTAACAAAAATTAAAGTTTTAAATTTTGATTTATAATTTAATAAAAAATAAGATAAATTAGCTTTAAACATACAAAGTTTTATTTAACAAAAACGGAAGGGTTACTCACAGTATTGAATGTTTTCCATATTAAGTTCATACATACTAGAAAAAATTGAGATGACATTATGTGATATAATGAATTGGTAATTCATTAACAAGTACAGACCCCTCTTGCCTTAATTACAGCTAGCATCCGTCTCAGCTTTCCTTGGCTCAAGTTTTGGGTTTCTTCCTGATCGATTTTCTCCCATTCTTCTTTTGCCACATGATATACTACGTTGACGAACTCTTTTTTAAGCATAACCAAAACGTTCTCAATAGGATTTACGTCAAAGGTGTTGCCGGGCTAGATCATACGGTTAATACCTTCTTCATCAATACACTGTAAAACCATTTAAAGTATTTTAAAATGATGCGTTAATTTTTTCAACGACGAATTTTATTCTATTATACTTACAGAATAATCTAACTATTTCACTTCTCAGAACTGGTCTATTCTAACATTTGATCATCATTTGATATGGTAATTATGTTTTCCTTGTGTTTTGATTCAGAGATCATTTGGCCGTAAAATTTAATCATATTTTTATTTACCAAATTCCAAAAATATTAAAAAAAACAAATGAATTTTACCTACTTACAATATGGTCCAGATATTGCCATAATTTAGCAACTATCTGAAAATTAACGAATTCGTTTTAAATGAATACTAAATTTAAATCGCAAGCAAATATAGTTATGCAAATAGTCATCACGTAGTATATACGTTTACCTAATATTCTTGAACTCTGGTAATGCAGTTTCTACGAAGGTCGCTATTGTGTTACCTCCGTATTATCCTGAAGCCAAATATTTCCATTGTTTATATAAGTAAAAAACATTGGACATTTTTGTTGCATTCGAGATGTAAGTTAGTCTGTTTTTTATTAACAACGGTAGATTGTTCTTTTCTTTTCCACGTTAAAATGCCGAAATAAACGTTCCTTTATCTCAAAAACTAATGATCAATTTGACTGAAATTATTTGAGGATAGTACTATACTATGGAAATACTACTGATCTAGAGTTGTGAGCCTCATCCAACTACAACATTACAAAAAACTACTCAAGTTATCAAAACAAAATTAGCGATACACAGTTCTTTTTATCCGAGGAACTGAACTCATGTTCACTCCCTCACGATAGAAGAAGTAGCATTGAACTCAATTGAGGCGTCCTCGTCCAGCCATAATATACAGCTTAGCTATATAATAAGTTTTAACCAGTTAAAAATCTCAACTCTGTTGCTCAAGTAGTTCCTGAGAAATAGAAACAAATGTCGAAAAATCAAGATTTACGGGAAACCTCTGTAAAAGTAAAAGAATACAAGCTTTGATGTCTTATTTTCGAGTTAAAATTTACCTGCCTGATACTGATTGTCACCATCCTCTTCAAAGATTATTTCTCTTCTTCTTATTTTTCTTCCTGGGTTTTTTTGTCAGCAATGAAAGGTCTACTCTTACGTTTCGTTCTTCTTTTTCTAACTTTGTTAAACTTGAATAGGCTAGTTATTTCGTATTTAAGTCTTCATAGTGCAGTATTAAGTACTGTGGTTGAGTGAACTTCAAGTGACATACTTATTGCTAACATGCAATAGTTCTAAATATTATTTTATCATTTTTGTTTTCAAATACAATTGTAATCTGTTAATAGTACCTTAGTAGAAAAAGTGTAGACTATCTTTCAGATGATTAAACTCAATACATCATTATTAACTGATCAATATTTAAAATATCTGTTAAAACTACATGCACCTACAAAAGTCGTATATGATATGTGAATGCAAAACATTATGTATTGTATAATTACATAGTAACTTTTTCAGTCAAAAACCAGAGAAATTTGAAATAACGCATTTGTATTTAAATATTTATATTTAAACTGAAATCTTCTCAATGATATAATAATTTTATGATAATACCTATTTTCCTTGCACGAAAAATCAATTCTTATTGTGTAGTTCTAACTACTGCGTAGACAAGTTCTATAAAAACGCCTTTGGATTCTTCGACTTTAAGACCCCAAAAAAATTCTCTTAAAAATTGTGATATTATACTAAGTCCTTTTGTAAACAACACGATTGTCAATTAAAGTTTTAATCCCTCTTATTTTAATTTGCTAGATTATTATTAGTTTTATTACCAGTAAAGCAAACAAAAGCAATTATATTACGGAAACATTATTGCGTTTTGACTATATGAGTTTTCCGTTGTTATTTTATCATACTTTGCAGGCGTAAAAATTGTTTTTTTTGCACCCTGTAAAACACATTTTATACTTATGTAACACGTAATTTCAGAAGTTTACAGAACTTTTTTACTATTTTGGTCATCCGATCTTCAGCGTACACTACTCTTTTGACAAATTACAAACTTCTTGTAATTCTTAGTGTACACTTCTTGGCTTGGAGAAATTTTACCTTTAAGCATCCCACTGGGGTACGAGTATTATAAATCAAGTGAAAGAGCACTCACGCACTGTAATAAATAACTTGGCATGATTCTTTAAGATAACCGCCATTTGGCGAGCAGCCCGTACCGGACTAAGAGATATCCTTGATTTTTGTTCCTTTTGTTTGGTGCAAATCCGATAGAAGATACTTGTAATTTAGATGGCCCTTGATTGATCTGTTCTCAAAGTTTATACGTTCTGTGCTAGTAAGTTTTACCCACGACCGACCGCATTTTAACAATTACAACGTATTGCTTTTCCACGATACTATAACTCAGGTCTACAACATATTTTATTTATTTGCTATAGATTAACCTCAAAAATATTGATTGTAGTAGACTGGTTATTTTAACTTTCTCTTTTTCATAGTTATACTAACATTAAGTGCAGATTTTCAATAGGTAGACAAATGTGATTACAGTTAGAATGTATTAACAATGCTTGAAATTCATTTAATATTTCTTTTTCATTGTTATTAAAAATACTTCATTGGATGATACATCAATACGTTTTCAGAAAAGCTAAAAGGATAGATCAAAACGGATAAATATCTTATTGAAAAGAAGCGCAAAACACCAGTTTTCTTATCCATTGGCAAAAAAAAAACAACAGGGAGGTGTACTGTAAAGTATTTTCAAATTATATTTTCTCAGAATCTTTTGTATACCAATAATCTTTATTCAACAATGGATTTTTTCCGTAGATACATTACTTAATATACATAATTCATAACATATAATAATATTATTATAATTCATAATATTTTCCTGTATGAACATAGGAACAGAGGTGCACTGTAAAATATTTTCAAATTAATTTTTTTCAAAATCTTTTGTATTTTAATAATTTTTATTCATCAGTGGCTTTCTTACGTAGGTAAATTACTTAAAATATACATATTTGAACGTGTATAAGCTAAAATAAATCTCTGTAAGAATAGCTATATTTTCTGCACGTTCAAATATTTTCCTGTGTGGATGCATAAGCCCTAAACATTTTTCCCTCACAATAACATCCGTTACATTAGTACTATATTCGTACAACGGAAGTTGTTTTTCTAAAACGCTTCTTAACTTGATTAAGGGGAGATGGCACAATGGTTTTAACTCAAAATTTAGATTTTTAGTTTTTTATGTTTTTCAATAGTTTAGGCCTAGATCTACCAGAAAAACATAAAATTACCGTACGTCAAAAAATTTTTTATGAAAAAATTAAGTTTTTATCAGGCTTACACAGAAAAATTATCATGTTACCAAGAACAAATATTTTTCATAATTTTATACTGCTCGTTTTAGGGCAGAGAGTGTTGTTTTCAAAATATCTGCACCACTGTTTTTTGTACTCTCAGCTGTTGGTTCAAATTTCTAAACAACTGTTGATGGGAAATTTACTTGTGTACATTTTCTTTTTTATTTGTGCCTTCTTGTTTCTTGTGTTTCCCGTAAATTTAGATTTTTAACACTAGGTACATTTTTCTCAGAAACCAATAAATCTACCAGGCTGAAATTTTTACCAGTTAATTATCTTTATATCCTCATAAACAGACACTTTTATGACTTCCCCAGGTGCTTTAAAAATTAGTAATACGCAAAAACATAAGAAACAATTTTTAAAAATTTTATGTTATTCGTAATTTAAAAAAAAATTGTATGGTCTAAAGATTAAATTGAAAAAATGTCTAGTAGCTCGAGAAGAAACCCGATACCTACAGTGCGCAAAGTTTAATTTTCCTATTTTTACCAATCTTATGAAAAATGTACCAAAAAATTGCAAATTTAACATTGGCGGGATAAAAAGTACAGTCTCTCCTTAACTCGTGACCCGGATTAAAGATGCCGGATATGGCATTGGAGTAACAAATAAGAGGATTTCTTTATTTAAGCTTGAACACAAAGTAAATTATTTCGAGGTAAATATATTCAGAAATGAAAGATAATTTATTTGTGTCAAATAAGAAACACTTTAAACATACATTTTTTTTATCAGCTGCTTGAAATATCTTATGAGTTTTATACTTGTTGTCACTTGTCTCATTATTTACTCACATACATTATAATTTCCCTTAAATTTAATCATCGTTTAATCAAAATTTATATAATTTTCTCCTACTTTCATTTAACGAATGCGTTACACCTACATCCTCTAAGTTTGTTTACTAACTAGCTACAGTATTACGGTTTGGGTCATTTTAATATATGATCAGGTAAGTTCCAAAGTATTAGGAGTACGTAGGAGTTGGGTTTTGTTGGATGAAAGTTTGTATTTTTATAAAATACTCTGACTCTCTTTCTCCATCACACACAAATACAACAAAGTTCCATACAGGAGTATATACACACGCGCTTGATCTAAAACGTCAACATATTTTATCACATTTTATAATAAAACCACTAAAAAGATTTACACAGATGTTTATTAATAAAATGAAAACTTTTACGAAAATATAAGAATTTTTTTTACGAAAAGTATCATAGAGTTATTTGGTTCAATCACTGTAGCATAACCTTGAACGGGAGTACTATTATTCATTATAGTTCTTATCGTACATGAAATTGTTACTTGAGAATATGAATAAACGGAACAGATCTTTAAGCTAGTATAAATAGTTAGGTACAACGAAAACACTGAAGATATTAGAAACACGGCCATATTTTACTAAGGTTCCCTGGTTATGCGCAGAAAGTCTAATGTTATCTGTTTAAGGGAAAGATTAGTTCTTTACGTAATGTTGTTGTAACTTTGAGGGAAGTTGTGTGTGCTTATAGGAGCGCAAGATTGTCTGCACTGTGATGTAGATAAGTGTATTACTTTGTATTGGGCTGCTTTGTGAAGTACATGTCACGATAAAAGGGTAAAACATCTTTCTAGCCTTATCTAAACATTTAAATCACACTTCCTACCGCACAATCACCCATTACTTCCTTCGCATTTTCGTACATTTTTTATATTATCATACCACTTTTTCCTAAACTAAAGTTATTAATTTTGTTCGTAAACTTCAAATCACAGTTATTATAAGATAATTGGATAATGCAATTAATATTAATTACTTCAGATTACATTATGCTAGTGCGAGGCCCTAATAGACAGTATAATTAATTCAAAACATTTTTATATTTTATTCCAAAATCACAAAAATAAAAACCTATTATAAAAGACCTAAGTCTATTCAATTTTGATAAAATAGCTCATGCACTAACCTCCTTCTCTTTTTATTGACGGCATTTTACAAAATGTACGATCACACAATTTCCGATAAAATTAAATAGTTTGGTGTTTTAACACTTTTTGTTTTGTTTTTCCTCTAGACAAAGTTTTAATTTTCTCTTTTTAAATTCATTTTACAAAAATAAATAAATAAAAAAGTAAAGTAATACGAATACTAATAAAATAACTCAAGTGAAACAAAAACCGCTTTATAGCCCAATTCTGAAAATAAATTACTATTGAATAAAAACAAAGGTACATTTCTCAAAGCGTTTTACAAAGGCCCTCAACAAATACAATTCTCAGAAAAATACTAAAGAAATAAGATAAGCCAGTAAGTAGGCGACTTTTATTTTTCAAAAATGTAGAAGCGATTAAACTTCAAATAAAAAAAAGTTATTACTGTTATGTGTACGTTTTGTGAAATAATAATAATCTGTTATAAAATAATTAACTAGTTATTAGTGAAATTTAAATAACTGGAAAAATATTTTAATATCGTATAGCCCAGTACTATTTTTCGCAATACTGTACAAAATTGTAAAAACGTTTTATACTCATCTACATTAAAAAGTAAGTTTTGCAACCTTTCTCTAACGCAACAAATTTTGTTAAAAAATTTCTTAAATATTTAGCCGTGAGGGATACTGTTGGTAATTACAAAGACACTATTTGCAAATCTTAGTGGTTTTGTTCCGTCCACACAGAACCGAGAATAGTGGTTTAGTCGATTTTAATCGAACATTAATTAGTACGACAATACCTTGTTTATAGATCCAGTTCTTTGAAATAACACGTTACTTAACAAAATAAAGTACCCTCGATAACGTCATTGCAAGATAACGTTACTAGCAATGACAAAATTATGGGGCGAAAATTACTTCGAATTTCGCATAGTCAGCATTTATTCTGCAGTATTTCAAGTATTGAAGTAATTTTCCATCGACGCACAAACATATTATGTTGTAGACCATAGTTAACGTGAATTGGCCGTCTTTATTTTTTCTAAATCTTCGATTTTGTACGGCAACGACTTTGTGCTTATACGGATAAAAAAGTGGTCATGAAATGAAAAAGATTGTAGGTGAAATTTCTGAGAGAAGGGATAAATGTTGGAGAAAAGGTTTGGAGCAGGGAGAGTCCGGTTATTTATTTATTGTTGAAGGCTTCCATTGCTCCGCGGGGGGTAGTTTTGGCGGGAGAGACAAATAGCCTACTTCGCTCCACTGCAACCCCGTCTGCGTCTTCCAGCTGCTTGAATACCGTACCCAACCCTTCAACCAGTAAGGGAAAAGTTTGTCTTGCCGTACATTTAACAGCTTATGTCACATTAGGAAACCACTTTATGGTGACATTTATGTAACCCATGTGGGCCTACGCTGATAACTACTAAAAAAATGTTAAATTTTCTAAAACTCATTTGTTCTATTTCAAGTATGAATAGATAAACCTATTTCACGGACCCTCATAAATACTAATCTCGAGAAAATATTAAGCGACTTAGTTGATTAGATAAAAGTTAGGACTAAGCGTGCAACTCGCAAATTTTGGCAGTGCAATTTTGTTCCTGTGATACTTTCATTGGCAAATTAATTCATTTTTACATAGTAGCTTATCAATTGATGGTCTTGAATATGCGTGAGAAAGTATAGGTCTAATATACTATTATATCGGAGCTAATATTCTTGTCCCAGTACAATTAGACACAAGAAAATAAAAGTAAGTCAGAAGCAGTAACACAGTAATCGTAATACGTATTACTTAATTCCTAAAAACTGAGACTCTAATGCGATCAACACACTTTCCTTTCCTTTATCTATCGGGTTAGCAAAAACAAAACTATCAGGGAGACCCAAGGGAACGAAATTGTATTTCATTGAATGGCATTACTCCAATAACCTGCAACCATGATATTAAATACGATTCAATAGATTAAAAAGGTGAATAAATATTTTAGTTTTGTTTTTTGTATGACTTAAGCAAAAGAACAGTTACCGTTATGTTTATCACACTTTTGTCTTAACAGACCCGCGATGGTTAACTAATGGTTGAATACAGTGAAAATCTGAAGTAAAATTCATACTATGCGCCAATTTACTTGTATTTTTTATTCCGTTCATAAATCTGTTTTCTTTACCAATCTGTCTTAGTTAAATCTGTAGATTTTATATAACCAGTTAAATTTAAAAAAAAATAATGGTGAGTGAAATTTGGCTGTAGTATTAAATATTTTGTCTGTTGTATTTTTTATGATGTTATTCTTACTAACATCATACATTGTCATTAAGAATCCAGTTCAAAATATTTAATGATTGCTTTTCATTATGAATATGCTAAACTCTGTATGTTAATAGGCTTATTATTGAAAACACTGTTTTACAAGCATTTAAGAAAACAACTTTTTGATTTAATTCAGGCTTCAGTTAAGAATCGAAATCAGCACTTCCTGTTTTATTTTCAAGAACTATTCCAGGACAATTACCTCGTATATTTTTGACTAAGAGGATCAGTAATAGCTTTTTTATTTTCATTTAAATGTTTTACAAAATAACGTGTTTATTTTATAGCCTAGATTAGGCTGTAAATAGGGGCATATAATTTATTTCATGTCTTACACTCGTTATTCTTTATATTATAACTTAGAAAAAAGGAAGTTATATACAAATTTCTATGGACGTTCTGTGGATTACATTCACATTCTTGGTTGTAGTTGTGACAAATAAAGCACATAACAGCAACAGGGTATTTTTAAATCTCACAAAATACTTCTCCCTGGCAAAACAAATTTAGACTTCAATCGGGACAAGAATTTTAAGTAGTATTGACGGTAACCCAAGAAATCAAACCACTGAATAATACTTTACTTGTTTTCAGTCGTAATGGCCAATTGTCCATACGTACATGCTCTAACATCCTACAGCCTTAAAAATAAAATATAAGATAAACGTTTTTCTATTTTTCTTAATTATACAAATCCACTAATAGTTGATATAATTAGGCTATACTACCCCTGATTGGAGATTTACTTTCCAAGTAGTTTGGTAATACAATAATAATTCTGCAGCCATTTATTGTTTGTTATTAAATTTAAATTAAACTAACGTTAAATATTTTTTAAATGAACACTAATTTAGTGTTATAAATTGTTACTTAACCAAATTATGCTTAATTATTTAGACTCTGCAACTTTTTGTTCCTGAAATGATTTCAGGGACAAACGCAACTTGTAAAAAGTTGCAAGCCTTTAATTAAAAATGCATGCGATGTAAATAATAGCAATTTCTTTAAATTGTTACTGTACAATGTTCTTTAAAAATATCAGAAGTCTCTCTAAAGTAGAGATACTTACATTATTTTCAGTACCATTGGTACATAATCCAAAAAGCATTGATCAAATTCATCTGGTCATCGTCATAAAGTAATCAAACCTGTAGTAGATCCCTTGCATCATGTTTGTTTTTAACTAGTTCTATTCTCCGACAGCAAAATAATTTCTTAATAACAGACACCCACAACTAAATCTTCTACAACCTTCTTTTACTCTTGGTTGACCTCTTTCTTTCTGCCTTCTACTGACCTTTTAACGTAGTTTTAATTAAACCTTCTTCTCATTCAATTAGTAATCAAGAAACATATCATGAAAATTTAAAAATTTATGTTTTTGAAGCAAAATTGTACTGGCTTGTTTCTTCAAAATTAATGGCCTGCTCGTTTGTGCAGTGATCAGCGCAACTGGTTTTTATGCAAAAAGTCCCGGGTTCGATTACCTGGCAGTTCTAGGATTGTTTCATCACTGAGTTTCATTTGCCAACCTTTACATTCTTCATTAGCCTTACTGTGCTTAATAGTCGAACATAAAACCAACAAATCTAAATTAATCACAAATAAATATTTAAAAATTAAGTTAAGTAAACGGATAATTGATAAGACACCACGAAAACATTTTTTAGTTCTAAGGTCTTAAATTATTTGGCTTTCTATATAACTGTAATTCGATTTAAATTAATTCGATTTGAACTACATCTATTTCAAAATATATTAGCTAAAAAACAAAATTATCGTAAAAAAATAAATATTTCCGTTACCTACCTCAAAAACACCATTAATGATAAATAATTATAAAATATTTTGTTTTTAAAACTTTTTAGTAGTTTCCACATATATTTAATAGTGTAATAACTTAAGTAAAATATTTTGCCAAATTCCCAATCAGAATTTGACCAAAAAGTTTAGAACACATCAATTCGATTGTTTTATAAATTTTCTTAAATTACCATATAAATAAAAATTACATAGCTTTGTATGTAACATAAGATGATAAAAGTGCGTTTTCTTTTGCGATATTTCGATTCTGCTACGATGTCATCAATTTAAACGGGCACATGACACTAGAGGGTATCTAATGTTACTTACTACCCTCTTCAATCTATCCTCTCAACTACCATTCACTCTTTTACGTCAACACATTTCTCACTACCCTTAAAACCAACATCCATCCTACTTTGGGATAAAACACTAAAACTAAAAGACCAAGTCGATGAAATACGTTAAAAATAAAATATATTTTTCTAAGCCTGTATAAGTCCACTTATATTAGTTCTGAACACGAGTTAAAATACAACTCACTATAAACTAAACTAATAGAAGGACCAGTGTTTTATATTATTTCTTTTGTTTTAGTGTTAGTTAAAAATGTTTATTGAACTTTATTGATTGTTTTGATGCCTCCTTACTTTACCCGTCTTTCCTTTACTATCTGCAGCTAAATTCTTTAGCGAAAACTTTCCATACGTTCGGTATACTGACTTGAGATATTGAATTTGTTTTGTTGCACGGAATTAAAAGATTGCAATTTATACTATTTTCCAAGGCTGATTAGCTCTGAACGTATGCATTGCCCCCTACCGACGTTATAGCTAGCCAATGACTTGCCAGCAACGTTGCCAATACTTGCTCTCCCAGCCTTTTCGTATATTATATTTCATCAGCCATTTTTTTGGTATTTTAATAACAATTATAACCTATTAAAATTTATACGAGCTGATTATATTATAAAATATTGCATGTTTACGCGCTCTATAATTGATGTGTTCAGTACGAGATGCAAGATACGAGTGAACTACTGCGGCTCTTACACGCATGCGCGCATAATGTTTGTCAGGTACAATCTGACAACGCTGGAAAACGTTCTGATTGGTCTAAACGCGTGGAACAGCAGAGCTCATCAACCGTGAAAAGTATAAGAGTCATTAAGTCTGCAATAAATCATACCACAACTAACAATAATTTATCAGTCCAAAACAGTATTCAAGCGACGAATTAATCTACACGAGACGTTTCATTTACTTGTCTTCCAGTTACTACTTGAAAAATATTTACAAATTATCTACAAAACTCACACCTTAATTCAAGAGAAAAAGTTATAGTAACATCTGAAAAAAACCAGTGATAAATAATTTACAGACTTGGTTTAACTTATAGGCCTAACAATTGAAATCCCTTTCATGAGAAGACGCATCTCATGGCTGGTGGAAATTTTTCAAAAAGCTTACCTTTTACTTACGGCAAAAATCATCAGTGATTTCTGTATCTACACTATTACATGAGTAATCGAATGACACTATTTTTGTTTCAAAAGTTCCAACTTTGATTTCTTGACTTCCGGTTTTGAGCCATTTCCAATCGGAACGTAACTTCAAATCCAATGATTCCTGTAGCAACTATTTAATAGAAATTAATTGAATGACTATTTTTGTTTCCAAATTCCAACTTTGATTACTTGACTTCCGTTTTTGGGCCACTACCAATCGAAACGGAAATTCAAACCCAATGATTTGAAAGTTTTTTGCTATCTCTTGCAGTTTCTTACTTTGATTTCTCAACTCCGGTTTTAGGTCACTTCCGGTCAAAACCGAAACTTCGAACCCAATTTAGACCCACTAACTCTTTGTGTAGATTACGAATCCAAAAACTGTTTGTTGCTATCTCTTGTATTTTCTTAGTTTGACTTCTCAACTCCGGTTTTAGGTCTCTTCCGGTCAAAACCGGAACTTCAAACCCAATTTAGGCTCACTAACTTTTTGTGTAAATTACGAATCAGTAAACCTTTCTGTTTCTTGTAGTTGATGACATCTGGGTGTGATGGACGGACGGACAAAGGAAAATTATAGATGATAATTTTAAAAGTTGTCACCAATTATTTATTTAAACAAATTAAAAGTACAAAAATGTTTTAACTTAGCCTACTAACATATACAGTTAGATGACATAAAATAAATCAATTAAAAAAACTGCAGCTTAAACCAAACTTGAATAATAATAGAATACTGTTCCTAAGAACCAAAACAATCGAGTTACATCTCCACAACCACATGTTACTACCCGTACACAATATTAACCTAACTTAGAACCGGTCCTGTAACAACAGAATTCGAAACAGCCTGACACTTTCCGTTTACGATTCAGGTATTGATTGACCCACTACAAAGGCGCTAACTGTTGTTACACCTGAGGTCTGATAGTTAATCTAGACCTTTGAACTATTACGAGATCTTAATAAAAATTAGGCCGGTGTCCTGGAAAATTGTAGAAGTAATAATAATATATATAAAAGTTTCTACTACTTTCAATTTCCTAGAATTACCATTCAAAATTTCATTCATCGCAACTGCTATTCTCGTTCAACACATCTTGTTCTACATGTCTCCCCCCATAAAACACACAATTTCTTACAATGGAAAATGCCCTTAGCCATTCATAAAATATCACAATGTTAAAATTTATGTAGTAGATTTAGTAAAAAGTAACATTTCATAGTGTTACCAACCGTATGTAACTTCCCTGCAGTAATTTTAAAGTTCAGCTGCATGGCATAAAATTTATTTAGACAAAAATGTTAATGAAATTTAATAGTCCTACATAACAAAAATGAATGTACAGGGTAGAAACGTGGGTGAAGGACGAATTTAAACAATGCGTGTACGTTACCGTTCAGTTTTTCGTTACCTAATTCATGTGGTTTCGGATGGAAGAAGCTACTGACAGCAATTAGAAGTACGATTCGTTTGGAGCGTAGAGACCTGCCGGCATGTATTTTAATTTATTAAATGAAGTTAAAGTATTATAACAAGTCTGTTCTAAAATTCTATTTGCCAATTCTACAAAACATGATCTTTTCGCCTTTATCACGTTTTCCCCGAGCAATTTCAAAAAAAACTTTAACTGCTTCAAAAGGGAAAATACGTTCCTATTTTATAATTTAGACAATCGTTAAAAAATTGACGTATCCCTAAGGCGGCATCGGTTTATAAGAAAACTAAATTATGTTCTTACTTTCTGTTTTATTTATGATTGTTGTGTTGACTATAAAATTGCAATTTTTGTTAGTTTGTCTCAGAGAAACTTTTACTAAAATTTATTTATTGTAAAATAACGAACTTGAGAATTTAATAATGAATTTTATTATTAAAAAACCTTAATACAGGTAAAAGATTTTGGTTAATTAAGAGTAAACATGATGTTTTGCCCAATTATGCGAAAAGTATCGGGATTTCTTAAACCTAACTCATCAAGTTTACTAGTACGAACTTATACAAAAAGTTTCGGTATGCACATCCAGAAGAGAGTGTTCCTTCAGTTCTCTCCTTTAATATTTTAGCCTTATAACTGTGTAAAAATATTATTATTTGAAACGTAATGATACTTTTAAACTGTTATGCAATATTACTGACAAGATTATTGTAGGCCTAATACATTTGCAATTTTCTTCTTTTTATCTAAGGCCTAATCAGGTCTCTCTTTCATGTGTTCTTATGCACTGGGGAGGATTGTCTACGTAAGCATTTGGCAAACTAAAAGTTTTTGCCTGCCTAACTTACGGAAAAATTTCTGAAAAAAAAATTGTTATGGCCTCTTTTATGTAGGCTACTTTTAGATCGTTGTGAAGCGTTTCGTTTTTTACTTACCAAGAAAAGTCCGTTAATAGTCGCAGAAACCTAGACTGAAAAGACTGCAAACGCTCAATATTATGCTTTTGCTCAACCATATGTTTGATTTGCGTACGTCCATATTGCAATTAATTGTCCATCCGAAAATGCAATTCATAATTTTTGCAGACTTGGTGATTTAATAAAAAAATTGACATAGAATGAAAAAATGTTTAATTAAATACCAATCCAATATAATTTGCAATCCATTATAATAAATCTGTAAGACTTTTTTGTTGGCTTAATGCCTACTGAAACGTGACATTATTTTTGTAATTAGGTGGTTCTTTCTTAAGAAAAACTTATCATTTACGTACATAATTAAAGGTGATTCCGTATTTTAGTTTAAACATAATTCGGACAAAAAAAAGAAACCATAATTAGTACGGTAGTTTATACTATGCGGAAAAATATTAATGAGTATTATTTTAATGTTTAGTAGGCCTATCTGTTATTAAAATATTATAACAGTTTCTAAATATGACGCTGAAGGTTCCAAAAACTTGAATTACTTGCTGGAGCAGTCATCACTACAGTCCTACAGTTGGGCAAGAAGGTTCCTCGGCCAGAGGTGTTTTACACATCCGTGCGTACCTAGTATCGCCCTAGTGTACATGTTTTGTATGAGAGAATTGTCACGTAATTTTGTATGAGTATTAACATTTATTTTTACTATAATTTCCTTTCTTCTCGTAACATTTAGTTTCAGTTAACAACTAATAAGTAGACCTTAAAAAATGTTAGTCTAAATTTTAGCATAAATATTTTTTACTTCATGTTTTTAACATTGAGTTAAGGTACTATTCTGAAAAGCCCAGGAGGGCAGTGACTCTTGCGGGGAAGCAAACGCATTACTAACAAATCTAAATAACGTTTCTTACATAAATCTTCTTTTATTTAAAAATATGCAATTATACGTACTGATTAATTTGACTACAAGTTTATTTCGTACTACGTTTGTTACTAACTCTTAGTCACTAAAATTATTTAGTAACATAACTTAATAACTACATTATACGTTTTCTTAATATATATAATATATATAATATATATATATATATATATATATATATATATTATTGTATAATGAAAGGGACTTCAATAAAGGTATTACTGATAGCATTTTGTTTACAAAATAAATTTCATAAAATTAAACCTTTTTAATTCAGTTATATTTGTCTCAAATTTTACTCGTTGAAATTTATGCAGCCAATGCTATTGTTCAAGATTCAAGAAATTAACTTCCATCAGAACAACTACGGGGAATGGAAATTACTGGTCCGTAGGTTATTATTAGTGATGTAATGAAAGAGGGTGAACTCATAGACTTAAACCGACACTTAAAAAATTTCAACTAGAAATATATTATCTTTTAGGGGAACAACCAGCGGAACATGACCAGGAAGCCACGAACATTTAATTGTGTAACAAAAGTTGGGGAGGGAATGAAATAAGTTAGAGGGGAACGTACAGGAACGTCTGGAATGGCATGGAGCTTTATCAAAGCGAAAGTGAATGAATGAGGGGGTCATGAATTAGGCAAGTATTCGTAATACACTTTATACCTGCCATCCTACACTCTATTCTATTAAATAACTTTTAGCCCTGATCTCTTATCTGACCATTTTGTCATACACCTTAATTCTGGATAATTTTAATTTTTATGAATGTTGCAGATAACTCCTTAAATTAAATTGAAATACATTCCTTCCAGATTATTGAATAAATAACTAGCTTGTTCGTGAAATTACAACTGCAACTTGATCTTGAGAAAGTTGAAACAATTTTTTTTTGTATTAGTTCTCGAATGGTAGCAGGACAACGGTTTTCATTAATGTGTTGTGTGTCTGTAGTTGATTTCTATGGGGTATCTTGCACTACCTTATTAAAATGCTCAACCGCTTCCTCAATTTCTTCTTGTGATTTTAATGATAAATTGAGAATTATATTTTCGTTAACCAGACGCTTAACGGAGGCCCAATCTGTGTTTTCGTTACACAAACGAGAGAGTTTCTTCTTTTCTTGTAATTTACAACCAAAGCTGGCGATTATAGCAGTGTGATCCGAGGATAAATCCAGGACTGATTTTACTTGAATAGAATTTTGACTGAAACAATATAATATTAATAATAATAATAATATGATGTAACAAATGAAGGAAAAAGAAGAAAAGTAATCATAGTGCATAATCCTAGCAATTTTTATCGTTTAAACAGAACTTCTGAAAAAGTGGGCAACGAAAAGCTTTACTCTATCAAAATCTTCACCCAGAATTTCCTCGTTCATCTCATTAGCAATATTTCCTTACATTAAAGAATCCAATAATATTATCATATTTGACCCATAGTATTCAAGATTTCCTCTTATTGTACTTGAGAGTATCTCCTAGATTCTGTTTAATATTTTCAAATTAAGAGTACTCTAATTATTCTGAGAAATACTCAACATTATTCTTTATCAGTATGTATAAAACCTTCTTTATTTTTAACTAACACTTTATCACAACCAGAATTTTTGAAGAAAGTACTAATAAACGTTTGGCATGACAGGCTTGTGGGAGGAAGGGTTTCCAGTAAAACCTCCTCCAGTGTTACTTAATTAATTTTCTGGGAACGTTTTGTACATATTCAATTGACGTTGAAATAGAAGATTACAAATTGAGTTTCTTTTAAGTCGTTGTCGGAGTTGTGTTGTAAATGTGGTATGATTAGTTGACTGTAATCATGGCCATGTAGTTTGTCGTGAAATTTTGTAGTTTATAATAATAAAGTAGTAGACTTGTTGGTAAATAATAATAATCTTTTATATCCTTCAATTTTTTACAACTTTTTTTTTGCAAATATCGTTGTGTAGAGTATTGTTGTATAAAAATGTGTTTGGGCTGTCAGTCCACCGCGATAATTGCACGTCTGCATTTATTCTAAACCAGTCTTTAGCCAGGGCAGATACAGTTAATACTTAGGACTGATATCTGACCGCCCAACTGATTTATGGAAAATCTCATAAAACGGACTACAATGACTCTAGAATAGTATTATTATGGTAAATAATTTTAAATGTTGTATGATAATAGTTATGCACTAAATATAATTTAAATTTCTTTTTCAAGTAATTCAAATTATTTTTTTTGAATTTTCAGGTAAGCGTGAGATTTGACTCCACTTTTTATATATTTTCTTTCTCGCATACAGGTAATAGCATCATTTATTATAATATTATCTTCGTATTCAATTTAAACTTATGCTAAACGAAACTTTCAATTCACTACTATGTGTAGTTTTACAAATTTTTGGAATATAATATATTATCATTGTCTAAATAACGGACAATACCCGTAGTTATAAAAGAAGAATGTACCACTGGGTACCTCTTCTCCTGAAAGCAAACTCCCCACCACCATTTAAATATCATATACGAAAATTGTGCAGCTCAATCTACAGTACCGTAATAAAAATTAAAGACAAAAATTTGATGTGAAACACTCACACAAGTTTCTCTTGCCGATCCAAATAATTAACAATAAACTTAACATAGTAATAAAACATTTGAAATAAACAAAAAACTAACCTCAATAAACATTACCTAGTTTTAATTATAAGTGAAAGACGCAAAATGAAAATCAACCTGAGTTTGGCTTAAAAATATGAAAAGTCACTCCTTCACGCTAATTTAGGCTCTGCAGAGAAAAATGCTCCAATTAAGAGTTGTAGATCTTTAAATTTCCTAAAAATTTTATTATACATTTTTGTCGTAAAATGCAGAGTACTAAGACCGAATCTTAAAAAAAAATCGATTTTTCACACTTTTCGTGAGAAAAAACCGGATAATCGGTAATTAACGCTAAACTAAGCGTTATAAAAAAAATTTTGAAATAAAAGTTGTAGGATTTTAAATTCTCTACCACTTTTAATATAGCCTATAAATTTTTGCGGTAAATGCATATTAAAGCCGCAATTTTTTTTACGTGAAAACAGCCTCACCAAGAATTTCAGCAAACACGGCGCCTACCCTATCTTGTAGAGCATGAAAAATTTAGAAAACCAGGCGATTTTACAAAAAAATGTAGGGCCAGTTTTAGAGAAAATCTCAAAAAAGTGAAAAATTACTACTACTTCCGGTTGACCGATTTTGATGAAAATGTTCGTGTCGGGTCCGTTAGTGGTGTCTAACTTAAGTTTTAAGTTCGTACGATGGTCCGTTTTTGAGATATTATGTGTTCACACACACACACACACACACACACACACACACACACACACACACAGACCAATCGCTAAAAACATGTTTTTTGGGTTCAGGGGGTCTAAAAACGTGTAGATCCGGTGAAAACTCGATTTCGAAAAATCGACATGAAAACGATACTTTTTTTCCTATATTATTCATATAGGCAAGAGAAAGTAATACATAATATCGGTACTCGTACATAAGTATTATCAATAATATCATTAGTAGTATGGGTATTATTATACTTATATATTGTTAGTGCTATTTATATTGTATTACAGTTGCAGTGCCACCTATTCACCTTCATGGGAACACTATCTCACCTCATAAGATATTAATATTTATACTCCCTAGTGTGCTGAATATTCAGTAGTCATGCCTCACATCAGTTTGTTTAAAAATATAATAGGTGAATACAGAACTCTTTAAGTAATGTAATACCATCTCATAGAAATTATAAAATTTTTAAATACTGATTTTTCATTCGAACTAAATAAATAATGTTTGTTTTCTTAAGGTCAAAATAAAACGATATAATTTATGAAGACACAAATCAGAATAATTTTACTACTTCTTCATCTCTCTAGAGTTAGGCATATTATCTACCTGTTCCGGCATCCATCTTAGAATTGTATTACATAAATAATAAATTGAACAAATACCTATATTTTGATTAATTCTGTATTTTATTTATAAACTAAAACTTTTGTAAAATATGAATGATATTATAATAGAAATGAAATTTAGTTGTATTTTATGTTCAAAATAAAGAAATATAATCATTCGATTATCAGAACTACATTTCCACTTTTTGTTTTACTACTTTAGCTCGCTTAATTTGAGTCTATGGTTATTTATTAAATTGTCTCTCAAAACTTTTGAAAATTTAGTGAAAAAGTCCAGGATGTTTATGTTCTGATTACTTTAAAATGTGATCATGATTTACAAGTATGCGATATTATTTTTGTGCATATTGAGATAACGTCGTAGTTAATTGAAATGTTAGTTATAAAATCGATATAACATTACAACGAAATTATGCAAAAATAGAATTGTTGCAAAATTACGCAACGTGACTAAATATGAAAATCGAATTAAGTTCAATTTTGTTTTTAGTAGCGGTAACATTATGAAATATGCGTTTGATTTGTTTACCAGATAGAAATGCTCGAACTGGAAAATAATTCTTCCAGTGAAACCAATTGAAAACATTGTACTATGAATGATGGAGTGCGGGTTTTGTAAAAACACAATCCATATACACTTTAATTTAGTAAAGTTCTTATTCAAACCAGAAAACTATCAGCGAATTGTAAAAAATATATTTTGATACTAAACAAATATGAGGAACACAACTTTAAAAAATAATTATTTACCTACAGAAAAATTACAGAATAAGAAGGAAATATTATTAATTTAACTGAGAGTGTGAAAATTTAAAATAAAGAAATTGTTAAAAAAAGCACGTATTCATGAAAGGTTATCACCAACTGTATTCTGAATGGTAAATTATCGTTTCAAGATTGATCGAAAAATATCTCTTTGTTAGAAACACGTGTTTATAATTTGAATAATTGAAATCATTTTAAACGAAACTTAAAAAATATATTAGGCAATTTTTATACCCATAAAAAATGGCCTAATGTTAACGTCAAAAGCTTTCAAACCCGGTATGTTTTATTTTGTTTACCAAAGTTGCATCTGCAGATTAATCGTTGCAAATGCTGCGTGGTCTGTAGTGGTAGGTTTATTATTATCACTATTTGGAATATTATTATTCTACATCAAGTTTTCTAATTTGTACGTTATTGGAGACTAAAATATGAATAGCTACTTTAATTAATAATATTAATTCCAGTTAATATTTACCAAACGGTGTGTATTTAATATTAGTTATTGTTAGCAGTAAAACTAAACTCTTTAAATACTGATGCATTGCTATTTTGCAATATTATTTTGCTTGTTTACATTACTGGTATCAGAATTTGACGTTTTAAAAACCAAACTTTTAATAAATAATTATACATTAGGTTTATATTTTCACTTAAAACGTTACATATATTACAAATGTAAACTTAAAAATATCACATTACAGAAGTACCTTTCACTGATAACAATCATTTGAGTCTACAATGATAGTTTGTTAGGAATTTTAGTGCAGTTAAACAAGGAGTAATATTCTTTTGGCGCATTAGCAGTTTATGGGAAATTTATCAGAATTTTGATATTGCAGGATAAATAGATAAATAGAATAAAAAAAATAAATAAATAAAAATAGAATAAAATAGATAAATAGATAAATAGATTTATTAATATAGAGTATAGATCATTTTTATTACACATAACTTCCTGCCCATAACCGGCAGGTGGAGTGTTAAATTATTTGCACTCGATCTGCTAGTTGCAAAAGCATAGTTCTGTTTCTTATCACATGTTCACCCATTTATATGATAGAATAATAATTTTAAAACAGAAGAGGTAGAGGTCTAAAAGGAACTAGTCAGAGTTATCTCCTCTGAGAGTAATGAATTTCATTATACAGCCACACCCGGTGGTGAATGAAGTAAAGGTATCATTCGTAGCGTGGAATGTAGATGCTTTTCAAAAGGCCTGGCTTGCTGATAAGCATACTTTGCTACTCAGTGAGGACGAAATCGTAAAACACTTCAATCCTCGTTTTACTTAGTAAAGTCTCTAGAGATTCAAACCAGCCTTTCATCTGATGACCTAAAAAACAACTCAGAACTTTCAACAATGAATAGAATTTAGCACTATTTATCTGTTACAAAGTGACCTGGTTAAACAGTTAAAAAAATTAAAATTTGAAGATAATTAAGAAAACTCAAATTAATCACCCGTACTACAATAATATGCATAGTCATATATTATGTAAAAGGTTTTACTTGATTTAATTTTAAAAACTGTAGATGATCAAAATAATACCACTATATTATTATTTGTAGAACTAGTTCCAGTTGGAAAAATGGACCTTATGAAAATAAAAAAATATTTTCGGTTAATCATTTAACGAACTCTGTGCGCGTATATGTGTTTCTTTACATCCGTTTATAATGTAACATACCGTAATCCCCATAGTATATCACATAGTAAAGGGTTTTACGAAACAACTTGTCCACTCATAGTAAAAAATTCAAATATTGAAATGAATTATTTTATTTAGATAATTTAAAGAAATAAATGTCCGAAATTTATTTTTTTTGATTTCAGCGTTAGAACAAAGTAAATTTCAAGCCTAGTCGATTTTTCGCAGTTTCAGTGAATAAAATTTAATTATTATTATTCAAAATTTACTATATAGATTCGTATTACCTAGATAAATGATAACCCCGATAATCCAAACTAGTTGGGACCTAGACCTGCTCGAATTGTGCAATATTCAGACTATCCGGAAAAAGTGAATAATAGCAAAAAAAAAAAAAAAATTTAAACTGATGAAATATGTAAGAGCGACATGTTTTACATTTTAGAATGAACAAAGCCAATTCGAGTAGTACTGTATGACGTATCAGCATAACAACTTTACGCACACAGAAGTCATGTTTATGAGACGCACGCAAAATATTGCTTCATTATCAAGTATTTCGGCATATCAACAAACTACTAGTTTTTATTCAGCCAGGTAGTAGTGAAAATTCACTATTTCTTGTTAATACTATTGAACTAGGAAACATATTTTACTAACTATTTGTATTATAAATACATCTTGTATTAAAAACTTTTTCGGTTGTTGTTCTCAACTGGCTACAAACTTTTTAAACTTTAATTTTTATGTTTCGAATACTAATTAAAGTATTTTTTTCATTAAAAACCTTACTTAGTGTTTATTTTAAAACACCTTTTCTACTTAATTACTCGTACTTTATTAACAAAATTAAATATCAGCTCGGATTATCAAAAATTTCGGACTAGTGAGGTTCAGATTAGCGGAGTTGTTATTTATACGTTACGAAATAAAAATATTATAAACATTTATATGTATGCGTAAACATTTGATATTTTGTAGCGATATTCTTCTTGCTCAGAAATTCTGTCATCATTTTATTTCCTGTACTTTTAATAATGTTTAGAAATAAGAAAATATCTAATATCATAAAACCAACTGGAAGAATATCAACTGTAAATTATGGACATAAAATACAAATTCTGTTCATTGGTTTTTGTTGGATGAACGTGCCCTTCAGCATTGTTCTTTTCTTTCTCATTTTCAAGGAAGATTATCTCAATCCACTGGCTCCTTAGTCTGCTTTTTCACTTTTGGTCGTTCTCTTTTAGAGTGCATGATGTCAACTTTACTACGTCAAAATTAAATTCAAAAGAGGATTTCTGAAAGTTTTCATCATCCATAACGTAACGAAGGAAGTTATTTTACTTTCGTTGGAGAAGGAAGAAAGACTGAGACTATCTCTGTCCTTATTTACAAGAAAATCTAATTAGGTACTACTTATATTTCTGGAAATATTTTACCCTCCAATAAAGGTGAAGTTGTTCTTCAATATTAATTTACTAAATTAGGCTTTGTTTCAACAGTTTAATTATCACAACTTTAACTATCTATATATTACGCGAACAAAAGTTTATTTAGTAGGCTCCTATTTGCTACGCCTACTAAATTTACATTTTCTTAACGTGAAAATTGGTTGACAATTTAGTAAATTTTGATTTACTTGCTCTCGGCCAAAATTTATATTAATTGTGCATGTTTGGCTACATTGCCTTCAATAAACATATTCAAAAACAGCATCTAAATAGAAAATAATATTCCTAAAAATTATTTATTAAATTTAATAATAATTAATTATTTTAAATGTAGACTAATACGTTTTTTAATCCCTAATGACGTGTGGACGTTGCAATCTGTTAAATTTAAGAACCATACGCAATCCCATGACTCAATGAGATGAGGATGATAATATCATTCTCATCACAATATAATGTAGCCTATGACGTGTATGTGAGGTGTATCCTTGTCCAGTGTAAATAATTTATTTATCAATTTATGATAATATTTCACAAGTAACAAAAAAATTATGTAGCTTCTCTAGATTTTGTTTAGTTCCAGGTTTATTAATCGACTGGTTATTTATTGTTTTTTGGATTGGTTATTTTTTCAGGAAAATACAAATGACTTATGCTAATAACAAAATTCTTCTCACATTTTTAGTGTTCGGTTTTCCAAAAGTTTTTATAAATAAAATATGTTTTCCTTGTAATTTCGTCAGTAGGGGCAAGACGTTAGTTATTCCTTATATCTGCAGAAGAGGATGCAGGTAAGAGCTCTAATATATTCATTGAAATTAGGGTGTTAACTTTTTCACCGATTCTGGAAACTTTTACTTAGCTCCGCATTTAGTACTAAACTTGTTCGCCATTTGTATGATTCGAGAAGGAAATATCTTTTAATAAATTTAATTTTCTTTTAACAGCAACTCAGAAAATAATTATTTATAACTGATATTTCAAAATACCCATACCTAAGTTTTGTTGGAACAGAATATTATACTCATAATCTTATTTCGGTACCATAACATTAGTTGTATGTAAAAGTATTCCCGTCACGATAAAATAATCTGTAGATCATGTTCAGAATAGTAAAACAACTGTGACATTCGAATGTGATGAATAAAAATCTCAGAAGGACAAAATTATTACGTAAAATTAATTCGTTCAATGAAAATAATATTATTTTTTAGCTAAATTTTGAAATAATGCACGTAAAGCCTCAAAAGCTAAATAACTATTGAACTATTACCGAGTTTCGTATATATTTGAAAAATACTCGCGGTGTCAAAGAACACATTCATTCTCACATCCACTTGACAATCTCACTAGATGAATAAAAAGACGCTGTAGTAGGGATTTGTAATTTAATTAAATGAAAGTGATCAAAAGTTCAAAAGGCTGTTTCTCATATTTCTTTTGGAGGCGCCAATAAGGGCCTCACTGATCTTCTTTGATATCAACGCAACACAATCATCATCAAATTTACATTGTATAGTTTTTACAGTTGTAAATAAACTATGAAAGAAAAAAATAGTGAAACACATTCCAAATGAATAGCAATAGTATAAAATGAATATATAACGTGTAAAAATACAGTAAGTTATTCTTTATATAACCAACCGGTGTGAGAATGAATTAAGACCATTAGACTATGAGCCTAACCTAACTTTTGATCTTATGGTCCTTAGGTGCTAATATACCTTAAAGCATTAACACTGGAAAGAGATATTAGTAGAAATGAAAATTTCACTGTGCTATTTATATTTTTAGTACTTTAATTCGTAACACTTAAAGCATAAAAAATAAAAACGGTGAATAGTGTGACTTGGATTTTTATTCAAGGAATCTACTTTCTACGGGCAAGAGCTTCAGCCTTTTGTTGTCTTGGTTTGCCTTATTTAAGGAAATATTCATTTTTTACTATTTGCATTTATTTAATTTATTTAGTTAAACACAATACAATTTATTACTATACTAAGCTATACACAATATTTGTAACTAAATATACTAAATACGTAAAAACTTTTCTTCACGAAGAGTTCTGTCCGCGCATAGGAGTAAACAAAAAAATTATTTATACAAATTTATAAATGCTAATAACTACTACAAAAAATACTATTTTAAAATCTTAAAAGGGTTCAAGAAATACAATAAACAGTTTTTCTTAAAAGCATTAAAAAAATCATAAAGTGATTTAAATTTTCTTATTTTATTTATTAAAAAGTTCTATAATCTATTAGCCCTATGTAATGAACAAATGAATTTTTAATTAAAATCTTACAAACCAAGTAAATTCAACAATTTTTTACTTAAAAACAAACCTTTTAAGAGAGTAATAGCTAAAATAAACTGAATACTGATTTATTATTAAATATACGAAATTAATCAAATACGTTATTACATCAACAAACTACGAGCAAGACCTTGAACCTCTCATTGTTTTTGTTCTCATAAGGTATCGAATTTATTATTTTACCATTTGCTTTTAGGTTTTCTTATTTCAGTTATTCAAAAAGTTCTACAAACTATTAGACCTTTATAATGAACAAATGAATTTTTCATCAAAATCTTATAACCATATCTAAATGTAACAACTTTTAACATGAGTCCTGCTAATGACTGGTGTTCTCAAAGTTGTAAAGAAGCTACACATTATTTACTTGTTGTGCAGAGCAACATAGTTTTAGATTTATTGCAATAAAGTGAAAAAACCTTTAACGGTTTTTTTTGTGACAGTGTATTTCTTTTACAATCAGTTTATAAATACAAAACTTTAAGCAAAGACGAAAAAATTTAAGTAATGTCCTTAAAACTAAAATAGAACCACACTCAGTAGTGTGTTTCAACAAGCATAATGTGAAGAAAAATATATGTTTACTATATGTACAAAACTAAACTTGATGAACTGTGACACGAAGTTGTTGAAGCTGGAGATGATGACGATAATAGAGATGATAACGATGCCTATTGTGAGATGACGATGATTAAAAGTTGAAGTAGAAAAGAAAAAAGGTTTAAATGGTTTACAAAATCGAATAGGTAAGTCTCGAGTTTTATGGGCTGTACCCCATAGCTCTAACCCATAAATCCAAACTGGTTTGAGTATGACTTTGTATACGAGTACTTTATTTTCAAGGGAGAGTTGAGAATAACTCCCTAAGAGCCAGAACAATTGAAGTAACTTCAGCCCAAGTTGCTTTCGTTTCGTCCATATATGTCTTCTACATGTGCGTCTTCGATCTAGATGCAAACCCAGATATTTAACTCCTCCTTCTGTGTAATTACTGTACCGTTTAAGCTGACCACTGGACATGTTCGTTTCTTTAATGTAAACGTTACGTGCGTTGACTTATTCTCATTAATCTCCACTCTCAATTTCTTACACCATTCGTAAATGTTGTCAAGATGGGTTTGCAACTTCTCCGAGGCACATATCGGAGAAGCGTCCGCTGCTAAAATCGCTGTGTCATCTGCTAACGTTGCCGTCATCACAGATTCATGTTGTGTCCTTTAACCTAAAATCACATTTTTTAACAGAGTAAAAGCCAAAATAAACTATATTTTGGTTTATTATTAAACAGACTAAATTAATCAAATACGTTTATTACATCAACAAAAGTGTTTTAATAAATTTAAATGTAGAAAGTATTAATTATGTAGTACGTAGTGGAAGACAAAAGAAAAGAGTTTACCATCCTTATAACTCTACTTTTAAGAACCTGTAAGTAGCCTGTATAGTAGGAAAACTTAAAATGAGAGGGTAAGTGTCTGTAATTAATTTTAATTTTCCACTTTACTTTTAATTATTTGCGTATAGCATGATGTTGCACCTATTTCAATTTTATTTTTCCCTTTGAAAAAATTATTTAGGGACGTCAATTTTACCACTTCTGTAAAAGTCGCACGTTCGTATTATACCAGACATGTAACTTTTTATTATTTAACTCCGGTCAGTCGCAGTCTACTAATAAAAACACACGAGGATTACTTTACTTATTTTTCAAATTTATGTTTATGTATAAAGCACATGATTCGAATAAAAGAAGATCGTGCTTTTCTAAGACGGGGGGTGAGCGGCGGTGAGCGATCTATTTTTATTGTTTGTTCGTGCAGGAAGCAATGTAATGTTTTTAGGCACGTTACATGTTACACGAGGTACAACATAGACAGACATGCGAAAAGATCAATTCTACCGCGGCTCGTGCAATTTGACGTCACCCTTACAATCACTACACCGCCGCCGTAATACAGTAATATTGCGATACCCCAGTCGCAACTAAACGAACACACTTTCGCGCGTTTTCGTGATGTAACATCATTGCTGCATATACCATATTTAAAACAATATACTAATACTAAATATATTATGCAGAGTTAAACAAAGTTTATCTGTTGTAAGTCTAATTGTTAGAAATAACAAAAAATTATTCCAAAATTAAGTGATATCCAATCAAGTAATTACCTGATTAATAATAATAATAATAATAATATAACTCTCGTATGCTTCATTATAATATACTCGTGTAATATTATTTATTGCCAAATTATTTATTGCCAACACAAATTTTGTTGCACTGGTTTGTACTGGTTTATTTTTAACCTCACAGGCATCAAAATAACCGTAATTTTAAACAATTTCGCTTCGTTGGCACAATTGCAGTTGAAGTAGAAAAGAAAAAAAGTTTGAATGATTAAAAAAATCGTAGAGGTAAGTCGAGTGTTTTAAAACGTTTCAGTCTGTGAGTATCTTTCGCTGTTGTCGAGGATTTTAATCGCTAATGGATTCTGATGGTCTTCTAGTTTTTGTAAATGTTTTTCAAATTCTTCTTTTATGAAGGGAGGTTAAGGTCATTGCGTAATAATTCATTATTATGAACCATGGGGCTGCAGTGATTAGTCTCAGGCATTTTGATTGAAAGCGCTGCAGTATTTCTATATTTGATGAACCTATACCCCATAGCTCTAGCCCATAAGTCCAAACTGGTTTTAGTATTACTTTGTATACGAGTACTTTATTTTCAAGGGAGAGGTGAGACTTACTGCCTAAGAGCCAGAACAATTGACGTAACTTCAGCCCAAGTTGCTTTCGTTTAGTCCATAAATGACTTCTGCACGTGACTTTCAGAAAATTAACACACAAAATAAACAGAACAATAAACAGGCATACGCGCCGGTAAAATCCGTACTCATTCAATCAGTTACATACCTACCCATTCCACCCGAACCCTACACACCCATTCTCGGTCATATTGTCAAAAATTAATCAGTCGTCTTAACAGTGGGCACCATCGTGTTGTTCCTATTGTGATTTACCTTTCATTTATTACGTAAATTATAAAGCGCTGCGTATCTAAATTTTAAAACACTAAGAACTCGCATTTATTTTACGTTCAACTATTTTTCTTCATAAATAATAATGCTACGTTGAAAGAAGGTAGATAACAATGAATAAAAGAATATCAGACCTGATAGGGATCGAATTTGGTGCCCCAACTGTAGACGGTCAATCAACAGCACCAAGTAAACTGTTCAAAGAACAGGTACTTGAGCTAGTTTATTATAAATTACAGTTACAGTAGCAACCCCGTGTTTGTTTCTATTATTATCCTGGTTGTACTTAAAATTTCTAATAAGAATTTTTTAATTAAAACGATAGATCCTCAAATCTGACTACGTAGACTCTCCCAAACAATACAATAAGACGACCGAAACGTCGATGGAGACGAGATTTTATCAACTTACTTAAACTATAATTTACTAACCATTACACTGATCTTAATCCTGCACTAATATTAGTGCAGGACTATCGCTATATATATCACTATACTATCACAATATATCACTAAACATCTCTATCATGTTAACTTTTTTAATATTTTGTGTTGTCATACTCCTTGATTTTATTTAAAAGATTGTGAATTCTTGAATAAACGTTATAAAAAACATAGATGGTAAAGGTAAAAAAACAAAGATATAGCCAAACGAAATTTTTTTTAAAAATATATATGCAGAGATTTTTTCAAAACGTCAGACACAGATATTTTAGCCTCTCATGATTTCAGATTGTTTGTTCTACGCTTCAAAAAATTTGTACGTAATTTATAAAATAATCAGCGTTTAAAAAGTGACTGTTTGAAAATAACTAGACTTACCATTTGGTAAAGAATGTATGCCTTTTTTGTATTCCATTAGTTTTTATTTGAATCATGTTGCATGCTTTAAATTTAGCTGATGCTTTCTTTTTATTACTTAAAAAAAAGATTAAGATACAGTACAATTTTCTTTGTAATCTTATGTTTAATTGAAAATATACTTTTTTGTGTTCTCATTTATACTGTATGGTAACGATATTTTTAATAGAAAAGTTTTTTTTGTATTTTATCATTTGTATTGTAGGTCCAGGGTATTTTAATTTTGTTTGCTAACTTCTTTTACCATCATCGCTGATTTGTATGAAAATTTGCATTTACATTTCAATTGTAATTTATGATTTTGAAAATGAATAATTGTTAAAAATAAATAAAATTTTCTTATCTTATTTGGCATTTGTATCAACTTGCATTCATTGTAAACATTTAATTAACTACTACTAATAGAAATTTTCAATTTCTTTTCTCACGGTGTACTAAGCACATTTTTTATTTTAATAACGTTTTTATAATTTCCACAAATAAATTGAAGAACCTAGTTCAAAGTAAAATAAAATTACGTAGAACTTTTAACAATAATTAAATCTGCACTGCATAATTGAACTTCTAAGGAATAAAATTATTAAATTAAATTTACCCCGTGATAGTATATCCTTATACTTCTCGAAACCAATTTAGATGTGTACCTGATATTATCTATAATACAGCATCGCATGGAATAGAAATACACCAGATTGAGGTTGTTTATAATGCAAATGTAATAATGCATAATACATATAATATTTTCCTGAATAATATTTGCATCATTTTCCTCATTTTAGTCACTATGTCACGCTATGATATGGTATTACTGAATTTTTTAGTGGAAGAAATAAACAACTGTTTTGTATATCGCTACAAATATATTAGAGTCATTATATAAAAATAGTGGTTACAAACTACTACATTCGTGATTAAATAATTATTTCGTATTCTTTACACAATTTTTATTTAAATTCATTTTGTTAAATCATTTTAAAAAGATGTTTCATGGATAATTTACTATTTTTTTTTTATTTTAAGAAAATTTATTTCATTTCAGTTACATCCATGAAGTTATTGTATGTTGCACCACCATCAACTTTAACCGGGGGGGAAATACTTTAGTAAGAACTAAAAAATAATAATTAATAAAAATTGTTGGGCGCCAGCTCTTTCAGCTGAGCAAGAGAAAATAAATAAAAAAGACTATATTATATCTTGTTACTTAAGTAAATATTTAATGAATGAGATAAACTACTAACTAAATTAACCAACTACAAACAAAATTATCCTGAAATTACTCTAACCTATCATAAAATATAGCCAACCTTTTTGCCGCGACATTTATATAAAAACAAGAAATTAAAAACTCTTAATAAATAAACGAATAAATTTACTTTGAATGAAATATGTGTCCCCTTTCTTCTTCTTCTCCTTGTTTCCTCTTTCAATGCTACTCATTTTTTACATCTCTGTTTCACACTTAAGTCCCAGAGGAACTGATTGAGAATTTCCTGGGTCCAAACCTGGAAATCTTTGGTTGACAAGCCTCTTTCTCCCACGAACCGTTCAACCAACCTGGAGGGCCAACGGGAAGGAGAACTACCCCAGTCATTGGCTGAAAATTGGTAGGTGGGAGAAAGGCCTAAAAACACAGAAGTATAAATACACCCGTCTAAAGAATACTACCCCGTATCAAAAGATTGGCAGTTGGCTGTATTTACAACTTATTGTCTAACTACTACTCTAATGTGACTTTACCTAACAATGGGGGTTATTCCATTACATGATTTATTTGGTTTTTACCTGAGTAATGAAAGTTATGGTAATTCCTAATTACTATAACTTCCATTACTCAAGTTTTTGCAATATTTGTACTTGTATGTTTGTAAAATATTGTACTTTTACAATGGTACAATGTCTGCTCACATATTATGTAATGGGATGCATCTTAGCCTTTCATTAGAATTAAGCGACTCCAATGACACAAGAATGAAATTCCAAATTATCACTGGGTTCCACAGTTCTTTTTACTCTATCTTGGGTTTTTCTGTAATGTAATAGGCTATACAGTTTCATAGCCTGTTTACAGAATATTAGCTTTTATTATTTTCTAGCTGCGTTGTTTCCTAACTTTACCATCTTAGTAAAGTTTATGAAAGATGCGGTACTGGTTAAATGATACATAGCATTAATGAAACACGGTAGGTCTACATTATTACAAAGTTGAGTAACAAGGTACCTCTTATGCAATTTCAAAGAACACTACATAATAAGAACTGTAATAAATAATAGTACACTGAACTACTTTACCTGATGTGTTATAAAAATAATATCAAAACGTCTAACGATTTTTAAATTAGTTTTTATGACACCAATAAAATTGAAACTTTTTATCTTAAACATTAATAATAATATATACAGAAAACGCAAACAAACATTTATAGTTTATAGTTATTTTCTAATGTTTTGAAATTGACTTAATTTATGAGTTTTCTTTGAAACTTTGATAATAAAATAGCATTATTTTCAACAAAGCATCATTACACGAAAAAGTGAATATTTTAAATCATCATTATTAAATAATTTTTTAACAGATTTATTTTGTTGTTAATTACATACTTTTTAAATTTATAATTAATTTTTATATCGTTATTCATAATTAAATCAACTATTTAATTTACTTAACGAACTGTATTTTCGGTTTCATACAGAAAATGATTCCACTTTAACGTAAAACAGAAATGGTTATTTATTATTACAATTTTGTATTTTCAATCAGTTTAAATCCCTAATTCTCTGGTGACAGGACTGTAATAAAAGAAACGAGATCTCCAGGAACCGATCTGCATATAAACTACATGATAATGTCTAAATGGTGTAATACATTTTACTTTCGAACATTAGGCTGTCTGTAAGATTAATTTTCATTCCTACTTAAAAACAGTTTCTTTTTCATCTTGTATCAGTTGTCGATACTAATTTTTAGTCGTTTTATTCCATATTCGTTCAAAAAAAAACTTAAAAGTATTTGTGCTTACTAGGAATATATATAAAATATGTCACTCATTTATAGTATCAAATTATGTAACTAAACTTCATCATCTACTAGCGAGTAACAGATAGTAGCTGAAAACCCAGTATTTTCTGAAAATCATATAGTCTCGATTTTTTAAATGTGGAAGTATGATCCTGATCTTTATATGTATGATCCTCCTTAACCCTCAATCAAAATTGAACCGCTGTTTCAAAATCTTTATTTACCAAACCGTATTGCTAACAATCTGACTTTATGGCGTTCAGCAGCATTAGGGAGCTGGCGCTCCTTATTATGTGAGCAACTATATTCTCCACGACGACAGTCAAAGTACCACGCGCTACATCTACAGTCAATTTTATGATTAAATAGATAACCATCCCAACGAGGTAGCCTTAATACCAACTATAAGAAACTTCCCAACCGTACGATGTTTATTCATCCGTACAATCAACCGTACAAAAATCATTTTACCTTTCACCGTCTGCATTAGCAGTAATTGCAGAATAGTTGGGGGTTAAACCAAAAAAAGTACGATGTCTAAACGAAAAAACAACAGGAACAGGTTTAGAATAGCGAATAAGAGAAGTAATCCTTACCGGAGAATGAACCTCTGGGTGCATTTTATGGATAGCAAAATTCCTTACCGCCCGTTTAATAACTTTTGATATCATATACAGAAATTTCGCTGCTCAGATACGATACCGTACCCAAAATCAGAGACGAAAAATATAAATTAAATTTATATCAAGTTTGTCAACTATAAAATCAGTCTGATTAATGTATCATTCTTCTAAGCAATTAATTGTAGCAAAATCTACAATCTATTTATGTGAGAAATAATAAATACAGACAGGTTTAATTTTAAATGGCATGAACAAAAAACCCCTCGCTACCAAATGAGGAACTTCGTAGATTTATTCACATCTTATCAGTTAATAAAATAAGTCTATTGGATGTTTACATTTCAGACTTTGTTGTCGTTTAAATTATCTACGAGTGAGAAAGTGAGATAAATTATGTGTAATTCGAGCCTTTTTTGGTATTTTTTCTGAATGAGTGAGTAATTAATTCAATTGTATGAACGTTTAAATATTTGTATAGTATGCCGTTTTTGAAGACCAAGGTTACGCTGTAATTATTGTTCTGAGTAATTTTCACTGAAATATTTTTAAGAATTTAAATATTTGAAGGCTTGCTAAGCCCCATAATTAGATCATCAACGTGCAAATTGGTTCGAAAATTAAGTTAGATAGTTGCTTAGTTTGACCTAATAAGAGATTTTGGTTAATAATGCACATAAAATAAATTCAAAAAAATAATTTTATGTCATTTTATACATCTGTTTTACAATATTGTTTTATCAAACGCTTTGACTATTGGCCATTAATTTAAGGGTTTTTTAAATTTAAAACTACGTAAAACATTTTTAATTTTTACTCTCTCTTGCCTATAGGAATATATAGGAAGGACAGTATTGTTTTCCTGTCGATTTTCGAAATCGAATTTTCACCGGATCTACACGTTTTCAGAACCCCTGAACCCAAAAAACACTTTTTTAGCGATTGGTCTGTGTGTGTGTGTGTGTGAGTGTGTCGGTGTTTGTGTTTGCGTGTGTGTGTGTGTGTGTGTGTGTGAACAGAATATCTCAAGAGCGGAACATCGTACGAACTTGAAACTTGAAACTTAATTTACATATCACTAGAGGACCCGACACAAACATTTTCATCAATATCAGCCAAGCGAAAGTAGTAGTTTATTCGTGTAATTTTTCACTTTTTTGCGATTTTCTCAAAAACGGCTCCTACGATTTTTTTAAAATCGCCTCATTTACTACATTTTTTATGCTCTACAAGATAGGGTAGGCGCCATGTTTGCTGAAATTTCTAGGAAGTTTGTTTTCACCTAAACAAATTGTTTTTTTTTAAGATTGAGACTAAATGCAATTTAGCGCAAAAATGTCTCTTGTAAAAGTTGTAGAAAATTTAAAATCCTACAACTTATGTTTCAGACATTTTTTTGTATAACGCTTAGTTTAGCGGTAATTAAAGATTTTCTGTTTTTTCCTTACGAAAACGTTTACAAAATCGACTTTTTTTAGATTTCAGCCTTAGTTGATTTTTACGACAAAAGTGTATGTGATCAAATTTATATAAAATTAAAATACTCGTATCTTCAACTTTTATTCAAAGAATTTTTTTCTACAGAACCTAGTTTAGCGTGAAAGAGTGATTTTCCGTATTTTTAAGCCAAACTGAGGTTGGTTTTCACTTTGCGTCTTTCACTCATGATTAAATTTAGTTTATGTTTATCGAAGAGTTAGTTTTTTGTTTATTTCTAATGGTTTATTTATTGTTAGGTTATATTGCTCATTATTTGCATTGGCAAGAGAAAGTTGTGTAAGTGTTTCCACACCAGATTTTTTCAGGTAAAATTTCTCATTTCTATCTAAAGTTATAACTGATATATTTATATAAAATAGCTTTATGCATAAACCCACTGTACACAATAACTTTAGATTAATTTTATTGGTAGGTAAATGATAAAAAGTGGTCGAAATTGTTTATCTTACCTATAATATCCGTTGAAGATCGGTGAAATATTTAATTCGTTTAGCGTTAGATTACTTTTGGTGAAAGCAGATTCTTACATCCTTTTAGCAAGAACAGTGTTTTTTTCCTACGCATGCTACAATGTACTCTAATCGGTTGAAACGATTACAAAGTAATAAGTAGACATAACAAAGTCTATAATTATTTGTAGTAGCCAAAATGGTTATGAGATTTATGAACCACCTGATTTATACACTAATATCTACTGTAACATAAATCGGTGTTTAGATTGAGGGAATTATTATTACGTAGGGAAATTAGTCCGGCACTAATGCGTAAATGTGTTTCATTATGATCTAACGTGCCACATATTAATATTACTAGTCATTCTCCAGTTTGTAAATAGTATTTTCGAAGAATTTTCCACTTATAAATAAAATTTACTTAATTTACTTTTAATGTTATGTACATTTTATATTTAAGTTGGATGTTGTTGCACTCCTAAAATAAAACCGTAAAGGAAAAACAAAGTAAGATGAGAAAGGAAATTGTTGTATAGGTGTATTATTCCTAGCTTAATGTATTTAAAGTCAGACCACAGTAACCACTGCTCTCTACTCCTCTTTGGTTTAATATGTGTGTGATAAATAATGTGCCTACAATTAGTAGAACTGTTCCCTAGCGTACCACATTTGAAATTAGGGATTTACTCTACGGACCAACTATGTACAAAACATCATACACTAGTGATATTGTTCAGTTAGCGTGTTTAATAAAGTGCAAGGTACAGAGTAGTCACACCGGATCATAGAGCACGCTACACACGTTTGTGGAATTGTAAGCACGTAGAATTGGTAGGTAAATGCGTGCATTTTTACGCACGTATTTTGGTACCAAGCCTTACCTATTCCCGTCAGTTCTATGTTATGATATTTGTTGGAGATTACAACATATATAAATCATTATCTCGCCGTCAAAAGCTGCAAACAAAACTTGTTTTTTACAATTATAACCCTGAAAAACATTCTATTATAAGGATAATGAATTATACAGTTTATAATCTCATTATTGATTTTTGGGACTTTAAAAGGTTTTATGGTTCCATATATTAATAATTATGTAGTTATTTTTCTTCTCTCCCACACTTAAATTAACAACCAAAGCAATTAAGAACAGAAGTGCTAAAAATGAAAAGTTCCTTATACCAATTGAAGTTGTCACCTCTAAACGTAATAGATTTCATCCCATAGTCGTTTCCTGTTGTAAAAAAAGTGGTTTAATTTGCGAAATGAGAAAGAAAACGCCGTTCTAAGACCTAGTACACTGGCCAGGATTGTATTTTTCAACCAAGAGAAAGACAATAATGATGGTTTGAATTCCTCGTTTTACTCATTAAAACCCATAGAGATTCAAACCAGCTTATTGCTGTTCCAGTCTATTGACTGGAACAGCTTGCGGTCATCGTAACACATAAATGTTATGCATACTCATTATGTCTAATTCACTTGAGAAGCTAAATATTAGGCTAAACTTAATTACCTTGCGGGTAATTCAATTAATCAATGCAAAGGGAGATTAGTCACTAATTAATTAAGACTTAAAATTACCTACTCAAACTAATTACTTGAATAATTAATTTAATTTATAAATATTTAAAACCAAATGAAATATAATTGAAAGAAAGAATATTGTTTATTTTTTAGCTGTGTCAGCTACTTCACAGGGATAATCCACAAATAACGCATTTGAAATTTAGAGGAGAAACATCATTAAATACAAAATAAAAATTGTATTCGTCGGAAAGTATTCAAATTAAATACTCGAATATATAAATATTGCGTAGGCTATATATATAAAGACTTTATACAGATAATCATTGGTTATAAATGTATAATTAAAAAATTAATTAGTTTGTTTGCGTGGGCATCGGCTGCTAAGATCATAAGTCCGAAAAACCTTACTTGAGTATAATGGTTAAGCCTCATAATTGGAGTATTGTATTTCTATAACCAAATTTATGAAGTTTTGTTTAGGTTTACTTATTATCTATTCATCTATTACTCGCAGGTCAATAATTGTTTGCGCTGTTCATCTTTATGTAATTAAAAACCTGACCAAGCAAACATCTGTTACATCGAGAATGCCCTTTATCTAAATTATTTCCTAAGGTTGATATAGTAGTAAAAATGTATCTTTTAGTTTTAATCAATGACTCAAACGTTGATATTTGCTGCAGTCTCCTGGTATTTTAGGAAAATACTATGATAAATTTTATTACAGGGATACAAAGTTTGAAACATTACTTTTTTGATTAGATACAAGTTACGCGACTGTTAAGTTGTAACTGTCACAAATGATTGTTCTGTGAACTGATAAAATATAAATAATTACATCGAATTTAATAATTACATAAAAATGAATTGTTAAAAATAGTCATCAGTTCGATATTACCTTAATATTTTATGTTGAAAAACACTCATTATCCTATCTAACCTGATTATTGAGTTCAGGAAATTCACTAATTTTGACATTATTTTACGTAGATGCAGTAGTTATACAATTTTTCTGCCTTTAATTTTTATTACGGTACTGTACATTGAGCTGCACAACTTTCGTATTTGGTTTTAATTGGCGGTAGGGAATTTCACTTTAAGGAGAAGAGGTACCCAGTGATACATTCTCCGTTTAAAACTTCGGGTATTGTCCGTTATTCAGACCAAGAGGTCTCTACTCCATTTTCGCTTTAAACGACGCACAGTGGGAAAGTTCCTTGTAGCTAGATTACGGGCTAGTTGGTTTTGATGGTCATCTAGTCTTTCGTGAAATGCGCTGTACAAGGAAACGGTTAGCTCCTTTACTGTAAATTTTTTTAAATCGTCGTGGATGGTTTTATTGCTTACATAAAAAGGAGCGCCAGAAGCAAGTCTTAAGAATTTTGATTGAAAGGCTTGGATCGATTTTAAATTATTCTCTGCCGCTATTCCAAAGAGCTGAACACCATATTGGTACAATCCATATTGGTCCATATTGGTCTTAATAGGGATTTGTACTATATTAAAATCTTGGAGTGGAGGTTCAATCTTGATCGATATTAATTAAGCAGAAGAGTAACTTCTGGTAGCGGTTAAGGTCTAAACGTTTCGTACGCAGATGATGCTTCCAAGTTAGTCGTAAGCCAGTCCTGTATTAATAAAAAATGTCACTGCACCAACCTGAAAGCCTCACCCGGGCTCTTTTCCCGTAGAAGAATTGCTGTGTCATCAGCATACGTCGCGGTTACCAATGTGTCCAAGATAGGCATATCCGTTGCAAATACGCTATATAGAAATGGGGATAGTATTGCCCCTTGGAGTACTAAATTTTAAATATACAATTTTAAATATTTAATTTCGTGGTGCAACAAAGTTTTATATTTCTGTCAAAGATAAAATTCTAGAAAAACAGTTCAATCTGAAACTACATTAAAATAGATCAATGTAACAAAATTATACTTAAAGTCACTCGTTAAAAATATATACTTGCATGATTGCTTAAATTTGTTTTATCCTCAGTAGTAAACTAAATTCAAAGATTCAAGCCTAAAATTACTTGAAATCATAGATCCTCCCTTTTTTATAGCTACGATTAACACCACCCTGCATAATGTCCTACAAATACAATTTCATAAACTACACTTTCATATGACTAATATTTAGGCGAAGAAATTATTAGCCTTCACAATTTTAACCGACTAAAAATAGTTTTTTTTTTTAGTTTATTTAAAGTCACATCAACAGCTTGGTCGTTAGCGACTACTTCGAGTTTTGTTGTGGGTTTGAACTGTAATAAAACTCGACATCTCCACTTTGAAATGTAGCATGCAAACTACTAGGTCACAGAGGTGGCCAATACACAACTTGCCTTCTTGACGTTTGCGACATTACTGGATTAAAGACTTCTATTTTAGTTATCGGTAAATGTTAAAATCTATATTTTTCTAATAATCATCAAAACATTTTGAACAGTCTCTCTTTTCTGAATCTAACTACTGGGTGGCATTTTCCAAAATTAACTTATATTAATAGTATTCCTTATACTCATATTAATAGTTTTTCATATTCCTTGACCAGCTGTCATAAGTTCCAAATAAAATTGGTAAAAGTAAACAAATCAACTTGATTTCCATAAATATAAATTGTATTAACTTTGAAACAATAAAGGAAATACTCACAATGCCCCATTTGTAATAATCATTGAAATTAATGTAAACTTAATATCGAAATTCATCACAGCCTAATATCTAGATTTAATTCCAGCTTTTACATACAGTAATCGAAGCTATTTATATACACAAAAATATAACTGAAAAATTTGAATTTTTGAACGTAGTAGTAGTAGTTTAAATTTCTCAACTTTTCAGCAGTTTGAAAGGTTTCAAACTTTATAAAATAAGTTTTACAGTTTCGTTAAGGCTCGTTAATGCATAGGTTTAGTATACAAATCTGTGAACATGGAAGATGATAATATAGACAACATAAAAATTTTAAGAGGAGTCCGACAGGGCTGTGTGCTGTCTTCATTGCTGTTTAACATTTATTCTGAGCACATCTTCCGTGAAGCCTTGGGAAGTGTGGAAATGGGTATTTCTGTGAATGGAGAGAGACTAAACAATGTGAGATATGCTGATGACACAGTAATTTTTGCAGAAAGTTTGGAGGATTTGCAAATTCTGTTGGATAGAGTGTCAGAGTGTAGTGAAAGGCAGGGTCTGGATATCAACATTGGTAAAACGAAATTGATGGCCATAAGTAAAAATAAAGTCTGCAGATGTCATCTTTTATTAAATGGACAGAATGTTGAACTTGTGGATAGGTATACATACCTTGGTACTGCTCTGAATAGCCAGTGGGATTGTTCACAGGAGATTAAGATCTGTATAGAAAAGGCTAGAGCTGTATTTATCAAAATGAGCTCCTTGTTTAAAAGCCACGATTTGACAATGGAATCAAAAATGAGATTTCTCAAATGCTATGTGTTCCCTGTTCTTTTGTATGGAGCTGAATCATGGACATTGACAGTTTCAATGGAACGAAAAGTAGAGGCATTCGGAATGTGGCTATATCGAAGAATTTTGAGAGTATCTTGGGTGGACAATATCACGAATTATGAGATTCTGGGAAGAATAGGAAAAGAAAAAGAAATTCTCAATGCCATAAAAGTAAGGAAACTCCAATACCTGGGACACATTATGAGAAATAACAACAGATATAAAATATTGCAGCTCATAATTCAAGGAAAGATATGTGGCAGAAGAGGTCCTGGAAGAAGAAGAATATCGTGGATCCAGAACCTAAGGACTTGGTTCTCCGTGAATACAGCTCAGTTGTTCAGGGCAGCAGTCAACAGAGTCATCATAGCCAAATGGTTGCCAACATCCGGAACGGATAGGAACCACAAGAAGAAGAAGTATACAAATAATATAATGTTCCAGTTTGAAGAAGGGAAGAGGGAAGATCTAGAAGAAGTCGGCAGTAGTCGAGATGTATGGGTTGGAATACTTCGTGTTTGTGTATATGTGTAGGATTGTTTCTAATTTTGGAACAGGCTTATGCCTAATCCTTGATAGTAGGAAGAAGAAGAAGATAATTATTGTACTGGTATTATACGTAGAACAACTAATTTAAATATTTTTTATAGTATAATACTACTCATCAGCCCATAACAAACAGGTGGAGTGTCAAATTAATTACACTGAATCTGTTTGTTGCAAGCTAAAATATACAGGCTGATTTTTAAGTTTGAGAACAGCTTTGTATTGCGTAACTGAGACGTATTTGGCGAAAAAAGCTTATGCGGTTCTGCATATTTTTAAAAATCCAACATTTTTTGGTTTTGAAATTTGTGTCCGCCATCTTTGATCCGCTATATTGGATTCAACTTTATTTTTTAAAAATTAAATGTTGGTCGTGTGATACATCATTTCAATGTGAAATTTTAATAAAAAAACATTGGCGCAAACCGTTTTTCAATAGATGCCTTCGTGTTTTAGTTAAAAGCATTCAAAGTTGCAATGTTGGGAAAATTGTGTTAGCAATAAAAAAGGTAGAACGCACTGCATAAACCATTTTATTGCATTTTTCAATCATAAAGTATCTAATAACTAAGTTTAAACGGTGGTAAGACATGATAATAATAAGAAAAAAAATATATAAATAAATAATACAACAAATAGTAGTCGTAGAGGAGCAATAGAATGGCCTGCCAGGTCCCCAGACCATTCTCCTCTTCATTTTGGGGGTACCTGAAACAAAATGTTTAAAAGACAAAACCGGCAGATATTAACGAATTGAAAAGAAGAATAATTGATGAATCTGATCGTGTACCACTAGACATGATACAAAAAGTTACTAAAGAATATTACTCGAGGTTAGCACACTGCCAGGCTGTAGAAGTGAAGCATTTTGAACATTTACTGTAGAAAGGAATCCTCTCAAAATTTATTTCATTACTAATTTACAATTGAAACATTAGTTTGGCATTTTTGAATAAATCATAATGTAGTTTACTCATAAATCATAATGTAGTTTTTTTAATAAATCATAATGTAAGAAAATAAAGTCGGTGATATAAAGACTGGTAGCAGAATTATAGTTAGTTAAACATTAACATAGCCATTTATTTGTTGTATTATTATTATTAATTCGTTAATCGACCAACTAAGAATCACGTTAAGCACTATGCATCTTGGTTTCTTCTTCTCAGGATGTCATTCCTCTTATCTGCCCAAAAAGCCTTCATTCGTTCGGAATGCTCCTTTCTTTGTTGTATTATATATTTAAAATTATTTTTTTCTCATTATAATCATGTTTTACCACCGTTTAAACTTAGTTATTAAATACTTTATGATTTAAAAATGCAATTAAATGGTTTATGCAGTGCGTTCTACCTTTTTTATTGCCAACACAATTTTCCTAAAATTGCAACTTTGAATGCTTATAACTAAAACACAAAGGCATCTATTGAAAAACGGTTTGCGCCATTGTTTTTTCTTAAAATTTCGCATTAAAATGGCGTATCACACGACCAACATTCCATTTAAAAAAATAAAGTTGAATCCAACATGGCGGATCCAAGATGGCGGACAAAAATTTCAAAAACAAAAAAAAGTTGGATTTTTTAAAATATGCAGATCCGCATAAGCTTCGTTCGCCAAATACGTCTCAGTTATGCAATATAAAGCTGTTCCCATACTTAAAAATCACCCTGTATAGGTTCTGTTTCTTATCACAAGGTCAGCCAATTAAATGACTCAATCATTTAAGAACAGAAGAGGTAGAGGTAGAAAAGAAACTATTCAGAGTTATCTCCTCTGAGAGCAATGAATTTCATTATAAAGCAAGATCCTGTGATGAATGAAGTGGCGTCATTTGCAGAGTGGAAAATAATATGTGCTTTTCAGAGGGCCCGGCATGCTGATAAGCAAACTTTTTCATTCAGTGAAGAAGGCAATCGTAAACCACCTCACTTCTCGTTTTACTTAGTAAAACCTTAACAGATTCAAACCAGCCTTTCGGCTGATGACCTAAACAACAAGTACTATAGCATTAGTTATCTTGCTTAATCTTCATTTTTGCTTTTGGTGCCTTCTTCTTTTGCACTCATTTGGCTTCCAAATTGTTTATGGTTTCAACAAGCTATGCACTTCTATTTTTAGAAAATGAATTTTTTTTTGAAAAGGCAAAAATAATTACCGTTAAAATTGATCTAACTGTAATACCTACGTACTGAAGTTTTATATAAATCTATCGATTTCAAAAAACAGTAATACTAGATGAAACAATTTTGTTTACATTGTAATCTGATACATCATGTCAATGTTTTATAGATTTAGTTGATCCATTCATGAATCCTTAATCAGACTTACGGTAACGAATAAAAATGACCGTTATGAAACCATTATAAGGATTCTCGTTTTGTTTTCAATTCATAACGACAAAGCACAGCAAATTTCAGTATTTGTTGGCCGTTATTTGAGCTGATTAACATCAACAGAAGTGATTAGTATTTTACTCATTATTTGGGCTATTTGGTACTGACGTTTGAATCCGGCTTTCCGGTTTTAATCAGTTCTATGGCCTCATATTGCAATAACTTTTATCAAGCTAAACCGAGGTTTAATTTTTACGCATTTGAAGAAGAAATTTTTTGTTTTATGCTTTAAACTGATATAATTTTACTTTTTTAATTTAATCATACAGTATTTACTGTGAACTTTATTAAAATTATTTTGAAAATAGGAATATTGTTAAAATACTCCAATCGTATATTTTGTAAAAAATAAATATTTTACATGATTTTACTGATATAATATAAAAAATCTGTTTTATAACCTTCACTATAAAATTAATTTAAATCTACGAAAAACTCTGTTTTTGTAAAGCACTTGGGAGAAAAAAATATTTTCAAAAGACGGGTACGATATGAATCCCTAATTTAATGAATTTAACTAAGTTTTTTAACTAGACAGGTATAAAATATGAACGTATTCTACATCTTCATTAAATACTCAGTGTAATAAATGAGACATCACAATTCAATAATATTATGGTGGTAAGCTTAACTCGTAAGTATTTATGTTACCTGTTATTGGGATATTGTAGGTACTACAATTTGGTGCGTCATCAAAATAAACCGAATTTTTGTCACATTTTATTGAAAATTTTTTATCTGTTAATACAATATTATAACAATTTTTAAATATGACGCTAATGGCTCCGAAACTTGAATTAGTTGCTGGAGCTTGCAGTCATCACTACAGTCCTACAATTGGTCAAGAAGATTGCTTGGCCAGAGACGTTTTAAACCTCTGTGCTGAGGGCCCGGTATCAACCTAGTGTACATGTTTTGTATAAGAGAGCTTTCATGTAATTCAAAATTATCGTGCATCGTCTTGTATAGTTGTTTCGCGACGTCATTCACGTATGGGATTTGTAAGTATTTGTGTAACACCAAGTTTGTGACGTAAAAGGGGCACTGAGTTTTCGCTCATAGAATCTTGTTTTGAATCACTTGTGTACGTTTCTTGTGTGAAGGTTTGACAGATTTCCAAAGTTGAACTCAATATGTCCAGATAGGTATTAAGACTGTTTTATAGATTGTTAATTTTTGTGACATGTTTAATTTAGAACGCCTATTAAGTAAGCGTTTCAGTTGATAGAACTTGTTTTGAGTTTCTGGCGTGTGTTTGTAACATTTGCGTTCCATGTAAATTTCCTGTCTAAGTGCAAGCCTAAATAGCGTGTTTGAGTAGTGTGAGGCAGTGGAATATTATTCATGTAAATGTTTGGGCATTTTTGTCGTCTAAAAGTAAACGTCATTTGTTGCGATTTGTTTTCATTAATATTTATGTGCTATAGTTTAAACCATGGCTCTATCAGATGTAAAAATGGATTTGCGTTTTTCAAATTGCAATTTCAGGATCGGCACTTACTAGACAGAAGCCTAAATTGGAGAACACACATGCAGTAGAAATAAAAACAACTAGACTTTAATTTTTTTTTTTTTAACTTTAATAACTTTATTTGCAACTATATACTACGATACAACGAGCAAATTAGATGACAGTAAACAAAGGATGACAAGGAAAAAAAAAATAAAAAAAAAATAAATAAAACTAAATAAATGAAAAAGAACAGTGATACCCATTGGTATATGTTCAATGAAATACATTTCATGATACATGAATGATAAATAACAACATAAGAAAAAAAAGAAGAAAGAAAAATAAAATAAATCACTTTATAGAAGATCTCTGGCCCATTGACGTTTCAACCTGCGCTGCGGATTTCCTGGTAGTGATGCATCCGATAGTTTGGTGATTAATTCGTTGGGGTGATCATGCAATTATTTTTCTGTGAAAAACACTGTAGCTGGACTTAACATTTAAATAATTGTTTTGCTACTTGGATCGAGATAAAAATTATCGCTTCAAAACAAACATCTGATGTGCATAACTATTTTTAACCATTTTTGAACTACGGATACAGTTATGGGACACTATAAACTCTCTTTTCGTACTTAAAATATTCAAATTATTCAACGTTTTCATTCAAAAATACATTTTTATGATAGGCTAATTTAACTTAGTTTGCTTCATATACTTATTGTTTTGTTAAAACAGATTATGAGAAAAAAAGTTCAGAGAAGATAGAAAACCTGGTCTCAGTTAATCTAATTTTTACTTTCTTTCTAAAACCAATTGCAAATAAAATTTTAAACTGTATGTACTTTAGGAGTATATTAATTTTTAATCACTTTTAGAGAGAAATTCAATCCAATAACATTTAATAGTTACGCTAATAGCAGGTAATCAATATCTTTAGAAACTTATTTGAGTCTGATTTCCGAAAAAACGTCTCCCATTTCCGAGGCTATTTGTGAGTTTGCCAGTAGGTTAAAATGTCCTCCAGCCGGGCTTTGAACCTTCCGCGAGGTAAGAAAAGTGGTGGGACTGCCACCTTTGAGCACCTGGTCCCACCCTGACTTTCATTCGGAGACCTACTCCTAGGTCTTCCACCCCGTTCACCGTTAGAAAAATTTCCTCATCCGCCGTCAAGACAGTTGACCGTTTTTCACCTGTGCCCTAGGCATGGGCCTTATAACTGAGTGCTACTATCTGGAGCCAGATGGACCCAAGTTTGTTAACGAGATTATTACTCCTGCTGCTCCTCCTTCCTCATTACTTGCATAATGAAGCTTCGGGCTTACAATCGGCAGCATTAAAACTATGAGCAGGAACTATAAGCATAACTTTGGAGAAAAAGCGAGAACGGTCACAAAACTTAAGTTCTTTAAACTTATTGCAGCTCCAGATATTTTGTGCTGAAATGAGGCATAGGCAACAATAAAAACCCGAGAGCGAAGAATCCTGACAGTAGAGATGAAATTTCTGCAAAGAACTAAGGGGGTGTACACGCTTGAACAGACTAAGGAATGAGAAATCAGGTCAGAATTAGGTATTTACAACTTGAACGAAAAGGTAAAGAATTATCGCAAAAGTTGGAGACAGCACATGGCAAGGATGTCAAATCACAGGATACCTTAGCAAGCGCACTGGTATGTTTAGAAAGGTAAAAGGTATGTCGGTAGACGAGAGAAAATGGAGATAGATGACAAGGTTTGTGAGTTCGGAACAGGCTGCGACGTAATCCTTGGTTGGAAGAAGAAGAAGGAGGACAGCTTATCTGAGTAACTATTATAAAAATTGTATGCAATTAAAACATAAAAAACTTGCTTGTAGTAGCCAAAAATATTAAGTTAGCTTTTCTCGTGCTGAAAAGTAAGTAAACATTATTTTTTATTTGATGGAACATATAATGAGAAGTATAGTTGAATTTGTTCAAAAGTTTTGGCGTAAATTAGTTCTTTCGTCTCAATTGTGCTAGCGTAGATGGTGAAATGAGTTGCACAAGTTTAATAATGAGGATGAATAGTGTGTATGTCAGTCTCAGTCAGTTTTTAACGATCAAGAGAGAAAGAAGAAAGAAGCCTGGCTGGATAGATGGATGAAAAGTCGTAAAAACTTTAGGTTGCACGGTTCAGAGTTATAAAATTACGCCCCGTATACTTATAGATTGGCTGGCAGCATTGCTTGCTCGCAGTTCAATTTACAATGCTAAATTGATCCGGTTTTATTTGTTATTAGAACTTCATTTTTGCAAACTGATGTAAAATCGATTATCGAATAAAATATCTCGATTTTCATTTCATCATAATGAAACTTTTCAATTTGTTAGGGTGGCTTTCTTATCTGTCTTTATGTTTGTATAAAACGTCCTCTACAGTTTATTATCATAAATATATTAGTCTTAAATATTACTTACAATAATTAAATTTCATTGTATGCCACATTCATTTCGTCTTCTTTGAACTTACGTACATTATTATACACTAACGATTAAATGAATAACATATTATTATCATAAATACCGCTATTTTATTCTAGAATTGAAGATAATATCAAAATAATGGTTTTTTACTCGATGTTTGGTTCAAACAAACAAGGCAATCGTAATAAGTCTAAATTAAATTAAATATTCCGTTCTGTTTTTTTTTCAAAATTTAGCTGAATATATTTTGTAATAAATTGACTATATAAGTTTTTTGAACTCTTTTTGTTTTACAAGGTATCTCCATCACGAGTTGCCGTTTCATATCAAATCACTTTGTAGCCTACGACACAATTTATATTGTTCTGCAAAGAACCAATTGTACATATATTCTGTTGAAAAAGTGTTACCACTCAGGCAATAAGTTATAGGTAATCATACTTTTTTAAGTTACTTCGTGATGCCATTTTATAATGTTTCATTATATTGCATATAACTTAGGTACAAGTAAGAAAATTTTAAAGAGAGACATATGGCATGAATCGGATATAAATATTGTAACATCTAAACGTAGGTTTGTTCAGAATCTGGGTATCATAAATAATAAACATACTTCCTTGTACTTATAACAGTATTATTTATGCACACAATTAATAATTACAATTAAGCATTCACTAAACTTAAGACTAGTAACAAATACAATCAGATTACTTCAGTAAAATTAATTACAAGACTTAAGCTTAAACTAAACTTGACTTTAATTAAGAAACTCAATTGTCCACAACTACTTTCTACGCACTATTAATACAATAATAATAATAATAATAATAATAATACGCACTATTAATGTAATTTTAAACCAGTCCCGTAACGACACTATTTTTAAATGAACTAAAAAGACTATTTCCATTCATAGTACAGATAGCAACTAACTTACAATAAAGGCACTAACTGTTTTTATATCTGCGGTCTGATAAATTTCAAAGAGTCAGGGCACTTATAACATTTTCTTCGTTCTACTGGAACATAGTAGAAAGAATCAAAATAAAATTTTTCTACTATGTTTGATTTACGAGAATTTCTATTAAAAATATTTCATTCATCATGATACATTATCCTTGCTCAATACTCTTCACCCTATACAATACACAATTTCTCATAATAAACAATCCTTTATTCCTTTAACCCTTTCTATGATTTATTTCACGTTCAGAATTCAGTACAGATCTTATGATCACCCGTTGTGTTATCAGGATTACGGAAAACATCAGGGACAGCCAATAAAATAACCCTCCGACGACGACACCATCGAAGGTCATGGGCAAAAATATTTAGAGTTTCGCTTACCACGCTCTAACAAGCTCACTTTCAATGAAAAAATTCTGAAAAATACTTTCGCTTCCTAATGAACTGTATTTTATTACGCTACAAATTTTATCATTATATTCTGATATTTAGAGAAGATAACATCGTACAAATTTGGACTTTTAAACCTCATCACATTTTTTGTGTTTCAGATCATATAACTTTTTTTTCAATGACGACGACATATGTGTTTTATTATTTTGTTATAAAATATAGAATTTTGTCTGTAATTTGATATATGATAAGTAATATGTTGGAAGAAAACAGAAATAATAACCGAGCTTTAAAAAAATCACTGATGTTTTCCTGTTACGTTATTCAATATAGGAGTTTGTAAATGAGAACGTGTTGTGGCGCGGAGTCGATATTTTTATTTAGTGTAGTAGCGCTCAAACTCTTATATGAAATACATTGCTTATAGACTTTCCATACTGCATTCTGAACGTGAAATCAACTATAGAATATCACTCTACAACGTTACTATAATGCTCAATAATATATCAGCATATTTCAGACCAATATGTAAAATTACTTATTATAGTTTCCTGCACATAGTATGTTCATTTAGTTCTTCGCTTGTTTGAAAATTTATATTTTAAAGGAGCCTTATATAACACATACAAAGTAATGATTTTTTAAACATGGACAATATGGATGCAGTGACTTTACTAATGGTCTCATGGTGGACAAGTTTAAACAAACATTTAATTTAATAGTTAACGTGTTCATTGTATATAAATTGCTGCCGTTCCAGTATCTGAATTAACCATGTGAGAATATTATTCCCTGGCGAGGAACTCCTAGAGGGTTTCACTCATCAGTGAGCTTAATCCCATTCTTCCTTCTCTGTAAATTTCTAGAATGAACTGGAATTGAAATCTACACCAAAAACATAATTGATAGGCTATGCATTTGAGCATTTTTACAAAACCTAGATAAATTTTTAGTTTCATAAATTAAAATTTCAGTAATAATAATTTATGTGTTTAATTCTGGAGAGAAGATAATACGAACTGAATAGTTTTATTTTTTTACATACCCTTAAAAGAATTCCATATTTATAATTTCGATCTCGAACAAACACAAAAACCTAACAGAAGTATATAAACACTATGCTGGGTGCTTTCACATCATCTATACTAGCAACTACGGCTGAGCTGGGCGTAGGTTTATTGCTAGCTTCACAGATATATTTGGTTAACTAGTTTGTGGAGGTTTTTGTTTCTCCTGCTGCACGTTATATTTTACAGTCTGTAAGTATGACTTTAAGAATCCCATTGACGGTAATCAAAATTAATAATCTTTGAGGATTACATAAAAATATTATATAGGCCTATACTCTTTATAGGGATAAATTTATTCGTTTTTTGTTAATCATCAGAAGGCCGAAAGTAAAAACCCCTTGTTTACTTACCACTTATTGATGAGCAGGCCAGTTTTTAGAAAATTAACTCTTCTGGAAGACAACAAATATTAAGTATTGCTTTAGGGTAGTAACCCTTCTTACCTCTTATGAGCAAGTAGTGGGAATGCAGATGTCGTAGTTTTCGTTTAAACTCTTACAGAACAAATATCGCTAATTTTAGATTTTTACCTGATAGGGGAAGTGAGGAATAAATTGGTGAATCAGTCATTCAATAAGGGCTTTAACATAAGGACATATACAAATAGTTCTTGCGTACACGCTGTCTAAGTAAATAAGATAGCGAGTGGAATTTCTTTGCTAGTGTGTAAATGTATTTTACGTTAACAAAATAAGCCATTATAAAAATGTGAAAAAAATGAGGAAGATACATTGGGCCTTGAACTTTGAAACAATTTTTAAAATTTTACATGATAAAAGAAGATATCTGTTAGTTGTAAGGCTAAAAAACTATTTCTGTTTCTTATCACATGTTCAGCCAATTAAATGACTGAATCATTTAAGAACAGAAGAAGTAGAGGTGTAAAAGACACGCATCAGAGTTATCTCCTCTGAAAGTAATGAATTCCATTATACAGCCAGACCCTGTGGTGAATGAAGTGAAGGTGTCATTTGCAGAGTGAAAAATACGCGCTATTCACAGGGCCCAGCAAGCTGATAAGCGTACTTTTCCACTCAGTGAGGAAGGCTAGGACACCTCACTCCTCGTTTTCCTTAGTAAAACCTCAACAGGTTCAAACCAGCCATACACACATATACATATATGTACATATATGGTATATATATATATATATTATTTTATTAAACATTCGTTTCCTTTGTTTGCACCACTACATATATGGTAATGAACAGCCATAACAAAACAAGATTAAATATAAACTCACCTCCGAGTATTATATTGTTTCGAGATCTTTCGCCTCTCACGGAGACATCATCAGGAATTAAAAGACACTAAACACATATATAACAAAAAACATTAAGACAATTATGGTCAACGACCACGTCAATTATTCCCTATATCATAAACCATTCCGCGCGCGGTTATTCGGCCGAATGACGGTATAATCAGTTGTACCTAGTTTTATGTCTTATCGCGACTAATAATTTGAAATAATTTGTCGTTATCGAATTCTGTCTGGCTGTTCATAAAATTTATCTTCTTATTTTTAAATTTATAAATATAATATTTTTCCAACTGCCCTAATTTGTTACTATCGAAACATATTTCCAAGATTTCTAAATTATTTTCCTGACTGCTTATTTTATGCCCTTTTGTTAGCAAATGTTCTGCCACATTAGAATTTTTACATTCCTTTTTTTTGTTATATATGTGTTTAGTGTCTTTTAATTCCTGATGATGTCTCCGTGAGAGGCGAAAGATCTCGAAACAATATAATACTCTGAGGTGAGTTTATATTTAATCTTGTTTTGTTTTGGCTGTTCATTATCATATATATATATATTTTGCTTAAAACTTGAAAGTAGTCTTAATGGTATATGATTAATTGCATTTCTATAAAGAATTATCAGCTAATAATTTGAACTTTAGTGTTACATCAGGTTATGTGAGTAATCAAGGCAGTCTATGTCAATTATTGTTACTTCATTCGCGACGGCCAATCCTTATACTCCATGAGTCCGCTGTATAAATTTTTCTATAATTTAATTCTGTTGCCCGAAAGATATTTGAAAGAATGTTTAATTGATGATCCTTTTAATTAAGACTTATTAAAAACATTTTATGGGGTCAGCGGTCTCATCCGTGGATCATTGGTTAGAGCGCTAGACTGCGCCTCACTGCAAAGCGGAAGGTGCGGTTTTCCCCGAATAGCGTCTGGAAATTATTACATGCTAACCCTACCGATTTCGTGCTATGATCTAGAAACAGATAAGATGTATTTAGTAATGACTATAAATAAACTAAACTAGAAATATAATACTAAGTTCAATTTAGGTAGGATACAGAAAATGATGGTTTGTCTCTTACCAATCGATTTTTTAATAACAAGATGAAGTATACTTTGTGAAAAAATGATTTGAATAACATGATGATGCGGATCGTATTATAAATTGTGAACGTTAGAAATTTTATTTGTAGAACAAATTTCTTTAAGACAAAGTACTATCACGTACACTATAAATTTAATTACAATTAATCTTTTCTTATATTTTTGTTTTTATTTAAAAATTAAGAGCAATGTCACGTTTTCTGTATCTCACTGTTGAAATACCTCCAAGCGCATTCCTAATGAGATTTACTTACCAACATTTCCAGTGCTGAAAATGTGGCGTTGCTTTCTAAGGGCTTTTGAAGCTCTTTGGAGCTTCTTGTCATTAAGAGAATCCACCTCGGTAAAGGTGAATGCGGCCACTTGTTAAGTGTGGTAATGGAAACACTATACTCTTACTTTGTATCACAGGCCGATGGTTATCTAATCAGAACATTAATAAAAAGGTCAACTTCAGTTGACTGAATTTATGTTTTCACACATCGGTGTGACAATTTTTTTAAATATTAAACGATTTTCGTTCAATTAGTAATTAATTTAATGATGTTTCAAGTATTTAAGTTGTTTAATCATTACCAATTATAGCAAACCTAAGTCTTTGAACAATATCATGTTACCACCAATAAAGATTGAGCACATTCTACAGAAGAATGAAAAATGTTGCCTCCGTAAAACTACTTAGGGAAATACGTCTTTTTTTACGCTAATCAGTAGTGTCACTAACAACATAATTATACATATAATTATGTTTTTGGGTTCTTTATTCTGTCGTATGAATAAACCTGACCATAACAGGCAGGTGGGTGTTAAATTACTTGCACTCGATCTGTTGGTTCCAGGGCTGCAAAACATAGTTCTGTTTCTTATCATGAAGTCAGCCAATTATATGACTGAACTTTTAAGAACGGAATAGGTAGAGGTGTAAAAGACACTAGTCAGAGTTATCTTCTCTGAAAGTAATGAATTTCACTATGCAGCCAGCCCTGTGGTGAATAAAGTGAAGGTGTCATTTGCAGAGTGGAAAGCAGGTGCTTTTCGGAGGGTCTGGTATGCTGATAAGCATAATCTTTCAACTCAGTGAGGAAGGCAATAGTAAACCACCTCGCGCCTCGTTTTTGCTTAGTACAACTAGAGGTTCAAACCAGCCTTTCGGCTGTTGACCTGAACAACAACATAATATAAACGTTCAGTACACAAAATTGGCTCCATTTTTCCAAAACTGAGTGCCAAAACACACTCAAGCTATCGAGATGATTTTTCAAATTTCATTTATCTCTACCGTTTCACTTTCCAAAGCCATGTGTCATATATGTGGGGCTGAAAACTGTGGAATAAAACACAAGAACAATTTTATTATATGAACAACTTACAATTATGTAAAACTGATCAGGACAGTAACGATGCAGCGAAATGTATTAACACTTTTTACTTTTTCTTGCCCTTCATGAAAATATAGGGAAGGGAGTATGCCTAGGTATTGTTTCCATATCGATTTTTCCAAATTGAGTTTTCACGGGAAATAGACGCTTTTAGGCACCATGAAAACAAAAAATATTATTTGAGCGATTCGTGTGTGTGTGTGTGTGCGTGTGCGTGCGTGCGTGCGTGCGTGTGTGTGTGTGTGTTTGTGTGTGTGTGTTAACAAAATATCTCAAGAACGGAATAGCGTACATTGGAACTATATTAGGTACCATTACAAACCCGACACGAACATTTTCATCAAAATTGGACAAACAATCGTAGTAGTTTATTTGTGCAATCCCTTTGGTTTTGTGATTTTTCCAAAAATTCAGCGATGTTTTTTCAAATAACCTCATATACTACATTTTTTATGTTCTACAAGATAGGGTAAATGTAATGTGTACTGAAATTCTTAGGGAGGCTGCGCTCTCTTAAAAAAATAGTTTCTTCGAATTTGCGGCCTTAATGTGCAAATTTAGAGCAAAAGTGTATATGATTAAAGTTGTAGAACATTAAACACCTTACAACTTTTGTTTGTAGCGTTTTTCTGTACAACGCTTAGTTTAGCGGCAATTAGTGATTTTCTTCTTTTTCCATCAAAATCGGTAAAAAATTCAATTTTTTATGATTGTGACCTTAGTACGCAGTTTATGACAAAATTGTCGGACTGTATAGTCAAAGTTATAAGAAATTAAACAACCTGCAACTTTTATTTTAGGCATTTTTTTCTACAGAGCCTAGTTTAGAGGCAATTATTGATTTTCCGTATTTTAAGTTCTATACTGGTTGAGTTTATTTTGCGTCATTCACTCATGATTAAAATTAGTTAGTATTTTTCATTTTACACTGTTTACTTATGAAATAAAGTATTAACATTAAAAATTATTATGAAATTTTTTTTTTCTTGAATGATAGACGTTCGCGATGATTTTGCGGAACGCATCTCTAGCGCGAGTCGAGGTCTTACTGTAATATGTTTAATAGAAAAGTGGAGAATTTTAATGTTAAATGTAAAATTTAATTTAATTTAATCAAATTAATAGCATTTTTCCATTTCCATTTAAAAATCTGCAAAATATTTTGGAGTTAATTACTTTAGCATATGAAGAATGATATGATTAATTGCAAAATAAAAGTGATTATAAATATATTTTTGCCCATAACAGACAGGTGGAGTGTCAAATTATTTACACTCAATCTGTTAGTTGCAGGGTTAAAATAAATAGTTCTGTTTCTTATCAGATGGTTAGCCAATTAAATGACTGAATCATTTAAGAACAGAAGAGGTAGAGGTGTAAAAGACACTAATCAGAAGTATCTCCTCTGAAAGTAATGGATTTCATTATGCAGCCAGACCCTGTGGTGAATGAAGTGAAAGTGTCTTTTGCAGAGTGGAAAATATATGCTTTTCAGAGGGCCTGGCATGCTGATAAGGGTAATTTTTCACTCAGTGAGGAAGGCAATGGTAAACCACCTCACTCCTCGATTTACTTAGTAAAACCTCTACAGGTTCAAACCAGCCTACAGGCTGATGACCTAAACAACAACAAATATATTTTACTTTTTAACCAGTGATAATACAATATAATGTAATTTTTTTTTTTTTTTTTTTTTTTTTTTTTTTTTTTTTTTTTTTTTAACTTTAATAACTTTATTTGCAACTATATACTACGATACAACGAGCAAATTAGATGACAGTAAACAAAGGATGACAAGTAAAAAAAATAAAAAAAAAATAAATAAAAATAAATAAATGAAAAAGAACAGTGATACCCATTGGTATATGTTCTATGAAATAAAGTTCATGATACATGAATGATTAAAAACAACATAAGAACAAAAGAAGAAAGAAAAATAAAATAAATCACTTTATAGAAGATCTCTGGCCCATTGACGTTTCAACCTGCGCTGCGGATTTCCTGGTAGTGATGCATCCGATAGTTTGGTGATTAATTCGTTGGGGTGATCATGCAATTTTCTGTGAAAAACACTGTAGCTGGACTTAACTACTTCACTTATGAACGGAATATTAAGGTCGTCATGTAGAATTTTGTTGTTGACATAAAAAGGTGCGCAGGTGATTAAACGTAGGCATTTTGACTGAAAGGCTTGTAATTTTTGTAGATTGCTCGGTTTAGCTGTGCCATAAATTTGTAGTCCATAGGTCCATATTGGTTTGAGATAAACTTTGTATAGTAATAGTTTAGATTTTAGAGTCAGTGAAGAGCGGCGTCCAAGAAGTCGAAATAGTTCTTTCAATTTGGAGTTCAAAGTCAGTCTTTTGGTTTTTATATGAGTCGCCCAGGTGAGTCTCTTGTCAAAGTGAAGTCCAAGGTATTTAACTTTTTGTCGTTGTGGTATCGGTTTATTGTCGAGGAATAGTTGAGGACATTCGCCTTTCCGGAGAGAAAAGGTGACATGCACTGATTTTGAAGCATTGAATTGGATCCTCCAGATTTTTAACCAATAATTTAAAATAATATAATGTAATTAAAATACTTTTAGAACATGTTTTTCCTTTGTGTTATACTTTCATTCACTCGTCTCCATAAAAACTACAGTGCCGTCATTAGGGTCCAGGTTAGCTGTTGTACGCTCAGTAACCAAGTTTTTGTAATAGCAATGGTGTACAGGTGGTATGTATTGCAACAATGACATCACATCTCTTCTTTAAATATTTCCTAACCCACCGGGTTGGTCTAGAGGTAAAGTCGTCGCCACGAGTCAGCTGTTTAACAGCTGGTTTTCGGAGACGAAGGTTCCTGGTTTAAAACCTAGTAGAGGTAGTTACTTTTATACGGATTTAAATACTAGCAGTGGTTACTGGTGTACTTTGATGGTTAGGGTTCAATATTAACCATACTCTCTCAGGAATGGTCGGCCTGGGTCTGTACAAGACTACACCTCATTTACACGTCTTACATAAAATCATTCTCCTCTCATTGGATCACGGGGTTGCTTATTGTTCTAAATTGAACAGATTGCAATGCACACAAATTAGGAATTAAAAAAAAATTCCTAACTAGAAGCTCCCTCTAGTGAATCAATAGTTAAAATTATTTATATTATAATTATTATTTGGTATTAATTCTGAACGTTAAGATCTAATAAACGAATTCAGTTATTCAACAATATTTACGGAAATTAATCTTTCAAAGGATATGTAATACTCAGTTAAAATCGGTAGGATGGGTATCTCACCTACATGAAAACAAGTCATTGTTTCTGTCTTGTAGCAGTTAAAAGATAAATTGCTGGGTAAAAATAAAATGTATCAGAGAGAAAAAAAACCGGTTGGAGACTCAACTTTTATTTTCCTGGATGTGGCTTTAAATTCTAGCCAATAGGTAAGCAGGTGAACGCTGGAATCCTCTGATGAAAGTGAGCTGGAATCCTTGCGGTTTCTGTTGTGGCATTGCAGTTTATAGATAATTTTGTTTATGAGGCTTGTCTCCCGTAGCGTGGCGTTCGGTAGAAGTACAAAAATGCAATAGGACCGCCTTCCTCTTGTTAAAATTACGTTACATACTTTTCATAAAAGAACAAGCAAGTTTACATTTAGTTTATAAATGAAATTTTGAATAGAGTAAGATATAATAGTCCTGAACGTAGATATTGGTGACGAATTAAACCACTCTACTTTTAACAAATCAACATAAAAATAAGACAGTATCATATGAATTTATAAGTTGCATGAGCTGATATTGATGATATTTGTTGTTAAAGTAATTTGATTATTTTAAACAGTAGAGAATTTAAGAGAGAAATATTTTGAAACTACTTTTTATTAAGAATTTTTAAATAATATATATTTATTTATTATTGTTAATTACAATATACGTATAAAAGAAATACATATAGCTCTCTATGCTCTCCTCATTTCTTGTGATATTTTCCCTAGGGACAAAGAAAACTGATTGCTTGCTTCAAATCGTATGTTCTACCTTATTACATAAGATATCACCAAAATAAATCCGCTGTTATACTGCATTTTACTATTTTCAACCATGTTAGGTGTATAATTCAAAACAGAAATTGGTAAACTTATGTCTCGATACAATATTATATCATAAATACGAAATGACGTTACATCTATAACGTCGGTTATCTGTGTGGAATGAGAATCACTCCATTGTTTAGTAATTGACATTACAAAATTAGATTTCTCTATAGTGTTAGCTTAATAATATATACCAATATAATATGAATTATTTATTACCTTAAAGTAATTTTAAATACTTAATTTTCAGGAAAATTTTGATGGGTATTATACGTAACTAAAATGTAACATGTAGCCTTTCAGACAACCTGACCTAGGAAACTTCTAACTAGTCTAATGTAAAGGTAAAACAAGACGTAAAGGTTTTAGTGAAGTATGAGTAAAAGCAACTTACTGAAATTGTTACGGTACTCTTTGTCTAGAAACAGACTAATGAAACAGTTAGTTAGTTATTTGATCTGAACTTTGTATTTAAGATTACATCAAACTTACCTTAAGTGCACCCAATTAGATTCTAACTTATTTGCCCATATGAATATTTTACATTTTTTCCGCTCATTATTTAATTTTTTTACACCGTGCACACAGAGGAAAGGACTCAAAGTTGAGTGAAAAGTGTGCGGTTTCGTTCGTTTACAAATATTATCGAAATATTACATAAATTTGGAACTAAATGTTTTCAAATGTTTTTCTCTGAATTTGCATTACCCACCAGTGTATTAATATCTTCCAATATTAACCGCTATAATGCTTTCTCAAACAAAAGAACCTCCTTAAAATGAAATCTACTACGCAGAGAGAGAGAGAGAGATAGAGTAAGAGAGAGAGAGAGAGACCAAAAATGATGGATTTCTCATATTCTTTCTCTCTCACACAGCCTGTCAGTGGAGGGGGTTGTTGACAACAGTTCGTCTAGGTGTGCACTACTTACAGCGAGCGTTTTGCATTAAAAAAAACTTGCCTATGTAACTTACCTATTATGCCATTTCCAATTAAGGTTTTGATTTATTGTTAAGCCTAAGAATTTTGAACAAAACGATGCTTCTAGAGCAGTTTTCACAACCTTATTACTGCTAATAAAATTTAATTTCACTTGAAAATAAGGAAAGCATTTTATTTATTAAATAGGAAGCAACATTGTAAACTATTTCATGAGCTTGTCCTCGAAATGGGCATCCGGATGAACTTGACGATTTTGAAGTTGATACCGTATTTCAATTAACACAAAATGAAAGTTATTAAACTCTATGTCTATTTTTAATGAAATTAAGCAATAACTTAAACTGTAGAAAAATATGTTATACGACAATATTTACACACATCCACCCTAAACATACATACATACACGCGTCATTGTACATCAACAATTCATATTTATAGTTTTCTGTAATAAATTTTAGGCGGTAGAACAAAGCGAAGTACAAAAGACTATGATTTGGACCGATTACCTTCACCAAAATACGTACATTAGTAAAACGCAGCCAGCTATCAAAAATATCGGTTGTTGCGCTTCCACAGAGTTCATTTGGCGTAGTAGTGGGGTGACACTTTCATCATATTGCGCGAAGGTCCGTTGGATGGTTTTTTTTATGTATACCATGGATTGTTTGCATTTTTAATTTGAGAAAATTTAATATGAGCCAACAAATTATTAATAGGCGAGAAAATTATTTTATGGGATTTTGGTTTTTCTCAAAAAAAACCACATTGACTTAGCCAATTTTAAAGTTGGTCTGCCGATAATTCTTAGGCGAAATACTATAGATATTAAGATTATTTTTGATTGTGCCACTTTTTCGGTAATTTTAATACTTTAGAAAATTATTTTTATATTATATTATCTGTTTAAATAAAACTGATTTAAAAAAATATGATTTAACTGGTTTTTTCGAAAACTATAATTTTATCAATCATCTTATATCAAGTAAAATATATTTCAGTAATTTTTTTAAATTTGCATTTTAGATAGTTTGTACAACTTTTTCAGTTCTCATTGATTAGACCCTACACAAAGCGTATGCACAATATGTTTCAATATGTTTCATTGGTTAATAATATTCATTACACAATTTATAACAATAAATTTTGTGGCATTAGAGGTTTAAATTATTATAAATTATTAGAGGCAAAGGCTTAGTTAGTTTCAAACAAACGGTATCATAACTATGTTGTAGTTAGAGCGAATCTGATGTGTTTTACTGACAGATTTCAGAGATCAGAGGGATGTAATGTTAGATAACAAGGTTGTAGAAACAATAGAGAGCACGAAAATTAAGAAGAATTATTAGGGAGTTTACTAGGCTGAAGGCTCACAGTTATATATATTAATTCGATTGTAAGTCATTAGACCGCTGCTCAATAAAATTTTATATTAAACTGGTAACTGTAAATATTTGAATTGTAATTCATTATACCTAACATTTATAATAAATGCGTACCTCTAAAATTTATTATAGTGTAAAATCTTTTTCTGGAAATTTCCTGGGCTCTATTTTTTACATGTGGTTTTTACTTTCTCTTGCCTATACGATTATAATATATAGAAAATGTTGTGTTCATGTGGTTTTTCGAATTCAAGTTTTTACCGGATATACACGTTTTCAGACCCCCTAAACCGAAGAACATGTTTTAAGTGATTGGTCTCTGTGCGTGTAAACAAAATATCTCAAGAACGGAACATCGCACTAAGTTAATACTTTAAACTTAAGTTAGGTACCACTAGAGGACCCAATACGAACATTTTTATCAAAAACGGTCAAGTGGAAGTAATAGTTTATTCGTGAAATTTTTCACTTTTTTGCAATTTTCTCAAAAACGGCTCCTACGACGTTTTTTTAAATCACCTCATTTACTACATTTTTTTTATGTGCAACATAATAGGGTAGGCGCTACGTCTGCTAAACTTCTTAGGAAGGCTGTTTTCTCGTAGAAGATAATCGGTTTTTTAAGATTGTGCCCTTAATAAGCATTTAAGCGCAAAAATATACATATTACAAGTTATAAACAATTTAAAAATCTACAACTTTTATTCCAAACATTTTTTTGTATTACGCTTAGTTTAGCGATAATTAATTAGTGGCTTGCTGTTGCTTTTTTCCATAAAAATCTGTAAAAAATGGATTTTTTAAGATTTCGGCCGTAGTATGCATTTTACGACCAAAGTATATATAATCAAATTTATAAAAAGTTAAACGATCTACAACTTTTATTTATAGCATTTTTCTTTACAGAGCTTAGTTTAGTGTGAGAAAGTGATTTTCCATATTATAAAGTCAAACTAAGGTAGGTTTTAATTTTGCACTATTCATGATTAAAATTAGGTTATGTTTTTTAAAGGTAATTTTTCGTTTATTTCTATTTTTCTATTACTTATGTTAGGGGTTATATTCCCATGTAACCCCTAGTTGCAATTGCAAGAGAAAGTCGTGTGAGTGTTTCACCCCAGATTTTTTTACTTTTTATATTGGTTATACATAACTCATATAGTGAATAAATTTGATGAAACGTATAATGGACAACCAGTACCTTGTACTTCAGCAATGGTAGTTTTCTAAATTTGAGGCACATTATCTCAGGACAATGTAAACACTCAACAGTGAAATGTTTTGCAGTTATGTCTTTTATTTAGCTACAGAGTTTATTAATAATTTTAACATAAACATTTTTATTTATTCAAATTGTTTTCATTTTTCTATTTTTAAAACTTAGTTTTTTGCACAAAAATGATATCTTAAACATAAATCAGAAGGACTTTAAAAAACTCAGCAGTGTCATTTTTTTGTGTGGATGAACATGCTGTTAAATTGATCATTCTTTGTTAATGGGGTTCATGAGATAAGTTGGATCAATTAGGTGAAAATTGAAATTTTGGAAAACGAATAGTAATATTGCCTACCGCATCTCAGTTCATCCCAGCACCATATTCTGAATTGTATGAGTTTTCTAGGCCTATTCTCCTAACCTTTTGATTGCGTGCTCTTGTTTTCCTTAGTTCTATTTCAGTAAACTATGTTTTTTGCTAACTTATATTTACATTAATTTTTTTTAATAATCTAGAATAATTATCTGCGAAGTCATTTATACTACTAAATGTTATTAAGTATTAACACCGTAATAGCTTTGAGTTTGATCAATGTGTTTATCTGTCGATCCTTCCTTTCCTGTTTTTTTATGCCGTCTTCTAATGCAACATTCTTCAAGTTTCGATTGAGTTTACAAAAAGGTGAGTCCATGTGTTTCTGTAAACGATCAATACATTCTAGCTTTTGTATTTCATTCGTTGTTCCATTAAGTTTCTTCTTTTCATTTAGTTGTGCTTTTTCTATCCTTCGATCCATTATTGGTTTCAAGTCCCAGGTATGATATATATTTTTCTTCAGATCGGACAATTGAACGCTTAGATGTAGCTCCTATTGACACTAAACGCTATCATTGGTTCATTTTTTACTCCGAATGTGTGTACTTGGCAATCTGGAAAATTTAACGATAGGAAACTCATGACCTGATAAGATGAGAATGATATTGTGAAGTAATGAGAATGACAATATCGAAGAAGGTATGGTTCGCGAAGTTTCTAGTAAAATGGTAAAATGTTCATGAAATGGTAAAGAATAGATAGATAGTATTAGAGTGAAAAAGTAACAACCAGACAATAGTAACAATAAAAGTATGCCTATTTATAAAAGGTTATTTTTGTACAACTATTTATGAAAAGGTCGGCCTGTAACAACTTTTATTCTATTTACAATAAGATTTATTGTTGACTTGTTTACAATAGATTTTTTAGCACTCATTTATAAAGTGTTGTATTTTTGTACAGTGTTCAGTGTTTGTTCAGTGTTTTTCGGGAAGATTCTTTTTTGATTGACTATATAAGAGACCCCCGAGCGCGGTCAGGGAGTTAGTATTCGTTTGATCTTTGACGAGTGACTGTCGGGCGTTATATCAGGTTAACGGTTCCGAGGTAATGTTATACTGTCTTTGTGTGTGTGTGTGTGTGTGTATTGTGTAAAGTTGTTGTGTAGGTGTATTAAATTCAGTTTTGTGTATTCAGTTTCATTTTGTATATGTATTCTATAAAATTGATTGTAGGTAGTGCTAAGTAAATTATTAAGTTATTTATTGTATTACTTTATTATTTATTTTGTAAATATTTTAGTTTAACAAATATTTGTAATTGTAAACTTTAGTTTATTATTTATTTAATAACCTACGTCCCAAAACTGACCTTAGCGATAAGCGTCACAATATATATGACCTGTAAATGAGGTGTAGCCTTGTACAGACTTAGGCCAACCCTCCCTGAAAGAGTATAGTTATTTGAGCCCCATCATCGAAGTACATCAGTAACTCTTGTCTAGTATTCAAATTCCTGTAAAAATTCCTACCTTTTCTAGTATCTCTTTTCTTCGTCTCCGTACATCGGTTGCTAAAACGCTGACTCGCAGCGACGACCTCACCACTAGACCAACCCGGTTTGTTAAACCATTGACACTGGAGTAAATGTATGCACATTATTACTTTTTCAAAATGGTTTCATTGTTTTAGACACAAAAAATAACATTTAAAGTAGTCTAACTAAAGAAGTGAAAGAAAGAAAATCAATTTAAAACCCGAGGTATCGGTTGCCTTTAAGACGCCTTAGTTTACTTTTCTGAAATGACCAACATTGCCAAATTCTTGTCAATGGTAAACATTTAGATACTACGGTAGTTCGATTTTTAATTTAGTTTCTTGACGTAGACTACCTTTTAAAATATTTTTCGCGAATTACTCCGGACACACACGATTGTAGTAATATTATGGGTAGGGTTTTATGAGTTTGATATTTTGATGTTTTTGTTAGTTAATGGTGTAAATTCACTATGTAAGGGCTTTTTGTGAAATATGAAGAAAATGTTGCAACTATTATTAGAATTGTTCTATGTTAAATAACGAATTCAAAGATTTATTACTTTTTACTTGCCTTTCTTTATATTGTTCACTTTTCTTATCGCCTTGATGTGTTTAGTAAAAGTTAATAATTAGTCGATTTCTTATCACATTAATCTTCAATAAGAACTGTTTAACTAGTTGTTACTTTGTATAAGATCTTCAGTAATTTTACACAGTCTTTACTGCAAAATATTTTAGTATATTCATTAACTATTAGTAAAATGTGATCAGGTTTGTACTTATTCTGTTTGTTAACTTTAAGAACAGTAAGAAAACTCTTTTCCAGTAGAGATAATATCAGAATATAAAATAAAACTAAAGACGAAGATTCTTTTTGTAGGCACATTTCAAAAACCGCAAAATACCAAAAAAATCCAAATTACCGTAATTACCAGAAAAAAAGTGTTGTTTGTCAACTGTAGGCCAGATCAGTTAAAATTCAAACTAATTGCAGATTGTTTATGAAACCGAAAGGACGTTTGATTTTAATGAAACCGTATTGTTTTACCCGAAAATTTTAACCAGGTCGCATTAATTATTATGACAAAATATTTTTTAATAAACATACAAATTAATTATAAAGTGTAATATAATAACAGTTAATCATAAAACTTTCAATTTATTGTAATTATATTAGTGTAAAGGCTAACAATATCTACATGTAACCGAAATGTTCTTTAACAGGGCTTTAACCGTACCTTTAATCGTATTGTTCTTTAGCCATACCTAGGTACAGAAAAAATATACCCTCCACAAACTATTCTAAGGTGACCAAAAAGTTCATAATAGGCACATCAGATAGAGTGTAAAATTTATAATATTATAAATAGACCCATAAATACAAAAATTTATATAATAATAATTATTATTATTATTACTACTTCTACTGTAATATTATATAGAATGATAATAATATTGTACCTACGACTACTCACAATAAGTTCATTGTGTATTCAACACATAAAACATTTGGTGGCCCAGTTTTTAGCGTGCTGAACTGCAAGGCGGAGCTCCTGGGTTTGATTTCCGGCGAGGGTCTGGAAAATTATTGCATTTTCAAATCCACCGTTTTGTGTAACAACTTCTTGTTTTTGTTATTGAATACATATATATGAGATTGCAATTTTGCTGCCTAGATAATATAAAAAAAAATATTAACATCCCTAAAAATGTATTTTCAATTATATGTAAGGGCGCACAAAAATAAGAACTTTAAGAACATTGCAATACGTAAATGACACATTCAAAACTGAATACTGTTATTAGTTCAACTAACTAGTATAATGAAAACTATACATTTAACTAGTATAAGTTCAGTAGGTAATAAAACTAGGATAGGCCTACTGTTATTAATTCTTTTAATTAAATCACTACATTTACATGCTTGTATGTAACTCATGCTTGTACGTTACGTTAATATAATAATTTATACACTGTTAATAAATATAAATATATTCTTAGCGCAGATCTAAAAATATATTTAGGTTGAAAAATCTATTTTAGTACATAATATAATATCTAGTTAATATGATCATTTTCCATCATATCATCTTCCATCTATCTTTGATGATCATTTGATACTTAATACAAAACCGAGTACTTCATAAATATATAATAATTTTAATACTTCAATTTTTTTATATTAAACAGCTAGTTTTAAATTTACAAAAGAATGGTAACAGAGTCGATTGTAAATAAAGTAATATTAGAATAAGATTATTGTTCAATAAAACTTTAAATAGAAACTGCAGCTATTCTTAAGTTCGTCTGTGTATTGTATGCATTTTAAACATTTTATATGGGTTATGTACACGAACAACGTTGTAAAATAGTTTGAACAAATTGGAAATTTATTTTGTATAAAATTATATTACAATAATATATATTTGTTTCTTTAGTGCCAGAAACTCATACTTGTAAAAGAGGAAATTCATTTTAATTTTAGAAAATTTAATCTTGTAAGTAGTCGTTTTTAATGTTCTAGTTGACTTGTGTAACTACATTTACACTACAAAAAGGAAAACAGGGGTAGACTTACGTGTAGACGGAATAATTTGCTCTTAAAATTTCTAAAAATAAAATGAGTAATGAAGATTTACAAATAGACAAATGTGTTATAATTTATTCTTTGAAATGAAAATATATACTGAGAATAATATGGTTAAATAATTTCTTTTTATATTTTACACCAATCCGTAGTACTTAAATCTAGAACATTTGGTAGATTAGTTATTTTGAAATATCTTTAGACTGAATTATTATCCCTGCAAAGACACTTTTTAGAAAAGTTTATTTTGGTACAATTTAATTTAAGATAAATTGTTGATAGTTTAGGAGCGTCTAAAATACACATAAGTGTAATATTTTAGAAATGTGATGAGTGCTTAAGGATTGTTTTACATAAGTTGGTTGGATTGGATGGTTTAACTTTAATATTTTTCTTCCCGAATTTTCCAATTAATTCATGGGAAGATAGTTTGAGTGTGATTCTAATGTTCCCTCATATTGTGTGCCGTATCTGAAAACTTTTGCTTAACTTTCAGAACGTTAACATATTTTGAATGAAGTATATTTTTGGCAAGAGCTAGAAGCACCTATAATTGAGTTTAAAGATGTTTTTTAGTGTGTCGGTATTGGAATATTTGATAGCTCCCCCACAACCGTGTGCTGTATGTCCTCACTGATTTCAACCTAAATAAAATAAGACACATGTTGTTCTGGGATAATATTGTGAATTTTGACTAAGTAGCATGTTGTACCGTTTAAATATTGTGAAATTATTGAAAATATTTATAGAAATCATAAATTACTTTGTGTATTGCACAATTCTAGACTTAAAGCTACCTACGGTGTACTGTTATTAATCCTGTTTATTCAAACAGAAATATTATTTTTTTCTGTACATAATTATATTAGGAAAAATATTAAATCTATAAAATCTTAAACAGTTATTTGGATATTATTAAAACAGACTTTAAGTTTAACTTTAAGTTTGACTTTAAGTTCGTTAATTAGGTAACTTAATTATAACCCATTCAATAGGCATAAATTTAAGACAATTTTGTGGTTTTTATAACATTATTTGATATTATTTAGAAACGTAAAGATGAAATGAGTATTCCTGTTTTTTAATCCATAGAACGAATTATTTTAATATGGTGTCATTAAAAATTTATAAAGAGTTTTAATTATCAATATATATTTTATATTATCTTCAATGCTTTTAAAAATTCTCGATTTTACGACCCTAAATTGAGTAACTATTTCTTCTTATTCCAAAATAACGTGGTTGGCCGTTCATTTATGTCTGTAGGAAGGATTTTATGGAATGGCTATATAAACTACCGTTATCAAAATATTTATTGCAATATAACCGGTAAGTAATACGATTTGGCCAATCATTTCACGAAATGTATTGGTACTGATGCAATAGTAGTAGTAGGGGTCTACAGAACAGGACATTTGGCAACCATGTCGTGAATTTACGTTTTCGTACATCACTTGTAGGGCCGTATACTGCAATTGACAGTGGATTAGCAGAGAGGAGAAGTACAGACCAGAAACTGATGTTAAATTTATTGCCTATAAAGTAATGGTTTATTTGATTTAATGCTTTAGCCCGGTAGCCCTCGTTTAGTCATCTCTCTAAAACCACGTACCGTGGATTTGGTCCGATACAAACTTGTTTTATAATCATTTATACACTGTTAATAAATATAAATATATTTTTAGCGCAGATCTAAAAATCTATTTAGGTTGAAACAAGAAGTACATAAATTTTAAACCGTTATTTTTCAATAAAGTTTTGAAGTTTATAAAATTTATATGAATTTAATCTCTACATTTCACTATTTGATAATTAATTACTTAACTTTTTATCGTCTTTTTCTTCAACTGTGTTTTTTATTTTACGTACAGTTTATGCAATTTGCTACACATTAGATTATAAAATACTATTTAAAGGGTTTATAAAAAAACCTATTTTCATTGTAGAATTTTCTGTACTAACAATTAATAAAATATGATGTTCGTAATTAACTATAAATTGTAACATAAATGTTGTATGAGTATTATACATAAATATGCATGACAAACTATTTTTTACTTCTTTGATTGATTGATGAAATTATTGCATGCTACGATTCAAGAAAATGTGGTAAATCTCTCTGTCTAAGTTTTAAACTTATTAAGTTGGAGGCTTTACGTCGGACTGTTTTGCAAATACTGCTAATACAATGAGAAGGGTGATAGATAAAAATTAATATTGAAGAAATTACAGACCTGACTACTATTCAATCTCGGGATCCCTGGCGTAGAATCTAATTGCACTGACAACTACCACACGGGCCAGCCAACTTATTTAATTTACTTTCGGACAATACCAAGGCAAATAGTCTTACCGATAGGAGATCCTAACAGATGAATTCTCAAATCACATACCTAAGTATTCAAGTAAACCCGTCCACACGCAAGCAAAAACACATAAAAACCTTCTGCTTAAAATGCTCTTTAAATGAAGAGAACCGAAACAATCATAAACATCTTATAAACCTGATTATAATAATCCATTACTGAAAACTGAATTGGATTATTTATTTGACATATATTTCATATATGTGGTACAAAACACAAAATAGATGAATGAATTATTAAATTCTACGGAACGAAAATTCGTTTTTGTAGGTTCTAAATTTTGACATCAGTTAAAATTATATTCAATAGTGCAGAGTGTACAATGTAGAAATGTGTTTTATTCCGAATAATTTTGTTTGAATAGAGAAATTTTCAAGCGAACGGAGTTGAACATTTCTAAAATAGCGTCGCAAAGCATAGAGCACGTTTTCAGGAAACGCCAAGTGCGCTTGTGTATTTGTGTGGACGGTAGGGCAAAGTGTTTCGCCCGCGACAGGTCCTGTGATGAATGTCCCAGCCATATATCTTGGAAAATCGAACAAACTCACCCCTTACTAACCCCCTTTATTCGGCCCTCTAGTTTTATCGGTTCTGTTAATCGGGACCTGGTGCCGCCTTCATTTAAGATGAACGGCCATCAGGGACACATTCCCTACGCCCTTATATCTGATATTACTGTTACCTTTTTATTCGATCGGTACGGAGAATGTAGGGGAATGGATCTTGCCTTTAGCCCATTCGACTATATGCAATGTAATATCACACGACGACCACTGTATGCACAATTTTCCTTTATCATTGACCCTAATCTACGTAACGTATTTTATATAACATAGTACTACAGTATACTTCCGATAAATATATGTTACAAATGACGAACATTGAAAGATAAAGAAGATATTGCCATCTATGAATCAGATTGACTACCCAATTTTATGTTATATCTTGAACAATAGTATCAGTCATCCATTATTGCAATGTAATGTAGAGTGATAATAAATTTGTATTTTTTCGTTTAACTAAATACACCAAAGAAACGTACGTTTAATCATGAAATGTAGTACAAGCATTAATAAATTATTATTAAACACAAAGCCAATATTTTGGATTTTCCGGATCAGTTCACCAACGCAATCGCATAGGAGTGAATGTTTTCAACTTGATCAACTTTTATGAACCATTTTGGATGCCAAAACCAAACATACTTATGTAGTTTTAGAATCTTCGTTGTGAAATAAATTCTTATTTTTATCCGTCACCACATTATTATTCCAAATATTCCCTTAATAAACCGAAAAAATGAAAATATTTTATTCCTTTTTGTGATTTTTATGTTTTCTTTAGAATTATTCTTGTTATATGCAGTATGTACTTTTACTTACGATTTTCATTCATAAACCATCACAAATTCAGTTATTATTTCAAAAAATAATAGTATTTTACTAAATTATGGGCCATATTACGTAAAAATTGAATGTATTTGAATAAATTGCTGAGGTAGTTTTTTTGAAAAGTATTTTAACCAATATTTTAGTGGAGCGTTTAAAAAAAACATTGGGACTGAAAAGATGCTTTTATTTCTTTTAACGTTGAATACTAAAGCCACTTTTAGAATGTATGAATATTGTCTTAAACCAACCGTGCAGATAATTGTTGAGAAAACCACTCATGGTGTGAACACCCTAACTGAAGAGAACATTCGTCTGATTCTCCTGGAAGAAGAATAAGATGTAAAAAGAATAAGAGTGTAAGAATTATTGACAAGATCTTCTCTCTTAAGCAAATAGAAACCCTTCTTTAAAAATTCATTGCATGAGTTATTCAACACTCAAGAGTCACTCCCCTTGAAACGCATTAGCCCACCCTACTACCACCTCTGTTATCTGCTACACAGCACCACTCTTGCAGAACTCTTTCAACGTGCAGTTCATCCTGTACTTTACAAGCTCAGCTATAGGTATAGACATACTGATACTTCATTCCGTATCTTTCACCGTCATCTTTTACTTTTCTCTTTTATTTCCTTCTTGTGGTGTACGAATATCACAGATTGACAGAAATATATTTCAAAGTAATAATCTTGAGTGATGCATACATGGACTTAAGTTAATACACACGAACATTACAACAGTGTATTGATATATTCCTTGTAATTTGTTTTACGTGAGTAAAAACATGTTTTTACATTATTTAACTCTGATTAGCTGCATATTATGAACTAATTTAAACCAATAACACAAATAAATTCCTATCGACCAATTTTAAATTTTAGTAACAAATATAGTCTTATTTCACTATTTTTCGTATTAATTTTATTTTTGAAATGACAGATCTTCACCTAAATAAATGAATCCCGTCCCCATAACGACTTTTAAAATCAAAGTAAAATTTGCAACGCCACTCTCATGACAGCACCATCAAAATCTGTTGATTTCATCTTCTTTAATTTTCACCACAATTGAAACACTTGAGTCATTCCATGTTCGTGTTTTCGAAGAATGAGCCACGGAGTTAGCTTGCTGCTGCCTCCTTCACTCCCACATCTGTTTCATATTTTTGATCCGGCGGCCTTCAATTTCTCTGTTGAGTCGTTTTTTTTCTTTGAAGGGGAGTGATCATAGCTCACGTTTTTTTAACCCTTTCTATTCGTCTCGGTTTTGAAGCATTTCCTCGTTTAGTATAAATAAGTCTCTCATGTCGGACTTTATTCAGTGGAACCATTTACTTTTGCTCTTGTTTTTGAGTTGGTAACTCAGGAGCTGCTTAGTTAGTCTTGTATCAGACAGTCTTCAGAGGTGACTGAAAAGGAACTCTCCTTTTTCTCATAGTGTCGATTATTGACTCGTTTTCCTAGTAGACTATGACATTCTCGGGGATTATCCACCATTTACCATGAACTTGATGTTTAAAATTAATTGCTGTTACTAATATTCTACCTATTAACCTACCTTAATAATAGTCTACCTATTTAATTATTTTATACAAGGCTCAACTGAACTATTTTGTTATTTATTTCCCAATATCTCGTTATGAATCTTAACTAATTTTCATTTTAAGATATTTCACAGGATTCCGAAAGAGTTTTTTTTTAAAACTATGTAAAAAAATTCTGTTTGTTGGAACCATATTTTTAAGGATAAACAGAATCTCAATAATTGAAAATGCATTGGACCAGATTTAGTGTTACGAATATTATGATTCTGAGGAATTTTAGTTTTTATTAAAAACTAAACAAAATCTAAGTTGTTAAAATATCGTTCAACCACAATTAACTAATTTTTTTTCGTTTCAATTCATTTATTTAACGTCGCATCAACTACAACGGGTCATTAGCGACGACGTTGGGCTGTAACTATTGTACAATGGAAGATGAAATGGTTTTTATAACGTATAAAAATATGCCGTGCCTGAGTGGGATTCGAACCCAGGACCGCATGATGAGAGGCGAGCACGTTACCAACTGTGCCAATGCGCAGTTTTTACAACCAAGTAAATAATAAACTTTGTTTTTTTTTTATTTATTTACTATGTTTTATTAAAGTCACGGTAAAATTTTGGTTGTAAACGACTTACTTTGAGACACGAATAATAATTTTCCAGACCCTAACCAGTTATAGGATCCGGGACCTCTACTTTATAGAGTAGCAGGTTAATCTTTGGGCTACGGAGGCTGCCAAAAATTTTCACAAAAAACGTTTATTTGTAAAACTATAGTATATTACCAGGAAAACCAACTCAGAAATTAGTTATTTTACCTGGATTAATAGATTTAACGGCGCAAGCCAAAATTCAATACCACCCTTGCGATTAACCACGCAAAATTTGTCACCCTCGTACAATAAATCCATAGGATCTAAACAGCTTAACCAATTTTAATTTATGTTAAGACTGTGATCAAGAAACTTATCATTTCTCTATCAGATCGAAACGCTTTCGGTAACACTAAGGGCTCATTACTTTTATGTAAACCTAAAACATCAGAAACGAAATATTACTATAAGTAATAATTGTCAATGAAGACCTTAAATCCTTTAATAAAATATTTTCAGTTCATTCACTTTCTTTTATGTACCGTTTTACCTGAAAGTAACATTTTAATTCACTTGTAATTTCTTGTTACATTAAAAATTCGATGGTTTTAAACTATAATCCGATATCAATTTGTCATTTCCAGAACGTTTTGGTAATTAAAAAAAATTATTCAATTCGTGAAAGATGGTTTTGTATTTTACTCGTGTTTTGTGTTTTAATCGTGTTTTGTATTTTTGATGTTGGAAAATTTGAATGTGTGTTTTGATATAGACTAGTCGGTTGAAGTAAGAGTACATAATTATTGTGAAATAAAAACGTTATGTGATAACTTACTGAACATTTCTCCAAACATATCGTCAAAAAACAACAACTACGTTTTTATAAATAAATATAAAAATCTGAACATTTTTATGCAGGTCTACTATATTTTATTTTTAACATACATATTTATTTTTCACCCATGTGTCACTTCATATTTTAGTATGTGATTGTTTTCGCGTACACTTAGGCCTATACTTAAAATTGAATTTTGCCGTAATCTTGTAAGCTATTAAAATGATTTTATTATTTTTTATAAAAATAATTCTCATATTTTATATTCTTTTTTCAGGTAAGCCATTGGAGTTTATACCTCATTTCATGGTATGTAATGCACTTATTTTACGTATTTTTTATATTTTTTAATTTATTTAAAGTAGTAAACCATTTGGTTATAGCTAATTTGGATAAAGGAACAATAGGTTTGAACGTGTTATAAATTTTTAGACCCTACCAAAAATCGAACCCGGGACTTCCGTTTTGCAGCGTAGCACGCTAACAAATGGACGACAGACGTGACGATTTTACATGTATATCCATGTCCTTCTATTTATTTTGACCTTCCATTTATATCCATGTCAAAATTATTTTTTATTTAATATTATATTTCATAGTTGTAGTGGAAATACCAAAATGCTCTATTATTTAATGCAAAGTTATAAAATTACAGTTTTAGATATTTTATTTTTTGCAAAACTTAAAGTAACTATATAACTGAATTAAAAACTTTTATAATTTAATCCTTGTATTAATTCAAAGTTGATAAACAGTTTATGTTACATAAAGTATCAGAGTATAACAACTAAACTTGTAAGTAAATACAGAAATGTAACTACTACAACAAATATAGGTTATGAATTATTAAATTATTAACGGTCGTTTCTAAATCACTAAGTATAATATCAGTATAACGCATTAGAAGTTAATTTTCTAATTATTAATCCATCTTCTATGTTAATAATTGAGAGAAATATTTTAACTGCCGTTAAAATGTGCATAACATATTTTTATTTTAATATTTACTTTTTTAACATTATTCAGTTGAATTAAAATCTGTTTAATATTTAAAATAAACTAATTATAAAATGCAAAGTTATAAAATTATTTACTACTTGCGTAAACTTGACTAAATTTGGCTTATAAGCCAAATTACGTGCCAAGTTATTCGAGCATTTTAGCGTAAAAATGTACATATTAAAAGTTTTTTTTTTTCTCTTTAATTATTTATTTGCAACTGTAAAATTTTACAATAAGCAAATGAGCTGGTTTTAACATAGGAAAATTTACAATAACAAAGATTAGACCCAGTGGCTAATCTTTGTAGGTGCCACGAGTCATTGTCTTATAAGAGCAGGTCTCTATTCCATGAACGGCGAAGTCGTCGGCGAGGATTTCCAGGAAGAGTACGAGATGATAAGTTTTTGATGTATGGATTTTGATGGTTTTGAAGTTTTCCGAAGAATCTTCTGTAGCAGTTGTATGCCATATCTTTTATGTGTGTTATTTTGAGGTCGTCATGTAGTATGCTGTTGTTAATGTAGAATGGAGCATTGGTGATGAGTCGTAATAATTTTGATTGAAATGCCTGTAGTTTTCTGATATTACTTGGCTTTGCTGTTCCGTAGATTTCAATTCCATAAGTCCAAATTGGCCGAATGAATGATTTATAAATGAGTAATTTTGAACGTAACGGTAATCGGGAATGGCGTCCTATGAGGCGGTATAATTGTTTTACTCTTTTATCCAAAGCCAGTCGTGTATTGTGGATGTGTGTTTGCCAGGTTAGTCGTCTGTCCATCGTGATGCCTAGGTATTTTACTGTGTTCTTTTGTGGAATGGGTTCGTTGTTGAGGAATACCGTAGGACTTTCTCCTTTACATAATGAGAAACTTATATGTACTGACTTATTAGTGTTTATTTTTAATCTCCACTTTTTCAGCCAAATTTCAATTGTGTTGAGAAAGTGTTGTAAGTTGGTACTGGCCTGCGTTAAATTGTGGGATGAAGTCAAGATAGCAGTATCGTCAGCGTATGTTGCTACCGTTATTCTTGGATCAGATGGTAAGTCCGCAGTGTAAATTGTATACAGTAGTGGTGAGAGTATAGAACCTTGTGGAACTCCTGCACCTATATTTTGGTAGTCAGAAACTGATGATCCTTGCCTCACTACAAAGAAACGATCTTCTAGGAAGCTTTTCAGTACGTGATAATACGTATCCGGGAGGAATCTTTTCAATTTATATAACAGACCTGGATGCCAAACTTTGTCAAAGGCTGCTTGAACATCTAGGAAGACAGCGGTGGTAAATTTCTTCTCCTCCAGCGCAACAGCTAGCTGGTCCGTCAATCGATGTAACTGATGAATCGTTGAGTGCCTGCTTCTGAAACCAAACTGATGGTGTGGTATTATGTTGTTTTCGTTGCAAATCGGCAATAGGCGGGCTAGTAATAATTTTTCGAATAATTTGGATAAAGTTGGGAGTAAGCTTATTGGCCGATACGAAGATGGAGTACTTGGTGGTTTATTTGGCTTCAGAAATAGGACGACGTGAGACAGTTTCCACTGAATCGGGAAGTGCGTCGTTCTGAGGACGGAATTGAATATTTGAGTTATAAGGGTATATCCACATAATGGTAAGTTCTGAAGAATCTCCGCCGTTATTAAATCGTACCCCGGACTCTTTCTTGATGGTAGTTGTTGGACAGCCGCCTGCACTTCCCTTCTTGTGAAGTTTTCCGGAGGCAATGACAAATTCAATGGTGAAGACAAGAAATTTTCTACATCTGAGGTGAAGCCAGGTCAAGAATTGTCATTGGGCTGAAATACGCGCGCTAGATGATCGGAAAACATGTCGGCCTTCTCTTTGTCTGATTTAGCCCATGATCCATCGGGGTGTTTAAGTGGGTGCGACTGCATTTGGTAACGCAAAAGACGCTGCGTTGCAGTCCAGAGGCTTCCATCTCTTTCTGTCAGGTTGGCGACATTTTCATTGAACCTTTCCGTCTTGATGTTCCATATAGCTGTCTTCAATTCGTTAGTCATGTAATTCAAGTTTCTCTTGTCCGAAGGAAGTCTGGTACGCTGCCAAATGCGTCTTGCTCTCCTTTTCTCCCTGACAAGTTCTTTTATATAGTTCGGATAACAGTGTTCCTTTTTTGGAGTTGGTCTACGGGGTTGTGTAGAGTTCCAAGCTGCATATTGTATTGTTACTGTCAAATGTTCCACTGCTTTTTCCACCTCTCTTGCCGTGCGAAGAGGCAAGTCCAACCGTATATTGTTCTCTATGTTACTGCTGAACAAGTCCCAGTTAGCTGTTCCATCTATCAAACACTGTCTCACCGGTGCTTCCAAAACTGTGCCCGACAGGGTGCAGAGAACTGGCGAATGGTCGGATGAAAGATCGTCAAGTGATTCCGTTTTTGTGTAGAATCCCGAGAGGCCCTTGGATACGAAAAAGTCCAGAAGATCGGGATGTTTAGTCAGAGCTGACGGCCAATACGTTGGTGATCCAGTTGAATGAAATTCCAGTCCGAGGTTTAAAATAGCTTGAATCATCATTCTGCCACGTGGATTTATCAGACGCGATCCCCATTGAGCATGTTTCGCGTTGAAATCGCCTCCTGCTAAAAACCGAGGACCGAAACTTGAAAACAACTCTGTAAACTTGTCTACTGTAATCCGGTGTCTCGGGGGACAGTAAACCGAGATGAATGAGACTTCCTCTTGATCTATCTCCAGTGCCACACCCACTGATTGAATACTTTCCGATGGTTCGATTACTGTGCATATATGATGTTTGATATTGTTCCTAACTAGCACCGCTGTACCACCAAAAGCTCTTCCATCAGGGCGATCAGCTCTATAAACTTTATAACCTTTTATGTAAAATTTTGAGTCTTTTGTTAAATGTGTTTCGCTTAGTAAAACAATATCGATACGTTTTTCATTTATTAAATATTCAAATTCCGCCAAACGTTGGATGATCCCATTCGCATTCCACAATAGCACCGATATAGAATTAGACATGTTATTTGCCATTAAAAGTTGTAGACAATAAATTTAAAACCTGTAACTTCTCAAACATGTCTTTGTATAACGCTTATTAGCGGTAATAATTGGTGATTTGCTGTTGTTTATCGTTTCATGAAAATGTGGAAAAGAATGAATTTTTTAAGATTTCGGCTGTAGTATGCATTTTACGACGAAAGTGCATATAATCAAATTAATAGGAAATTAAAAGATTTACAACGTCTATTTAAAGCATTTTTCTTAACAGAGCCTAGTTTAGCGTGAATGAGTGATTTTCTTTATTATTAAGCCAAACTAAGGTTGGTTTTCACTTTGCATAATTATTCACTCATGATTAAAATGAGGTTATGTTTTTTAAGTTTAGGTTTTTTTGTTTATTTATAATGTTTTATTACTAATGTTAGGATATATTTTTCATTATTTGCATTGGCAAGAGAAAGTGGTGTGAGTGTTCATACCAGATTTTTTTTATATCAAGTGATCATATAATTTAGAGACCAAGTTTAACTAGATTTTCTCATCTTTTTCAATGTTTACTCTGGACTAAAATAACTAGGTTAACCCAAGTCTCTGCTCCACCCCCTGCTGAGCCGATTATACGAATTTCCAGTTAACTGTTTAACGATAGTAGACGGACGGCCTAATAGCGGTAGTAATAAAAAAAATTATTTCTCTGAATTGTATAATAACATGTCTCACATTTAGTATTAACGCTTGCATGTGCCTAAATGCTTACTGTTTTAGCAACATGTACATAATTCAACAGAATTGAAAGTTACTCAGTGCAATTTAAAATACGAGTAGTACGTTAGACAACAAAACTTTATGTAATTTTTAATACTTGATTTCTAACCTTATTCCAAGAACATTTTTCATATTTTTATTCTTTTTTGTTTGTAAACCAAAGCATAATTAATATTGTAGAAGTTCGGATTGCTTTATCCCAAAAATTATATTGTTTTATGCATGTCAGTTGCTTCAGCATTTACACTAGTATAGATAAAAAATGGTCCAAATTTAGAGGATCCGTAGAAAGTTTAAAGCTAAATTACGTCAGAATATATTTTGAGTAATGAAACGTTTATTTTTTTAATGTAAAGTGTTAAAAGAACCAAAAGGCAAAGTTTTACATTATGGAATGTATTCATATATAGGTAATTGTAAATAGTGAATTACTTCTTCAGTATCCGTATCAGATGGTATCATGAAAGTGACCCCGTAAGAACCATTCTCATTCTCTCTAACGCTGATAAATCAGCATATTCATATAGTAAATGGCTAGAGTAAAGGATAGAAGGGTTAAAAACTATGAAATGTGCTGTGTTAGTGACATTGATTGATTCTACTGTCGGCCGCTTTAAAATCTGAAACAAATAGCACTCTCATCTCTTATGAGCTGCCAAACCTACACAACCGTCCGTCCAGGGTAGCAACGTTTAGTTGTAATGCAGGCTTCTCAACTACTCGGAATAAATGAATATTTTTTTTACGTCAACAGCTTCCTAATATTTTCTCATTCCCTTTATCTTCCATTTTACTATACGTAAATGGAAAAACTTCTACCGTCTTCCACTTCCACCGAATACCGAACCTAATGAACATTTATTAAATTCTACATTAGTTAAAACGCCTAAAATTTGTTTTCTACTATTTATCTATTTGTTTTAAAGATGTACTATTTGTCTGCATACTTTTCTGCACTTTAACTCTTTACACTAGACTAGATTCTTTTATCCATACAAATGCTGCTCATTTTTCTTGTGAAATTTTTAAAATATTATTAATCCAAATCAGCACTTATTTCCAAAAATAACGGGATGATTAATCTTAAGATAACTCTAAAATAAATGTAATACATTATAGTATAATAATTTATGATCCAAATAGACTACCGCGTCTTGTTTTACGTAAGCGACTTAAAACATATTAATATAATAATGTAAACTGTATTTTTATTCGTATTTAGCAGTAAACAGTTAATTTATGTCAATTTCTCTGACAACTGCAATGCGCAAGCTAATTCTTGAAATGTTCCAATAAAAATGCAAGAATAATGATATATGAACATCTGGTGTGAAATACTTACACAACTTTCTCCTGCCACTGCAAATACGGAAATTAACAATATAATCTATCATTAGTGATAAAACATGTCACACCTCATAACGAGGAAGCGTACAAAAGGCAGACAGAACATTTTAAAAAAACAAAGACAAAACAAGATAAGTGGAAGGTGGTTGTATCAAAAATTACAAAAACAAAATTAGCGCCAAAAATAAATTTTAATAAAAATAATATTTTAAATTTAAGCAAAGTTAGGTTTTTTTTAATCCCTAATTTGTGTACGCTGCAATCTGTTACATTCAAAACAATAAACAACCCAATGAGCCAAAGAGATGAGGATTATGTGTAAGACGTGTAAATGAGGTGTAGTCTTGTACAGACTCAGGTCGACCATTCCTGAGAGAGTATAGTTAATTGAACCCCAACCATTAAAGTACACCGGTAACCACTGTCTAGTATTAAAATCCGTATAAAAGTCCAACCTTTACTAGGATTTGAACCAGGAACCTTTGTCTCTGAAAATAAGCTGTTAAACAGCTGATTCTGGTGACGACGTTACCTCTAAACCAACCCGGTGGATAAAATTAGGGTAAACAGAGAATATTTAGTGCCGACGGACGGCTCAAACAGACAAATCTTTTTTTAAAAAAATTTACCAAATATTACAATAATTTAAAAATAAAAAAATAAAAGGTTTTGAAGACAAATTTATGAGGGTGCACCCATACAAAAACAAACTATCACAAGAAATATTAAAGACCAATAATACAATTTTGCATCACTTAAAAATCCAAAAAGTAAGGCAACAAATTCAGTTAAAAAAAAACTTTAGATCGATAAAAAAATGGAAAAACCAATTATATCACCAGCACTGCAACATCCAAAGGACGGTAGACATCCATTTTATAAATTTTATAAATAATGCAATTTTAAATCAATCCTATCACTGAAAACTCATCATTGAAAACCTTTTTTTATCCATACTGGAATCCTGGAAACCAAGTTCCAAGTAGATATTAGTTACTGAACAAAACGATAAATAATAAAATATAAAACACCCCGTTTAATTTTATAAAAAAACCCAAAAAAGAATTTAAAACAAATTACAAAGAAAAGAATTTAAATTTAGAAAAAAAAAATTTTTAAATATAAAACAACAAGAAAACTAGGCTTAAGAAAGCCTGTATGATCGGCTTGGAAACGTGCATTGAAAGTGCACTAAATTAGTCGGTGGAAAGATCTAGAAATTAAAGGAATACGCAACACCGACTATGAAACCAAGCAATACATAATAATAAACAAAAAAAGAACAAAATTATCAAATAAAATCATAATACAATATGTAGATAAACATAAATATACATATAAAAAAATTATAAAAAAAACTTTTACAAAATATTTAATGAATTGCTGGCAAAACAGGCCGGGCTGTCGCATGCCAAATTAATTAAAAGAAATTTAAAAAACTCACCGAGTACAGGGAAACAAAACGGCGCATAGATTACATAAGTTCAAATAGAATAAAAGTAAATTTAAATAAATGAAACATAATTTAAACTGATTTTTTATTAAAACCACAAAGAAAATATGACTAGCGAGGATAATAAAATTTCATAGATGCTTCTAGTACAAAATAGCATAAGAGGTAGTGGCCGTGGGCCGGACATAAAAGAAAATATTTCAACCAATGGAAACATAGATAAGATAAGGAACAAAAATAACATAGATAACGGTGAACCAAATTCCATCCAAATTTTAGTATAGAAAAGAACAATTTAAATTACAACAAGACGAATGAATAATATTATTGATGACTGACGAACAAAGTGTAACATAGGTTGTTAACAAACATTAGAAATAAACAAAAAACTAACCTCAAAAACATAAATTAATTTTAATCATGAGTGAAAAACGCAAAATGAAAATCAATCTGTTAGGCTTAAAATACGGAAAGTCACTCTTTCATGATAAACATGGCTCTGTAGAGAAAAATGCTCCAATTAAAAGTTGTAGATCCTTATATTTCCTATAAATTTTATCATACACTTTTGTCGTAAAATTCTAAAGCTGAAATTTAATAAAAATAGATTTTTACACGTTTTTGTGAGAAAAAACAGAAAATTGCTAGTTACCGCTAAACTAAGTATACAAAAAAAAATGTTTGAAATAAAAGATGTAGACTTAAATTTTCTACAACTTTTATTGTATACTTTCTTACGCTAAAATGCATATTAAAGTCGCAATCTTAAAAAAGTTTTTTTTAAAACGTGAAAACAGCCTCTTCAAGAATTTCAGCAGACATGGCGCCTACCCTATCTTGTAAAGCATACAAAATTTAATAAATGAAGCGATTTAAAAAAAAAATCGTTGGAGCCGTTTATGAGAAATCCATGTTCCATCCTACCTACTGCTTCTGGTTGACCGATTTTGATAAAAATGTTCATGTCGGGTTCTCAAGTGGTATCTGACTTAAGTTTTGAGTTTTATGTTCGTACGATGTTTCGTTCTTGAGATATTTTTTTGACACAAACACACACACACAGAGAGAGAGAGAGAGAGAGAGAGAGAGAGAGAGAGAGTGAGACCAATCGCTAAAAACATGATTATTGGGTTCACGGGGTCTGAAAACGTGTAGATCCGGTGAATACTCGATTTAAAAAAATTCGACACGAAAACAATACTTTCCTTCCTATGTATTCATATATGCAAGAGAAAGTATATCAGTAAATACAAATGAACTCTGATTTCTTTTAACGCATTTTGTGCGGTAGTTTAACCCTTTGCCGCCTGTGTTAAATAGACGAATGGACTGTTATAAAGATTATAAACACATATATTCCCATCACACTACTGCCCATCAATATTACTGGGATTCATTTTCATTTTAATACACGGTAGGTTGCTGTAGAACACACTTAAACAACACCAAATTGCCTAATACAATAGTTTAGCAACTCAAGATAAAACAGTTTGTCAATGTCCAACACGGAAACCATGTCGATATAACTGAGGTTGCTCTAAGAGTTATGCGAAAATGGCTTTATTCGAATATAAGTTACTTTTATAAGGTTAGGATTTGAAAGATGGAGATATCTTTTCCGGTTTTTTGATATCTTAGTAATAAATAATACGGTTATTTTAGATGGTAACCTGGATAGTTCTTAAATCATTTTCTGATGTTTTTTCATTTGTTTCGAGATGCTTAACAACAAAAATTAATGTTTACCAACTATTTCTATTATCTAGAAACAACAGCGGTTTCTACTTAAACGCGTTTACCTTTACTACAAAGTATAAGGTCATTCAAATCTTTTATAGGCTAATCGTGCTTTGATGTCGGTATTATGCTTTTGAAAATAACGTTTCAAAATTGCATTGACTCACCGTATCTGTCCTAATAATTACTTTTTGTTGGTAACAATCCAAATGTTGACGGTAATAACCAAAACTCAAATTATTTGTAGTACATTTTTCAAAAACTACATTATAAATTGATAACTTTCAAAAGTACCCTTTCTACCAATCTAGCCTAAGTTTCTTTTAAATTTTAAAGTAGGTGGTTTTCATGAGGCGATTCAATTTTACTAGCAGATTCTACGATGTACTTTACTTATTTTCTTATTATTAACGTCCTTCTAAAGGATTTAAGCCGGTATACCTAGCTCCAATAAAATTATTCCTATTGATTTTCGTTTATTGTCTATTTCTTCTGGTTTTTTAACAACTAAGTTTATTTATTTATCTAATTTGGAACGACTATGTACATGATTAACCGTCTAAAAGTTAGATTTGCATCAAAGATGTTACAGCAAAAAAAAAAAATAAAGCAGAAATGAACACAAATGAAGAACTAGACTAAATAAGTAATATTTTCCACAACTCAAAAACAGCAAAGTTTCATTTGACATTAAAGTTACACCAAATGCTTTAAAAACAATCAACAGAAATAAAGTATAAAAGATTCTTCAACTGTCGTATATTTGAGTTGTTTTGTTAATATGCTACATTTTCTACTTCTGTACCTATGGATAAATTAAAATTATCAAGAGTAGAGTTTTTACGAACTTTTAAACTCGTACGCAGCAGTACTGATTACTAGAACATCTCGCATAATCAAACCGTAATATTCGGAAAATATTTATTCTGAAAAGCCAAAAAATGAGGCTGAAAAGTTTTTACCCTGAAAATATAAAAACACCTTAATACCGTCTTTGCATACAGATTCTAATACATTACTTTCAAAACTAATAAAAAAAAATTACATATGACATCAAATAAAAATATACTACAACCTAACGACCCATACAATTATGTTAAGAGAAGTATATAGGTACAAAATGTATATTTATTCACGTTTATCAGTTTAAAAATGTAAGCAAAGAATTAGGGGACCGATATAGTTTACTTTTTTCCAAAAGAGTTTAAAATTACGAAACAAAACGAAGTTTCGTAATTTCTTCTTGGAAGAACGTGGAAGCAATTACGAAACTTCGTTTTGTTTTGTAATTTAACTTCCAAGAACCAACGTTCTTGGAAGTTAAATTTTAAACCGAATTTTTTTTTGAGTTTCAGTCATTTGAAATATTTTGGGTGAAAAAAACTTTTATTATAATAGTATTTTTTCCTCTCTCTTGCCCTATTTATAAATATATAGTCAAGGAAAGTATTTTTATGTCGATTTTTCGGAACAAGATAATACCTGTTTACAGACCCCCTCGAACCCAAAAAACATGTTTTGCCGATTGGCCTGTTAAAGCGTGCGCGCGCGCGTGTGTGAACGAAATATCTCAAGAACGGAACACTGTATAACGTTGGAACTTAACACTTAAGTTAAGTATGACTAGAGGCCTCGACACAAGCATTGTTATGACAATCGGTCATCCGGAACCAGTAGTTTATTCGTGCGATTTTTCACTCTTTTACGATTTTTTCAAAACCATACGAATTTATTTACAGTCGCCTCATTTAGGCTACAACATTTTTTATGCTCTGAAAGATAAGATAAGATAGTCTGCTGAAATTCTTAAAATAGTAGAACATTCAAAAACTTACAACTTTTATTTCAAACAACTTTTTGTGCAATGCTTAGTTTAGCGGTAATTAGTGATATCCTGTTTGTTTTTGTTTTCATTAAAATTGCCAAAAAAGTGCCCGATATTTTTAAGAATGCGGCCTTAGTATGCATTGTATGACAAAGTTATACGAAATTAAACAACTTACAACTTTTAATTGTAGCATTTTTCTCTACGGAGCCTAGTTTAGAGGCAATTACTCGTTTTCCGTATACAGTGGGTTATTTTCATATTGCATCATTCACTCATGATTAAGATTAGGTTATTTTTCATTTTACATTATTTACTCATATTAAACATAGCTATATTTTTCATTATCTACAGCGGCAAGAGAAAGTCGTGTGAGTGTTTCACACATATTTCTTGTATTAAATTCTTAGTTTAGTTTCACGATAAGATAAGAGCAAAAATCTTCAAAAATTAACCGCAGGTAACAAAATGATCAAATGATTAACAACAATAGATAGTATATTTTATATTTATTTATGCATTTAAAATTACTTTCCCTACTTCATTATAAATTATGTCTAATTTTTGGAATACACAAACCTAAAATGAGTACAAATTGCATTTTCGAATAGTAAAATTCAAAGTATAACTATATAGTAATAACAAAGTCCTAGCGTGTTTTCAACTACACAATAATAAAAATTAATAAAAAGTAATTGATTTACAAGAGAATATTTGTTCTGTATTTTACTTGTTCGTTTATACTTTGTTCGCTATATCCACCGTTCCTTTTCATTACTTTTTTTTGAAACGATGACTTTGTAGTAATAATGAACAACTTCGGTTAGTCGATTACTCCTTCAGTTCAATTTCTTTTTTACGTCCCTACTACCGGCTTGTCCATTCTCCCCTACAACCTTAACGGCTAAGTCTCTCTATATCCACCTTCCAAGCGGAACTACCTGGGGGATTTTCATTGAGAAAAGTTAGTAGTTATTCTTTTGCTTTTACCTATTTTTTTCTTTTTAAATGAAACAAGTTTACAAATGGTTTCGTTTTATTAGAATGCGGTTAAAATCCTTGTCAGCATTGAAATAATTCAAAGAGTAATAATGTTATATTTTATTTATCTGGATAAAAACTGAGTGTAATTACATGTTGTCCTAATTAAAGTACTATTAAGAAACCTGCTGATTAATTAACAGTAAACACGAACGTAATATGAATCCACCTAATTTATGTATTACGAATTAAAATTAACTCTAGCAAAATAAACAAGTTGCCTTTACCTTCCTAATCCATCAAACAGTTAATAAAATTTTTCATTCGTTATTAAGTAAGTCAAATGGTATTGTATACAAGTCAAAATTTTAAATAGGGAGTGTTTAAGTTATGCTACTACATAGAACTGAAAAAGAAAACTGATTATGCGTTTCCGGAATTTCCTTGAAGTGGCTAAAAAGACACGTGTGGAAAACCTTGAAGAGAATAGCCAAACGTTACATAATTAGCTAAAACACAGCTAAATTTAAATTAATTATCAATATTTTATAGTAGTTCATTTGCACAAGTCACCTTGTTAATTATTTGGCCACAAACTGTTTAACATAACCTTTCAATAACAAAAAGAAACAATCAATAATTAAATAAAACTTAATTCATGGCAGAAATATTACAGAATAAACAAACCATCAAAACTGTGTAAACGTAATTTGGAATATTAAACAAATTGAAAAAGATTGTTATTATACAAAAATATTGTAATTTTATTAATTATTTTAATAAATAAATATTTTAGAACCACTATCTTACTCACTCAATGAACCTGCAGGCCTACACAAGAACGAGACAGTTAAAATCAGGTGACCGTTCATAGGAAAGGGGACCTTATCTTCACTAAGATCGAAGACTCACGTGAAGAAGTCATATATAAACGAAACGAAAGCAACTTGGGCTGAAGTTACGTCAATTGTTCTGGGTCTTAGGCAGTAAATCTCAACTCACCCTTGAAAATAAAGTACTCGTATACAAAGAAATACTGAAACCAGTTTGGATTTATGGGTTAGAGCTATGGGCTACAGCTAGTTCATTAAATACAGAAATACGGCAAAGCTTTAATCATAATGCCTGAGACTAATCACTGCAGGCCCATGGTACGTAACCAATGAAATACTACACAATGACCTAAACCTGCCCTTCATAAAAATATAACTTAAACAACATAGCGAAAAACATTTACAAAAACTAGAACACCATCAGAATCCATTAGCGATTAACCTCCTTGACAACAGCGAAGATACTCATAGACTGAAACGTTTTAAACTACTCGACTTACTTCAACGATTTTGTTAATCATTTAAACTCTTTTATTCTTTCTTTTCTACTTTAACTACTAATCATCGTCATCTCACAATAGGCATCGTTATCATCTCCATCATCGTCATCATCTCCAGCTTCAAAAGTTTGTGTTTCAAGATTTTGATTCACAGTTCATCACGTTAAGTTTTGTACATATATATACATATATATTTTTCTTCACGTTTAGTCTTGTTGATACACACTACACAGTGTAGTTTTGATTTTAATTCTAAGGACATTACTCAGGTTTTCTCATCTTTGCTTAAAGTTTTAGTAGTTATAAAATGATTGTAAAAGAAATACAATGTTAAAAAAAAACGTTTTCATGAGAGCAACACAACTGAAATTAGGTCAAAAAATGTCATTTTTTGTTTAAAATATTACTTATTCTTTTCTGTGTATAAAAATAACTGTATTATATTTTATTTTGAAATTCAAACCTAATTAAATTCCCAAAAATTGACAATATGTCAAATAGGGAAAACGGACCTTAGCTTTACAAATGTATTTATTATTTGGTGAAGGTAAGATCTCTTATTCTGTTGGATACGTAAAAGAAAAAAGAAAAAATCAGGCTCTAAAAATGAAAAAAGCCAAAAAGCACTGGAGAATATCCTTCCAAGAAAATAGTTAAGATTAGTGCTACCACACTTAATAAGAAAATCAATAAAAATCTAAGAATGTGAATTTTTAGTTTAAGCTTATTTTCAGTATCATTATGTAGGTATTTATTTATTTATTAGATTATTTTTCTCAGTATTATTTCAATTACTAATGCAATTTGTTGAAAGAGAAAAATATTTTGTAATGTTTTATCTCTGCTGTGAGTTAAAATTACAATGAAGTTTTTAAAATTGTTGTCTGTCCGTGATTTTTTACATGTGCAATAATCTCAGATAATCGGCTACAGGATTTTAAATATTTCAAATATCAATCATTTGAAGAAATCAATGAATTTAGCACAAAATGTTTAATAAGCAAGATATGACATCTGACAAAGACAAGAAAAGTAAATACTACTAGAAATCTACTAATTGAACACTATTATCGCTAAAATATTAACAAACTTTAATTGCAATTTCCCGAAAACAAGTGTTTCTTAAACTTCACTTTTAAAATTCTGTAACCTTAGAAAGTAAAAATATCATTGTTTTCAGCCTAAAGTTCTCTGTAAGAAACACTCATAACCTCACTTTTGACTTTTTTATACGAGGCGGCGAGAAAAACTCATGTTCACTTTCTCACGATGGGGGAAGTCGTGTTGGACTCAATTGAGGCGTCCTCGTCCAGCCCCAAGGAGGCCGCAACCGCCTTACCAACTAAAACTCCGCCGCCTGGCCCCTTGATCCGACATCGGCAAACAACCCTCCACCTCCCTCGGAACTGTTTATATAATACTGCAAGGGAAATGTCGGGTTAATAAAAAACTCACTTTTACCTTGGGTGAAGATAAGATCCGTTTTCATACGGACGGTCACTTTTGTTGATTTTGTTTTGTTTTACGTCTTGCAGTTTTGCTCAACAGTTTTTTGCCCGGTTAGATTAACATAAAACTAAAAAAATATGTTAGGCACATGCTTATTAATTGAATGTGTTCTGTGGGAAAATATAATTATTTTCATAAAATTCTAAACTTTAAAAAGAAGAACTTCAGAGAGAAGAGTCATTCTCATTGTAAAAATTCATCTAATTTGGTTTAGTTTTGGGTATTTGTTAGTTCAATAATTTATTTGAAGCATTATAGGTATTGAAATTATTTTGTATAAAAACCAACTGGCACCGAGTTTTCATATACAGATAACATTCACGTTCGTAATCTGCTCCACCAAGCAGGTAACGATCAAGATAATACAGTAGAGAACTGGGTCAGCTGTTCACTTCTAATAATTTTCATTAAATAGCAAACATCTTTCCAGCTGTCGGAAATATTCCCCAAGACAACAATATTATATTTCGGTAAAGTAGAAAAATCCTCGTAATGTACAGAAACATTTCTTTGTACCACTTTATATAAGCTGCATACTCATATCTTGAGTAAACTTCTCAGTTTAAGATAATTTTTCGTTTCAACGCAAAATTTAAAGATTTTTAGAGTAGAAGTTGACGTACAATTTCATTTAATAAGATTTTGTTATCGCTAAAATAAAGAATATTAAAATTAAATAGAGTAAATAAAAGTAAAATTAATAAATTTTAGCATTAACCTCGTATCTGTATCGGTATTTGAGGGTAGATAAAACCATAAATATAATACCGTAGGGTAAATAATCGTAAAGAAAACTAAAATCAGTAAAAAGCGATCATTAAAAACAGTAATCCTGATTATCAATAATACTAATTTGTAATAATACCGTTATATCTTTTCATCTGAAATTTGCAGTTACATTGAGTACTTAATTTAGAGCTACGATAATTTTGGTTTTGATTCTCCTCTTTGATAAAAAAATTCTGTAATTAATATTTTTATTATTACTACGGCGGCTGTTCTACAGCACCAAGCCAATTAACGTAACCCAGAAAATCTTATTATTAAACATATCTTCATCCCTTAAACTTTTCCTGTTCATTAGCTCTCATAACATATGTCCACTTCTTTTTGGGTCGTCCCGGATTCCTCCATCTGGCTGGAACCCTTATTCAAATCTTGTGTGGTAACTTGACGTCCTCCATTCTTTGCAGATTACAATACCAGATCAGTTATCTTTCTTCAGTTTTTTTCAATTTAATAAAATATCCTTGTCAACCTTTTTTAAAATCTTTTCATTCTTATCTCAATCTAGCATAGTAAACTGACAATTTATTCTTGAGAAAATCATTTTCATAGTAGTCATTTTGGTTTGAGAGTCCAAATCACTTATCCATAAATGGAGGAGCTTTCAACAAAGGAATGAAGCATTATCATTTTAGTGCCACAAGGTATGCGATTACTCAAAAAACCGGATGTAGTATTTTGGTAATGGCCTTACCTCTGCCAACGTTTTCCAATATATCATTGTCTGGTGTACTATCAGACATTAAATAGTGCCAAGGAATTTATACTTGTGTACCAATTCATTGACCCCCTTGATGGTTTCAATACTGTTTTCTGACATTCCAATAACCATATATTATTTAGTTTCCTCCAATGACAATTCCAGTCCGCACTTGTTATACTTTTCAATCAAGTGTCGAGTCATTTATAATATATCATATTTACCTCCAGCCAAAACATCTGGATCATAAGCAAACAAAACAGAGTAGACATTTTCATTCACAGTGGGAATACCATTCCTAGCACACTTTTTAATACAGGCATTTAAAATAAAACTAATATAGAATAATATATAAATAAATAAATACTAATATACAAAATAGAACTAGCGAAAATGAGCATTCCTGCTTAACTCCCTCGTTTACAATAATACGAATAAATTTCATATTAAACTGCAAAAAATAAAAAACCGTTTGTAAAATTTTACAAAGAAGAATATTAAATGCATGGTTAAGACAAATTATTACTATTATGTGTAACGATTATGTAACGATGTACAATAAAAATTAAGTTAGATACAGAATTAAACAAGAGAGTTTATTAGCAGGAGGGTTTGTAAATGTACCATGAATGTAGTTTATTAGAAAGTTATTGGCTACATTTTATACAAAACAAAATATGCCTGCAATATCCTTTTCTGTAATTTAGTTATTGAAAAGAAAGAAACGATCTAAAGTTTTTTAATTTCAATTTTCTTTCTACCATAAAAGTAAGTTTTGCACTCATGTGATTCAGAAATGAAACTTTACATTTCATACCAGCAGGTTTCTATGACATTTTACTTACGTTATGCTGTAATCTATATACGAAGCAACCTACGTCAGTGATGAAAGATATTTTTATTAATAAAATATTTAAACGTTTTATTTGTCAACTGGTTACTTTTTATGCCAGTTAAACTTTAAAATGATTAATGCTTATTTTAACTATGACAAATATTTTATTAGAACTTAAGGAAACATAAAAAAATGTTTTAAATGTAGCTATTACAATACACCTTATTTACAAAGTAAAGAAGAATTCAAAGTTATATTCTCATCAAAAATTGTTAATGTATTTCAAATTAAACAAAATAAGGCGAACATAAGAAATGAGTTTTTTAACGGTTGGTTCGTTGATGCAGTGATTCAGGAGTCCCGATCTTGTTTTCTAGTCAAGTCTGGTATTTTATGATTCAAGTATCATCTCATATCATTACCTTTGATACTTTGAGTGGCTAGATTTCGCGAGGGAAGACCACCACTCCATCCATTTCCTACCAGGAGGACAACGAACTATATTAATAGGATTACCATACCCTAGCCAAAATGTTTTCATTTTTGGGCGCCTTTGTTATTTTTTATATTTACCGCTATGCACGCAGTGGTTGAGCCGAGGACTCGTGAAAGTAAGATTTGGTGGGAAAAACCTGACCAACTAAAAAATAGAAGACTTTATCTCATTTATTATTAATTGTCAGCATTATATGGGATGTAATAGTAAGACTTATTCTGCATTTATCTACATACCAATGCCTTTTACTAGTAAAAGTCTTAAGAGAAAAGTCAGGATTCAAAATTACAAGAGAAAGAAAAAGTTACAAACAATAAATATGATATGAAAACCAGTTACAACTACAATAAATAGAGCAACGTGAAGGAATGAAGGGAGAATTATTTCCAATACAGGTACTTGGTTAAGCCTAAGGGAAGACGTAGCTTGGGAAGACTTCTACAATGCAAGCAGTAATTTATTATTATACCAGTAATTTATTAAAAAGAAATAACAATTTTCTAACGAAATATAAAACATTTTGACAAGCGGATGGCTATACTGTAAAGATAAGAAGAAGGAAAGAAACTTTTTGTTACTTTATTAAGTTTTTTCGTTAAATGCTAAGTAATCTGAGTACAGAAATGATTCGTTCATAAATGACGCATTCCTACAGTCATCTCCGGCATAAATTATTTCATAGTCCTCACCGAGTAGCACTACATGACTTGAATCATCTAATAAACTCACTAGTAACTTCCTTTGCGACCTTTCAAAATTTAGTAGGACTTTTACGATGTTCCTTAGGCGTTGAGCTTGGTAGACAAGAGCTTTTAGTGAATATTTTTAACTATTCTACTTTTTAATTATTAGTCCATTTGAAAAGTGCATCCGGATTCATACTGCTGAGTGGTTTTCTACTCCAAGTCGTAATGTAAATTATTACTTATTTTCTTCAGCATTTTCACTGGTTGTTTGTAACGTACAGTAGTAGATAAAGGAGTGGGAAAACGAAAAATGCTTAATTTGCAAATATATTTACTTGTCCAAATAACAGTTTATTTTTACTAGACTCTACGCCATCATTTAAAATGGAAAATACTTAGCTTTAAACATATTTTTAGAGGGAATATATAACAACAGGTCATATCCGAGACTTAGTTTTAACAACGTCCTCTAAAAAAGCAAAAGTTTCTGGGTTCAATTCCCAGTTTAAGTTTAAAAGTTTAAAACACGTTAAAACTAACCGCATCGCTTCTCTCTAATGTATTTGCTAATAAACCGACGATTTACTTTAAAAACAAAGAATCATAATAAGTATCAGCTCCTCCTTTGTAAGACCAGTGGTAAAATAACTAGCGACGATTCCAGAAACATGTTTGTCATACGTCCGACTGGTTTCTAAATTTAATAAAACGTATATAGTGATGAATGATGGACACAAATGATTTATGGAAAAATACTAGACCCGGCTGGCTGGAAATACACACTTATTGTTTATGCATTAAACAAATAATACACGCTAATTTTTTTGAAAAATAATAAGCTTTGAACCTACTTTTTCATTTTGTAAGTAGTTAAAGAATTCTTAATTTTGTATTTATGCCTTTATTAAAACATTTATTTGCAGCATAAATTTTTGTAAGAATTTAGAAAAATATTTCGTTATTTTTGACTCTAGACTTAAGTTTTCAGTTTTTCCAAGAAAAGTTATTAAATATTTTATTCTTGGTGTTTTACCCATTATAATCATTCAAAAACAGACGTCGGCCTGGGTATTGAAAACTGCTTAAAGTTGAGAACCCTTCTTGAGTGAAATGACAACAGTTTTCTAGATATAAGTGTGAAACAAATACATTTCGTTATAAAAGTTTTCTAAAATTACCTTACGTTAGTAAGGAAACTTTTCACATACATCAAGAGCCTTGAATTTATGTAAGGATTTCTACTGTTGTTATACATAAAAGCTTTTTACTCAAGGCTCCAGTAGACGCGATAAGAATGTTAGTAGGATTTTGAAGTAAAACCATTCTGCCAAACTTCGTGTGTTGATCAAAATCATTTCTACATAACCATTCTTCCTAGACCAGCGATATCTTTAGAGCTATACGTGACCATTTTATTACAGCTCGTGGAATTCTATTACGGTGACATTGAATTTTTATGGAGGTTATTGTGGATTAAACCTGAGCTTTTAAAAATATATTATTGTAAAAATGAAATTGTAATACCCATATTCATTTTATAAATAAAATGTCACCGTTGAGAATAAACTATTTTATTGTAAAAATATGCTTGAAGAAAGTTATTAAGTACTTTTTTTTAAGAAAGTGTTTTTTTTAACGAACGTTGTTAATTCGTTCATGTACATCATACAGCTGCTGTAACACAGTCCGTGATTTCAGAAAAAATTTGTAGCAAAGTTAACTTAATAATTCAATATTTGTACTTATGTTCAGCTTATTACCCATACCTTAACAAATAAGACGTGATCTAATTATCATAATTCTAATTCAATTTAAAATAAACTGAAGATACGAGTATCATTTTAATGTACAGAAACCAGAAAACTGAGAGACTGGCATTCCAAATATACTGAATTCATTGAAGTTAATTCATTGAATTCATTGTAAAGTTTGTACTTTACGTAAAAATGGTTCATCCAAAGGACTGTGGCATTGATCACATAGTCGACTGACTGCTAGAATACAAGTATAAATTCTGCATTCATATGCAGTACTTATTCACCGCGGTTAGTTGTTGCAGAAGTCATTAATACTGCATTTATAATTATTTTGAGTTGCTAAAATAAGTTGTTTGTATACTTTTTGTACTTACATAACCGAAATTTCTGTGTATATCTTGTATTTGGCACAAGAGTAAACGCCGTATAAAAATATTATTTATTATTTTCAAATTTTATTTAGCACGGTTTATTTTCTGCTAGTTGTTCATAAACAACAAATTATTTTTGCGTGTGTTCGTAATCATAAACATTAATCGCTTGTTATTTTCTTAGAAATTTGAGCTACAAATTATTTCTTGCGTGTATTTAATTAATTTAAGATCATCTCGGGGAAATGTACCGATGGGTTTATTCCCCCTTCAGCTCCCTTTCATCTTGTAACCTGCACCCTACTTTGGCTTCATTAGCCCACAATGTATCACTTATCATCCGTTACAGAAGTTGTGTTGCTCGTTATACAAAACCATTAATCATTGTGAAGTAAAGAATTATTTAAACACATTCACGTGTAATCAATAATAAATGTATAATCACTCATTTACTGTTTCCAGATAACCTGAGATATAATATATTGTTACGATTCAAATCTATTTAATTTAGAAACCCTAATTTGTTTTTATAGAATAAAGTGAAATTAAAAATTATTCTCTAGGATGACTTGCACTGAAAGCTGTAAAATAATTATTTAAAACAGGACTGAGGTAAAAATTTTGTCTTTTTCTTGCCAAAACTATATTCATTTGTGCTGTTATAGCCAATGTAGAGCGGTGATGGTAGATTTTATATTACGATTCATTGAGTTTTCATGTTCGTGTTAAGCAACACACAAATCTGCGTAATTCTTTTTGTTTCACTGGTTTTGAATTGAGTATATTTATTTTTCCTAATCTTAAAACTGGTTTGTGTATTATGAGTCAACTGTCGAGAACTGCACCTTCTTCAAGTATTAATACATTACAAAGGTCTTTAGAATAATTTTAAACGTACAGGCTGCTGTGTCCATACACTTCCGTTTCACTTACAATTGTTAATTTTTAAAAGTACAAAAATAAATTATTCTCATGAAAACTATCTGAACATACGGAGTACAAATATACGGGAAAAATATAATAAAAAAATTATTCAAGCATTCTGGTTAACATTTTTGAGATTATTAACGTGTACACACCAAAGTACAATAAATAATTCAACGTAACATTCAGATCTTAAAATTCCCGTCGTTCAAGACGTTATCTCAAACCATTACTCAAGAATGTTTTTTACGTTGAAAATAACGCTATCCTCTTACTCAGAAGCTGTCACTGCGATACTTCCTGGATACAAGAAGACTTCGTTGCTCTTAGAAAAGAGATCTACTGAACTGATTCATTTTTTAAATTTTTGTATACCATTATCAATCATCACCCTCATCTACATACAACAATCCCTGTCATCCTCATCACTATTTTTTTAATTCCCAAGTTCATGTTTCTTTAATACTAGTAATATGGACTTAAACTCAGAGAATGTTTTTAAATAGGGACTCTAAATGTACAAATTATATTTATTTTCCCTAGTTATATGAATAGGCGTACAACTGGACATGGCCTTTCGTATTTAAATATTTCATGTCATTATTATTTATAGGTTAACTGTATATTTGGTGGTTATATATTTTATCTCATATAGTTTCAAACAAAAAATTATAGAGAAAAAACCATTTAGGTTACATAGGGCTAAAAAATTCTATGATACACAGAGACTTAAATGTTTATGCTGTTTGCGAACTGAAAAAAGATTTCAAAATTATATATTTAAATAGACGTGGAAAGCCACTCAAATTACTTACCAGTAGATTTAGTGCATAGTAGTAATAAATTGCGCTGACTAAAAAGATGGAATTTTTTGGACTTGCAATTAAAACAAAAGAACAGTAGATAATTTATCGATGTGTCGTAAAAGTTTGTTAATATGTTTTTATAATATGTTATATTTGTAAATACAGTATGTATTTTTTAATATGTTAGATTAAGACATACGTGAGTACTAAAAAAGTAGTACTTTTTGATATGAATTACACCACCGGGTATAGTTCAGCCTAGGCTTTTCGCATTGTTAACTACTACTTACTTTCAGCAGATTGTGTAGGTTAACTTCAGAAAATTAAAGTTTTTTATTATTTTAAACTTCATTTACTTCCATAAAAATTTGTTAATCAGTTCGATATTTTACCTGCATGCTTATCAGAATTTGTTTATCGAAACTTACTTTGGAATTTTATGAGACAAATGGAATATTGTTTGATTTATTTTTCAAGGTATGGTAATGAATGCAACCAATATTTTGTTTAGTCATGTGTGTATTTTTATTTTTATACCCAACTAACTCTATGCATGTTGATACTTGAGTAACTTTTATAAGTTTTTTCTTAAAATTTGAATTGGTAGTTAAAAATGAGTAGATTAATTTTTTCAGTTTTAAAAAATGCTCAACGTTTAATATATTTATTTATTGAAGCGAAAGTAAATATAAAGAACTCATTAAAGACTATTATTATGGAATTTGATGTTTGACAACAGCCTGCTTAAAAACAAAAACGTGGTTGAATTAACTTATTTTAATTTATTTAAATACCATTGAATTAATTTTGTGTCCAAACTGTTTAGCACTATCATTCGCCACAACTGTCTGAAGCAAATTTTAAATAAGATTAGGATTAGTAGACTGACCGGACGAAGTAAATAGAGCTTTGAGTAAAAGTCAAAAAATGAAAGAAAATAAAAGTAGTGACACCAAAGCAAAACATGTTGGAGATAAATATGGTAAGCGGTGTAAAAGTTAATAGGAAATGGAAAATTCCATTTAAAATATTAAGTTATCAGAAGCTACAACAGATTAGCACAGTCTAGTATGTATTTCAATATTCGAATTCAACAAAAATCGTGTATCGATCTGAACGTCCGCATGGGTCGTATCATTTGGATGAGTTCCATATTCAATGTTTTGAATAACATTGCTATAAATTTTGAAGTAATGTTTCATAGTCCCCATCGGTTTTTAAATGTTTCACAGAGAGGTTTATGTACAGGGGAAAACAAAAAGCAAAAAGAGAAAGAGGGCAAAAGAGTTAGTGAGAGAAGGATTAAGAGAAATGATGGAAGGCAAATATTATATCTCTTGTGTTCTGACTAATACACTAGTAAAATATAATAAAATACAACTCATACATACGCATCGACACACTACCCTTAACGTAAATGTCCCTCTCACCCACTAATTTTGCCCACTATTATACACAAATAGCTCGTGTAAAATGACAGTTCTCGCAGTTTGTTACTGAGATTGAAATTTGTGTCATTTCTCTATCTGAGTCGTAATTTACAATTCATATCATTTTCATGTAAATGTTTCTTGTTGAACAAAATTTGAAGTCGTGTAGTTTCATGTCTGTTATAAACCTAAGCAAAATTCATAGATAAATCCTATAGAAATAACTATTTATTGAAAACAATTCTGCTGGGCACTTAAAGAATTTTCAAATATGACAGATACTTTGATTTTTATTGTATGTCAAATACACAACTGACAGAAGTACGTTGTTCAGACTACAATCAACAACGATAATAATAGTTTTGTTATTGAAACCAACATATTGACGGAAGCCTGCAGAAATAATGGCTCCTGGCAGCATTTCTGACATCCGCGTGATTGCCAACTTGACAGATAGCAACAATCAATCTTAAAAATTATTTCTTATACAATAAAAACACGAAAATACAATTATATTTCATAAAATACTAAAATTTACAAAATATTTAAACCGACAGGTTACAGCGTTCAATCAGTAAACATAGTTTTGACCAAACGTGTGTTTATAGTTGTGTATAACTTCATTTTTGTGTAAAATATATAACTGATAGTCTGCTATTGATTTGGAGAAAAGTAAACTTGGTTACCAGCTTGCAGTTTTTTAAATGAATGTTTTATTTTATATTATAACTATTTTACTTTGTAATTAAGTTAATTGTTTAAAAAAATAACAGTAATAATAATTTTAAATATTAATGGTCGATGAGGTCGATGAGCCATCAGCTGTTAGAATTTGTTGTATCAGTATTCAGGAAAAAGAAGTCAATTCAGCCTATACAAGCGGTGTACGTATAATAAAAGTTATTTTTCGACGGCTGATGTTATTTGCAATCCAAGCAATTTTGTAAATAAACAATTAAGTTTACTTATAAATGAGCTATCCGTGTTCTTGTATAGTAAATTTTACGAACAACTAGATGACCAACCAGACCAACTAGCCCGTGATCTAGCTACAAGAAACTTTCTAACTGAGCGACGACGTCTAAAGCAAAAATGGAGTAAAGACCTCTTGATCTGAATAACCACCGGTTACCTTCTCTCCTTGTAAGTAAAATTCCCCACCGCCATTTAAATATCACAAATGGTAATTCCGCAGCTCAGTGTACAGTACCGTAGTAAAAATTATAAACAGAAAGGTTTCCCACTATTGCTAAAATATAATCCAAACAAGAAATCAACACTTACAGTATTAAAAACCAAAGTACACTGGAATTACATAAAAATCACCTCGCCTTCTCACTCTTAGACAATTCAAACAACAATCGCTTACTGTAACACTGACATCCTACGGACTTATTTTAAAGCGACAACACTTGTCGCTTTAAATTAATTCTGCAAAGTTCACCCATTGGAGGGTTTTCTTCGATCATAATATTCAATAAATGCAACTCACCTACTTATTATTGTACTTAAGAATAGATTGTAGATTTTTCTGTAATCAAAAAATCACGTATATATACACCTGACAACGTATTTATTCACCTGACAACTTTGAGGTTAGTTTGTTTATCAAAGAATAATTATTATTTAAATATCGGCAAACTTAACTGCTTTATTGTGCTTAATTCTATTGCGGTTTAGTAATGTTGAACAAATATTTGTTAAATATTTTGCATTCAGTGGTCTATTTGTTTTTAATTTTTAATTTCATTATCAGCATTTTGAACTTTGACGTTTTTTTTATTATTTTTTAAAATTAGAATAACTTTATTGCCTGTAATAGACCTACGTGTTTGTTTGTAACGTGTAGAGAGGAAACTAAACAGTTCAAGAGCAAGTCATTATTTATTTTTATCATCCAATTTTCTAAATGTTATAAACGTGTGTCTCATTCAAAACTTTTGTTTCAATTAAAAATTATAATAAAGACGTGATAGAAATAGATTTTATTGGCTTGTTTATAACAGCCTAACTAAGAAACAATTAATTAGGGGACGATAGATTCACACTGCCGGTTAATTATTTAACATTGTTTTTTAAATTTCTCTTGCCTATATGAATATAGGAAGGAAAGTATTGTTTCCATGTCGATTTTTCAAAATCGAGTTTTCACCGGATTTACACGTTTTTAGACCCTCTGAACCTAAAAAACATGTTTTTAGAGATTGGTGTGTGTGTGTGTGTGTGCGCGCGTGCGTGCGTACAAGTGTGTGTGTGTGTGTGTGTGTGTTTGTGTTTGTGTGTGGAAAAAACATCTCCAGAACGAAACATCGTACGAAGTTTAAATTTGAAACTTAAGTTAGATACTACCAGCAGATCCGACACGAACATTTTCATAAAAATCGGTCAATCGGAAGTACAGGTAGTTTATTTGTGTCATTTTTCACTTTTTTGCAATTTTCTCAAAAACTATTCCTACATTTGTTTGTAAATCGCCTTATTTACTACATTTTTTTCAAGATTCATTTCTCTTCAAGATAGGGTAGGCGCCATGTCTGCTGAAATTCTTGGGGAGGCTAATCTCACGTAGAAAAAATCTTGGTTTTAAGATTGCAGGTTTAATATGCATTTTAGCCCAAAAGTGTATATATAATAAAAGTTGTAGACAATTTAAAAATCTACAAATTTTACTTCGTACATTTCTTTGTATAACGGTTAGTTTAGAGCTAATTAGTGAATTTCTTTTTTTATTTCATGAAAATATGTAAAAAGAAATTTTTAAGATTTCGGCCGTAGTATGCATTTTCGACAAAAGTGTATATAACCCGTTTTATAGCAAATTAAAAGATCTACAATTTTTTTAAACATCTTTCTCAACAGAGCCTAGTTTAGTGTCAAAGTAAATTTTAGTGTTTTCTCTATTAAGCCAAATAAAGGTTGGTTTTTATGTTGCATCGTTCACTTATGATTAAAATAAAGTTATGTTTTTAGGTTAGTTTTTGTTGTTTATTTCTAATGTTTTATTACTATGTTATATTATATGGCTCATTATTTTCACTGGCAAGATAAAGTCGTGTAAGTGTTTTGCACCAGATTTTGTTGCCATTTTTGGTGGGTCATCATTGATTTAACGATGTGTAAAAACTTACTGATAATTGAATTTAATCTATCAGTATTATTTTAATTGAACGGCATTTTAGCATAGCCCAACTCATTATTAAATTATTAATTATTATTGACACAGTATCCTAAAATATTTACTGCTTGACAATCTGGGTTTCCACTCAAATATTATTGTACTAACTTCCATGTAGAACTTAAGTTTTAAATGCAGCAGTTGACCCTTTTAATTAATACTACTTAGAATGATAAATTGTCGACGTAGTTGTAAAATATAAATAATCTCATATCATTTACCATTTACGTATTAATATATATATTATTTTAAATTAAATTTTTAGTGACACGATACTTTTAAAATACTACGCCAATTAAAATATTTTAATTTATAATGTAAAATGTGATACGACTGCCTCTGTGGCGTAGTGATTAGCGCACTAGCCTACTAAACGGGAGGTTGCGGTTCGATTACCGGCTAGGGTCTAGATATTTTAACACGGTGAAACACACCATTGCAGTACCAAAACCCACAGTAGTCGCTAACGATCAAGCTGTCGATGCGACTTCAAATGATAAAAAAATGTGATATATTTATTATGTTTACGAATTGCAAATATTTTTATTAATTAAACTAACCTGGTGATTTAATAAAATAAATTTTATTTAAATTTCAGAAGATTTTTGATCGCAAGTATTGAAAAGGCCGTATCATTCTCATTTCTCTATCATGTCATTTAAACTCAAATTATTATCTTTTTCATCGAATTTACTGGTTCAATAATTTTTGCAGTCGTAAGTAATGCATTAAAAATAAACTAACTCGGAGCCTTTCTACTAAAAAACTATTCTACCACTGTAATACAAATGTATTTAAGAAAACCTTTCATTGTCTTACAAAGTGTAACGGTATTGAATTTGCTGATAGTTTTTAAATTAAAATTGTTTTTAAAATGAAATTTTAAATCGTTTCCAATCCACTAGAAACCTAGAAAATTATTGATGCGCTTTTACAAAAGAGGCACAAAAAAGGGTAAATTTTACAAAAGCGAGAAATATCCTTAAAGAAATTAGAAATTAAGAAATTAATTGAGTAGATTTATGGTATAATTATGGAGTTTCAAATACTATTTCTAAGGAACGAACCCCTTCTGAGAATAACTATTATTTTCTGAGAAAATAATTTTAACTCTGCGAATATTCCCATTTACAAGCACACCAGTCCAAAATTCTTTGACTTTTAATATAGTCACGCACTTACTTTTCAAAAGTGTCACTTTTCACTACGATTTTAACAGGCAATAATTGGTGCAAAGAGAAATTTACATCGAAGAGTAGATGCTCTTGAAAATGAACTATTTGTGAGGTGGAAAGCGAAAAGGGACCTCTTGTCGGAAGAAAAATGAGTTATTAAAGTCGATACACCGATATTTGAGGTTTTCCTTGTAGATTTTTATAATTTATTTTGTCCAATTATATTTTTAAATGTAATTACTTCTGTAGGAATCACTACGCAATAAAAATATAATCTATTCAAAAATATCAAGATATTTGGTAAAGAAAAATGGTGAGACCTTCTAATAGGTATCCTGAGCCCGATCTGACCTACCGGACTCAGTTGCAGAACCGCTAAATAAAAACAAAGGCACTCAGTTTAAAAGAACCTTCAACAGTGTCAAACACGAACATTTTTGAAAACAATTAGTGTAATTTCATTTGTAATTTGTTCTTAAACATGTAAAATTTAGAAAAGAGTAATGTAAAAGTTTAAAATGCATTCACACCAATTTTTTAATTAAAAACATTTAAGCTGCTGTAACTTATACAGTTTTTGAGAGAAAATTCTGAATTTCAAATTGGTTAGAATTCAATGTTGTTTAGGTCAACAGCCGAAAGGCTGGTTTGAACCTCTAGAGGTTTTACTAAGTAAAAACAAGGAGTGAGGTGGTTTACCATGCCTTCCTCACTGAGTTGAAAGAGTATGGTTATGTGCATGCCAGGCCCTCCGAAAAGCACCCTCTTTCAATTAATTTACATACTCCACCTGCCCGTTATGGGCATATAATTCAATGGTAAATACTAAAAGAGTAACAGATCCTAACATAAAATTTTCGACAATAGGTCCCTTTTCGAATTCCGACTCACATTTGGAATTTGTTTGCTTTTCTTCGTTCAGTGGAAAACAGTGGTAATTAAAATGATTCACAAGCCAGGTAAGCCCCTCAGGATCTAACTTCTTATTGATCAAAGTTAGTTCATTACCCGTTTGTTCCATAAGTTTTGCAAAATTCTTGTTTAAAAGATTGCTTCCTTTTGTGGAAAATGAATCCGTCCTCCCCAATCACCTTGACTTTAGATCAGAACATTTGACTTCTCATCAGCTACACAAATTATCTGATTTTCTGGCGGCCGTCTAAGAAAATAGGGAATACATTTCTGTCTTATTTTTTTATGTATGCCATGCTTTTGAGAGGGCATGGGCAGATGGACTTCTATGTAAGCTTCGTTTTCTACCGTACACTAATTTTTATATTTTAAAATCTTTCCATATGCATAATTTTTTACGGTACTCTAGGATCCCCAGTCCTACTGCATTCTATTAAAGCAGGTCAACCACAAAGATCAATTTTAGCTTCTTTGCTGTTTAAATTTTTATCTCGGATATACAAAAGAATTCCTACGTACATTCGCTGATACGTTCGCTGATAATATTGTTGTACTTTCATCCTCTCATAACCCTGTCTACGCTTCAAACAACATTTCGTATCATCTTGGCATTCTCTCACAAACTCACTTCTCGCAAAAAGATGGAGTATAAAAATTAATATAAATAAAACGTACCAAATGACCTTCACCCTGAATTGACAAAAGTGTTCACAATTATTTTTGTCCAACCTCTTCCACTACCGTACCATGCTCGATATTTTAGGCTGTATTGAAACAGGCGGTTTATGTGGAACATAAATGTCAATTACAAGTGACAGCTACTAAATGACAAACTTAAACATTTACACAGATTATGAGCCAAGCGATCAAAACTATCCATACGCAACATAATTTCTCCTGATCTACCAGGAATCGTACAAAGACGCCTGTAAAGCTGATTAAATTATTAAGTTTCTAACATGAAATAGTACCGAACATAACTCTAACATTAGTTACAAATTTAATATGAAATCATTAATATTTGAGACATTTTAAATTATTTTGGAGTAACGTCACACGGCGGTGTGTTCCTCAAAGTTACTAACGGATTTTTTTTGTTTTTAATTAATAAATATTATGAACATTTTTTCTGGTTGTATTTGTACAATTACAAAATAAAATAAGTTAACAAAAATGTTCAATTATTACGTAATATTATGCTGTAATAATTCTATTATAATGTTGTAAATTTAAGAATGAAAGTTAATTGAAAATAAACCCTCTTTTTTATTCTTAAATTTTAATAAAAAAAGAAGAATTGATCCTTTCAAAGTTAACTGATGGGGTTTCGTATAATAGAAGCCAAGTAAGTAATCTGAATTCAGCACATATGTGAATCTGATATGTTAGCTGCTGCAGTCTAATATAACCAATCTAATAAAAACATACTGAGATTGAAGACAAACAAGTGCATGAATTAAAATTGCGAATTCTCTAAGTAACTATCCAAAGTTAATATTATTTATATACACAATGTTATTTCGTTCTTTAGTTAGGAAGTAAAAGATAATCAGTAAGTTTACTTAGCTAGTTTATTAAGTACAGCAAAAAACTTGTGACCCATCAAAGTTTCTGATTTACAAGAATATAAAAATATGCACATTCTCTGAATTTAACCCACCGGATTGGTCTAGAGCTTAAGTCGTCACCCCGAGTTAGCTGTTTAACAGCTAATTTATGAAGACGTAGGTTCCCGGTTCGAAACCTAGTCAAGGTAGTTACTTTTATTCGGATTTTAATACTAGACAGTGGTTACCGGTGTACTTTGATGGTTGGGGTTAATTTAACCACACTCGCCCAGGAATGGTCGGCCTGGATCTGTACAAGACTACTACTCATTTACATGTCATACACATTATCTTCATCTCATTGGGTCATGGGGTTGCTTATTGTTCTGAATTGAACAGATTGCAACGTACACAAATTAGGAATAACAAATTCTCTGAATTTCAAATAATCTACAAAAACTAATTTCAAAATTCTTAAGTACCTAATTGTAAATTTTTAGTTTATCAAGCCAGAGAAAGTATATGCACAAAAACCAATTTTCTATTGATTGTAACTTATGTTTTTATGATATACTGATATTTTAAATACCGCCACATTAAATATGAATATTTAGCTGTGTTGTGTAAGTATTGGTAAATACTACTTAAGTGAATAACTAAACAACCCTTAGTACTGGTGTACTAGTTAGTTATGATAAATTAAACATAAATTAATAATTAATACAGTATACATAAACGCTTGTAAACATTAACGTAAATTTAAATAAAACCACTATGTATTATTTTGTACGAAGATTTATAGGCTAAATTACAAAAACTTTAATCCTTTCGTACCATAACAGTATACCTATTGTTAGCCCGTTTCTAAACAGTTAAATGTCATAATCTTGTCCCACTAACTCCTGAAACAAGGTAAATCTGTGATTTTCGCCTACGTTCCTTCTTAACTGTAACCGTACAGAAACTTTGAATGAAGGTAAGGTTACAGAATCTGTGAAGCGCGTAATGTTAGAAAGTTATAATTCAACAAACTTAAACCAACGTACGTAGACGTCTTGACATTTCACACCGACGCTTTCATGGAAGATAGTCTTTGTGTTGAAGTGCTTCTTTAGGCAAATACCAATGCATAACTCTATTTCCTAAATTATATGATTACAATAAATAAGTGAAGTAAATATTTCATCGTCAACAGTATCATTTATGACAAGATCTATACGTACTATGTTTAAATAAAAGATAAATATGAACAGTTCATGAAATTATGACGAATTGATATGCCAATTGTAATTTTAAATGTTAATTATACTATTTTATATGTTTCGAATCTAAGAAAATTGATTTTACCGGAAAAGAACAAAAAGTTTTTCCTTTTTCTGTTTTCATAGCTGTTATAGCGTGACATTTTGTGGTCTGATTCTAGAGTATTTATTTCTCTAAGATGAATTACAGTATTTAATAGCGGATAATTTATTTCAAGCCTCTTAATATCTTACTAATTGTGTAAATTTTAAAGATATATTTTGTGTAAACTAATTGGGACTGATGCGTAAGAAAGCGGGGAGTTGAATATCATAACGTATAAACAGATATAGAATTATATAAAAAATAGAGCGTAGAAATATAACTGTATGATTGGCGGATTAATCCGGGTAAGAAATGGTGACACGGTCTAGCAGAGTGGAGTGTCCAGCGGCAGTTGTTAATAGGTAGTGGTACATGAGAGTGTTAGAGGAACAGTTGTTTGTGAGTTTGGAATCGGACTCTCATACGTAAACAATCAACACGGCCGCACATTTAAACATTTTTGGTTATGAACATTTAATAGTTACGGTGTGCTGAGAATAAATATTTACCTAAATAAATGGACGTGAAGACTAAACACTAAATGCTGAATTTCAAAGAACATTTAGAAGCAGTTACAGACTGAATATCCGCCTTTTCTCCGATTACCAGTAAGATCAATCCATAAATTCATAACTTATTTAAATTTGTTATTACAATATCATTAGTCCCAAGAACTTTTATAAATTTAATAATTAATAATTGCATGCTGTTTAATTTAAATAAATATTTGTTAATAATATATTTTGTATTATTTTTGTGTTAAGAGATCCTTTTATCCACAGACACAGGATTTCGTTGGACACACGTATTACCTTTGGAAACTAAGTAGCAGCATACTGGGTATTAAAAATACACCATTCAAAATTATTTAATTAAAAAATTAATAATATAATTTTACTAAATTGAGAAGACTGTTACACTGTAGGTTGATGTGTTAATTGCGGAAAAGCAATTTTAAATCAACTCAACGAACATTACATAAGATTTACGTATATCTTACGAACAACCTAAATTACGCCTGTTCATTAAATTCCAAATACTCGGCTGTCCATTCTACTGACAATAAGTTTCTCTCTAAGATGAGTAATATACTGAAGACATAATGAAAATAATTGGGTTAGTTTATAAAAGAAATTTCTTATAACTTCAGTTTAAAAACTCATTCTCATTTGTTTTTTTAACGCTACGCAACGTCCACGCCTTCAATAAGTACGCTGAATAAATCTGTGTTTGAAATAGTTACTTTATTTTTACTTTTTTGCGAGGGTCCTACAGATATCTTTGCTTCTCGTATTCTACACTCCTTCGTCTTTGGTCTTCAGCCTCCTTGAGATTCCCCGCTTCCACAGCTTTTTGATCTTGCTGTAGCCTATTCATTGTTTTCGAGGGTGATCTTTTCTATTTTATGTATGGAAGAGGAAAGCTCCTTCTACTGCAATTTTTCCACTGTAATTTTGTTCACTGTAATTTTTTGTTTGTCTGCACTATATAAACTGACTGGTCTTCATTTTGTCCACTACGTTTTCATAAGAACCATCCATTGCCTTATGTTTTCAATTCATACATGCTTCACTCTGGAAACTCTGTATGACCTTTGTAATCAGCCCATCTCGAAAACCTTTAACCTTGGTTTATTCCTAAAATTCAAGTGTCAGCATTCTATAACATTTGTGCACATTTGTCTTTGAGTCTATAGCTACATAACTGAATCTGGTGTTTGTAATAGCTACTTAGATTTTAATTTTTAAAATAACCAGTTAGATTAAAAAATTCATTTTTTTATAGTTACAATTATACGTACGTAATATGAGTTATACTAGATTCCTTTTATTCTGTATTACAATCAATATCATGTAAGTTTCACTTGGTAACAGAGCGATGAATTTTACGATAACGGACTGCTTTAGTACGTATAGACTACCAGAAAAGTAGAAAGTCCATACATGTTTTCTACTCACCTTTTCATGTATGTCGTTTTTTTATCCGAGGCGGCGAGAAAAACTCAAGTTCACTCCCTCACGATGGGGTAACTAGTATTGGACTCAATTGAAGCAAACTCGTCCAGCCCCAAGGAGGCCGCAACCGCCTACCAACCAAATACCCGCCGCCTGGCCACTTGATCCGACATCAGCAAAGAACCCTCCATCTCCCTCGGAACTGGTTAAGGTATTTTTACTCAGCCTAATTCATATGTACACTTAAGGTGTGCTTTATATTTCCAGTTACCAATACCAACGATTAGTCAATTAAAGTAGATATGAACCAAATTATGCTGATGGTGACAAGTCCTGAAACACTTTACTTGTTTTTAACTTATTTTATTTTACAACTGTGCAAAGATATCAGCAAAAATGTTTTAAGTGTATTAGTTACAAGAAAAATTCGCTTTAATGACTGAAGAGGACACCACCTTGTGACAGTGCTCCAGGTAATTGAAATTGTTTGTGTTATATACATATATATAGGTATAAAAATATCTATGGAGCACGTAACTAGGGAAATTGCAAAAATTTACTTCACAAATGCTGCATTCGTGAAATGATTGACGGCTTTGCTGTAGCGTAAATCTGATTACCATAAATCCAGATCGGTTAGAAAATCACTTTGTAGGTCAAGACTTTTGAAGGCACGGATAGTTTTGATTGCTTGGCTAATTATCTGTATAACTGTTTACGTTTGTCATTAAGAAGTTGTCTCTTATCGTTGCCGTACTATATGTTCCATCTGGACTACGTGTCTAAATTAAGCCAAGATACCAAACACTGTTTGCTTCCAGAAGAGTTTGGTTGAACAAACGTAATATTGTAGAGACGTTTGTTGACGAAGGGTGAAGGTCATTTTTGTTACGTTTTGTTCATATTACACAATATAATAAATATAATTTTGTTTGTATTAATTAAGTTAACCCGGAACGGTTAGGTTAAAATAATATTGAAATCATCATTTCTAAAATAGGAGCATAAATTAATGAATAAATTTATTGTTGGGGTCACACACAAATTTATAACAGAATATAAATTAATTCCGCTAATAATGATCAAAAAGTGACACATTTTTTTTCTTATAAGAATGTAACTTTTGATTTAGTTCAATGTTTAGAATTTTTATTATAAAATTTACAACATGACCAATAAACAATAAAACTTCATGAATGATGGAATACCGAATAGAAATGGAAAAATAAAAGTAAAGTGAAAAAATGTAGGAAGGTGTAGGATGTCTCGGTCCCATGCTTTTCACATTTTCATGTTACTCTGCTAGACAGATATGGTTTTACTCTGACACGTACCTCCCCATCTGGGGGTATTTGAGTGTCTCCGAACTCCATCTCGTAGCTTTTCTACCCCTCGTCATCTCTCACGCTACCTGAGAAGAACAAGAATTTAAAATAAATTGCTATATCGGTCCGCATCAGTACCGCATTTCCATTTATTTTCCGTTATTTCTTTCTTCTTTACTTCTTCCATCCTACCAAGAGTTGTCGCGGTAGATACCTCAGCTGAGCTCGGCAATTTGCTCCACGGTACCCCTTAACCGTCTATTCTATCCATTTGATCAGGTTAGGTTCCAACGCATCTTTCCAATTCCTTTCCGTCACCTTTCCAACATCCTTCGGGATAAAAAAATAAAACCCATACTAAACATATTTTTTTTCTTTAGAGGCACAGATACCGCTGTTTATCTTCTGAAAAGTGTCCATTACTTCTAAAAAATATCGGTTCTGCAGAGAAGAAAGTTATATCTCTTTTTTGTACATTAACTTGCAATGATATTTTGTATAATAACATTATCAATACAACCAGTATAATATATATATATATATATATATATATATATATATATTGTAACAGTCAAATGCCGACACACCAGCCGACTGACACATCAAAAACAGGTGTTGGGGTGTCACCTGAAAAAGAAACTTAAAGTAATCAAAAAACGACCACGGTCAGGATGCCACTAATGACCGAACTTACCTTGGTTATCATCCAAGCAGGGCAACTGGAGACCCATTAAACATCAATCCAAAATATCCAAGTCGAAATTCCAAATAAAAATAAAATAAAAAAGAAATCTTAAACTCGCGATTTTAAAACAAAAACAACATCACAATGAAATAAAATAAATACGAAATGTGAATAAAATAAAACAAAATATAAATTAAAAAGCAGAAAACTCAAAACAAATTTAAATTAAGAAAAAGGTAAGCTATATTAAACAAACATACAGTAAGGTTACATTAACCTATATCTGCCTAGTCAGCTGATCATGTAAACAAACTGATCTGACAGAAAACATCTGATTCGGTAACAGAACAGTCTGACAGACAACAAGCGATCCATTCAATCAGAATCCATTCTCCTTTACCCCAATGACAGGAATGCTGAAAATAAGCTTAATCTAAATAAATGTAAGGATTGTGATATATAAAAATCAAATAATAAAAAAATAAAAAAAAACTTACTAGACTCAAGTTCTAGAAACAACAACCATTTTGACAGCTCGAAAAACCCTCCGAATACAATTAACTAAATATTATAAAACAAAGTTCATATCACAATGCTTACATACAAGGGATATTGGAATTTCATCAATCAATAAATCAAACTACAATTTTAAAAGGAAACAAATTAATCGAAATTTATTAAAAATATTAATGAAATCATTTATCATAATGAAACAATAAAAGTAAGCCATGATCAACATTACAAGACATAACTTGCCTAAAATCATACAATCAAAAATAAAACAAATAAATAAAAAAAAATTTTTAAAACTGACAGGGATGGGAACTTTGAACTCAGTGAATTAGATCCTAGACAAACAGATCTTTTAAATTATTAACCAATCATGTTAAATTTTTTAGTAAATGCTAAATACCAATTAGGCATATGAAATTTTGTTACAAAAATTGCTTAAAATTAGTTACTTATCTTTAATTTGGAAATCCATAAAATTAACAGGTGGTTATTATACGCCGATTACCCGAACACATATATAAAAAAAAATATTTAGCACAAAACACTATTTGCTCACAAAACATAGAACACCATTGAAATACTTGATGTATTTATTCCACAATTGACATCACTTCCGTTAATTTGCATTATTAAAATAAATAAATTTTTTACAGTTGACACTACTTTAAATAAAATTTAACAATTTATTTCTCTCACATATGGCCTATACATATCGGCCCTAAATACAGAATACTCGATCCCTCCATACTACTATATAAAACATTTTACGAGCAATTTTAAAACACGTCAGTTACGCATCGTGTCTAATAGAGGACTCTCTGAATTTTTGGTTAAAAATTACATCTACAAAAAGTAAGTGCCAACTTGTGCAGATTAATTATACATTTTTTCCCAATGAAAATTGCTAATAACAAACAAATTAAGGTGAAACAAAACAATATAAATAAGTGATAACTTAAAATACACAATATGTAAGTTTTTCTTATTACAATAAAGCTTATAGAACATAACTTAACATCATATGACATTTATATAATTTTAATACTTTATGTGATTTATTACTGTTCGTGAGGTTGGCAATTCAACCATGAAAGAAGTCCATCCCCACTCTTAACATTAATTATATCAAAAATTTAAATTTACAAGAACAGCATTGAGCCCTACATCAAATTCAAGGGTTTTTTCTGCTGATTACAAAGGTGTTTTTCTTTTTTAAATCGGATCGTTAGTTTTTTAATAATCACATAATTTAATTTTGTCTAAAACTCCATAAAATAATTGTTTTAAGAAACCGTAAAATATTTCAAATAGCTTTTTATTATTAACATTTTAACATTTCTAGGTATACGAATCTTAAAGATATCAACAAAATACATCTTTTTATCTCATTACATTTTAAAAATACTCATTAATTAAAGAATAATGACACTAATTAACATTGTCTTTATCATACGATAAAAGCTTATTTTTACGGCTTAATTACAAAGTTACCATACATATTTTTGTATCTTAAAAAATATCAAACTATTCAGCGGATCTTTATACATTAGCATATCCTTTCATTTTTTTAAAATTATTAATCAAACTCTTGTAATTAATTAAAATCTGACACACTGTTCTCCTATATTTTTACATGTGTTTTTAATTAAAATATCAAATTTGTCGTTCAAATAAATTCTCTAAAATTTTTAATTACATTATAATATTCAAAACCACATATTACATCGAAATAAATCGTTCTATGCTTCAAGAATTATTCCTACTTCGTGTAATTAACGTAATTAGCTTAATAGCTGATATACTCATTTTTATAAGAAATTAACCTAATAATCTTTATACTTTACAGAATTTTATCAAATTTGGATTCAAATTGCTTAGAATTTCATCCAGAGTTCAAATCTTCCCTTCAAATTAACATAAAATTAACATAACAAAATTTTTAACTTACTTATAAGGAATAAAATTTAGGCTCAAAAGGGTCTTTCATTGTTCGATTGGTCATCTAATATTACCGGCAAAAGTTACTTTGACATGAAATATTCTGATCTATTGTACAAATTTTTCACAAAAGCTATAAGTAACATGAGGTATAATTCTTGATTACCTCCTAATATTAAATATTACTCTGAGATAGACCTTAAATAATTTTAAATTAATTAAATTTAAATTTTTTCCAAATTGCACCTTAATTCAAATTTTATATGTTTGTACTAAATAAGTAAATTTCATAACATTTTGAATTTTGTTTCTAGCCAAATTTTTACCTGTCTTAATAAAATAACAAAATTATACATTTACAATTTATTTTAAATACCGGGCGGAATATGAACATCACAATCCCCTCCGATCCACATTATGAATGTCAATCATGAATAATATGGATCCAACAAAGTGATGTGAATTATTATGTCCGGTACTTCTATCTCACAATACCATTCAAACAGACTCCAAGTTATGACTTTTTTCTACACCTTATATCGATTATTACAATTTGTATTCTATTATGCCATTAATACATTGATTTACACTTTCTAAAATTAATTTTACAATTTTTCTGATTCTACCTTTAACCGCAATGGATTGCTCTAGTAGATCCTAATCTCCCCCTCCACATTCTCTCCGAAGTTTTCCTCTTCTTTTTCTCCTAATAAATCTTTAATTAGTTGATGTCGAAATATAATATTCAGTGATAATTTCTTCATTGATTCGTTATCATAGTTGATTACTTTATTCCTATAATCTATGTCCTTTATTTTTACTCCAGTATATACTTCAGTTGTAACGAAATGATAACTATCTTCACTCATAATTGTAATTATGTTTTGATCGAAATCCAAAGTCGCTCTATGCGCAGCTAGCCAATCTGCTCCAATTATTGCTTTATAATTGAGCTCGCTCGTTAGATAACAATTTACCTTAAATTCTTCTTCATTTATTTTCACCCTAAGTTCAATATAATCCGTAACCCTAATTATATTTTTATTAATGATGCTAGTAAAATATACCGGTTCTGTTGTACTTATTTTGTTTGTCTGATCCAGTTCATATAATCTCACTATGTCCAGGCTTATTAAACATTTCTGCGATCCTGTATCCAATAAAAATAGCAAAATCTTGTCGTCGATTTGACATTTTAAATACTGCATAAAATTTTTGTCTTGCTTAAACTGTGACAGCATTCCATTTATCCAAATTCTCGGATAATTTGTCGCAGCTACGATTTTCCATGATCGTGTGTCTTTTCCGGGTTGTATTATACCATTCGGCGTTGTCGATAAATTAGCATTTTGGTTATCGTTATTCCAGGGTTTTTCCTTTTCCACTGGCAGGTTATTTATTATTTCTTTACTGGAAGATACCTTCTTAACTTCATTCTTCTGCTTTTCACTCATTCCATCACTATCTCGAACATAACTGCAGCTCGCTCCATAATTAATCAAACAACTTATATTTTTACTTGTCGCTTTATTACAATTTTTATTATTCTTTTCCCCATTACAAATTTGTGTACTTTCGACATCAAATTGCTTATCTCCTTCAATCACTTCCTTAACATTGCCGATTTGTGCTTTACCGCAGTCAAATCGCTTAATTGTATCATCCTTCTTCATAACTCCCTTTTCCTTCTTCTTTAGTTCACTATTTTTACTATTATTACCCCCCTTTTTAAGTTGTTGCTTATGAATGATGCACTGTTCCACTTCTTCCTTCTTCTTCCTCAATTTTTCTTGCTTGATTCTATCAATTACTTCTTTTCTCACGCATACTCTTCCATTTTTTATTTCATAATTATTCGGGTCAGCAGTCAACTTCCCGTCTTTTTCTGTCAATAAATCCAAATATTTTTCTTTACTTTTCTCACAACAATTACCAATTGTTTCATCCTGGTCACCAAATAGTGTATTAATTGGCGTTATTTCGTCACTGGTGAAATTAATTCTACTATTAACAACACGTGGTTCATCGAATTTTTTAATAGTTTTCTTCTTTTTATTCAGAGATTCAGTATTTAAATTTACTTCCCCCTCCAAATCCTGTATCCTTAATTTTTCTTCATTATGCTCTGATCCATTATCTTGCAATTTTTCCTTCTTATTAAAAATCATTGTTTTTATTTTTCTATTATTTTTGTGTTTATTATTATTGTTGATTTTCTTACAATTTAAATTATTTTTTTCGTAATTATTTCTTTCATCTTTCTCACATTTCTTTTTATACTTATAGTCATTATCTTTATTATAATTATTTTTATAATAATTATTTCGTATTCTTAATTCTTCTTTGTTGTTCCTATTCCATTTTCGATAATTGTAATTCTTTTCATTTCCACGTGTTGTATTTATTTGTCAATTTTTTTCCGAAGGTCCTGGTCCTTGATTCCGTTCTTCCTTCCGCTTTTCTTCTGTATTTCTTGGTGGCATTTGTCGATTTTCTCTTTCGTTCCAATGTCCATGTTGCTGATATGGCTGTCGGTTTGTCGTAGTATTCGGATTTGGATTCTGATTCCTATTTTGATTATTTCCCTGGTTAGGTGGCCTATATTGTCCTCGATCACCCCTCCAGTTCGGTACAAAATTTTGTTGTGGTCTTGGTTGATTCCCATTTCCGTGGTTCTCATTTAATCTTCCGTAATTACCTCTTCCTCCTCCTTGATTGTTGTTGTTATTAAACGATCTATTCTGATTATATCCGTTATTACCGTTACCACCACTATTATTATTACGATTATTATTATTATAATTATAAGAATTAGTCCTTGGTTCGTTATATCCTCGTAAATAATCTCGTTGCTCGTTTCTGCTCCTTTCGTATGACACTTCCATTCTCCTTACAATTTCCTTGAATTCCACCATCGTTTCCGGTGGTCTAGCCCGTATTACCGTTGCAATTTCTCGTGGTAACTTTTCGATTAAAATCCAAATCAAACCTTTTTCCGATATTTTTTCTGTCAAGTAGCTGTTTTCTTTTTGGATCCGTTCGATGTATGTAGTCATTGTCGTTCGTCCGTCGTATGTACTTGAAGCATCCACTATCCTGGATAAAGTAGCTCTTTCGTGACTTTCACCCCACACTTCCTTCCGAAATTCGCTTTTAAATTTCCCAAAATCTTCAAACTCCTCGATGTGTTCTCTATACCATGATGCTACATCGGATCTTAATTTTGTAAGTAGTGCAATTTTCGTATCCTCCCATGGCAATTTGCACGTCTGCAATACGATTTCCACAGCTTTTAGAAATTCTAATGCATGTGTTTCACTATTCTGTCCTCCAAAAATCGGTATTGACGCCACAGCACTTTGTATGGTTGTATTTAATTGGCACGGTCCTGCTGTTCCTGCTATTATTGTTTTCGGTTGTTTTCTCAATTCTTCCACTTCTTTACTCAGTTTGTCCATATTATCTTTTACTATAGATACGTTTTCTTTCATTATTCCGGTATCCGCAGTAATTAACGCCACTCTTTCGTTGATTTTACTATTTTCTTCATGCACCACCTTTTCCACTGTATTCGTGTTATATCTGCATGCTTCTTTTGTCTCGTCGACTCGTTGGTTAATTGCATCTGTTACTGCTAATAAGTCCTGTGCAGCTGCTTGTTTGACCTGCTCAATATCGGATTTGACCTCCTTAACTTGCTCTTTGACCTCTTTTTGAACAATATCTATTCTCTTCCCGAGTTTTTCGGAACACTCATTGATTTTTCTTTGCGCGCGCTCCTCTGTTTCTTTAAGTGCCTCTTTTATTTTTGTTAATTCTTCTTGAGTCTTCTGTGTTGATTCCTTTATTTGGGCCTTGAATTGTCGTCGCGTTTCTTCTTGCTCTCTTCTTTGTTCTTGTTTTGCTTCTTCTATATGTTTTTCTATATTTCGTTGTGTTTTTTCGTATAAAACCTCGTATGCTTCTTTTGTCTCTCGTCTTGTTTTTTCTTGCTCCGCTTTTGTTTCCTCCAATCTTTCTTCCATATGAGCTTCAAACGTTTGTAAACCCTGATTGAAATTACCATGTATATCTTCTAATCGCTTTCTATTTTCCAATCGAGTATACTCTACGCTCTCTAGAATAGTCCTTAACGCACCAACTAAATCTGTGCTTTCGTCTACTCTGTTTATATTATCCAGCGATGAAGTACGACCACTCATGTTCCTTGCACCCAACCATGATTGACTATCATACGACTCACCCCAATCTCTTGTTGTTTGAGTTACTTCTGGCGCAAATACAGGCAATTGTGCACTGTTTCCTTCTCCAGTATATTCCGGTCCAGCTGTTGATGTTGCGGTTATGACTTGTGTCGGTACTATTTGCGGAGTTTGAGCCAATGTTTCCTGTTGTTGGTTATCTACACTCTCTTCAATGTTACTAATTATTACACTGTTCTCCATTTCGTTATCTGCTGGTTCGTTGTTGAGGCTAATCGTATCGTTGTTGATTATTTGTTCGGGAGTTTCCGGATTCTCGACGTTTTGTTGCGGTACGTTCTCCATTGCGGTTTACAAAATAAAAAAAAATTTTCTTTCTTTTTTATAAAAATACAATTTTCCAAAAAGGGAAAATTGAAATTTCACGAAAAATAGCAAAAACCGACAAAACAAAATTAAATAATAAAAAAAATTTTTATCTCCAAATTTAAAGTCCACAAAATTTAACCAAATTGGTTAAAGAATATACCATTAAATTTAAATATAGTATTATAACTATAACTAGTAACTAAATCGTTCATATACAATTGTAAAACTACTGTTATCACAATACAATCAATTACAACTATCCTAATAGGATATTATAACCCTTTATCAGATTATACAATTATCATTAAATAAAGATCTGTTTGCCTATTCACTAATCACTGAGTTACCAGTAGGGCCATAACGTCACTAACGTTAATAAAATAAAAAAAAAATTTACTTAATTATTGAAATTCCAATTTTTTAAAAACTACACACATAATATCATTTAACATACATAATACACATAGGTTAACACATTTCCAGTTTTCCATCTGAAAAAGAGAATTATTCAAAAACAAGGTATTCAAAACTCCTATAATTTAAATTTATTACAGCTTTACATTGGTCCACCTATAACCTGAAAATGAAATTAAGATTAAAAAAAATTTTAAATTTATAACAAAAACACCCCAATAGTGCACGTCACAGCCCCACGTTGGGCGCCAATTTAATGTAACAGTCAAATGCCGACACACCAGCCGACTGACACATCAAAAACAGGTGTTGGGGTGTCACCTGAAAAAGAAACTTAAAGTAATCAAAAAACGACCACGGTCAGGATGCCACTAATGACCGAACTTACCTTGGTTATCATCCAAGCAGGGCAACTGGAGACCCATTAAACATCAATCCAAAATATCCAAGTCGAAATTCCAAATAAAAATAAAATAAAAAAGAAATCTTAAACTCGCGATTTTAAAACAAAAACAACATCACAATGAAATAAAATAAATACGAAATGTGAATAAAATAAAACAAAATATAAATTAAAAAGCAGAAAACTCAAAACAAATTTAAATTAAGAAAAAGGTAAGCTATATTAAACAAACATACAGTAAGGTTACATTAACCTATATCTGCCTAGTCAGCTGATCATGTAAACAAACTGATCTGACAGAAAACATCTGATTCGGTAACAGAACAGTCTGACAGACAACAAGCGATCCATTCAATCAGAATCCATTCTCCTTTACCCCAATGACAGGAATGCTGAAAATAAGCTTAATCTAAATAAATGTAAGGATTGTGATATATAAAAATCAAATAATAAAAAAATAAAAAAAAACTTACTAGACTCAAGTTCTAGAAACAACAACCATTTTGACAGCTCGAAAAACCCTCCGAATACAATTAACTAAATATTATAAAACAAAGTTCATATCACAATGCTTACATACAAGGGATATTGGAATTTCATCAATCAATAAATCAAACTACAATTTTAAAAGGAAACAAATTAATCGAAATTTATTAAAAATATTAATGAAATCATTTATCATAATGAAACAATAAAAGTAAGCCATGATCAACATTACAAGACATAACTTGCCTAAAATCATACAATCAAAAATAAAACAAATAAATAAAAAAAAATTTTTAAAACTGACAGGGATGGGAACTTTGAACTCAGTGAATTAGATCCTAGACAAACAGATCTTTTAAATTATTAACCAATCATGTTAAATTTTTTAGTAAATGCTAAATACCAATTAGGCATATGAAATTTTGTTACAAAAATTGCTTAAAATTAGTTACTTATCTTTAATTTGGAAATCCATAAAATTAACAGGTGGTTATTATACGCCGATTACCCGAACACATATATAAAAAAAAATATTTAGCACAAAACACTATTTGCTCACAAAACATAGAACACCATTGAAATACTTGATGTATTTATTCCACAATTGACATCACTTCCGTTAATTTGCATTATTAAAATAAATAAATTTTTTACAGTTGACACTACTTTAAATAAAATTTAACAATTTATTTCTCTCACATATGGCCTATACATATCGGCCCTAAATACAGAATACTCGATCCCTCCATACTACTATATAAAACATTTTACGAGCAATTTTAAAACACGTCAGTTACGCATCGTGTCTAATAGAGGACTCTCTGAATTTTTGGTTAAAAATTACATCTACAAAAAGTAAGTGCCAACTTGTGCAGATTAATTATACATTTTTTCCCAATGAAAATTGCTAATAACAAACAAATTAAGGTGAAACAAAACAATATAAATAAGTGATAACTTAAAATACACAATATGTAAGTTTTTCTTATTACAATAAAGCTTATAGAACATAACTTAACATCATATGACATTTATATAATTTTAATACTTTATGTGATTTATTACTGTTCGTGAGGTTGGCAATTCAACCATGAAAGAAGTCCATCCCCACTCTTAACATTAATTATATCAAAAATTTAAATTTACAAGAACAGCATTGAGCCCTACATCAAATTCAAGGGTTTTTTCTGCTGATTACAAAGGTGTTTTTCTTTTTTAAATCGGATCGTTAGTTTTTTAATAATCACATAATTTAATTTTGTCTAAAACTCCATAAAATAATTGTTTTAAGAAACCGTAAAATATTTCAAATAGCTTTTTATTATTAACATTTTAACATTTCTAGGTATACGAATCTTAAAGATATCAACAAAATACATCTTTTTATCTCATTACATTTTAAAAATACTCATTAATTAAAGAATAATGACACTAATTAACATTGTCTTTATCATACGATAAAAGCTTATTTTTACGGCTTAATTACAAAGTTACCATACATATTTTTGTATCTTAAAAAATATCAAACTATTCAGCGGATCTTTATACATTAGCATATCCTTTCATTTTTTTAAAATTATTAATCAAACTCTTGTAATTAATTAAAATCTGACACACTGTTCTCCTATATTTTTACATGTGTTTTTAATTAAAATATCAAATTTGTCGTTCAAATAAATTCTCTAAAATTTTTAATTACATTATAATATTCAAAACCACATATTACATCGAAATAAATCGTTCTATGCTTCAAGAATTATTCCTACTTCGTGTAATTAACGTAATTAGCTTAATAGCTGATATACTCATTTTTATAAGAAATTAACCTAATAATCTTTATACTTTACAGAATTTTATCAAATTTGGATTCAAATTGCTTAGAATTTCATCCAGAGTTCAAATCTTCCCTTCAAATTAACATAAAATTAACATAACAAAATTTTTAACTTACTTATAAGGAATAAAATTTAGGCTCAAAAGGGTCTTTCATTGTTCGATTGGTCATCTAATATTACCGGCAAAAGTTACTTTGACATGAAATATTCTGATCTATTGTACAAATTTTTCACAAAAGCTATAAGTAACATGAGGTATAATTCTTGATTACCTCCTAATATTAAATATTACTCTGAGATAGACCTTAAATAATTTTAAATTAATTAAATTTAAATTTTTTCCAAATTGCACCTTAATTCAAATTTTATATGTTTGTACTAAATAAGTAAATTTCATAACATTTTGAATTTTGTTTCTAGCCAAATTTTTACCTGTCTTAATAAAATAACAAAATTATACATTTACAATTTATTTTAAATACCGGGCGGAATATGTACATCACAATATATATATGTACTACTATCATTTTCGCGTCCATACATTGACAATTTCCTAACAATCTGGAGTCCGAGTGCAATTTGGCGTCCGTATACGGACGCCAAATTGTAATCCTTAATAAAAACTTAATAAAAATTTATTGTGACATGGTTTTCGGACGTAATTTTTTTAAACTAAAGTACATAGTTTGGGGCAACTATATTTATTTTTTGAGAATTTTATTGTTACTCAGAGAGACACAAAAAAATAAATAAATTTTGGTACCGGATGCGAAATGGCGGTGTTTTGAAACTATTTTATACACCGTACCTTGGAGAGTTTCTCACCAGAGTGCTCTCGCTACGCCCCTATGTAAAAATATACGTATATTATGTATATTCTTACAAGGACGGCAGTTTCACATCTGCTATCAATTTCGCGTCCACCGGTTAAGAAAATAGACAAAACAAGTTATAAATAAATATTGTGTTGTGTTAAGAAAAAAAGTTTAAAAGAATAATAAAAACAAATTTTTATTAATCATCGAATTACAATTCTTTCAAAACTCACAATCTAATTTAGTAAACATTCAAATAAATATTATTCGGCAAATTATTTGATATAAGTAATACAATTAAATTAAAAATAATTATATATTTTTTAACAGAATTAAAAAACTCTCTTTTCCGATAGACGATTTTTTGGGTTGACAAACTATCCTGGAAGGAAACCGGTGCTGCGCATAGTAGTGTCAGGATTAAATTATTGTTATGGCTGGCAGGATATCTTTCTAAACGCATTGTATACACAACGTATATTATACGCAATTTTGAAGAGTTGTTCTCCGCCGTGCTGTCGCCTTCCATACATGAGTCCATCGCACGCCGCTTTGGTTTCTTTTTTCAAATTAGGCATAAACCCACTATCAACGAATCCATGAACAAATCCTTTAGTAATTTGTTTACGTCGTTCGTTTAGTAACCAACGGGTTGGTCTAGTCTAGAAGAAAAGTCGTCGCCGCAAGTCAGCTGTTTAGCTGACTTTTCGACAGCTTTTCTGACAGCTGATTTTCGGAGATGGAGGTTCCTAGTTTAAATCCTAGTATATAGTATAATTTTGGTTCTTTTATACGAATTTGAATACTAGACAGTGATTACCAATGTACTTTGATGGTTGGGGGTCAATTAACCATACTCTCTCAGGAATGGTCGGCCTGGGTATGTACGAGACTACAGCTCATTTAAACGTCATACATATCATTGGGTCATGGGGTTGCTTATTGTTCTCAATCGAACAAATTGCAACCTACACGCATTAAGGATAAAACAAAACAAAAATTTGTTTAAGAATTTTTAACATGTTATTTCACGCTTTTTTTAACATTACACCACCTGACAATTGTCAATCAAATATTTCCTGATTACGCTTACGATGTGTAAAAAGAATGCGCATTTTGCTGTTTGCCCACTCTCACTGCAAAATGTTTCAAGTACACTTCCATAATGCTATTTCGTATCATGTAATATGTCGCCCCAATTACTAGGTTTAGCAGTTTTACAGTAAGTAAATAAAACATTAAAGAGAAAAAACTTTTTCTAAAATATAAAAAATGAAAAATGGACTAGGAGTAGATTATTATTAGCCTTGTTTTTTGCTTAAAAACAATGCGATAAAAAATTAAACTAAGAAATTCGGGAAATAGCAAACTTTACTAGACAGACCTGAACCAAGTAGGCATATTTTAATATTTATTCTGGGCCGATTTTCTTTCATTATAAAATTCTGGACAGAGATTACAGATTTCAGAAAAAAAATGTTAAGGGTAGAATAAAGTACACCCATTCAGTTTTTTCCCTTTTTCTCTTACAACATCTGAACAAACGACATTTTTTTAAATGCCCGGAAAAAACAAGGGCCATCGATTTAGACAAAAAAGTTTAAATATTAATGAGTGGGTGACCTAAAGTGAAGTTTGTACCATCCAGTTCACCTCGATTTTCTCGCGAGTATGAGCTTAACAATCGTAATATTTATGGAACGTTCCGAAACAGCAGAACGACTCTCGATAGGGATAACGATAAAATTTAAATTGAATTTCTTAGAGTATCGCCACCATTCCTAAGTTTTTCACGATTTTTTCGCTGATTTCGGCAGACCAAACAAAACAATTTACAGAACAATCCAGAACAAATGACAGCTATCATTTAAAGTAAAAACCAAAAAGTATTGAATGCATGGGCTTATACTTGCCACTCCAAATTTTTCTTTGATTTTCTAGCATATTTGAACGGGAAAAACGAAATTTTCGCGAAATGATCCGGAACAAACGAAGGGCTGTCAATCTATGTAAAAAACTTTAAAATATTGAGTCGAGGGGGATTAGAGTGACATTAGCACCACCCAGTTCTTCTCGATTTCTCGCTTACTTGAAAGGAACTAAAAAAATATTTTGCGAGACCATCCGAAACAAACGAAGGTCTGTCTCTGAAGTCCAAAAAAAATTTAAAAAGTTGAGCGGGGGGAGGCCAGTGTGAAGTTAGCCCCTCCCGGCGTTTTTTCACTTATTTGGACGGAACAAACAAAACATTTTCCGGAATAATCCGGTAGAAACGTAGACCGATCAATTTTACAAGTTAATTTTTGAAATTTTTGTATGGGGGCCAACTTTACAGTCCTGGTTTGAACTTCTACAGGTTTAGCTAAGTAAAACAAGGAGTGGGGTGGTTTACAATTGCCTTCCTCGCCGAGTTGAAAAGCTTATCAATATGCCAGGCCGTCTAAAAAGCACCTATTTTCCACCCTGCAAATGACACACCTCACGTTATTCACCACAGGGTCTGGCTGCATAATGAAATTCATTGCGCTCAGAGGAGATATAACTCTGACAAGTATCTTTTACACTTGTACCTCTTCTGTTCTTAAATACTTCAGTCATATGTTTGGCTTACCATGTGATAAAAACAAAACTAAATTTTTTTTAGTCCTGAAACAAGCAAATCGAGTGCAAATAATTTAACACTCCACCCTGCCTGTTATGTGCAACCCCTTACAGTACTATTATTTATTAAAGGCAGTTGCCTCTTACAATCAAAACATGCATTTTATTCGTCACTTGGGCGAGTAAATTTAAATCGATAATTCAAAGGATACCCACATCGAGAAAATGTTTCCAAACGGTGAAAATATTTTTACAAAAGATAATAAATTGATAAGAGAGTAGATTAGTCGATTTTTTTAAAGTAAATTCAGTACACTCGCAAATGTCCAACACGAGTCCTGAAAGTGTAGGTCAACAGAGACTGTAATTTCCCGATACTGAAGAAGCTTACTGAAATTAATTATTAGCAAAAACAAACCCCTGTTATTTATTTTTTGATTTTTGTAAAGCTTTTGACCGTGTCCCGTATGATTTGCCCATAAAAAAATTGAGGTGTATGGTATTAGAGGGACATCAGAGGGTCGAATTGCCATCCAATCATTGCAAAGTTAAAACAAAATACACATAAAATTTTATACAAGTTAAAAGGGGAGTTCAACGAGTTAGAATTTTAAGACCCTTGCTATTTTTAATTTTTGTTAACGATCTCGCTGAATTTCTTGGCTCCTTCAATGTTATATTATTTGCTGATGATACGATAGTATCTTTCGAAGATGAAAACTCTGAACAAGGTTTAAAACTAAAGAAGCTTGAAGTAAGGTTATAGACTGGATGCAATAAATAATCTAGTTCTCAACTCAGATAAAACTGTGGCCAAATGCTTCACTGGTCGTAAGGAAATAAGTAACCAAAGTAAGGATATCTCCATTAATGACAATATATCAAAATCTTTTGTAACAGGTAAGTTACAAAATTTTTAGAATTAATATTAGGTAGCAAACTATCCTGGGACAGGTGTATTAAGGAACGTGTCTGCTATATAATCAAATCCTACTGCTACGCCCTAAAACGCTTAAAAATAAGGTACTTAGCGTACCAATACCTTTGAGTATTTATCATGTTTACAAATTCTGTTGGATTTGTTTTTAATTTAGTCACACTTAAACTTATAAAGTCGTCACCAAATTAGGTGTTTAACAGCTGATTTTCGGAGACGAAGGTTCCTGGTTCAAATCCTAGTAAAGGTAGTTACTTTTATACGGATTTGAATGCTAGACAGTGGTTACCGGTGTACTTTGATGGTTGGGGTTTTATTAACCATACTCTCTCAGGAATGGTCTGCCTGGGTCTGTACAAGACTACACCTCATTTACACGTCATACACATCATCCTCATCTCATTGGGTCATGGAGTTGCTTATTGTTCTAAATTGAACAGATTGCAACGTACACAAATTAGGAATAAAAATAAATGTATGTTTAAAAAATCAAATAATGTTCAAATTATTCCGTCATATAATTACTTTTTATCTGGTTTTTTGTTAATTATAATGATTAAAATTTTTAATGATCAACTATCAAGTTGACTTATGAATATGGACACTGTTTACTATTAAGAATTCGTTTCTAATCAGTTGGTCCTAGCATATTGTTTGGCTGTCTTTGTCAAGGTTTCACATAGTTTTTCTTGGCCTCTCCAAGTGAATGCCTTGTCTATCTCCTTTTTGTCTTCTGTGCAATAGTATAACCTTCCAGTTCCTTATCCCAAGCATTTTGACTAGTCAAAAATAATGTACATATTTTTACGTAACAATAAGGTTTATTTATTTCATTATTTGTAATATTGATTCCTAGATTGGGTGGTTGGTTGACGATGTAAATAAAGTACTAGAAACCAAAAGAATATCAACAAAAAGTGGCCACCATGGCTTTTACAACACTAAATAATTTAAAAGAAAACGCAGAGAAAAATATCAGGGTTTGGAAGACTGACTGAAAGTTGTTTAGCCGAAAAATAATCTTGGAAATGGCCTGTTAAAGGATAAACTTCAACGTGTACAAAACAGCTGGATACGAGAATTATTAGTGTAATGTTATGTTAGTTTACTTTGTTGAAGATCAAAGATTACCATTACTTGAGGAACAAGAATAAAAATACAAACTATGACTAAGCCGGACTGCATTTCAAATGTTGTAGAAATTTTACTGGCCATCGTACTTTTGTATAATTTATAAAATCATTTTGATTCAGTCACTAAAACATGGAAATATAAACCTAGAGAGAAGCGAGGCTTGGGAAGACCTAAAAAGAGATGAATACTGGAACAGGCCATTGAGCCTAATCCTTAACAGATGATGATGATGAATTCATTTGAACACCGAAAAGACAATGGGTGAATGGTACTCCATTTGAATATTGAACAAATTATGTCACTTTACAATTACATAATTTTGTCAACTAAGTAAATATTTTAATTGCATTGTCTACTAATTGATCATATTATAGTAATTGCAGTCGAACCTCCCTGATTCGAATCTGATGGAACCGGCTGATTTCGATTTACAGAGGTAAAATATTGAAACAAAAAATGTACTTAAAAATTGCGTTTTAATAAAATTCATGTAATTTCATAAAATATTAAATTACAAAAGTCAAAATTATTAATAGACCACCAATTTGATTGAGGAAAGTTTTTTACAAATATTATTTTACTTGTGTTGTTTAGGTCATCAGCCGAAAGGCTGGTTTGAACCTGTAGAGGTTTTACTAAGTAAAACGAGAAGTGAGGTGGCCTTCCTCACTGAACGGAAAAGTACGCGTATCAGCATGCAGGGCCCTTTGCAAAGCACATATTTTCCCCTCTGTAAATGATACCTTTACTTCATTCACCACAGGGTTTACTTAATACTGTGATTAAGAATTAAGGGCATGTTTTGGTATTACAAGCTCTATTAGTACTCAAAAGCAAAAGAATATTCTACTTATAAGAACGATATGACAAATTATTGAAAAAACGACATAAAAAACAGAGTAAAATAAAATCGGGATACGCGTAAACAGTACAACTATACCTACAAACAAAAAGTTAGGTCAGCCTACAGAAAATGAAAAATAAATTGGGTACCGAAAATTTTAGAAATTTTAACGAGTAAAATATTGCTTAATCCGAATGAATACAGCTACGGTATTTTTTACCCTGTTTGTACGAAAATCATACACTAAAGAAGGAAAGACTGCATTACTAATTTAGCCTAACTAATTTTTTTTTTTGCTTTCGTCTGGTTTCCTCTGACTTAAAAATTAACTGAATTTTCAATATTTCCTGATGCGTATTGAAGCTTTGAACTACGCTTGTTATGCCCTTATTTGGTCGTAAGGTTTTGTGACAATAATGTTTTGTAAGAAGTGTAATTGTTTGTGTTTCTGCCTGGTTTCTTCTAACTCAAAAGTTAACTGCATTTTCAGTTTTTTCTAAAGCTTTTTGTAGTTTTGTACTACGCTTACTGTGTCCTTATTGTCATGATTTAACGCATGCTTCATTAAAAATCGTGTACAATGTGTAAATTGGAAATTTTGTAATTATTTTATTAATAATGTATAAAAAAATGTATTGTTACAATATATATGACCACGAAACTCTCGAAAATTTTCGAATAGGGAGGTAATTTAATTCATATTAAGGACGATTTTTGAAGGGGATAGCATACAATTATATTCGATTTAGGGAGGATTTCGAATGAGGAGGTTTGACTGTATTTGTAACAATTAGGATATTTTAAATAATTAACTCTAACAAATAAAAAATATACTTTCTTTAATTATTCTGGTTTTACATTGATTTAAAATAAGTACCTATTTAAAATACATGTCAAAATAATAAACAACAAATAATAAATTATTTTGATGACTGGATTGGATTCCGTCCGAGAACGAATTGTTTTCATACGATGGTCTTGTGTGGAGAAGTACTAGGGTGAGATGTGAATATCTAACTACAATCATTACAACACGTAGAAGTGGCAAATGCTACAGTACACGTGCCGGTACGAAATGGCAACATCGTTTACACTGTTGCAGGCTATAAGTCATAATAGCGGGAACGATGCCGGACGCGAAATTGTCGGTAATTTGTACGAACGCGAAATTGTCGGTAATTCGAAAGGAGTCTGAATTGATAGCACAGTGAATAAAATTGAAAAATGCTCAATTTTCAATATCAGGACAAACCAATACCAAAACTCAGGGTGTAAGTGTAACAAATACCCTATATACTCTCATCAAAGTTGAATATACTCTTCAAATAAGCGATGTGCGAAATGCACGCTTTTTGAAAAGACGCGGAATTGTTAGCGGGATGTATATATATATATTATATTCAATATTGAAGACTATTTGAATATTTAAAATATACATGCACGTGCATGTATGCTTCAGAACTCCTGAACATTGCTTACAACGTGAAACTTGTATATTCAAATTTTAGAGCAATTACTTATAATTTTAGTGCAGTTTTTACTGTTGAATCTCTTCGTCATATTTTAACTCTCATTAGCTTAGTTATGAATTTCTAACCATCATCGGTTAATCTTTAAATTACTATTTAATTTGTCATTTCTATCTATGTAAGAATAGAAATTGCTATAGTACTGCAATATTAACAGAAATTACTAGTGTAGTTTATTAACATCTATATAATTAAACAAATTCGATAGCTCTTAAATTTGTATTTACTGATAACCAGATTTGTTTACAGTTTCAAAGTCGGGCCAGTTTCCTGTACAATCTTCGTTGTTAGCTAAGTAAACTACTATTTTATGATTCAGTGAATGTATTCCACCTTAGCAATAATTGGCGTTATAGAGTAGAAACCGACGTTCTTAGAACTGCAATTCCTAACTAAGTTAAAACCTTTGAAAACATTAAAATAAAGAATTTTCAAACTTTTAGTTATATTTCTAATGATAAGCACAAGACAACACAAGTACAAAACATGCACAGAGATTCTGTGATAATTGAAACTCTACGAAGGAACAATTACAATCATGAGTTCTGAAACTGCAGTATTAGTATCCACTCGCGGTGGAAACATGCTGAATTGTTAGCGTCATATAAATTTTGCCAGTATTGTGCGTAATTAGCTGTTTGTTGGGTGTACTTAATTAACATTTTCAATTGTAAACAAATTTTACTAACGAAAATTCTTTATTATGTAAACTTTTAAAACAATAAACTTTTAATATAATTATAAATTGATTCCCAAACCAATTTAGACCTATGGAGCTGAATTATGGGGCTGATCAAGCCATGTAAACAATGAAGTTCTGCAAAGGTTAAAATCAAAAAAAATTACTCAGGACAACTTCAACATAATCTTAGTACATAAAAAAGAACATACTCGTACTTAGTAGATATTTAGATGTTCCTACAATTCAACAATAAATTAACACTAACATTACAAATTATAAAAACAATACCACAATTACATACAAATCTTCTCTTCTGGCCATCTCACGCTTAGATAGTTCAGATGGCACAAGCTGACAGAGAGTAAGACATCTTACAGACTTATTCTAAAGTGACATAAAAACACAAAGGCAACAATCTGCGAAGTTCCTCGATGGGGGGGTTTTCTTTGTTAATGGAACTTGCAAAGGGTAACCTATCTGCTTGTTATTCTATATTGAAAGCAATTGTAAATCTACTGCAAAAAAGAAATGTAATTCTTAAGTATACGTGAAACTCAAAGTTTATTTAACAGTGCCTTGTACTTTCAAAATATAAAAAATTAATACCACAATATATCTAAAATGAAATTGATAATATTATACTCATTGATATTTATATTCACTCATTGATTTGATGGTCCATCAAGGAAAAACCAAATTATTTAAGTTTCAAAACGAAATATACCATGAAAATCGTTCAGAACACAAACAGTTGATAATAAGAAAAATATACTAAGATTGATAATATTATGAACGATAAGATAATAATGAATTTGTGATACCTATAAGTTATATTTAATATTGTGTAATTAATTAGCCAAATATGTACTTTAAATTGTAATAATATTAAAAGAATTCCAAAAGATTTCGTAAAATATTTAAATTATTTTAAGTTAGTTAAAAATATTATATATAGGGTCAGAAGAGTAAGTCATAAGAGGGGGGAAAATGAGAGAGTGAGTGATAAAAAAGATCAGGAAAACAATTTCATGAAAAATCCTTTTTAAGCCCTAAATTATTTTTGTTAGGAAAAAGTAACTCGGTAATAAATTACAGCCTAATCTTCTTTTAATTGTTATTTATTACACGTTTCAAATTAGCCTCATAACTTTTGCGCATACAGTTTGTTTCAGTCATATGTAAATTCGATTATTTTTAATTCCAGCTGCAGGAACAACAGAGTAATAAATATTTTGCAACAGTATAGTATTAAATATATATTTCCAACATTCGGCATTGCTTCAAAAGTGGAAAAATTTCATTATATATATTTAAAACGTTGTAATTTTTATACCAGGGAGAATACACCTTATTACTTTCATTACTTTTTGAACTGGAATTATATATTTACTCTGTTCAAACTCTGTGAACTATTTCTCAATTAATAAAATTTTACTTTATTAGAAGACAAACGAGTAGGTACAATAAATTGTCAACACAATAGAAGGCTTGTATTAGAAAAATGTTTATTGAGATTTAAAAGTAAACCTTTTAAAATAGTAGGCTTACTTTCTACTTAACTCTTAATAATTTTTTTAAATGAGAAAAGACACTAGTTTTATATACTATAATTCACAATCATGCAGCTATTTACAAAATGATGGTACTTATTAATAATATGTTACATTAAATTTAAACTACACCCTGCTTAAAGTCAAATGCAAAAACTACCGGTGTGCCACGGAAGTAGTCTTCGTGAGTATTACTCTAAAAATGAACATTATTTTGATATAGGTCAGTGATAAATTTTCAGGCAGTATTTTTTTATAATTGTCTCAAACATCTAAATAATTCAGGTGCAGTAAGTATTAGGAAATTTTTAAAAAGGCCTAGCTTTTAGCCATGAACTTTTATTTATTTATTTTTTGTCATATTTGATGTAAATCTACGTTGATATTATTTAGTACAAAAAAGTTATTATTGTCTTTTCACCGCCAGTTTAAAATCTTTGCATTTTATTTTATTTCTTTAGAAACAACCCAAAATTTATGTCTTTATATAGAATATAATTGATTGATTGTAAATGCATCTAATCAAAAAATTGAAATTGATAAGCGTACGATAAAATGTAAAAAAAAATTCAAACAGAATCTAAAACATAATTAATGTGCAGCGGTTTCCACAAAGCTCTGTATTAAGTAAATAATTATATATGTGGTTTTGAAAGTTTAAATATCCTCACAAATGTTAATTTATACCAAAGAACTTGTCAATGCTTAATATCAAATTACTTACACAGCATTAATTTGCCAGTTATCAGCTTTGATAAATTATTACCAATAATCTTATCAAATTATTTCTGTTCAAAACTTATTCGTTTTAGAGTAAATTAAATCATTAACGATTTGACCTCTAAACCATTCGACGAGTTGTTTAGTATAAAGTCGAATAATCTGTTAAGTTGCAATCTTTTACAACCTTTGCGCAAAGGACTTTGTCTGGTGACCAAGTGGCAGCCAAGCATGAATATATGTTTGTTGTTGAATATCCATATTTAATTACCTAAGATCAACATAATATATTGATCTTACACATAATATAACAATATATTATATTGTTTGATTCAAAGAACAGTTATCGTATTTTGTATATTTTTAAAATAAAACCAGTTTTGATGTACAAATTGGCGATTTTAACGAAGTATCTAACTTTCCTAGATTCACAAGTTATGTTCAACGAAATGAAATCGACTACGTAAAATTTGATAAATTATATATGTAGCTTACTCATTGTGAAATTTATCTTGGGTTCTTTCAGAATTTGAATATTTCTATTCTAAATAACAAAACTTCATTTGGTATTTCTGCAATATTTTAAGACATATTAGGACTAAAATTAGTTGTGACAAAGATTAAAAATTTCTACGTTATGTTGGTGTTTAAGACAAAATCTGATGGGACAACTAATTTTCTTATTATTATTTTTTAATTTATGAAATTACTGTTGTTCTTATTGTCATTTGTATAATTCCTATTGTGGTCGCCAATAACCATTAGCAGTTGACCTTTATAAATAAATTAAAGAAAACCTCATTTTAAATTTAGAAAAAAATTTATAAATTAATTTCTTAAATTAACTGTTATAGTTAAAAGAATTACAAAATATACTAAACATTTTACTTAATAATAGACTAAATTTATTTATTCTAAAACTTAAGACTTAAAAGAAATTCACTACAAGAAATATGACTAATAACATTCAAATGAGTAATATTGATATCTACTTACAAGCCGATAACACTTGTTTTCTATGCCAAAGAAAATACTTCAACACGCGACGCGTTATTTACAAACTGTTTTTAACAAATTTGTTCCATTAATGTTCGAAAAACACTGAATCTACAAAAAAGCAGTTTTTTTTTATATAAAACTTTTATTAACTTTTTGCAAGGAAGAAGGCGGGTTCTCACGATTAGATTTTGATTAAATTTACTAGTACTATATGGGATAGTAGAACTACAGGAACTTATAGAGCTATAAAATTGAATTAATGTAAATGTATTCAATCAATATTGAATCAATCGAAGTTGACAGCTGGTCAACTTGTTTCAGTTAACTGTTCAATTAAACAATGGAATGAATAAATCGATTTGTATAAACCAGTTGTTCAAGAGATTCAAAAACCCTTATTAACATAGTTTACAAAAACATGATGAGCAAATAAAATAATCTTTTTTTCGTTTTACGTACTATTGTTTTGTATTTATGGACCCAGTACGCCACATTTTTCGAAAATATTTGATATATTGCAAAATCTCCAGCAGTTCAATTATCATAATTTTAGAAATTTAATTAACATGTGCACTGTCAATTCATTTATCACCATCTGAGATATCTCATTGACAAAACTACAATTGACTACTGACGTTCCAATTGAACAGTACAAAAACAGTTCAAAAAGCAAAGTGGGTCAATCAAAATCGCCTGGTGAGAACCGGCTTTAACGAAAATGACAGAAAACCCCCGAGAAATATATAATTATATAACATTACACCGTTCTTTTACAAAACTTTATATAGGTAATTGCTATAGTAAGGAGACGACTAAATACTAGATAAACAACACGTAAAAGTGTTTACTGGCGGTGCTTGAAAAGCAGTTTATTAATTACAGTGACAAAACGTAAAGGCTAGTCACACAAAGCGCGGCAGTTAAAATACAATCGTCCAGTAGGTGAAGGTTGCAATACGTTTCCTCTCTGACATACTAGGTTACAAAATATGCCTCATATTTAATCAATTTGTTTTAAATTTTATGTTGAGTTAAACATTTCTTGGTTAAAATTATTTAGATATTTTGTATTTTAAGGATATCCTTGTTTAAAGTTATTAATTTAATTTAATTAAGCGTGAGTATGCAAGTATTACTAATTTTCGATAATGGTATTTTCCTTTTACTCTAAGTAGTACTTCACATTGTTGTGTTTTCAGCTATTAAATGAATCATAAATTAGTTAATAAGTATGCTGAACAGACTAAATGAAAATTTATATCCCTCTGTGGCTCAGTTTGTAAACGATGTTAAGTAGCGAACAAGTTACATGAATGTGAGTATGAAAATTAGTGCACCCATTTACGAAATAACTATTTAATTATATCTGTTTCTAAAATTAATCTTTTGCACTTAGAATATTTAATTCTGTAATTTTAGATGCAATCATTTATAACTAGGTTTCTCAGTAACGGAAAGTTATTATACTTCATGTTTTTCGCATATTTGCATGGCCAAAGAAAGTAAATTTGTTAATATGTTCTTTTAAATCTTTCTGAAAAACCTTTGCCGTTGTAAGTTGACTGAAGATTTATTCATGTTGAAACTTGCCAATAGAACAACTTTAAAAGTTAATAATAATAACATACCGCCTCGAATTTTAAAGACACAACTGATTACAAAATTAAAATTCAAAAAAATTTCCAGATAAAGTGAGTCAGATGTAATACTTTTGCTGTATAGTTTTTCGTTCCGTCAAAATTTTAGGACGTTATTTTTGTATATTTATTTCTTAGTATTATATATTTCTAGTATTGATCCCACAGGGAAATCAAACGAAAATATATCATATAGGTTAGTTTTTAGAGCTTGCGTTTTTTTCATTAATTGTATAATTTATAAATAATACACAGGATAATGTTTAACAAAATTCTGGTAATGTCAAACTTTTATTTACTTTATTTATTTTGCAACAGTAGAAGAACAACTAGCAAAAACTTTCACGACTAAATTACAAATTAAAAAATCTAACCGCGTTAATGACTTTGAGGTGGACACCACCCAGCGATAGCTCACCAGATAACGTTAAACGTGTTCATTTAAATTATATTTTTGTGTACGTAATAATGTTACAGTTGCGTTAATGTAAGATGTCTACTCCATCAGCGTTTCAGTCATCTTTGTTAGATTCCTGGTAGGTCCGTAGAATTCATAATGTATATTAAGGGATTGTTATGATTGTGTAGTTTGTCTCTGAACCTAAGGTGCAGTTGTAAATATGTGTCGACGGAAGGAACGCGTAAGTCATCGTGTAGTGTTCTATTGGATACATAACTCGGGCAACTAGAAATCAATCGTAAGAATATACTTTGAAAACGTTGTATTCGTGAAATTACTGATGGCTTTGCTGCATCATAAATTTGACTCAGATACATCCAGATCGGTTGAAGCATCGCTTTGTACGTCAAGAGTTTTGAAACAATGGAGAGTTTGTCTAAATATAGCCTAAGGTACCGAACATTGTTTGCTCGTGGAAAAGATTGGTTGAATAAAAATAATTGTGGACACGTTTGCCGACGAAGGGTAAAGGTCATTTGGTTTGTTTGGTTTATATCAATTTTTATACGCCATTTTCTTAATGTCAAACTAGGCAACAATTATTTATAAATATTTTAGTTTCCATAAAAATTAACCAAAATTATATTATTATTAAATTTCAATAAAAATTGTTTAAGGTAAAATTTAACTCCAAATTTTGCTCTTTTTAAATTTAAAAACTATAATAATTATCAGTCAAATAAAATAGTTTTACACGCTAAAAACTATCGAGTAATAGTTCTAAGAAAAAAAAATTAACTTACAATAATTAAAAATAGTGAGTAATCTGGAATTAGTGTGATACATAATGAAACATGAAGACTAATAAGCCTAGCGAAAGATCAAAATATTAAATAATAATATTCAAAAGTTATATAAGAAAATTAATAATTTTTTAAACAAACAAATAAATAAATCTAACAACGTAAATAAACATGATTCATCAGAAAATACGTATGCATTAATTTAAAAAAAACAATTATTGATTTTTAATCGTATATTTCTTTTGCAATCAGTTTTGTAAAAATGTAATTTTAAACTTTAAGCAAAGGTGTTAAAAATTTGAGTAATAACGTTATCAGAATGAAAATAAAAACCACACTCAGTAGTGTGTTTCAAAAACAAAGACTAAACTGCAAACCAACGATAAAACTAAATTAGACTGAATTGTACATTAATATCTTGAAACACGAAATTGTTGAAGTAGAAGATGACGACGATTAGTAATAGAAAAAGAAAAAAATATTAAATGAGTTATGTGATTAACAAATTCGTATGAATTTGATAGGTAAGCCTATCAAAAAATTCGTGAGACCTATTGGTAAAATTCGTTTTTAAATATGTAAGGGTAACGCTTATCATTATGAAATATGTTAACTAATACTTTTAATACAAAATTAATTTTCATAATAGGGATTTTTTATTAAAAAATCTGATATGAGGTACAAAAACAAATAATTTAATTTATAGTATAAATGAAAATGAAAATTTAATTAGAAATAACATAATACATTAATTTTCATAACAGGGATTATTTATTAAAAAATCTGATATGAGGTTCTAAAACAAACAATTTAATTTATAGAAATGAAAATGAAAATTTAATTAGAAATAACATAATACATACACTTATATTAAGTTTGAAAAATAACTTAATTAAAAGAATAGTTTTAATAATTGTAAACAGAACAATGAATTTATTGAATTTCAAAATATAAAACATGTAAAACAAACACTTTAGACACACTACACTTTGCTATAAGCACCAAATCTGACGAATCAAATAATAATAGTATAATAATAAAACAAGATTATTAACATAAATTTTTTGTCGTTAATTTTTTATTACAGTACTGTACATTAGCTGCACAACTTCCGTATATGATATTTAAATGGCGGTGTGGAATTTCACTTCAAGGAGAAAAGGCACCCAGTGGTACATTCACCGTTCAAAACTACGGGTATTGTCCGTTATTCAGACCAAGAGGTCTCTACTCCATTTTTGCTTTAGACGTTGCAGAGTTGGGAAGTTCCTTGTAGCACGTTCCTATATCACAGGCTACTTGGTTTGGATGGACATGTAGTCTTTCCTGAAATGTACTATACAAGGACGCTGTTAGCTCCATTACTGTCAGAATTTTGAAATCGTCGTGGGGGGGGGGGGGGTTATTGCTTACATAAAAAGGAGCGCCAGAAGCAAGTCTTAAGAATTTCGATTGAAAGGTCTGGATCGACTTTAAATTATTCTCTGCCGCTACTCCAAAGAGCTGGACACCATAAGTCCAGATTGGTCTTAAAAGGGATTCATATATTAAAATTTTGGAACGGAGGTTCAATCTTGATCGAGGGTTAAATAAGCAGAAGAGTAGCTTCTGCTGGCGGTTAATTTCTAAACGTACATACAATTAAACTATATTTTAAGGTACGTAATAATTTCAGAAAATAAAATAGCATTCAAAAAATATTTAAAACAAATTACATCATTAATCACCAAACATAGAAATTTATTTAATTACAAAAATCAACTAACCGATTGTACCTATTGCACCCCAAAGCACCTACGTTAACGGGTTTACCTATGGTTCATATACGTAAGTCTATTCCATTTAGAACGCTTATAAGTTTTAAAAGATCGGCAGTATATTTTTTATAGAAATAATAAAAAAAGTATACACAATAAGATTGAACACATAATGTACATATAACATAAATAATGGTTACGAGTTAATTAATAAAATCCGTAATCTAAAATTCGTTAATAATTCTATAATGGTTCCATGTGATATAGTTAATACGCACTCAAATACACCTGCAAATGATAACATTGTTTTAATAAAAGAACAACTATTAAAAATTGACAATGAAGTTAAAACTGATAATCTATTTACTATCATACAAAATGTCTGCAAACAAATTGTTATTCTTTTAATAACACGTATTTTTTTGAAAATGAGAGACTGCCAATGGAAATACCAATTTCGGCCATTATTTCAGATACATACATACAAAATGTTGAAGGACATTAGTATTTGGGCTGATGAATATTCATTATGTGGGCAGGTTATATTGATGACATTTATATGATTTATAATCCTATAATGAACATTTGATAATTCTAAATAAGTTAAACTGATACAAAATAGATTAAAATTAACATGCGATATGGATAACAATAGAATAATAAACTTTTCAGATTAATTTTTCAAAATAAAAATTAACACATAATATGTGTTAATTTTTATTTTGAAAAATACCATCATATTATGATGGTATGATGCATAGAGCAGTGATTCATACAAAAATAATAATGAAAAAGAATTTATCACAGATATAAAGAATTGAAGAAATAGCTTATGAAAGTTTGCATGATAACAGTTTATGAAAATTAGCACAAAACATGTATTAGAATGCGTTTAATTTTGATTGTAAATAATAATTAAGAACAGTATAATAATATGTTTTAATATTATAATTTGTAAATTACAACAGTGGGTTGCATTTTTGAATGTGCTATATATGTAAACAATAAGTTACATTTATTGTTATACAACAGATTATGCATTAAAACAAAAGTTATACGATAAAAAAAGAAGGGACCAACAAAATAATTTTACAACTTTATAATCTCTATAAAAAAGATACTAAAAGTTGTAAAAATAAAAAAATATATATTAATTATAAACAGTAGTTCATGCAAATACAAATAAAATTGATAAACGTATATCGCAATTAAATTAATAATAATTAATTTCAACCATTATTAATAATTCGATGGCGTCTAGCATAAAGGGCTTAACAACCAAATTGGGATAGTGATATTTTTTATTCTATTTGTTTTCAATAATTATTTTGTTGAATTGCAGTAAAAAACTGACACTGATATTATAGGGTGATTCAAAACTATACCGCAATCTCTTGGAACCTCATTCTATAGCTAAAATTTTTTTTTTTTTTTTTTTTTTTTTTTTTTCTCTTTAATTATTTATTTGCAACTGTAAAATTTTACAATAAGCAAATGAGCTGGTTTTAACATAGGAAAATTTACAATAACAAAGATTAGACCCAGTGGCTAATCTTTGTAGGTGCCACGAGTCATTGTCTTACAAGAGCAGGTCTCTATTCCATGAACGGCGAAGTCGTCGGCGAGGATTTCCAGGAAGAGTACGAGATGATAAGTTTTTGATGTATGGATTTTGATGGTTTTGAAGTTTTCCGAAGAATCTTCTGTAGCAGCTGTATGCCATATCTTTTATGTGTGGTATTTTGAGGTCGTCATGTAGTATTCTGTTGTTAATGTAGAATGGAGCATTGGTGATGAGTCGTAATAATTTTGATTGAAATGCCTGTAGTTTTCTGATATTACTTGGCTTTGCTGTTCCGTAGATTTCAATTCCATAAGTCCAAATTGGCCGAATGAATGATTTATAAATGAGTAATTTTGAACGTAACGGTAATCGGGAATGGCGTCCTATGAGGTGGTATAATTGCTTTACTTTTTTATCCAAAGTCAGTCGTGTATTGTGGATGTGTGTTTGCCAGGTTAGTCGTCTGTCCATCGTGATGCCTAGGTATTTTACTGTGTTCTTTTGTGGAATGGGTTCGTTGTTGAGGAATACCGTAGGACTTTCTCCTTTACATAATGAGAATCTTATATGTACTGACTTATTAGTGTTTATTTTTAATCTCCACTTTTTCAGCCAAATTTCAATTGTGTTGAGAAAGTGTTGTAAGTTGGTACTGGCCTGCGTTAAATCGTGGGATGAAGTCAAGATAGCAGTATCGTCAGCGTATGTTGCTACCGTTATTCTTGGATCAGATGGTAAGTCCGCAGTGTAAATTGTATACAGTAGTGGTGAGAGTATAGAACCTTGTGGAACTCCTGCACCTATATTTTGGTAGTCAGAAACTGATGATCCTTGCCTCACTACAAAGAAACGATCTTCTAGGAAGCTTTTCAGTACGTGATAATACGTATCCGGGAGGAATCTTTTCAATTTATATAACAGACCTGGATGCCAAACTTTGTCAAAGGCTGCTTGAACATCTAGGAAGACAGCGGTGGTAAATTTCTTCTCCTCCAGCGCAACAGCTAGCTGGTCCGTCAATCGATGTAACTGATGAATCGTTGAGTGCCTGCTTCTGAAACCAAACTGATGGTGTGGTATTATGTTATTTTCGTTGCAAATCGGCAATAAGCGGGCTAGTAATAATTTTTCGAATAATTTGGATAAAGTTGGGAGTAAGCTTATTGGCCGATACGAAGATGGAGTACTTGGTGGTTTATTTGGCTTCAGAAATAGGACGACGTGAGACAGTTTCCACTGAATCGGGAAGTGCGTCGTTCTGAGGATGGAATTGAATATTTGAGTCATAAGGGTATATCCACATAATGGTAAGTTCTGAAGAATCTCCGCCGTTATTAAATCGTACCCCGGACTCTTTCTTGATGGTAGTTGTTGGACAGCCGCCTGCACTTCCCTTCTTGTGAAGTTTTCCGGAGGCAATGACAAATTCAATGGTGATGACAAGAAATTTTCTACATCTGAGGTGAAACCAGGTAAAGAATTGTCATTGGGCTGAAATACGCGCGCTAGATGATCGGAAAACATGTCGGCCTTCTCTTTGTCTGATTTAGCCCAAGATCCATCGGGGTGTTTAAGTGGGTGCGACTGCATTTGGTAACGCAAAAGACGCTGCGTTGCAGTCCAGAGGCTTCCATCTCTTTCTGTCAGGTTGGCGACATTTTCATTGAACCTTTCCGTCTTGATGTTCCATATAGCTGCCTTCAATTCGTTAGTCATGTAATTCAAGTTTCTCTTGTCCGAAGGAAGTCTGGTACGCTGCCAAATGCGTCTTGCTCTCCTTTTTTCCCTGACAAGTTCTTTTATATAGTTCGGATAACAGTGTTCCTTTTTTGGAGTTGGTCTACGGGGTTGTGTAGAGTTCCAAGCTGCATATTGTATTGTTACTGTCAAATGTTCCACTGCTTCTTCCACCTCTCTTGCCGTGCGAAGAGGCAAGTCCAACCGTATATTGTTCTCTATGTTACTGCTGAACAAGTCCCATTTAACTGTTCCATCTATCAAACACTGTCTCACCGGTGCTTCCAAAACTGTGCCCGATAGGGTGCAGAGAACTGGCGAATGGTCGGATGAAAGATCGTCAAGTGATTCCGTTTTTGTGTAGAATCTCGAGAGGCCCTTGGATACGAAAAAGTCCAGAAGATCGGGATGTTTAGTCAGAGCTGACGGCCAATACGTTGGTGATCCAGTTGAATGAAATTCCAGTCCGAGGTTTAAAATATAGCTAAAAATAAGAAAAAAGTTTTTATAAACATATGCCTGAAAACGCATACCATAGTTAGCGAGTTTCGGCTAGCGAAAAATTTCACCTAGAACTCTGTACCCTCGGTGAAGTAAGGCCGTATAAAAATGTTAAAAGTAGTTACAAAAAAATATACAAATACAATTGTTTCTTATGTTTTTTAATCTGAAAAATTGAATGAAATTGGTTCCAGAGCTGTTAATGCAATACTTTTAGAGATATCTTACATAAAACACAAGAATTGGTGCAATGAAATAACACATTTTTGTGTTTACCGTAAGATTACTTTCATTAATGGTAAATATAGTGTTTTTTTTTTCTTAAATACACCTTTATTTATGGAAGTAATCTTACGTTAAACACAAAAATGTGTTATTTCTTCGCACCAATTCTTGTGTTTTATGTAAGATATCTCTGAAAGTATTGCATTTACAGATCTGCAACCAATATTATTCAATTTTTCAGATTACAAACATAAGAAACAATCGTTTTTGTATATTTTTAACTACCTTTAACATTTTTATACGGCCTTAATTCACCGAGGGTACAGAGTTCTATGTGAAATTTTTCACTAACCGTAACTCGCTAACTAAGCGTTTTCAGGCATATGTTTATATGAATTTATTTTCTTATTTTTAGCTATAGAATAAGATTCCAAAAGATTACCGTATAGTTTTGAATCACCCTATATACCAGAGAATAATTTATACTTGACGTAATGTTGAACAACAGCAGGGCCTAACTACTTCTGTTTGGCATTGATTCTTATAGCATAGGCATGTTGTGCTACATAAAATGTTTAACACTGCTATCTTGAGAGTATGATGGAAAATAACTTCAATCTTAACACTTTAAATTAGTTTGATCTATAGGAGAAATACTGAACTTAATAATTCTGTAACAGTAGTTATTCTTCCTATTAAAGCATCGCCATGTTCAGTTGAAAAAATGTGGTTAAGTTGAAGTTATATTGTTTAGTGCGTCATTTTTCTTTTCAGTTTAATAGTTATCAGCAACCAGTTTTTAAGTGATTTTAATTATTCAGGGATTTACAGTATTATTATTATTATTATTATTATTATTATGTGTAATTTACTATTTCGCGGTTATTTACGGTGGTTTTATTCATACAAGGAAAATGAGTCGAAAGTTTCCTTCCAGCAGAGGACAGAAACTAGTGGCTTTGGCTACTTCTAAGTGCAGCGTTCACTCCAATATTTGTCAAAACAATAATAATACAAATGAAAACGGGCTTATTTAAATTTTCAGAGGGCGTATGTAGCATCCTCAAAAACGTGTTTAGTAAAAAATGCCTGAAAAAAGTACTTACACAGTTTTTGTGAATATCTAAATATACCCTGAAATTCTTAAAATAAATTTAATCATGTAATAGCATGAACAAAATGTTGGTATGTAAATAATCTTTACAGTGCTGTTTATATTGCCATGTATTGAAATGTATAAGTTTTTCCCTCTCCTGTAAAATTCGTTTTTTGCTGGTTAGACCCTTTCTGATAGACACCATCGATACCTCAAAGTATCTACATTACAAACATTAAAATGAATCGATAGATAAATTTCATTTTACTGACGTTATAAAATTAAATGCAAGAACTGTGGTTTAATAAATAATATAGAGGTAACACCAACAAAACATTTAAAATTCGATTCAATGAACATATTAGAGCATAAAAAACAAAAATAGACATTTCAAAGGTGGCTGAACGTTTAATTTCCAATAAACATACTAAACATAAGCCTTTATTTAGATAATAAAGTGTAAATTTTGGGGTACTGTTTATGTAATAATTATTTAAAAAGTCACAGAAATCTGTCGATTGCAGGAAATAAAAATCGATTAAGGCAAATTTTTTCAATGCGTTTGATACTACGTATTTTAATAAGCTGCATAAAATGTGCTGTTACATTATATCTACAAATCTTTAACTTTTATCATGCTAAATAAAGTGCTAAATCTTAGCTTTATGAACTTTTAATTATTTCAATTAATCTAATTATTTTATATAAAAAAATATCATATTACCCAATTTATTTATATTTCAAAAATATACTTAATAAAAATATAGCTCTGTACTTTGAATATATTTTTTAAACTTACGAAGAATATATTTTATGGCAAGTAGACCATATTTTATTTTAATTACGGGAGAAGTAGCTGTTAAGAATATTTATGAGTCACAAAATGAGCTTAACTGGAATATTAAACGATGTATTTCATTTATTTTTTTCACAGTATTAAAGTTGTTATACGTTATCTTTTATGCACAAGTTGTTACACCTTATCACTCATGCACAAGTATTGCTTCACCCATCCGATCTCATTCGAAGTGTCAGAATTCATGATACAGAATCAACATTAGGTTTGCTTCACCAAAGATTGAATAAGTAAAATTTAGTTAAATATTTTATTCAAGTTCTGAAATATTTCACAGTGAAATAGTGTATGTATATTTACTACACATACCAGTAGAACGATGCATTAAAGTATAAGAAACCTGTATATTTTTCTTCAAGTAAGAAATAATTCAACGATTTATTATGATTTTGATTACATTATTTTAGATTTTCCATAATCCACGAACACTAAAAAGTGTATTTATACTGAAACAGGATATTTAATCTATTGTAATCTGTTAAATTTTTGTTTGATTCAAAATCATTGAGATAAGGAATATTGATTAATAACCTTAAAAATCCAAGAATAAATATTTCATTTACTTACGCTCAGTTAATATCACACAAAATATTGAAAAATGTATCACGCATAGAACTTTTCCCTTTAATTTTTAGAACGGTACTGTATACTGAGTTTCACAATACCGTATATGATATATTTTAACGGGTGTTGGAAAATTTTACTTTCAGGAGAAGAGGTTCCCAGTGATATATTCTCCTTTTAGAATTATGGGTAATGTCCGTTATTCAGACCAAGAGGTCACTGCTCCATTTTTGCTTTAGAAGTACTAGAGGAAGCACAGTTGGGAAGTTCCTTTTAGCTAGGTCACAGGCTAATTGTTTTGGATGGTCATCTAGTCGTTAGCAAAATTTGCTATAGGACACGGTTAGTTCAACTACTGTAGGCATTTCGAAATCGTCGCGGAGGGTTTTAATGCTCACGTAAAAACGAACGCCAGAAATTTTGTCTTCAGAATTTATATTGAAAAGCCTGGATCGATTTTAAGTTCCTCTCTGCCGCTACTACAAAGAGCTGGACACTACTTCTTACGGCAGTAGCAAAACAATCGAACAGAACACTCAAAACCAAATGAAAATGTATTCAAAATTTTATACACGTACTAACTTTCTTGTACTTACTATTCACTCGCCGAACATAGGTCGCATACATACATAAAACACACATGACATAATATACATAACACCGCGAGAAGACTCAAACGTCATCGGCTAAGGAAGATTCCTGCGTGGATTTCCGACCTAAATTTATAATTATTTCATATTTACCTATTTTTAATTCCCATATCACATTGAAAATTGTCAATAAAAAACTTAAAATGAATATTAAACTACCATTTTCATGGAATTCTTAAATTTATTCTTCATATATATTTTAAATTCATTAATTTTACGCAAAGTAATACAAAATTGCCGTTTATTTAATAAAATTTAATTTTAAGTTTCTGTTACTTTGGGAGATCTGCTAAACCTTTACACACGAAACGTATACAAGCGATTCAAAACAAAATTTTACGAACGATAACGCAATGCCCCTTTGACGTCACAAACTCAATGTCGCACAAAGACTTACAAATCCCATACGTAATTGATATCGCAAAATAACTATACAAGAGGATGCATGACAAATTTGACAACCCTCTCATACAAACCATGTACACTAGGGCGATACCGAGTTCTCAGCACAGACGTTTAAAACGCCTCTGGCCAAGGAATCTTCTAGACCAACTATAGGACTGTGGGGATGGCTGCAAGCTTCTTCAATTAAATCAAGTTTTGGAACAAAAGCTTCAAATTAAGAAATTTTTGTATTAATATAATAACAGATACTAAATTTCAACTACAAGTTTAAAAAAAAAAGTTTCGGTCGATTTAAAGGTACCTGGAATGCTTATCTCCGTAATGTTAATGTAAGGAACATTTTCTCAAAAACTATTCCAGTCATCCTGTTAAAATTTTATATGGTTACTTTTCAGGCTATTTTACACCTACTGAGTTAGTAGTATCTCTATATCGTTACAAAGAAAAGAAAAACAATTTTTAAATTAGGCTACTACTTTTGAAAATCATAACTTTTTGCCTATTGAGGTGGGAAATAAATATTAAAACACATTATCTTACTGTAGTATTAACTCAGTACTTTAAAATTATGGTATAAAAGGCTGTAAAAAGATATAATTAAAATCCATTATTTACAGTTAGCTGAGAAATGTTCCTCATGTGTCAAAAATTGCTATTTACGGGAAACAATAAAACTGAAAGAAAACACACTAAGTTAAATAATTCGATTGTTCCTTTCTACAGTTCAGAGTTAAATATATTACATTCACGGCTGCTCTGTTGCTAAATGTTTAGAGCAAAAAATATCGTTCAAAATAAAAATAGAATTTATCTGTTGTTTTTTAAATAATAAGACTCGCCACTCCAGCAGCGCTTTGCGCTGCTTCCGTGTCTCGGCCTCAGAGGGGTAGGTGGATCAGAATTCATATGTGGATCAGAACCATTTGCCACAAGGTGAATGAATGAATGAACGTTACGTACCTGTAACGTTTTGTTAATAAAAATGTTTTTTTGAGGTAAAACTGCAAAAACCTCAACAAATTATATATTGCTGGATGCGAAAAACTCTGAATTTTAATAATGTGCATAACACCGGTAATGTAAAACAATTTCATGTTTTTCCATTCTAGGCCCCCTTAAGCGGGTCTGAGTCTACAAGTAGTAAACATAGGCTATTCAAAAAAAAAATTTAAAAGACCACTTTAACAAGTGAATCTATGTAACGACCAAAATGCAGATTTGCAGAGGTAAATACTACTCATTGCACTAGTCTGTCAGTAATTGGTTATTATTTTCTGAAAATGTGTGATCAATAACACTTCCGCTGTCAGTTTTATTTATAGTTATACCCAAGAGCTGTACGGTCAGGCTTAAGCCTAAATGCCTACATTAGCTATTCTCCATGAACAGTTAATTTAGTGTTATTGTTACGGTAAAATATCAACATACACAAACTGTAGCTCAATGCGGGCTTTAGATATGTAGCCAGGTGCCCTTCAGCTGTAGAGTTCGCCTGAGGCTGTAAACAACATGTTACGTAAACATAGTTATATCATGACAATGTAATAAAATATAATTTTTGATGTTAAAATCCTTACAAACAAAAAATTAGTAGTTTATTCTGGTTTAGAAACAGTTTGTTTCTATACCCGACCTGTATTCTACCTACTCGTAATAACATGATTTTAAAACATTTTTGTACAACAGTGATGTTAAATTAACAAATAAAACAACATTCTTTTATGTTTCTGCTAATTTTCTCTGAAATATAAAGATGCGGAGTAATTATTTTTTTAATCTAAATAATAATAATTAATTTGTCAATTACTCTATAATTATTTCAACTGAAAAAATGTTTGATATCTTTAGAAAAATTCCTGATATACATGTTTGTTTTGTGAAAACTGTAAGTTAACTAATTAATTAATTCATTAATCCCTAATGTATTTACGTTGCAATCAATTCAATTTAAGAACAATAAGCAAATCCATGATCCAATGAAATAAAGATGATGTGTTCTTGTTGTTGTTGTTCAGGTCATCAGCCAAAAGGCTGGTTTGAACCTGCAGAGGTTTTACTAAGTAAAACGAGAAGTGAAGTGATTTACCATGCCTTTCTCACTGAGTAGAAAAGTACACTTATCAGCATGCCGGGCTCTCTGAAAAACACATAAATTTTCCACTCTGTTAATGACACCTCCACTTCATTCACCACAGGAACTGGCTGTATAATGAAATTCATTACTTTCAGAGGGTATAACTCTTATTAGTGTCTTTTATACCTCTAACTTTTCTGTTCTTAAAGGATTCAGTCATTTCATTGGCAGACCATATCATAAGAAACAGAAACATAACTATTTATTTTACCCCTGCAACGAACAGAATAAGTGTAAATAACTTGACACTCTACCTATCTGTTATGGACAGGGATGATGTGTATAATGCGTAAATGAAGTGTAGTCTCGTACAGACGTAAACTGACCATTCCTGAGAGAGTATGGTAAATTGAATCGCAACCATCAAAGTACACCAGTTACCACAGTCTAGTATTCAAACCCATATATAAGTAACTACTGTACTTTTACTAGGATCTTTACCAGGAACCTTCGTCTCCAAAACATTTAAAAATTGACTGCCGTCATTTATTTTTATTACATTGCAGTTGGTGTTAACTAATTTAAATCAGTCCGTACCAAATATTTCTTTATATAAGAGTTCTTCAGAGCTAAATGGTTATTTTCCTTCACGCAAAATAATTATTTAAAAACCAATCTATAAGGCCTACCTCTTACTTATTATAAATTTATGAAGTAAAAATAATTCTTTAGGTAAAAGGCTAACCAAAAATGAAAGAACGAATTTTGTGTTTAAAATAATCTACCGTACAAATAATTCGGTAGTTTGGAAGATTTCCTATGCTGAATGCTTGTATAAAATGTTTAAAAAAAGGTACATCTTATTTAGAGAATCTTTGAAATGTAAAACTAAAGACAAAACCATAATAACATCATAACTTTAATATTGAAATTCATTAATTTTGCTTTTGATTCCGAATAATTTTAAGAGGTAAATAGAACCCAGTTGTAGTAACTTTTACAATTAGTACATGTAAATTCTTATTCAGTAATGAATACTTTCAACTTGTCAACACCCAAAGTCGCTTTATTTTATGCTTTACTCACATTTTAGGTGAACAGGAAGAGAGCTTTTATCCATACTGCGTTCCTTTTTCTAAAAACTCTTTTCCACATGATTGTAGGAAAATTTTTCCAGTAGACAGAGCATATCACTAGCAGCGGGAGTCGGAGCAGCCTACAACTTACAATTCCACCCTCAAAATTTATTCCTTTAACTGAGCTCAACCAAGCCCATCATCAGAACTTACCGAGAAACATCTGTACTTTATGGGACAAGAAAACGCTTTACAGAAGGGAAAGAAAATTAAGACATTGAATTCAGAGTTAACGACTTCAGCGACAGTTGTCTTTTTTACTGTTGTTCTTTATATTTCTTAATAAAAACCAGTAATAACTTTTATATAAAATTAATAAAATGTTATTTTATATGTCTTCTATAAATGTTTAATTCTATGGTTTTATTGCATTACTGTGCACTACGATTTTACTATGGTCTTTTCGACATTATCGACGCTTGTTATTTTTTTTAAAAGAGACATAATAACAAGTAGGCTATAATATTAAATTTTCACGGTTTCTACAACTAGGGTTTATGTTAACATTTTACTTTATGTTCTAATATTAGTTCATTTCAGAACTCATTTAATTTAAGAACATCACTCCATTTATAAATCTACTTCATCGAAAGTTGCTAGTCAGTTGTATATCTTAAAGAATCACTACGTGGTATGAAAACAATTAAATGGCCAATGAAATTGCACAAAGGTGCACAAAAAGCATTTATATAATTTCAGAATAGCAGTTAATTTATCAAGAAGTTCCTTAGAACCTGTATTATAACCTATGTTGTTGTTTAGGTCATCAGCTGAAAAGCTGGTTTGAACCTGTAGAGGTTTTACTAAGTAAAACGAGGAGTGAGGTGGTTTACCATTGCCTTCCTCACTGAATGGAAAAGTATGCTTATCGGCATGCCAGGCCCTCTGAAAAGCACATATTTTCCACTCTGCAAATGACACCTTCACTTCATTCACCACAGGGTCTGACTGTATAATGAAATTCATTACTCTCAGAGGAGATAACTCTGATTAGTGTCTTTTACACCTCTACCTCTTCTGTTCTTAAATGATTCAGTCATTTAATTGGCTGACCATGTGATAAGAAGCAGAACTATTTATTTTAGCCCAGCAAAAAACAGATTGAAAGTAAATAGTTTGACTCTCCACCTGTCTGTTATGGGCAAATTATAACCTATAGCTTATACTATCACAGCCTACGTAGATAATTTATCATATTACTAGCTATTCGCATAAATAGTTCTTTAATCTATGATATTTAAATTGAAATTTTACTTTAAAATATTGGTTCCATTTTAAATTGATCTACTTTAAAAAAATAAAAACTAAACGGGTTAGCTAATGTTTGTGTAATATTATAAAATACATGATATGTAGCAGGATGAAATAGAAACCTTCCATGTAGGATTCAAATGGCTTGAACAAACATACTTCTGCAGAAGAAGGTGGGTAGATTAAAACATAATGATTGAATCAGATATATTACATGGCCGGTGAACAAAAATGGTCTGTTAAGTATGAACTGAGAAGAACATACACAGATGTAAGGGTTTCAGGTGTCCAAGCAAGTAGACACCTTATTTAGTCAACATTCCTTGTTCAGTCTCAGTTTCTTAATGGAACCATTGTTAACGTTTAAAGTTGCATATTTTTAATAAAACATTTTGTTGACCAAAGTTGCTGTCTAAATATTGAGGACGAGAAAGTAAAATATATTTCTACTGCATACAGCGCTTTTATAATAATTAAAATTTCTGTAAAGATTCTACAGCTAATAATTAGAATCGATAATACTCCTTTTTATGAATCATCAAATTACTGTCTTAAAGGATAGCTGAATTGTGAGGCTTAAATTGAGTGGTTCCTTGCAGAAACTTTTTCATAACTCCCGTATGACTCGGTCATAATTACTAGCATGCAAAATTGCGTAAATTTTGTGCTGTTGACGAAATCATAATAATAGAAACTTTTTAGTCTTCTACTTAGTGTACCACTGCCCTGCTTTACCAATTCCACCACATCAGTTAAGTTGTTTGCTTCAAACCTCTTCTTAAGTTTGGACACCCACTAGCGATTTTGTCGCGTAACAGTAAAATCAGAATAGCAAAATGTGCAGTTTTAATTAAATTTCAAACACATAGGACTGGAAAATTGCAGCGATTTCTCGGTTACTTTAATCTAAAACTACACGTTTAACTTTTTGCAATTATTTGTCGTGTGACAAAATTGCTTGTTGGTACCTGACGTAACGCACATGCAAAAATACATAGTCCCAATCGCGCAACCATGCATTGAAATATACCGGGTGGCTCATTTTGTCGGCTTCCCCATGAGATGGGACATTTCATTTTCATAATTTGGTAATAGTGTAACCCTTTTTGTTTCGAGCGATACAAAAGGATCGCTACAAAACAAAATTGGCATAGGGAAACAAAAGAAACTCCAACAGGAGAGACTGCGGTGATGTGACGGTAAAAAAAACCAAAAAAATAAATTAGTAAAAGAATTTAATTAAATATTAAATTTATAGAGAAAATACTTAATGGATACGGTTACATTTGTTTTTGAGTAAACGCAGAAAAGTTACATAGGTAATTAAATGTAAATAAGCATAGATAGCTAAAATTTATAAAAAAGAGCTCAATAGGATTGGCATGCCATTTTACTGGATCCAGTTTAAAAAAAAAAAATTAATAATAAGAAAAAGATTAATAATTAATAATAATAATCATTATTAATAGAAATGAAACAATAAAATTGATATTCAATCATAATAGGCCATTTAAATGACAGATAATATTTTTAAAAAAAATTAATTTGATAAAAGAGCATAACTAGTATAGCTTTAAGAAATTATAACAATTAATTTCAAAAAATTTATAAGAAGACAATTGAAAAAAAAACGTTTAACCAAAGCAGGTTAGACAAAAGCAAAGTTCACAATTTTCATAAAAAATTTAGAACTTGTTTTTCACATATTATGTTTTACAAAATTAAAAGGAAAGTTATTAGTATTACGCAGCATAATTTAACAAAATTAAATTAAATTTTTAGAAAATCATTACATAACAAATTACAAAATAATAAAGGATTTTAAGTATATTTAAATGTATAAAAATAATGGAAGCTTCATAAGTAGATTTTAATTTTTTTTTAAGACGAGTAGAAGCATTCCTTCCAGAAATAGAGTTATCGGGTGACATAGGAAAATTCAGACATGTTAACGTTCGCCCAAACTTGATTAAATTCATCCCAAATTGGGTCTTAAATGCATCCTAAACTTGGTCCCTGCAAAGAGCAGAAAAAACCAGGACTTAGAAAAATGAGGGCAACCGCAAAATACAAAAATAAAAGGTAGCTAAAGCCCACCGGCACAACAAGAGAAAAATAAAAAAAATTTAACAGTGCGCTTTAAGGAAAGCTTAGAATTCAAATAAAAAAATTTAGTTACCCAAAGGGTTTACAAAATTTACAAAATTTTAAAATAAATCATTTTCGGCTTCAATGGGTTTTAACTACAAAATAAAAGAGAAGAACTTACCGATACACGGGAAAGCAAAATGGTCAAGCAAAAACCAGGCGACATAACGCACCCCGAAAAAACTCAAAATGAAATACGGCACAAGTAACCAGAGAACACGTCCGGCGACATGACCATTTGCTGCAAGAAGGAAGAGCGAAACAAAAATCACTCAAAAGGAAAACTCGGGTCTGACGTCACGGGTCTCCCCCCAACAAGTTAACCAAAAGGAGAACCGAAACGGCAGATAAGGCAGATGACAGCGACGGTAGTACAGAAGCCTAGAAGAGCAAATCAATTAAGAGATAACTAATTAACGTCGGCAGAGCAGATAACGAAAATTAATACAATTAGAACAATGCAAGGAAGAAATAATTTAAAATAAATTGTAACATTGAAAATAAAATGTTACAATAGTTTAATATTGGCAGCATCACGTACAACATTCATTAGGTGTCTGTAACAGTGGCTGGCGTGAGGTACGTCTCCGTGTAGGTACTATTTTTCTCTCGTAACGATAACTTTTAAAATAAAAAAATAAAAAATAAATAAAATAAAATATTTACAACTAAACAACGGTTTATATGCTTTAGTTGTGGTGGAAGCATCATAAAAATACTGCTTAAGTGATGGAAGAATTTAGTGAGTATCCAGGTGTGTCGTTACCGACTAGGCAACATTTACGAAAGTTAATAAGAAATATTAAAACACAGGAAGTGTATTAAATGAAGTGTGGTCGTCTACGATCGATTTGGATAACGATAATCTACAAAAATTTGCTGAAGCGTTTGTATCCTGCCCCAGTAAATCAACTCGTAAGGCATCTTCTGAACTAAGGTTATCATGAACTAGCGTGCGAGGGATGAAAAAGAAATTAAATTTGAAGCCATTTCATTCAGTTCGCTTGGGCGATTGCGCCCCAGTACATTTCGGTATCAAAGTTCGTGAGTTTTTAAATTCCAAAGTAGATAAATGGATTGGTCGTCGTGGTACCATCAAATGGTCTGCGCGCTCGCCAGAATTAACGCCATGTGATTTTTCACTGTATGGCATTGTAAAGGAACTAGTGTATTCTTCCAAGCCACAAAACCTGCACAAACTAAAAAGTTCAATTGAAAATTGCATTTGAATATATAAATGGCGATAAAATGTTACTGTTGAAAGTTTATGTGTCAGTTTTAAGTCGCTGTATAAAGTGTATAGAGAATCATAGTAGACATTTTGAACACCTGCTATAACATTTTCAAGGTAATTATGTACATTTCGTATAATAAATTTGTTTTTTTTTTGTTTATAGGTTTCTTATTACATTAACCTTCTTCTGATTTCCGTAAATATTGGGGAACTGACATATGGGCCACCCTGTATTTCATCCTTCCCACATATTGAGCAGAATGTTGTTGGCACTTAATTTCACAATGAAAAATTGTTTAATGATTTATGATTTTTTGAAGTATATATTATAAGAATGTGAACGTGTGTTATAAAATGTACATTGTAGTATGGTACCGGAATAAAACAAGTTAGGTACGGCTAAGTGTAGAGTTTACTTCACAAGTAGATTTTTTGCGTTACACACGAGATTTTTTTGTATAACAAAAATTGTCTATTGATATCGCACTTGGTATAGATACATTACTTTTATTTTTATCCATTGAGGAATTCATTTGAACAACCTACATTTTGAGCATTTTGAGGTTCTAACATTCTTAACTTCGGTTAACTTTTGCAATGTACTGTGTTTAGCTTTTAGCGCCTCAATGTTTATAATCTCCTCAACTTGAGGCTTTTACAACTGTTTAACAAATGCTGGCTTAAACTGGAAATACCGGAGGAATGCGCGGAATCAGTTGTCATCCCAATCTTTAAAAAAGGAAATAGAAAAGACCCCAATAATTACAGGGGGATTAGTCTACTGTCCACAGCCTACAAAGTTTATGGGAAAATAATCAACGGAAGATTGGCTCCTATCGCAGATGCCATTCTACTGGAAGAACAGCAGGGTTTCCGAAGAGGCCGGACAACTATGGATGGAATATTTACCATTAAGCAGGTTATAGAAAAACGAGTGGAATTTAATCTGGAAACGCACCTAGCTTTTGTTGATATAGAAAAGGCGTTCGACAAAGTTTCCCGTCAGTTGTTATGGCAGATAATGGAAAGGAGAGGCTACCCGCTACACTTAATTCAAGTGGTAAAGAGTATTTATAAAGGGACGAAGATCGTGGTAGCGTTAGGCGATCGATTGACAAGAAGTACACAAATAACTTTAGGTTTAAGACAAGGATGTGGCCTCTCACCAACACTTTTTAATATTTATATAGACGATGCAATACGGCGATGGAAACAAGAAGCTCCGCTAGGCATAAAAATAACCAGAGATTCATATCTTAATACTCTCTTATACGCGGATGATCAGGTGATAATACAAAGCTCGGAAGTGGATCTTCAAAAATCAGTTCTGCTTCTTGATAAAATAGCCAAAGAATATACCAGGAAGTTGTCGACAAGCAAAACTAAAGTGATGGCATTCCTTGGGAAAGACCCAATACGATCAAAGATAGTTTTGAACGACAAGACTCTAGAGCAAGTTTCCGAATTCGTTTACTTGGGTTGCAGTATCACATACAAAGACGATAACGAGATATTGCGGAGGGTCAATAAATTTCAGTCGGTTTGTGGTTTCATCAACAGGACCTTCAGGAGGAAATCTCGAAGGGAAACACAAATGCGATTATACGATGTGATGGCGGTGCCGTTGGTGTTGCACGGCAGTGAGTCTTGGGTGCTACGAACAGCTCAGTTAAGAAAGGTAGAAGCTGCAGAAATGAAATTCATGAGGGCAGTGAAGGGATGTTCCTTGAGAAAGCAGATTCGTAGCAGTGAAATAAGGAGAGAATTGGGTAGAGAGGAATCGCTGATTGGAAAAGTGTCCAAGTACAGAGACAGATGGACGAACCATGTCGAGCGAATGCCGCCAGACAGGATTACGGTGAGGGCGGTAAACTATCAACCGGAAGGAAGACGAGGCCTGGGGAGACCCAGAAAGAGATGGCATGAAGCTGGAACAGGCGTTACGCCTAATCCGTAATAGGTAGAAGAAGAAGATGTTTATAATCTATAAAATGACATCGGTTTTGAAAATTATTATTTTCTAGAAACCAACACTACCTAAATTACCAGTTGTCTGAATCTAAAAAAAAATTCTGTTATTTCCGCACAGTACTTCTAAATTCTTTTTACAATACCGCTATTTCTGAATAAATTCATAATTAAGATGTCTGATAACTAAAGTACAAAGAAGCTTTTGATATTAGGCGTTACAAAAATAACGAGAATATAATTCATTATACATTAATGAATACATACATACATATTATTTCATCAGTTTCAAACAATTAAAATTATCATCATGCTAATTAATGTTGTTCTTGTTTGGCTTTAAACTAGTCAAGTTTGATTATCAAACCAAGTTTATGTAGACCTAGTATTTTAAGATTATAATCAAAGCTTTAGAATAAAAAACCTTCATTTTTATGTCAAACATCTGGCTACACAATGCTTAGTTTTGTGACAATTAGTGACTTTCTGCATTTTTTCATGAAAATTGGCAAAAATAAGGTTTTTACTTTCTCTTTCCTATATAAATATATAGGAATGACAGTATTGTTTTCATGTCGATTTTTCGAAATCGAGTTTTTTTTACCGGAACTACACGTTTTCAGACCCCCTGAACCCAAAGAACATGTTTCTAGCGATTGGTCTGTGTGTTTGTGTGTGTGTGGGTGTGTGTGTGTGTGTGTGTGTGTTCTGCGAGTGTCTGTGTGAACAGAATATCTCAAAAACGGAACATCGTACGAACTTGAAACTTGAAACTTAAATTAGATACCACTAGAGCACCCGACACGGACATTTTCATCAAAATCGGTCAACCGGAAGTAGTAGTTTATTCCTGTCATTTTTTCACTTTATGTGATTTTCTGAAAAATGGCTCCTATGATTTTTTTTTTAAATCGCCTCATTTACTAAATTTTTTATGCTCTACGAGATAGCGTAGGCGCCATGTCTGCTGAAATTCTTGGAGACGCTGTTTTTCCGTAAAACAATTGTTTTTTAAGATTTCAACTTGTTTTAATATGCATTTTAGCGCAAAATGTATTAATAATTAAAGTTGTAGAAAATGTAAAATCCTACAACTTTTATTTCAAAAACCGTTTTGTATAATGCTTTGTTTAGCGGTAATTAGCGACTTTCTGTTTTTTCTCACGAAAACGTGAAAAAAATTGATATGTTACGATTTCAGCCTTAGTATGCATTTTAAGATAAAAGTGTATAAAATCAAATTTATAGGAAATAAAAAGATCTAGAACTTTTATTTTGAGCATTTTTCTCTACAGAGCCTAGTTTTGCGTGAAAAAATGATTTTCCGTATTTTTAAGCCAAACTGAGGTTGATTTTCATTTTGCGTCTTTCACTCATGATTACAATTAGGTTATTTTTATTGAGGTTAGTTTTTTGTTTCTAATGTTGTATTACTAATGTTAGATTATATTGTTAATTATTTGCATTGGCAAGAGAAAGTTATGTAAGTGTTTCACACCAGATTTTTTAATATTATGGCATTAATAATATTTTACGACAAAATGTGTATAATAAAAGTTATGTGAAATAAACAAATTTACAACTTTTGTTTTGAGCATTTTCTTCTACAGAGCTTCTACTTCTTCTTCTACAGAGTTTAGCGTAAATTAGTGATTTTCCCTATTTTTAAGTCGAGCAGAGGTAGATTTTCATTTTGCGTCATTCACTTATGATTAAAATTAGGTTTTGTTTTCAATTTAGATTGGGTCAAATGATTAAACACAGGTTACACATTTTAACATTTATATTGGCTTGAGAAATTCATGTATGAGTTTTACATCAGATTTTTTTTTTAAATATACGCTACGTTACATAGGATCCAGCAGAAAATTGAAATAACATTATGATGTTAATTATATTACTAGAATCCTATCAAAAAATAACTAGTTATAAATGAATTAAGTTTCCAATAGTCAGAATAATTGCTGTTTTAACAAACTGAAACACTATTCCAAAAACAAATTAAAAATTAACTTTTAATTACGTGAAATACTTGTGTAAAATTTTCAGGCAGATTATTCGATACAGCTTATTCTAAACACCTTTACTCAAGTTTCTTTCTTAGCTTTCTAAATTAAATATGTTGCTTAAACTTAAACTAAGTTAACTTCATCAACTAACCTAACTTTAAACTTAAACTTATAGTGAAATGAAAGCAATTAAAATTACCATCATGCTAATAAATGTTGTTCTTGTTTGGCTTTAAACTTAAGTCAAATTTAATTATCATTCCAAGTTCATGTAGACCTACTAATTATTAGATTGTCATCATCGTTTTAGTCAACACATTTGTAACCGACTTAGAAAGAAAATAATATTAAGTAATATTTATATGCAAGTACTTTTGTTATGCTCTGAATCAAAAATAGCTAAATAGTTTTAGAAAATAAGGAAATGGATGGCACAGCCTTGTAAAAGCCTTTATGTTCCGACTTTAGTTGCGGGTGAGAATGAAACACAAAAATGTACATTTATCATATAATATTAGGCAGAAAGTAAAAATGTCAAAGAGGCATAGTACAATACTCATAAAAAATAAAATTTAATCACATAATAAATAATTTATTATGTGATTAAATTTTATTTTTCACATCTACTGCTCCCGACAAATAATTATTATTTGTCGGGAGCAGTAGATGTGAAAATTCATTTAGTAGGTGCATTATGTTTATTGTAGATTTACTGCAACTAGTTTCTTAAAACTAACGAACAGTTTTTCGTTAGCGATACTATCACCCCCTGTACATAATTAGGCCTATGCAACCCACTGGTGCTAGCACTTATTTTTTAATGTCACTAACACGGTGTTCTATAAAAATTTTAATTTTTTAAATCTCTAACTTAGGCTAATTCTATTGTTATTTTAAACATTAATTTAGTAACTTGGGTAAAATAATTTAGTACACAATATTTAAGTTTTAAATAAGTAGTTATTTGTGTAACATGACCAAGAAGGATTTATATGTTCTGTATTTGTAGTCATTATGTTATTCTGTAGTTTATAAAATTTTCAAAACGAAAAATGCATTATAAAAGGAAACGAAAAAACTGAAATAGAATATCAAAAACAATAATACAAAAATTAAGAACATTTAAAAATTTAATGGATAGAAAGATAAAAATACTATTTAAAAAGCACACGAATATTTTTAAAGTAAAAGTTCAAAAGCATTAAATGCGGAACAAATCAATTGATTTTTAAAAGGATTAAACTTGCGAAAATCAGAAGGAATGCAAAAGTTAATGTATTAGGAGATATTTTTTTGACAGTTTATTTAATTCTCCCACTACCGTAAAGTTTACGGCTATCTTGTGTACCGCATTTGCTCTTTGTCTTGAAGTACTAAGTACTAAGTTCTTTTCATGAGTCGCTGAAAAATTCTCAGTTGAAGACATTGGTTCCTAATTAAAGCATATATTATTTTTTAATGTTTTTTATAATCATATCTGTGGCTTCAGTTAAAGGAGGATGATTTTAATAGTCCATTAATAGTTTAATTGGATCACTAGTGACAAATATTCTAATTTTTTTTTTACTTTAGTTTTACATAAGGTGAAAATTGTGTTTGAACTGACAGTGACTTTGATTTATGAATGAGTGTTATTTATTTTGTGTGTGATCACTTTCCTTGGGACCGAACAGAAACAGCATTCTTTTTTTAAGCATTGTGACCTACAACGAAAAGCAATTGTCGGTAATAAAAATCTTGCCATTTTTTCCTCTCTTGTTTATTGCATTTATATTTGTCTCTTTCTGTCATGATTTACCGTGTTCTTTGCTATTTATCATTCTATTTGTCATCTGTTATAACAAAATTAAAAATTAAGGTAAAACCAAATCAATTCAGAGTTTTATGATAATTGTTTTACTGTTTACTCATACTGGAGATCCTTTTCGACAAAGATAAATGACGCCGTTATTACTAGATACTAACAGAGCTAGGTATTTTCACAGGAACCACAATTTAAAATATAATCTAATTGAATCGGGTTAAGCAATTTGCTGTAAAACTGTTAAATTCCATCAAAAACAGGGTCATAGAAAGGGTAAAAAGACTAGTGTCACTATGGAGTAGTACTTTCGTGGCTGACGATGTGGTAAAGCCCAAAAGTACTACTCGATTGGTAAGTGTTTTTACTCATTCTTTGACCATTTCTGGTAGTTTACAATAATTTTGTTTAAACTAAAAAACTTTTTTATATAGGCTACTGTATTTTATGAAACAAAAAAAAACGACGAGCTTTTCTTTGGCGATATTATTCTTCTCACTTCCCTATGATTATTCTGCCACCCACTGGCGCTTATTTTATGAAACTTATAAAGTGTTTTAAAAAATATTATTAACTAAAGTCTAACTTAGTCCTATGTAAAACTTAAACAGTATATTCGAAACTTGTAATGACTTAAATATTATTTAATCTTTAACAGCTTTAACAGTATATTTAGAATATTTTTCGTGGTTTGAATCTTACCTATTACTTATTATGTATATCTTATCTACACTTATATTTTTTTTTATTTTAGTTCTTTCCTTCGTACACTTAAATTATTGGTTAAGTCGTTTCCAGTCACCTAGCTATTACACTAGTGTTCAACAGTTGTAGTGCTTCAATGTTGCCAAAGCCGTAAGACGACCTTCATGTTTCTTGGCACACTTACACAGTTTTTCTGCTACTAAAGTCACATGCAAATGACGATGGATACCACTGTTGCGGGTAAAATATGGAGCATTAATTACAATGTTCCTGAGTAATTACCTTTGGATGACATTTAGATTGCTTGTATTCTGCAGCTATAGACAGGGCGTATGTCCATACCGGTGACATCACTTTTTTGTATAAAGCAATTTAGTAAAGATTAACAGCTCAGATGTCCAATCGGCAGCCAATACATGTCTCTATATAAAATTCTAATTCTTCCTTTATCGTCTTAACATGTTCGTAGACTGAATAAATATAATAATGATAACAATAATATTATCGCATGCTGATAATAATATTATTTTTAAAATATAATTTTAATGGTAGGTACTCGTTTATACAAACATAAATCATAATTATTAACAGTACCGAACTATTTTTTTTTTTAGATACGAATTACAATTCTTTATTAGATAAATAACGACGGTAGTAAAATTTAAGATGTCAAAAGTGTGTACAGTTTTACCATAAACGTACAAATTTTTATGGCTTACGATTCACGAATTCCGAACCGATGTAGTCGTAACAAATACTTTAACAACATAAAATAAAAGCATGATAGAAATAGGGGACTTTGAAATATATTCAGTGTCGCATGTCATAGACTCGTTTAACAGGATCATTTCATCGTTTCCAGTGGCAAAATAAGAAAGTAAGTTTAGCCGGTGGAATATAAAATACTAACAAGGTCAGCTTTTTCCTTTTTATTTCTCATAATATTATGTTTTATTACATTTTCATATTACTTCGAAAATATACTGCTTAAAAATTACCCAGTTAGTATAAAGAAGAAGAAAGATTTTTACGTCTTTTCATTGATCGAATATGCGGGATTAAGCAAGATGCGATTTCAATTATATTTTCTTTTAAAACATACTTACTATGTAATTCTTAAATTTAATTTAATAACGGAGAGCTTTGAGATATAATCTGTTTCCGTTATTACCCATACACTCTATTTTATATCATACCGGATTATTATTATAAAAGTACACTCTCCATTGCGTTTTCATTTTCCCTTGCTTCTTTTGATGGGTATGATACCATTTTCAAGATAGACAGTGATCGAGACCATATCTTTTATGTTATAAACACAGCCTACATTGAAATTAATAATATATAATATAATATTTATACTACAGATTTACTTTATTTTTCAAGATTATTTAAATAATTTCATCCGTTTAATGTTTTAAATATTTTAATACACGACTACATTAATTTTAAGGGAATACATCGAATTACTGACAAAAAACTCTGCTCTCGCAACAATCCTATCAATCTAAATAAAATCAATCTAAATAAAAATAGCTGTTTATAAGTTACATTTAAAATCTATGTGGATATGAAACATTCTCAGTAGTAAACAAAAGTCGAAGATTTCTTTCTAAAACTTATTTCTTTAATATTACAGTACTATACATTTAGCTGCACAGTTTCCGTGTATCTTGTTTAATTTAAGAAGCGGTGGGAAATTACTTTTAGGAGAATAGGTGCCCATTGACTCATTTTCCGTTTAGAATTATGGGTGCTGCCCGTTATTCAAACCAAGACGTCTCAGCTCCATTTTCTAAAACATCACAGCGACTTCTTGACGTTCCATTTTACGTCATTTATACCATCCTACGCAATGAACACCATACGTAATTTATATTTTCCTGCGATTATGCAGACTTTGCCTGAATACATTATTATATACTCCCATCCTACTCAGTAGGCAATAGTTCTTGGTAAATCTATAAATCTATACTTTTGTAACCATCTTCAATTGAACCACTTGTTTGAGAAGCCTCATATCCATTGTCCATTTTTATCAAAATTGAGTTAGTGTTAAAAAGCGAATATTTCATTGCATTTCTATTATTTTATAGAGAAAATCACAAGTCCAGCTACTATAGTAGTAGATTTAACCTGCAGAAAGTTCTTTTTTGTTTGGGAAACAACGTTATAAATATGTTTATGGCCATCAGCAGAAAAAGATAAGCCCAAAGAAATGTAGTATTAATTGTTTTTCTAAAAATAAAATGAATCGTAAATTTAACTAAGTTTTTAATAACAAAATATAATCTTAAACTAATATTCTGTAAATTAATATTTTAATATAAATAGACTGGAATATTCTAAGTAATACAAGTTTCATCGTCTGTTTCTTTTCGTCAATATGCAATTGTTTGAGAAAAACCACAAGTCCATGCTGAAAAATACCTTCGTCTAATAATATCCATTAAAAATAAGAAAAAATTTATAAAAATGAATTAATTTTAAACAATTTTATTATTAATTTTAAAGAAGTACTTCAAATTCATGTCAAAACAGTAATATTTCTTCACCAATACGTATCAATAAAATTAGAAAAATAGTTTCCGTACTTTCTGAAATCACTTGCGTTGGACTCGTGTTGTTTTTCAAACAAGCGACTCAATTTTAATAAACAGTTTATTGTAAATTATTTTTGGAGTCCTAATAGCGAATGGTGTTCTCCTCTAAGCCATAAAATCAATTAACACTATTTCTATTATCTCATTCACTAGTTAGTAGAATTTACTTTCGTTAGGCCAATAGATTTTGTTTTAATACGTCCCAAAAGTTGGAAGCCAAAATGTAACAAGATTAATACACACAGTAGCTATTTGATAAGTTTAAACAAATTTAATGATCCTCAAAAAAATTAAATTACTACAAAATAAATTATCTCAGGGAGTAATTTTTACCCCTTTTTAAAGAATTGAATAATATTAATTATATATTATTTTTTCAAGAAATTATATTTGAAACTGTAAACTTATAAATTGATAAACAAATGGCAATCAAAAATAAGCAAATGAAAATCTGCTTTAAATATAGTGTTTTAAATTGAAACTGACTGGCTTGTTATTAAAGAAATTTACAATAATTATTAAGAAAAGATTTATTTATTATTATTGTTAAAATATATTTTATAAAATCTATCTCAGCTGTATTAAATTATTAAATATATTATTAAATTAATATTTTATAATTACCGGTTAATGATCTGTGCTTTTTTGACGTATTGTAATTTAATTAATTAATATTCTTTTACTCAATATGTTGTTTCATAGGTCTATCTATGACTTTATACAGTACTATGAATATTATTAATATGATTATTATAATTATTTAATAATATAGACGAAATTTCATCAGAGTACAAACACAATGTAGTCCTTTAACTGGCCTGGTCAACACAGGACCCCGATTGAAGTATGCAGTCGCTTAATGAAACTTGGTTTTTGTTTGACCATTTTAAATTTTATAAAAAATATACAAATTTGTGTTATAAATGCGTCGTTTGAATGTACTTGATGGTTTATGTTGATATTTCTTATATTTCTTTTATTTCTTTTATTTTAGAATTTTAATCAATGTTTTTCGTAACTGTAAGACACACTTTTGAGTCACGCAATCAATTTAAAACATTCATCGTCTTCTTTATTAATTAGAATATGCCAGTTTAATAATTTTTGAAAGATAAGAATTTAATTAGGAAGGTTTGCATATCACCATCGGTCTTTTTAAGCAAACGGTTGGTTAACCTGATAGCAGAATCATTCTGCAACCGTTTTTTTATTGTTCTAACCAAATAAAATTGGCACACCTGTATATGGTTTTAATATCACCGTGCTCATATCAATTGCTAAAAGTTTTAAATATTGTGCAATATAAAGTATAAAATAAAAGAAAAATAAATTACTTGTACATTTAAAACTTTGAAAACCATCACGTTAATTGTGGATTATAGATGAATTGTGAGCAAACTGTTTCTGAAGATTCCGAATATTTTAATTTTGTCAACAGTTAATCTGCGTAAACACCCCATTTTTAAAAGAAATCGCAAAACTTGACAATATTTATCCCTCAAATATTATTGTTGTAAACTACTTTTGCATAAATCCATGCTGAAGCCGGTTTGGACCTATCGGATTCAGTACGGGGCACGGCATCAACTTCAAACATTGAGATTCTGCAACGGTTTCAATCAAAAGCTCTGCGAACCATACTAAATGCACCATGGTATATTACCAACGCCGATATACATCGTGATATGGATGTCGAGACCGTAAGAGAAGAAATTCGAAGTTTCAGTTGTAAATACATCAAACGTCTAAACAACCACATAAATCACTTAGCACTGAATATCTTAGTCACAGCAATGATGTTCATAGACTAAAACGTGCTACAGTACTGGATCTTCCAGGGCGATTCTGATAGTGTGATTTTACATTGTAATAGGCTAATATAATGTTAATATTGTGTAGATGACTGGCGTGTTTGAGTGTGAACGTGTAAATAACTGACTGAAAATGTTTAATTATCTCCAGTAAAGTTCGGTGTACATAATTATATTTTGGAATCATGTGCTTATTATTGTTTATTACTTCTCATTCTGTTTTTTTTGTTTTAAAAGAAGGTTTTGGTTATTTTATTCTATTTTTATTGTTTTAATCTATATAATTTTGATTGTAAATAATAAATAGGAGCAGTATAATATGTTTTAATGTTATAGTTTGCTAATTACACCAATGGGTTGTAATTTGTTCATGTGTTAATTTAAATTGATAATTTGTATTTATTGTTATACAACATATTATGCATTAAAAAAAGTTATATGAAAAAAAAATATTGTTATTGTTTCCTCGTGGTCACACCGTACTTGTTACCCGAGAATAATAAAGGTAAAAAAAAACTAATTAGGCTGAATTGAGATCGGAAATGTCACTTATTTAAAAATTAATAATTTTTATTAATTTTTAATTAATAATTATTATTAAATTATTAATTTTTAATTATAATTTATTAATTTTTTATTAATAATTGTTATAATATAACAATAACGTATGATGTAAAATGATTAAAACATTTATCTCAGCTGTTATGAACTTTTATAACAATATATTTTAAAATCCACATGGTTCTTAATTTTTGGTATATATACAAAATAACATTTCAAAAATTCAAGCTTTTCAATCTTAGTTTTTAGGAGCAGTTAAAAGCTGCCATTTTTACATATACATTTTAATCCTTCACAAATTTCTAGTTAAACCCATTAGTGAAAGAAGTTGTTTAATCAATACATTCATATTTTATAGCCGATTAAACGCCCACCCAAATTCACAATAGCTTAGAAGAAGAAGAAGAAATATACCACAAATAAAAAGACTGATAAGAAAACGAAATCGAGATCTACTAAATACACATAGAAAAAATGTCTGATCTAAAATTGTTCATTTCAATGGATATTTTTGTTTTGTCAAAAATTATTATGCTATTTTTGTTGATTTTTTTGTTTTTAGTACGTACAATTCTAAGTGTTAAATAAGACTGAAAGGTTTATAAACTTCGTTACATTAACGTAACAATACATAATAAGATTCGTTATGAAAAAGTAACAAGATATAAATATCTGAACAACAAAGTTTATTCAACTTTATAGTACAAGTTCATGAATATGTTTCCTCTAAAATTCATTAGTGCATACCTATTTATGCAAGTTACTCTACTAGCTTTCTAGAGGATTACAAATAAAATGTTCTAGAACCTTCCAAACAGTTAACATATTGAAAACACAAAATATATATTAAAGTTTGTGAGTTAAGTTATACAATATAATATGACATATTATGTTAATGCTCTAATTATTGCTCTAAATTTATTTGTATAAAACGTTGTATAATGAAATGTTAAGGATTGCCAGATCCAGAACTATGTCAAATAATGGGCGCACATCTATAGTAAAATGTTTTTCTTTAACATAACCTGCGTCTTATGTTTACTGAATTTGCAGCTCGATAAAAATCTGGAAGATTGAAATCACAGAGTCAATGTGATTTTTAATTACAAAGTAAATGAAGACTCACTCGAATATATAACAATTTTGTAGTAATACATAATTTACATCTTATTATATATTTTTAATAATAAATTTATTAACTTTCTAATTTTTATTACCATTATGGTACAGAATTTTGTTTTTAAATCAAACGTTGTTAATTAAAGCATGTATGATGAAATTAGGTAGCCTAATATTAAAAGAACATCTTTAGGAGTTTCCTTGTTGATAAACAGTCTTTGAGAATAACTTCGTTGCTGAGGGCAATGGGTATGCTATTTTTAATAGGAAATGAGTAAAATCTCCCCTCATTTAGGGCAGTGAAAAGTCATTTTAGGTGAAATCATATTTTCTAGGAAAGATATTAACAAAGAATTTTAATTATAATTACAGATTTTTAAAATCAATAAAATTTTCCTATTAATTACCGATCCTTACTAGAAAGATTGAAACTTTAGTTGAAAATGTTTTTGGTAGAAATTATTGAATAAAATTTAATTAAGTCAACGACAAAATAAATTGTGTTACAAATTTACATCAATTTAGTCCACCCAGAATCTTTTCTGTTTTTAATGTAAGTTGAAAATTAATATTTTTGCACAAGTTTTATTGTCATTCGAAAAATAGGCTAGATCTAAAGTTGTACAACCAGCAGTATATTAAAAGATTTTGGTCTTACAAATTTCTTCTGATGTCAAGGGAGTGGAAATTAACGAGAAGCTAATACACAGAACAAGGTCGTACTTTGAAAATCGTATTTCAGTAGTATCTTTTTTGTCTTTTTCGTGTGGTGTTATATAATTGTGGCTGTAACAAACCCTGAATTTCTTCGTAGACTATAATGTGTTTATGTAATTTCGAGTAAAGGTAGCTTTACATATTTACATTTTTTAAATGATAATATACTTTTACGTTCTCTTGCCTATATGAATATATAGACAGGAAAGTACAACCGGAAGTAGTAGTTTATTCGTGTAGTTTTACACGTTTTGCGATTTCCTCAAAAACGGCCCCTACGATTTTTTTTAAATCGCTTCATTAAGTACATTTTTTATGAGCTACAAGATAGGGTAGGCGCCATATTGTAAAGTTATAAATGTGAATGAATGAACACAATTTGTTGTTAGTTTAAGACGTTTAATGAAAATAATAATAAAAATAAATATTAATTATAATTTACAAAATGTGATGACTCTAAATTTATCTCAGGGTTTAAAAATTAATAATTGTTTTAAGTTATTGCTTAAATTAAAATGGCTATCTCTAAAAAAAACAATTGACAAGCTACAATGAAAAAGAAATAAAAAACGACTTACGGCTAATGAAATTTACTTACTGGTTTTGAATTTATTAAATGTATTGTTATTTTAAGAATTTGAAAAAAAAATTTGAAAAGGTGAATTTAAAAATTATGTCAGTTGTATTTACAAAATTGTTAATAATTTACCGGTTCTTCTTTCTTGAATCTTGATATTTTCTATTGATGCAGGTCGGCGTATCGCGATTGTTCTTGATTTGGTTTTTAAATATAAGTTATTAATTAATTTCCCGGATTCCCGATTCGATTTAGTGATTAGCAATGAATTTAAACTTTTGTTGTCAGAAACATATATATATTTTATTTTATTACTTAATTTTTAATATTTAAATCTTAAAATTTGTCAGAGCGTCTATTAACGATGTTAACTGTACCGCTGCCGTAAAAACACAGCTCCACGAGTCCGTGGTTCAAGCAGCTATATTGATATAAAATTTGATTTAATAAATATAAGAATGCTCATAAAATTCGGATCGCTATATCAAATAATGTATTATGTATTAACTTAATTATTGATGTTCTTAATTTGTTATTCTTTTGATTTGTATTTGATTACGATTTTTAATTCCTTTTTTAGTAAATATTATTTAGATGTTAACTTCAATAACGTAGTACCAACTTGAAATTATCTTCGTTCACGGTTTAATAGAGCGTAATTTTACTGAAATTAGCTGAGATATATTAATAAAATGATTATAAATGTTTATTTTGCCAGTTTCTACCATTTTCAATGTTAATAACTCTATTTAAATTTTTTACACACATTAGTAGCCAGCATCTAACTAGTTCATATTTTTGTGTTAAAAAACTAGGTAGTGGTACCTGTCTCGACCGTGTACAGTAAACTAATTTAATTTAACAGGTTCATATTTCTTGTTTTTAATCTGATGTAGTGGGTAACCTGTAACATGACCGTAGCCAGTAAAATATTACATAGGTTATGTTGCTACAATATCTGCTGAAATTCTTGTGGAGGCTGTTCTATCGTAGAAAAAATGTTGTTTTTTAGATTTCGGCCTTAAAATGCATTTTAGGGCAAACCTGTATATAAAAAAAAATGTAGGCAATTTTAAAATCTACAACTCTTGTATCAAACATTTCTTTGTATAATGTTTAGTTTAGCAGTAATAAGTGATTTTCTGTTTTTATTTTCTTGAAAATCTGTAAAAAATGGATTTTTAAGATTTCGGCTTTAGTATGCATTTCACTATAAAAATGTATATAATTAAATATATAGGAAGTTTAAATATCTACAGCTTTTATTTGAAGAATTTTTCTCTACAAGCTTAGCTTAGGGTGAAAAAGTAATTTTCCGTATTATTAGGCCAAGCTAAAGTTGATTTGCATTTTGCATCATTCACTCATGATAAAAATAAGGTTATGTTTTTTGTTAATTCTAATATATTGTTGTATTATTTTCATTGGCAAGAGAAAGTCATGGGAGTGTTTTGCACCCGAATTTTATAAAATATAATGTAGTACGCCTATGCTATATCACATTCCTGAATGACTATGAATTAAAATTATACAGTTCATACAACACATGAATATACTATGGAATTTAACGAAACCTAATTTTATTTATTTAACATTTTGCATACTTGTGTGTAGTAATTTGTTTATTTACAGTTTCATTCTCATATTACAATGGATAAACTAGTACTTGATTTAATTCATTTTCAGTGCGACGTTCATTTGTTCATTTAAGTTGAAATTAATTTAATTTAATTTTATAATAGAGTTTTATATTAATAGAGTTTTATATAATTATGTTTCATCGAGAAAATTCCACTAGGAAATTCCAAATTCAAATTAAACAATCCTTTTACTAAATCTCATTATAATTAATCTGCAGTAATAATTATAAAAATATGCTTCAAAAATAACCATAGCTATTTTGGTGTGTGCTTTTAGCATAAAGTTTTGATGTTTCAGATTTATCTTAGTATCACACATTTTACACATCATAAGACTTGGTTAACAGATTGGATAAATATAACCCAGAAGAGTATCAGAAATTTTAATAACCTAGAATTTTATCTATTTTTTTTTAATCTAATCGTGACAAAAAAATTTAATTTGTTCAGTTGAAATTTGCCGTCCTTATTTACAACAGCCCCAGACTCTTCAATATTATAAACCTACATTCTGGAATACCAATGTTTTACATAATATTTCGAAACCAAAATATCAAAATTTTTAAAGAAACCAAATAAAATTTACATTATTTTTGAGAAAAGATCTGTAATTATAACTAATCGAAAAAGTTTGATTACTTACGCATTTTATTCACAAAACGCTTTTGTGTACAATTCAAGTAGAGAAGTATTTTAATAAATTTATATCTATACCTGTACACAAATGCAAAAGTTCTCAAGAGCTAACTGATTCACTCAGCCTCTGTGACTCACTCATTAATCACAAATTCTATAACGATAACTTTAGAGCTTAAATTCAAAATGCTTTTTAGGGGCCAAAGAGTGAAACTAAAATAATTTCTATTTCGATCACTACCACTTAAAAGTTGCAGCTCTAATGCAATATAAAATATACATATTATTTGTATACTACTTGAAAAGCTAAAGCTCTGAAAATTGGGATGAATATTCTTTAAGTAAAATTAAATGTTTTAATTATCACCTTTGCAGATAAGTGATACCACGGAGGAACTATCATACAGGAAAAAATATTGTTACAACTCGTTATAGTAAAGTAAAATTGTAAACTTTTATTTAATTAATTCACATATGTTTATTTAACACAATTATTTGACAAGAACTAAAAACTAACCTTTACAAACGACAACAATGAACATGAGTTTATGAAAATAAGTTATTAAACATTGAAGATAATACAGTTCACACAATTAATTAACGATAAAATAAAATAGACAATATCCCTTACCAAATTAAACATTAAATAACAATGTCTGCTGACAAAATAACAAACTTCACCGTAACGAAGATTCCCGTACAATTTAGACCACTAACACGTCAGCCATTCCAACCGCGGCCGCGTCCCAACAATGGAAACCTTCGTTTTTATATTTAACCAGTCAGCTGTTTATGAGAAGCTGATTTTATTTTCGCCACTTCATTATAACACCACCTCCCTCTCAAGGGTGTTGGTCCCCAACACCTTCCAGCTCTCCTTTGTACGGTGTAAGGCGATCTAAATGAACCACCTTCGGCTTGGAGCGTTTGCCAACGCATTGCACTCGATACACAACATCATTAATCCGCTTCACTACGACGTAGGGGCCTTCCCACGGAGCCTTTAACTTCGGACTAATTCCCTTCTTCCGTGCAGGATTGTATAACCACACCTTGTCTCCAACGCAATACCCCGATGATGTTGCTGCTAGATCGTAACGACTCTTCATTTTTGTGTAGCACAGATTCAAACTAGTTCGCGCAAGTTGGTGGATAGTTCGTAAACGTTCTATTACTTGTCCCGGGTTCATTACTTTACTTTCGCTAGTAACATTCCCGACCCGTACCGGAATGCAGGTAGTCTCCTGGACGAGACTTCGACCAACCAATCCGTCACATTTTTCCAAATTATCTGGCTCCGTGATAAGAAGTGATGACGTGACTTGCTCTTCCGGAAACGTTTCAATTATACGCTCAGTCATAGGTGGTACTACTTCTTCACTTCTAACCAACAGCCGAACCAGTTTATTCGTAAATTCACGAGCATGCCGATTAAGTTGCAGACATACACTCTCGTTTCCGATATTAACTAACTGTCTTTTAACATCAATAACAAAATTACGTATGAACTCTCATGATGTCCAGCCCGACAATAAATTTATCCAAGATCGGTGCGACAAACACTACCGCCCTAATTCTACGACGGCCGAAAGCGATGTCGACCTCCGCTTCACCTTGTACAAGTACGGTCTCCCCACATGCTGTCTGAAGGACAAAACTTCTGGTTGTCTGTCTAACAACGTCTGCTGCCACCATATCTGGCCTGATGACGGATGACGTCGCACCGGTGTCGATAGTTAAAACACATGATCTTTCGTTCACGCAGGCGGGCATCATAAGACTATCACCATCACTTTTCAGTAGTGTAATGCTTACAACAGAGTCTGGGGCATTTGGTTTCACTTCAGCCGACATACGCCCCACCGTGCCAGCTCGTCTTAGTTTTCCCGACTGCGTACTTACTGATACCTGGCGACCTCCCTCAGCCGGCTTCTTCTCTTGGCAGTCCCGTCTTAAATGCCCACACTTGCCGCAGGTCCAACACTTGTAGTCTGCTCTCGGGCTCCTTTTCGGACAGGTTGATCTTACATGGCCGGCCTCTCCGCAGTTCCAGCATTTGATTTCCTGGCTCCAAGTTTCTGCTCTTCCACGGGTCGCTTTCCGTTGAACAGTAAGCTCGCGAACTGGTATCGAACGTGACGCTATCGTGGCCGCCTCCAGCGTCAAAGCCTGCACTATAGCTGCAGCCATAGTCCGATGATCACTTAGCAGGAGCAGCTTCTTCATCTCTTGATCCCGTAGGCCGTCCACAAATGCCTGCGTAGCAAGGTGTTGTTGGATATCTACCGGTGCCGAGTGATAAGCCAGCTGGCCTAACCTTCCAACTTCCGCAGCAAATTCTTGAACAGACTCGCCTGGTTTCTGGATTCGATGTTTCAGTTGGCAGCGGTACACGTTTTGTAAATAACTGTCACCGTACCGCTGCTCCAGAGCTGTTACAATACGCTGGTAGCTAGCGTTTCCCGCGGGAAAAGTTCGCAGCAAGTCCGCCGCAGATCCCCGTAACGATAACATAAGGTTGGCCGCCTTTTCCGGCTCGGACCAGTTATTAAATTTTGCAGCTGCTTCAAACTGTAACTGATAAACATACCACGACATACTCCCATCAAATATCGGTACTTTTACTCTATTCACCGATTTTTCAAACGATGATGAATTTCCGAAACTGCGCTCGGTAACATCTACGGGCATAACATCATCCGTAGCAGTTCCATTTACTTTGTTAAATTCCGGAATTCCTTTCCGTAAATCCCTTCCAATCTCTTCCTTAAACTTCCTAAATTCTTCATCTATTTCCTTCCTAATATTTTTTCTGAACTTACAAGATTCTTCTTCGACTGTTACGATTTTCTCATTTATTTTGTCCATACGTCCTTCAAACTGTTCCATTTTTCCTTTTAAATGATCAAAATTTTGATTTAAGCTGTCCGTAAAATTTTTAAGTTTAATATTTTGTTCTTCAAATTTAGAATTTAATTTGTCTGTTTTTAAATTTAGATTTTCGTTTAAACTAGCAATAAGAACTTTTAATTCTTCCATTTCTCTCAGTTTTGTTCGCGTCTCCATAAATCAAAACAAAGGTTTGTTTACCAATACGTAATTCGTTTACAAAATTACTGACAGCGAATTATTAGAAATTTATCCCACTTCTGACACCAATGTTACAACTCGTTATAGTAAAGTAAAATTGTAAACTTTTATTTAATTAATTCACATATGTTTATTTAACACAATTATTTGACAAGAACTAAAAACTAACCTTTACAAACGACAACAATGAACATGAGTTTATGAAAATAAGTTATTAAATATTGAAGATAATACAGTTCACACAATTAATTAACGATAAAATAAAATAGACAATATCCCTTACCAAATTAAACATTAAATAACAATGTCTGCTGACAAAATAACAAACTTCACCGTAACGAAGATTCCCGTACAATTTAGACCACTAACACGTCAGCCATTCCAACCGCGGCCGCGTCCCAACAATGGAAACCTTCGTTTTTATATTTAACCAGTCAGCTGTTTATGAGAAGCTGATTTTATTTGACCAGCTGATTTTATTTTCGCCACTTCATTATAACAATATTATTTCTTTACCATCTGAATAGATGCAGTTATAAAGCTAAGAATGCACGTTGTAATGCTAATAGTCATTTTTATACACCCAACGATATTCAAATACAGTTTTAACGCAACCTTTTCGAGGCTAGCAATAAGCCTGCGCAAATTGCAGTCGTAATTGGTTGTATAATATTGTAAGATGGACAAATTTTTCCTTATAAATTTCTTTTGCCAGATTTATTTTCAAAAGTATATACAAATTCATACTTAGTATGTATTAAATAGGTACATAAATAACACTTTCTATGTTTTAGGTTAATACAAAATAAATACTGTATTTGTTTTAGGTTTATACAAAGTAAATTATGGTGTAATTAAAATAATTTCCGATGTTATTCTCTTGGGGTATAACAAACCATAAAACGTTCAAGTATCAGTGTAACATATTATATTAGGGTAATTATGAAGGGGAAGTGTGTTCATGCCCACGAGTTGCATCCACGATCAAATTTTATTTCAAGATACATGGTCGGTAAAACGAGTGATATGGAAGAAAATAGTTAGAATGTGGTGATAAAGGGTTAAGGAGTAGTAGAAGGGGGCAAGAAATCGTAGTTGAAGTTAGAGAATGAGAGGATATTTTATATGTACTGTACAGTAAACCGCAGTATATAGTGTAGTCTGTTAACGTTTATGTAGAGGCGTGGGGGTTATAAAAATCTAACAATGGATACTCTGGTGGTATTTTGCGGCCGTCTTTTTCAATTTAACCAAGAACCTTAACGTTGGGGGGTTCTACAGTAAATGTGCACTATTTCACTTAAACAATGACGGCCATAGCGAAGCCCGGTGTGGTGGAACTTTCTTACAGAAAATTAGAATTTATCGCAGAGAGAAGCCCACCCCCTAAGCTCACCTAGTACAGTACTTTCATTCTGAATCCCTCATGTTCTTTGCCGTGCTAAAACAAAATAATCATTGTTGGTCCGTCTGACTTCAAACTCTGGAACAGCTAACAAAATTCTTTCTGAATAGCTATTGTTAATTAAACTTCAAACTTTTCATTCATTTTAAAACAATTTCACTAACAAGTTTCGCGTACAAAGCGGAATAAAGAACAAACTAACGCACAACTAACTACTAAGTTTACTAAAGTAAGAATTTGTTATTAAAATAAACAACTTGTTTATTATGCTTTAGAAAATATTTCGCAGCACTTAGTGTGAGAAATTAAATTGTTAAAAGTGTTTTTTAGTTTTTTAGAAATTTATTATTTTATACGTATAATGTGAAATACTAATTGTTCAAAATAATTATTAGATCAAATATTTTAATCGCTTTCATAGCAACAATAATCTGTACAGTCTTGCTTTATAAAAAGATGCTGTAAATAATTTCTGAAACTTCCTGAAAATAATCTATCTTACATTTTAGCTTAAATGTAATGTATTTTTTCCAGTTATTTTTAGAGGTATGAAAAAGTCATCGCTGTCGTCTTTGTGCATATATAAAGTCTGCTTTGTGGTATCTACTAACAAATATTTATTAAGATGATAATAATAGTTAATAATAATAAAATTAATATTAAGATTATTACTAATTATTATATTAATAATAATTAATTGATTAATTAGTTATAATAATTAGTTAATAATAATAGTTCCAGGGCTACAAAAAATAGTTCTGTTTCTTATCACATGGTCAGCATGTATGACTGAAACTTTTAATAACAAAAGAGGTAGAGGTGTCAAAGACACTAGTCGGAGTTATCTCCTCTGAGAGTAATGAATTTCACTATACAGCCAGACTCTGTCGTGAATGAAGTGAAGGTGTCATTTACAGGAAGAAATATAAATGCTTTTCAGAGGGCCTGGCAGGCTAATAAGCATAATTTTTCACTCAGTGAGAAGGTAAAAGCACCTCACCTCACGTTTTACTTAGTCAAGCCTCTAGAGGTTCAAACCAGCTTTTCGCCTGTTAACCTAAACAACTACAACGATGATAGTAATATTTCTATATTATTTAATTCTGTTTATCAATAGATAAATTGAATCACGCTTTAGGATAATAACAGGCTGGCGCTTTGATGCACCGTTACCGCAGCCAACGTTGAGCGGCAGTGCACCCGAACGACGGTGTGTTTGGCCGACGTCGCCTCACCGGCACGTTACCGTTCTATCATCTGTCCTTCACTCATGTACGTAACTCACAACCCAACGGTAACGCCTAAGTAATGCGCCGTCCGTCAGTACCCGACCTTAATAGATATAAACAGGAATTCCTTACTTTGCATTTATATTCTTGTTAAGAAAAATAAATTTAATAGTTTTATTTCAAATTCCTAAATATTATACAGAGCGTATTGCATAACAAGCCATCTTTCCACAAAGCTATATTTCAATATTTCAATATTATATAACAATTAAATACTTTGTTTTTACTAGATTGTAAACGGCACAGCAGCGTAAAAGAAAACTAATTCATTTTAAAAACTCTTGATATGTTTAATTCTTTCGAAAAATTATTTATCACTTCAAAAATTTTTAACAATAGCAGTTAATAGAAAATTACATAAATTTCTACAGTATTAAGCAAGTTTCTACAGCAAGCTATCTACAGACTTCGTCGTCTGTATAATATTTTATATATAAAAGTGAAAATGAAATACCACCTATATATTTGCTTTAAAATGCGTACATGCACGTAGAGAGAGAAAACTAAGACGATATAGTGCAGGTTTTATTTCAGTGCGTATTGGTACAAAAATTTATATATTCGAGTAAGCAAGAGTGCGGAAGTATCGAGTTTTAGCTCTTCTGCATTTACATCATGTAATTTTACAATAAAGCGTTTAGATAAAATAATTTGTTTCTATTTAATTTGTATGTAAAATTTCATGATTCCGCACTACTCACTAATACCCAAAGATCAGAAAATAGTTTTAAAGTTAACCAGGTTGACTTTCCCTTAGCTGACCGAAGTTAGGACAGCCAAAATCGGATTCTAATCCGTATTCGGTTCTTGACAAGCTTTTTCAGCCATTTACAATTTTGACCGTCTAACAAAAATGGAAAGGCTTCATTTAGTAATAAATCATCGATTGTTTCCAAAAGATAAAGAATAAAGTAGAATAAACTAGGAACACAATAATAATAATAATAACAATAATAGTAATAAACGAATTATATCATTGTTTAGAAAATAACAATAAAGGCAACAAATTGTATCTGTTAAATTTCATTCGAAAGCTGTTGTTGTCAAACATTATCGTCCATTTTTTACAATACTGTTTACAAATTAGAGCATTAGCGATTTTTCAAAAAAATCTATCAAGTCTATTCTAATAGTTTTTTGAACGTTCAGTCCAAAATTAATGAACAGTATAATACTATCTTCAACTTCTTTTCGTGTAGATTCAGTTTTTTTGAAAGGCGGTTTTTCTAAAAAAAAAGGGATCATATGAAAACCTTAGTTGGGATAATAGCTCTGGTTGGTTTTCTCAGTTAAGAGTAAAGAAGACTTGTTTTAATGATGCATCATGAATAAATAAACACACTTTTAGTAAATTTAGGTTAGCTTACAAACTTGTATTGAAATATTCCTAGTTTAAAAATAATAATGCGATTTCTGTTATAAATTTTGCTGGTATGATATTTGCAAGCTATGAATGTAATTTAAAATATAGGAACCTAAAATTTCTTATATTACAAATTATTATGTCAAGTTAAATATTTTTAACGATTCTCGAGGGGTGAATTCAGGGTAAACACCATTTACTTATTTACAGTGAACAATATTAACGTATGTAGAAATTAAAATTTAATGTAGGTATTATAAATTTCACCAGCCTGAAAGAATCACTTCAATCTCAGATTGATGGTTAGTGAAAGATAATTCCCATAGGAAAATAATGAACTCAGTAATAAAACAAAACCTCGTTGTATCGTATGGTTTTTAAATGGGTTATATGAAATCAATAAATTTCAAAACGGGTTTTAATGAAAAGTTCTAAGATCGATCATGAACGCAACAGCCATGAAAATCACCGTAATGAATGGTGTTCTCAATTACAGTCTAAGTAATCCTAAAATCATAAATATTATGAACGTTAGCGTCAGATTAGAGAAGGACTAACGTCCCCAAGGAGTTAACTGTGAATTATTCTGAAGTAACATTATGAGCTATTTGAATATACGTATAATAAATAATATGCAAGTCATTCAGGTTTACAACATGTATAAAACCCGTAAGTGTTTTTAGTAACCATTCAACTCACAAATGGATCTTAGAACGTTTAATTTATTACTCGATTACTAATACATTCACATTATGTTTTTGCATTGTTACATTTTCTCTGAAGTATTATATTATATTAATTTGTTAAGCCGTATCTTACCATTCTATACACCGATGACACAACTATACTTATTGTAAGTGTGAAAAGTTCTGAAGATCTCCTAACGCAAGGACAAATAGCTTTAAAACTGCTCCAAGAATGGGTAAAAACGAATAAACTGATTTTAAGTATTAAGAAAAATCATTCCATTTATTTCTTCAAGTTAAACCTGTCAAATTCTGGTCTAACTTTGAAAATTATCTCCGATCACATAAACGAGTTCTCTGTTATTTAAAATAGTTAACAAAGTTTCTTGGTATTTGTATAGACAAGCGCTTATATAGGAAAGAACATAATCCCAACTCTGTAAAACATTATCATCCGTCTCTTATATTAAAATATACTATAAGAAAATTTAATAGGTTTAAATAAATTTTAGATACTAGCTTTTTCTTTACAGTTCATCGCGTACACTTTCACTCCATACCGAATATTGTGCGTTGATTCATTGGGGCAAGTCATCAGACGCAATTAGAGCCTTTAAAATACAAAAACCGAAATCTGAATAATAGCAAACATTGAATCGTTAGAGCCTTTTTGAGAATATTTTAAAGGTTTCAAAAGTTTACTATTTCCCTCGGTGTATTCCGACTGTCCCACGAAGAGGTAACGCATTTGATTTAATACTACTTTCTCATTCACAAATCGATAATTTTGATACGTTACATACTTTTTAATAAAAGTACTTAAAATGTTCTGCAAAAATTACATACTGCTAATCTTTGTAGAAACAAAATAGTGACCGAAAGAAAATATTTTAAATATTTGTACTTTTTCTTTGAATAAGTTGGCCTACAATACTGATTTTGTTAGGTTTGTTAAACAAAATTTAATTTTCACAAATTTAATAGATCCAAACTAACTAAAGAAAACTAAATAGCAATGAAAATTTTATGATAAAACAAAGTCATTTAAACTGGATCCCGTCCACAGCGACACACTGATAATAACACCGAACAAATGACTTGCACGCTCTTGACTATAACTCCTAAGGAATCCGAAGAAGTTCGTCTTGGATAACGTGTTTCAAATCATCATCATTGTTAAAACTATGGTCGTACGATTTTTCCTTTAACTACCCCATAAGAAGAAGTCACAGAAAGTTATATCAGGTGTTCGGAGTAGCCATTCCAAAAAATTACTTCCACGACTGATCCAACGCCCATGAAGGTTGTTATTTAGTAACTCTTTCACTGAGCTTGCGTAGTGAGGTGGAGCACAATCTTGCTGAAAAATTGCTTGGAATATTTCAGGAACCGAAACATAAGACAACACATGATAATTTAAGAACTTGTTCTTACCTATTCGCAGTCATGATATTGTCTGGAATGACATAAGACAACACGCTATTAGCATTGACAGTGGCCCATACAGCAATTAATTTTGATTAAATAAATTTTTGTACAAGAACGTGAGGGTTCTTGGAGTTGTAATAATAACAATTATGGCTATTAACAACCATTGCGATAGAAAATGGATTTCTTTGAGAAAATATTACGCATATGCCAATCAGTATCACACTCATGAAAATCAATGATGCACGAACAGAATTCTACTCTTCTGTCCTGATCATCTTCACGTAGATTATAAACGAGGTGGCTTTTGTAAAAATTAATTGTTTTTCCTGACAATTCTCTGCACTGAAAATTTGGGAACTCCAGTTTCAAGTGCTACCTTTTTCAGTGATTTGGGTTTACCGGGTGAGCGTAGTAATGAAGCGTATCCAGATCTTCTATTTCCTGAACTAGTGTCCGAGAGTACTTTTTCACTACGCTTCCAGTTTCCAACAACAAATTCTTCCACGTAATTATTGATGCTTTGGATGGAGGTTGAACACCCGGGAAGACAAGCTGAAATCTTCTGACTGATTCCGTAATGTTATGAAAAGCAATTGCCCACGCAGAACATTTTTCTTTACGAGCAACTCTAAAAAACATTTTGCAAATAACAACCTCCGTAAAACTGGATCCAAAAGAATTACGTTATACTGTTATGTTTTAATATAGTTATTAGTTTAAATCAATCAGGTGTTTAAACAATTAATTTAACGACTGTTAAACAACACCTGTTCAGCATTCACTTTTAATGCTGCAATACAGTGAGTGTTGTAAAAGAGATAAAAATTATTCTTTATTATTACTTTATTTAAATCAATTAGTTACTAATAGCTTTTGAAAAATTAAATAATCAATAATCCTTTTTATTCTAACATTGAGTACTTAAACCATTACAAAGAAAATCATATCTAGAAATAATCTGTAATTATTACACATTAAATTAACATTAGTTTAACTAATTTAATTATTATCATGTTACGTTGTTATATATTTAGTATTGGTTATTAATTAGTATAAATAACATAATATATTATTATTTCGTATTTTTTATTTTTTATTTTTTCTATTTATAATTGTAATTCGTCATAAGTAATTATTAAGTATAATTTTATTAATTTTTAACTTAAAGTAGCTAAAATAGTTTATAATATAAATAGTGCATGATGAATAATTTTGAGTGATATCATAGTTCATATATTTTGGACGTAATTTACTATATATAATGCATTTTTAAAACTAAGAATAATTTGTAATAATTATGGCATATTGCCAAAACCAGTCAACGGCCGAATAAATAAATAAATACAAAAATAAATTAAATTAAAAACATGTATTGAGTCCGATGAATGATATGTATAATAAAATAATACATTGTGCTGTAAAGTTCCAGGTTCTTTCGGGATCGGCTTTTTGATAAATAATAAAATTTCCTTTTAGACTTACAGCAACAAATTAATTACTGCAGTGATAATTACTAATAAATAATAATTTATTTTTACTTAATAAAAGTAAAAATGATTTCCGACTACTTCAGTACAAGAAACGGTAGGAATTCTTTATTTAATCCTTCCCTTCTGTTACAAACCCAATTTTTTTTTTTTTCATCCAATGGTGTGCGTGTTCATTTCGTTTTGTAGGTGTGCATATCAGAAATATGAATATAAATAAAAATTTTAAAATACACTGGAAATTTATTGCCTTTTAAATTACAACTCCTATATTTAGCGGCTTATTTTTACTTTGAAAATTCGGTAATGAATAGGACATTCATTTAAGGTTTCATGTGGTAAATATTTTGTTAATATACATGGTTTCACGTTCTGTGCGCATTTTTGTAAAACGTTTTTTCCAAACCAGAAAGACAAATTGTATTCAAATTGATGTATCATATACGTTTCTCATACGCAATTCAAAGAACTCTATATGGACGCATACGTTAAATAGGTTCAGAATAAAAGAAAATAAACAAAAGAAAACGAGTAAGAGTAAAAAGCTTAAACTCAATATGTTCTTCTGTTTGTCACTGTTTCTTCCCCTTTTCTTTTCGCCCCTTGCTCTTTCTTCTCTTTGTCGCTGCTCTTAAATGTACTACAAAACGAAATTTGACAATGTACAAATGAAATTCTCTCTTCAGGTGTCAGTCGAGCAAAAAGTTTCATTAAAAGAACCAAGACGCCTACAAGAAAGGAATGTTCCTTTCATTGTTTTCAGTTAAGTGCACTTACTATATTTGAAAGTATTGTACTGTATTGAGAAGATGTTCCTGTCTTATTTCTTTACTCACTTCCTCATTTAATACTTTGATTGAAGCTGTACAGAGTCACATACCGTAAGAGTTATTTCTGTCACTTTACATAAGGCTACCATTGGTAAATAAATTGGATTCTTCATAAGTTTTATTTTAATTATAACTGATATTACCAAACTACACTACCATAGTCTATTTAAATGTATGAAGCGGCTTATTACTTTATCGATGGTTGATAATACAACAATCTATCTTCAATGTGGCGAAGTAGATTGATACATTTTCTGTATCTAGTGCCCCCCCCCCCCCCGTATATTTAAAAGTTATAAAAGAATCATTCCCAAATAAAATTACGATATTTATCTTAAATGTGTGTGCACTTAAATGATGCTTATCTACGAGTTAGCATTTGTTCTCAGGTTATTGATTTCAATTTACTACTATGCAGTTCTGAAGAATCATTTTTTATTTTTCCAGTTTATTTTACATTAGTTTAACTTTTTTTTAGAAGAACACCACTCATAAGCAGGACCCTCATGCATGAACGATACTTGATTGTAGCATCAAAAGGGTACGTTTAAATATTAAAAGATTGGATGTTTAAAAAAATATATAAAATAGCAATTGACTTACGTCATGTATTTTTACGTACAACCGTAGTCGCAAAATTTAATATACAACTTTAATAATATACTTTGATAATTTTATGTTAATACAAAATAATTATTGTTTAGAACATTCTACTAGGAACTTTCTAGAAGATTAGCTTAGCAACTGAGACAACATGCCTAATTTATTATATTTGTTTATTATCAAAGTTAACATTTTCACATTTCTTTACGTGTGATTGAAATCAAATAATCACATAAATAAATGACAAATAAATTCTCACAATAAATCATATAAATAAATTCACATGTGTAACTTATTTTGCACCTATACTACTATAAAATTTAATTTAATGTTCTTTAATAATATACCAAATTATTTGTGAGATAATTCTTATTTTTATGAACCACATACTCCATCAAACCATTTTTGGACAACCTGCATAGTTTATGAAATTTAAATTCTAAATTTAAGATTATATTTTACCACTTATAAATAGGTGCGCAATAGTCATTCAATGATGAGTATTGTTCGTGAGTTGTGTCATTGTCATAAAGTTGAATAAGTTTTTTTGTCTTTCAGAGTTCGGTATCTTGGTATATAGGTCTATAACAAAGAATCGTATTGATATTACAAGTTTTAAAAATGCAGAATTAAAATTAGTTTAATAATTTTATGTTTACTGAGAACAAATAAGATTACCAGAAAATTCACCACAAACCTCTGCTCCACCTATTTCGGAACTGACGATTGGGGTTACCTGGTAATAATGTCGACAGTTCAATTGTAGATTATTGGGTTACATATTTATTGGTTTGTCATTTTTATTTAATCTGTTGGTATGCCTGGGTGATTTTTTTCACTTATACAAGTGATATTAAGAACTGTATGAAGTGTACGACTGGAACAGTATAAATTAGCGAGCATTAAACAATGTCCTGAACATTTTTGATTGAAAACGTAGTTTAGCTATAACAGTTTAGCTGAGCCAAAGATTCATGTTGGTTTGAAAAGGATTTATAAAAAACGTTAGTTTCTAGTATTACTTTATTTTTCGGATAATATGTATAAGTAAATAGATTACCTACCATTAAAAATAGCTCTTTCATTCGGATTTTAAGTTGTTGAAGTAGGACCAAACTTCTATTTCATTAGTTTAGTGGTTCAGTTGGTAATTAAACAATACAGTTTTACAATAGATATTAAACGTGGTGTTTCATTCTTAATGGTATTCTGTCACTCATTCTTCATTTTTTATATGTCCAACTGTTTCTGTATCTTTTCAACGGGAATCAACCCTCGTCTGGTACCACCTTTTATTTGTCTCAAGTATCTCATCTCTGCAGCTTGCAACCTGCATAACTATTTTTGTTATTATCTATGATTTAGTTCCATTAAAATAAATTTGAGCAATCATTATTGTGTAGAATGTTATCTTCAATTCCTTCCTTGTTTTATTATTTAATATTCTACTTATTGTTCCGCACAAAGCTTGAAACTTCTTAACCTTTGTCTCTACATCATCATCTCTGTTGCAGCTGACATCATATCCTAGATAACTGAAACAAGACACCTGCTACAGCATCTGACAGTACAGGACAGGATTGACTGCTAGAACGGACAGGAAATTTTCCTTTGAATGCCGTTAATTTAGTTTACAAAAAGGGCATTTTGAAATTTTAGTTGCGTAATATTATTTAACATATATGTACTGAAATTTTGAGATCATTATCTGGATCTCAAATAAATTGATCAACAAATAATATTGCATTATGAGCAATCAGCATTCCTCTCTTTACTGCAATTTTTCATCTTTTAAGTAAGTCATGAATGTTAATATTAAATAAAGTTGGTAATGTACTCCCTTTTATCATTCCTTGTATAATAACAATGTTTTTGGGTTGTACCATAGCGTATAGAAGAGATACTTTTCTATACGCTATGGTTGTACTACAATATTCGAAGCAATCAATTAATTTGTTTTATTTATCGTTTTCATAATTTTTAACTAATTTTACTCATCGGCAGTCAATAAAATAACTACTCTATTGTACCGCGTAACGTAAGTTTCAATAAATAGTTAAAAGAAATGCAGGTACATACTTTGTTTCTGCTTTAATATTATTTTTTATGGGATTTATAAATGGACAACGTTATATTTTTCCTAGAAATAGGAAAACACAATTTTCCAGTTAAATATGACTGACCAGAAAAAAGTTTATTAACAACTCGAGTATTTCCTAGTGTTGTTGTTTAGGTCATCAGTCAAAAGGCTGGTTTGAACCTCCAGAGGTTTAACTAAGTAAAATAAAGAGTGAGGTGGTTTACATTTTCCTTCCTCACTGAGTTGAAAAGTATACTTATCAGCATGCCAGGTCCTCCGAAAAGCATATATTAATGAAATTCATTACTTTCAGAGGAGATAACTCTGATAAGTGTATTTTACACTTCTACCTCTTCTGTTCTTAAATGATTCAGTCATTTAATCGGCTGACCATGTGGTAAGAAGCGGAACTATATTTTATAGCCCTGAAACTAACATATTGAGTGCAATAATTTAACAGGCCACCTGTCTGTTACGGGCAATTCCCTAGTATCACCGCCTAACTAGTAAATTCTGAAATAGTGAACATTAAACACATATTACTATTAAAAATAGAACTTTGAATAACAGTAATTAAAATAGTAATTTTATAAGGGGATAATATGCTTATCACAAATCCACAGATAATTGATATCATACTAAATATATATTTATTTTTATTTTTATTGATTTAATAAATTCATCATACATCACAACCCGTACTTAGCTCATTCCCATAGTTTTAAACGAACATATTATACTAGTTTCAAACAAACTAATAATTGACAGATGGTAGTGAAAGATAACCAGAGTAATACGGGTTTATGAATGTTTACAATAATACACGTTATGTCAAGCTACTAAGTGTATAATTACAAAGTAATCGACGAACATCGGATACAATCTACCGGGCATTTACGTGACAATTAAGTTGTACAAGTCATAAAAGTTGGGCTGTGTTGTTCTGTATCATAAATTTTGTAGTCGAGTATGTACAATTATTTTTGATTTGTTATTGAGTTTCAATTCGAGACAAGTTACTTTAACATAACTTAAATATTCTTTTATTGTCAGAATAACACTATCAATTTTTTTCAAACTCTTTATCATTTCAAAAGTTCTGAAATACTAAATTAACTGAGATGTTGCACGAAAAAAAACGATTATTATTTGAAAAAAGATGAATTTTAACTACTCAAAGTAGTTTAGTTTTAGTTTGTTCAACAGCAAACTTTAACGAATTGTCGTCATTTACACATCATCGTATATATCTAGTGTAACAAATTCTTCAAATTTTTGTCTTGAGAAAGTTGACTGTTACATGCACAAAATACAACTCGCTTTTCAAGTACTGTGAAGTATATTAAGTAACCGTGGCCGTTTATTTCTGTCGGTAACCAAAGATTTCCTTTCTTCATGTGTTACAATGAAAACAACTAGCGCTGATAAACACCTACTATTTCCCCTATCACAATGAACTCTCCCTTTGGGTACAACCACTGACATTCCGCCTGACAGAGTGAACATCCCATGAGAATAGTGGTTCTGTCAGAAACCGCCACATAGTGTTCACATTTTCACCTCTACCTTTCCTTTCCTACAGACAACATTAACGCACACCTTACTACAGCCAATTTGCATAAAATATTACGCACAGCCATTTCATAAACATTATAACAGTATTTAATTTTCTCCATTATACGATTACTAGCAACGTTACGGCCTATTTGAAAATTATTTACAATACTTAAATACAATGTACAACTTTGTATTAAGTTTTTACGTTCTATCTTCTTTGGTTTGGTAATTAAAATTTCCAATTATTTTAGGTAACTAGATTATTGCTCTTTACAAAATGTTAACCTAAACGTCACAATTACTTCTAAATTACTTTAATATTATTACTATTGTAATTTTCTAATAGAGAAAAGTATATTCTTTGTTAAGAGTATTTACATGTTTGATCGACGAGCCCCATGCATGTTAGCTACGCTTCCCATATTCTCCTCGAAAATCAGATTCCTTTTCACGGTCAAACCGAAAACTACAGAAACATTTAAATTCAGTTTCAAATATATAAAATTACATCCTGTCATACTTACCATCGCAATTTTATTTTCACCGATTAAAATTTTTCTAATTTTCTTATACTTTTTCAAAGTACATTCCTATAATTTCATAATGGGTAAAATTTTATTATTGTATTTACAGAATGTTTACAGAAACAATCAAATATTATAATAGAAACAATGTTATCGTATTTACAGAAACAATCAAATACTACTAGAATATTATAATTCTATTTCTTCTTCATTTTCCATTTGAAATTATCAAAACGTTATGGTGGTTTATTTGTCAAATTAGAATATATTTTCTTCCTGTTTGTTTCATATGTTATCGTTTTCCAAAATTCATCTGAAGGTATTGTAAAGCGTTTCTACTAAGGTTTTTGTTGACAGCTAGTTTATAAAACACAGTACTACTCGTTGGTAGATTTTTGCTTAGTTTAAGTTTGACGTTGTTTTATTAATGAATTTTGACGTTTGGGCTTTTGTTCTTTCTAAAACCAGAGAGGTAAATGAAAATATGAAATATTTTTCATATCTATTTTAAAATATATCATTTTTTTAAATATATGAAATATTTTTCCTCTTTGTGAGATAAGAGTTAGTCTAAATATAAGTAAACGCCAAAAAATTTCGTTTGTCAGAACATATCCAATATCTTTTTAATACGATAACTTGATTTTTAAAATAAAAACGTAAATATCAAACACAAAAACTAGCCTACACGGTTAAGAATAAAAATGAATTCAATTTCCTACTAAAAATGTTTCAAAATGACTTTACGTATCAAACAATGGAGTTTCGTATGTACAAGCAATTTGAGTATTGGTACAGTGTCTTTCTTTCTTTAAAGTTATTAAACGTAAGATCTACGAGACGATAGTTTCTAAGTGAAAAACGTATTTCCATACTACAGTTTCCTATCAGCATTTTACACTTTAGTGAAAAGCTAACTGCTCGAAAAGTACCATCTGACTAATAAATTTATATTAAGTACGAACGAATAGATATTTCAGTGAAAACTGTGATTTATAGTTTAACTTCGTTTGTAAACTACTTTTAGATAAAGTATAATTTTGGGTAGATGTGTAAACTGAAATTTTGACATGTTAGTTTAGTTTCTAATGCTATAGATAACTTCACCATGTAAATACTTTCAATTTATTAATTGCTTTCTTGTAACTTGTTTTCGTTGATTTGCAGTTTCATAGATAATATATATTATCTATGATTCGATAATCTGATATTTCAGAATTTTTTACTTTCTCTTGCCTATATAAAAAGGAAAGTATTGTTTTCATGTCGATTTTTCGAAATCAAGTCTTCACCGGATCTACACGTTTTCAGACCCTCTGAACCCAAAAATTATGTTTTTAGAGATTGGTCTGTGTGTGCGTGGACAGAATGTCTCAAGAACAGAACCTTGTACGAACTTGAAACTTGAAACTTAAGCTAAACACCACTACCGGACCCGACACGAACATTTTCATCAAAATCGGTCAATCGGAAGTAGTAGTTTATTCATGTCATTTTTTACTTTTTTGCGATTTTCTCAAAAACTGGTACTACGATGATTTTTAAAATCGCCACGTTTATTAAATTTTTTATGCTTTACAAGATAGGAAAGGCTTCATGTCAGCTAAAAATCTTGGAGAGGCTAAAAATCTTGTTTTTTTAAGATTGCTGCTTTAATATGCATTTTACCGCAACAATGTATTAATTAAAGTTGTAGAAAATTTAACGTCTAACATCTTTCATTTCAAACATTTCGTTTGTATAACGCTTAGTTTAGCGGTAATTAGTAATTTTCTGTTTTTTTCTCACGAAAATGTGTTAAAAGGTCTATTTTTTACGATTTCAGCCTTAGTATGCATTTTACGACAAAAGTGTATAATAAAATTTATAGGAAATTAAAAGATCTACAACTTTTATTTTATGCATTTTTCTCTACAGAGCCTAGTTTAGCGTGAAAGAGTGATTATCCGTATCATTAAGCCAAACTGAGGTTTATTTTCATATTGCGTCTTTTAATTATGATTTAAATTAGGTTATGTTTATTGAGGTTAGTTTTTTGTTAGGTTATTTTGTTCATAATTTGCATTGGCAAGAGAAAGTTGTGTAAGTGTTTCACACCAGATTTTTAAGGTTAATTCTAGTGTACCTGATTTCAGTCTATCAGTTTTTCAAGCTTTTTTAAATACTGTTCCAATTTTGATTGAAGATATTAGATTATAAAGAATAACAATTAAACTAGACAATCACAAGTTCAAAAACAAATCTTTATAATGCATCCTGCAGGTTGAAATTATTTTTATTTCATATAATGAATTTATATAATAATTTCACCAACCTTCTTTTTAAACTGCGTCACTTTTATTTTTATTCTTACTTACACGTGTTCCGGTGGATCCACCATCATCAGAGTAAATAAAAAATTGAAACTAAAAATTTTTTATCTCACTTATTTAAAATTTACAGAAGATGATACATCTTCAGTCATTTGTATAAAGCTTTTAAAACATTATTTACTTTGATGATGGTGGTTCCACCGAAACACGTGTAAGTAAGAATAAAAATAAAGGTGACGCAGTTTAAAAAGAAGGTTGCTGAAATTATTATATAAATTCATTATATGAAATAGAAGTCACAAGTTCACTTTAAAAACTACTAACTATAATCCAAGTATTAGTGATATTTTTAGAAAACATTCATCTCAACATAAATTTCCGACTTTAAATTAATTTACACACCTATGTGTGCTTAAAATAACCTGTTCCCTTAGGAAATAACTTTTATAAAAAATTTACTGTATTTAGATGAATAGTTTTTGCATATATGTCATCATATTTTGCGTTTGTTTTGGCCATTCAATAATGAAAAAATAATGTCGTACTTGACCGTACACAGGAATGTTATTATTGCTGATGAAAAGTAGTCTAAAAGTGTAGACCAAAGAGTTTCAATGGTTCACGTGATGTTAAGAATATAATGCCGTGAGAAACCACGAATTAATTTGTACAAAACTTTAAATGTGTACTAATTATAAAGAAACCACTTTTCCATTATTAATGTTATTCTTGTTACAAATTTTCTGCAAAATACATTTTGTATTTAAGTATACGTATTACCATAAAACACTCAATAGAATTGTATTTAGTAAGCATTAAAAAGTAATTATTCATGTAACGAGAAACATGTCTCATGGGCGATACGGCACCATTAATAATAATCTAAGATATGATAGGAATGAAGCAATTTCAACCTAAGGTTGTATAAATATGAACAAAGTCCAAGGGTGTACTGAATGGTGGGGAATTTTGTTGGTGTTGACAAATAGAGTCACGAAGTAGCAGTGGGAACTGTTTTGTCCAAGAACCAATAACCGTCCGTAAATCACTTGGGATATTCTCAGGAGTCTGATATTGCACGAGGGCTCCCACACGCGCGCGCGCACCCTGCATATACCAATACAACCGTTTTCGCCTGTCTTATACCTTCTTCTTCACCAACACTATTTATTCAAGACAAGTGAATGCGGAAGATATTCTTCCCATTATGATATCTAAAAAAATAAATCCTTTCATATCCGGCACCAATCCAAAAAGAAATAAGATGACATAAATTCTTATGATCTCTATCAAATCCTTCAGTAGGCAATATTATTTTTCTTTTTGTAATAAATGTGGTGATTCTTAGAAACTTCATACAAAACATATAATACACCGGCTTGAAAAGCAGTTTAAACATTGGATATTTCACATATTCATATGAAACTCGCATTAAATCTCAGGTCTAGCTTCTGCTTACCGTATGTTATTTTACGGTTTACAAAAGTTTCAGTTGAACTAATTCAGAAATACTTATTTTGAGTCCAAATAAATTTGTATAAGTTTAGTCCGTATTTAAAAATATAAATTTAATAAAATGAAGTAAATTTATAAAATTCAATTACTCAAAAAAACCAGTGCTTACGATTTTATTTGATTTTAACTTTATTGCTCAAGTGTAAGATTTTATCTTACTTTAAAACTATCGATGAATTACTTACGTGTACTTACTGCAACAATTCAATTTAAATTTATTGAGACGACAAATCATAAACGCTATTATAAAAACATTCAGATCTTACCTTACATTATACACGTTGCTGCTTCAACATTCGGACCACACGCTTCGCAGAATAAAACAGAAAATCAATAAACATTCGTTTTTACCACCAATTTTTATAAAATAGCTATAATATTGAAAATCTCTGTACGAATGCATTATTTTAAACATGAAGTCGAGAGTTTTGATTTAAGAATAAATTATAAAAAACATATTTTTCCGGCAATGGTGCAAACAGAAAATGATGAAATGTTTGACCTTTATTTAATTGAAAATAATCAAAGGTTTTACAGAATTTGAGTGCAAGGAAACATATATTATGAAACTTACACACAGTAAAATAACAATAAATTTATGCACTCATAAATTGTAAATTAAAAACTAATATTTTCAACCGTGAATTTAATGATTCCTTGCTACACTATGTTTATATTCAATTTAATAAAACAGCAAGCAAATTTTACCAGAAATTTTGTATTTGTTATCAAAACAAGTCAATTGTAGGACAGCGGATGTTTCACCCTACTCTTAGCACAGTTGCCGTTGCACAGCAGTTTAATAATATTAAATTACTCCAAGCTGACGTTTCTGAAAACCCTCTCTGCCATCTCCTTACCCTAAAGCACTCACGGCCATGTTTAAGTAAGATATTTTAAACATTAAACGTCTCCGATGCTGTTTTCTCTCTAGAATTTCATATTTATTACTTATTTAATTAAAATATTTATTAATTTCTTCTTTTTTTCTAATTTTAACAACTTCATTGTAAATTTTCTGTAATAATGAATACTTAATAATGACAAAAAGTTTTTAGAATCATTCTGTCAAAAGAATTTCTATAGGGAACATAATATTATATAATGAATCATTCATTATTATTGATTTGCCTCCATATTTAATAACTAATAATACAATATTAACGCAGTTTTTAGTGATGTATTTTCTTGATGAAATTTCCTTTCATCAGTTCGTATTAACGACGAATTAATGTCGACGACGGGGTGCGGTTATTTCGTACTTTAAGTATAGAAATCTGTAACAACATCGATAGATTTTTGCCATAATGGATTAACTGACAACGTTGTATGTGTTTTTACTTTCTCTTGCCTGTATGAATACATCGGAAGAAAAGTTTTGCTTTCATGTCAATTTTTCGAAATTGAGTTTTCTCCGGATAGATGTACACGTTTTCCGACCCCCTGAACCCACATGTTTTTTAGCGATTGTTCTGTGCGGAGGTGTGTGTGTTTGCGCGCGCGTGTGTGCGTGTGTGTGAACAAAATATCTCAAGAATGGAACATTGTACGAACTTGAAACTTAATACTTAAGTGGTTCAACTAGTGGACCCGACGCGAACATTTTCATCAAAATCGGTCTACCAGAAATAGGTAGTAGTTTTTTCGTGTCATTTTTTTTCAGTTTTTGCGATTTTTCAAAAACGGCTCCTCCAATTTTTTTTAAAAATCGCCTCATATACTCAAATGTTTATTGTCTACAAGATAGGGTAGGCGCCATGTCTGCTGAAATTCTTGGGAAGGTTGTTTTCTCGTAAAAAAATTATTTTTTAAGATTGCGGCTTTAATATACATTTTAGCGCAAAAATGTATATAATAAAATTTGTAGAAAATTTAAATTCCTATATCTTTTATTTTATTTATTTTTTTTGTATAACGCTTATTGTAGTAAAAATTAGCGATTTTCTGTTTTATTTTCTCACGGAAACGAGTAGAAAATCGATTTTTTTTAAGATTTCAGCCTTAGTATGCATTTCACGACAAAAGTGAATGTAATCAAATTTATAGGAAATTAAAAGATCTACAGCTTTTGTTACGATAATTTTTCTTAACAGAACCTAGTTTAGCGCGAAAGAGTCATTTTCCGAATTTTTAAGCCAAACTGAGATTGATTTTCATATTGCGTAAAGACGCAATAAAGCGCAATAAAGCGTTTCATAAGTTTCATAAGTTTTTAAGCGTTTTCATAAGTGAAAGCACTTATGATTAAAATTAGGTTATGTACAATGAGATAAGTTTTTTGTTTATTTCTAATGTTGTATTACTAATTTTAGGTTATATTTATAATTATTTGCATTAGCAAGAGAAAGTTGTGTGAGTGTTTCACACCAGATTTTTGTATCTTTATAGCTAACTTTACCAGATAGTTCAGACTTTAATTTGAATACCGGCATAATGGGTTGAGCGCTGAACATCGGAGTGCTAGATACAACAAAACAATAGTGTGTCTCATAAAACTTTAGATTGACAGATAAATTTTTATTAACCAAGGGTGAAAAGAAGTTAAATTACAAAAAGAAATGGGGGTTTATTGAACAGCAGCTGTTTCGAAGAAAAGTCTTCGACTCTTTGATTGTTTTATATTTCATATGTTTTACTATTGATATAAGAAATTTACTTAGGTTGTTTAAAATTCAATTAGTTAAAGTATATTTTACTACTACTAAAATGATGTTAAAATTTATGTACTGTATTTATTTTTTAACAAGGTATAATACTTTTGTAATCAGTTTTTAAATTTAAGTATAAACTTAGAGCAAAATACAAATCGCTGAATTACATATTATAATAATACATTTATAAAATTAATATACTCGTACTTAAAAAAATTTTATTTAAGATACAATTTGAATTTTTTTATTTAACATGAATAATTTTATAATTTTTATTATACATTTATAATATTTTAAACATTATACATTCATAAAATTATAAAATTTGGAGTGTTTCAAACATCTAATTCTTAACTGAACAAAACTTAACTTTAAAACTAAAACTGACTCTAAACTGTACTCTTGTATTTTGAAACAAAAAGTAGGTAAAGCTGAAGATGTCGATGAAGTCCATGACGGAAATGATAATGATGCTGATTACGAGATACGATGATGATGATAATTTTTCTTATTGTTGTGACAAGATTCTTATTCTGACTGTCTTTCTTCCACATGATACGCAATATGACCACTTTTCGAATGTTTTAACCTAGTCACCCTTATAATAATGACTTTTATCTTTCAAAATATTTGAGGTATGTGAGGTTAAATATTTTTGTATCTGAGACAGGTCAGGGAAGCGATCCTCTTTATCTGCTAACCTGTGGCTACAGATCAAGTTCTTCCAATTCATATGAGTATAACACATATTACACGTACAGGTACAAGGATGTAATGCGATTTTATATTTGACTTCCCCTGGTTGGATTTTTGTTTTAAAAGTAGGAAGTTTCGTTAAACTGAAGTTTTAGTTACCTTTTAAAATGAGAATTGTGATTTACGAGTGCATTTCGCTACAAAATTGTTACTCAATTTTTATATTGACAAGATTATCGATAAGGTCAGAAGAAATCTTGGATTGCTTCTCTGGGTGACTGATTCCGTTCCAGAAGTACGATTTTAAGATTACACAAAGCAATTGTAAGACTCTCGCTTGAGTACTACTCCACCCTCTGGAACTATGACAGGGAAGTCACAAGCAATAAATTGGGGGCTGTCCAGAAAAAACAGGGATAGCCGTTATCTCATTGTGGGATTTATGTCAGAAGCGCGTCTTATGAGGATGGTTGTAGACCCTAGGATTGTCTACACTGAAGATATGAAGAACCATACATGTTTACAAGAAAACTGTGTGTAAGAATACTGTAAGTATACAAGATCCTGAATGGCCATATTGATGCGAATATAACAAGGATTTATGGCTGGTAGTCCAAATATGGATAGTAAGAAGTGTAGTAACTGGTTTGTGTACAAAAACAGTCACGACTTGGAACCTATGAGAGATGCATTGCCATGTTAAATGCATAGCTGTATTAACAGCGTATGTGCCGATGCAAAGGCGTTGGGGTTTTCAACACTAAGTTGAAACATTTCAAGAAGTTCATGAATACATGAGTAAAGTGAAGTGCAGCTGTGCTTTAGTGAAGTTTACATTTTTGCAAATTTAGTGTTTTTCATGATGCATGCATATTTTAGTGAATAATTTCTTGCACTGTAGTATCAGTAAAAAAACTGATAAATAGTAGCCTACAATTAATATTTTTGCTATTCATAAACTTTTATGATGACCCTTTGGGTGGACAGGTGTCGAGGTAGGTACTAGGTAATTAGATTAGTTTTAATGTTCAGTGAACGTTATGCCAATCCTTAAGGTTTATGTATAGTTTCTTTCCAGTTAGGCCAAATACATAGGGTACACTAAGGTTTCAATACTGTTCTATTAATTTTATTTGATGCACTTGCAAGTAAAGCAAGAAATGAAATAAATTACGAATTCAAGTATTTAACAAAAGTAATAAATTAATTAAAAAATACAGTTCTAAATAAATATTAATTTAATTAATCAAAATAATAACACATAAAACTAATAAATAAATATTTTATAGACACAGCAACCGCTCAGCTGGACTACTCTACATTATGCAGAATTATTATGAATTAATACTCTGAAAAATTAATATTAAATAATTAACTTAAGTTAAAACGAATACTATCTAAACATATTATACAATATATTTCTTAAGAAAACTTATGTTTTGTTATATATTACAATAATTTTAGTTGCTACTACTTTGTAACTACTTTGTTAGAAAATATTATGTTCACTTCAGTAAACAGTGATCAGATAAATAAGGAAGTCTAAGTAATGCTTGGTTCAGAAAAAGAGGTAAATTACTGACTCAAATTTATATTAAATATACGGTGAAAAATAAACTCTTTTTACTATTTATTCCAATTCTTTTTATCAGGATAAGTAGAATATTACATAACTCTAGTATAAAAATATACGGTACAATGTAGCATCTAAATAAGGTATCTTTTGGCGAATCTAACTATGCGAATTCTTTAACAAAAAGAGAGAATAAAAACTGCTCGTGATTTTATTTATTTATTGATCAATATTTTATCCCTGTTTCTTTTGCGAGTGTACTTCTCTTTTCCTTCTTAATATCATAAGATAAATCCTAGTATTGATAGATACTATCTAAAAAGTGGGTTGTATCCAACATTAAGTATAACCAAACTTATTTATTGTATGTGCCCTTATTTACTTATTTATTTATTATAAGCACACATGCTTAGTATAACAATATCTTAGAGTACCTTTGTATCTTTTAACTCAGCAGTCACGATATGTTAGAACGCGCGCGCGCGTACACACGTTCTAGTAAGTGTTATCACAAAACTTATTACCATTATTCACCCGTAATATAACTAAATAAACTCTGCGTTAATAAATGTAGGTATTATTATTATTATTATTACTGCTATCAAATATTACCATTTACTAAATAACCTTTTTTAAAGATAGTTTAGTTTTGTTACCCGGCATCTTATGTAACAATCAGAACAAGTTTCTTTTACGGTAGGTGCCCCACCTTCGATTTCCGGTCACCTCTGAAATTTTTTCATTATTCATTTTTATCTTCGACAATTCACCGTCTGCCTTAGCCTTAAAGTGCACAACAGCCGGACGTAAAACCAAAAAGAAAGTTACGTTCTGATAATTAACAAGATGACTATAATAAAATTAATTACTGTAACATTGCGAATGAGATCTAGCCAATAACAGCCAAGGTCGGGTGTGAGGTTCCCGCTTCGCTGTTTCCGTTCCATCGACTCCAGCTACTTAACTTTTGTCAGTCAGCCACGGACGGTGCGCGATGTAGATAATTCTTTAAAGAGGTTCCTTTAAACCTTTACAATCAGCGTCAATAAATATGTTTACGGCCTAAAATTTTTTTGTTACAATACGAATACAATTTTTATTAAAATTTTTTAAAAATTAGGCCGCCTCCGTGGTGTAGTGCTTAGAGTGTTAGCCCACCAAGCGGAAGATACCGGGTTCGATTCCTGACGGGTCTAGAGATTATTATTAAGTGTCAAAACCCAATGTATAAAAGCCCAAAGTAGTCGCTAATAACCAAGATGTTGATGCGACTTAAAATAAATAAACTACGCATCAATTTTACAATGTAAAACTTGTGAGTTTCATTTTAAAAGAAAGTACATCAGTTTTGTAAATTGCTCTTGAGAAAAAGGCAGAACCGTTAACATTGTCATAATGGGCACCTGGACACAATACATTAGACACTAATAATTTATTAACAGCATATTAATAGCGTTATGACTACTCATTGTTTGTTGATATTTTACATCTCTTTTGTTTTTCTGATGTGAATGTAAAGCTTATAAATAACTCTCCAAAAATAAACGTAGGCCCTATTATAGGCCTATTCGTAATTTTCTTGACCGATAAAATTAATTTATATTTCTTTCATTTATATATTTTGTTATGGTAAATAAATCTTACGACGTTAAATGTAGATTTACTATACATTCATATTGCTTAGTTATACATGATATAGAAACGATTGTTACAAAGAAACAAGACCAATAAGGTAGATTTTGCAAAGACTATTAAACTCGTGATTTTTTTAATGTTTGCGTACGTGTTTTGTATAATTATTTTATTTAGTCGAATAATTGTTTAAATATGGTAAATCTTATTAATCTAATGTAATATTTGAAAAAACAAACTTAGTCCAGAAATCAGTTAGGATTCCCTTTAACCTATTGACATGAAACTTGCCCTGAAAGCTTCGTATCGGTTTGCTGTTTAATTCTTCAACTGATGGATCAACAGATTTCAAATATTTTGTATGACCGTTCAAGAAGAATAAATCTACAACTCTTAGTAACGTAAACTGTGGTTTAGTAACGTGAACAGCGGAGCCACAACGTGACAACGCAGGATACGGCGGCTGAAAGTCAATTGGCTCTGTGCTGTGTGCTAGGCCACTATGCTCCGCCTTCATCTGCAGTCTTTTGTTAGTCGGAATATAATTAGGGATCTCTTAGTTCAAGAATTCTGCTAATATTTTAAAATAATTTTGATTAATAATTAATAAAAACAATTAGAAAAGAAGTTCGGAAATGTGTCAATAATTGGTGTATTTAATCACTCACGATCATTTCAACGACGGTCATATCAACTGGTTTTTCAATTTTTTAACTGTGTATTTCCCTAATAAAGTTAAAACAAAATACATAAAAAATAAATAAATAAATACAATAAATGTGTATCTTCCACATTATTTTTCTAAAAACTAAAATATTTGTATGTTTTAAATTTCCAAACCATTATTTTTCGACGTAAAACATATCGAATTATTTTTAATTTTGATACTGACAATAATCATTTTTATACCTTGTGAAATAATTAAATCTTCTATATTTTGTCAACGAATTGCATCAACTTTAAAATTAAGACTTAGGCTTATATGTGATTTTTAATTAAAAAGTAGCGTATTAGTTTGCAAATTACTGTAGTTCCTTTTTCATTATCCCAATAATTTAACATATTGTATCCAGAATGCCCAACGTTAACAAAATAGCATGACCCATTTGCTTGACATTGAAAATATTTTTTGCAGAATACATTAAATTTTACTACTGTTATAACTAAAAAATATATAGAAATCAAAATGAGTTTATTATTAAAAACAACAGATATATTGCGAAAGAAATGAAAAATTAAAGATTAAAAATCAAAATAAACATTTCTGAAACGAAACTCAAATTTTATGTACTGGGGAAGCAGCTTAAGTTTTCACGAAAAGTACTTTAATGTAAACAACATTAACATGTTACTATTTTTTTGTTTATATAAAATATATTATTTTATATTGAATATCGACAATTCCAACAAATCCTATTATTTTAAACTGTTCACGTAGTTATTTTTGTATGAATAAGCTTATAAGTTTATAAGCTAATCGAATTAATTGAAGATAAATTTATACTTATGAAAAATGAGGAAAGCCGTTAAACTTTTTCAATAAATTTTGTAAAATAATAATTCCTTAAAAAAGAATAATTACCCTGAGAAAAATTATACTTCATTCTTCGATTAATAACAAAAACAGAACATCAGGAATTGTATGGAGTCAATATGCTTATAATGTGTAGTTCGCTGTGTATGATATTCTGTCGATGGTTCTAGTGGATGAAAATTGATTCGTTATATTTTTAAAATTTAGTACCAGAAATTTAAAAAATCCAATAAAATTTTGAACCAATTTGGGGTATAAGATAAGTAACAATATTAGTTTTAAAAAGCAATTTTATGTTACCTAAAAACTACCAAACTATACCTAATCTTAACCTGTTCGAAAATATGAAAAACTTTTGCCAGGAAGTTAGAAAACTCGTTTTTTGTTTCAACATTTATATTTTTTAAGTTTTATTGTTCATAAATTTACAAAAGTTTTTATCAGTATTATAGTCATCTTAATAGTGACCTTCAAAAATATCCGTAATACTCGTAAGTTTTCCTTAATAGAAATTTGTGAAAAAAATTATACGAGGGTCATCTCTAAAGTAAAGACCGTGTAGTTGTAAAAAATTTATTCAGAAAAATATGAAAAAACAAATTGATCCAGAATAAAATACGTAACTTACATTATTGCTCTACATAGTCGTCAATAAATTAAGACATTTGTCATAGCGATTTACCGCTTCAATATACCCTCGTCATATGCTTCTGCCGCCAGTTCATTTAGCCACTGACTCACAGCATCTTTAAGTTCATCGTCACCAGCTTATTGCTTACCACCCAAAAATTCTTTCAATTTGCTAAACAAATGGTAATCTAAAAGCGCTAAATCTGGGCTGTACCAGAAGGTGACTGGAAATTTTCCACCCAAATCTTCTCAGTAAATCGAGCGTCTTACGTGCCACATGTGGAGGTGCATTATCGTGCAAGAGTACGATGCCGTCGGTAAGCCGTCCTCGGTGCCGTTTTAAATGGCACGTCGTAACTTACGCAGAGTTTCGCAGCAATATTCTGCATTTACAATCGGTCCACGTGGCGTAAAGTCAACCAACAGCATGCCAAATCGATCCCAAAAGACCGTGGCCATCAATTTCCTTCCAAACGGCAACGGTTTGATCTTTGTCGGTTTCGTTGGCAAATGAAGATGACGCCATTCACATGACTGCCGTTTTCTTCCTCGCGAGTAATAAGAAATCCATGTTTCATCGCCGGTAACTATTGAATTGAGGAATTCATCACCATTTTCTCTATAGCGCATCAAAAATTCCAACGCAGATCCTATTCGGATTTGTTTGTGACGTTCCGATAACACTTATGAAACCCAATGCACACAAACCTTTCAGATGCCTAAATGGTTACGCACAATGCGACCATTACAGCTCTTAAAACATCAGGGAAACTAAGGGTCAATTCAGATTTATTGTCGCGCGACGATTGTTTTTTATTTCTTCATTGACCTTTTTCAACAGGTCCGTGTTATTTATTGAGGGCTTCCCCAAACGTTCTCTATCATGCACATTAACTCTCGTATTTCTAAACCTTTCACACCACTTTCGAACGTTTCTTTCATTTGTTACATTATCACCGAACACAGCAACCAACTACTTATGAATTTCGACAAGTTTAACTTTTTGATGGTTTAACAAACGTATCACTCCACATACTTCACAATCGACGGCAACATCATTATATGATTTATTTCAAAACGCAGTAACACTAGTCGTAAATTAAGATTCAACAACGCAAAAACTGACAAACAACAGTTCAGTGTACATAATACGAAACTGGTCTTCCACCACACAGGTTAGCCGACCTCAAGGCGAGAAATTTCCCAACATTCTTTGCTTTAGAGAAGACCGTCGTAATATTGTTTTTATATGGACCTACAATATCAGTTAAAAAGGGACATATAGAAATAAAATCGTACAACTTCCTTAATTTATTTTCGTATTGATTGAAAGAAAAATAACAAAATGCTGTTTTTTGTTTTATTTATTTTGACAAACCGTGTCGTTTTTTACATAGTAAGTTAAATTTCTATTGAGACGTTTTCTTAAAAATAAAAAACTACACTCTTTGATATTTACATACAGTGAACGCCTGTATCTAGGTATTCGTTTTCCATTTTTATCTCAGTAAAATTGTGTATATTTTCATCATTTAACCTGAACTAAGAGTTTGTAAGAAACTTTATATTAGAATTTTATACTAACTTAACTCTTGGTTTTCATTTTAAATTTTACATTTTTATGTACGAAGTTGAAAATATATAATTTGTAAAATAAAGCTGCTATCAGAAATGTTAAAAAATAAAAAATGGTACCAATAGTATTATAATTATAGACCGGCTGGACAATAGAATGCGACTATTTTATGAGTTTAGACAGGTGTAATTTATTGCTTTCCGAAAGCAGTTTTCGCGTTCATTTTGTAGACAGAGTAAAACGGTTTCTTTTGGTTAGTATGCCTCCATTTATTTTTTCTCTATAGTGTTTTCTTATTAACTTTATTATTTGCATCTCATTATTCTGTGTATTTTCTATCTTAAAGAAACATCTTATTTGTCTATAAAAGCTGTTAAATACTTTTGTACGAAATAGTTTGAACTATTTTGAAGTTTGTGTAAAATGATAGGTGTGTGCGTTAATGAAGTAGTAGTTAAGTACCGGTTTGTCGTGTTTGGCAAAAGATTGTTTGTGAACGACAGATAGTGCACTATAGTTAAAACTGTGTTCAACTGTAAGTACAGAACTCATTATTTATTTGATCGCAAATGACAATATTTTCTTTTTAGTAAGTTCAGTTTATATCCTAAAATTAGTTAAGTTTTTTAAGGGTTTGTAATCAATTAATCTGTAATTAAGTTAAGTAGCTTATTGAAATGTTCTAGTACATTCTTACCGATGTTATAAAATTTAATTAATTTAACATTCTTATCGATGTTATAAAATTTAATTAATTTGTAAATAAATTTTCGTTGTAAATTAAAATCATTTGAGTTTTATTATAAATAGGTAGTTGTTACAGAATTTATAAGTACACATTATTTGTTATAATTATACGTTTCTTATATTCCTAATTATCAAGAGCAGACTAGAGTCCCCACAGCATGATGGAATACTACTAGATGAAATGGCTATTGTGCAGTTGTCAAGACGAAAATTAATTGTGTTGCTCAGAAAAGGAATACCCAATTGTGGTTTCTCTTTGTTGGCAGTGACCTAGGTCAATATTTATGCTGTCTAATTAAATTAAAAGAAAAATGACCTTCACCGTATTTAATATGTCCTTATTGTTAATAGTTATTTTCTTACTTGAACTAGAAGTTCTACGGGTTATAAAACTGTTTTATTATCTGTAATTGTTAGTAAATATTGATAACTTTCTTTGATAGTTTTAGGACTGTAATACAGTACCATATTTTATGGACAGATTCGGTAACAGATCAAATTATTAATACCTACTATATTTATTAACAATTTTTTTAGGATATTAGAATGGATGTTGTTTAGGTCATCAGCCGAAAGACTGGTTTGAACCTGCAGAGGTTTTACTATGTAAATCGAGGAGTGAGGTGGTTTACCATTGCCTTCCTCACTGAGTGAAAAAGTATGCTTATCAGCATGCCGGGCCCTCTGAAAAGCACATATTTTCCACTCTGTAAATGACACCTTCACTTCATTCACCACAGGGTCTGGCTGTATAATAAAATTCATTACTTTCAGAGGAGATAACTCTGATTAGTGTCTTTTACACCTCTACCTCTTCATAAAAATGGATATAAGATATTAAATAACTTGAGAAACATTACACATTTACATAACTAAAATGTTATCCCCACAGAAATAAATATTGTTAAATTTTTACGGCCATTTACCAGATAAGAGGTTGTATTGATTTTTTTTTGTAATTTTTGCATACTAGTTATTTTATACATGTATCAGTTAATGTTTTTAGCTGTGGCTTTATGTATACAACTTTTATCTTAAAATTCGCTTTTTACTGTTTTTGTTATTTAGAAAAATCTTCAAAACACCACACTCACTTGGTACATATTCAACATTATAATACAAACAGATACGAACATTCCCACAGTACACGAAGAAATACAGAAATTTTTCTTCAGTTACTGAACACGACTTGAAAACTATCAGAACCCAAAACCTATCAATCTTCTAAACAACAGTGAGAAACTCAGAAGACTGCACAGACATACAGGTATACATGCAGATTTATTTTATCGCGTCAAGAAAAACACAACAAATTTTTAATTTATAGAGTGGTACCAGGTAGTATTATGATGACTTATGACTCACATTCACAACACGTCTACTTATTGTTCTATGAAAGCAGACAGTAGATTCACATTAACACAAAAATTGTTGATTAATCTTGTTGTAAAAATTCTTGTACAAAAATTGTTTATAAAAGAAAGATGATATGTGAAAGTGAACCATTCGTAAAGAAAATTAGACATTTTATTGTAATAAATTATTAAAATATATTGTTGTCTTGGTCAAAGTTTTGCAGTTTCTCTTGACTATTTAAAGCTAATGCCTGGCCAGCTCCCTTTTTTAGTTCTGCAAAGTACCGTGCCCAACCCTTATCCAAAAATTAGACATTTTAATAAAATGTATATTATTTTACGTGATAACAAAATTTTATTTATAGGGTAATAAATTAATTTAGGTTGAGCTTCGAAATTTTTCCATAAGTAAGAAATTGTTGCATTATGACATAACATATTGATAAATTTCTCTTGCTACAAAGTAGAAATAAATTTTACAAAGTTGAATTCCTCTCTTCTCATATCCTTAATTTTGTTTCACATAGTTACTGTGACAGAATTACACAATTTCGTGGCAAAAACATTCACTTTTTTAAACTGACAGTAAATAATCTTTAAATTTAAAGATCCAATATTTTATTGAAAATTTGACGTGAAAGTAGTGATCGGTAAATTGCTAAAATTGGGGAAAGTATTAAGGTAACTTTATTAAATAACATTAATTTTAGTAAATGATTAATTATTATTTTTGGCCATAATACCGACAATTTACGTACTTAATTAATTTAATATAATTTAATTTTAATTTTTTAATTTTTAATTTTTAAATATAAAAAGAATTTTTAATTTTTAATTTTTTCTTTTAATTTTTTTAATAATTGGCAAGATACGTAGTATCGTGCATTGATTTTATAAACTCTATTATATGTTCAGTTTAGGACAAAAGCAATATTTTGTACAGTATTTTTTAATTTAAAGTATGAAAATAAAGATTACTAAACTATAAAGTTGTATTGTGTATCTAAATTCTTATAAGTAAAAATTATTTTTCAAATTTAGAAAAAAGGCACATATAAAAATTATCACAATGATAAAAGTAATATACTTTTGTATAATTTAATAGAGTACGTATATAAAAAACAATATTTTTTGCTACGTTGTGTAAACGTCAATAGGAATATTGTATGAAAATGTAAAAATATATAACTCAATTTACAAAATCGATCACACTGTATTGAAGTTACGTTTTGTGTTTTGTTACTTTATAGAAAAATATTTTATTGAGATATGTTCAATTTTCTAGGTATTACATTTTCGGGACAGTTCCCAAATAAGGTCACAGTCAGGCAAACTGTCTAATAGACCTGATGCTTTTTATCGTTGCTTAGCAACTAGAATGACACCAAAGATGACGAGGACCCGCTTAGCTACTCTAATACCCTTTAAAAAATATATACTGAATACTTCCAACAGCCGTATAAAGAAATATTGCTCTCGTTTCCCAGTTTCTTTCTGAATTTTCTCCTCCATCTCTACTTCTTATAGTAAGCTATTGAACGTTCTTCAGCATTCACCCTCTTTTCAGCTTTGTTTGCTTCTTACTACCTAGTAAAAAGAATATACTTGTTAGTTTGCTTCAGTATTTTTCAAACTTTCCTTGAACCTAAACCTCCTTTTACCCCACAATTGCCAAATTATTCCCAGTTCTTTTCTCCAACGCAAATACTTGAAATACATTGTTCAACAATTCAGCATTGTTCTAAATTCCATTTGTGTGCCGTTAAAGCTGTTTTCTACATGATTTTCCACACATGAATAGTTTGGTAAAATTAAATCCGGAAATGGTTTTTATATGATTTTATTGTTACTCAAATATTATTCTATAATATTACAAACTTTTTGTTGTTAAAGCACTATTATTTTAACGAGTACATACTAAAAAATAAAACCTTTAATGTGTAAAGCAGTCACAATATATCCTGTGAAAGAGATATAGCGTACGACTAACATTGTGTAAATAAAAGTACAAATATTAATTAATAATTAACGTTTATTACTCTTTATTCTTCCAGCTATTTTACAGTATTTTGTTTTTTATTACATTCAGTGATGTACATAAAAATATTTTACGGTCAAATCTGCTTTCAAATTTTTTATATATTAAGCGAGCGTTCTATCAAAAGCATTAATTAAACTAAAATTTGTAAAAATAGAAGTATCTGAAGAAAATTACACGATATCATAGCGCACATCTGAAGAAAATTTTAGTTTTTTTAAGATTGGGTATTAGATGTTTCTGATACATAAATGAAATCTGTGCACAGAGCATAATAATTTAAATGAACAAACGTTTCTACAAATCACTAAAATAACCTCTACATTTACGATTAACTAACGAAATTAGTTGTACTTATTGTTATTTCTTTATTTTGTTATTTTCAAGATGCATTTGATAAATCACTATAATATCTTAAAAAAATAAATTAGTAAAACGTCAATAGTTAAAACATAATCTAGCAACATATCAGTTCGTTACTGGACTCAAATCAAATTCTGGATTGAAAAGCCAAATCAAATTTCTACCGACTTCACCATAACCAGTTTTCAAAAAATTTACCAATTGGGACAAACTATAATTTTAATTCAATATAATCCTTTTTTAGTTTTACGTAAAATTGCTTTGAGTATTATTTTTTCTAATATAATTTCTTAGTGTATTAATACTATTGAAAAAGTATTAAATAACTACGAACTGACGTTACAGAGAAGAATATTTGGTTTCCGATTGTCTTAATTTTGACTTTCAACGCCGTCATTGATCTTATTTGACTGAAGATTCTTTAAATATTTGTTCATATTATTAACCTATTTCTAAAATTTACATTTTAACCATTTTTGTTGAACATTTGCTACATTGTGTATTTATCTTTTTTTGTTACAGGTAAGCGCTAAGTAATATTGCAGACTGAAATATATTTTTGTACCAAGAAGTAGCCTATGGGTATGAGGTAAAGTTATTTTACGTTTCTATATTTTTGGTATCCTTTATAAAAAGTTTATTTTTTTACATATACTTCATAATTCAAGAACTTTCTTTATTTTATGTACAGTTGCATCAACAAGTTGGTTATTGGTGACGATTAAGAGTTATGAAACGGGTTTTTGGGTTTAAACGTGTAATTATTTTCAGACCCTAGCCGGGATCCAAATCCGGGACCTTCCATTTTGTGACCACTACACCACGGATGTGGAAAAATTTAAGAACAGCTATTGTATAGCTATTTACTGTTATATAGCTGTTTATAAGAATTCATTTTTATGCTTTATTCTTATATATTTTCCTTACAGAGCTCACATTGAATAATTTTTAATACAATCAATTACCTAAATAAAAGAGTAAATGTAGCAAATAAAACAAAACAAAAATTGTCATGAGTTCTAAAAAATTACTGTAAAATATATAATTTTAATAGAATCTTAAACAGCTAAGAAGTTTGCGAATGATCGAAGAAAGGCTGTTCTCATGTTCGGTTCCCAATTATGTCCTAAAAGATAAACACAACTTCGACTGAGGCTAAAACATTACATTGTCTGCTGTAGTTGCCAATGGTCACAGATTATTTAAATTAAGGGTATTTTTTAAATTCTTATTAACAGTTAATATTTACCAATGATGACTTCATACCTGAATTTGAAAACATTATCATATTTAATTTTAATTTTATTACATCTATGTGATAACGTAATATGTTATTTAAATATAGAACTGATGTTCTTATTGAAAGTTGAAAGCATATATAGGTAGGTCCGGTAGAACGTTAAAATACCGTAAACTACATTACTTGTAATACTGTGATCATAGCCATCGATATTGAATGGTGTCAGCGTACAACATGCCAATGATATTGCAACCTGAATCAGGAAATTAAAATCCATCTATCTGCAAACATACTAAAGCTTCAACAATTTACTACTTTACAATCCTATACGTAAAGGGTTTAATGTAAACTATTATTGACTAATACAAATTTATTCATTGCAAAACTCTCTAACTACATTACTCAACTGTCCAACGACTGCATTGCCAATAATTGTATTGTCAGGTTCAATATTGTTCAATGTTGTAATATTGCAATATAAACATTTTAAACATATACGGGACGTTCTACCTCATGACAAAAACTATCTGTTTAAAAAATAATACAAATATTAAATATGCTGTTAATCTGTGAAAACTGTATGTATTTCTAATCCAGATTACTTATAAAATTTACCTGCCGTCTACCGTATTTTTATATAGGCTATACAATATTTTTAAAGTAAAAAAGCAATTAGTCAAACAGTAACAATAGTTTAAACGTCCTACAATGGTGCAAAAATATTTTTTAGTTATAATAAATTATAACTCCAAATTATCAGTTTGGATTCAGACGACAGCAATCAACAACTCATCAGCTGCACAGAGTGGTTGATTTAATTTCTGTAGGGTTAGAACAAAAATTATACACATCGGCTGTACTTCTGGATATTAGTTCGGCGTTCGATAAGGTTTGGCATCCTGGGCTTTTGTATAAATTAAAATCTATTTTTTCTGATACATATTATGGAATTCTGAGATCATTTTTAGAGGATAGATATTTTGTTGTGCGCCAAGGTTTGGAATATTCTAATATCTGGCATATCGAAGCAGGAGTTCCTCAAGGGTCCATAATATCTCCTGCTTTGTACTCCATATTTACGTCTGACTTCCCGGAAAATGACTTCACGACAGTAGCAGCGTATGCAGATGATACCGTTCTGTTATGCAGCAGTGAATCTCCAGGAGAAACTTCGATGAACATCCAAAATCACTTGTATGAGGTATCTACATGGCTCAAAAACTGGAGAATGAAAGTTAACCCGCTGAAATCTGTGCAAGTGGCTTTTACTTTAAGAAGAAGAACTTGTCCAACTGTTTACCTGGATAACAATGAGATACCGCAAGAAAATAAAGTTCGATATCTGGGCCTCCATTTAGACCGTAGACTGACTTGGGGATATCATATCAAAACAAAACGTTTGCAGCTAAATAACCGTACAAAATTACTTTCAAAATTCATCAACAGAAAATCAACTCTATCATTAAAATTAAAATTATTAACATACAAAGCCTATTTACGACCGATATGGAATTACGGTATTGAAATTTTTGGGACCGCAAAGAAAACTCACATTCAAAAAATTCAAACTCATCAGTCAAAAATACTTCGGATGATAACGAACGCCCCATATTACGTAACAAATTTAACATTGCATTCCGATTTGAAAATCCCTTTTGTAACAGAAACTGCTAAAATAAAATATTCCAAATTTAACAGGAAATTAACAGATCACATCAATCCCCTAATACAGCAAATGTCAAGACGAGACTTACCACACCGACACCTACGAAGAAAATGGAGTAGAGATCAATTGATCTAATTGTTCTATATTTTTATTAATTTATTTTTTGAAATCCACTATACTTTTGAATTATCCACTGGGATGTATTCTTTAAAAAAATATTTCTGTTTATTTATCAAGTTATTTGTTTTGCTCAAAATTTAGTTAAGCTTTTGGATGGTTATACTGTACTGTATAGTTTCTAAATAAAATTAACGTTAAAAAAAAAGTTATAATAATTTAAACATTAAATAAAATTGTTTCCCAATTAAGGCCAGGACAGAATAGAGGAGAGGATGGGTAATTGTTTCGACAGTGTTTAAAAGTCTGCTATAAAACTGAAACTAAAACGTATAAGTAAAAAAATTGTATATTTAATAAAACTGCATCAATGTATAACAATAGAGCCAAAAAAGTAATTTTAAGAAGAAAAAAGAGAAATGAGATCGGATAAGATGAAAGCGTAGTGGTTGAAAAGGAAGAAACATTTTGGAAAACCTAAAACACGATTGACCAAAGTGATCCTATGCAGGCCAAAAAGCACAAAAAATAAAAAAATCACTATCATGGGATGCAAAGGTAACTTCAAGACAGTAATCAAACTTGAAACTCTAATTTAAGTTTCAACTGAAAAATAAGCTAAAGAAGGCTATAAATTAAATAGGTAATGGATATAAAATACGAAAAGAGGATTTAGTTAGAAATATATTGGGACTAGGCGAGAGGAAGCAAAATTTTATAGCATTCACATAAATTAAGAAATAAACAGTATTGAAAACATAACCAGCACAATGAGGAAACAAAGACATGTTTTTAGACATAAAGCAAGAATGGACGGTGACCGGATAGCAAAACTAATTTGCAATATAATTAATTATGAAAAATTTCCAAAAATGTAATCTTCATGGAGAAGAGAGCATCAATCCCACAATATTAAGAAACTTAGTGGAGGGGGAGAAAGTGAGAGAGAGTAAAGGAAATATATGTGAGGAGGAGACTGAACAGAACATAACAAAGTATTTTAAGTATTGATCTACCATGCTCTCTTTAAAGATTTATTCGGAAAAAACGGATTGAGAAACGGTTTTGCATTTTCATTTTTACGTTTGTTGGTAATGAGTTGAAAAGATCGGTGCACGCATTCCATTTGAGATTAAAATTTCGTGATTTTTTAAATACATAGATCTTTTTTTGTTACTGCTTATTATTTTTGCAAAAATTGAGAATTTATTATATGTCTATAAATTAATTTATCACATAGGTTTTCAGATGAGTTTCTACGAGTAAAGAGAAAATGTACAACAATAAACGTATTTACATAGACAGTGGACCCATGTAAATATCGTGTGTTAAAAAATTGCTAATAATGTACTTTCTCCGATGAAAAACTTTGGATGGAAATTCCACTAAAATTGGCGATTTTCCCAGAAGCAAAGATTTCCTAGAGTATTTCCATTTGTTTTTTTTATCTAGGTTATAAAAAGTTTAATTTAGTTTTTATGTAGCTACTACTTTAGTAATTTCAAACGTAATTTATGTTTTAGGACCAATAATAATGGGAATTTTCCGTAATGCGAACCTTTATCTTGTTAAATGTTACTTTGTTAAGTAGAAAATAGAATAGTTATACTCGTACATCGACCTTATTAAAAGATTATTACAACTGATAAGAATGACCAATGAGATAAGAGTAAGTGAAGCCGAGTGAATAATTTTCGTTGAAATTATTCTAAAGCCAGTTTAGTTCAGTGCAATGCCGGGTTGGTTGTTGGGTGCTGTAATAGCTTCATAAATTTAATCCAGTATACGACTGACGCCCCTAAAAACAACAAATCAGCTGAGCCAGGCTGCTGGCTGCTCATTTACTACACAACACTCTCTAAACATTTTTCTATGTCTTTGGCAATTACTTGGCTGGGAAACCCTTTTTTTCACTCTTCAACTACTGTATAAGAGAAAATGAAAAAAATGCCGCATTTTTCAGATAAATTTACTTACATATAACACTGAGCGTCCTCACTCTGCGCTATTTTTTATATTAAAATTACAGTTCCGAGGTTCTTTTAAGAGATGAAAAAAATAATTTCAAGAATTCCTTGGTTTTTTATTACGATAATAAGATTAAATTACTTATTTTTCAAAATGTTTTTTACTAGGATATTTTGCACAATTATACTCCTACATTCAGATTTTTTTTATAGCTCAATGACCAAGAAACAAAAATAAAGTTAAAACTTTCTTTAAATCATCAATGTTACACTTTGTACTGGTTTTTATTTATTTTTAGATTTATAATTCACACTTTTCTGAGGTAACTAGTAGAGATTTTAAATTGCTATTTCGTTAATGCCATAGAAATATTCAGAAAACTTTAAAGTTCCTTGTACATTTTAACACCGAAAAAATTGTGTTGATGACAGCAACTCCAGTGTTAATTAATTAAATATCTTTCTTGAGCAACCAAGTTGGTTTTCTCCCTCATTAACTTACTTTAAAAACCAAATTAATATTATGTTATCGCCATCAAAAACCAAGCAGGGATCTTGAAGTTTAATGCAAACGTACCCGCAATTAAGATTAATTAAGGGGGGTTAGTCATCTTACCTGTCTTACGTTATGTTCTTCGTTAGAATTTTATAGCCATTTTGGGGTATCTTCTAATTGTCTTATATACCTGTATATATAATATACGAGATATGTATGGATATATTGGACTCTTTATAAACAACGAAAAATTATCTTTGTTGTAAATTTAGACAGTCAGGCTTTTAATAATAATTCTCAAATTTATAAAATATAGGAAGTACATTATAAAAGTAACCTATCTATGTATATATAGTTGAAAATCAATGTTCCCTCAAATACTTACTGTAATACCTACAACTGAAGTTAGCTTTCTCAAAATTAAATAAATGATGTTTAAAAATTCACGTACAATTTCACTACTGTCAGTTGCTACAAGATACTTGTCCTTTTAATGTTACCGTTACATTCTTTCATAAAAAGGTAACGGCAACACAGTAATTTACCGTTATTTCCGTAAAGTTCACTTTGTGTTAGAATTCCCTTTAAAACCATAAAATAGCCTGTAATTATCTCTACAATGAACAAACAGTTAGAGTTTTGTGTGCTTAAAATTGTATTTATTTATTTATTTACTTGCATTATAAAGAATAAAGAAGGCAGTTAGTTAGTTGGTAATCATTGCAAAACAAAATTAAATAAAAAATTTCATTTATTTTTAAAATTCATTACTTGAAAATATTAAATAGTAAATTTAAATTTTAAGTAAAATTTACTACTACATTTATTATCTTCTTCTCAAATTAGTTTTTCATTAAGCCAGTGCACCCAGGGCTTCTTGATTGTTTTACATTTCATCTCAAAATTCAAGAAATTAAATATATATAATTTATATGTTACTATAACGTCATACTAATTTTAAGTTCTCCCAGTTTTTACTACCAGTACTCCTGCGAGTAGAATGAAAAAAACTAAACAGACTTATTTGTAACATTAAAAAAATTGTTGAAAATATTTACTCGTAAAAATAACGTTAAAAAATATTCTTATTAATGTTATTATTGCAGAATTTTTAAATAACGTTTGTAACAAAATTTTTATTAACAAATAATGACTTTTATGTAATACACATGGAACCATAACATTTTTCTACATTTAACGAAGATGCAAAAATATAATTTAATATTTGAAAGGAGAATTTTTGTTAAAGTGTAATACAACATATATTTTATAACAATAAATTATTAATTGTAACTGCTACAGCTAATCCTTTCTGTGAATAATGTTTTGGCATGGTGTATATCCGTTTGATTGTACATCATTTCAGGGCTTGGAATAAGCTCATTACTGATAGGGTCCAAGTGACTATTATATCGTTTGCCGGAACTCCACTCCTACTTTAGTTAGTCTAACGGATACAGGATTCTCGTTTATGCGGAAATTATGTGGTTACACTGGGTATTGTTTTCAGTCTGAATACAGCCTTCATTAAGGCAAGCCTATACACAATTATATATTTAGGTAAAGTCAATTTCATGAGCATTTCATAAACTTTGTGTATTTCAAGTAAACGTTTTCCTGTCTGCATTATATAACAATAATTATATTTTTAATTGCTAATTAAAAAGTTTTATAATTCAAAAATAAGTTTATAATTCAAAAATAAAAAGTTTTTTATTCATGTCAGTTTGGGCAAGGAATAATTATGATTACCGATAGGTACCTAAATATTCTTTTCAAATTTTTGAACACTATACGATTTACTTGCTGTTACTTATTTACATACATACATGAATCGACCACACACAATTTATACGTACAGTTCCTTTTTACTCGTAGTTCAAATCGTAGAAAATATGTAAAAGGCACGTCAATATAATATGTTCAAAAAAGTAATTAAGTAACAAATTACTTTCATATTATTTTTACAAATTTAATGTATATTTTTTATAAGTACATAATTTTAAATAACAAATTACCTGATCACCACGGTGGCAATTAAATAAGCACTTCTTCTAGGATGAAAGTCCCGGGTTTATTCCCCCCCCCCCTCTTTAGGGTCTGGAATATTAACGCAGCTTCTTAATTTGACCCTGGATTGTATTTTCTAACAACCTCATAGTTTTATCGATTTTTTTAATAATTCAAAACTATTGCGAATTAATATCCTTATGCAATTTAAATTCATTTTTACGTCGTAATTCCGTTAGAAACTGGACACAATCTAGCAAATTTATGTTTTTACATAAGCCTTTACATATTGATTTTTGATAAACATAAGTAAAGATCATGAAGTGAACTTTAGTCCCTGAATCTTGATAAAGTAACTATTCCAATAAAAATTATTTGGATAAAATGCATTTTGTGTATGACGAAAAATAAAATTTGCGAACGACATGGGCATTTAATTTACTTGCATAATATTCACAAATAATATTCTTCAAATAATTCACATTTCATATTTTATTATTTATTATTTATTTTTTTATTATTAATTATTTTATTTTATTTCATATTTTAGCCTCATATCCTAATCCTGTTGCATCAAGAAAATTCTAATCCCAACTCCTTCTCATAGGGACTTGGCTCAAAATAAAATTAAAAGAAACGAATCAAAATTGTATTTTGTAAAAACATCACCATTCCACCAAAAATTGAGAAACCTGTTTTCAACCGTCAACCAATGGTTTATATTGTAGTCCTTGATTAAAAATACATAAGAAGTTTAATTTCTTTTAATTAAAACGAGTATCAATCATACTGCCAAGAACAATTAATTTTATGCACAATTTTTCAGGTTCTGTTTTATTTGTTTTTCTAATTTGAATGCCTAAATGTAATATTGGCACTTCTTAATCAATAAAATTTCTGTTATTAATTTTTTTTACTCACAAAATTTGTTTATTGTTTATTATATTAGTAAATGATATGTACGTACGGGTCATGTAAATAGTAGGCCTACTTTCAAAAGGTATTTTAAATGATTGTTACCTTTCATACCAATTAAGGTTTTGTAAATCTAATGCATAAGTGTAGTAATCTAATCTAATGAAGTAAGGATTTATTAATGAACAAGATTATGGGTAAATTTTTTTAATAAAAAAATAAATTTACTATGTATATTTTGTTTGTTGCTTAATTGTAGTAACTATCTCTATTATTCTTTGAGGCAATTTCTGATTTCATAAAACGAACTTGGCTTCTTCTTCTTCTTCTTTTTCTGCCTTTCAATGATTAGGCATCTATGCCTGTTCCAAACATCTCAAATCTGCCCATCTCTTTCTCGGGCGTTCTCGTTCTCTCTTTCCCTCTTCCGGGAGAAAAGCGAGAAGGATAATGTATGTTGCCATGTAGTCTAGTATTATATTATACATTTATTTAGACTATGTAATAAAGCAGCCAGTGAACATGAATATACAAATTAATATGACGATTAGACCTAATAAAAACAACACTAAACTCAATAATTCTGACTGGTGTTTATTCGATATAAAATTTTGTTTTAAGTTTATTAATTTTTTTTTTTATTTGTTTGTCAACATTTAACAAGCCAGGTATATTAACAATAATTTACATTAACACTTTATAGCAAATCAGTACATTATAAAGAACACTATCACTGCAAAAATTTTAAAATTTGACCAGTTAGAACTCCAGCAATACGAACCAGTTAAAATAAAATGACTGCAAGCTCCAGCAAGTAATTCAAGTTTTGAAACTTTTAGCGTTAATTTAGAAATTGTTATATTATTGTAATAACAGTGACTAAATTTTCAACAAGAAAGTGCGAAAGAAAATAGTTTATTCACCAGTAATACTACTCATTAAGGTGCAGGAAAGTCGTATTATATTAGATATTACTTTTAAAAATTATCAGTTTTAAAAATAAAGTTAGTTTGCTTCCATTTTATTTTTAAATTTGTAAAATAATTCTTCTCAAACAATTGTAAATATAAAATCAAGGTAGGTATGAACATTAAATCTTCATGGTATTCGTAATATGTTTAGATAAATTGTTTTTTAAGAAAAAGGACAGGTATCTTGTAAACGCTGAACTTTGTTTCAAGAGTATGAACCAGTTCTACAAGTGAGATACATAAGAAATCTGATGGATACAACTTGTATTATTGTCAGTAGCAGCTACGTAAACCAGTATAATTTTCAAGATCGAAAATATGTATGCAAATGAAATACTCCAGTAGGAAATAGTACTGACTTAACTTAAACTAGCTAAATTTATTTTCCAATATTTTCTTTTGCTACGATTAAAGGGTGGGCGATGATTATGTATACCCTCTTACACAAGAACTACGCGCGTTCATCTCAGAACTTTTAGATTACAAAGTTATAAAGTTATTTAATTAGTAACAAAGCTGCGAAATGCAATTAAAAGACCGACGATAAGTTTTATACCAATAATGATGAAATTAACTGTAATAAACAAATTATTAATTTAATTAAAGTTTCTTGTAATTAAATTTTAAATTTTTTCAATTGAACGTATCGATTTCAATATTGTGTAAAACATTTAATATTTCTAAGAAAGAACTAATGTATGTGTAGATATGAAGGAGCAAGTACTTCCAAAGTTTATGGTTTACTTAGAAAACATTAGATTGTTTTCATTAGATTGTATTCATTAGATTATTATTATTATTATTATTATTATTATTATTATTATTATTATTATTATTATTATTATTATTATTATTATCTTATTGAATATATTATTATATACAATAATAATTAATTGTGTATATTATTATTATATTATTATAGATATTATTGTATTCATTAGATTGATTATTTCATTAGATTAGATTAATTAGATTGTAGTATGCTTTAAGAAAGCTTAACTTTTTAACTACAACTTGAAATATTTTTGCCTACAGTAAATGGTATCAGTAATTTTTTACATGTACAAGTGTAGATTTAAAAAAAATAAAGCAGAATAGTGCTTATACTAGATGTTGCATTAGAATTTTGAATTTCGTACAAACCTCCTCGCACACAATGTAGAGTGATACCGTATTTTTAGCGTAGATGTTTTAAACTTTTCTAACCAAGAGACCTACTTAAACAATTATAGGACTGTAGTGATGACTGCCAGCTCGAAAAACTAATTTTAAAATATTTAGTACCAAATTTAGTATTTGTTCATATATTTTTAAGAAGAGATTCTAAATTTTAAATGAAATTTTGAAAATAATTATTAAAATAGAACAACTAATCAACAAGAAATATGGATAGGTTATATTTTTGAAATTTTTATATAACTTCTTTTTATTAATAAAATAATGCAAAGATTAGACAGTAAACTAGATACTTCTTATCCACAAATTTTATTAAGAATATTATAGTTAAATATGATTAGACTGACATGAGGACCGAGCTTACGATAATATTATTTACTTATAAAACGTAACTATGCTTTATTATGTAAACATAATTATGTCAAAAATAAATAATCGTAAATGTCGTGTGTCTGGTGTAAATTAGCATCCTTACCCTCAAATTATTGTACATGGGCAAATTAACTAGACGTGGAACAAACCTGTGTAAAGTTTATTAAATTTTGTTTTTTATGTTTTACAAGGGAAAATTTAAGGAACACAATTTTTCTTTAATGCATTTATTTAAGGTCGCTTCAACAACGAGTTTGTTGGCGCCTACAATACAACGATACACAAATATTTACATTAGCTATAAAAATTTACAACATTATAAACTATACAAATAGAATGATAACCAGAAATATAATATATCTTATAATTAAATAAACTGAAATCCAAAAGTCTTGGAAAAATGTAATTATTCACCATTTGCATAAAAAGAAGGACACAACGGACTCCAACAACAACAGCAGAATGTTTCTCCTACCAGTGGCCTACAAGATTTTCTCTAAGCTTCCTCTTAACAGTCTAAAACCTCACATATATAATAAAAACAGCGAATATTAAGGAGGATTTCGAAAACAATGATTAACTATAAAACAAATATTAAACATAAAAAGTATAAATTGATAAAAATAAAATAAGCTGGAAGCCGATGTGTTACTTTTGTAAGTTTCCAAAAAGCATAGTACGATCGATTGTCAGATAATATGCAGTGATTACAAAAACATTAAAATTAATTGAACGAACTTTAACGGAAACTTCCTCTAAATTTTAATTTCAAAATGAAATCTCCCAACATTTTGTGATGATACCAGATTTAAGGGAAGCAAACGGTTTATCTAAAATCCGCTTTAATTTTATTCTCGATAAAGTCAAGAAATATTTGGAAACTCAAGGACAAATTGGAAAAATTAGAGAAAATTATTAAAACCGTTTGAAATATAGTAGAGGATCTCATTTTATTTACAAATAACTCTCAAAAATCTACAATTCAAATAGAAACCCTAAAAGAAGGTTCTGAAAAGGTTGGCTCAAAAATTTCCTTTGAGAAAATGAAAAATATTGTCAATTGAAAAGTTGACACAGAAATACTTCAAAACCAAGTGTGAAAAGATAAACTTCTTAAAACAGTTTAAATATCTATGCCAATAGTTTACTACAGAAATAAGAACAATTCTGCAACATTGTATAAAACTAGTAAATTTGACCAATTATATTTATATTCTAAAAATATTTACAAGATTATCTCTATAACAGTTCTAAATCTGATATTTTTTATGCAATCGATAACAACCTCTATAACACAAATTGAAACTTGAAAACTAACAGAAGGAAAATCCTCCGATAAATTTACGGTCCGAAAATCACGCGAACGGGTGAAAGAAGATTACTTCCAAACAAGGAACTCTACACTTATATTGGAACCCTGGAGGAATCATTAATCACAAGAAGATGAAGATTTTTGCACTTATGAAAAGAATAAACAATACTAGATTAAACTAACAGATCTTCGATAATTTCTGTGATCTCAACAACGAAAACGGACTGTGGTGATGACTGCACGCTCCTTCAAGTAAATAAAGTTTTGGAAATTGTTTACACATTTAGAAATTGTTATATTAATTTAACAGACTAAATTTCAATTAAAAGTGTCAAAAAAAACATTGTTTGGGTCATAAATTTATATTGCCAAAGGTTGAAAATACATAAACAAAGGTTAAGAAATAAACATCATGAAAGAAATCAATATTTTCCGATGAAAAAAGGAAATAATATTCCAACCAAAAAGCTAAAGAAGACTGAAAAATAAGAAAAGAACAAAACCCAGAAAAATATAACAAACAGAAACTAAAATTTTTCCTAAATTTATTTACAAGTAATTGAATTTTTGAATAAAACAAATTGAAATGTGTTATCCCAAGAGAAACTTCAAGAAAAGTAAGTTTTGTTAACACAACATTCAAGGTATTTTAAAATTATTTACAAAAAATTATGCATAAGGCCAAAAACATGATTTAAGTGTAATAAACCAGAATTGTAAGAAAATACTATAAAATTAATTTCATAATTAACTTACAGCAATATAATAAATGCCACATTATAATTAATACTAAGTGAAATGTACAAATCGGAGTCAAACAAAGAAAACCTAATTAAATAAAATAAATGGACCCACCGGGTTGGTCTAGAGGTAAAGTCGTCACCGCTAGTCAGTTGTTTAACAGCTGATTTTTGGAGACGAAGGTTCATCGTTCAAATCCTAGTAAAGGTTCTTACTTTTGTACGGATTTGAATACTAGACAGTGGTTAGCGGTGTACTTTGATAATTGGGGTTTAATTAACCATACCTCCCAGGAATGGTCGGCCTGGGTCTGTACACGAGTACAACTCATTTACACGCCATACACATATTCTCATCTCATTGGGTCATGGAGTTGCTTATTGTTCTGAATTTAACAGTTTGTAACGTACACACATTAGGCATAAAAAAAATTAAATATAAATAAACAGTTTTAAATAATAAGTTAAATCAGGTTATTGCCGTATGCTAATTTAAAAAGATTTTATGTAACAAGTTTTACAAAACGAATAAACATTATTTTACAAAACTTTAAAGTTAGTGGTATTTGAAGCATAGGTAGCGAAGGTAATGGAAAGCATATTAATCACTTCAGCCCAGGACATCTGAAGCATACAAATTTTATTAGTGCTGTCTCGTCTTCCGTCGTAACGGTTTGGTATTTTCAGGAAATTTAAAATTAACATTTTAAAGACAGATGTGAACATGTCCAAATAATTAAATACAGGTTCTGTTCTGTCATGCAACTTTTACGACGTTTGCAAATCAAAGGTCGGTATGCTATAGTTTCTACGTTCAAATCAATATTGTATGGTATTCAGGGATGGTCATTGTTGATACACTGTTTTTAATTTATTCCCCGAAATCCAATACTTAAAATTCAATTTTACTAGTAAAATCCAATAATATTTGAAGAATAAGCAATGCGTACATTTTTCCGATAGAAAATAAAACATTTTCCTCCTGATTGAAAATACCTTTCTGAAAATGTGTAAGGGTCAATTTTAACAATAAAAATAACGAATTTGCTCTGAGCAAATAAAAGAAACTGTATTCTTTTTTCAATTTTCTCATTAAACACAACATGCCACGTCTTTTGTTTTAGGTATTTTATCTTTTATTATTTACGAAACAATTTACCTCAACGTTAAGACTTGAATTTGGAATTCAAAAACGTTTCGGTTTAAGCGATTTCAATAAGTCTACGACAGTAAGCCTTGTTCAAGGAAGGTATTTAAACTTTTAAGACACGTAAGTGCCTTGACTGTACTTAGTGTATTAATTTTAATGCTATATTGATATCATAGTTTCAAGTTTCGGGATTTAAGAAAAGTTTAAGTTTTAATAACTTTCGATAAACTTTATGACACTGTGGTAATGGTTGATAATGTACTTACAATTATGGTTTCAAGTTACTCTGAAACTATCCCAATCTTGTTACTTCTGCTTTTATTTCACAAGAAATTACACTTCTATGATGTAACCTTACTTATCTTATAATGAATTCTCTCTTTCTTGGAATATTTCTGCTAAATTCGTACGCTAACATTATTTTCTTAGACATATATTATAATCTGTTCAGACATATGAGAATGTTTGCATGGAAATTAAAAAAAGTGTTTTATATTCTAAAGAAATAATGTTTCGATTAGTTAAAATAACATCATTTATGACAACACTTAAAAATGAAATTGATTTCTTGTGATTTATTTACAACTAATGGATCGGGCTACTACAAAATTAAGCTAATCCTTTACAACATTTAAGTGCATTGGGGAGTTTTATCCAAGTGAATTTTTTTCTATATTAAATTTAAATTACTGAATTGTTTATTGATTTTTTCAAGTAATGTATAGAATTATAAAATTATTTTTGAATTAATTGTTGCCCTATTACTTTATTTAATTAAAATATTAAATTGAACACTAAATCACATTAAACATCACACTCTAAACGGAAACCGATGACGTAGCAATGAGCTTATAGATAGGTATATATTTTCCCGAACTACTTTTTTGCATAGTGAAATTAAATTATTCAATACAATTCATGTTTATTGAACCTACAAATATTTGAACTTTGTGAGTTAAATTTACCAAAGGACAATTTTGAAGATAATAAAATATCCTAGAAAATATTTTTTATGGATTTGTCTGTACTCAAATACAGGGAACAAATCTTCATTCCGCGTTAGTTATAATTAGAAGACCGTAACAACTAACTATTTGGGAAAATGACCAATACAGACTGCGTACCACACAGTAAGGACCATTGAAGATAAAACATCCTAGAAAATATTTTTTATGGATTTGTCTGTACTCAAGTACAGGGAACAAATCTTCATTCCACGTTAGTTATATTAGAAGACCGTAACAACTAACTATTTGGGAAAATGACCAATACAGACTGCGTACCACACAGGTTGACATAGTGTACTTGTGGGTCCCAAATTCAGAGAGTTGTAACACGTCAACACGAACTGTTCACTAAGGAAGTAATACAGAACTGCGTAATTGATAAATCGCCGTACTGATGTAGATAACTCTGTAAAGCTGCACAGTTTTCATGATGTACAATTTACGTATCACAAATCGAATAATTACAATGGTTATCTACACATTTAATTCACAGCATGGTTGACCAATATTTAATACTTAGGAAACAGTAAATTTAACAATTTAATATATGTATTTTTAATGAGTAGGCCTATAGACTGTATTCAATTTTTATAATCTGATTTAAATTTTTAAATGTTCGTTATGAATCGATGTTATACTTTCGTACTTGTCAGGCGAATGTTCTATAAATAAATATTACAGTAAACTCAAGATTTATCTGTAAATAATAATAATTTTAAAATTAAATATCCTGCAACGTACATATATGTAAATGAAGTGACATGTGAAGTTGTAGTAGCGTTGAATCCGGAGTTAATTATAATTAAATAATAAATGAATTAAAATGAAAATAAAATAAACATTTATAAAACCATGGAATAAGTAATGAACATCACAGCAACTAAAAAATTTATAAACTTTTATTTTATTTTTGTATAAACTTTTAAGATCACTCATTAAAAAAATTAATACTGGCATTTTATAGCTTTCTGGTTGGTTGCATCTGGTCCATTTTAGAAGACAGAGTGTGTTTTTACTAATGTACTTTTAAACTGTTTATCAAAGAATAAATCGATTTATGAAATATTTAACGCAAACAGTATAAATATTTAAGCCGGAAACTGTCAAAACAGATTTTAAACTCATGTTGTTCAATAAATATCAAAATAATAATAAAAACTTAGGTATAAAAAATGTACGCATCATTTTTGAATAGACGAATATAGATACGTTGCAATCTGTTCGATTTAGAACAATAAACCACCCCATGGCCCAATGAGATGAGGATGATGTGTATGGCATCTAAATGAGGTGTAGTCTTGTACAGACCCAGGCCGACCATTCCTGAGAGAGTATGGTTAATTGAGCCCCTACCATCAAAGTACACCGGTAACCACGTCTAGTATTCAATTCCGTATAAAACCTTTACTAGGATTTAAAACAGGAACTATCGACTCCAAAAATCAGCTGTTAAACGGCTGACTCACGGCGACAACTTTGCCTCTAGACCAACTCCAACTAATGAATAAAATATTGATTTGAATTCAATATTAACCCTGAGATTTAACTATTTTACAGTTTTTAAACTTATTTATTCAAACTTCTCCTGCTCAATTTAAATTAAGCGCACATGCATAAAATTGTAATTCCTGTTTGTATTTTTAAATATTTATAAATTATGTAACTACATCAAAAAGTGAACTGTTTTGATTGTTTTTAATTTAAATTACAAATTAGCTTTGTCTTTCTTTTCATGATTGTCACAAATCTCAATAAACTTATGACAAACCAACCCTCATTCTCAGTAAAAAAAATTGCATGTCATATAAAAATATTTATTTACTTTTAAACACATAATACTCAGAGTACTCTTCAAATAGTGATGCGAATTCATTATTATTATTAAGTCTTCTATTTATTTCAAAATCTGTGCATTGAATGAGTGAGTGTAGTGTGGCTAGGGATTGTTTTCAAGATTGATTTCAAATATCACTGGTAAATAAAAACACATTTTCAAAAGTGTATTTTAAATTCTGACTAGATAATTTTTACATTATAATACAAGCTAAAGAGATAAGAAGATAATTTGGACTTTATTTATTTTAATTGCTTTTATGTCCGTTGGTACAAGCTATTAAGTGAACAATGCTCTTGAACCTCTGTGTGTTGTTAGAAGCGCTATAAACAAACAGTAGGAGTATAGATACTACTCGTTGGAGCACAAATGTTAAACTTAGATTTTTGCAATGAACCTTTAAGAAAGGTAATAATGTCTGTTCATCAAAATATCTCTTTTAATTTACTCTTAACTTCAAAAATTATCTAAAATATTCTCTTGAAACACCTTAGCGGAGTCAACTAACTATTTCTTCAGAATACCTGAACAATCGGGAAAAGTTCATGCAAACGTGTGATAAGTGTGATCAAGTTGTCAGTATTATTCATCTGTTTCGTAAACGATTTTGGAAGTTTGTGAACTGTGCGTCAAAGCGAGAGGCTACAATAAAATATATTGCTTGATTGCTTCACAAAGAATTCTGAGCATAAATACATCAAACTAATGAAAATCCTTCTTTGTAATATATTAATCAACAGTGGTGGGAAAATAAACAGGTTAAACATAAACAAATTCATAACTAAAATAAATATTTGTTTTGACTAAAATAAAATGACGTTGTTTGTTTAGTAAGTTAAATACAACTCAACAAAAATTACTCCAGTTGGAAGTGTTACCCTAACAATTTATAGTTAGAAACGTTACGAAGTGACACATTCCATTTTTTTATCTAATTAAATGTCACATAGTCGCACTAATTTTACCGTACATTAACTTAATTTTGTTTTAATAATGTAAGTTTTTTCAGTATTTACTGTTAGGTTAATGATTCAGATGAGATACCGCAACTCAATATTCCATGTCTTTAAAAATGGCGATGTTTCTTTAAACTAATTACCTCAAAACGTGCAAATAGTAAGCTCAGTAATACATACACCTCAGGCTAGAACTCAGAAAAAAAAATTAATTAGTAGAAGAGGGGTCTCATAGAAGCAGGCTGAACTGAAATAAACATATCGGTTGAAATTATTTTACTACTGACGCTATAAAAATACATTAAACCTAGAAATTGGTTCCCTGTTTAAAAAAACATTTACTGGTAACAAACAACATTAATAGAAGTTTTGTGAACTGGCTACATAGTTACTAATAAGGGTACCCAGAAATGTATCTTAATATGAACATTTCAATTTATTACAATTAATTTGTATGCTGTTACAGTATAACGTCAATTTAAAATGTTTTACAATTAGACTGTTCTCAAAAGGCTGGATTCGATTACAATAAAAATCTTGGTTGAACTCAATAAAATGTTTTACTGGAATTTTATAAAATTAATTTATGGGCAGTCGAATAATTTTCTGGGTAAAACATTTAAAATGTATTTTAGTTATTAAAATGCGCGTGATTTCAAATTTATTCTAAACAAAATGTACGCAATAGGGCCCGTTTTATGAGCATTTTTGTAAAACAGTGAACTACTTTTTTCTGCACTCAAACTGCTTTTTCAAGACGTAGTTCAGATAAATTAAGGCTTAGGCAACGTACACGCCAAATGAACATGGATGGTGAAGATTAACATATTCCTGGCATTATATAGAAAGAAATTTAACGATTTTCTAAGTTTTGTCTGGCCCGGTCTACATGTATATTTATGTACGTAAAGGAACTCACAACCCCAAATTACAAAATAATGTATTATGGTTGAAAAAGCCAAAAAATACGCCTATTCTCTAAACAAAGTTGAAATTTAGATTACACGAAGCAATATCACGTTTTAACAAAGGAAAAACATTCCTATTTATGAGATATTGAAGGACTTAGATATTTTTCTGAAACAACTTCTCAGAATGACTAAAAAAAACTTGAATTGAGCTAAAACAAACTTGAAATCAAGTAGCTAAAACTTTGTGGTTTAACCTTTTTGACTAAAACCGGTTTAAATAAAATGAGCTTGGAGGACATGTTTAAACATGAGGAAGACCAAGAAAACCTTGTGTGTGGAGCTGAATTGCGCTAATGTATAGTAAGTATTGAAATACCCTATTCAAAGCCTTCAACCCACTAAGAATTATTTCAGTAGTAATACCAATAATTGAAATTTAAGTTCCACATTAAGTGATGCTCGAAATTGGATAGAGTTCGGAATGTGGATATAAGGAAGGAGCTCCAAGTCTACTGCCTGAATGAAAAGATTGAGAGGTATCGCTGGCAATTGATGTGTTCATATGTTAATATAGTGTCCAGGGGACACCTGGACAGAATGCCGGACCACAGAATACACCTCCAAGTGCACCGTTATGCACCAGTTGGACGGAGAAATGTGGGACTACCTCGGAAAACATGGATATAGGCTAAGAGTTTCAAGTTTGTGAGTTCGGAACAGATGAATGCATAAGCCTTGAAGGAAGAAGAAGAAGCTTACATTCATTGTTCAGCATCTATCTGCTATCTGCTCAGCTAGAAAGTTCAAAAAAAGAGATTCTTAAAAGAATTAGGAAGCATGACAATTATTACCCTTTTTCGTAATATTTTGTTCTAACTAATTAGTGCCAATTTATTAACTGTGTTTTTGTCATTATTCATGATGAAATCTCCATTGTTAATTGACTTGATAATGGTTATTGTTACATTCCAACGGTACAAAACTCTACTGCAAGTCAACTGTCTTGTTTCTAAGTTGTATGTACTAATATAGTATAACGTCACTGTTAATTTTACCTCTAGTTATTATAACTTATGCTGTGGTATGGGAATACCTTTTGCCGACATTATACTTTTTTGCGGATGATCAAGTTGTCATATCTGCAGATCACGATGATGCCAGCTGTATGATGAGAAGGCTGCAAGAGGAGTACGAAAGATGGGGCCTCAGTATAAATGTAAACAAGACTGAGCACCTTACTGTTGGTGAGCCAGGAAATGATATTCAGCTGGGTACGGGTGTAGTGAGAAGCTGTGAAAGTTTTAAGTACCTGGGAGTCATCTTTGATAGAAGCGGAACAACTGCAGCAGAAGTAAACAGCACGATTTCGCAAGGACGAAGGGTTATGAGGCAGTTAAATTCTGTCCTTTGGAATGATAAAATATGGAAGGAGACAAAAATAAATATTTATCATGATATCCTGGAGAGTGTGTATACCTGTGCTGCGGAAGTGTGGGTATTGACAAAGTGACAGAAGGATCGACTAAAAGCGGTGGAGATGGGTTTCTGGAGGTGGAGCTGTGGGGTGTCGCGGATCGATCGAATTCCGAATTCTAAAATTAGGAGAAGAATCGGCGTTCAAGGAAATATCATGGATACCATATACCGGCAGCAGTTAAAATTTTTATATAAATAAATTAGAAATAAATAAATTAAATTTTATTATTATTATATAATTATATGCGTATGGACCCTGATGGATCGCTCAAAGCATTCCGACTCATTTTTGGGAATTCTTTCTCATTTTCCATACTTCTCTCATTCTCTCCCCATGTGTTTGCTTCCTCTCCTCTGTCCACCTCGTCCCTGTCCTCCCAAGGACCTCATTCTCTGGCATCACATTCCACTCGTTTATCCTGTTCCTGAATGTGTTTCTGTCTCCAATACCTGTAAATTTTATTATTTTTATTAAATAAATTTTTTTTAAGTTTTATATAAATAAATTATTATATAATGTAAATTATTATTTATATAATAAATTAGTTAAAACTTTTTTATAATAAGTGGTTAGCCTAGAAAACCCGGAGGCAAACCTTGGAAAGCAGGATAACTCTGGCGTAAGTGATATTTATTGAGTAAACAATAATATTTTAGTTATATAATTTTTCATTTGCAGTGATACTATTGCATAAAATAAAAGAGGACTGATAACGAAGTTTTGGTCATATCATTTTCATTGATGTTAAAATAGTCTAATTACAAAATAAATAGAACAAATAAGTAAATACGCATAATAAATATATAAATATTTATGAATGGTTTACATTTGAAGCAATCGAACAAATTTAAAACGTTGGCTTATATTTCAACAAAATATCAAATATACGTACAAGAAATAACCGTAGAGACAGGAATAAATCTAAATAAAATTATTAAATTTCCTTAAACGTTTTGGATATTTTATAACAAGTTAAGTCATCTGTGCGCTTGCACGTACAGAGTCTGTTCGTGTTTGTGACCATGATACCATAGGAAAACAAAAACAGTGACAAAGATAACTTATCTTACTTGCTTTGAAAAATGTTGAATTTATGGAAATGGAAGTTGGTGTCATTTCACTAACTGCTATAGTAGTGAACGCATGCTTCGTAAATACAACATACTCTACGATTATGTGATCTGAGCTTACGAAAAAGGGTTTTTATAGGCCTTTAAGTAGGTATACATAAAATCCGCCTAGGCTATAGTATCATTTTGGTGCCCGTCCCAAACTGATCCGTAGTAAACTAAAATCACTCTGTTGGGATCCAGATCGTGTGTCTATATGAATCAAATGTTCATTCTTCAGTTCGTTGAACATAATAGTATCTACTAAACCTACAAACGTTATCAGATGCGAGTACTCTTCATTTCTATGTTTTGTACTACGTATATAGTCAAATTTACGTCATCCCTTTTTAGTACAACTTACCAAAATACAACTAAACATTCAATTTCGGGGCAGAAATTTAAAAATATTTTTTACTTTAAAAGATAAAATATGAACACTTCTATTTCATTTAATATGGTGTAGCAAAAAAACAAGATTATAAATAAATAAAAATAAGCATTATTAGAATAAGATTTGTTATTCTTAGGACATGTTTTTTCATGTCCTTAGAATATTCTAAGAAGCTCATGTAAACAACGGAACTAGTTAAATTAATCTCCTTTAAACTTGTAATGTAATATATTTCAGATAAATATTAAATTTTTGCTTTTAACAGAAGTTTACAACAAGTTTACCAATCTCTTTATCAAGATCTCTTTAAGTTTTTGAATAAAGTTCCAAGAAGATTTCATGAAAATTATCTCTGACCTGTATTGTTTATTTTTTATATGCCTTTAAGTCACATCAACATCTACTTCGTAAGCAAGTACTTTGGGTGTGGGACAGTGAATTTTACAAAAATAAATTTTCCAGGCCCTTGCCGAGATTTGAATCCACGACCTTCCGCTCGGCAGCATAGAATGCTAACAACTGCGCAACAAGACTGTTTGGTTTTTTTTTTAATGGTTTATTCATTAAAAGTAAAAATCATATGATTTTAATACGTTGATGTGACTAAATTTTATTTTATTTTCTTTTAACTCGAATATTCGTTTTTCTTTTATAGCTTACCTTTATTAATTGGCATGGCGTCATTGCAAGGAATACATAAAAAATAAAATGTTGGTGATTTTGATCTAAAAAAAAGAGTTCAAAGAATTATTAACGTACCTGGTTAATTATCAGTTAAAGAACTAAACTAAAAAGAAAATTATGAAAGAAACTGAGTAATTATTTGGTACCTACCGCTACACGCGCATTTTTATGGTATTGTTACAATTTATGTTCTTCTTTTTTTCACTTTCTTTTTTAAAAGTAGCTGGCTTTGAACTAAACATCATAGGCCTCTGCAGTGTAAAACAACTTGATTTCCACAGAAAAAGGGTGGCTACATATATATCATGAATTAAAACGGATTTGTTTATTTAATATATTGTTATATTGTTATATATTGTTATATTTAATATATTATATATTTGTTATATATATTTAATATAACTTATGTGAGCAAAGGCGTCAAAAATGAGTGAGGATTACTTTATTTTATTTTAATCCATGTATAAGCAAGTCATAGCTCAACAAATAAATTGTTGAAATAGAATAAATTGTTGAAATCCATTGTTGAAATAGTTCAACAAATAGAGATAGACTATATTTTGTATACTTTGAAAAAAACATGTATCTGTTTCTTTTTTCCAAATAAATAACCATTACCTGCATTTCGGAGATATTCTTAGCTACGAAACTTGAGAAATACATTTCAGATAGCAAGTTCTCTCTAATCAGTTCTACGAATTCACAGAGTATAAAGACGTATCAAGAAATACGTGTTATAAATAAAATGTTTAGGTATTATTCAGTGAAATAAAATTCTACACCAGTCTGGTGAAAACAAAATGGATTTTGAGTACGTTAAATTTCCCAAAATTAATAAAGAACATCAAAACTAAGTATTTCTACAAGTTGTAATACCGCTGATGATAATTTTATACATTGATATATCAGTTATTTATTTGAAATTTTGTTAATTAAATTATTTGTTTAGAATGGACTTTTATAATTATTTATGATAGTTAAAAAATCCTTAATAATACTTAAATGATTTTTTTAATATATTTAAATGTTTTTTTGTTGACTCCGTTATATTTTTGTTAACTGACGATTTATTAAGAAAACGAAAATAAACTTCCACTTTAATTGTGAATGCTAAACATCACAAGATATTTTTTTGATGTTAATTAATACGGTGATGTATAAATACCACATCAGTAGTATAATAATGTGTTAATAAGTATTATCAAAGATTACCAGCTACAATAAAGGTAACAATAAATTTGTTATTACATAGTTATATCTGCCCATAACAGACAGGTGGAGTGTCAAATTTTTTACACTCAATCTGTTAGTTGCAGGGCTAAAATAAATAGTTCTGTTTCTTGTCACATGGTCAGCCAATTAAATGACTGAATCATTTAAGAACAGAAGAGGTAGAGGTGTAAAAGACACTAATCAGAGTTATTTCCTCTGAAAGTAATGAATTTCATTATACAGCCAGACCCTGTGGTGAATGAAGTGAAGGTGTTATTTGCAGAGTGGAAGATATGTGCTTTTCAGAGGGCCCGGCATGCTGATAAGCATACTTTTCCACTCAGTGAGAAAGGCAATGGTAAACCACCTCACTCCTCGTTTTACTTAGTAAAACCTCTACAGGTTCAAACCAGCTTTTTGGCTGATGACCTAAACAACAACAACACATAGTTATATAAAACGAACGTTTGTATTATACTAATACAAACTTGAGTAAAGGTGTACAATTTTTTTTTAAATATTGATCAATCATTTATTTTCTGTGAGAGTACTTTTCAGGATCTTAAATAGTAATTCAAGTTACACCAAAGGTGTGAATAAATAATTGTAAAGTTTTGTTCTGATCGGAGGGGGGGGGGTTTCAAAAGAATATCGTACATTGGAGCTTTATGAAATTTTTATATGTTTACATGTTATGTTTTTTAAATGCATTTTAAAAAAAGTTCCGTAAGATTTTTGACGATTATGACAATTTAACTTTGTTACATTAATGTGATTAAAATAGCTACTGGTAATATGTTGGTAAATAATGATACGAGAAATACCAGAAGGATTACTAAATAAAACAGTGACGGAAAAAGTGAAATGATGATGAACTAGATGTAAAAAAGCCAGAGCAAAATTCAGTCACAGAAGAAAGCTGACAAGTTGGCAATTATCCTACGAAACAAAAACTAAGTAATGTCACTCCTCTTTTCTTTTACCTTCTCTTCTTATCCTGCTCTATTTTCCGGAGTGAAAGAAAGAAAATGTCTAAATATTAATGTTGCTCTTTTGTTTGAAACAGACCCTTAAGCACGATACGTATTGAAAATTAACCATGCCTCATCCTTCATGCTCATATATATCGTACTGGCTTTAATCAACCCCCATGTATTTTAAATTGCTTGCCCTCAGGTTATTTTATTTAATGAAGTAATTTTCTAGTTTACATTATGTCCATTACAGTCCTACTAATTATATCAATGTAATTGTTACTACTAATTATATAACGGTTTATTGTTTATTAGTATTGTATCTCTAAAGAGAATTGATTGTAATTTCCATTTGACTATTCAGAGATAACTTCACTCCTGTACAGGAAATTCAAAGGATTAGTAAAATCAGTTATTTTTTAACTGTAGACTACCTTCCATGTGGGTTTTTTACCTTTACTTTATTTAATCTACAATTGTGCAGCTATGCACAACAAGTAGTTATATTCATAACTTATTTTATAAAATAAAAAAAATGATTGACTTGTAAAATTTATCCCAAATTACTCCTCCACCTTTTGTGGAGCCGATGATTGGGGTTACCTGATAAATTTTGATGTTTAGAATGCAAATTAGTGAATTGTAATTGTTTTAAAAATAATTTTGTTTCAATCAAATTTCAAAAATAGGTCGAGACTTTGGTTAATTGACTTCTTTTAGACGGTACATCCTAAGTAACTAAAGATTTTCGATCACGATAATGAATCAAACCCAACTACAGCCAATTAGACCCTTAACCGTAAAAGGTAGATGTTTCATATGTGTTAATAAGGTTCTCAGATGACTAGAGTCTTTCTTAGATTAGTTAAGTAATACTCTTATCAATAAAAATAGTATTCTACGATAATACGAGAGCCGTATAAAAGCCGCCAATTATTATCTGGGGTTTGTTGTTTGGTTGTATAGAACATAACGAACTCTTTTATTGTTGTTTGTATTAATCATAGTATTACATTTCGTTTCTAAATTTACAGTGATTTATATATATGCCTGCTATATGAAATTATTATTTTATGAAAGCTAAATTCTTGACGATTGGCTCTTCAGCATTTAAGCTTGTATGAACGACTTTGATGAACGAGCAAAAGACTTATTTCAACAAAATACAATATTGCTGAGCATTGTATTAGTTACCGAACAGTTTTTATAAATAGCCCTAAATACTTTCACAATTTCAGCATCACCTTGATACTAACACACACAGAGTTGTAAAAATTCCTACAACTCAACAAAACATCCACACAATCAGTCAAAAATAACAAAGAAGACTCGAATCACACACAATTTATCCCGCATCTCCCTTTTCACTAATTTAAACGACACTCGCCGACTGGAACGAATATACCTACGGGATTATTTTATGAACTGACTTGATAACACATGAAATAAATCTACGTAGTTCTTGTGTGTGTGTGTGTGTGTGTGTGTGTGTGTGTGTGTGTGTGTGTGTGTGTGTGTGTGTGTGTGTGTGTGTGTGTGTGTGTGTGTGTGTGTGTGTGTGTGTGTGTGTGTGTGTGTGTGTGTGTGTGTGTGTGTGTGTGTGTGTGTGTGTGTGTGTGTGTGAAGAGAATATCTCAAGAATAGAACATCGTACGAACTTGAAACGTGAAACTTAAGTTAGATACTACTACCGGACCCACACAAACATTTTCATCAATCGGTCAACCGGAAGTAGTAGTTTATTCGTGTCATTTTTCACTTTTTTGTGATTTTCTCAAAAACGGCTCCTACGATTTTTTTAAAAATCGCCTCGTTTACTACATTTTTTATGCTCTACAAAATAGGGTAGGCGCCATGTTTTATTAGTAATGTTAGGTTACATTGTTAATCTTTTACATTGACAAGAGAAAGTTGTGTGAGTGTTTCACGCCAGATGTTTGCTTTAATTAAAGAAATCTTTAAGTATTCTGGTACAAGGGTATTTTATAAAATCGAAGTGTCATTTTATGTTGTTCATAGTAGTTATTTAAAATTTTTATGGTGGTTTTAATTTACGTTACATGGTATTAAGCTATAATATTATGCTTGCGTACAATATGTTGTTTACAAAATAAAAATTGGCCACACACCAATTTGTAACAATTTGCAGTTTCGGTACAATATTATTAGATACTCTGGTTGTTAACCATTGTAGTGGTTTTGTTAACAATAATTATTACCCCATTCCCCATAATTTCTAATGAACACAGTAAAATATTGTTGTCGTATGTAACAGATTATTAACCTCGTTCTACTACGTTACTGCGAATATTGAATGTAATTGGTTAAGTTAAAGAAAATAATACGACCACTGTTCATCAGTTTAGATTTAAGGAACAACAGCTATTAAAGACCAGGTGAACCGTGATATCATTTTAATTAATAATTCATTTGACGAAAAGCCGTGATGTTCTTAGATACGTACACGTCAGGGGTTTTACGAAATACCGCTTGATGAAACTGTTATTACTGTTTATATCCGTCTTACAACATTCCTTGGTCTTATCTCAGGCGACGGTATTTTCAACTAACATTCAGTGATGTTAGTGTGACGTATATATCCCATCAAATCAGGATTACCATTGGAAGTGTTCTAAGTTCTATATTGTACCTACCTTCCTTATAGCCTAAAGCTGAGATACGACTTCACAAATGTTAATCGTAATACCTGCAACACACCAGTATTGTTAATTTATACTAAGTTAATAATGAGTCACTATAAATTTATAAGTCAAATGAGTCGCTACTGAAATATATGCAAAAATTGTTGGTAAAAAATTCTGTAAAGCACCGTTTATCAGAACACTAATAAACCGAATTAACCGTTATCCAAAGTCAGTTTTACGTTTTTGTTTGATTACTTCTCTTTTTTTGAAAACACGTCAGTACAAAAAAAATTCTGCTCCTGAACTCAAACTTGAGTAGTAAATAAAAAAATGAGTTACGATTATGTCACGTGAAAAAATAATTAAGTGGTTTCAAACAGTTAACTTAACTAACAGTCAAACTTAAATGTTTTAGGGATTCTCTTTATGTTCGTTTGGTTTGTTGCTGAGTTTCCAATTTTGTTGTTTAATGTAGAAGCTTGGAGTTTATACAGTGATGAATCAAAATGACGTGAAATTTTCGAGATATAATACTACAGAAAGATGTTGGAAGTATTTTGGACGGCATAAAGTCTAAAACTGAGGAGTACCCTAATATTTACATAAATCACTAAAATTATAAGCACCATTTGAAAAGGGACATTGGAATACTTTGAATACGTGATGTGGTCAGAAATGTAAATTATTGTAAAAAATCAAGCAAGGAAATATAACAGGCAAACGTAGTTCAGGTACTAGAATAAAAAGTCACAGCTTAAAAACGTACGGGGCTAGTGTGGCGTAGATACGATATCGCTGTTAACAAAAAGTAAATTGCTATGATATTACCAACGTTTGAAAGGATATGGTACATAAGGAAGACATGAAAGAAAACGAATGGTTTCAAAAACGTTTACTATAAATTATTGCATAATTAATATAACACAGTGAATAGTTTAGTGTAATCCATATTTTAGTTTATATAACTTTGTAACAATTTAAAGAATGTATTCACTTGGTCAATATATTGTATTGTCACGAAGAACTAATAATATTATTAGATTTTGTTTCTGTACTTACTCATTTCTAATATATCGTTTTAATATTCCTATCTTCTGTTTTTTTTCCATCGTTTTGACCTACTAAGGAACAAGTCAAATATTTTTTATCAGTCTTGGTGTTTACTCTTTTCCGTAGCTTATGTTGTCTTTTCCAAGTCTTTTTTCGTTTTTCGCTAAACTCCCCCTTTCTTCTGACAATTTTTATCGTTTTTTGCCATCTTCCCTTTTCTTGGAACACCTCAATTCTTTAACTATTTTCTAAATTCACTTCTGTTTTTTACCACATCTGTATCATTGTATCATCTCTTTTCAGTTTCTATGAGCCATGTATTCTGAGTATTATAATTTTTAAATCCGTCAAATCCGATATTTTTTCTAGTTCGTATTACAAGGTATGGTCGTAAAACTGAATTTTTCTTTATCTGATAGACTGTGTTATCTTTTCTATTTTTTGATTCTCAAATACCATTTTAATTATTTATTTAATATTATATATTTTTTAGATCAGTTATTTTTAATGTATTTTGTATGTTCTTGTACTTCATTTCATGGATATTATGTAGCATCATAAAATTATTTATTTCTTATCGTGAAGTTGGTACAGTGTAATCAAAACTTTGTTGGAACTGTTTTAATATTTCAATATTTGAGTTACTTGTACTGAAGTTCAACTCCGTTCGTTCACTTGAACTTGAAATTAATGTACTATGGAGGCGTATCAATGAACATTATATTGACAGCTCAGATAGTTTCCAATCAGTAAAACCATTTTCCATTAATCTGACTTTTTCTTTTACACATATAATTTCATTTACTTATAACCAACAACAAGCACTAACAACCTTGGACCATCATGACAACTATTCAAATAAAATTAAGAGAGTAAAGGAAGATCTGCAGCCATTTTCTTTTTGAAAGAAAAAATACTTTTATAGTTTAACATCATCCACCACGGTTTAACCCAGTTTAACTGGAGCTGGCATCCATTTCTTTTTCGGTCGACCAACATCTTATCGTCTCACAGGTTCATATCGCCATGCTTGCAACTGCAAACGGTTCACAGACATCTTAATTATTTCCACCTCTATGGGCTGTCTATTTGTTCTCTGTTCTGCCTAAAGATACTGCTTAGAGGTATTACATTAGGTTCTATTTTTGTATATCTATTCCTTAAAAATAATCTCTCCCAGTACAACCTTTTACACTTTTCAAAAAGTTCATCTCACTGCATGAATACGACTGCTCTGCTATTGATTCAAACCTCACAACCGTTCGTTAATACAACGTATGGCTGATAATAAAATTTCAGTCGAGTGTCTCTCCTAATGTTGCTTTTTAAAGAATGATGTGTGGTACCACAAATGGAGTTAAACTTGTGTGGGTTCCCTTGGTATGAAATATTACCAAATTAAAAAATTATACCTACTCATATTTTTCAAGACACAACAACAAAATATGTGTTTTCCCAAATCACCTTTTATGCCTGTTTTTAGTAGCAGGTTTAATAGCAATAATCCGGTACCAAACAAAAATTTACGTTTAACTGCAAATTGACTTACTAACCCAAGCAACTTCCTAGTGGCAACTTGCAACTTCATACGCTAGTTAGTAGCCGACCTTTAACTAATGTTAGTTAATATTAATTAATTAATATTGGTTTCATAATTAAATAACTTAATAAAAATTGTTTATTCATTTTTTCAATTATTTCCTATTTCAAGATGCCCCCTTACCTGAAAATACTTCTATATAAATCCTTACTGAAACCAATGTAGACAAACAGATGCCTGATTTATGGCTCAGGTAATTCCTCAGTTTTCCGTAAATTACAATGTTTTCAATTAAAACTGCTGTGGACAACTGCCATTAATTGTCATTAAACGGTGTACAAATTTTCAGTCACATTCTGCACACAGATTTCATTACGTAAAGTGAAACAATTTAACAGATATCCTATACCAGCGAATTACATAAAAATTAGAAAACAATAAAACATCCACTAATCTGTGTTCTAAACAGCCCAAAATATCCTGGTAAGCTATTTTCCTTGGCTCCGCAGAAGGAGGAGCAGAGATTTGTGATGAATTTTACAAATCAACACCTTTATTCTTTTTAGTAAACATATTAAAAAATAATGCTTTCATATTCTTCTAACCAACCGAAAAATTAAAAAAGAAATAACTGTTTTTGCAGCACTCAAAATATATTACTGTGGTATATATTGTCAGCAAGGTTAATTTTCTTCTACTTCAGGTATTAAAACTTTAATTCAGAAGAAATCAGTCGTTCTATCAAACCTTAACACTATGTTACATAAAAAATATAAATTAATCAATTTTAGAAACTTATTTCGTATTTTTATTACTTATCAGAAAAATTCGTTTGGTTATCTTGTATACACTACAGTTTTTGTTCAGCTCCCAGCATTGGAATACGAGGATAATTTAATACAAATCATGAATAAAATTCATAACATTAATTTTAATTGGATTTACTCGTATTAAAATGCATATTTACTAACTGAGAAATTTACGTTACGTTAAACTTAATTATTAAAATAACATCGACTGCAATGAAATCGACGGTTACGCAATTGGATTTACGTTAATCACGAAATCGTATCCATAACTATAGGGTGATTCAAAAAGAGCGCCGGTTTTGATATATCAAATTAAGAGATTTATTTTATTGAAAAACTGAAAATAAATACATCAACAAGTTCATCTTACCTTCCGATTTCATGTATGAAAAATGATGTCATGCATGTGTCCTCCTCTACTGCGCTGGCACGCATCAACTCTGTCCATGAAATTGGATATTACTGCACGACAAGTTTCGACTTCCATTTGCCCGATAACCCGTCGAATTTCCTCCTTCAAGTCATTGATGTTTCGGGGTTTATTGGCACACATCAATGACTTCAGATGACCCCAAAGATGAAAGTCACAAGGCGTCAAGTCACACGACCTTGGTGGCCGTTGATGGTCGGAATTACGAGAAATGATGCGATCCTGGAACCGTTCACGGAGCAACAACATTGTTTCTCGTGCAGCAACTGAATTTTATACGGGTGATATTGAAGATCGTACCGAAGAATTCTCCGTACAGAAGAACATCGTAAACCCAATTGTTGAGAACGACGACGTATTGATTTTGCTGGGCTAACAGCCACACTGTCACGAACCAACGCAACGTTCAGCTCAGTTCGGCCAGAACGACGACGTCCAGAACTTTTAAGGTCGACTGTTGAACCCGTCTCAAAAAACTTTTTCATGAGCCTGCGAACTGTTGATTCATTCGGTGCTTCGTTACGTCCTAGAGTACCGCGAAGTCGCCTGACAGTAGCCGCATAACTCTCTTCACTCTGGTAAAATGTTTTGACGATTAACACTCGTTGTGAAATAGTAAACTTGTCCATGGTTAGACACAGACTGCGAGAGTACTACACTGCGAACAAGAGAAACTACAACTGAATCGTCAATCGGAATGTTTTCCGAAATAGAAATGAGGTCTAACAATGTAGCCAACCGATAAACAAAAATTTACCAGCCGTTTAAAAACCGGCGCTCTTTTTGAATCACCCGTTATATTGCTGACAAACCCACGTAGTCTGAAATCGACCAGACGGTTGACCTTCACACGGCGCACATCTGAAAAGGTAGCCTACTGATTTGTAAAACGTAATGTGTTTTATTTATACATAAATAAAATTATTATTAAAAAACCACCAAACGGTCAAAAAAAATGTAACAAAACGTACTTTTAGAAGAGCTTTCGAGTTTTTACTACATCGTCAGCTCGTTATAATATTTAAAATATACTTGTTATTGCTAAATGTATTATTACGAGCTGTCGATGTGGTAAGGCGAAGAACCCGTTTTTCCATCAGTAAATGTTTTTACTTTTTCTTTGACCGTTCTGGTGGGGTTTTAATAATTTTATAAATATAATAAAATTTTTAAAAAAATCATTAAACGGTGAATACTATGATACAATGCTTAGTAAAGTAAATAATGTTTTATAATAAATTAAATTTTGGGTTATTTATATTTCCCGTTCACATTTTCGAAATAAAAATACGTTTAATAATTAGTTAAAAAAAATTCAGAGAGTTTTGATAGATATTTTTCTCATTTTCACATCGTATGAAACAAAAAATAAATCTCATGAGTAGATTTCCAAAATTTCTATTTATATTTAAATACAAATTTATTATGAATACGACAGTTTTATATCTGCATAATGTATAAAATACATTTATGAGTATTTTTTTGACTTTATTTAAAAAACAAACTACAACTGTGTAACAATTTAACACAATCAGTAGTTTAAATGTCAATAGTTTGGTATATATGTCTTGATGTCACTTGTGTGAGGCAGTCGCTCAGCGGCAACTCCTCAAGACGATTCACAAAATGTCTCTATTCTATAGCCTTTTTAGTATTCTAGGTGGGTTGTGTGGTAGGTGAGGAGCGGACAATGACTGAATTTGTGTATTTGTGTGATAGTGCAGTTTATTATGAAAACGTCTGTATAGTTTCTTTATTGTTTTGTCTACCGTTTCGATGTTAAAGCCTCTGTGTAATGTTTTGTTACTAACGTATGTTGGACAGCCTGTGATTATGTGTAAAGTTTTGTTCTGGAATGTCTGAATACGTTTTATGTGAGATTTTTTAGCTGATTCGTAAATCACTGAACGAAACAGGAGGACGAAGAAGTACCTTATAACAGTTAAGTTTCTGAGTAATTGGAAGAGGCGATTTGTGGTGAATAAGACTGTAGAGAAGTTTTAACCGCGCGTTAAGAGATTGCCTTTTAAGTCTGGTATGTGGATTCCATGTCAGTCTTCTGTTTAGTATCAATCCTTTATATACTATTGTCATTATATATTAATTACTAATTTACTATTGTCATTATATATATTATTATATATTGTCATTATATATATTATTATATATTGTCATTATATATATTATTATATATTGTCATTATACTATTGAATTATATATTTATATACTATTATCTTAAATATTAATTTATTGTCAATACTTTTGTATGATCGTAATATCTACCAAAATATTGTTAATGTTCAATTCAGAAATTTCACTGTGTTTACGCTAAGATCTCTAAAAATAAATTTGTCGTTTGTATGCGTGCCACGTTTAGTTTGTGTCTGATAGTCTTTTATTGGAATCGTACTTAAGTCCTGATGTTTGAATTTACGGATGTACCCCAAAGTAACCGTATGTCCGAAAATGGAGTTCAACTTTTACAGAGGTTTATTTTGTTACATTTTGTCAGGACAGATTTGTTGGTTCAACAGTGAATAGATTTTCATAGAATTTATTGAACATTTAAATTTAAATTATACTGAATATAACTTCAGTATATAAATTAAATTAAAGTGATTTAATTCGTTTGTAAAATATTTCCATGAATTATATATTTCTATGCTGAAATTATTTTTCTCCAGGGTAAATTTTATAAAGGTTCAATGAAAAATGTTAACCGCTATTGTTATTATTCCGCTGTTTTAATTTAAAAACGAATTTGGTAAATTTTATAGGCTACCTACATTTTTACCTATATTATTTTTTATTGCACTTTAATAATTTATTTTAAATTGTTTACTCGCTTACAAAACAAAAAATAGTTTTAAAATACATATTAGACTTACCTTTTGTATCACCTTTACTTTAAATATGCGTTAAAAATTAAACAAAACTTTTTGAATTAACTTTCCTAAAATGACAAAAAACGCACAGTTACGAAACGTATAAACCTATTATAACTTTTTGAAAACTTAATAAGATTTGCGTCGTTACTGTGCCATTGCAAGGAAAGTTATTTAAACTTCTTAGGTTTTCCAAGAAATTAACCAAAAATTTATTTTACTACAAGAGCGATTATACTCCTGAACAGTTGCCACTATATTGCCGCTTTGATGTAAACTTTTTTTTAATATTAAACAGGCTTCTACGTTTCTATTACTAAATTTACTTAAAGTTTTATGTAAAACATAAAATATTACATCCAAAATACTTTTAAAATTCCAAAACTTTAAAGGTTCACATTTTCGTAAAATATTGTAAATAGAATTATTAATACATTCTGTTTACTGTAAAGTTAGAACATAAAATAAATTAAAAAAATTAATATTTTTAAAAGTATACATGAATTCTAATCCATATTACCATGAATTAGTTTGTCATTTCTATTGCGATAATTTTTTATCAGTGTTAAATCCCGGTTTTCGTTTTGGAATCTTTGCTAAAATGTGCGCAGTTAACCGACCTCTATTTGAGGCTAAAAGCGCGAGGCTAGATTCTAAATGACAATGAAATTTTGGAAGAAAGTAATACGTAATGTAAAGTATTAGGGGAAATTTAAAATTATTTTCGCACATCTCAGGCTCAGTAATCCCCGTCAGACGTCTACGAATCACAAGAAGAATTAAACGCAAATAGAAGCGTCCTTATAATAATCGTCATTTTTATTTATCTTGTGAAAGGATAAAAATAATAGTAATAATTCATAAGTGATCTGTAACGTTTATTATAAAGGATATTGATTTTGTATGAAAAAATCTGGTGTGAAACACTCACACAACTTTCTCTTGCCAATGCAAATAATTAATAATAAACCTAACATTATTAATAAAATATTATAAATAAACAAAACACTAACCTCAAAAATATAACCTTATTTTAATCATGAGTGAATGACGCAAAATGAAAATCGAACTCAATTTGGCTTAAAAAAACGGAAAATCACACTTTCACGCTAAACTAGGCTCCGTAGAGAAAAAGTTTTTAAATAAAAAATGTAGATCTCTTAATTTTCTATAAATTTTATTATATACACTTTTATCATAAAGTGCATACTAAGGCCGAAATCTTAAAAAAATCAATTTTTCATACGTTTTCGTGAGAAAAAACAGAAAATCGCTAATTACCGCTAAACTAAGCGTTTTACAAAGAAATGCTTGAAATAAAGGTTGTAGGTTTTTAAATTCTCTACAACTTTTATTTTATACATTTTTGCTCTAAAATTAATATAAAAGCCGTAATCTTAAAAAAACACATTTTTTATGTAAAAACATCCTCACCAAGAATTTCAGCAAACATGGCACCTACCAAAAATCGTAGGACCAGTTTTTGAGAAAATCGCAAAAAAGTGAACAATTATACGAATAAACTACTACTTCCGGTTGACTGATTTTGATGAAAATGTTCGTGTCGGGTCCGGAAGTGGTATGTAACTTAAGTTTCAAGTTCGTACAATGTTCCGTTCTTGAGATATTTTATACACACACACACACACATATACACAAACACACACACACAGAGACCAATCGCTAAAAACATGTTTTTTGGGTTCAGGGGGTCTGAAAACGTGTAGATCCGGTGAAAACTCGATTTCGAAAAATCGACATGAAAACAATACTTTCCTTCCTATATATTCATATAGGCAAGAGAAAGTAAAAATACATCCTAATTTTACTAATAAGATTGTTTTTAATTTCGTTTAGCAAGAACTACATTCCAGTATTAATTTTGTGTATAAATTTTTATAAAATTTATTTACGTAATTTTTAAAATAATTCTGAAAAATTGAAGTTAATAAACATATTTACATCATCAGTTAGTTCTAAAAAACCTGGCTTGAATAATTAATTCAAGAAATTGGTTTTGTGTTTTTTTATTTTCAAGAAAACATTTAAACTAATAGATTCTTGTAAAAATTACATTTACTAACTTCTTGAATGTTAACGCTTTCAGTATACCCGTGAAAAACTGAAAAAAGTTTAAAGTTACTAAACGTTTTATAAAAAAATCTTCCAGACGAAGAATAAATGTTATATAAGGGCTCTCTGATGCTGAGTACTTGCAGCCGTACTTTTTTTAATGTGTATTTTTCATTTTTGTATAATAGAAACAATATCAGATATATTTTACCCTCTAAAGCATATTTTTACTTTCTCTTGCCTATATGAATAGGAAGGAAAGTATTGTTTTCATGTCGATTTTTCGAAATCGAGTTTTCACCGGATCTACACGTTTTCAGACCCCCTGAACCCAAAAAACATGTTTTTAGCGATTGGTGTGTGTGTGTGTGTGTGTCTGTGTGTGTGTATACAAAATATCTCAAGAACGGAACGTCGTACGAACTTTAAACTTGAAACTTAGGTTACCCTTACCGGACCCGACACGAACATTTTCATCAAAATCGGTCAACCGGAAGTAGTAGTTTATTCGTGTAATTTTTCACTTTTTTGTGATTTTCTCAAAAACTGGTCCGACGATTTTTTTTTTAAATCGCCTGGTTTACTAAATTTTTTATTCTCTACAAGATAGGGTCATGTCTACTGAAATTCTTGGTGAGGGTGTTTTCTCGTAAAAACGTTGTTTTTTTAAGATTACGGCTTTAATATGCATTTTAGTGCAACAATTTATATAATAAAAAATTGTAGAGAATTTAAAATCCGACAACTTTTATTTCAAACAATTTTTTGTATAACGCTTAGTTTAGCGGTAATTTGCGATTTTCTGTTTTTTTCTCTGTGATAAATTAATTTTTTTAAGATTTCGGCCTTGGTATGAATTTTACGACAAAAGTGTATATAATTAAATTTATAGAAAATTAAAAGATCTACAACTTTTATTGAGAGCATTTTTCCCCACGGAGCCTATTTTAGTGAGAAAGAGTGATTTTCCGTATTTTTAAGTCAAACTGAGGTCGATTTTCATTTTGGGTCTTTCACTCATCATTAAAATTAGGTTATGTTTATTGAGGTTAGTTTTTTGTTTATTTCTAATGTTTTATTACTAATGTTAGGATTATTTTTTTATTATTTGCATAGGCAAGAGAAAGTTGTGTGAGTGTTTCACACCAGATTTTTAATAGGAAAATTGATATTGATAGTTAATTAATATTTAAATATTTGTACTAAACCTACAGCAGAGTTTAAGAGTTTGTGATACTTAATATTATTGTGATTTAAAATTTTTCTACTCAATCTTCTTTGTAAAGAATTGATTTAAGTAACACATGAATTTCTCATTATGCGCTGGTACCTGCGCAAAGTAGATACTGATCCGCTTAAAACTTCCAGTGACACGGCTTAAGAGAAAAATACAAGTTCGGTGCCTTTCTGGAATTTGAAAGGTTGCCCTGTCGTTTTCTGGCAGACAATCATTCGTACAAAAAGTATCATTCGCATTTATTTAAAAAAAGTTCATTAAACATTTTTAAAATAATTTAGAACAAACAGTGTTTACAAGATAATTTAAAAATAAAGTAGTTCATAAAAATCAAAATGCATCTCTACATTTTATTAGAATTTTAGTGTATAGAAACAGTTTTGTAGCAAGTTTAAGAAATTAATGTGAAAGTTAAATAATTGTAAATAATATATTCTGAATAAATGGATTTCTTCAAGCCTTGTGTAACGCAGTTTTAAAATGTTGATTCATAATTACATTCAAAATTTTGCTAAAACTAAAATATATGGATATTAAAATTTTGAAAAATCACGTAATATCTTAAAATCATAAGCATTTTCATACTCCCGAGTTGAGCTATTAGAGTTAAAAAATTTCAGTTATTTTTGCTAATTTAGATCTAAACTTTGAATTATTTTTTTCGGCTACGAGTACGGAAATCAAAATTAATGCTAAAATACAAACTTTTGATTTATAAATCATTATCAAATGAGTCTGGACTTACGGAATCCAGCTGCAGGACGAATCTAGAAACTCAAGTAGGGTACCCAAATTATTCAGAGTTTACAGTCAAAGAAGTTTCGAGCTCTAACACCTACACTCTGCCACATGACAAACAACCTCATTCACAAAGAACTGTTTATTACAACATTCATAGAATAAAGTTTAAAGTTTACCGTAACGTACGAAAAACGGCTTGAATCGCAAGAAAATTACTTCTCCAACAGTCTATTGGGCGACAGTGATACACTAAGAAGGTTACGTAAGTATACAGCAGACTTCTTTGTTTAGTAACTTAAATAATTACCAATATTTTCAAAATGTAGTTTATATTTTTAATGAATATCGAAGTGTCAACATGATTTTTTTCTCGAAAGGATCTCCCATGTGGGTTAAGTTTTTATGATAATGAACTTATAACGAATCTATTTATTGTGCAGCAAGGAACGGGTTTTAATGAAGTCTGTCAATACCTACTTATAAAAGATTGTTAAAACTTTTATTACTGTACAACACAGAAGAAATTAAAAATTGAAAATTTTTACAGTGAGAAATAATTATGGCGAAAGCTGTTATGATTTATAGGCCAAAATCGAATGTTATTTTATTTAATTCATACATACTGTAGTAATGAAATTCTTGTGAATCGAATTACTCTTATCTTTATTCTTTAATATTTATGGTTAATTACGTATTGCACCAAGCTTATTACAGTTTATTTATAGTACAGTTACAGCTACAGCTTATAATATACAGTAGTAATAATATTTGGTTTTAACAAAACATTTTAAGAGCCTCTAGGATATCAGCAGTACAATCTGAATCTCTTTCAGGCCCGTCTATTACGTAAATGGTTTAGGTACTTAGACCCTACGCTTCCTTCTCAAAAATGAGTCGAAATCTGAAGTATTTAAATATAATTTTCAAATTGCTGTACTTTTACAATATTTCTCAAAGTACATTTAAATGAAAGCTTCCAATTTCTGAAAATAAAAAAAACATTTTAGCAATTTTATTTAGCCTAATTATTGAAATGTTAAAAACTGAAACTGGAAGTGAAAATTGGAGTAAGAAAAATAAAGAAGAACAAATATCACTTGCCTAACTAAAGTTTAAAATTATTTATCTAGAATTAATAGAATTTAGAAAAAGCATATACCAGATTTGTATAGATTCATGTCCGGTTTTGGAATTTCAAGTGTTTATCTTCCAACATTGTGTTAAGATCGGTCTAAGTAATCAAATGCGTAAAAGTAACAATAACAATATATGCAAAGTCAGAATTAATTAAGTCCATAAGTAATGGATGTTAGACCCTTCCTGTCATGATTATTTTGTAAGATAATACATGGTGGTGGGCATTTTTTACCAACGAATGGCTCTTAAAAGCTCCTTAAATGTTCAACGTCGTACTTCTTAAATCATCCAAAGACTGTATTAAATATGACAAATATAGGATCTACTGTACCAATATAGGATATAATATAGGACAAATATAGGACTGCCAGGTCCTTGCGGACAGGATCATTGGTCATTATAAAACAAACATTGATGTATAATAAAGCAAAATACTGATTGGCATAGCGATACTCTTAGCTCACAACATCCAAAGAACTATTAAAGAAAAAATACCACGTATTCAAAGCTTTAGGAAAAAATTTGGAAAGATGTGGAAACAGGATTCAGTTCCTTCTTTGAGTGGCTTCTCCTATTGGTTGACGATCAGTTTGGGTAATACCATTAGTGATATCAGCTAAAGGTGTAGTCTCTGAGAAATTGAAAATTTCCTATCCTGATCCCATGATTTTGCATGGATTTTTCTGATAACCGCACATAAATGTTAATAAACCATTCTTAATGGTCATCATAATAGTAATAGTAATTAGAGTTAACTTATTTTCAAAAATTTATCACTAACTTTATTTATTACAATATAACTAACATTATATGCAATAAAATGAAGCACCAGAAAGTAATTTTAATAACTTATTTCAAGGAAAATGGAGTCCCTCTCCTCAATATTCAACCACGACTTGACCAACCGTTGGTCATCACTCTGGTTGACAGATAATCCAATGCACTGAATACTTAAAAACTAACAACACTTTTTAAACAGTAATATAGGCCTAAATTAAATAAATTTACATATAAATATACAAGTTTACTCTTTTTGAACACGCATAAACTTAACCCCTACAAAATTTCCTAAACCTGAGCCCCCATTAGGAATATGGAACATTTCTCCCCTCCCTAGTCTATCTTTCTGAACTCATTTCCTTCGAATGTTTTGTAAAATAGAATATATCCCTCAAAAGTATTTGGTGTCTTTTTCCTCTTTGACATTACGCATTGAACGGAGACGTTTATCCTTACCTTTCACAGGTCTATACTTCAATTTCAACATGGACACCATGGCTCTAAAAATTGCTCCCATAAACTTTTGAGTATCTTATTTATTCTTTTCCCCATAAATCTACCATTAAATAATTATAAACAAAATGAAAATCTGATCACCCGTTGAAAAAGAACTAAATATATCCTCATAAGGGATCGACAATTTAAAAGAATAATTATATTATCTTCTCATAAGAGATTAAATATTTGTAGTGTGATCACTGCCACTACTGTCAGTTGCATCTGATAGAAAGTTATCAATAGTTAATTTATTACTATTAACATGTCTAGTGACACCTATTTTCATTTCAACCATACTAACATTTGTTGGTAACGAATAATAATAATAGGCCTATAGTCTGGATTCAATGTTATAAATGACAATGAAATACACAAATAAAGCAGTATAATGTAAAAATATTTAAGACTCACTTGTTTATTAAATATCCCGAATATCATAAACTAAACAAATTCAATACATTTAATGGATGAATGAGGGACCTGCCCATTCAGTTCGCCATCTTGTCCCTCACTAAAATAATTTGTATAAAATCTTTTCTTCTTCTTTAGTTGCCTAGTAACTAGAATAAATAACTCTTTTAAATAATTTTGTCAATGTGAATTGAATAATTCTAAAGTATTAATTTTTCAATCAGCTGGAGATGTTTATTATTTTAATAGACTCAAAAAATAAACAACTCCAGATGTCCAGTAAAATTTGTTATATTACACCTTCTTAATTTTTCCCAAAAACTGTTTCTCCACTGCATTCTTTCCCATCACCAAAATCAATTTGATGACCATAGTACGCCACCAAACTCCAACCTGCTAGACCCTGATCATAGCCTCAGTGAGCTACCACTTCACTCTGTCTCATCCACAAAAAAATATTTCATAATGTACTTGAAATTGTATTCTGAATTTGAATGTTCATAAATGTAACATCACCATCTGTATTCGTAAATTTTGCTGTGAAATGTGCTTCTACACTGTGAAGGGGATACATAAATGACAAATGCTTGGCTTAATTGGTATAATTTCTGTGTGCCGTATATGTCGTAAGTAATAAGTAGTTGAATGTAGGAAGGAGAAACAACATTCGTGGCTTCAGACTAACGTTTGAGTTCTTGTTGTAGGAAGATAACGGCAGATTACATACATGTAGGGTTCGTAGTAATTATATTGCAGACAGCAGTCTATATGGCGAAACGTACAGCACTGTTGTGTTGTAATGCTTGCTTCGGTGATGAGTAGAGTTTATAGGGTGAGGTTGTTTGGTTGGAAATGGCCGCTTCGTTGCGCCATACTGTCGTTGTAGAGGTGGATGGAAAAAGGGTGAAGGGTGGATTCTAAATTGTGGATCTGCAACACAAATAGGCGCCTACATAAATCCTGGCAGTTGCATTCATTTCAATTGCAGCAACGCTGCAAAATAATTCCATTCCATATACCTTGTATCACACACCAAATACAGTATGTATAACGTCAGTACAGTGGGTATGTTTGCGTGCATGTACGTGGGGCAGGACACACATATGTTCGGAATCAAAATAGGAATACAAATTTATTTGCGTAATCCCAACAGTTATTCCAGCTAGGTTAGAAAGTTGAAATTGTAATTTGCCAGATAACTCCGCTATTTGTTGTACATGTCGTATTCTACATTGATAACTGAAATAATTTACTGGCAATATTAGAAAGCGAAAGCGTTTTTAAAAATCGGTATCTGATGTTAAACTTAATTTAAAAAAAAATTATTTATTACCTTTATTTATGCTGGTTATATCTGTTAACAGTTTTTTTTAATTAGGCCTATATTATTCGAAAAAATTGAATACTTATTTTTTTCTAATAATATAGAAAATAATTTTATTCAAAACTCTTTTTAATGACAAAATCTGCAATCCACTATTCAAAAAACTTTTATCAAATTGTTCGTTTGGATCATTTTGTATAATTCTATAAAAGAAATTGTTTTAATAAAATTTATTTCACCCAGAGCAACAATTAAAATGCCAGTATGCAATTTAAATTATGAATTGAAAAATATGAAAATATTTTGTTCTAAACATCAACAAATTATTTATTTAACCACTCGAAATTGTTTTTTTAACTTGATAGTATGACTTTGAATACTATTAAGTACTGTGCAGCTATAAAAATCTTAAATAATAAGTTTCTAAATAAGCAAATGAGAAACGAATAACACATTTTTTACACCATTTGTTATTCGACCCACCAGGTTGGTCTAGAGGTAAATTCGTCACCGTGAGTCAGCTGTTTAACAGCTGATATTTGAAGATGAAGGTTCCTGGTTTAAATCCTGGTAGACGTAGTTATTTTTATACGGATTTGAATACTACACACTGGTTAACGGTGTACTTTGATTTTTCTTTCAACGTCTGACTGTCCTGCAATTACTGATAATGCAGACGGTGAAGGATGGAATGATTTTTTGTAATGAATGAAAATATGCCGTGCCTGAATGGGGTTCAAACCCAACACCGCATGCTGAGAGGCGAGCACGTTACCAACTACGCCAATGCAGCCGGCAAAGTGTAAAACACCGGCAATGCGGCCGGTGTACTTTGATGGTTGGGTTTCAATTAAACATACGTTCTCAGGAACGGTCGGCCTAGGTCTGTACAAGACTACACATAATTTACAGGTCATACACATCATCTTCATCTCATTTGGTCATGGGGTTGCTTATTGTTCTGGATTGAACAGGTTGCAACGTACACCCATTAAGAATTAAAAATAAAAAGTTATTTAATTTAATGATTAAATTTATTATTTAATAACAAAGTGTGTTTAACGAGTGTAAGTCATGATATAACTTATATTATAGAGTTAATTAACTGATAACTAAAATTTTCTAATTTAAATGGTTTTAAAAACATTAAAGTTATTTTAAAAAACGTTTTCAGATCTTTAGCATAGAAACTGGCAGATTAAGTTCATCAATTTTAATTATATTATTTTTTTATTATTCTCGTATTATTTGGTAATTATTCTAATTTTCTTTAGAATAAATAGAATTACAAACGCATAACCCGAATATGATATTTCTGTTATCAGTAGATAAATGTTAGCAAAAACATGAGCAAATCAAAGATTAAAAACAAAACAGGAAAATCAGTAAAACAACAATTTTTAATTTAGTATATTTTTATAATAGTTAATTATAGTATAATTATAGTTTTTAATTTTTATTTAGTATGTATAGTTAAACATAGACCTATTGAACGAAAACTTAGCGGAAGATTATAATTAATACAATTAACATGAAATTGTCCAATAATGAGGAATACAATCCAGTAATTTTTCCTCATTACATAAATTAAATTCAATATTTTTAAACGTTAACAAAATGTAGTAAGCAGATAAGCCGGTATTTTTTTATTTTAGTAATAAAATGGTATAAATCCAACACTAAAATATTTTAACTTGCAAAATAATTTATTATCCTCTATAAAACCATATTGAGTTTTATTACAGGACGTCAGGCAAGCGATTACAGTAGTTTGATTTGTATAAACATAAATAGTAACAGGGTATTACTAAATCATAGTCTGTTTTAAAATATTTTTAAAAGATTATTTCTTTAATTTTTTAACGAAGTAAGGAAAAATGTATACGCAATTGAGAAGGAAACACAGTGACTGCGGCCTATTGAATGAGATACGTACATCAATAAAGTAATTTTGTAAATGGTACAGATTCAGAATGAATGACGATTTCAATTCGAAATGGTACAGTAGAATTTCTTCTAATCCATTGGATAAGTTTATTAGAAACGAAAGTACGGGAGTGGTTGGTATTTGTCATTTTACCTGTACACTCAATAGTAAGCTATCGAGCAGGGTATGAGGTTGAGTGGAAGTGGCCCCAATTCCCAGGATTAATCTGAAAGATCTGGGATCGACATCATGACGTCATGTTACCCTCCCTTCAACTGTCACAACCAATCGCATGATCTTTAATACTGAATTTAACTAACCCAACCTTACTCGAATCCTATTGAACCAGCAGTACAGGCTAACCCTACTCTCTCTCTATTCTAACACTGTTCAGTCTAATGGCATATCCAATGCCTACAAAGATTGCAAACCATTATATTGATTAATGCACAAAATCTGTTTACTAATAGAGAAAACAGAACGTCTATATTAATTATTTGCAGTAATTTTGACTTTGCAATAACTATAGTTTATAAAACCCCAAATAAGTTATCAATAGTAAGCGTAAAGGAGTATTTAATATTTCATGTAAAGCCTCCTTTAATTCTAAAGTTCACTTCATAGTAATAATTATCCATCTATTTCAGTTAGTTAAAAATTAAATAAATAAATAGTGCAGATGTATAAAACCATAGAATAAATTTTATTAAATCTTTTTAAGAAAACCCACCCTTTTACGTTATTTTTTCATTATTTTTTTCATTTTTTCGTTATTTTAGTTTAATGAAGTACGCCAGGTGTAAAAATTTTGACCCTATCTGGAAAGTTAAATTGATATTAAATCATTTAAAATGTAGTACCATTAACAGGATACTGGGTAACAGAGCCAGAACAGAGACAGTAGTGAAGATCTACAAGGTAATGGCAGCCCCAGTTCTTCTTTATGGAAGTGTGAATCATGGGTTACCACGAAACGCCAAGAAAGTAGGATCCAAGTAGCTGAAATGAGGTTTCCAAGAAAGGTGAAGGGCTGCTCGAGGCTGTATCTAATACATAACGAGGAAACTATATATGAGGTGGGTGTATTTAGCTTGAATGAAAAAGTGGAGTACCGGAATAAATGGAGGCAACATTTGGAACGGATACCAGAGGAGAGAATACCTTTAAAAGTGACGAAATATATTCCAGTTAGAAGAAGGGAGGTGGGAAGACCTCGAAGAAGATGGCAGTAGTCGAGATGTTCGGGTTGGAATGTCTAGTGTTTGTGTAGACGTGCAGGATGGTTTGTGAGTTCGGAGCAGGCTTATGCCTAATCCTTGGTAGTAAGAAGAAGAAGAAGAAGATCATTTAAAATATCTACTTTGTAACTTTTCATTTTGCATCATTCACTCATGATTGAAATTAGGATATGTTTTTTGTTTATTTCTTATGTTTTATTACAAATGTTAGGATATATTGTTAATTATTTTATTGGCAAGAGAAAGTTGTGTGAGTGTTTCACGTCAGATTTTTAATTAAGTTATGCTATTTGGTGGTTGTATACACGAGATATCGATACAAATAAAGGGTAAGAGAGAGAAAAAAACATAAATTTGTAAACTGTTAATATAGATAGTTTAGTATGACGACGAGACTATTTCCTATTACGATAATAAGCTTTTTATACAATTTTCATTGTGCTAATGATCGTTGATAATTTAATAATTTATAAATAATAATTAATAATAATTTATTAATAAGGCTAACAAAATAAATAATTTTTGAACTATGAGCCTTTTGCATGCATATTATTGTGGAGTATGAAAGTTATTTTTAAAATGTAATTTAATAAAGTCTATTGATTTGCAAAATAATTTCGAACAGTTCTATCTAAATTAATTTCTAACCGTTCCTTAGAATGTTTTAATTATGAATAAATATTTCAATAGTGAGAGGTAATATTGGTGTTTTAATGAGCGCAATTTAATGCTGAATAACTTACATAATTTAGAACCAATAAATCGGAATTGTTTCTAGTCTAAATAGAATTAATACAACGGAAGCTCAGTAATAAATTTATAAGAAATAGAATTAAATTTATGTTTTATTAATTTTTCTTTTTTGAATTACACGATGTTAGTTTGTTATATGCATTAGTTCTAAAACGAAAAAAGGAATAGTATTTGATATTTTAACAGAAAAAATTCATCGAGATTTTTACTAGTATTACTCTATTAGGGAAATTGGGTACAACACTCTTCAATCAGGCTGTCAAGTATACAAACAAAACACCGAACAAACAAGTAGGGACAGTAACAAGGCCAAGGGAGACTGGTTTACTGGCTCTTTTTATTTAAAAGCGGTCTCATTAAGTCCTTCTAATGGCTTAATTTTTTTTATCCCATCCTTTACTTGGTACAGAGTGAGTGGCTGTAACTTTTCACCCGAAACTAATTAACGTTTCAAAAGGGACTATTTTCTACCTGTGTAACTTTAATCCCGCGGTTTGGTCGGGACCCATATCCACATGGATCCCAATTTGGCCCCACAATGCAACTCATTCATTCCGCGCTCCTAACTTCCCCTACTCCGAAATCTCTTCTCCCTGCATGTCCCACACTCTCGCTCAATCTGGTTGGCAACCCCTTCACCACTTCATCCTGCTTCGCCAACACACTGCAAGTGAGCGAATGAACGTACGAATCTTTCCTAACACAAGAGACATTTTTCCAATCTTGTTCTCCTTTACGGTTGAAAATTGAAAATACCATACCCTTCTTCGTCGTCCTAATTTGATACAATGAAAAACACAGTTACAATAAATACATTGCCATTTTCTGTTGTAAAAATGTAATTTTGAAATAAAATTTATGATTTATTTTTTGTAGATACAGTAATTTAAATCTATTTGCCTAGAATGTTATTCCATAAAAATAAATCAGTGCTTATTTCTTTCTTATTCTAACGAAATAATTTATATAATGTATTTTTATTTCCACTCCACTTTTAAAACAAGTGTTTATTGCTCAACTCTGTAATTATTAGGGTGATGTGCACTACAATGAAACGAAAATTAAAAATTAGGCTGCACTGACTGAATTTGGTGTTTTAGTGAATTAGTTTAGCCAAGGTATAACTCACCTATAGTATTCTTACTGTTTATAACAGCAATGTTACATGCGGTTTCAACTGGAATTATGTAGATATTTGTTATTTCAATAATTTGTAATTTCAATATTTGTTATTTACTGATTACGTGAGCAATATTAAGTACAATTTTTAAAAACTGCTACCTGCCCAGCTCATACAGTAGACTGGAAGAAAGCCACCTTGACTGTTAAGTTCAAACCATGCACTAGTAAAATTATCTCATTTGTACTACGACTGTGGGACATCTAAACGTGTTTAAATAACATTGGTTATTCCAGTTCAGTCATGTCATCAAGCACACAACTAAAAAGGTAGAAAGCATTCACATATTCTAGTTATTCAAGTAAAACTAGTTTCTAAAATATATTTATCACTTCCATCACCCAGTGGTTAGCGTGCTACGCTGCAAAGCGTAAGGTCCCATATTTAATTCCCGGCTAGGGTCAGAAAAATTGATAAACCTTCAAACCTAATGTTTCCGAAAAGTAATCCAAAACGTATTGGCCTATATGGTTCTATCGCTGATTATCAGCAGAACTATCAAGCAGTTGAGATGCGAACGGTTCCCAAGTCGCTCGAGTCTTTCTAGTACCGTGAACTTAAACGATGTGCTTCATCAAGTACCGAAGGCACTTTAAGATATTCGTGATTTTGTTTTTCTTGTGATCCACGCCACGTTTGAAATGTTCCAAAAATATTTATTTTGAAACGGCTGTATAACCTTAATATTACTCCTGCTTGAATTTCTCAATTGTTGCGCACTGCACGACCAAAAAGGTTTCAAAATTAATTTATACAACAGAAACTTGTCTTTAGACGTCCTGTTTTGAACGTCTTTGTTTGCTTCTTCAACTTGTTTTGAACGTCTCCATGAATACTCAAATATTATACAGGGTGATTCAAAACTACACGGCAATCTCTTGGGATCTCATTCTATAGCTAAAGATAAAAAAAAACTTCATATAAACATATGCCTGAAAATGCTTAGTTAGCGAGTTACGGCTAGAAAAAAATTTCACCTAGAACTATGTACCCTCGGTGAAGTAAAGCCGTATAAAAATTTTAAACGTAGTTACAAAGATACAAATACTACTGTTTCTTATGTTTCTAAATCTGAAAAATTGAATAAAATTGGTTCCAGAGCTGTAAATGCAATACTTTCAGAGATATCTTACATAATACACAAGAATTAGTGCAAAGAAATAACACATTCTTATGTTTAACGTAAGATTACTTCCATAAATGGTAAATAGAGGGTATTTTTTTCTTAAATAAATTTGTAGAAAATTTAATTATGAAAAGATTCATATAAATTACTCAGGAAAAAATTAATAATAGATATTGAAATTTCGCTTTATTTAAAATCAGAACAGACGCACATTTTTAACTGCATAAAATATTGACTAATATTATGTAGGTTGGGAGTAACAGCTGATTGATCAGCTGTTACTGCCAACCTACATATTGAAAAATATGCGTCTGTTTTGATTTTAAATAAAGCGAAATTTCAATATCTATTATTCATTTTTTTCCTGAGTAATTTATATGAATCTTTTCATAATTAAATTTTCTACAAATTTATTTAAGAAAAAAATACACCTTTATTTACCATTTACGGAAGTAATCTTACGTTAAACACAAGAATGTGTTATTTCTTTGCACCAATTCTTGTGTTTTATGTAAGATATCTCTGAAAGTATTGCATTTACAGCTCTGGAACCAATTTTATTCAATTTTTCAGATTAAAAAACATAAGAAACAATAGTATTTGTATCTTTGTAACTACGTTTAACATTTTTATACGGCCTTACTTCACCGAGGGTACAGAGTTCTCGGGGCAATTTTGCGCTAGCCGTAACTCGCTAACTAAGCGTTTTCAGGCATATATTTATATGAATTGTTTTTTTATTTTTAGCTATAGAATGATATCCCAAGAGATTGCCGCGTAGTTTTGAATCACCCTCTATACTATTACCAATAACATTATAGAATAATAACGGGTGTTTCAAAAAGGACGCACTTCGAAGTTTGAGAACGCTAATTTATTACATTAAGAAATTACAAATTATACGGTATGAAATTATTACCTTTATAACATTCAGATTACCTTTAAAACTTCACAACAAATGTTCAAAATGACTTCCTCCGCTTGTAATGCAAGTTCGGACACGTTTCATAACATTTGCAGCCACTTTTCGTAGTGTTTGCTCATTAATGTTTGTAATCTCACTTTCAATATTAGCCTTCAATTCTTCAATTGTATGAGGATTATTTTTGAAAACCTTACTCTTTAAATTCCCCCAAAGAAACAAATCTGCGGGAGTAAGATCTGGGGATCTTGGTGGCCACAATCTTTTTGATATCACACGATGGCCAAAAAATTCTCGTAACATATTCAGCGTTTCAGTAGAAGTATGGCACGTTGCGTTATCCTGCTGAAACCAACAATTTCGATCGTGTAGTTCTAACAACGCTATAAATTGTTCAATTAAGTTGCGGTACACCACACCATCTACAGATGTGTCAAAAAATAAAGGCCCAACAATACGACGCCGGGAGATCGCACACCAAACACTAATTTTACGTGCGTGTAGTGGACGTTCATGAAATGTGTGAGGATTATGAGCACTCCATATTCGGCAGTTTTGGCTGTTGATATAACCATCCAAGTGGAACCATGCTTCGTTACTGAAATAAACACGATCCAATATTTCAACACCGTTGTCATTAACAAGAGAACGTATCCAACGACAATACTGTATACGTTTCCCATAGTCAACTTCTTTCAGTTCATTAACGACACCGATGCGGTAAGGATGCAGATTTAATTTTTTTGTACCCCTTAAAGCGGAAGATAGTGATAATCCAGCCTGTGAAGATAACTTTCTAAGTGATTTGCCGGGTGAGGTAGTCAAACGTTGTTTCACATCGTCCAAAACTTGTTCTGTTAACACTGATGGTCAACATGAGCTTTTCCGATCCTGTACACTGCCAGTCTCACGAAATGTATTAATCAGACGCGATATTGTGGTGTTATTAGGTACTTCAGAATCGGGAAATTTTAACTGGAACTCGTCTTTCACTCGTTCGTAATTTTATTTATATGAGCAATAACTTTCAATAATAAAAACACGTTCATCCTTTGAAAAAACCATGTTTGAACTTATACAGACATTACAGACACAAATGAATACTGGGATAGCACTAGTACATGTCAGTAATACACAATGGGTCAACAATGAGTACGGTAGTGCCAACTGTTATTTGGGGGAAAAAATACTCCCTATGAAGAAAATATTAACCCTTAAACTTCGAAGGGCGTCCTTTTTGAAACACCCGTTAGTAGTTAATTCCTTCCTGCAAGAAAAATTGTTTATCAAAATTAACTTTATTATTATTATTGTGTATTTTATCGTCATTAATATTATAAATGCAGTTGTAACATATGTTTTTTTATAAGTGCGGTCATAGGTCTATTGCATTATTAAATGTTCAAATAAAATAAAAGTAAAAAAGTGTTTGAAAAAGTTATACATAAAAAATGACGCATAAATACTTAAATATTTAGTTGATTGCTCTAATAATACCAAATATATTTTACAATATTGTCATTTTGAATAATATTTACGTCACAACTGAAGACCAACTTTATCGCTAGCATATGATTCAACAATACAATTTATTATAATAAAGAAACTTTTATTACGTCAAGTGGTGGTAATATTAATACTAAAAGTTGACCTAATTATAAAAATGTAAAATATATTACTTGTTAATAAATAAGTATTAAACTTAATGAACAGTAAAAAACCCGTAATAACTTATCATAAAATTGTGAACATAAAAATATTATTGGAGTAATAAAAAATAGATAAATTGGTAAATATTTAATAAAATTATGCGGGCACTAAAGAATCCTATTCGATTTAATATAGTGCTTGTACTGTGATGAAAATATATTATACTGTGAAGACTAAACTGCAATAATAAAAAAAAAATTAAAAATCAACCGTGGGTTAAAAATTTAAGTAGTTAATTAAAAATAAACGTCTGTTATTTTTCTTAAAATTGTTAGTAAATCTCTCAGTAGTACATTCGTTTATATCTAGTTGAATAATAAATACATTTTTAGAAACGTTTTTAATGATTAAGGCTAGATTAAAATCGTCAGTAAATTCCAGAATTTTCAATTTTTACATTGTCCCAAAAACGTTCACCTTTATTAGTGTTTCCTGTAATAATTGGATTAAAGACTTTCCATGAACTTTTCTGTAAAATCAACTTTTTCTTTGATTTGTTTATTTTATGAGGACCAATAAATATTTTGATCATATTAGATATAAAACTGCAGTGGGTGGAAGATTGAACTTGAATGCGACGAAAATATGTTCCATATCCGAGCCGGTAACCAAACGAAACTAGCACGGTAGGTTTGGCAGTCGAGTAAGTTTGCTTCTGAGCAAGTAACATAATTATTAGGTAATCAGAATCTTAGATAGCTGGCTACCGTGATCGCTAAACGAGGCTTGGTATCAAATAATAAAAAAATGTGTTTTAAAAAATTCATTAGAACATTATTATTTCAGAACTTTCGTTTGGAGTGTTCACAAACTAGAAAGAAGGAGTAGTGATATTATCAAATTTTTTATCCAGTAACAAAACTATTTAAATATAGGTGCTTGTGAGTCTAACGGAAATATGTTTAAAATTGAAACACACTTTTCCCCAAAAATAATATGTTAATATTGAGATAACTAGGGCTTCTAAAAATGTTATAAACATATTCCGATTACTAGTACAGGGTCACAAATATGGAGGTCCTCAGAAGAATGGGGAAAGAGCTGGAAATCCTGCAGAGCATAAAGATAAGAAAACTGACATACCTTGGACACATCATGAGGGGGCCTAAATACGAGATTCTGCATCTCATAATTCAAGGGAAACTCGTTGGTAAACGCTCGGTGGGACGCAGACAAATATCCTGGTTAAGAAACCGGAGAGAAGCGTTTAACTGCTCGTCGTATGACCTTTTTAGAGCAGCAGTGGACAAGGTACGACTGACCATGATGATAACCAACCTTCGTAATGGAGGAGGCACCTGAAGAAGATTACTCGTTCAATATCTTGAAAATCTGCGTTAAAAGAATTTGTGATAAACTAAAGACTGTTATTTCCACTTTTTCATAACGAGGAGATCGGATTAGTAGTCTACCACTAATAGACGGCATTCATTGACATAGACAAAGTAATGACTTTAGTTAGCACAAACTTTCTCACTCGTGAAGATGTTCTTAGTAGATTTTTTTCTATGAGAATCACCTTCAATTTTTTCCGCAAAACGTATTGCCTAGCATATCATTATTAACATCTATTATACAATTATTAGATAACTATAAGTTTGGGTAGTTAAATAATTCCAACAGGAAGATATTTGTATGTTCTTCTCTTGAAAGAAAAAGAAAATTTTGACCAGTTTGTTTATTAAACATCCAAACCGTCGATCCTTTAAATTTAATCTTTTCTTTTATTTTCATCCATCAGTTATTCATTCATCCGAATTTCCACTGACCCAAATAACAACGCTTCACAAACTGTAATTATGAAATGATATCTTTTGCACGAACAATCTAAAATTTTGCACAATCTCTTTTACGTAAACAACAAAGGTATTTTAATTCATTTATTCACCCTTTTCTAAAACCGACAACTCTTTCTTGACAATCAACAACGCTTTTAAGAAAAATAGGGATTCGTTAAATTGAAAATGTTACAGTGATAATATTTTGTTTGTAAATTTTATTAAATAAGTATAATATTTGACAACAAAGACAATACACTCATTAAGAAATAAACAGTGATAAAAGAAGAACTAAATAGCTTGAAGCGTTTTGCTGTAAGCTATTCCTCGTTTATTACTTTTATGCCATTATAATTTTGAAATAAATAAAATTTATTCATGAAGATTAAAACAAAAGTCCCAAGATTTTAAGTTAATATTGCACATTTGTGTATTAAATAATTAGGTCTTCTACAAATTACGAAATATTATTTTATATAACATGCTTGACATTTTTTGTGGATTCATTTTATTTAAAACATTTTAATTTATTGGTTTTGCTTGTACAAATGTGTGTAAGAAAAATGGACATGAAAATTAAAGTACTTTAGAACGAAATAAAAAGAAAATATCATAATCTAAACTTTTGAAACTGTTCACACGTGACGTAGCTGTAAAACTCTTATAATTTCTTTATCAAAATATGATTTATTTCATAGTTTTATTAATTATATTTACTTCCACTTGCCTATATGAATATATAGAAAGGAAAGTATTGTTTTCATGTCGATTTTTCGAAATAGAGTTTTCACCGGATTTACACGTTTTCAGACCTCCTGAACCCAAAAACATGTTTTTAGCGATTGGTCTGTGTGTGTGTGTGTGTGTGTGTGTGTGTGTGTGTGTGTGTGTGTGTGTGTGTGTGTGTGTGTGTGTGTGTGTGTGAAGAAAATATCTCAAGAACGGAACATCGTACGAACTTGAAACTTAAGTTACATACTACTACCGGACTCGATACGAACATTTTTACCAAAATCGGTCAACTGGAAGTAGTAGTTTATTTGTGTCATTTTTAACTTTTTTGCAATTTTCTCAAAAACGGCTCCTACGATTTTTTTAAAAATCGCCTCAATTAGTAAGTTTTTTATGCTCTACAAGATAGGGTAGGCGCTATCTCTGCTAAAATTCTAGGAGAGGCTGATTTCACGTGAAAAAATTGTTTGTTTAAGATTGCGGCTTTAATATGCATTTTAGCGCAAAAATGTATATAATAAAACATGTAGAGAATTAAAAATCCTACAAGTTTTTTGAAAATGTTTTTTGTATAACACTTAGTGTAGCGGTAATTAGCGATTTTCTGTTTTTGTCTCACGAAAACGTGTAAAAAATTGATTTTTTAAAGATTTCAGCCTTAGTACGCACTTAACGGCAAAAAAGTATATAATAAAATTTGTAGGAAATTAATAGATCTACAACTGTTATTTTAAGCATTTTTTCTACAGAGCCTAGTTTAGCGTGAAAGAGTGATTTTTGGTATTTTTAAGCCAAACTGAGGTTGATTTTCATTTTGCGTCTTTCACTCATGATTAAAATTAGGTTATGTTTATTGAGGTTAGTTTTTTGTTTACTTTTAATTTTTTATTACTAATGTTAGGCTATATTGTTCATCATTTGCATTGGCAAGAGAAAGTTGTGTGAGTGTTTCACACCAGATTTTTTTTTTTTACCTTACGTTAAGTCGCATCCAGAGCTAGCACATTAGCGACTACTTTGGTTTTCAAAAAGATGGGTTTAAATTTGTAATAATTGCAGACCCTACCAGAGAGTCTAACCCGAGACGTTCCGGTCTGCATTCTACAATGAAGGCTGCTGGTGTGATTATTTATTTTTAAAGAATAGGTAAAACTTCAGTAAAGGAATTTTTTGTAATGCTAGGTTAACAATTGTCGTGTATAGTGAACTGAATACAAAACACGAACATAAAGACGTTCAAATGATGGTACAAAATTGCCTACTGACGATATACATTTAATATTCCACAGATCTAGTTGCTGCTAAGTTTGTTACTCTGAATAAAGCATAGCACGAATTCATCCGGTAAACTCAGTAGTACTGGCAGTACTCGGTACTTATTATTAGACATTAGTACTCAAGACTTACCAAAATCTAATAACATATCAAATAATATTTATCATCAGACCAGTAGTGATTCACATTTTAAACTCAGTAAAAAATTCAGTTTATTGAGAGAGGTAACTATTAACAAGTCTCTCTTATTTTGCTTAAGAAGATGTATTATGAATGCAGTACCAATTTTTAAACAAGGATTTTAAAAATAGATAAATTATGTATAAATTAGGCTGTATTTTACTCTCGTTATTTTTTTAATAATGACAAAGATAATGGGTTTTGAAAGGGTACTGATCATCTGAGAAACAAAGTAGTTATTATGAAACTATTATGAAACTTTAAAATATGTAAATGTTTTATTTGCTTGGGATATCCTATTTCTTAGTGCAATCACGAGATGCAAAAATTAAATTGGGAAAGTTTCAAAGATGTTTGTATACTTTAAAAAAAAGGTGGTCCGTTAAATGTGGAGAAGACCGTTTTAAAATTTTAACTCTGCCATGTTTAGTATATGGTTCAGAGTGTTGAACCCTGGCTGCTCATCAGATTTCAAGAATAAAGGCTGGTGAGATAGCACCAGCTATCTCACAGTTGTTAACCAGCTAGGTTAACAACTATGAAATAATTACTTTCTTTATTTTTTATTAAAAATAAGACACTTCGCAGCAGTTTTTTTACAAACACCATCGGCCACCTCTGTGATATAGTGGTAAGCGTGCTATGCTGCAAAGCGGAAGTACCGGGTTCGATTCCCGGCTCTCGAAAATTATTAAACGTTCACACTCACTGTTCCTTAATCTAAGGTAGTGGTTATTCTCCAAGATCTTGATGCGACTTCAAATAAACTGATAAAAAGCATTGGTTCACTCTAATTAATTATTTATACCTTTTGCCATAATATATAAATATATATTTATATGATTAGCTAATCATTGGATTATAACGTCTCTCACACCACCTTTAACAGGATATCGATTGCTAGGCGTTAAATGAAATGAATATATTAGGCATGAACTTAATGTGGTCGGGGTAATATCAACCGTTCCCAATTACAGGCAAGCGTGATTTAGTCCTTTGTAGCGAACACCAGACGATCGAACACCCAAACAAGTGTTCACTTACAACCCAATCGAACAACGTGGTATTGGATGACGTCAGGTTACTAGGTTTGAAGTTGGAACAGGCCAAGAGAATTAATCGTCTACGATTATAGTAATGTAATTAGCCTAGTGTTAGAGAATAAATATTTCACAAATTACTTATTAATTTATTCCACGTTTTATTAAACTATTTTCCGAGAAAAACATAGCCAATTCAATTATACGGAGTAATTCCCTATTTCATATTGATTCCTAGAAGAAATAAAACTACTATTACTACTCTACAAACACAAGCTTGTAATTAGCGTTAGTAACTCGTAAACTTATCTTATCTTAACTTGTCTTGAAACCGAAGTTCGCATACTTAGCATTAGTAAAAGTATATATTCTGATAATTTACCATAATGAACTTGCATACATTTATCGCTGTTGTGTACTAGTAATGAACTTTTATAAACAATTTTGTTAGAAAACACACCGTCATTTATAAAATACAACTTTTATAAATATAATCCTGTAATTAAACTAAAAACACCTCATAAGTTTATCAACTTTTAAGAAGTTTTTTATATGAGCGTACCCTTTCTTTAAAGTTGTTGCTTTCTGTATATTGTTAATTTTAACGGTGACTCAAAAGAATTAACTATAATACAGATCTATTATTTGGAGCAAAATAATAATTGTAAGCACACTCGGCAACTTGATATTGATGCACATTAAACTTTGCGTTTAAAATTAAAACGAGGTTTAACATTAAGAGTGGTTATAAAGTGAAGGAAAATTACATTGTAGACCAAGTGAGATGGTTAGTGAATTTGCAGAAATCTCCAGAGGGTTTTAGTGCTCTTGATAGAGACAGCGGACTTGCTTCTAAAGTATTTATTACTTCCAAAATAATCTCCATCGAATTAAGTAGCTATTTTGACTATATTTTGTAAATATCCTCCAACTATCAGCCGTCATTGTAATACACAACCTGTACACATAAATTCTTTAGGTTTCCACCGTCATTTCAGATCTACATGACCTTTTTAATGTACGATCATTCATGTTAATGTTAATGTTCAAGTAGGTTCCAACAATTGTGCAACGGAGAAGTAAATGTTAAGAAAGTTTGATACTGTACTGCTTTTACGCCGGTCCGTTGTACATGGTTTGCCCGCTGTTGGCGCTGTGACGTGGTTGCCGCTGCCGATAGATAGCGCAGCGGTCACACCTCTCACAGTGCGTGTGCCAGTGGCATGATGTATATGGGGTATTGGCGAATGCGATAGTTGACGGTGACCAAGCAGTATCGATTCAATCACTATCGAAGGTCGATACGGAAGAATTGCCGCTCAATATTGAGTCTTTTCTTTCTGCACCTTACACCTCCCTTCCCTAACCCTCGCTTCACCGGCGACTGCTCCTCTCTAAGGCAGCGGTAAAAGGTGCTCGCTGCGTCGGACGACCGCCCCTTCGCTTGCCAGCGGCTGCTCCTCTTTGAGACTTTCCCAATAATCTTGCTTTATTTTGAACGACACCACAGATACCACGTAGTTTCGGCTGGTCCTATGACAGCTCTACAGATTGTGCTACTACAAGCCGGTGGCGACAAGTTAATAATGTAACTTATTGAAACCTCAAAAAAAAGAAATTTTCAAATGTAAGGTTATTATTTTCTCTTTCCAAATATTTGAGGGAAAGATATTGTGTACTACATGCACACAACAACTAGTAAACGTGATCACGTGAGCCATAAATGTACAGTACTAACAAAACGTCGAAGTGTTCTTGTTTATTTTAAATAATTACCTGTGGATGTAGGCTGTTATAATTTTAGTTATATATTTAACAACAGTAATATAGTTTTCTTTCTAAGGTGTATGTCTTATTAACAGCATCTGTAATAACGTATGAAATACTGTTTATAAATGAACTGGCAATACCTTTACTGAAATAAAGGTATGTAATAATAACTGAAATAAAGTTATGTACTGTAATAAAGGATGTATGTCTTATTAACAGCATCTGTAATGACGTATGAAATGCTGTTTATAAATGAACGAACAATACCTTTACTGAAATACGAAATTTTAAATGAAAGTTTTTATTTATTCCTTATTTACATGAACTTCATCAATGATACCATTTTAAATCACTTTGTTATAATAAGGAAGTAAACATTCGTAGCGTAAGGTTACGGAATTAATTCAATTTACTACTCGTAATTTTTGGCATGATTCTCAGTAGAAAAACACTAAAAAAAATTATATAAACTTGTTTTACTTTCGTTACCCACCACTTCACTCCATCTGTATGCTTCAAAAAAACCGAAGAATAGTTAATTAGTTACAGATAGAGAAAATATTGAAAAAGTATTTACTTTATACAAACATGGCTCAGATAATTTTATAAACATGTGTTAATAGGTTCTCTGTATCGTCTTAGATAAATAATAAAATTTCTCTTAAAAGTTTTCTTTACTAAATTAATTTCACTTATTTTTTAAGTTGTAATGTACATAATCCATACCACATACGATTAGAATGATACAGGTTGTTGAAATGTATAATTTTCATTTCGGCTCCAGCTGTGTAGAAACTGGCTTGTAATACTAATGAGTAGACCCAGTAATAACCATATTAGTATTTAGTAGGATGTTTATGCCGTTATTCACACACAAAAGCACAAATAAAGCTTGAAAAACATCCCTATACCCGCAATTGGTGCAAGCTAGACAGCTGCAAACCGAGACGTCCGGGTTCTGCTCCCACAAAAGTCTAGTTTGTCTCAACACTGTTAAAAGCTACTTATATGTAGTCAGAAATTCAACGTTAATAAATTTGCTAAAAAGAAATAAGATCTGTAGTAACTGTACAGAAATTTAAAAAGTTTAAGTTGAAATGAAAGTTATTTTGAATTAACTTTTACAAGAAAAGAAGTTGAAATACAAATCAAGACTTGAACAACATCCAAACATTTCAGCCATCAACTTACGAGTATAAGACACAGCACTGAAATACGACGATTACAACGACTTTATCTAATTGAACTATTTTGACAATAATTTTCACGAGTAACTTAAGTACTATACCTAATTAAAACAACAGTTTTATATGCCAATTTTAACGAAAAGTTGTTAAAATTTTTTTTTTAAATTCATATTGTTTCTCAAGTTCTTGTAGTAACTTATCTATTCATTGTTCCATGTAAAAAGATTGTGTTGTTTAGGTCAACAGCCGAAAGGCTGGTTTGAATCTGTAGAGATTTACTATGCCTTCCTCACTGAGTTGAAAGAGTATGCTTATCAGCATGACAGGCCCTCCGAAAATGACTCACTTTCACCCTGCAAATGGCACATTCACTTCACACCACAGGGTCTGGCTGTATAGTGAAATTCATTACTCTCAGAGGAGGTAACTCTGACTAGTGTCTTTTACACCTCTACCTCATCAACAGATCGAGTCCAATTAATTAACACTCCACCTGCCCGTTATGGGCAGTAAAGCGATTGTAGATATTTTACAGTAAATAAAATAAATTAGGTCAGTAATATTTATTTAACGTTTTTTATAAAACGAAAATATTGAAACTTAATGATTGAGAAGTATTTGGTGACATAAAAATTATATTTATTTTTCTAGTTTTTTTTAAGTTTTCAGAAAACTTTATTCAAAATTTCATATTTTAAAAATAAAAAATAATTTTGTTTTCGTTTAACTAAAATTACAAGAGCAATATTAGAAAATAATGTATTCAATTGTGTTTTATACATCCTAAAAAAGTATTTTATATAAGTATCTGTTATACATCAAAGATGTTTGAAGATACTTAAAAAAATATGTTTATTTTAGATAACGAGATAAAATGAAATGCAATTAATAATAAGTTACACATAGTAATTAAAAGCACATGTTTCTGGCAGAATGTTTTTTTAAGAATAAACAATTTAATTAACAAATTTTTTCATTGTGTATTTTTACCACATATTTTAAATATATAGGTTTAATTAAGCAATTAAAAATTTTATTCTGTGAACTTTTAATTACGATCTGTAGTTACTGTATTGTGTAATTTAATTTCAGGAAATCAATCTAATTTCGAATAATAGTTCTTGCGGGATTTCAAAGAGCACAATATGTAGAGATTCACTACTTCCTGTCGTTCATCACTCTATCCTTCTTTAAATTCTCTCTCTCTTATTACTGCATTGCTAGTTCTCCCTCTCCCACTCATTGTCTGCCCCTCGTTCTCCGACAGTTAATTTTATTGAGGAATAGTACATGCGCTATATTACTCCAATAGTATTAGTGTAGTGGTAGAAGAAGAGGTTCGCTGAATTAATTTGGTCCGACTGTAGATCTAACGTATGAGTGTTACAGGACGGAAGGATGAACAGACAGAAGGATGGCCGGGGCAGGAAATTAATCAACGGCAAACGAGAGTGCTTGTTGGGTGGTCGAATCCTAAGTGGTCGTAGTGGGTATTCGTTTGTCCTCAGAAATGTTTGAAGTTGAAGGATTCCTGTACTTGAGCCTTAATAGAGTGAGGGTAGAAAAGGGAGGACCTGTATTGTCATGACTAACAATGAATGCGATTTTAATATCTCAGCTATTTATTTCTCTCTAAAAATCGTTAAAAATACAAGTAGATATACCGATGAATTATTTGTTGTGTGTTTTTAAATATTACAGCGCAGTTTCGCGTCATCCTGAACTGTCTCTAATAAAAAATTATTTATTCCTCTTTCTTCCAACTTTTAGAAAGTTCCTAAAATTCCTATTTGAATTATTTATTTTAATGAATTTTATTCCGGTGACCATTGGAACGTGAACAGAGTGTACTCACGTAAATAATTATACTATTTTTTTCATCTATTAATGAAATAACTTTTTATGATTTAATTTCAAAAATTACTCCTAAATTGAACTTCAAAGTAATAAGTTAATGAAAATATTTACTTTATAATTAAAAAATTATCACTACTCTTCTAACAATACAAATAAGAGTATATTCCTGGTCACACGTAAATATACCTTCACTTCGGAGAAGGAAAAATGAACATGTGTGTTTATTTACTGATAAATTCTCTAGCAATGCCTCTCCAACAACTGTCATAAACTGGTGAGGTTTCTTGCATACCGACAATTGTTTTCATCAATTTCATATTTTTAATGCTACTAGTTTTTTTATATGTTGTTGTGTGACTTCAAATGGTAACTTAAATAACACTTTTTACTTTTTTGATCACGAGTGAATTTATTATAGTTAAGAAAATAATGATGAGATCTTTAACGTTTAATTAATAACGATCTTGAAACCTTAGGAAATAAGAAATATTCACAAATTCTAGCCTTCGGGTTATGGATATAATATATTCATTACAGTGATATTATCGCCGTTTGTTTGTTATGATGTTATGATGGAGAGAGAAAAGGACAAATAATGAAGTCTTACGTCAGGTACATAAAAAATTAGAATTGATTAAGTAGCACGATAAGGAAACGAGAAAGCAGTATTTTAGAGATGTTGTGCATGGAGAGAAATGCCATTTGTTGCAGTTGGTTATACAGGGGGAAAAAGCAGGACAGAGGAGCGTAAGAAGATGACGAACATCTTGGTTAAAGAACTTAAGAGGCTAGTATAGTTGCTTCTCTGTGAAGCTATTTAGGGCAGCAGTATCGTAAGAACTGCAGTTGAACGTCTTTAAGAATGACGATCGCAAGATTTGATTGGGTAAAACTTTTACGAGATTAAAAACATGCGTAAGCAGAAGAGAAAAGTTGTTCTTTTTGTGAACAGTTGCCCTGCACATCCGTTTTCTGTCGCAAAAAAGTTAGCAAACGTGACGCTTGTTTTTCCCTCCAAACACTACGTGGAAACTACAACCGACAAATCAGGGTGTTACTAAAACTCTAAAAATGTATCCTAGAAAACAGGTTCTCAAGAGACTTATTCTTGCGTTGAAAAAAGTCAAACTTATTTAAAATGTTAATAACCTCAGGCTGTCTATATCAGAATAAGTAAAGGTGTGGCAAAATGATGTAGCGGATTCGACGATAAAAAATTGTTTATTTTGCTTCTCTGAAAAAACTGTTGTGGAAGAAGTTGATGTAATACCGCAAATTAAGGATTGTTGGGTCTATTTACAGTCGGCAGGCACGATCAACAACGATATTTCACTTAATTAATTTTTAGGGGTAGATGAATAAGTTCTTGTTGCAAAATATCCAACAGATGCATGTTTTTCATTACTGTTTTTATTCAATTATTTTTAACGAAAATACAGTATAATTTAAGTTTGGTACGTAGCCTTATAATACTGTGACACTTATTGCTAAGGTCCGTTTCGGGATCTAGGTAATTAAATAATTATTACACTAAGGTTTACAATTTCAAATATTATATTACACTAAAAGATTACAAAATAAATAGAAACTAATTAAAATGACTTATTACAATAAATAACTTAATAATTTGCTTAAAATAAATAATGAACAATAAATAACTTAACTACAAACTCTATTGTCCTCTTTACTATTTTTATAAATGAAATTCTGGAACCTTCGCGAACCATCTTTTCTTCGATCTTGTTACAATACTGTACAATAAAATAAACTTAGCGTAAGCAAATATTGTTTTTTAGGCAATATGGGTACGGTCGAGTAATCTCACGTAATATAAGTAGCTGTCTTAATGAGAAAAAAACAGCGTTTGTCTTTATGGAAGTTTCTATAAATATCAAATTTTTTATAAGGAACCTACAATTTCGATATGTAGAGTTCCGACTGTATTTATATAAGACTTTATTGTCTATTATTGTATGCAATATAATATTATAATACTGATAAATAATAATATGTTACTAATTCAAAAATGAACTACCTTCCACAAAACAAAAATAAAAATATCGCTTCATTTTATCAACCACATTTTTTTTAAATTTAACAATGCCACATAGTAAGTAAATGTTGCTCGAGAAGTTCTAAGCGTTCTTTTAGTAAATGAATTTTTGAAATTTATTTCGTAGTATGTTTCTGAGATTAAGTTACCTGTACAAACAAACGTAATTTTTTATAATATTAGTATAGGTCTAATAAGCTCACTTAACGAACCAAAAACGAAATGCTAAGTGAATTAGTTACGTAGGATGAATTTCTGTTATACAAAAACAATACGCTAACGACCGCAGCAAATGAGCGCCTGATATAAGTTTACAGAGCCCGTAGAAATTTACTTTTGTGATTGTGAACTTTATCTGAGCTGTAGCTTTAAAATCTCAGATAAAACAAAAAATTAGATGAAGTGACACGAAATGTGCTACAAAAAAGTGATACGAGTGAGGAGAGTACCAACTGAAGGAGCAACTAGTATGTATCTTCGATGTGCCATTTAATGAGAAAACTTTTCTCTTATCTACTTTATTTCTTGAACCACTTCTTACATTCTGCCTTCGTTACTGTCTCACTTTTTTGAAGTAAAAGTCTCCGATTTTTCTTATATCTCAAACAATAATGTCTTGAGATAACTATTCATATCGATTTATTTTATTTATCAATCTACAATTACAACTTTAATTGTAACACAGACATTTATTTAGAACGTTTATTCGATAAATATAAGAAAGGACGTATATATTAGAAAACATAACGGAAACGTGAAAGTAATTATGTAAAAGAGTAAACGTTTTAATTTTTAAAATTAGCTACTTTCGTTAGAAGTAGGCACATTGGTAGAATATGTCTAAAATATTTTTATTCTCCAGATTTTTTAAGTTAAATAAATAATCACTGTATCGAAATTAACATTCGATTTCTAAAGTTCCTTTTTAAAATATTACGCCTTGTTTTTTTTACCAATTGGAATAATATTATTCACACTATGTGATGTTCCACCTTCGATGGTTATTAGAATCACATATAATAAATTACTACTCGTCTGAAACTTATAAAATAAAAATTTTGATTAATGAATTAGTCTATCTTTATGTTACTTAGTTTTTCTTTAATTCCCGACAGATAACTGATAAATTATTCTTTTACTTCGTATTTTATTAAATTTATATAACTCTCGTTGATACTTTAATTGATTAATCTAGGCCTTTAGCCGTTCTTGTATAACAAAACACAACTTCACTGTTTGACTTCTAGGACTTAAGTATAAGAACTCAACTATAAAAAGTTATTTTTTATAAAATAAACATTTTAAACAATGAGAATTTAAAGTATTCAAATCGATATTAAATCAAACTATTATAATTGAAAAATTATTAAAAAAACTATAAAAATAATTAATGAACGCACTTTCAATAAATAAAATGTAATTTGGTTAAAATATTAATTTAGGTAATTAAAAATAAATCACTCAACGCTTACATAAATGTATCACTATAACTACGCACGACATTTTGGTAGCATAAGTTTTAAAAATCTGCAAATGTGCAGGTTTTTACGTTTTTGTTTAAACATTATTTTGTTTTTTTTTCTTCTTCTTCCTCACGAGTGAAAGACAACAGCTTATTACGTAATCCCACCTTGAAATTATTTAGCCCCTTTAAAGTTTTATCGACCGTCTCATACTTTTTCTACTTTGAGTTATGTAATTATCAACAAGATGAAGAATCCTTGGTATATCCATACGCTGTATTTGTTGTCACCATATTATCTTGTTATACTTCCTAACTTTATCAATCACAGATTAAAATTCAGAACACCTTTGTGATATCCACGTTCCTCCGTTTTCTACACAATCTAGAGCTGCCAGCCAATGACCTCAACATTTCTATCTTAGCACTATCTTTAATTTAACCATAGGTAAAAGTATTTAAACGTGAACGTACTACTTTAAATGATATATTTTAATTTTAGCAATTTTTACGGTTTCTGGCGACGGATAGAATAAAGTACACGTTTCTGAAATACATGACGAAAATGGCTATATCCATCTCTGACACTCCCACCCTACTCAAAATGTCAATCTAACGGTATTTAACATCAATCTAACGGTACAGTACACATACACAAAGAGAATTTTCTTATAATCACAAAAAGATGAAAAATAATTTTTATTAAATGAAGCACAAAACTACAAAAACACTGCAACATACCAATAATAACATCAGTGCTTATTTTTTTCCGTTCACAGAACACAAATTCAAAAGTTTTATCGTGTTTTAATAACTGAAGTCAATTTCTATCAATGTATATTCAGTCTATTTTTTACGCTACTGCGTACAAATTCAATTTTTTTGTTTTTATTGTTTTTTACAATTCCACGAAAACCAAAATTAATGTTCTGATTATAATGATAATTTTTTGATTTCATGTTACAGCTTAGAACAGAAATATTCATAGCAAGGTTTGGTTAAAACAAAGTTATTATTTTCATTTTAGGAATTTACGTTTTTAGTACCTATTTTAAACCATGGATGCTTCACAATTACCAGTGAAATGAATGTAAATTTAACACACGAGAGAAAAGAGAATGACTTACCATAGGGTAGCTCTTCTTTGCTCACGTACATAAGCATATATATGTTTAATAACCAGCATTTATCATCTATTGTGTGTTAAAACAAAGATTTATTTTAAATTATTTTGCTGTTTTATTCCCCATTGTATTAAAATGGCTTACAGTTAGTGATATAACTCGCAATTAAATTCCGTATGTATGCTTATTGTTACACTACTCAATAAATTATTTTGCATTAGTTATACAAATAATCCGGTTGTGTTATTACATAATGTCTAGAATTACGCCTTTTTTCTTTTTCCACGAGAGATATATTGTATTTTAAGCCATGTTGTACTGTTGGTTTTTTTGTTTGTAGAATCTGTATTTTACAGAATTTCATATTTTTTTAAAGATTAATTTCTTACTTAAGTAACGTACTCTATTCAATTTATTTGAAATACAAAATGAAAATTTTGTTTTTCTAGTAATTTATTCCTCTAACAAATGTAACTTGTCTACTCACAAATTATATTAATACATTCCTTACTATAGTTCGTGATAAAATAAATTTTATTTTAACGAAAATTCTAATTACATAATAGACTATAAATGAAATTTTCTAAATATTTAGAAAAAATTAAATGATTAAAATACTTGTAATGCCGTGATAAAGCACCTGATCTCATAGAATCACCCATGGAAAATCTCTTGTACATGAGATTTTTCCAGAACATTAGATAAAATTAGAACTATAAGTTTTAGATAAACATTGTCTTAACTTTGTCCTCTTTTCTTTCAGTACCCCGATGTTTACGCCTCAGTGAATTATTTTATAGAGTAAATAATTACTGCTAATTCTGGCGATGAAAAATGATACATGAAAATGAGTGATTAAATATACCGGACCTGATGAGGAATCGAATACGGGCTCCTGGCATAGATGCCAGTTGCGCTGACCACTACAGCACAGGCCTGTTTTTCTGATATCTTCTTATTTTTCAATTGTTTCCATTGTCCACAAACCAATGGTTGGTAAATATAGTATGTATAATATATAAATATATATAATTTCATAAAGTCATATAAGTGCATTAAAGTTGTTATAAAAATAACTGTTACGACTATTCTACTTAGACAAAAATTCCCTTATCAATGTTACGAAATATATTATCCAATTACACATACCTCAAAAATCTCATGAACATTCAAAAATGTAGTACATTCTCCATCATCTGTATATGTATACACAATATTAAATTATATATATATATATATATATATGTATATGAATATAGTTAAATTAACATAGGTCCTTCATGACAATTTTGTTGAGAGATAAACCCACGGTGAGATAAATAATAAATTAATATACGAAACGCAGAGTCTTTATAAACCTTTTGGGTACGAGTAGGTGGAAATTAATGTCAAGCTTTTAATACTTATTTAAAATTCAACCACAAAGGAAGAGATATTTTTGTTTGTAAGCTAGTTTATTAAGAACTTAATACAGTTTTTAACACTAGAAAAAATGCCAAATTTCATTTTTGTATAAATTTACTAATGTTAAAACGACTATCGAGTTAATTATAGTATATTAATATAATTATTATAATTAAAAATAAATAAATAAATATATAAAATAAATAGAATTAATATAACTTTTTTATTTTTAAAACTGTAGTGAATTACCCTAAAATAGCGTATTGTGGCATTTATTCCAGGTTCTGGTTATTTGTAAATAGCAAAACTTCCTATTAAAATCATAACAAATTATTCATAAAATATTTATTTACAAAATAACCACTTAAATTAACTGTAGGTAGAGTAATAATAATTGAAAATATACTAAACTACTTAACTTATAATAGATTTTATTTAACACTTAAATGAAACTTAACTAAAAAGAAATACAGTCATTTACATTAAAATAATTAATTTACTCGTACTTACAACTCGATAACACTTTACGTCCAATTTATTGTATGTCACAAAGAAACTACTTCAATACTCAACGAGTTATGTACAAACTTTTTAACTTATGAATCCCTGTTCACACAACATTATTTCACTAAGAAATAAGTATCCATTTTTATGCAAAAAAAAACAACCAAAAAGTCTCGAAAACTAAAGAACATAACAAAACGAATTTGTAGAAATAAATAAACAATAGAATATTCTACTCTATGCTAGAAAAGCATCATGATTGGCGACGCCAGGAATTAATTACAGTATCAAAACGTGGCACACGTTATTCACACACAAACACCGTACAGTCAAAACAAACACGACGGGTCGGCGTAGGTCAAAATATAATAGTATTAGTAATAATAGTTAACAACAATAATAGTTATTACTAGAAATAATAGTACTGGTAGGCTTTAAAGTAGTTCATTCGAATGCAGATGAGCACCTATGCCTAAATCTTGGGAAATATAAATGTAGCAGTAAACAATTTATCCAATGATATAATAACTGTGGGTTATTCAGTTATGAATCAAATTTCATAGTACGTACTTAATGCGTGTCATAACCCTACATCGTAATGCAGTATAATTCCGTAAAATACAATAACTCGATTATAAATAACAAGTGATATTTGTAGTTGAAGAAGAAACCCCAAGAGTAAAGTAGGCGACGTACAAGTTGATTGTAAACAAGGATGTCATTTGGAGAAACCTAGCGGACAAAACATGGGTTACAATAATCCTAGTTGCATTATATCACCGAGTTAGAGTAGGAGAGCAGGAAATACACGAGGCTTATGTAAAGGCAATCCCTTCATTGCAGATTGTCCCCTCATTTTAGCTCCCCCATCTACGGAACACCAGCTCTTCAGTTAAAACTACCTCTTCCACAAAATCACTAAAATACCCCTTTCCACCGTATAAATGTCCAGAATTGTTAAATCCCTTTAAACTCCCTTGTTATACAACATTCTGTATTACGTACGAACATAGCAACTAATTTCTACAGCTGTTACTAAATTAAGAGTTTAATGGGATAAATCAGATTGCAGCAATAATTAACAGTATATTTCCGCATAAATATACTATCCAAATACATACTATAGATTCCGCGACACATTAAGAAAAAATACTGCCATAATCGCACAAACCAAAACTACACTACACACGATTTGTTTTATTTTATGAGTATAGTTTCTTTTAAAATGTTTATCGCAGTAAATAATCAGTTAAAATTTATTATCTGCTAAACTTGACAAGTGTAGTAGCAAAAAATAATGCTAAACTTTTAACATTTTGTAATTAGTAAAGAAAATTTTATTTTGATATCAAGGCAAATCCCAATTTTAGTGATGTAAATCCAATTTACCCCTGTTTTATTCAGGACCTGGTACTAAACAAAATAACAACACAAGCATAATTTATATTAATATAAAATAATTCTAGTAATACATCTTTTATTTCACTTATGTAGTAACAAATTCTCCAATTTTTTAAACGGCATACAACTGCGATGCACTTTAGTAAAACTAACATCTGAGGGCTAATGGCCATTTGGGCAGTCAACGCACAAAAATTCAAATAGAACATCCAGATTATCAAGACGTTTAAAAAGTATGAAGGACTATCACCAATGTAAACCGATTTGTATAGCATGACGAAATATACAGTAAAAGTATTTTTCTGTACCTACTGTGAGTGGAGGTGTTAAGGTTAAGCATCATTCTAAAGTACCTTAATCATTTAGAAAGCCATTCAAATCCACTATTAATCTGCTGGATACGTAATTATGAAGTAAAAAGTTAAAGATAAGAAACCATTTTAGATTTTCCAGGTAAATCAAATTGTATATAAATAATAAAATTAAAATTCTAAACAGAAACAAAAATGTATAATTTTTAAACCCTAATGTGTATAGAGTACGTTGCAATCTGTACAATTTAGAACAACCCCATGATGATCCAATGAGATGAGGGTAATATGCATGACGTGTAAATGAGTCTTGTACAGACTCCGTCCAACCATTCCTATTAGAACCCTAACCAAGAAAGTACAACAGTAACTATAATAAAATCGGTATAAAAGTAACTACCTTTACTGGGAACCATGGAACCTTCGTCTCTGGACATCAGCTGTCAAACAGCTGACTCCGGCAACGATGTACCACTCGATAAACCCGTTGGGAAATTCATTAAATAAACTTTATTGCCAAGCAATGTAATATACAGTATTTAAGAAAACTACAGGTCAAAATATTTTTTATAGGAAATAGAAAAGTTATACTACTGTACAGAAGGCAAAAAGGAGACTGACCAGATATTCGCTTCGAGTAGCCAAGGAACACTTTGCAAATACCTTAATGAGGACAGGTAGACGTTTTATACTAAAACTAATTTACTACAAATTAATTCTTAATAGTGGGCAATAATTAATTATTGCCCACTACTTAATTATTAATAGTTCTAAATAAATAAATTGTTATTAATAGTTATAAAACGTAATTATTAATAGTGGGATTAATAATTCATAATAGTGGGCAATGTCCATATTCACAACCAATTTCATTAATTTTTCATTAAACAGTTATCAGTTAAACAAAAAAAAAACAGTTAAAAAATATAAGACAGAACAATTTGAACGTAATTTAATTTCACATTTTTGAATATAAGTTTGAATTAGTTTATACATAAATTGACAAACTTTTAATACAAATTTAATTAAGAGTAGTACTAAAAAAAATTTAACATAAAGTAGAAAATGTACAAAGTTATCTTTTTTTTATTGGATTAGATAGAAAATACTTCATTTCCACGAACTTAATATGAACACGTACATTCTAACAAGACAGTTAAACCTAGTTTTATTTTATTTTTTTAGTTCATTTAAAGTCGCATCAACACCTGGATTTTTAGCGATTACGGTGGATTATGTAACAGAAGATTTTAACCGTGAAAATTTCCAGACGCTGGAATCAAACCCGGGTATTTTAACCCGGTAAAGTATTTTTAATGAAGTATTTATGTTTATCCAAATATAAGGTAAGCGAATTGTAGCCTATTTGTAAAACCCGTTTACTAAACATGTAAAAAGCAAGCATACAAAACAAGAAGTAGTTTACGTTGTTTACACGAAATTACCTTTTCATGAAAATGAAATGTTTTTACATAAAAATGTTATTTATTCAAGTAATTACAATCGTCGATGAAAGGAATTTTACAAAAATTGTTTTGTGATGGGTTTTTGCAATAAACGATTCAATTACTCTTGGTAGTACATATTCATGAATCCTTATTTTCTCAACTGATTGTAATTAATTTAAACTTGTATGATTGTATTGTTTTGTGTACTCAAAAATGTATCGATGAATATGTATGCTTTAATCGTCAAACGGCGTATGTGCTGTAGATATAAATTTTCATTATTTCTAATTACAGTAATAGAGGAAATGTAATGATTTTCCAAATGAATCATGTTTATTAAATAATTCAGCTAAACCTTTGAAAAGAAGCGATATCATTTTGATATGCAATTACCATCCGGTAGGAAATCTCGTAACAAAGGGCTGGGAAAACCAATGTACAGAATTGAAATTGTTCTCAAACATGAGTGAACAATATTAATGAAATATACAACAATATGGTTTATGATGTTAAGTATTCAAAACATCACATTTTTAATATTTGTACAGAAATAGGCTATTTATGTCGTACTAATATTAAGAAATGACATATATATTTAGAATCAACAGTACCTAATATATTTGTTTTAATTATATCAAAGATTGTTATTATTATTATTATTATTGAACTAAATGATTACAATATTACAGATTTGTTAATTAAATAATTTTAAATTAAATTATTTTATATGGTTACGGGACGAAATGTCATTACAACATGAGCCCGCACAAGAGAAGTTGAAAAGGGAGGGAGTCACAATATAAATCTAATTTAATTATCGTTTAATGAAATGGATCGACCGTTATACCATAAATAGAATAGCGCTCTCATACCCTTAGAATATAGGCAGGCCCATCCATTCTCCATCCATATCTATTTACAACATTTTGATGCATTCATGGAATAGTTACAGCGAATAGCATTGGATATTTAAACAAATTGATTTTATTCTCCTAACTATTGCACCTGTTATCATTGCAACGTCATAAAGTAGTATTATACTAAAATATTAATTTTGTGGTCGAAATAATATTGTAGTCTACCCGCAAATAATCAGGAATTGATGAATAATTTTGTTTATTAATATGATTTAATTTAATGCCTAATAATAGTGTATTGCGTCATTAAAACACCCACATATAATAATGATCAGACTATTTTAGTTCCGAAAGGGAATTATGTGAATCCAATATTCTTCTCAAATAATTCATCGATACGAGTTTATTTAACTATGTAGAAGTATTCTACTTGTAACAATTGCCGTATTGATAAGTGTGAAGTACCAATTCTAGAGCACAAAAGTTAAAAGAAATCCAAGGTATTAAATCTGGAATATATTTTTGGCTTCTAATTTTTTATTCCCAGCTTTCGATTGACTATCCATGCTGAAGCCGGTTTGCACCTACGGGATTCAGTTATGACACACAGCATCGACTTCAAACATCGAGATTCTGCAACGGTTTTAATCATAAGCTCTGCGGAACATACTAAATGCACCGTGGTATTTTACCAATGCCGAAATACATCGTGATATGGATGTCCTGACGGTACGAGAAGAAATACGAAGTTTCAGTTGTACATAAATTAAACGTCTAAACAACCACGTAAATCACTTAGCACTGAATATATTATATATCTTATATCTTCTTTTAATCAGAATTTACATCACAATTTTAACATCTGAAATTTGTGTGAACAACGAAAAATTATTTAATAACACGTATAACAATGTTGTCATGGATTCTGTATACGGTATATACCCAAATCCCCGACTCTTTTTCACAATTTAAAATGTCTCCTGCGAAAATTATAGTCGGTAATTAAACTAATAAAAAGTGTTTATGTCCTAAAAATAAAATAAATGACCGTTCTTCGTGGTTTTTAATTTTTAATTTCTTTTTTTCTTTATGAATTTAAGAAAATGAAAGTATTGTTTTCATGTCGATTTTTCGAAATCGAGTTTTCACCCAATCTTCACATTTTCAGACCACCTGAACCCAAAAAAATGTTTTTAGCGATTGGTCTGTGTGTGTTTGTGTGAACAGAATATCTCAAGAACGGAATATCGTACGAACTTGAAACTTGAAATTTAAGGTAGATACTACTACCAAACCCGACACGAACATTTTCATCAAAATCAGTCAACCAGAAGAAGCAGTTTATGTCAATTTTTATTTTTTTGCGATCTCAAAAATGGCTTCTACGATTTTTTCAACAATTGCCTCAATTATTACATTTTTTATGCTATATAAGATAAGATAGACGCTATTTCTGCTGATATTCTTGGAGAGGCTGTTCACTCGTAGAAAAAAAAATGTTTTTAAGATCGCGGCTTTAATATGTATTTTAGCGCAAAAATGTATAAATATAATAAAAGTTGTAAAGAATTTAAAAACATACAACTTTTAAATCAAACATTTTTTTGTATAACGCTTACTTTAGCGGTCATGAGTAATTTTCTGTTTTTCCTCACGAAAACGTGTAAATCGATTTCTTTTTTAAGATTTAGTATGTACTTTACGATAAAAGTGTATATAATAAAATTCATAGGAAATTAAAAGATCTACAACTTTTATTGTGAGGATTTTTCTTTTCAGAGCCTAGTTTAGCGTGAAAGAGTGATTTTCCGTATTTTGAAGCCAACCTGAGTTTGATTTTCATTTTGCGTTTTTCACTCGATTAAAATGTTATGATTTTTAAGCTTAGTTTATTGTTTATTTCTAATGTTTTATTACTAATTTTAGGTTATATTAATTATTATTTTCATTGGCAAGAGAAAGTCGTGTGAGTGTTTCACACCAGATTTTATATTTTTATTTCATATTTTCAATAACTTTAGGTCGATGACACTTAACATGAAAACAATACTCTCCTTCCCTATACTGTATTTAAATAGGGCAAGAGAAAGTAAAATTTAAAAAAATTTAATTAACATACAATTCTCTTTAATTTTGGCTCGGCTAATAGACGATTTTATCATAAGTCTAAACAGTGGCTTAGCCTTAGAAATTAGTTTATTTTGGAATACATTTTCTAATTAGACAATGGAAAACATTTTCCATTTTATCGAGTCTAACATTTTAATTTTGTTGAGTTCGTAACGTGAATTTTTTTACAACTTGGTAGCTGTTTTAGAACTTTAGTATCGAAGTACTTTGTTGTTGTATTTATTAAAATACTAGCCAATAATAAACTTACAAAAATGTATCTATGGATCATGACGATAGATATTCTGATTTAGCACAGTAAAATATCAGTAAATTACTTTTCAAACCCCTATAATGCTGCTATTCTATTGTTCACTAACAGTACTTAGTGGTTGCTGTAACACACGTGTGTAGCACTGCGGTTCCACCAGCTGACTGCGATTTCTAGTTTATTATATTTAGTGCTATCACGGGAACGAGTTTCATAAATTTTGTAATATTCTATGTACATACAAATTTCTAAATTTCTATTTTATCAACCTTAATAGTTACAAAACATTTACATTTTTAGAAGAAAATTTGACGGATTAAAGATTTATAAAATCGTTTAAGGATGGATAACTTAAATTTGTAAGTTATATATTGTAATTACTGGAAAGAAAATACTTTGTTGGCTAACAGAACAATTAGATTTACAATTAAATACGAGATGTGGCTATTAAATAACGAGACTAACGTTGTAAAAAAAATTAATTTTATTTTATACATAATCACTTATTGCCACCTTTAATAAACACTCCTCTCTATCCCTACAACGCTGCATGCGAAATTTCCATTGTTGGAAACAGTGCTGGAAGTCATCTTCTGTCAGCTTCTTTAGGACACGTGCCGCTCACAAATTTTTGAAATGAAGCTCGCAAAAATGTGTGTACTGACACTTTTTTCGCGATTGAAAATGACCCAAATTTTTGAAAACGATAATAACATGTGATGAAACGTGGTTTTTATTTATGTTCCGGAAACGAAGCGCCAATCCGTGCACTGGAAGAGCCGAACTTCACCGAGGGTCAAAAAAGCTCGAATGAGCAAGTCAAAATTTAAAGAAATGATGATTTTTTATTTAATCCATGGGATTGTGTACCTTCACTGGGTTCCTGAAGGTCAAACAATTAATCAATATTAGGTACTACCTTGAGGTACTTTCTAAACTATACGTCAAAGAGTAAGGAAAAACGCCCCGAAATATGGAAGGACAAATCATGGGTTCTCCACCAAGACTATGCGCCAGCTCATTCCGCGTTAACTGTCAAGAGATTCCTAGCCAAGTACAGCATCTCAGTGTTAGAACATCCACCTTATTCACCAGATCTTGCACCATGTGACTTCTACCTGTTTCCTAAGGTGAAATCTGCATTAAAAGGGACAAGATTTGAGTCTGTGGAAGCTGTAAAAGAGAAAGCGGCACGTGTCCTGAAGGAGCTGAAAGAAGATGACTTCCAGCACTGTTTCCAACAATGGAAAATTTGCATGGAGCATTGTAGGGATAGAGAAGGAGTGTACGAGGTGTGATCAAAAAGTAAGTTGACTTTTCATTTTTATAAAAAAAATATTCATTTATTCATCCAAAATTATGATATCCCCTTCAAAATAATCCCCTTCTGATACAATGCACTTGTGACAGCGCTTTTTCCAGTCGTCAAAACATTTGTGAAATGCACTTTTGGGTATTGCCTTGAGCTCCTCCGGCGATGCAGCCTTAATCTCCAAAGAAGAGCCTGGGCTCTTCCACTGGGATAATTGGGCTTTGGTTTCGACGTCATAACCATAGCCCCATGTTTTGTCACCAGTTATAACCCTTTTAAGCAGATCAGGATCATCATTAACTTCGTTCAACATGTCTTGGGCGATGTTCATGCGACGCTGCTTCTGATCAAAATTAAGCAGTTTTGGAACGAATTTCGCTGACACACGTGTCATACCCAAAACGTCCGTTAAAATTTATTGGCATGAGCCAAACGATATGTTAAGATCATCAGCTATTCCTCTAATCGTGATTCGACGATTTTTTAACACAATTTCTTTCACTTCCTGAACATTTTCGTCGGTTTTTGACGTGCTGGGGCGTCCAGAGCGAGGTTCATCGTTAACATTTTCTCGGCCCTCTTGGAATAACTTATACCATTTATAAACACTTTTTTTTGCTCAAAGTTGACTCACCGTACGCTACTGTCAATATTTCAAGAGTTTTTGAACACTTAATACCATTTTTTACACTCTGCTCCATTATTTTCAACAGCAAAAAATCGCCGAGCACGCAAACACGAGTCTAACCTTTATGCCTCTCATAAAAACAACACGTGCTATATAGTCAAAAATAAAAAAAATATATAAATATATAGTCAAAACTTTGAACATATGATCGTGACGAGTGTACCAACACACAAAAAAAAATTGAAATTAGAGTGTACAGAGCGCGCGAAATTCAAAAAGTTACCTTACTTTTTGATCACACCTCGTATATTGAAGGTGAAAATAAGTGGTTATGTATAAAATTAAAATAAATTTTTTTACAACGTCAGTCTCGTTATTTAATAGTCACACCTCGAATTTTTAAGGAATTTGGGACATGAGATTTAGATTATATTGTTTTCTAAAACGGTATTTTCAATCTTAATTATAAAAATTGTAGAACAGACAAAACTGCCACTTAAATACATATAAATCAATAGAAAACTCATCGCTTTTCTAACACGTACTTCAAAAGAAAATAACATTAGACATAACTTAGGATGCCTAATATGAAACGATATTTGACGTAATAGTGATTCAACATATTTCTCTACTAATTCACAAATATTACAAACAGGATTCCATCGTCATATTTGAAATTCCAATTCATAAATTTGCACGTTTAATTCGAATTTCAGGGTGGGAATTTTAACATCATCAGTATTCATTTTCAAGACAGACTAATTTATATTTAATTAAACAGACATATAACTTTTTAATGGTAGGTACAGTAATTTGTCAGAGGGTTGTTCAAAATATGCAGTTTTCACTTTCTGATAAAACGAACGTTTTCAAGGACTTATTGAAAGAGAAACTATACATGCGAATAATGTGAAGTATCATGGAGTTACTTTACAGTGGAAAACTTTCCCTCGTTTTCTTAGAATTCAAAACGCTAATGCTGTTCATATTATATTTATAGGCCTACTGCTTGTATCTTGTATACTATTAAATATGATACTTTACAGGCGTCCTTTAGCATAAAATATACATTAATTTTTTACTGATGTTCATAAAGTTTGATTTTACATATTTTTTCTCGTAAGCAGATTTTGAGCACAATAATTTTGTTAAATGGGTAATATAAAACTAGCTTGATCCTAAACACCAAAAATGAACAATATTTGATGAATTATCTGGAAGGTTGTCTGTGTACAATGACATTTTTACTGATATTCTTAATGATATTTACAGATGTTCCGGTCTTTGACTTTACCGATCAGCTTCTGACAATAATACCTAAAAATTATACTCGTTTTATATTACTTGACTTGTAAAACTTACTGGTTCATGAACTACAATACTACGATAATAAAAGATAATTAACAGTTTTTAACATGGAGTGATCAGCATATGTGGCTTCTGTGCCAGAGATCCTGAGTTCAATTACCGGTCAGATCTAGCAATTTTTATCTACGTAATTATCTGATCTCCCTTGCATAAGCCAAAACTTACAACCATAATTCAATAAAAAAATAATAAGTAATTAAATCACCCTGAAAACTAAATTTGTACAAAAATAAGGTAGTTTTCTTACTACAGAATGTTTTTAATTGAACATTATTTATTCGAAATTAATTTGTTGTACTATACTTTAAGGTTAACCTACTAACATCAGGTTTGCTGTGTACCGAGCTTCTTCATATTTTCTTATCGCACACCTCTCAAATTCGCCCGGCAATAGAAGCAATGTCATTACTCTTGTTTGTTCTGCGGCAGCTCCTCAATTCCTCGTACAGATTATTTGTAGGCACTGAAGTAGTTCATTAAAAGTACTTGATAAATAATTATTAATTCCTCGTACAGATTATTTGTAGGCACTGAAGTAGTTCATTAAAAGTACTTGATAAATAATTATTAAGCGATCTAGATTAGTACATTGTGCGTTGTGTTTATTTAATGTGTATGTATGAACAAACATTTTAGAACAGAAATTTAACAAAATACTTGTAGCTACAAATTTATAATAATATGCTTGAAAATTATTTCAATATTAAGTAACGACTCGCTTGCATAATACAAAAGCTCTTGAGCACGTAACACAATATTTAATGACTGGTCTAGTGATGTTAACGTACACTTGTAAGAACCAGGAAAGGTATGAAGCTTTTGGCTACTGAAGAAGGAATCATACACTTCTAGAAACCTTAACGTGACATAATATTGTTACAAGATCGTTTTGTTCTTAATAATTCTTGATAACGCTTTGCTTAATGGAATTAAACATTTTTACTAAATAGCTACATATATTTGACAACGAAACGGAAGAATTTATTTAAAATTATAAGAAAATCATTTAAAATTATTGAAGCATTAAGTATCAAATTATTTTCGTTGACAAGTTTTAATTCGTTTTCTCGTAACTGACCTAGTTTCTCTTACAAAAAAACTCGATGTAACCAAAAGGAATGTCTAATTTTTTATTTTATTCATTTACTTTCATTTGGTCACTTATGAGTTGTATTTATTACGAAAGAGATATGCTATACCTTTATTAAATAAATGACAGTACCGTTATTTTATCATTCATATTCTTCTTCTCTGTTACATAACTTAGTAGCAATGAGTCTAGTACTTCCCAGCAAATAGAGATTGATTAAGCTAGAAAGAAGAAAATTTATTGACGAAACCATGTCTTACAATAAACATTATTCATCACAGATAATACTGTACATTTGTTAGCGGCGAATGCTGGAGAAAGGATTTGAGAGTACAACGGAGATATATAATTTTTTTACATTTTTATAAATTATTATATCCTCGCAGAAGTAGGATGCACATAGTTTTATTGTATAACATATGACTACTTCAGACAACTTGTTTTAGATCATGTTACATTTTTGAAATGTATAAATAATTGTCCCTATTTAGATTTAAATTATAATTAAGATCAACACCAATATTTTTAGCAAAAATAATATTTAAGTTTGATTTAAACCCACATTAAAAAAATTGTATCAAAGTTACACTGACCAGAAGCAAAATTATCAGTCGTCTGTTATCTACAAAGCCGTGCGTCAGCTTTCTTTAAATAAGATTAATTTTTAATTTTCCTTATCTAGAGAAATATCACAGCAGTGACAAAGGCTGGCTGTTTACCTGTATTTCAAAAAGAACAGTTCAAAAATAATAACAATTTTGTTATAAATATGCATAATATACATTTATTTCCTTTCTCCTTATAGTGCAGACTCCATCAATGTAGAATCTCTCTTTTAATAACTACCCTCAAAAGAGTGTGCGTACTAAGTTTGTCCAGCCTCTAGTATTCTTTAACCATAAGCATTTTCTTCTTCCAGGTACTCTCAACTTTGCTCTTGAGAACAATCCTAAGAAGCTTTTACCATCACCCCTGTATAACCGACTGAGATAGACTGTCTTTCTTGTTTTAATTATAATCATTAACTTAGGTTACACACCCATACAACTAAAAATATCAATCTCGTTAACATTTGATCAGCCCACGATATCCGAAGCATTCTTCTAAATACCCATTTCTCGAAAGCTTCTAAACGATTTCTGGACTCCATAGGCAAAGTGCATCCTTCCACACTATATTAAAGTACAGAGAAGTACATAGAAATAAACGTCTTTACACACGGATATCTTACAGGAAGTAAAATTGTATTATTAATAAGCGGATACTTTATGAAATAAACGCCAGAGTATGAGCGTAAGATAGACCTATTGACTCAAAAAGGTCCTGGGTTGTTTCAGAGTTTAGCAAACCATAAAACAAACCAGGACCCTTTTGAGTCCATACCCCTACTTTACGCTCATACTCGCCAGCCTCACCATTTCAATACGAGCTCCTGTTTCATTGCTGGCTCCAGATTTCCTGTTATTCAACTCCCATTAGGGAGTTGAATAACAGGAAATTAAATAACAGAAATTAAAGTAATTATACTTTAATTTCTGAACCCGCTCATTAAGTTGAATTTTAATAATTATATCGCAATGTGAAGAACTTTAATTACCAATACCATGTTAGTTTTCAGTGAACCGATTTTCAGACCAAGAGTTTCTCACTCTATAGAAATTCATTCAGCAGGCTTTGAAGCTTCTTCGGTGAGTTTTCAAAAATGACTTAACCCTGCCGCACCCCTTTCTTTATAAGAACAGGGTCTGTGATCTTTTCGTTTACTTTAACCGATGCCAACAGGTACAACAATACATATTTTTATTTAGATTTGTATCTTTTGAATCTAATCCCACGTCACAAAGCGTTTCACTGTACTTCAGATGTTCAAAAACCTTTACACTTTAAATATATGCAACATTAAATAACTAAGTAAATAAAGGAATAGAACTTTTTTAAAACATTTCGAAATGAACGTCAAAAATTAATCCTATTATTTACAGTAAATTAAGATAAGTTACAAACATATGCGTAACGTTTCGTATTGCTAACAAATTACCTTCTTGTTAAATAACGGAGGTAACTTTTTAAAACGGTTATAAATAATACCTCGACTGAATTAACTGCTTTTTCAATTTTTCTCGAGAAAATTTATGTACAATGAAAACAAAAGGGTTTGTCTTGCTCTAGGTTTACATAGAAAGGGAGTGATAGAGAGAATTATTAGAAAGCCATTATTATGTGATTCAACCTCTAAAATAGGTAAAGAGAATTCTAACTGGAGTGGGTACGTTTGTTTGATGTTAAATTGGGAACAACTTAATGGTGCATATTGATTGTAATGGAGTGTGAGAACTCCAAGTCAGTAGTCTTTGTAGAAAACCAAAATGGGTCGATGTGGTCCGCGAATAACACTCTCTCCCTATTCACACTCCGTTTCTAAATGGCGCAGTGTGTATGTGTTATTGTTCGGAATGGGTAACTTGCAGGAGCGCACACGTGTGCTGCTTTGCGGCTTTAGCAGGTGACTTCCACATCCAATAGTACTAATGAGAAACATAAATTAACAACCTCAAACCTCTCATTTCTCCTACTCAATTTCCTTTTGTCTCACACCTTCTCTATTTAACTTCTTCCCTCCCATAAAATTCACCCTTATCTCCTTTTTTCTACACAAATATATCGTCATCAACGCATTCTACTTTAACGTTTTACGATTTTACGGTCTTTTGATAAAAGTAACTTCCTATCGATTTGAATTTAAGCTTATAAATTTTATGAGTATGAATTGGTCATAAGCAAAAAATTTAATTCTCTCTTAATAACAGTAAATATTTTCACTATAAGTGTGATTGTTATGACTATTTACAATCATGTATAATTAATATTATTAGAGATTATGCATTACTTGTATTGTAATAAGGCAAATTCTTATAAGTATTAGATTAGTAAAAAATATCCCAATTTAATTGTTTTTTGATACATATAACTAAACCTTAATTCATCATCTATAGCTCCGTGCTGCGTACAACAAAAGTATTGCTTTAAGCAAATCATTTGCAGGCAGTGCTCTGCTTTGGGCAACTTTTCCTGTTGCAGGTTAGTGATTATACCAGCGGTTTTTACTTTTGACACTGCTAACCTAAATAGTTTTACAAAGAAGCACTGATACAAACTCACAGTTGTTTAACCATGATGTTCTTCGCACCCTATGCTTCCCCTGCTAATTTTACCTGCGTAAGGTCATGAATTAAATCATTTCTACCGCTTATTTCCTTAGTAGGCAAAGTGCTCTATTCCGCTGATGTTCCGAGTTTAATTGTAAGCAGAGGTCTACTGTAACAATTTTTTTAAATTTTATACCGCTGAACCTTGTAGTTACTAATAACTAAGCAGTTTGCACAACTAAAAACCAATAATATTTTTGGTAATAAATAACTCATGACATTAATTTGCAAACAATTTACGAACATGGAATATAAAAAAAATGGACTAATAAACGTTGTTAAAAGTTTTATGAATTAAATTAATATATTTCGGAAGTTATTCTACTCAGAAATTGAGAAAATCTATGATTCATCGTAAGTTGGGATACGAACACCCAACCTACTGTGACAGGCCGACTGCGAAAAATAACGCAACAGCAAAAAATTATTTTAAGGCACTAATTAATTAAAATCCTTGAAAATGTTATTTCATTACTTGAAGTAAAAACTTGATGAAGCTGGGTTGAAAATATTAATCACATTTCATTAATCGAAGTAGAATAAACTCGTTCAGTTGACGTAGAGAAACATCTGTCACCGGATGGTGAAATAGAGTGGCGTGGAAAAACCTTAAATGATTGGGAGCACTGAAAATGCATTTAAATTTGTTCATCTAAGTGGGAAAGTCGGTTGGTGGGCAGTTTTAGCGTTGGTAGTTGTCATGACGGTCGAGAATATAAAAGGGCATCACTCGTGGCAGTGGATAATGACGGTTATGGAATTGGGTTGGCAAGTGGAAGCATAACCTTCTCCCTTGCTGGGTTGTCGATGGGTCATCGTTGGAGTCCGGTAGCTGTGAGCCGAAGGTTAGCGTCTGATCAAAGTTGTCTAACGGAGACGACTGGGCTCATTTATGCCTTCCTTACGTTGGGGTGGTTACTAGCTCTCTGAATTGCCCGTCTTTTTCTCTCCACACTGTCAGAAGTGCGGAAAAGTGCATGGTCGGCATCTTTCTGTCAATATGCCGGAATCATTGTCGACCGGCAGCACAGTACCTAATTAAAGGGGGTAAAGGTGACACATCCACGAGGGAACTAAAACTTTTTAAATTCAGGGATACTTTTAAAGTAGTTTCATAAAACTTTCAAATTTTTTTTCATAATAATATTTTTGTATTCTGCGCTAAGACAGAATTAGGTCTGATAACCTTCGACAGAAAACATCTAAAGATTGAAGCGTAAAATTAAGTTAGAAATAATTGATGCGACTTAAACTACAGACACACAGAAATAAATTAAGCTATTTTTTTGTATTTACTAGCTTCTTCTATGCTGCGTATCACTTCAAATTAGACTTAACGCGTTTAAAACATCTCACACAACCATACACGTTGAAATCCAAACCACAACTGTACGAAAAAACAAATTAAAACTTGCGTCAGGATTTGTTTTAGCAATCAGTATAAATTAAAGGGTATATGTACGATAATGAGGATAACTAAACACGTGCTATAACAGAAATGATAAGATCTATTTCTTCAAAAAAAATGGCACGATATGTTTAATTTTTGGGAACTTTACATAACGTTTTAATCACGAAGGTTTGAATACAGCTGACTCGTAAATAATTTTCAAAAATTTGATAAAATGGAAAGATTAAAAGATGATATCATATTGTATAATACCATACTAATAGTTCAAAAACTACCTTTCTTAACGGTAATACATCAAACAAATAAAATTAAAGATTACTTCATTTCACCAATCACAAAATTTGTTTTTCAAAATGTTAAAATGACGTTATTCAATAAAATCTGCATTATTTAAAAAACAGTGAAAGAATTTTTAAAATTGGTTGGGTAGTTACTGAGATTACCTCGAACAAACCAAGAAACGTTACGTTTTTGCCTGTTAGTACATTTTTATCAATCTTTTTATTTGATTATTTAAAATAGTTGTAAAATATTCGTGTTGTGAGTTACAGTTATAATTTCATACTTGTCTCAATAAGTTATTTGTAAGACAAGTTATAAAATGGATAATTTACTATTTTTTTAAACAAAAGAAAATAGGTCACATAAAATACGGTAAAATCTATTGCCAGATGGAAGACGATAAAAATTGATGATACTATGCAAAGAATTCATTAGACCGATTTTATTAAATATAAAAAGACAGAATAATCAATTCAGATACGCCTGCTCTACCTTATATACTACATAATAAGAAATATTAAAAGACGGTACATTAATTACAAAACGCTGGTAATTTTCAATATTTTTTTTTATAAAAGTAAACTGAAACGAATAAAACAGGATTGCGATAAGATATTTTCAACGGGAAGAATTAATCAAAAGGAAAGAAAGATATTTTTTTTAATTAAAGAATTAAAATAGAAGTCTCGAATAAAATATATTCTTAAATCACTAGAAAATAATTAAAAATTTTGCGTAAAAATATTTAATCAGTTAAACTAGTTAACACAGTAATTCCATTCAACTTAATTACAATTATGTATTTTTATTAATTACCCGAAATTTTTATCAGACCGAAATGAAATAGCTTCAATTTAATTAAGTGTCAGCTTTTCAAATTAATTAACTTCAGTTTTTGGCTTAAAACGTAATAATTTTTGTAGCATTTTTTTCATAAAATTTAAGACGTTAAATTTAAGACGTTAAGACGTTTTTATCTAGACGTTAGATATAATTAAAAATAACTTACATATATCAAAAATATTTTAACTTTTCGTTGTTGACAAAAGATTTAACGTTGTATTCCAGACAAATGATTTTTGGAAGTTAATTTAAATCGCAAGACGAAATTCAGCTTTAAATTCTCTTAAGATTTGGTAAGAAATATGTAATAACGTAGTCTTATTAATACTGCACCCGGTAAAGTTTTGCGTGTATTAAGTCACGCTATATTCTGAACATGTCAAATAAATTTATTACCATTCTCCATTAAATATAAAATTAAAATAGCTTCATTTAATGAAAGTTAAATTAATGTATTTTACATGATATAAAATTTATATTACGTCAATAAATTGTGTACAGTTGCCTGATATATTATCTTTTTTATTATTATATTTTCGAAATAGTAATTAACTACGGAATGTAAACTATTATTATAATCTGCAAACATTTCTACTATGAATTATTATGCTGAATTTTCTGATAACAACAAATGTTTTACTATTTAGAAAAAAATAACTACAAGTGTGCATATAAAAGATAAGCAGTACTTTGTACGTATTATTTTACTATTAAAATATCACTTCACTATACACATTACCTTGCCTTGAAATGAGAAACAATCTGGGGCTAAAACCTTGACAGCATATGACAAGCTCTCTTTAGTGTTCTTCTTGGAGTGCGTGAGATAATACTTTAAAAGCAACATGTTTTTTCGATTTTCTCAGTTTGTGTAACCGAGTAGTTTTGAATTAAATTCTCAATAACAGTTGTACTTTAAACGGTTACAATAGCAAACTCATCATTTAGAATTACATTTTTAACACATAAAGGGTATATCAATATATTTTAGATAGCAAACGTAAAATGTTATTTCGAAAGGTAATAAGTAAAGATGATATTATAAATGTTTGAGTGTGTACAACTAGTAAATATGTTCTCAAGATGTTGTGTTCGAGAAAGCTTGTTACATAAAGAATATGAGATGTAGGCTTATAGTCTTTCTTTATCATTAAACCAAGATTTTTGAAAAGAACACCACTCATTAGCAGAACTTCTGTAGTTTAGTTAATTTATTGCGATTTTTACTATTTTTTTTACTGAGAATTAATATAAAAGGGAGTTAATTTTACTCTAAATCTTATTCCACCCTCTTTGGAACCGTCGATTAAGGTTGCAGATAAAGTGAAGATTTGAGTTCGGGACCCAGTTAGTAAAATTAACATTTTGTAATTTTTACTTGAAATTTTTGTACGTAGTGAATTAATTCATTATTTTACAAAATGTTGAATGTTGAAATCAGTATACAATATGAAAACGGAACAACTTTTAACCGAAACCATTGTAGTTTGGTTTCATCAGATTGTGAATGACATCCGTACTTTCCCATTATTTTTAGTACGGTTTGTTACAAGAATAATTTTAGATGAACCAGTAATTTTGGGTGCCAAGAAAAACGACTATACCTGTTAACTTCTGTTATTGTGAATTAACGGCTTTTGTTAGCTTTTGTTAAGAGAAGTTACGCAATAATAGATGGAGACGATTTTCGTCTCAAAGTAAAAGTAACGTGTTTCGTTTTTACGTACATTATTTTAACACGTTAGGACCCATCGATACTATACTGCAACACCACAGTAACCGATATCAGCAAGCAAATGATATCACTTTAAAAAAACAAAATGAAAATAAAATCTGGTTTAAACCGTGCCTTCAAACTACTAGCATATTCTCAAATGTTAATACCATCGTTTTTTGACAGTTGTAATAGTTGTTTTTAATAGTTGTTAATAGTTGTTTTTTTGTCTTATCGTTAATTTGCCCATTACAGACAGGTAGAGTACCAGATTGTTTACATCATTCTGTTGGTTGCAGGGCTAAAATAAATAGTTCTGTATCTTATCACATGGTATAGTTATAGTTGTTTAAGCTATATTCTTTTGTTTTATTCGTTAATTTGCCTGTAGCAGACAGGTGGTGTGACAAATTATTTACACTTAATCTGTTCGTTGCAGGGCTAAAATAAATAGTTGTTTTTTATCACATGGTCAGCCAATTAAATGACTGAATCATTTAAGAACAGAAGAGACAGAGGGGTAAAAGACACTAATCAGAGTTATCTCCTCTAAAAGTAATGAATTTCATTATACAGCCAGACTCCGTGGTGAATGAAGTGAAAGTGCCATTTTCAGAGTGAAAAATTATGTGCTTTTCATAGGGCCCGGCTAGTTGATAAGCGTACTTTTCACTCAGTGAGGAGGGCAAAGGTAAACCACCTCACTCCTTGTTTGACTTAGTAAAACCTCTACAGGTTCAAACCAGCCTTTCAGCTGAAGGCCTAAACTACATTCATTAATTATTAAATTTTATTTATTTCAAATATCATTAAAATTAGTCTTTAACGACCAAGATACTAAACAAAAAGTCAGTTAGTAACTACTCTACAAAAACTCGAATCTATTCAAACCGTTCCCGGTGATTAATCACATTATATGAAAGTAGTTGTTGTACTTAAAGTTTTTCCAATTAAAAATCTAAAAGTTTGGTATTCAATATGAAGTTCAGTGTTCAGCTAAAAGTTTAGTATATTTTACCACATATATAAAATTAACATGTAATTATGGATTACGTTATTTATATGATCATCATTATTTACCATAAAACTTATTTCATTAGAAACTTCAGTTTATTCTTTCAATTTCTGAAAATTGGTTTCCTTTTAATCTATTTATTAACTACAGATGATAAAAATAAAAAATTAAAATAGAGAATCTTTAATGAGACAATAAATTATTCTTTTTATTGAACACAAAATCAAAGCAAGTTGAATAATTATTTTTGAAGCAATCACGCTTAATAAAATATACTTAAAAAACTTTTAAATACTTTTCTTGATCATTTTGTATCTGTAATGAATAAAATTATATAAAAAGGTATTAATTTGTATTCTTTAAAACATCTTTTTAACTTCTTTGATTTATTCAATCTGCTTTGAAACGAGCAGGTTTTGTAAACCACATTTCAACAAAATATTCAAACAAAAGTAACCTGATAGAACTAACTTTGCTTAAATATTGAAGAAATATTCTCAAAGTAATTCAATCGAGTGAAAAGATAATGTTACGAAATTTGAAAAGTTTGTTTTCATTCATAGAATAAGTATGCTTCAAACTTCTGTACCGACCTACACTTTTTCTTTTGCGAGCAGAAATAATTCTTATTACTTTTAGTAATTACTCTGTTCAAACAAACGAATAAAGAAACGCTTGAGTTACGACTCAAACTTAACAGACTGTAAACAGAATATTTAATCAACTACAATGAATATTGATGGGCGTAATTAAAAGGAAAAGCTTTAGAGATGGATTTGTACAAAAAAGAAATACTTCACGACTCAAGTTGTTAGTTATTCAACATTAGAGTAACGAAAAATATTTAAAATGGAATATAAATCATGTACAAGATTATCAGTTCAGTATGTAGAGTTTTAATAAAGAAATCAAATGAAATTTTGTATTTATATGTTTTATTACAGAATTGGGGGAAAAACTACATATACGAATCGAGCAGTACAATTACCCAGTCTTAACGGAATAATTTATTGAAATACCGTTAATATTTTTGCGGCTGGAATTACCTTTTTCTCCGTTTTATTAATAATAAATTACATTTATTTTTATAAATTTTGAATTATAATTTTCTCCGTTTACTTTTAACCGTATCCAAATAAATCATAAGGGTGTATTTTTTCTACACTAAAATTACAATTTTAAACTTTTCTTTTGGTTACTCAGATCGAAATCAAAATTATCCATTCTAAACAAACTTTTTATGTACGAAACCGTTCAAACCAGTTTTGACCTATGGTTTCCAGTTATGGGGCACACATAGTCATTCCAATATCCGTATTGTTCAGCGTTTTCAGTCACATGTCCTCCGAACCCTAACAGCTGCACCCTAGTATGTAACGAACAATCACATTCACAAAGACCTCGTAATTGCAACAATCAAAGAATAAATTTCAAAATTTACTTTAGGCCTAACATACGAAGTATGGCTTGAATCTCAGGAAAATTATTTGTAAATCTATTTATTGGCCAATATTACAAAGATCTAGTGGCCCAATATGAAGGCTGAACTGAAAGCACCCTACAAAATAATTTGTTCAGTAAATAAAATTATTACTTCTGTATTTCGAAATTTAATTTAATTTTTGTAATAGTCTAATATCAAACTGTGGACAGCAGTTATTTTTTAATAATGTTCCCTTCGAGATACCTTGTCAAAACAAATTATTCTTTTTACCAAATCTATTCTTTTTTCTACTAATAACAGGTTTTAGATACGGTATTTCTGATAATAAAAATAATATAATTTTTTGAAATAACACAAAAATAACAAAATATTTAAAAATATTAATTACTTTTCTAGTCTGAATTTATATTTTTAGCAGTGTAAACATCAAAAAGTGAGTAAAAGTCAATGGCTCTTTTCTCGAAAAAGCTCCCTTGATTCCAAATCAGCTGGTATTTTACAATATAATATTTACAACTATGTATTCTTGTCATTGTGTATTTCACAGCTACTTCTTAGATACATAAATTAAATTAGTTAATTAAATAGAACATAAAAAAATAGTTCATGATAATTTAATTTAAAGGACTTTTCTCATTTATAAAATTAAATTAACACTAACTATTGATAGATTTTAAATAAAACACACTTTTTTAACGCTTTTATGCCAGATGTTTCTATAAATAACATTTATTTGGTAAAAACAATAATAATAACATTTTACTTTTTTGTGCAAAACTATACACAAACAATACAACATGACATAATAAAAAATAGTGGTAAAAAATATAAATATTAAATTTATAAAAAATAAACAAAAATCTATATATTGTATTACTTACAAAGCAACAGTTTGACTATACATAATTTTTTTTCTTTTTAATGTTCTACTTACGACTGTAAAAAATTATAGGCCTACAACTTGAATACGATGATGACAATAATTTCCTTCAAATGCTATGGTTGGCATGAAAGGGAAAGGCATGAAAGGAAATAAAAATAAGTAATAGTCTAATATCAAACTGTGGACAGCAGTTATTTTAAAAATAAGAAATCAAGTAAAATTAAAATTAAATAGGCTCTCGTTAGCGGTTCCCTTAGAATTTTTATTAAAAATCTTCTGAATATTTAAAAAAATGTATTTAATTTGATAAGCAGGTCTCCACCCCAGCATGTTTGTATACGTCCAGCGGGATTGACAGATAAATGTAAGATTGAAAGCAAACATATAAGTGAATTATCGTGTTCTTTTGTGAAAGCATTTGTGCTGGTGTTCGATGAAATTTCGGACGAGAAGTATTTACAAATCAGGTTGTCCTACTAACTTAAATCTTGGTTTCGAATCCCATTCAGGCACGGCATATTTTCATTCGTTACAAAAAATCATTCCATCCTTCACCGTCTGCGTTAGCAGTAATTGCAGAAAAGTCGGACGTGAAACAAAAAAAATCTAACATAAAGGGGTGCTTGCAACCCCTAAGGTGTAATGTTTTTGACTGGAATGCCTCAATGCGTTATAAATAAGAATGTTTAGTTGAACCGTAAATTTATAGTTTTCAAAAGGGATTAATATAATTTATACTAATATTTGTGCCACTGAAAAAAATAAGTTAAATAAACGTTTACAATGTTTGATAGGAAGAAAGATTCGTAACGTTATTTCGAGACACTCCGAGTATGAGACAATTCCTTCCGGAAAACGATAGGAAAAATTTAGGTTTATTATTCATCCAAATCGAAGTAAGGGTACGAGTTCTTTTTTTTTTGTCAATTAATGCACTTTGCTCCTCGGATACCCACTTAGTACTAATTCTGGTTTGAATGGCACATACAACATGAAAATCAGTTGAAATGACTTTTTAAGATGATATTTTCTCTTAATGTTTAAAAATTGTAAGATAGTCATTTATAAATTATGATTAATCTCCTTCATTGAATGACATATAAATCACCGATTTCTTACTTTTACCAAAGTTTATCGGTATAAACATTAAAATTCGGGATATTTCAAAACCTTTACTTAACCTATATCTAACTTAATTACCATTACGATTGTAACTCATAAATAATACAAAACTTCAACCTAATCTAAAAATGTTGTAGGATTTTTAATTCTCTATAACTTTATTGCATACATTTTTGTGCTAAAATTCATATTAAAGCCGCAATCTTAAAAAACCATGTTTTTCTTCGAAAGTACAGCCTCCCCAAGAATTTCAGCAGATATGGCGCCTAACCTATCATATAGAGCATAAACTATGTAGTAAATGAGGCGATTTTAAAAATATCCCAGGTGCCGTTTTTGAGAAAATCGCAAAAAAGTGAAAAATGACACGAATGAACTTCCAGTTGACCGATTTTGACGAAAATGTTCATGTCGCGTGCTCTAGTAGTATCTAACTTTCTAGTTTCTAGTTTCAATTTCGTACGATGTTCCGTTCTTGAGATATTTTGTTCACACACACACACACACACACCAATCACTAAAAACATGTTTTTGGGGTTCACGGGGTCTGAAAACGTGTAGATCCGGTGAAAAGTCGATTTCGAAAAATCGATATGAAAACGATACTTTCCTTCCTAAATACAAATATGCAAAAGAAAGTAAAAAGTCCAACAACGCATAGGTAAAAATAAGTTAGATATTGGTTAAGTAACGGTAACACTACGTACAGATTAATATACTTATTTCAAATTTGATTTGTCTTGATTACTTAATAAATAAACGATGCTAAGTTGATAATATCTCTACAGAAATAATTCGGGGAATAACTTTATTTTTCCAAAAATAGCCTAATTTGAATATTTTGGTTGCGTTGAAATATTGATTTAAGATTTAAATTCATCTTGATAAAACGATAAGTCAACTAAAACATAAACAATTCAGAAATACGGAATGCATTTTGTCATTTTATTTTTCTAAGGAGTTCGGAGAAAGAGGATTAAAGTAAAAGTGAGGAGCGATTGTAAGGTAGGAGGGAGTTAGTAAAGAACAAAATGTAAGAGATTTTTTATTTTGGCAAAGCTGACAATTCGTCTTGTAGTAAAGGAGCCTGCACAAAATGACGATGAAGAAAGTGGAAGGTGGCGAGTGAGCGAGTCAGCTTCAAGTGTAGTCCTTCTATATTTGAAAAGATTTGGTTTAAACCCCCCGATGACTCTAAGAGGCTTTTTCCTTCGAAACCTTTCCTCCTATGAAGGACTTGAAGCAAGGAAGTAATATCGTTCAGGTATTATTGTTCCATTTATACGATTGTAACTCATAAATAATACAAAACTTCAACCTAATCTCAAAATTACGTTATCGTTTACGAAAGAACTGAGAATAATTAAAACTATTTAAGGATAAAACAAACTTTAAAAAATATGATTCGTTTTGTCAATGTAATGTCGGGCAACAAAATTACACGAACAATTTTTGTATATCTGTTTCACAATTTCTTCTGTAAAATATATTGTGAAGAAGAGATAAATAATTCTAGTACATGTTCGAATCGTATTTAACCAAACGCCAATTACCTCTAAAGAAACAGAGAGTGAACTGTTCGTTATCTCCACATTCTTGTGCACGTGTATAAACTTATAATAGAGTATTATTACAGTACCGTATTTATTATCTTTTGATTGTAACGTAATGAAACTCTAACTTCCAATTTCAGAATTTAACCATAATAAAATGAGATAAGAAACAATGTATTTGTTTTAAGGGCAAGATATTAAGAGCAGACGAATAATGCTTCATTACGAGTGGCAATGAGAGCTCAATTGCATGAGGAAAAGAGAGAGAGAAGCAAAAATCTGATTCCCCGAATTCATTTCACTTTTGTTATATTCTCACCATTAATACAATACTACAATGTAATTTTCCTTCTACTAAATTCGATTGCAAAATATATTAGTCTACTAACATAGAGTGTACTAGATTTGCGTAGTACCATACAAAGAGAATACTGTATTCAACATCAGCAAATATCATTCTTACTATTGTCGGTTCAGTAAAATATAACCTTTAATGAGACTATGCCTTAATTAAATTCTTAATTACATCAGCAATATTCATAAACTTTGTTTTATTGTAATAGGCCATGGAATTTGATTATTATCTATTTTAAAGAAAAATGTTTTCACTACCAGTTTAAATTTTAATGAATTCACAATAATTAATTTAAGAAGGAACCAAAATTCATTAATACTTCTCGAGAATATCAACTGCATAACAATGCACATGAAGACAAAGTATCGCCCGTATGAGTGTTAAAAAAAATTAATAAAAATGCTGTTCAATAGCACAAAAACTTTTTGAAGTAAAAGTATATTCAAGAGCAGAACAAAAGTTTTGCGTGGTGTGTATCACCGAAACCAGTGAGGAATTTTATTCCCGGCTTGCTGTATCTTATTCTGCTAAGTACTAATTAGAATAAAAATAAAGAACAACTACAAGATTCGGTAGAAATTTTTAAGATGCGAACGGAATTGTTAAATGTTATTAATGATATCGCTGGTATTGTCACGGTGTTTTAATGTGCCTGTATTTAAACTAATTGCAGATTTCTAATTTAGATGAAGTAAGATCAGTTCCTTGTACAGACCATAAAGTAGTTCCAAGGATCGAGTAGTGGCTGTCTTGTAAAAAAACCTGAAGAACTGTAGAATGAACTGTAAAAAGTATTAGTGAACTAATTCATTCCAGTTATACACGTAAATATACCGGATGAGGCAGATAAGATGTCCCAAATTGATTACAGGAAAACAGAGTGAGAAAGAATGAAACGGAAAAAATATTTCCCAATAAAGTGACCATTGGCTATTTAATAAAAATATTTTCGTTTACTTTGAACGTACAAAGTGTGCCGAAACTGAAGCCTATGTTCGAATCTCATCATTTTCAAATGTAATCGTGTATGTTTTCTGACACCGTTTTAAAGATGCATCAGTTAACATTTAATCTGGTAAAAGAAAATTTCAAATAACTTCAACCATTTCAAAATTGCGGAAAAATACAAAAAATACGTTTGCACATTTTGACTTTTACAGAGGCACGTTGTAAACTCAATTGTTAATTTTTTTATTTAATTTTGTTAAGAATTAAATAAGCTTTCAAACGATGTGCCACATGACTGAATTCGAGAAAATTTGGTTGAGCGTCCCAAAACTGGTTTTTGAAAAAATTAAAATGGCCGTAACTAAAATATTTTAAATAGCAATGTAGCTCGTGTAGCATATTATTTTAAAGGTATTTTTTTAAAAGAAACTAATTTCATATTTAACATTTGTTTCTAGCTATTAAAGTTATCTAGGAATAATGAAAAATGTAACTTTTGGCTCATTTTTGCGGCCAAGATTGATAAATAGATTTAACTCAAATAATTTATAGACAAATTTTTAGTCAATTCATAACCATACTTACGTTTTACGAACATAAAAGCAATTCCGACTTCGGGGGTTGATATTTTAAAGAAGCCGTTATTAAAGAGGCATTTTAATGAAGTAAATATTAATAGCAAGGTTTTGCCATGTGTCGTCGGCCGCGATAGGCGACAATCTATAATCTGTCTTTACAGAACAAGAAATAAATCCGTTAAACATGATTTTCATGAGAAGGTATTACTCAGAAGAGCTAGCTTTAAAAAAAATACTGTTCACAGTTTTGTATTTTAGATATCTGGTATTTTTGGTATATTAGATGCAGCTGCGAAGTAATTGAATAGGTAAAAAAGATAAAATATTTAGGAGTGATTCTTGATGATTGGGTCTCCTTTAGAAATCATGTAAATCAAGGCGGGCATTTTATTGTTTACGAAACCTTTGTGGCTTAACTCTAATGAGATCTTATACTTTTCTTTGGTTCAATCTCGTCTTCAGTATGCTATTGAATTCTGGGGGGTGGGGAACTCTGGGGATTTTTTATCACTTTAAAAAATGTTAAATAACATGATAAACTAATAAATAAATTGTTTGTAACTCAAAAATATTTCATAAAAATATTATTATTTAAACTTCACAGAGACAGTACTGTTAATGATTTTAAAACTGTACGTATCCTACCCATTAAAAAGTTAATTATTTTTAAAGTTTTAAAACTAATAAAAAAAAGTGGCAACAGAGGTACTGAAAACTTATATCGCAGAACTAGAGGTTCAAGCCAACAACTTTTTGTGACCGAAAGTTAACAAATGTTTTTTGCTAAAACTTTTGTTTATTTAGGTCCGAAGTTGCCTATTGAAATTAAAAATAGCTTAAACTTGTTAATATTTTCAAGAATGTTTAAAGATTGGCTCAATGACATAACTGATGTTGATTCACTTGTAAGAATTGTTGGTTAGTGTTGGTGTTTTACCGTTGCTGACTTGCAGTGCTTGCTATTCAGTCCTTGTAGGAATTTACTGATCTTGGTAAATAATATAACAATAATAACTGATTTTAGTGTTAGTCATGTACAGGTCATCTGCTTTGAAGACTGACGGCTTGGTTAATATTATTGTTAAAAATAATATAGTTAGCTGTAGCTAACGGTATTATTTTATTATTATGTATTGTAGCTAACGCTGTAGCTGCCGCTATAATTTGAATTATCATTTGTAGGGGATGACGACATTGATTTGTAATTCATTTGTAAACTTGTTCATATGTATGTCACCGCCACCCCTTCTATTTAATCATTTACTGTGTTGCCGGCCTTCAATACTTCTCCCGGCCCTTGTCGGCGCGGTAGGCCCTTTGGCGGCGTACCGATAAACCTTTCGGCTGCGTACCGACAGAGGGTTTTGTTGCCAAGGCCGAGTGGATAACCAATCTCTACCACAGCGCTCTCGGCAATATATAAAGAGCGCTACACTGAGCCGAGAGATTCAATTTCGATCCAGACAGCAGACAAGACGTCCACCATCGGCAACACGGCTACCGGACTCCAGCAAAGACTAATCGATGACCCCGCAAGAGAGAAGATGATGCTTCCGCTTGCCGACCCGTCACCGTAAGCCGTCAACCGGACCGTTTTCGCCCGCTGACGCGAGCGACGCTCACAGCGGTCCCTCGACCGAGCCTTACGCCCATCGGACCCGACGAAGCAGCCATCGACGCCCTACTGCGAGGGAAGAAGATGATGTCTCCGCTCGACGACGACACGCCGTGTCACCCAGCTCCTCGACCGCCACAACGACTACGACCGACGCTTCCCATCAAGACGACCACTACTTAAACGGCCCTTTTCAGGGCCACCAAAAATTAAAGGTTTCAACTCGCCACTTAATGTCACCATCCGGTGACATTTATTGTGTTTTTTTTTATATAACCACCGTTTACTTGAGTTGGTGGTTATTTATTTCTAGTAGATAAGATATAATTTTGTATTTATATAAAGTGGAAAAAATAAAATATTATTATTATTATTATTATTATTATGTTATTATTATTTATTAGGAAAATTAAAAAGCTGAATTTTGTAAATTAAGGTTATTATTTAGGTTCCTATACAAATAAATGTGTAATTAATAGAGTTTGATACGTTGTTCAAACGTTACACTAGAATTCAAAATTTCTTTGTTAACTGTTGAAATTCTTTGAATTCTGTTTAAGTTCTTTGTGAATGTGGTTGTTTGCCGTGTACCAGAGTTCGGCTGTTAGAACTCAGAAACCTTTGATGAAAACGCTAAATAACTTGAATTCTTGAATTCGTGGATATAGTACTCATAACTGGGTACTACAAGTCCAGACTGATTTATGAAAGGTTCTGTATATTAAAAGTTTGTTTTGAAACAACAGTTTTCATTTCGGTTCGAATAACCGAAATAATTGTATAAATTTCAAGTCTAGCTTTTTATTTTTTTCTGAATGTGTTATCTTTAACTTAAGCATCAGTCTAGGTGTAATACAAGATATTTAGAAGGGGCCGTTTGTTAAATCTGGTTGTCGTTGAAATATTATGTGGGGACAATGATGAAGATAAGGTAAAAATGTATCGTGTGAGCTTTTTGTGTCATTGTCTTTAAACGTTTTCTTTTTGCTAGTCTCGTACACGTTTTAAGTTGTGTTGGAGTATTGCAGTTGTTCTGGTAAGATAATTAGTTGAACCTATCGGTCAAATTACACTTCTGAAAATTTTCAGCTGAATTGATCTGATTTAACATTTTTTCATGTTAATCTTCAGCCAGTAGACCTACTAGATTGAATTTATTTCCAAACCGATTTTGATGTTGAATCTACAACAGTTATAATTTTATGTGGTCAACAATGTTGAATAATTGAACATGGAGTTAACCAATTTTGACAAAGAATAAATACAAGGGCAAACTTAGGACTTAAGACTTAGGACTTAGGATATTTATGTAAAGAGATATTATTAAATTATTCACTAAACTGTTTAAAATTAAATGAAAAAAATATATTTACTTCAATGTTTTGTAAGTATTGTTAAAAACATTAAGTAAAATAAGCATTCATTATAGTACATTCAAAGTAAACTTGTTTTTGTTAGTTTGTGTCTTCAGAATTATTTCACGGTAACGTTGACCTTTTATATTAGTTCAGTTTTTCACATTATATTAAATGAAATTATAAAATGTGAAACAAAATATAAATAAAATTTTAGCTCCTAACAAAGTATTCATTACCTTAACTGTTCGATGCGGTAATCAAATGGTATTATGATTCCTACATCTGCTAGATTCGTTAAGGTGGTTGGATCGAGTACAACCGGGAAACAAAAGGCGCGATGTGACTTCGACGCGCACATTAGGCGTAACGCTTTGCTCGTTAAGGAATAGGGATGTTTGGAGGATAGACAGGAACATATACAGGGAATAACACTGCAATTAATGATGAGTTTAGCAGTACTTACTCGATTTTGAGTGCGTAGATTTCCCAGGATGCTTCAATTCGTGGACGCCGTTGTAGGAAAACACTAAATGTTCGATTAGATCTGTACAGATTTCACACAATAAACAAGGGCACGTTAAGAATAAACATAAAGCACTGCTAACACTTGGATAATTGCAGTTAGGATAACGATTTACAAGTTCGAGACACGAGGTAACACAAATTGCACAAAGTCCGGTAATCACTTGAATAATACACATTATGAATAGTTCGTTACATAATTATAAGCGCGTTCACAATGAATAGCTTCGTTGCTTGGGGCCGTAATTAATACATTATCGGCAACATGAAGTTGGAATATCCAACGCGTTAAATGCAGGTGACGCCAGCACTCGAGGCTGCGAGCGTCCGTTGAACCACGACCGAACAGTTAGCTGGTTTGACTTGAAGTGAAGGAGATTCGGGAAGAAAGGAACAATGGCGGAGTGAGCAAGGGAAATTGGTCTAATTTTGCTATTGGCGGAGGACGAGCCACGTGATCAAGGATCACACATGCGTAGAACTAATTAGTGATGTAATCGATGCAGAATCAATATTACTGATTCAATCGAGCGGGAAAGATTTATTCTGGAAGATTCGACGGCGCGCGGTATTTGAATCTATTGTAATACTGAACATTAACTTTATACTACATTCAGTGACATTTATTTATACAAACCTCAAAAAGAACAACAGTTGCCACTGGCAAAATTTTCATACATGCTTTTGTTCATTTTTGTAGTCTAGTAATAAATATAAATTCAAAAAATGTTTTCCATGTATTTCACAAAATACTGTTTTAACACTTAGTATTTCACATTTCTGAAAGTATTAATTAACATTAAAACATTTTCATCATTTCAACTGAAACCGAACGTTTATACACTCCCGTATCTGAACTACTGAATGAAAACAGTACAACCATAAAAATTATAGTACTATTAATACAGGCCCTTTTTTAAGCCACATAGGACTACATAAGTTCATCAAACTAAAAAAACTCATTTCAATTTTTGCGGTTTTAGAGTCCTTTCCTGATGTTTCCCTCCTTGAACTTTCTCCAGTGTTCCTTCAATCTATCTGATCTTCTCTGCCGTTCCTTGTCAGAATACACAACTTTCTGTCGTTTCGTCGGTTTCTGCTGTTCAAATCTTGTGGTCTTCAGCTTGTAGTAAATTCCGGATTTTGTTTTGAGGGCCTCAAGTGATATTTGGAGTCCGTTCATGTCCTCCTTAATTTCTCTGATCCAGTGGGGCTGAGTTTCTCTGTTTAGGAAAAAGTTGATGATATGTTTTGAGATTCTGGAAGAGTCGGTCCTCAAGAGATGTCCAAAGAAGGAAATTCTCTTTTTCCTCATCTGGTCTGCTAGAGGTTCTGTATTTCTGTATACTTCTTCTTTCGAGACGGGTTTCCATATTCCATCAGAGAAACATCTTTTGTTCAGGCATCTCCTGATGATCCAACGCTCCAATTTTGATATTCTGTGCTCCGTGTTTATCTTCCTGAGACTGATGATTGTTTCGCTGCTGTATGTGATCTCCGGAAGAATTACGGTGTTGTAATGTCGAAGTTTTGAATTTATTGAAAGACACTTTTTATTGTAAACATTTTGTGTGTGTTTTGCGGATTTTGTGAGTTTGTTGAATCTTTCTGTCCAGTTAAGTTTCTCATTGTTATTTCCTGTGATGTTTTCACCCAGATATTTAAAAACTTTGACCAGATCGATTTTCCGATCACAAATTTTTACCCTGGAAATGCAGACAGGGTCGCGAACCAAGATTTTTATTTTTTTGTAGGAAATTTTCAGGCCAATCTTCCCTGCAGTTTTTGAGCTGAGGGACGTAATTTGTTTTCTTGCCTCCGCAATGCTGTCTCCAAACAGGGCAAGATCATCAGCAAAACCAAGGCAGTGAATTTTGATGTGCTTTCCAACAGAAATAATTTTGAGGTTGCATTTTTCCCAGACGCACATGATAAATTCCAATGCGCAGTTGAATAGGAGGGGTGATAGGCCGTCCCCCTGGCGAAGTCCTGTTTTTATCTCAAAAGTTCGGAGACTTCTCCTTTGAATTTTACGCGGGAAATTGTGTTCGCAAGAGTGTTAGTTTGATCATTTTTACTTGCTTTGGATGTAGGCCAAAATTCTTCAAGATCTTCAGAAGATGCAGGCCCTTCTATTAATATAATTCATATTACTAATAAAAAAGGAATAACATTAACGTTCAAGTGGATATAATCTGTAAAACTGACATTACCGGTTTTTCAGTCGCAGTAAGTTTTTTGGTGGGTAATTTTATTTCTAACTTTATTTATTTTATTAAACATATTTTGATATATAATGACCGATGCACTATGTTAACTATGATATAGTGACTATGTTGTACCTGTACTGATAAAATAAATTTGATCTTAAATACTAATAGTGTCTATATGATATATAAATCTGCATGTTTTGTTCTCTCGTTGAATAGTAAAACAGCAAGCTAATTTATATTAGCCAGTTTATTGTTTTCTGAGGAATAAGCCCTTTTAACTCAAGTCATCTAGTCTAATTCCTCACAATCCTATTTACTAAGATTTTTAAAGCCTTTGATAAAATTATTAATAACTTTCGAAGCTCCATGTAGTATAAATATGGTTTAATTTTAATTTTTTGTAAAATTTACTTTGTTCAGTTAATTGAACCAGTTATAAAAAGTTTTGTTTTAAATTTTTTGAATTAAAACTATTAGCCAGCATTTTCTTTACTCCAATTGTTAGTTTACGTTTAAAATTCAACGATTTTTGGTTCCATTTTAGTAACTTGGTTTTAGTAACTAAAATGTTTTCGCTGAATGCAGTGAAAATTTCGTTCACGCGAATAGCGGTCAACTAATGTTTTGCTTGAAGGTGCAGACTTCCTCCTGTCTCGCCTTACAAGATTATGATAGTCAACCCTCGCAAATGGTGGAGCTTCTCACTCCAACTGCTACCCTTACAAAAGTCGTGCAGTCATACAAAATGGTAAGATGTGGTTTAGGTTACTAAAATTAAACAAAAAGTGGTTGAACTTTAAATATTAAAAATTGAAGTAAATGAAATTCTGGCTAATAGATTTAATTCAGAATTAATTTTAAAAGAAAATTTTCCGTAACTGGTTTAATAAACTGAACTAGGTAAAATTGACAAAATTTATAATTTTTAATCATATTTATACTTCAGGGAGCTAAAAAAGTTAGAAATCTTTATGTCATAAACTCAAAAAATCTTAAATAGGAATGTGAGGAATTAGGTCTGATCACCTGAGACAAACGGGCTTATTCCTCGCAATATGTAAATTACTAATGTTTATTATTATTATTATTATTATTATTATTATTATTATTATTATTATTATTATTATTATTATTATTATTATTATTATTATTATTATTATTATTATTATTATTATTATTATTATTATTATTATTATTATTATTATTATTATTATTATTATTATTATTATTATTATTATTATTATTATTATTATTATTATTATTATCATTATTATTACAAATAGGTACAAAATTAAGTTTTGATTACAATAATTTGTTGTCGTTTTATCAATAGAAGATTATTAGTTTGTATCCTTCCGGTAAATAATGAAAGCTAATAGTCGGGCTTAGTAATCATTTGTGTTTATTGACATGCATTACTACTCAATAGTTACACTGCTGACATTACTACATCCAATCTCACAATTTTAGCATCGTTTTCTGATGGTATAGTATGTAATACCTTGTTTAGACCTGTCGGCCGTTGATGTAAAGTTTCATTTGCAACATAACTTAACTCTTAGAATCATGGTTTACTAATTGGAGAAATTAACTACGGTAAAAAAAACCATGTTACATTTATGCTGAGACGGCAAACCTGCCCTACAGTATTTTAATTTAATTCTCCTACAACACAAGCTAAACAAGTTTGCTATCTCGGATTCCATATAAACAGAAGGCTTACTTGGAGCGAGTGTGTCAGCATACAGCACAAATCTTCAGATAGTAGACGCAAACAGCTAAACAGTATTCTGCCCCGAAGATCAAAACTATCCCCTCATCTGAAAGTGCTTCTTAATAAATCCTTACTGAATCCAATGTAAATGTCGGGATGCCAGATTAATGACTTTGCTGAACTCTCAATTTTGGGTAAGCTACATCCAACTAATCCTTAACAAGGGTTTGGTTTCTGGAGCGTTTTCAATCAAAACTACTGCTGACATTATGTTGAAGCTCTACTGTAAATACTATATTTCCAATCATTCACTGCTCACAGATTTTGATATTCCTTACATAAATTGAACAACTCAATAAACATACAAGCGATTTAAAACAACGTTAGAAAATAATAACAACCCACTAATTCGCGTTCTAAACAGTCCAAATTTACCAGGTAACCCCAATCGTCAGCTTCACAGAAGGTGAGCAGAGATTAAGGATTAATTTTACAAGTCAACTGACTTTCTTTTCTTCTACTTATTAATCATATTAAAAACAATGTTAAAAATATAATCTGTAATTTTAAACACCAATTTTATCAACTTCATGGCATATAGACGCGGGGGTCTTTGTAATTAGCGGTTTTCTCCACATTGCGGTAAAGCAATGTAAAACAAGCTACATATAGTATGACAAATATATTCGCATTGGTTATTAGCAACTACTGTAGGTTTTGGCAGGCCCTACTGTAACGATGGGTAAAATTAACCTGGTCAAATTTCCAGAATGATCCGGTAAAGAACCCGGAACCATTCACATTGTAAGCTAGCGTGCTAGCCACTATGTCACGGACGTGGCCTCAAATTAATAGTGTTTGTCAGTAAATACTGGTATCTTTTAAAACCATAAATCCGAATTCTCGGTTTTAGGTTTAAAGCTAAATCCGAGAATTCATAGTTTAACTTTTATCTGATGGTTAACTATCAGCTATGTGATGTTTATTTTTCATTGAGCATCATATTCTTGCATAATATCGTAGCTAAAAGAGCCAGTAATGTTCAATTGAATATTTATTGATATTTTATTATAACAGATAAGAAAAAATGTAGTAGTCTATTGCCATTCACGGTTTTGATATTCGCGTTTGCTTTTCCTAACTGTCAAAATATTAAAATATTTGTAAAATATAACTGTTTTATTCCGTTTTTATCTAAAGAAATACTCTGTAGGGTGTGCTTAGCAAATGTAATGTTGTACTAAATGTAAACGTAAATTGTTTAATGTTATTACATGAAAGAATTTTTAATATTGTTTAAATACCACTTGGGCAGAACGCTATTTAGGAAACATGAAATTAGTTTAAAAATGTGTGAAGCATAATCTTTTGTGAATACTATACAACTAGGCACATTAAGGTCAGTAATATAAATCAAAGTAGGAATGCAGTTAGAGTTTTGAACATTTAATAATTTAATGTTTTAAATATTTAAAAATTAACTTTGCAATAAATCTAAATCTGAGGAGATTGGCAAAAAAATTTAGGGTAATTAAGTCAACAGTTTGGAACATTAAAACAAAAGGAAGAAAACGTTTGGAGAAGCGCAAAATAAAAAACTTTTCAATCCGCAAAAGTTACAATTTTTTGTCGTAAATGAACAGAAATCTAAGTGACATGGTTTATTGAAAAAACTGAGATTTTGAATTTGGATTGAGTTAAAAAACAATGCCTTAAATTCTGCCTACCTGTCTGCCTTTAAATTCTGTCTACTTTTAAATTCTGTAAATTATTTGTAGTGTAGTAAAAATTATCAATAATTTTTTTAACCTTTGCTATTTGACAAGCATAACACCCCTTTTCCATATAGGTTTGGTTTTACTATTCGCAGTGTGTTCACAAAAGTACTAATTTCGCATTCTAAACTACTTTTCTGACATTTAAATTTTTTTTATTTTAATTTGACTAAGAAGATTACAATTGTTCGATAATAAAAATATTTATCAGTAAACAATAATATTAGGGAAACATCTAATCTTGTTAGTACCAACTCATGAGTGAATGACGGGTGGTTGATCTACGCAATATGACGGGTGTGTTATTGACTTGATCAACCAAGAGTAAAGAGGTACAACAGGAGAACGGAAAGGGTAGATAAGGGGGTAACCTACTAGAGATGTCATGTTCAATCGGCTGATGACGTAATCAAGCAGGGTGCGTACATCACTAGACAGAACGTTAGGCGGTTTGTGCCCCCTGTTCTTGAAGTACATAACATAACCTCAAATTCGCACATATGTTCAACTATGATCAACAATATGGATTACTAAGCATATATGCATTCATTAGGTAATAAATAATTGTCTAGAATCGGTTGTCGATCAGACACATACAAAATGTTATTTTACTCTTGCTCTCAAACCCCTCTAGGGCACAACTAATAAAACTGGTATGAGAGATGAAGCACATTATCTTACAAATTTATACTAGCGATTGCATTAAGAAATTTCCTGTAATTTTAGTTCAACATTATACAATAACGTTCGCGTATTTTGATAAAGAATGTTTTATTAAATCTGTTTAAAAATTCAAGTCAATCTATGTTTCTTTGAACAAAACGGAATAGCTCCTGTATTTTAAGGCAAGCCTTTATATAATTAAGTGTAAAAAGAAATCAATGTTTTAATTCTTTGATAATTTCTTTTTTATTTCAAAACATTTTGCAAATGTATTCTGCAGTTCTGTTAAAAAATTTAATTTATATCAAAGGATTTTTTAAGTTTAAATTTAACAACATGTTTTCCTTGTTTATTAATTTTTTCAGCTTTGTACCAAAATAATTTTTACCACGAAATATGTAGTTTCTACCCAAAAAATATTTCTAAAAAAAATTGTATAAGCAATTTATTGGGTAATCGAAGACACCTGCGACATTTGACGCGAGACATCTGCGACACGAATAAATTTGGTATATTAATAAATTGACGTATTATATTCCAAAACTACTACAAGTAAAATACTAGAACGACTAAGATACGTAGGCCAAATTGTTCTTATTAAGTTCGTCATAGTATTTTCAAATTGACTCCAGATTGCCCAAGAGCGTCAGCAGAGACATCGGGAAGGATGCCAACACACCAATTACCGATAGACTGAAATTGTTGGTACCGCTGATAAATACTGCTCACTCGTTGCTTAAAAGTGTTTGCTAGTGCTGGGTACGCCGTTCCAAATGTATTAAATTAACTTGTCAGTACAATCTGCAATCACCACCTTTTTCTTCTTCCGACTTCACAAATTCACCGCTAAATTTACCATCCATACTTTAGTATAGGGTGTAATAAATCAACAACCTCCGCAAAAAGCTTTACACATTTTCTCAGTGCTTTTTGGTTAAGTGAGAATATTTTTTACAAAACGAAAATTAAAAACCAAAAATATTGATTTATTAAAACAATCACTGAACAGTATGCTCTACGTATGAAATTAAATTTTGGGTATTATGGATAAGGAACTAACATTTATTTATTTATGTTTTATTTATTTTCCCATTACTTACAGAAAATATCATAACAATATAAATGTTAATTTCCTTAATTATACTTGAAAATCTAGTACTATTTATTTTAATTCGTAGTGCGAAAATTAATCCATCCAAGGATGGTTTCCCATGTACAAAAGTATATCAATTCAGTGCTTCTTTGTTTATTAACTGCTGCAACTACTACGGTAATCTGTTAGTGAGTTAGTAATAACAACTACATGTTAGTTACTTAAATACTAATTAAACTATAAACTACTAAGATATTTTTATTTTTTTAAATATGCTATTATATGATTATATGTACAAATGAAAAACAAAACAAACAATAAAATATGCAAAACAAAAAAATTTATTTAAAAATAGAAAACTAAAATCGAAACCGATAGACGAGCTTACAACTTATGTACAAACTGTATGAGCTTACAACTATGTTTCCTGGAGAACCATTTTTTCTATAGCTTCTCTCCCTAAACACATGTAATTATATTAACATGTACTTCGCTATTTAAAAGACATTTTCCAGTAAATACAACACTAAGTCCGTATTTTAGGAAACATTTGTCCGTAGTTTTGAATTTAATTCATCTACTAGTTACTAGCTGTTTCCGATAAACCCGCAGTCGTGGTAAGAATTGAAAAAATCATTTCTAAAAATAAATTTTCCAGATTTTTAATGTGTAGATTCAGCGATTCCGGAGGGGTTGAATTACCAATCTGGCTTTGTCAATCAGTTTAATTATCAATAAAATTATAAAATGTCTAGTTATTAAGTTTCCCATTTTTTTAAGTAGTGTTATTTTGAAGTGCCATTATTTTTGAAAAGTGTACGCGAATAAGAATGACTTATAAGCTGATATGTTTCTAAAATTATGAATATTGATTTGTAAAACATGCAGGACTAAATTTAAATCTGATTACTGTTTAGATCCAATGCTTTTGGTTATAAATAAGCTCATCTAAATTCAACATCTTGTGTATTTTTATCCCATTTTCGACTTGTAAATTAGGCTTAGTCGAGTATGTCACTCTTTTAGGACAGAAAAACTCCCAACAGGATTTTTCCTATTTCCTTTTTCCTTCCTGCCAATTCCCTTTTGATAGCAACTCTAATTTGTCACTTGAATTGAAATGGTCTCTAGAGAATAAAGTACAATTTCTTAGAATTCCGATATGAGATAAAATCGTACAGGTGGCTTGAACTGACTTTACTCATTGGACATGTCAACTCAAAATAACTAATTTCTATAACGTATTATTCTTCCAAGATAGAAAATTTTCTTGATTTTGTTGAAAATATTGTACTGGTGAAATTCAGTTTCTCAAAAAGAAAAAGAAATCTCTTAGTAGTATACAAGCAATTTACAAAATGTATCTTTTACTTTTTTGAACTTTTTTTATTTGGGAACTAGTTTTCTAAGTGAAAAAATAATCACATTTTTATTGTAGTATTCTCATTTATTTAACAAAACAACTAATTTTGAAAAATATAATAAGTTACTTGGTTAACATAGTTTATTTGTTGAATAAAACAGAACGTGAAATAAGACACGTCAAAGTCAACTTTTCAGTTATGGGTTTAAAAAGGAATCCGAAGAGAAATTTAATAAGTTTTCTTGCTTTCACGTGAAAAATATAATGCATTAAAGTAAAGACAAATTGTTGCAAAATTTTGATACGCAAGTTATAAAAATAGACATTTTTTTATCTATTAAAATAATTCATTCTGGGTTTATGGAAGCCAAGTATGGATGAATCAAAATGTACTTACAGTCCTTATGAATAATATTGAGCACTTAGTAACGCTTCCAGGAGCTCAGCTAGTTTTCAAAGATTTTCTAGCCATGGCCTAACTGGACTTGTGTACTTTCTAACAGAGTTCAATTTGAATAAATTTTATAAAAATTTCAAAGAAATTTTAATTGTTACAAGAAACGATATTAAAGCTGTTGGCTTTTAATAATACTGTCGGATATTCTTAGAATTTTTAATTGAAATTTCTTCTGTATAAAATAAAGTGAAGTGTTGGGCAGGTAGTACTACAATTAGGTAGTATTACTTAAAATTTAGTATTTACAATTTTTGTTTCGTGCAACGAAAGTAACAAATTTACAGTTTTAAAAATCAATTAAAATTAGATTTTAAATAAAAGTTCTAGAGATACGTAAAACCTGTTGAAAAAGTTTTTATATGAAGAAAAAAGAAGGTTAACATATATCGCTGCTTTCGTGACGTACTATTAAGAACGCTGGATTACACTTAAGTGGTAAGCGAAAAATCTTAGATTCAATATCCTACCGGATCTGGAAAGTTTTAACGTGTTAAAAAGCATTGATATTTTTCAGTAACTAACCTCAGTTAGTTACCAAGACTTTGAAACAAATTTTAATAAAATCTGTTAATACCGGAACAAAATTTTAATATTAAAAATCCAGTGAAAATTATTTACACATTAATTAATGATAACTTAAGTATTTAAGTCTATCTATTGTTTTTTTAACAAATAGCACCATGTAAGCAGGAAAGGAAATTTTATTGTAAAGGTAATAGTGCCACAAACATCATTAATCCTGAATAATAAATGTAATTATACCGTCTTAAACAATAAGGTGATTGTGTTTCAGTGCCTAATAAGATTTTCTAATTACAACACACCTTTCTGTAAAGAGAATAAGTTTGTTTTATTAAACAATCAACAAAGTAGAATATACTTGTTTGTTTCCTTTCATTCTTAAACCGGTTGTTCTGTATTAAATTATTATTAAACTAAAATTACTTCAGTTGTTAAAATGGGTTTCACATTTCTGTAGACAATAAGTTAAATAAACTTTTAATAGAGATAATGTGAAATTTTGAAATTGTTTTATCATCCATGTAGCGTTAGTCTAGTGAAGCTGTACTAGAAATGAGTACAATAAACAAAATTAAAGTAAAGGTTAATATTTTATGTACGTTATAGACAACCCAATTCATTTTTAAATGTATATAACGTTGCGATGATAATGGTGTAAAATTTAATTTAAAATATTGTTAAAGTTTAATCCAACATTAAATAATATGTACTGTGATTTAAGTTACAATTTTAAATTGCATTAAACGACATAAATTTAAATTCAGTAAATGTGCGAAAGAGAACTACAATTCAAACTTGTCTAATATTTAATCAGCCCAGGTACCAAGCTAAATTTGTAGAAGTTTTGTCGGGTGGAATGGTAAAAACTAGAGTACCCTGTTAATGTAATTGGCTATCCATTATAACACTTCATACCATATTTTTCTCGCTTTATGTACTCTTTCTAGTTCTGTCACCCGTTGCTGTACCGTACCAGCTACTCCGCAGACTGCATTAGTATTCTATTCCGCTCACATTCACCTACCACGTAACACTGACGAGGTGAAGAGCCATTTTAATTTTCGTACTAAGTTTTGTTTCCTTTCTGTCATTCGTTTAAGCTCCCATTCGTGCACGCATATACTCGTATTCTGTATTTGCACAATTTTTGAACACATTTTACTCAACATAAACTGCAAACAAATGTCATCAAAGTTTATTTAAAATTAATATATTTATCTCGTATTACTTTTTCAACGGGATTAATTAAATAAAGTACTTTAATTTACTGTAACACACTTTATCGTCATTTCCTTTAAATAAAATATTTATTTATTTATGAAATAATAGTTTCTTTTCTTTTATTAAAAATATTGAACACAATATTATCATTCTTAAATATTAAGGCTTGCACAAAAGTTTATTTAAGATATTTTTTTAGGACTGAAACTGTTGCACAGACTTTTCGCAGAGAGTTCAACCCATGATTACGAAACTCTAAACGCATTAAACAAATTCTCCAACCAATCTGGATGACTGGTAGCCAGTCAGTCATTTCACGAATATAGGTCTTAAAAGTAAAGCCTTTCCACATTACTAATTTCCCGAGTATGAGTAACGAGTCCCTTACTTCAACTATACACTAAAATTACACCATAGGTGCAAAGACAGATGGTATAAACGTAACGCAAGGTTTTCCATTTTACCAGGAATCGCTTAACTGAAATGCTGAAGGAGCAAAGGTACGATATATATATAACGATATATATAACACTGGCAGTAAAAATTTAATTCAAAGTTTCAATTTGACACAATTTTAATTGTCTGGGGGGCTGTCACTGAATGGTGTCCTACTCTTTTAGCTAATAATGCCACTTCATTATTTATATTTATTTAATTACACAATCGAACCCTCAGCTTTGGCTAAACTACAACGATTCCAACCAAAATACTGCAGTAAGTCATTAAAGCACCTTCATACGTTTTTTCACACCCCACACAAATCGTAAAATACCTCACATAAGTCAGACAATCTACATACAAGTTATCTCAACCAAAAATTAAAAGAAAATGACAACCCACTAACCCTTGTGCTGAGCAATACACATTTACCAGGTAACTCCAATTTTCGTCTCCACAGAAAGTGGGGTAGAAGTTTGGGATGTATTTACCGGTCATCTAATTTATTTTTTACACAATTAGCATAAATTATATGGATAATTTTATTTTACAATTTTTAGACATTGTCATTATACAAGTACATATTTTTTTCTATTAATTTAATACCCTCTCTTGCAATAACACAAGCAAAGCTTTCAGGCAGTAATCAATATTGTTAAAGATGTGGTAAAAGTATGAATAAATTAAATAAATCATACAGTGGATGTGAGTACAGGCGCGTTAACGAAAACACTTTTAATAACTAGTATAACAATTACTACAAACAACTTTTATCAACTCACTAACTAAATAACTAACTGCAGACTGACTACTAACTTCAAAACTACAAGTAATTGCTTCTATACTGTTCTTATTTTCTGGTAATTTATATTAAATAGGTATTTCTATAACATAATAGATTTTTCCAATAACCCTCACCCAACTCTTCTAATGTACTCTCTATCCCTACCACCCTCCCTCCCTCTCACCAATTCCCCTCAACTCATCACTCTCTCTCTCTCTGTCTCTCTCTCTCTCTATACCTTCCTCCCTCCCACTTGCTTGCTCTCTCGTGCGCACCCAAACACACACACACACACACTCACGCTCACACTCCGCTCTCGCTTTTTTTTCAAAAGTGCTTTGGAGAATTCTTTATATGTCACGGGTAAAACGGAAATACCGCAGTAATTGTTTACATTTGTTTTATTTCCTTTTTTATGCAATGGATGTATTAGTGCCATTTTCCATTCATATGGAATCTTTTCAGTTTCCCGGATCTGTTCTATTTCTTTTCTAAGTGCTTGGACGATTACTTCTTTACAATTTTTCAACATTTCTGTAATGATTGAGTCTTCTCTGGCAGCTTTGTTGTTTCTCAGTTCTGTGACTATCCTCCAAAGTTCTTTTGAAATTGGTGGAGATGAATTTTTTTTCTTCGCCTTGAATATATCTTGGCCATCTCTCTTCGGGTTCTTCAAAATTTAGTAGCTTCTCATAAAAATCAGTTATGATCTTTCAATTTTTCATATTGTTTACTGCTAGTGTACCATTCTCGCCCCGAAAGCATAAGTTTAAAGCTTGATAGCCTGTCAAGTGTTGTTTGAAAGTCCTTTTTAAGTTTCTGCTGTTGTTTTTCTTGATTTTTGACTCAGTGCCTCAGATTTCTTCTGATATTTAATTTATTTTGGCTCGTAATAGTGTTTTTTCTGTCTGTTTTCGAATTTCCTTTTATGTTGTACGTTTTCTTTCCGTTTTATCTGAGAACCAAGCTTTAAAGGCCGTTAACCTTTTGTCGATTGCTTCGTTACAGCCTTCACTCCTCCATTGGCTCTTATGTGTTCTACGCAGCTGTATATAATTCATTGGCAACGCCAACCATGCTGCAGCGGTATCCTTCCCAGATTTCTATTTTTCTTTCTTGACATATTCTCTGAAATTTTGACTCTTTACTCTTCAGCTTTTCGGGATGGATCCCAACTTTTTTTTCTGAGACAATATTGTTTTTTTAGTGGGAAAAGCTTAAATTTTATACGAGTCAAGTAATGATCCGAGTTGAGATTGGCACCTTTCCGCAATTGTACGTTCGTAATTTTATATAGCAGTGGTTCTTAACCTGAGGGGCGTAGAAGAATTTCAGGGGAGACGTGAGTGTATTTAAAAAATGAAAAAGTAAAACTTTAATTTACTCAGTTTTGTAGTACCGTATATGTTTTGAAGAATTGTCGTATTTTTTGTACATTTTACTTAAGCAGGGTCTAGCACTCGATTATTGCAACAACTAAGTGTTTGTCCTACTCTGGCAAAACTGTGATCAGGCTGCTGTTTCTTATTCCGATTGCAGGCTACTACATGTTTTGGCCACTTATAAGTGATGGTAAGGGGGCATGACCTTACATCAGTGGTCAAAGGGCGTACAGTGCCTGAAAGGTTGGAAACCACTGTTATAGTACATTAGGTGAAAAAAATTACACATTTTCATCAGTTTTTTTAGTTGTCTTTTTACAGTACAAAATAAAATTAAAATAAACAGGTGAAAAAAATTAGAAAGCGTTTCAGTCACTAACATAACCATACATTTATGCATTAGTGATGAAAAACTTAATTAAATAGTTAAAAATTTTAATTTAAATTCATCCAAATAATACAAAAATTTTACATTCTAAAAACGTTCATGAGATTTTTCTTCTTTTCATATCCATCTAATAAACACATTTGTCTGATTACTTAGTCGTGTAGGCGTAATCAGCCCAACAGTAACCATCAGCCGGTCCCAACATCAGGTCTTTATTAAGCAAATAAGTCTATTTGTTCAGTGAATAAATGACTGAATCTAGATCATGTCCCAGTTGAACTAATATACCATAGCTTTGATATTATATATGTATTTACTTTTGCTTTGACTTAAGGTTAATGGACTCCTCTTCGGATGGCTATGTAACTAACCTAAATAATTATTAAGAAATAATTAAAATTAATATTATTAATATTGTTTTACGGTATCGATGTTCAAAATTTACATTCACAGATGGATTCAATGAAATTGAATTCTGCGTACAAAGATTTTTTTTTTAATTCTACAAATAAAATATTAGAAAATGCTTTGAAATTATAATATTAAGTAATTTGTATGTCATTTAAAAAGCCATAGTTAACGAACTTAATATATGTTTTTGTAACACCGTATATTATAATAATTATAATGCTAATCATGTTAAATGCTCCTACTTCATATTCCTTCTTCAGTTTCCGTAATTTTATAATTGCCTAATATTTATTTTTTATAATCAATATAAGTAAAAAACATTTAATCCTCTTGAATGTTTATAATGAGATGTGGAGTAGGCCTGCAGTATGTTTCATTTTTTTACAAAAATTGGATACCTGATAACCGGTTGGTAAGAAATTGCAAATATTATCGGAGTACTGATGAAGGGTTTAGAACTTTATTACAGAAGTCTTCAGTTTTGTTCATATTGTTGTTACTACGCACACAGACTTCCTCTACAAGCATGGAAATGCAACCGTAGAGGGCAGCGAGGGTTGGGAAGACCTAAAAAGAGACAGTTACCGGAACAGGCCTTTGAGCCTAATTCTTGACAGATAATGATTGTTGTTTCCACGACTTGATATACAAAAAAAAATCGCCAAATTAATTCTTAAATGAATATTTTCTGCATGATTTTATTTTGATATAAATTACTAATAATTTATTTTAATTTTATGTTTCAGGTAATTGACCTTCAGTATATATTAAAAGAATCAAAATGAACAAGCTGTAAGTTGTTAGAATATAATTTTTAACCATTTTGGTATTTTCATATCATGTTATTTTTATGCTGGTGTTAAAGCAACGAATACTTGTTTTCTCTTGCCCCAGTCTTCTGTGTTTCATGTTGTTTTCGTTTTTTTTTAATTTTTTTAATACAAAATAATATTTTTTCCAGTATGTGAACTTAAAAAATTAAAGTCTTATATAAAAACCCACTAATGTTAATTTTAAATATTTTCTTTAATTTTTCAGAATTGATGAAAGAATGTTTCGTCATTAGATTTATTTACTTTTTTCTATGTAATTCTTTCCATATTATCTTTTTATTTTATTGAGATTTGCATCAGTAGCTTGGGGATTAAAAATTACTATTATAGGTTCAAATGATGGGTTTTTAATTAAAATTTGGTGGTAAAATTTTAGTTAATAGCCGTGAATTGAACACGGGACCTTTCGTTTTGTAGTTAAGCAGAATGACCACTAAATCGCAGAGGCCGCAGCAAGATACTTTAATGTAGTACAATTTATCTTTAGATAAATGAACTAAATATTATGGAAACACCAGAATGTCACATGAAATCGTTCAACAAGCACGTAAATTAAGAACTTTTTGAAGTGACTACTTTTTTGGCGCGCCTGAACTGTACTTTTTGCACGGGAAAAATCTTTGGTTTGGCAGCACGTTACGCTCAACTATCAACAATTACCATGGATTAAACTATCAACAACTATCAACAATTACCATTAATTAATTTACAAAAAAAAATTTACTTGTTGACTTAATTAATTAAGTAATCACCTTAATCGGTCAGTCCCGCGACTGGCTGATATTTTGTGCTATATTTATTACGAATTTACGAATAAAAATATAAGGAATATTTTTTCATAAAACTTGTTTGTTATATCAACTGACCAACCACATAATGATGATGAAAGAAAGGTACTATAACTAAGACTTAAATTTATTTCAATACCATATTAAAGAGTATAATTTACAAATATTTTTCAGTGATGAAATTTATGAATAGAAAAATGAAACTCAGAGAAACAAGATACTTTAATGTTGCCCTGACGAAACACAATTTTCCTATACCGCCTACCTCACGTCTCCTATTAATTAACGAAAGTTTTTCTTTTGGACTGAACATGGATTTGTACCTTAATATAAACGGATTTGTGTACTCGTAGTTAAGAGCAAAATATCAAACAGCAGACAACAAATTAAATACGCTCTTCGTTCTTTTGATTCTCACTTCATCAAACCTTCTTTACTTGCATAAAAGTAAACTCTTTCTGAAAAAATCCCAAATAATTTTTACAGCCGTCTGTGAATCAACATTTTAATTAAATATAGCTAGGGTTTAAATAAAAAATAGTTAAATTAAATGGTGAAACAAAAATAAATGTAATCTAAATTCAATACAATCAAAAGCATCAAATTCACCTTTATTTGCTCGCCAAGCAACAATAAGCTTACGCTCGGAAGAGATTAGAACTGAAACTTTAATAAAATTTTAAATGTAAGTTAGGATATCCTGGCCTTAAGGGTCCAAATGTTCATGACGTATTACTTAAAAATTGATCAAATTCAACAAAAATATATTAACATTTTCTGATTAAGGCAGTAGTATCATATCATGACCTACGCATAACATAACAAAGTATTAGAATAATGAGAGAAAATAGACAGAACGATGTGCTATCATATAATATTTCACTTTCAGTAGACAGTTAACACTATTGTTTTTGATATAAAGTTTTACTTTTCTTCATTGTGTTTATTTAACTTTCATTAGCAACTAGGTACTGCAATGAACAGTGGGTTTAAGTTATAAACATTTTTAAATCCTAGTCTAGAATCGAGCCTAGAACCTTCTGCTTTGTAGTCTAGTACACTAACTTCTTCGCTACAAAGGCAGTCTCTCCTAATAACGTTATTGATGATGCAATTAAAATTCACGAATGAAAATCAGCAAAAGTAAAATTTTATGAGTGTTGTATGAATGGTAATAAGTTATTACGTTTTCTGGTATCCTTTCAAAGGTTAAATGATGCTCGAGAGTTTTTTCTGAATTAATGAAAAAGTAATATGTCTTATAACTGCCAATAACAGACAGGTGAAGTGTCAAATTGTTTACACTCATTCTGTTCGATGCAGGGCTAAAATAAATAGGTCTCTTTCTTATTACATGGTCAGCGAATTAAATGACTGAATCATTTAAGAACAGAAAAGGTAGAGGTGTAAAATACACTAATCAGAGTTATTTCCTCTAAAAGTAATAAATTTCATTATACAGCCAGAACCTGTGGTGAATGAAGTGAAGGTGTTATTTGCAGAGTGAAATTTATGTGCTTTTCAGAGGACCCGGCATGCTGATAAGCGTATTTTTCCATGCAGTGAGGGCAGAAGTAAACCACCTCATTCCTCGTTTTACTTAGTAAAACTTCTACAGATTCAAACCAGCCTTTCGGCTGGTGACCTGAACAACAATTTGTCTTATAACTACATCTTACCAGTTTCCTTAGCAGAGTAAAAAATTGCCAGTGTATCTCAGATGGCTTATAAAATTCAATTACATTTCAGAAATTCCAGTAGTATCTTCGTTCATATTATAGTTTTTTATCAAAGAAATTATTTTTTTGTAGTGAAATGAAAAGCATGACTCATGGTTTCCTTTCATCTATTTTGTGATTATATGCTAATAATTGATAATTTTAACATATGTATGTATCAGTATGTACATGTATGTTTTCCAGGAATAAAGAAAAACAGAAGTCGGTTACTTTCATAATTCTACTTTACCCAATATATAGTACTGTGTACAAATAATTATCAGTATAAGAGGGTGCTTTATAACAAAACGGTTAATGGCTTCTACTCGATTTCATTCTAAACTTTACGTTTTCTGTGAATCACGTAAAGAATAATAACCAATGCTAATTTTCAGAATCACAGCTCTTTGAGAAGGTAGCGAAATAATATTCATTGCATAAAAGTAGTTACCCTCTTTCTACCCCTTAGGAGTAAATAGACAATATTCAGGTGATTTAATTTTCCCACATCATTTACAAAACACGCACGCCAAATGTTAATCTGTATTTTATTAAATGTACGCAAATAATATACGTATTGCTTTGGAATATTTACCTCGTTTTATCTGTGAACACAAGTGGTTGGAAGTGCAAATTCTTTAGTTTTTCTCCTTAACACATAAGAAAAATGTAGAATTTTAGCTCAAATGTATTCGGAAATTTAGAGAATCAGGGATGAGTGAGATAGTAGTATTAAGACCTCAAGCATTTTCATTGACGGTTTATTTTGTGATCTGGTTGTTAGCAAATAACAAATAACTTCGTTTTTAATTTATAACAGATATGTAACAAAATAGAGAAATCAAAATAGAGATAGAGTATGTAACGAAGCTACCCGCGCCGATTTAAATGTTCAGTCACTGTTGAAAACGTTAAGAATATATGCGAGAAACTGGTCCAACCATTTACTTTGAATGCTTGCCACAGCCTTCCTCTGTGAGCATGGAAATATAAACCTAGAAGGAAACGAGGCTTGGGAAGACCTTAAACGAGACGGATGCCGGAACAGGCCACTGAGCCTAATTTTTGAGATGATGAAGATGATGATGATGATGTAACAAAATAACTATTTACATGAAATTATTCCAGCTATATCTATTAGTAAATGAAGAAAAAACTACTAAACATTATTTTTAAAAATTAAATTGATAAAAAAACCTTAAGATGTAAACTAAACTTAATTTAAAAAATCTGACCATTTACAATAAACAATTAATTCCTTACTTACAATTTTATAAAATAATAAAAATAGTAAAACTGGTTGCCTGTCACGAAAGATCTATTCATACACGCAAAACCTCGGTTCATAACTGTTTCTCTTCAGACAGCAACAACTCTTTGACTTAATAAACTGTTTACATCTGAATGCCCGACTAAAGAGGCTACTGATTTTATGTATTAGATTTGTATATAAAATCAGTGTACCTATATTCTTGTGTATATTTTATTTTGAACTTGTATCTTCTAGAATTTTATTTTGTATATATTTACTTAGTAAAGAATAATCGAGTGATAAATAACATAATCCAGATATGCTTAACATTGAAAGAACGTAGTAGACCCTCCTTACAACAATATAAAAATGAACAAGTGAACAAAGGCAGTCGGCGTCCAGCAGACAATAAACCACACTTATCAAAATTTCATACAATTTCCATTTATTACTATATACATACACAGGTTTAAAATTTTAATTACACTGTAAAGTACAGTACAATATAAACGATAAAGGCTAAATGACATTATATTTCCAGTTGCTGATAGACGTGAGAAAATTATTTAGAAATTAAATCCCTATTATGATATTTCCAATAATTTTCTTCAATAATAATCTGAGCATAAATAATGCGTACCACTTATTCTGGAATTAAACGGAGGTACTAAAATTTCAAATCATGATCTTAGCGATGACTGTATGACTATACCAATGACGCAGTAATAACTACAGCAATTGCTTTACAGAAAGAGGAAGCAAAAGTAACTAGCAAGAGCTAGTAGTAGTATTATGGAACAGGAAGCAACCAAGCAGTAGGATATTAGTTGCCATTAAAAAGACGACTCTAATAACCAGAAATAGGTGAACAGGTGCAGCATGTTCTAATGGGGTTAATGGGCTCAATGTATTGCTGGTATTACCAACGTTAAACCACAAAACATCCCTTCATATGAAAACCAACGCGTAGTATCACGCCAGTAGTAAGTAATATATAACTGCTTTTATTTTCCCCTTCATCTGCTTTATTTTTCTTCCCTTAATTCATTATTATTTTAATTACAGTAATATTTATTTATGTAAACTTATGTGTAATTAAATAAGTAGAGTAATTGTTTACAATGATATGTAATGCTATTATAATAGTGTAGTAACAGGGATTGTGTAAAACTACTCTAAGGAATTGAATGTATACCGTATTGTGGTTTCATAGACTGGATTACAGTTTCACATTAAACTAAATACTATTCTAAAACAATATTCTTAAAACCTATATTTACAAATAGTCACCACATTAGATAACTTTTTAAAATAATAGTTATCGTTAAAACATTGGCTAAAATTGAGGCTCAAAATTGAGAGAGGTCATCTGACTGTCATTGGTATTTATGCACCTGAAGAGGGCAAGAAAGAAGAGACTGACTCCTTCTATGATAACCTCCAAAAGATTTTGAATAAAGTAAATGGAACTGATCACGTTGCAATAGTCGGAGACTTCAATGCGAGAGTGGGTAACATTCCTATACCAGGAGTAGTGGGCTCTTTTGGTGAAGCGACCATGAATCATAATGGACAGGAACTGCGGCAATTTGCCTCATTCAATGATCTCAGAATCACTAATACGTTTTTTAACAAAAAAGACATTCACAAATTCACCTGGAATGCTAGAGGTTTGAGATCGATGATTGATTATGTTGTTGTTAATGATAAGATGAAGAGATTGGTCCAGGACGTACGTGTATTTCGAGGATGCGACATCTACAGCGACCACTATCTTGTGATAAGCAAAGTTCTAATTTTGAAAAAATGGAGGAATATCAGGAGAAGTAAAGCTCAGAGGGAAGAAGTCTTTAAAATAAATCTTTTACAGGAAGATAGCATACGAGATCTCTATCAAAAAAGATTACAAGAATCCCTGATGATAGTTCCAACGGCAGATGATATTGAAACAGAATGGTATAATATTAAATCATGTATGAAAAAAGCAGCAACTGAAGCACTTGGGAAAAAGATAAAGACAAGAGGTAGAAATCGTTTACGAATTTGGAATCCTGACATAGAGGATGCTATCAGAGAAAAACAAAGTTCATATCTCACTCTGTTGCAAAAGAAAACTCGTCAAGCAAGAGAAGATTACAAAAGGAAACGTAACTTTGCCAGACAAGTAGTAAGGAAAGCTCAACGGGACTCATGGGACAGGTTTGTAAATGTTATAGAGGAAGATATCCATGGGAGGCAACAATGCGCTTTTAAGATAATGAGATCCATCAATAGAGTCGAGAGAGATAATGCTCCATTAAACATTATTTCAGATGTTGAGTGGGAAAAACACTATAAGGAGTTGTGGCATTCTGAAGATGCTGGAATCGGATGTCCCTTTGAACCATCTGCCAATAATTCAGTAGACTCAATAACAATTGAAGAATTACAACACTCTCTAAGGAGTATTAGAAATAGGAAAGCTGCTGGATTGGATGGTTTAAATGGAGAGCTCTTTAAATACGGAGGCATGTTTCTTGAATTAAGGTTTTTGCACCTCTTAAATAAATGTTGGAGGAGACATGGAATTCCAGAAGAATGGAAAAAGGCAGAAGTTATATCTCTTTTTAAGAAAGGAAAGCGGAATGACTGTAGGAACTACCGAGGTATCAGTCTTCTCAATGTTGGATATAAGATCTATTCCAAAATCATTAATTGCCGGGTGAAAAATATTGCTGAAGCAATTCTGAATGAAGAACAGAATGGATTCAGAATAGGAAGATCATGCTCAGATAATGTTTTTTCAGTCAAAAGGATTATAGAAAAAAGACGAGAATACAATCTTGAAACCCATATGGCTTTTGTTGACTTTGAAAAAGCTTTCGATAGAGTGGATAGAAGACACCTTTGGAATATTCTATGTGAAAGAGGATATCCACTTCACCTCATTAATGCAATAAAAACACTTTACCATAACACGCAAATAGTCATAAATACAGGTAAAAAGAGACTTGAGGAGATGACAATTAACCAAGGAGTACGACAAGGGTGCAGCTTATCACCCACTTTATTCAACATTTATATAGACCACATTTTCAGGAAATGGAAATGCAGAGTAGACTTAGGTATCAAGTTGAATAATGAAAAATACCTGAACGCATTACTATTTGCAGATGACTTGTGGATTATTCAAGAAAACGAAGATAGCCTCCAAAAATCAATCCATGTCCTGAACAATTTATGTAAAGAGTATAATTTTAGAATCTCTAAAGAAAAAACAAAAATAATGGCATTCACTGGCAAGTTTCCCACTAGATCAAAAATTGTGGTAGATGACAAAGTGTTGGAACAAGTATCACAATACTGCTACCTCGGCTGCAATATCAGTTTTAAAGATGATTTAGATATTGAGAAGAAGATAGGGAAATTCCAATCAATATGTGGTAATATCAGCAGAACCCTGGGGAAAAAAGCGAGGAAAGAAACTACCATGAAGTTTTATAAAGTGATGGCTGCTCCGGTCCTCCTCTACGGAAGTGAATCATGGGTCACTACAAAACCGCTAGAGAGTAGAGTGCAGGCGGCAGAAATGAGATTCCTACGCAGGGTAAAGGGCTGTGACAGACGGGACCACATAAGGAACGATGATATTCGGAAAGAGCTGAATGTGTACAGCCTGAATGAAAGAGTGTTACAATACCGCAATCAGTGGAAGGAGCATGTTAAACGGATGCCAGCAGAAAGATTCCCTCTAAATATCTTAAATTACCACCCCGTAGGTAAAAGGGATGTTGGTAGACCGCGGAAAAGATGGCAGTAATAAAGGGAAATAAAATAAGACTCAATGCAAGTTGAATGATACAATATAGTAATTTAAATGATATAAATGTTAATAAGCTGATGTGAGTCGGAACAGGCAAAAGCCTAATCCTTGAGTGTAAGAAGAAGAAGAAGAAGTTAAAACATTGGTTATCTAAAAATAAATGCAGATTATTGTACAAGAATACAAAATTGTTGTAGTTACAGGTTAAACAAAAGATTATAGAAAACAATGTTTTTATGATTAACAAATTTTTAATTTTGGGCATTCATCTCACCGAATAACTAAAATATGCATTTCACAATTAGCACCTATGCTCCATAAAAGTTCTCTAATCATAACAGCTGATTCTCGACATCGAAGGTTCCTGGTTAAAATCCAAGTAACGGTAGTTACTTTATACGGTTTTGAATACTAGACAGTGGTTACCAGTATACTTTGATGGTTGGGGTTCAATTAACCATACTCTCTCAAGATGGTCGGCCTGGATCTGTACAAGACTACATCTCATTTACACGTCATAAACATCATCCTCATCTCATTGGGTCATAGGGTTGCTTATTGTTCTGAATTAAACAGATTGTAATTTACACACTTTAGGGATAATAAAACAGTATACTATGCCTTAAAGGAAGATTACACCATATAGGTGGCTAATGTTAAATTATCTATCTCCATGTATGTTTTTCTTAAGATTGGTTCAGTCTAGAGACTTGAAATTTTGCACACTTCTCTTTCACTTACACTTTGTAAAAACTGGGATTTTTGAAACAGGTTTTAGCCAGATATTTTAATTTATAATTTGTTAATCTTTTTTTTTGACACTTTTAATTGAAATTTAGTATCTGTTATTAAATTAATATAACAATTTCTAAATGTGCAGCTAATGTTTCAAAACTTGATTTACTTGAAGGAGCGTGCAGTCATCACTACAGTCCTACAGTTGGCCAAGAAGATCTCTTGGCCAGAGGCGCTTCAAACGTCTGCGCTGAGTACCCGGTATCGCTCTAGAGTACATGTTTTGTATGAGAGGGTTGTCATGTATTTCAAATTTGTCATGCATCGTCTTGTATTGTTGTTTCGCGACATCAATTACGTATGGTATTTGTAAGTCTTTGTGCAACTTTGAGTTTGTGATGTAAAAGGGGCATTGCGTTATCGTTCGTAGAATCTTGTTCTGAATCGCTTGTTAATCTAATATAAATTTATCAAAAATTTGCGATTTCAAACAATTCTTCAATAAAACGTTTTTACGCTTACACGTAGAAGTATAACAACACGGCAGTTATATAAATATCTAAAATAAAGAAATGTTAAAATTTTCAGCTCTCAGTAATGAGTAGTCTTTAACAAAATTAAACATAAGTGCAAAGGGTAAAATTTTCGGAAAACGGCTAATAAAGGTTTTACTTAATTTTAGCGCATTTCTGGATTTTATAAAGGATCATCAAGGTCTTTGCCTTCTCATCTTCTCTATTTAAAGCATCTTTTTTCGCTTTCATACGAATAGTTTTTGCTGCTATTTCTTATTTTTTACCCAAAGCTTGCATATAGCCTATTCGATCCTAAAGTACGCCAAAGAAAAACATTTTTATTGTAGGACTAAAAAATGAAAAGCAATACCTCAGCTAAAACTACTATTCTGGAGATAAAATTTATTTTATAGAGAATGTAAACAAAAAAAAACCTGATATTTTTACCCAAAACCTGTCTCTCCTTAAGTAAAGGTAGAAATGTGTACAAATACAACCAGTAAGTATAAATTTAACTTTCTCCTCGATATTAATTAAACAATTATTGTGAAAACAATCAGTTGTTAATAAAATAATACGATATTTTTTTTAAATACTGAAACTGTGACAGTATTTTATTTAATTTGTTTACAGATCTGAATCAGAACAACATTAATTCTTCAACACCTATTCTATTTCATTAAGAACTCCTGTTGAAAACAGTTATAATTGAAAAACTGCAGCAATTGTTTGAAAATTAGAAAAAAATTCTTTGTTATACATTGCTGATTGTTTTCTGAACTATTGAATAAATTTACTCGAGCATATCTTACATTCGCTGATTAAAAAAACAATCGGTTTGCTATTTTTCAGTCATTTACCGATACAGAGGAACATTGTAATACAACCCGTGCATGTGACATATTGTATGTCATTCCTCCCTGCTTTGTTGTCTATTGTATCATCTCCCCAGAAAAGGTGTATCAAATTATTTATTTAACAACCAATGGCTGGAATTGTGCAAGATTGACAAAACGTTTCACGTTCTGTCAATCCTCACCAAATGAGGGCGTTCTCTGGAATTAAATGAAATTCTTCAAGTAACACGTCGTCGTACAGCTGTTAGGAACGCCAGTAGAAGGGATTGAGAAAAATGTTACTAGCTACCCTCTCACCAATTTATTCTATCCGTTCAAGTTAAATACTAAACTAAATACTGTAGCAGTCGTTCAGATTTCTCTCACGACTTTTGCTAATGTTTGTTTAAAACTTTAAAACGCGTGAATACAGTCACGTACAGTTTCCTCTTTGGATTTTACATTCCCTTCATTTCCAGCATTCTTTTTTCAGCTTTCTTTTGTTTCTAAAGACTAAAAATATTGTTTATTTTTGGCATTAACTTACATTCCAATCATTGCTACACTAAGGTTAAACTAATTTCAAAAAATTGATGTATACAAAGAAGTTCATACATCATGAATAACATTTAAAAACTCAACTAAATATTAATCAATTTATATGAAGGTATTTATTTATTTACAACAGTATAAAGGCTAACAGAACTTATCCATACAAGCCTTATTGACATAAAAAATGTGCATATTTACAAAACAATCTTTGCTTATAACTATTTTATTTACATAATATACATGCTAATACACTTTTTGTCTCTTTATGCATTAAAATAAAATAATTTTTCAATAAAATTACTTACTATAATAACAAATTAATAAGAAAAAAACCAAAAATTTCTACAAAAATAGTTTAGCAAAACTTAATCAAAAATAATATTATTTATAAATAAATTAATAAAATTAAGGTATGGAGGAACACTTCCTATAAAATAAAGAAATCGAATTAATTAATATGCACAATCACTAAGTTAGATAACACGCTTTTCATCAGCGTTAACTTATGTGTATGAAGCACTCATAACAATAATTAATTTAAAAACAAAATTTTTAGCCGTCGAATAAAATTTCTAAAGTACTATAGGCCTATATTTATTTTTTCTATATTTTTATTCGAACATTATATTATTGACTAAAATTATGCAAAAATTTACTTATTTTCTAACATCTGAGAATATTTACAATCAGTTTAAAAAAACAAAAACTATAAGTAAATAGTATGATCGGGTTCACATGACCAAGACAATACCCAATGGTATTGCTTCGGAAACGAAAAAAAGTTAAAGTATAAGTTTTTAAAATATTAACAAGGTAAAAGATGAATAACAATAGAAATGGTAACCAAATTAATAACGGTGATAGTAGAAGAAGATGATGAAGATGATGAAGTGATGATGATGGCGAGAAGATGGTGATGGGTAGAGAAAGAAGAGAAGATCAAAAAGAGTAGGTTAGTCGGTAAATCTAAACGGAAGGTCAAGCAATTTTATTCGTTTCAGTCGTGTTACGTCTTCGCTGTTATCAAGTAAATTAAGCGCCAAAGAATTCGGGTGATCTGCTAATTTTTGATATTTTAAACTTAGTTGCGTGATTTCCTCTTTCACGCTGTTGACACATAAGTCCTTATGCAATGTATAATTTTGTCACATACCATGGAGCATTGGTTATTATCCGAAAGACTTTGGACTGGAACCGTTGGGTGATAGCAAGATTCGATTTCGCAGCTGAACCCCAAAGTAATAACCCATAAGTCCACAGCGGTTTCAGTATGGCTTTGTACAGTAGAAGCTTGCTCTCTAATGACAGCTGTGAACGTTTGTTCACCATCCAATACAAATCTCTCAGCTTCAAACCTAGTCTTTTGCGTGTATTCCAAATATGTTTGGACCAGGTAAGGCATCGATCTAAGTGCAGTCCCAAGTATTTCACATCATCTGCCTGAGGAACTGGTCTTTCATTTAGTCGTATCGGTGGACACGTGTCTTTCTTCAAAGTAAGCGTAATATGTCTCGATTTGTCGTCATTTATTTTAATTTTCCAATTCTTGCACCAGTTCTCAACTATACTTAGATGGTCTTGCAGTAATTTAGTAGCCCCAAAAGTAGAGTCATCTGTTGCTAATAGAGCTGTGTCATCAGCAAAAGTGGCGATGGTTGGGTTATTGCTCTCCGGTAGATCAGAAGTATATAAAGTGTAAAGAAATGGACTTAAGATACTACCTTGTGGAACACCAGAATTAATTTGATGAAGAGAAGTGTAGACGTTTTGAAATTTAATTTGGAAATATCTCTTTGCTAGAAATGATTTTAAGATAACGAATTAATGATGGGGAAGTTTAATTTTTATCTTGTATAAAAGTCCAACATGCCAGACCTTGTCAAATGCGTTCGCTACGTCCAAGAAAGCTGCTGTACAGTTCTGTTTCCTTTCCAGGGAATTTTGAATCGTGTTTACAGGACGGTGTATTTGTTCTGTCGTAGCATGTCTCTCCCTGAAGCCGAACTGGTATTCTGGAATGATTCCTACTTCACTTATTATCGGTTTAAGTCGCATAAGTAAATGATTTTCGAAGACTTTAGACGCAATTGGTAGGAGACTGATGGGTCTGTACGAACTTGGCGTACTCAGATCTTTTACCGGCTTCGAAATTACTATAATTTGAGATACTTTCCATTGAGCTGGGAAATGTCCAGTACGTAAAATAGAGTTATAAATAGCTGTAAGCAACATTATAACTTTTTTGGGGAGTTTCTTCAGAATGTCTCCTGTGATCAAGTCATAACCTGGAGAGTTTTTGCTGCTGAGATTTTTTTGGATAACTTGACTGACCTCTGCCAGAGAGAAAAATTTTATCGGTGGAGATAACTGGAAAGGAGTTTGTAAATAATCTTCAACTTCCTTGTCACCATCGTTTGTGTCATGTAATTCGAAGACATTTTCAAAATGGTCAGCGAAAACTTCAGCTCTTTCTTTTGCATTTCTTGCCCAGTTCCCATCTGGTTTACGTAGAGGTGGCAGTACACTTTTCGGACGTTTAAGATAGTTGGTAGCTTTCCACAGAGAATAAATGGAACTTGGTGATGGAGAAAGATTGCTCAATTTATCTTGAAAGTATGAATTTTTAAATTCTAACAAATCCTGTTTTAATTGTTTTAATTTTTTAGCTGCTCTGTTGAATCGTGTTTTGTCAGCAGGATTACGAGTGTAATGCCAAACTCGTCGTAGTCTCCTTTTTTCCGTAATTTGCTCGCTGATACTTAAAGGATATATAATTCGAAAATTTTGAAAAAGAGATGGTTTGGTAGAACTCCATGCCGCTTCCTGAATAATTTTGTTGAAATGTTCCACTGCCTCTTCAATTTCAATTTCACTTTTCATGGACAAATTTAAATTTACGTTGTCATTTACTAAACGTTGAAATTTTATCCAATCTGTATTTTTGTTACAAAGCATAGGAGGTTTCTCTGTTGACACTATAAACGAGTTCAAAGTTGCTATCACAGGAGAGTGGTCGGAAGTCAAGTCCAGACATTCAGAAATATGCAATTGGTTTTGTTGAACACATTTTGTAATGAAAAAGTCCAGTAAATCAGGCTGTCACCGTCGAACTGTCGACCAGTATGTATATTCGGCTGTAGATAAAGAATGATAATTGTTATTTTGTAGAACCTTTAATAAAATACGCCCTCTGGGATTGGTTAACCTTGAACCCCAAAACGGACTCTTTGAGTTATAGTCACCGCCGAAAATGAATCTGTTTCCAAGAGATTTGAAAAATCAGGTGAAACTTTCTTCTGATATGTTATGGCGTGACGGGCAGTATACTGCAGAAACTGTTAACGGGCCTTGCCAGTCTTCGACTACGATGCTAGTAGATTGTAAAGAGTCAGTTTGAAATTGTTCGTATTCATGATGTTTTATATTGCTTTTTATGAAAATTGCGGTTCCAGCATGGGCTGTTCCGTCCGGGTGTTTAGTGTCGTAGATTGTGTAGCCTGGAAAACGAATGTAGCTTCTATCGGTGAAATGAGTTTTCAAAACCAATAAGATGTCTATTTTGTGTAAATTTAGAAAGCTGTTTAATTCTAGGGCGTGTCGTACCAAACCATTTGCGTTCCATAAAGCTATTTTAAATGATGGTTGATTCATTTTATTGTTGTAACGAGAGCCGAAAGGAGATTAATTAAAATAGAAGTTTGCTCTGCTTGCTTCACTAAAATTTCTTTCAGTTCTGCAAATGATTGCTGAATTAAAAAAAAAGAATCTGCCTGGACGTAGTCGGGTGATCCTTTATCTGGTGCGTTAACAACTGCCGCAGCCTACGACGGAAAGGAAAAACTACTAGGACCCCTCTTCGTATTCAATGCTGGTACAGGCGATGAAATTCTGGCATTCGAATCCTCAGAATTTTGAGCTGCGGTTGGTTGCTTTTCTCGTAAAGGAGGAAATTCAATTTTCCTGATTTCCTGATAGACACCACACCTTTATAATTGGAAAGCACATTTTGCTGCAGTCGCAGACGGTTTAGTGCACATTTCCGTGTCATGATTTTCACCGCACTTAACACATCTGTATGGCCTAAAACAATACTTCCACGTACGACCGTATCGTTGACTTAACTGTGCTATTACGCGTTTCGTATGAGTACGTTCAAATTGAATTTTACAGTTCTGTACGTACTCGATGTTATACACTTCCTTGTTGTTTGGTGCAGGCTCCAGATCCACGTAAAACAAGGATAAAGGTTCTTTTGTTATTCTATGTCGAATATTACAAATATTTTTGACTTTATGGCCTTTATCGCATAACTCTTGTTTTATGTCCTCAACGTCCATCGAATGGTGAACATGCCTTAATACTACCCTGAAGGCTCTGTTCTGTTTAAGTTGGTATGTACGAAAGTCGATTTTCGAAACTTTCAAGTTATTTACTATTTTGGAATACGTATGGCCATTAGTCGCGTTCAGTTTCAATTGGTTTCGATTTAAAACCTTATATTTGTACTCCAACCCACTCACTCCGTTATTGTTTGTTACGTTTAACAATAATTTAATATTTTGTACACTTGGTATAAAAATTGGTGGTGGTTTGGGCTCACGTGGTGTCACTTCTTCCTCCATATCTGAATTGTCAGATAGCGCCTCGAATGAATTTTGGGTAATTAGAGGATGATGGTCAGACTTCTTCCCTACATGCATGTCATTATGTTTTTTCTGCTTTTCTTTTTTTTATTTCGAGCTTTTATTGTAGAAAAATCCTCTTGAGCCCGCAGCACAGATTGGTTTGCTTGTGTGTCTTCCATTGAAGACTTTATAACGAGTCGTGGGTCTCGAAGGATCGTTTTAAACTCAGGTTCATTCATAAAAGAGTAACCAATCACTGTTTGATTCAAACCACTGCCTGATGCATCATGAACGGTCGCTATATGTTTAAAATAAGAAAAGTAGGTTATATTAGGAATAAAATGAAAAAAAAGAAAAAGAATCAAAACTCCCTCTGAAATAAACAACAAGGTTATAACAAAAATAAATTACGAAAACATAGAAAATTAATACTCAAAAATAATAACGTTCACCGAACAAGAAACTACAAACTCACAAACATCAAAGATTTACACATTCCACAAATGAAGTCACAACACACCACGAATCAAGTCACAATAACTCACAATGAACAACACAGCGCGGCTAAGTTAGCGGCTAACTTTTTTTTAAACTCAAAAATCATTTATAAAAGGTCACCTGGAATATTCTTTTAATTTATATTGACGATTGTACACAACACGGAGAAAGTTATTCAAAGAAAAGTGCTGAATAAAGATAGTTATAGAAGAAAGCATTAGAAAAATTTGACGATTAAAGCGATTCTAGTTTTGACACAAGGTTTTTATAGAGATTTTGATCAAGGTTTTGACTAACCGCTGCATAAAATTTACTTTCTGACAAATTGGATGGTTTTCACTTAAACACGCCCATCTGTATTAACCTTCGGGGACTAGCGCTGTTGCATTTTTGCAACAGATGTCATTTTTTGTATTTGTTTTATATATAGGTAATTAGGTCAGATCCCCTTCGTGGATTCCTCAACTCATTTCTACTGCATATTATCATGTCATCAAAAATATTGTTATTTTCTGAGATACGGGAGTTTTACTGGCACCATGCAGGAATTTTGTGAATTTTCAACGGCACCAGTCTTGATGTCATATTTTTGGCTTAGTGGTGCCGTATGTTAACACTGCATAATTCGTGCTCTGTCTTAAGACAATACAATTTTATCACATTTTATCACATGGGATAACCATGCAGTTATTGAGAGCTGCCGTAAGCTATTACAGTTTCTTATTTCATGATTCTTATATGTCAGATTTGATGATCGTTCCACTATGGATGAGAGACAAAAAACTGGCCGCAATCAGAAAAATATTTGACTAGTTTGTGTAAAATATTATAAATTGTTACATTATGAGCGAAATTTCGTAACTGTATATGAAATGTTTCATGTCTTTCGTGGCCGTTGCTTCTGGATTCAGTACGTGCCACAAAAGCCGGCCAAATACTCTTTGAATGAAAATATTTTAATAAAAAAAAATTACAAATACTCGTAATGCGGAAATATTGTAGTAGTAACTTTAAATATTGATAAAATAATGCCTTGTAATCTGTAATATTTTGTTTTTAATGATAAAATGTATGTTTTGTAATAGTTTACAATTTATCGTAATTTTTGTATTTTCTAGATATATTTACAAAAATGCAAAATTATTCAGAAACGTATTTAATATTGCTTCAATAATAAGATGATAATATTTAAGAAGGTAATCAGTATTAGTAGGTATATTTTTAACATTACAAGAGTTGTAAAAATACAACGGTGCCAGTCCTCATGTTATTGTTTTAGCGCCAGCCCCCAAAGGTTAGTTAATTTAGTATACTACCAAACTGATATTACCTCTTTAAAAATAAGTAAGTAATACACCTTTGCATCAGTTCATTATAACTTTTAATTAAGTACATTCCTTTCAATGTTCTTTTAAATATATCTGACATTTTGAAATTCTTGTTAGACATAGTCTTATAGATTTTTTTTTTAAATCACTCAATTGTTCCATTAACGTTACTCTTTACTTCATTGCATACATTGCTTCAATTTCACTGTCTTATCTAATAATACAATATTCCTAATATTAATAATACAATATATATAATAATACAACAATTTACATTTAGTTACAAGTGCATCTAGTAAAAACTATTTTCATTTTTGAGAAAAATACGGAGAATGTAATTTTAATTTTATACTACGATAACTTTTAACGTGACCCCTAAATTTTCATTCAAAGAAACTTTGAACGTTGAAAAAGGACTGTTGAGCAAAGTTGTATTGATAATGGAAGCTCAAAATAGTCAACAGTTGTATATTCGCATTTCAATTTGTTTGCCTAACGGCAGTAAGCGTACGACTTCACAATACCATTTTTATTTTTCAAACAACTTTTAAGATTCGCCAAAAAGGGAAAGTCGTTCGTCAGCCCTTTCGGAAGTTTGTAACAGGGAGCTGTCTTTTGTTATTGTAAGAGTATGCGTATAGAGTAGTTTTAATTGACGTGTTACAGAGACACAAAATTTTATTTTAGTTTACAAGTGAAAATTTTGTTATAAAAATCACTTTTCAAGTCACCATATAATTTTAATTTAATTACAATCGCTTAAATGAAAAGTATAATAAAGCTCTTAATGGAAAACTCAGCTCAACTTCATTTTAAATAATACAATCCATAATCGTACAACTAAATGTATCTTAAGAAGCTTTCTGGTTTTCCTCTCTAATGTCTATTCAAAATTTTACGCCGACGTAATTTTTTAAATTGGATGCAAAAAACAATAATATTTCACAATCACAAGCCAAATTTCAAATTATTACCTAATACAAAAAAGGTCAACAAGGTTGCTAAGAAATCTTAAAAAAGGTTTTACGTTTTTAAAAAGTAATGATTTTATGTTTACGAAAAAGAAGCTTCCAAGAATTTTTGTTTTAATTTGTTTTCAAAGACAAACAATAATTGTATATTTTTAAATTTATTTAATAGTTTATCCTTTCAACATACAAATTCCTCACACAGACTCATAAAAATATCTTGGATTACTCTTAGAGATACGCATAAATTGGAGAACACACATTCAGCAGAAGCAGAAACATCTAGAAATAAGATTTAGACAATTTTGTTGGTTCCCTACCTGAACCAAAATCAAAATTAATTTACAAAACTTATTCAAACCCGTCAGGGCCTACGGTGTCCGGTTATGAAGCGCATCCAGGATCTGGTAACAAAATTATTTAGGGTTTTCTATTGAAAGTTCTCTAAATTAACCTCAACTACCTATCTCGTTAAATAGTTGAAGGAACTCAAAATTTAGTTTAGCCCATAAAAAACGATTTCAATAACACAACGGTTACTTGGCTTTCAATTTTCTGAATAACGGTGGCACAACACGAAAAGTACAACGGAGGCATCCATCATATTTTATTTGCTCAGTAAATTAAATTTCTTCTTATGTTTTAAAAGATTTAGCTTCATTATGTTGGCAGTAAGTGTTTTCTACTGTTGAAGTACCTCCACTGGAAGGTTTCCTTTCGAAGTCAATAGTTACCTTTCATAAACATTAGTTAAACATTAACATTATACCCCAATAAACTAAAGAGTGCAGATGAGATTTAGCCAATAACAGCCAAGGTCAGATGTGAAGTTGCCCCTTCGCTAAGTCACACTCTGTTCGACCGAACTCCAGCTGACTTTTAGTTAGGCTGTCATCCACTGCGGAGCACAACGTGACAACGCAGAATACGATTAACGAAAGTCAATTGGCTCTATGCTGTGATCTCGGTCACTATGTTCCGCCTTCATCTGCAGTCTCTATTTCGTTAAGGTATAGTTACATTTCGAAGTCAATTTTTCTTTCAACCAGTCGTTTTGTAGTTCTTAAAACAACAGATTGCAAATAATTTCAGTTAATAAAATAATGCACTTTGATTAGCTGTTTCTTCTAAAGAAAACTGACGTATCTATCAAAAATAAAACATTTAGGGAAGTAGCTATTAGTGGTCGAAAATGTTGAATCCTTTGTTCATTGTAAGTTCAAAGATTTTTTTTTAATTGACTGACATTTATGAAGATACATTATAAATTATTTTTTTAAACTGATTTTTGGCAGTAATAGTTACTATCAACAACTATCAGTTATCACAAATTGAAAGTATTATCCATGAAAGTATTTCTAATATTCGCATTGGCAAACGTGGTCACCAAGATATTTATGTAAGGTTGTCTTAAATAAACTGCGTAGTATTTTTATTTTACAAGTTATTGAAAACGTAATTTGATCCATTTTATATGTGAAAAATCAAATAAAAAAAAATAAAACATAAATAAAATACCAACAAACCTAATATATTTTCATCTACAAAATCCGACTATATGATTATATTATATAATGGGCTAACGAAAAAACCCAATAATAATAATCTCTTGTCGCCCTTTTCAATACTTACTTTTACCAACTTCTTTTTGTCAGTTATTATCTTCTAACGTTTCTGTACTTTTCACTGAGAAAAAATATCATCTTTAACAACAAATTAATTTTACGTGTAGTCATCAATAAACTGTCAGATTTGTAACAATGCACTACTCATTTTGTAATCGTCTACGCAAACGTTTGTGTGAATTTTCTGAATAATCGTTATGTACTATCCATGTAATTCAAATTCGTTTAATGTGTTTTCGAAATCAGTACATTTTAATATGAATTAGTTTAAAAACTACATGGAATTCTTATCATTGGAAATATTTCATTTTTTAAGAATTTTGTTGTCTAAATAAATCACTGAAGCGTTTATTGAAAAATTATTCATTATTTTTTTGAGGTGCGTCAATAGAATCAGTAAGAACGACGAGTTTTGTAACTATATAATAAGTTGAATTCATTTTACGGAGAATAGCTGGTATCCAAATTCGGGACTTTTGGCCCTACAAAGCCAAGCACTGTACCAGAGTTGTTATGTCATCTAATGTCAGAACGTATTTTTTTTACATTTTTTGAGCAATATTAATGATTATCCAATGTTCTATTGTTTTGGTTATCAGCCGAAAGCCTGGTTTGATCCTCAAGAGGCTTTACTAAGTAAATGAGCAGTGAGGTGGTTCACATTTGCCTCCCCCACTGAGTAGAAAAGTATGCTTCTCAGCATACCGAACCTCTGAAAATAATATTTTTTCCACCCTGCAAATGACACCTTCACTACAGGGTCTGGATGTATAATGAAACACATTATTCCTGGAGAAGATAACTCTGACTAGTGTCTTTTATATCTCTACCTCTTCTGATCTTAAATTTTTTAGTCATATAGTTAACTGATCATGTGATAATAACACAACTATGTTTTGTAGCCCTGGAATAGCAGATCGAGTGCAAATAATTTAACAGTCAACCTGCCTGTTTTGGACAAGATTATTTAATAACAGACGCATTTACTAATCTCATCATTTAATTTGGTAAAGATAATAAAATTGAAAATGATATTGGGTGTTTTTGTGGAAGCTCTTAATCTTCCGCTGTTTATTCCCAAGGTGCGTTTTAGCCAAGTATGGAAAGCGTTCATAAGAGTAATAGAACAAACAATCTTCATATATTTAAATAACTTTTATACTTTCATGGTCATGTAAATTAATTTTGCAAATCATACATGAGTTATTGTACATACATATTATATTATTATACATACAAATTATATTATACATAAGTTCATTATACATGAACTAAGGCTGTTGCAATTTTAATGTCGTTTTTTTAATATTTAGTAGTACATACTATTTAATTAGTAAAATAAAGTGAGATAATTGTTTAAAACCTGCAGTAGTCACTAACAACAAAATTATTAATGTGACTTAAAAATAAATATTAAATTCTTTAAAATTAGCTGATAGACTTACATAAAATTTTACTCGATTTCCATTTAATTTAAATACAATGCAAAAGATTCAGAAGGGATCGTCATGTCACCTTGTTAACATAAAAATTCCATGCTTGTTTGCCTTTCTCATTCCGTTCTCGTATTTTGGAAAAAAGGATAAGATACAATGAATGTTTACTAAACATCCCAGTAGATTTCGTTAAAGCCTGGAGGCGGCAGGTTTAGCGGTCGAGACGCTAAAGGAATTGGTTGGAAGCCGTTCTCGTAGTTCTCTCTGTTTCTATCTTCTGTGTTCCCCTAGTTCCCCTAAGCTCGTCATTTGCACTGTAGGTAAAAGAGTATTCACTAAACAACACCCTAGCCAAGCAACCGACACCATTCCCCTATATTTACCACCCTATTCCTCTACACTGGCGTGGCAGAAGATTTAAATCCGGCTGTAGTATTTTTAATATGTTCATTTCCGTTTTACCAACCCCTGCGTGCCCCGTGGATCAACTACCACCGAAACATAAATCCGACCCACCGTTTTTCTATCTCCTATAAAACACTAACTTTAGTTTATTTTTCCTTCTTAGACTTACACAAGCCTTACCTTTTCCTTCTTTTAACCCGTATTCAAAGTACGAATATTATACTGTTTCCATAAATAATAAAGACATCGCGATTTCCTTTTAATAAAAAGGTAAGCTGCAAAACGTAATTTGCACAAATTATAAAAAATACAAACATAGTATAACTGAGAGTTCACTCACATAAACTGTAAGTAATTCACCTGTTTAAGTCTACAAAACTTTTAAATTTTAACGCGCACGAGTTTCATTTAGTTTTACACTTACCAGTGTTTTTATAATATATTAACGGTTTTATAAATATATAAGGTTTTGTAAGTATCATACAACTTTTTTTATAATTCACTACTTGAACTTTAAAATTGAATGTTTTAAACTAATTTAAATTACTTGTTTGCGTTGACTTTATAACCGCATCAACTGCTAAGTTCACTTGCAATTAGCACGTACTAGGGTTTTACAATATTCTAACGATTTAACGGAGAGTTATTTCTAGACTAGATAAACTAAGAATTGATCGGAGAAGTGAACTTTATCTCCGCCGTTCAGCATTAAACGACTTAGGCTATCCAAATTATTTTTTCTATTAAAAATAATATTAAATCAAATTTCCTGTTATAGATTTGCGGAAAATTTATGTAAAACAAATAAAAATACGTAAAATTTGACCTTGTGAAATCTTGATCGTCTAATAGAAATAGTGAAGACAAAGTGTAATATTTCAATTCTTTAGTTTTATGCTTGTAAATAAGCAAATTCATTATTGAAATCTGTTTGTAAATCTTATGACTATAAATATTTTGACTGTGATCTAATACAAACTAAAATTATATTGATATTTGCAACATATTTTTGAAAAAAGGATTAAAAGTAAAAACTTCAGAAAAGAGTCTTATTTTGAAAATACATCTTCTACTACTAAAATTTTAACAATTAGGAAGGTTCCTTTCTGAATATTCTTCTTCCACATCTGCTAATTCTAACATTGACATATACACAACTACTTATTGCTTGTCATGAATTGGTATTTTTAGATGATGACATATTTTCAAAACGTTATTTGGGCAAAGGTAAGTAAAAGGGGCAAAAGTTAAAATATATAGAGCAAATTACAAACGATGTATTTTTTTTTAACGTCCGACTGTTCTGGAATTACTGCTAATGCAGACGGTGAAGGATGAAATGATATTTTGTAACGTATGAAAATATGCCGTGCCTGAATGGGATTCGAACCCAAGTATGATGAGAGGCGAGAACGTTACCAACTACGCCAACAAACGATGTAGGGTGTTACAGGTATGTAGACTAGAGATGTGAAAAGACTTGCACAAGGTAGAACAGCTTGGAGAATGCATCAAACCAGTCGAGAGGGTAATGACAAAAAAAATCTGTTATTACATTTAATTAAAATAGATATTAGGCCTACATGCATTCAGATAAAAAATTAACAATAACTTTACCGACTTTACTTAAATAAATTAACATCTTTCCATATGAATAGAAACAAAATAAAAAACATTTTACTCGATACGTGATTATTTATTTAATACAAAAAAGATTCATGCCGTACAAGGTGTTTATATACACTGAAAATAAAAGTATGAATTCGCCCGGGGACGTTGAATAAGGGATTTAATATTAACGTTTTATTCAACTGCCCTGGATTCGCCGGCCACATTGGCGTAGTTGGTAACGTGCTCGCCTCTCATCATGCGGTCTTGGGTTCGAATCCCACTCTGGCACGGCATATTTTCATACGTTACAAAAAATCATTTCATCCTTCATTTTTCATAGTTACAACGTTACAACCCAACGTCATCGCTAATGATCACTGCATTTGCTGCGACGTTAATTAAACAAAGAAAGAAAGTATGAGTCCTGATCACCTTTCTATTCATTAATAATTTGAGGAAAACCAGAGCAAGTTATCCTTAGCAATGATCTAAAACCTTCATATATGAGGCAAAGTAGAGTTAAATGGCTTAAGTTTTCTTTTTCAGTTCTATTGCAGATAGTACGGGTACAACCATTAGGTAAATCTGCTGAAAACGGACAGTACATTCGGAGAAACAGTAGCCTATGGTTGTGCGTGCTGGAGCGCCCAAAGCCTACAAACTACTTGTGACTAAGAAAGTGTACTTTCTTTTCATATTTGACAATACAGTACTACGTACAATACATCTATAAGCATTTATAGAACATAAACCTTATATCATATCATATTATTATAGCCTATTACCTACATTTGTATTGCCTTACTTTATGACTGATTATGCAAGTATAAAATATTTATATACAGTTAATTTTAAATTTAATTACATATCGGCTTATTAACAGTAAACTTGCATTATTTTATTGGGTGCAACGTAGATTTCAAATTTTTTGATGTTTTTAAAATTTCACTTTTTAAAAAGTTATTAATTAAGCAGGCATCAACAGGGTCATCAAATTTATCATTTTCACTGTCTTCGCTAAATTCGTCACTGCTACTTTCTTCAATATTAATTTCGAACTGATGTAAGACATTGTCTAATACAAACTCCCTCTGGAAGTACTCTTTTTCGGTTTTTTTACTTTATTACACACGGCCTGCCATTCGTCTTTTCCAATTCTTGAGAAAGCGTCATTACATAATGGCATTACATTTTCTATTTAAAAGTTACTGTAATAAGTAAAAACTTTGAAGTAATTTATTATCATTTTTGCGGTTTAGTGTAGAAAGAAAAGTTGACAACTCAATTCGGGTCACCCCAACACTCAGGTGATAAGTTTTTGTATGAATAAGATTTGACGTCACTTTGTGGGTTGCAAAATATTGTGTTTAGTTTATTCAATTTACTATGCTAATGAAATAGTGGATCAGTGTCACTGTGTTTTACAGTATTATGTATTTTCATACCTGTAGGGTGGTCCCATTATGGTTTTTATATCTGAATATATAAATACATTGTATACAATAAAGCAGAATACGGTAAACAAATATATATTTTTATATACACGTTTTTGTGTACTAGTTTTACTGCATCAAGTTTTCTTTCGTTTGTTTCGTTTCATCTTCAATTCTTCTATTTTATAGAAGTTTTATTACTTACGACTTACCGTCTCTGAAACGAGGAACGGCTTTCAATCTGGTAAAGACGGTTATTTTCTACATAAACTTTGAAACATTTCCAACCTAAGCTACTTAAGTTGAGCTTATATAATTTATTTATTTTGTTACTCAATGATATTTATCGATGTTTCACCTACTATAGTAGGTGAATAAAGAGAAAAGTTTGATAAAGAAGTAGTCTTCGTTATTACCTTGATTATCTCTTATAAACAAAGGTAGGGAACTTCAAAAATACTAACTCCTTTATTGAAATAGTTATAAACCATTTTGGAATTTTATTAACCTATCCATATCACTAAAATATGTACACATATATAAATGAGACTCACTTAAAATAATATAAATGAAACCAAATACAGATAACAAATAAAGAAGGTAGTTTATTGTTTAGAAACTTATGGGGAGGAAGTTGCCAGTTGAGTGTAATATATCAATTTAAGAAGTTAAAAATGAAGAAACTTAAAGAAACTGGACAAAAAGCTTTGTTTATTTGAAAAAATTGATGAAAGACAACTGATTAGTGCAGTCATGAAGAATGAACGCGAACGGGTTGCCACAGAGGATTTGGCTACGGATTCCAACTAGACAGAGGAAGCGAGGACGACCGAGATAGGAATGAGTGGATTGTGTTATAAAGAAAAGAGTTCTAAAGAAATAAGATGCATTCAATAGGGATGAATGGCGTTTTGGAATGAGGTAAATGGTGGTGCATAACAGCCGCTATGGTTGTTTGGTCATCAGCCAAAAAGCTCGTTTGAACCTCTAAAGGCTTTATTAAGTAAAACTAGGAGTGAGGTGGTTTATAATTGCCTTCCTCACTGAGTGGAAAAGTATGCTTATCAGCATGCCAGGCCCTCTGAAAAACATCTACTTTCCACCCTGCAAATTACACCTTCACTTCATTCACCACAGGGCCTTAGCAGTATAATAAAATTCATTACTCTTAGAGAAGATAACTCCTCTAGATAGTGCCTTTCATACCTCTACCTCTTCTGTTCTTAAATGCTTCAGTCATATCCTTGGGTGACCTTATGATAAGAAACAACTATTTTTATAGGCCTGGAGTAGCAGTTCGAGTGCAAATAATTTAACTTTCCTTCTGCCTGTTATGGGCATAACAGCCGCAATAATATTAATAATAATAATGGCGATCCGATACTTTTTAAAGTAACAGTACAGCCATGGCAATACTGCAAAAAATCACTGAAACTGTCAATATTCACCTTGTAAGTACGAGTATTGTCAGCAGATTTTATTTATAGTAAGATTCAGGATACATAGGATAACTAAACCGAGCGAAGTATTTTGTCGTAAAAATTACGTTCTAGCTGTGTGAACAGAAATGCAGCAAAACTACGACAGACAACTACTACTTAAACTAGATATGAGTGTAAATCCCAATACTGTTTTTATCCGAGGCAGCGAGAAAAACTCATGTCCATTCCCTCACGATGGGGGAAGTGAAGTTGGACTCAATTGAGGCGTCCTCGTCCAGCCCCAAGGAGGCCGCAACCGCCTACCAACCAAAATCCCGCCGCCTGGCCACTTGATCCGACATCAGTAAAGAACCCTCTACCTCCCTCGGAACTGTTTAAATAATACTACAAGGAAAATGTCGGGTTAAAAAATTTACGTACCGTCAGCGGGGCGTGAAAGGGAACCGTAGCCTAATTTCCACTCTCGCTGTCACTGACCAGCTCAGGAAATTAGTGTGCCTACCTTTGAGATCGGGACAGGATTGATTTACTGTGGGAGAGGGTGATCCCGCTGATCTCCAGATGTCTCCCCCTCCACTGTCTCCCGACCACCCTCTCCGCAAACTGAGTGACTAACTTCCAGCTCTCTTTATTTCGCAGCATCACTGCCCCTACTCTCTTTGGGATCCACTATGCAGCGCCTATATTCTCAGATGTCTCCATTCTGTCAAAGTAAAATAGGGACATCTTTCAAAAATATGCGCTATGGACTCCTCCTCTTCACAATCGCACAGTCGACATTTATTTCGGCACTTCACTGAGTTTGAACCTCGTCAAATATGCCTCAAAGCAACCATGCCCTGTTAGCAACTGCGTCAGTTCGTGGGTATCAACAAATGTCCTTCTTATCCACACCTCGACATTTGGATTAAACTGACCCTAGCGTAGCTCCATCTCCTCTGCCACCTGCTGAGTAATCGACTCCAACATTCCTCTTTATCAGCACCAGCTCGCTGCTCTGCCCTCCCGCACGCCACTAGATCCATGGAGGCATCCCCGAAATTACCAGAGCTGCCCCCATAGATAAAGTTCAATGAACACAACATATTTTCAGAGCCAGTTTCCCCTCCGTCTTTAGAAGCCTACCTCTGTAACTTTTTAATTTTAGGGCTCTGCTCAACACAGGTACACCATACAATACCACTGATGTTGCCACTGCCGCCAACATCAATCTCTTTGCTTTAAATATATTATATTTGTATCAATACCAATACCTATACCTATTAATAGTACCATAGTGCAGAATCTACTCTGCTCTTTTATTGCCATTTCTAACAACCACGCATCAAAACAAAGCAGTGCTGCTAACGATTAAATACGTGGCTTGGATGAGCAATTCCACATTTTTTGCTGTGATCAATGTCTTCACTACCTTATCTGCTACATCTGTGTCGTTAGCTGTGACATGGTTTTATTCACTTGCTACTAAATTATCCTAAAAAATTAAATTATTAAATTATTCTAAATTATTATTATTATTATATTAAATTATTCTAAAGCGTATCTAAAGCGTATCAGACGCTTGAGAATGCCGACAATAACAAAACTGCTTTTCGAAATTCGTTAATAAAAGTTTCACTGAAATATTTCTGTCATGTCGTGTAATCTTCATGACATAAAGAGGAGGTTTATATCACTGACAAATCTGGTGTGAAACACTCACACGATTTTCTCTTGCCAATGCAAATAATGAATAACATAACCTAACATTAGTAAAAAAACATTAGAAATAAACAAAAACACTAACCTCAAAAAATAACCTTATTTTAATCGTGCGAAAGACGCAAAATGAAATGAAATTCAGTTAGGCTCAAAATTACGGAAAATCACTAATTTACGCTAAACTAGGCTCTGTAGAGAAAAATGCTCAATATAAAAGTTGTAGATGTTTTTATTTCCTGTAAATTTGATTGCATACATTTTTGTCATAAAATGCATACTTAAGTCGAAACTTTAAAAAATCGATTTTTTACACGTTTTCGTGAGAAGAAACAGAAAATCGTTGATTTCCGCTAAACTAAGCGTTATACAAAAACATATTTGAAATAAAAGTTGTAGGATTTTAAATTTTCTACAACTTGTATTATTATATACATTTTTGCGCTAAAATGTATAATAAAGTCGCAATCTTAAAAAAAAGTTTTTACGAGAAAACAATCTCTCCAAGAATTTCAGCAGACATGGCGCCTGACCTATCTTGTGGAGCGTAAAAAATTTCGAAAATAAGGCTATTAAAAAAAATCGTAGGAGCCGTTTTTGAGAAAATCGCAAAAAAATGAAAAATTACAAGAATAAACTACTACTTCTGGTTGACCAATTTTGATGAAAATGATCTCATCGGGTCCTCTAGTGATATCTAACTTAAGTTTCAAGCTCATACGATGTTTCATTCTTGAGATATTCTGTTCAAACACACACACACGCGCACGCACGCGCACACACACACACACACAGACACAGACCAATCGCTAAAAACATGTTTTTTGGGTTCAGGGGGTCTGAAAACGTGTAGATCCAGTAAAAACTCGATTTCGAAAAATCGACATGAAAACAATACTTTCCTTCCTACATATTCATAATTATAAGCATGAGAAAGTAATAAAATAATGAATACATATACCTGATAGGCCTATCAAATATCGTATTATACTTTATATCAAATCATGGAATGCCGAATTTAACTTTGAGTAAAATTAACCTCTTTTTCTCTATAATCTAACATCGATTTTGCAGTAACATGAGATTGAAAATGTATACTATAATCTTCCATTTTGCCTTGTATTAGGACATTTTAAAGACTTTACAACAATAATATATCGCTCACATTCAAGGCAGTACTTCCGGTAACAATCATGTTAAGTCTCAAATTGACATAAAATCGTGATTTTTTTCGTTTTACTACGCGATAATTTTAATTACTTGAAAACAGGACCTTCATTTCAGTGTGGACGTATTTAAGTATGTCAGAATGTTAAATTTGTTATTCAAATCACGTTGGAATCATTCTTGAAGCAAGCAATAAAATATATAAAGTATTCCTGAAACTTTGCTGTGAAAAACCCAGTGAATAAGTCTTTGAGAAGGGAGGTATTCGTTGAAGCAAATTAAAGTGGCAGGGTTTTAGTTTTTCCAGGACGTGCTTTAATTAAGTTCCAATATGATAAAATAAGGGATGGAGAAGTATGAAGCTGAAATCAAGTGCTTGGCGTTGCTGCAATTTAGGCTGAAATTCTGGCTTAATGGTTTGGAATAACGCGTCTAGATATTTGGCCAGACGCCCAGTGTCGTCTTTCTGATTACTCTATGGGCATTATAACCTAACATCGAACAGAATATTTTCAGAGGGTTCAAATCAGAATGTGGTAGTGTCTCAGTATACTTTAGATATCCCACACATATTTTACAAATAGCATCTATCAATGCAATTTAATTACATAGTAATATTTTTTGAAATACCGTTTAGCCTCTTCGGTTTGATTTTCAAAATATACTTAAGTAGAACCTAACCTAAATAAATTTTATTGTTCATACAGATGTGAAAAATGTAATTTACTTTGAAGTGAAGCGTTCTGTTCAGGTAATACGCTTGCCTACATTCGATGTAACAGTAAATAAAATTATTTGCTATTGTTTACAGAAATCACGTAACATTATATTATGCAGGAATCGTTGGTATGTCAGGAGATTAATATTTGGCTTTTTAATTAAACTGATTCATATTGCCGCGGTGATTTTTCCATATGTCTCTTTTATTTCAAAATAATTTTTTGACAGTTACAACCAATTTACTTTCCACAAAAAATGTTCCACATGCAATGTAAAACCTGAGTAGGCAATTTAGACAATTTTTAGGCATTTATTAATAAAATAATTGAACAAATTAATGGGTTTTTTTATTAAGTAATTGAATTATTTAATTCCCATTTTTATTGGTGCGTTCATGTCACTACGATTTAGATCACATCATTTGAAATTTGGTTCACGTGCTTAATTAACTAATTGTTATTATATGTACGGAGTTTCCTCACAAAATGGATACAAATAACCAATAGTTATTTGACCTGCTTGATGCCTACGGTGTTAGTTCTTCGATTTAGTCAGAGAAAAATTAAATTGATCGCAACATAAATATTTTAAAGTGGATTTACATTTAACTGTTAAATTACGATTCAGCTAAAACTTCGACCATATCAATGAGCATGTTTATAGTTTATAGAGAATTTAAACATAATTATAAAAATCTCTCTAAGAATATGTTTTAAGATTTTTGGCATTTTGTTTTATATTAGCAAAAAATTGACCACAAACAAGCATACAAAATATGAAAAACACAAAATAATAGTCATACACATTAGAATTATTGATATGTAATTAAACAAACATTAACATTTCCAAACCATTAAAAGATATTCTGTTTTTTTGTAAATATTATCAGTTCAAATGTTTAATAAATTTTTCAAAAAACGTTTTGGCAAAAAATATTATTCATAAAAAGAGCAGGAAAATTCGTATGAGGTTTATGTTCATTCTAGTATTTTTTGTCTTTATCTAATTAGGCGAATTTAAGATGACGGGTAAAATTTTGTGAACTACTTAAAACATAGTATAAAACAACATAATCCAATATACTACGGAGAATTTACACTGAAATCCACGTAACGAAAAATGTGTGCTTGTAACTGGATTGACAGAAATTTTAATAAAAAATTAAAATGTTCTACTATTAGAAATTTTAGTATTGTCAAAATGAAATAGCTTGGCTTAAAATATCATTAATTTAGTACTTTACTACGAGTGAACTTTTTACTAAAATGTTATTAAGTAAAATTGTAAATGAATTGTACATGGCGTATGTTAGGAAAATTTTACTGAAACGATTAAAATTGTGGTTCAGAGTAATATTTTAGAATTATTACAAATGCATTCTTTAAATATACATTTTTTGAGTGGCTTTGTTTTCATTTTTATGCATATTTTTATGGAAGAACAACATAAGGTAATTCAGAGGTTCTTAGACGAGTAATTTTTTTTTTTTTTTTTGGTTTAACGTCCGACTCTTCAGCAATTACTGCTAATACAGACGGTGAAGGATGAAATGATATTTTATAACGTATGAAAATATGCCATGCCTGAATGGGATTCGAACCCAAGATCGCATAATGAGTAAAAGAAGGGATAGGCTAATGGGACATATTTTAAGACATCCAGGTAAATTGTTCTGTCAATAATGGAGGGTAATACTGAGGGTGGGAATTGCAGGGGAAGGCAAAGGTTAGAATATTTAAACAAATTATAAAAGATGTAGTGTGTTGCAGGTATGTCGATATGAAACGACTTGCCCAAATAGAACTGCATCATCAACCATTCAAATAGAACTGCCAAATAGAACTGCATCATCAACCAGTCGAGAGGCTGATGAACAAAAAAAATCTATAACTTAACGCTCAATCTTCCATTTCAAATTTGAACGTTAACAAACAAAGAATAAGTAAAATAAGTAACATATGGAACCCACCCCTGTAAGTTTGGTATTTTCGTCTCTTATGATCAGTATCAAATACTTACTTTGCAAGAATTTGTCAATTTTTATGTATGTCGGAATAAAGTAAATTCCCTAATTTATTTGTAGCATGTGCATTTTGCGTATTTTGCATTGTATTTTTTCGATGACAATTCCTGCGACGGTTTGCAAGCAAATACAGTAAAAGTTACTTATTTATTTATTTATCGAATATAACAATATTTAATTCTTCAAATTTCACTTTAAATGTTCTATTTTGTGTTAACAACACCAACAGGTATGACTAAAGGTATATGCATTATTATAACAAAGCAAAGTAATATTGAACAGTTAAATATTGAGGATGGAATATTAAATTTAATTTGGTTTCATGGGATTTAATGTTTTAGAGTGCTGGATTATTACGAACGTTTTATGAATGTACATAATATATATCTCAGTAGCAGTATTAGTTAAATAAAATATTTAATTGGGTTCAAGTTTGCAAATATAATAAAAATCTTGATTTTATTTAATTTGAACTAAATAGTAAGTGATTAAAAACCAACATATTGGTTCTTTTTAGAATAGTTTGGTATAATTAGCTACTAATTCAGTTGATCATTAACACAGATATTCGATTGAAGCACTTGATTTAATTTGCCAAAAATTTTATAAAATCAGATATCACTTTGGAAACTTGGGCTCTTACAGTTGAAAGAAGCTGGAGCGATGTGTTTTCTTCGAAGAGTCAATGGTTGTACAAGGGAGGACAAAATACAAAATTGTGATATTAGATAAGAGCTGCAAACAGTGAGTGTAGATGAGAGAATCTGCTAACATTGCAATAAATGGTAGGAGCATCGTCAAAGAATGAAAGGAGATAACGTTACAAAACAGGTTTTCGAATACGAACCCTAGAGAAAGAGAAGACATTAATATGTCTGGGAAAAATCTACAAAGCTGGAAGTAGTTTAGTTTACTTACACCTTTTTAAATAACAAAAAGTCATTTTAATGCCAGAACAGGCTAAGTGGCCTATGCCATGAAAAGAGAAAAAAAGTAATAAAAAACCACCTTCTAGAATTTTAAGCTCAATGATCTGAGCTCTCAGAATATGGTTTTCCTAAAATATCTTTTTAATTTCTGACGAGTCAGTAACCTGTAAATGAAAACAGAAGGTGAAAACATTAGCCAACAGAATCTAATTTATTTTTTCTAAGCAATCTGAAAGATTTTGTCGCATATTTCAGCCTTAAAAGTGGCTGAAAAAATTTATTAGCAATAATTATGTTGGTTATCGAGTGAATAAAAGCTAAATGGAAAGGCTGTTCTCCAGCAGGAGTAGTACTTTCGAAAGATGATGTTCCTTAGTTTCAGTCATACGAAATATGTTGTAATATTCTAAGACAAAAAGCAGCAAAGTTATTTATCAGTGATTTTGTTGTTAGAACGAGAGCTTTAGAATTTATATAGTTTCATTATTTGGACTCTTAGTTAATAATAAATAATGTTAAAGGGTAATTAAAAGTAGAAAATCTTATTCATTTTTTTATCATTATTCTTTCTTCAGGAGTAAATTGTACAAATAATTTACAGATGAATTTGTAATTTGACAAATTAATCATAAATTATTTGTTTTGTTTTAACCCCGACTCTTTTTCACAATACTGTTAATGCAGATATGAAGAATGGAAAATGAAAATGAGTTATAAAAAAGCCAGACATGACCGGGAATCGAATCGTGACCTATGGTATGGGAGCCGGTTACTCTGACCACTACACCAACGGCCCAGCCAATCATAAGTTACACCGTGCATAAGAAGAGAGTAGGTAAATGAACTGACAATCGCAAAGACTTTGGTAGGCTTTTTTATTACATATGTAAAATTATATATAACTACTTTTTAAAACAGACGTCAAGTCAGGTTAATACATTATTTAAGTTATTAGTTATTTTACACGTTATGTTTCCTTAATAAAAATATGACATTGATATTTTGTATTGTTTATCATCGCATTAGGCTGAGACATTTGATAAAATTCAGACAAACTTGAGTTTTTCTTTCGTTAAGCTACTGTACCTGTACACAAGATTTATCCATCAAAATATACTAATATTTCTTTAATTGTCGAAATTGAATTGTATCCGCTTGAACAAAAAATATTAAACTGGCGTTTATCTCCATAATTATCCGCATTTCCAATTCATCTGGTATTTTTAAAACGTTCAGGGTATTCGTGTACATTAAAAGAACGAAGACAAAAAATAATAAAAATAAAAACGAAAAATCTTTCAGAATTTATTATTCACTGAGTAATCAATTTGTTTACCTTCCTCCCTTCGACGACAAGTTTGGGGTAAGTTATCACCCACCCACCACCATAGAAATTTCCCTTCACTCAACCCACTTTGAACGGCATCTCTTTCCCCTTCCCTACGTAGCCGCCCCCGTTTACGCTCCCCACCTAGAACACCCTTGCTGCAAGCTGCAATCGATGGGGAGTTCTGTACAATGTGACCCACACAAACGAACGCTACCGAGTACAACCGAGTTCACCCGAATTCCCCGGTTATCTGGGGTTTCCCATCCCTAGAAAAAATCTGTTTCGTTCTTTTCTCACAACTCGATTTTCTTTTTCTTTTGCTCTGCATGGAATTCGCTGCTACTGTCTCCTCTCTTTACGTTTTTTATTCGCGCTTACAAAACGTATGATTTAATTTTTTGTTACATTTTCGTCATGTTTAAGTACATTCCCTTCCAGTTATTTATAACCGCTTATTTATTTTCAAAGTTTCAGCTTGCTTATCTTAAAATAAAATATGTAGCTTCCTACATAACTCAATTAGTAGCGCAAATTAATAACACGGTATCACATAATTTATGTGGCACTTATATTTCCTATTGTTCATTATACATTAAAATCACTTGCACATTTGTTTTAATAACTTTTTTTTTGTTTCAAATACTGTAAAATAAAATTGTTTATTTTAATTAAAGGGAGAAATTTGGGTTTGAAAAATAACGATGACAAGGATGCATTCTTCTTCCTAGAGGGCCGACTTTATCAATTAAAATTGGCTACAAATCTGATATATTGGTTTTTATCGTAAAACAATTTTAATAGGTTGAACGTTCTCATGTTTATCCTTTCTCCAACGTTCTTCAACCATGAACATTTCCTCGTTTGAGATCTGCTGTTACCTTTGACTTTGCCTCCAATACTAAGTCTGAAAATGTAACACTTATCACCCCTACATAAACGAACAAGGTAAAAGGTCTTCCTTCTTTTAATTATACTCACCAACTTACAGTTCACACTCATACCCTTTCAATGTCTCGAAGCATCTACGTTGGTAACATGACTGGTTCACAAAATCCTGAGCATTCTTCTGAATACCTACATCTTAAAAGCTTCTAAATAATTCACGGACTCCATACTCAATTTTTCCATAAAGGCCAATCAGTAATGCAAAGTATATGTAAGGCTTGACAAACCTATAGATTTGTCAAACCTTATAATTCCCATCCCTAAAAAACGTCTGCTTTTTCCTTCGACTTTGCCTCCGAGAATAAGTCAAGATGGGCTACAAATCTGATATATTGGTCTTCATCGTAAAACACCTTTCTCTAATTGGAACACCAATATAGAAATAATTCCTAAATGAAAAATTATTATTAAAATGATTTAATTCATTAGATCTGCTTTTAATCAAAGTCCCTCATACTTAAATTTCTGCACTTGCTCATTAGGTTGATCTTCAGTGATTATGTCGCATCGATAGAGAGGAAATTATAGAGTCCTATTTTAAAATTTATGAAGAAAACTCTTAAGTAATCACCAACGCATTTGTAAATAAATCAAATAGTAGTATATATGTAAATTAATCACTAAAAAATATATTAAATAACAGTTTGATTATTCTTACTTAATTTTTTCATTCCCGTCCTCACGTATTTAGCGACCATTCATTATTTTTATTGTTAAGCTCATGTTACGCTTTAGTTTTTAGGTGCAAATAGCTGAACATTCTTCTATCCCAAAGGCTATCCCTCATCTGAAAATGGATTTTATAAATCTTTACCTAAACCGACATGGATGTACGGATGCCATATATATGGCTCAGTTAAACCCTTGGTTTTAGCTAAGCTAACGTCTTCAATTAAAAATGCCTTGAATAGAGTGGTTAAAGGATATTCATACACTTTCAATTATATACTTCATACAGATCTTAACATCCGTTACGTATATAAAAAAGTTCACCAGGCATACAAGCAATTTTTTTATTTATATTTTATTTGAAGTTTTCAAGAGTACACAAATATATGGCTACTAAAAAATTTGTTGTACGTACATAACCAAGTGACATGAAACGAAACATAAAGACAAAGATTGATACCCATATATTTCTCTGGTGTATAAGTAAGTATTAAATACGATAATTAGTTCGCTTAATTGTTATTATTTTTATAATATTATTATTATTTTTTATTTTAGTTAGACCTCAGAGAAGATCTCTATTCCATCTTCTTTTAAGGCGCCGGGCTGGATTCCCAGGAAGGTAAAAGCGATGAAGTTCTTGAATTAGAGGATTTGGATTTATAAGTATTTTCGAAAATAATTTTTTATAATAGGACTGAACTACTTCTTCGACTGTAGGAATTCCAAAAATAATACAAGCAATTTAAATCAAAATTAGAAGGTAATAACCACCGACTAATCCGTAATCTGAACTGTCCACATTTACCAGGTAGGTTCTATAGAAGTTAGAGACGAGATTTGGAAAGATTTACCGGTCATCTGATTTTTTTTTCACAGTTAACACATATTATTCAACAAATCTTTTTTTGTATTTTTATTCATCGTCATTATATATGTATACAATGTTGCTTAGGTCACCAGCCGAAAGGCTGGTTTGAAACTCTAGAGGTTTTACTTAGTAAAACGAGGAGTGAGGTTGTTTACACGTGTCTTCCTCGCTGAGCTGAAAAGTAAGCTTATTAGCACGCCGGGTCCTCCGAAACGCACATATTTTTCACCCTGCAAATGACACTTTAACTTGATTCACCACAGAGTTTGATTGTATAATGAAATTCATTACTTTCAAAGGAGATAGCTCTGATTGGTGTCTTTTACATCTCTACCTCTTTTGTTCTTAAATTATTCAGCGATTTAATTGGCTGGCCATACGATAAGAAATAGAACTATTTTTTGTAGCCCTAAAACTAACAGAATGAGTGCAAGTAATTTATTATGCCACCTGTCTGTTATGGGCAGATATATATAATAGACTGTCTATACTCAGAATTCATTTACAGCCTACGTTACAGCAACACCAACAGCAAAAGCTTTCAGGCATTAATGAATATGATTTATTAAAATAAGAGGTTTTCGCTAATGAGTGGTGTTCTCAAAAGTTTTTAATTAATATAGGTATTATAAATTAGAAACTATTTACTGGTAGTGCGGAGCTCCACAGCTTGTACATTTACATAGATAAAATGGTTATGTCAATTCGTTTGTCATTAGCGAACACAGTGGTTTTAGAAAGGTAAAAGCAGAGCAAAATTTATGTTAATGAACGGAATTAAAACAAAGTTGTAAATATTTGAAATATTTATATAAAATTGGTTGTATTCGAGTAAGAAAATATTAGTAAAATTCACCACCCCGAAAAATTATGTAATATAATTCAACAAGTACACGACATCAAAACGTTTATTAATTTTGATCATATTTTATAAATAACATTAGATTAATTCTGGTATAACGAAAAAGTTTAAAGAATGTTCATAGTTTATGGTATGTGAAAAACATTATTAATATAAGGTTTTAAAATAAGGATTGTTAGTACTAACCAATGGTAGCTGCTTGTCATAAGAAACAGAGAATCAACAATCATTTATACAGCTAGAATAAATATAAATTTGTGATTTTGGAACCGTGATTTTTTTTTCAGTCAAACCCTGAAATTTGAAATTTATTTTAAATTTTATTATACAGCGTAAATTGATGATATAAATTAAGGCATTAACTTTAAATACATGTGCTTTAAAATTTATCAAAGAGCAAAAAACATATACTTTTATGTTAAACGATGATAATTTTCTAGTTAAAATTAATGAATAGGTAAAATGATATAAAAGTTATGAATACTTGTCAAGTAAAATGTTTTAAAAGAGAAACTGGAGAACAACAATTCGTGAAATACAAAGCAGCCTTTAGAAAACAATATAACAAGCAAGAAGTTCCCAACTTTGTTATTTTATTGTTGGAGTTGCCAGAAGTACTGGCTGTAATTTTTTTAAACCATACCGTTTGACGTGTGGTAAATTATACCTGGTATTACAAAATTGATTGGGAAATTGACTTTTTCAACAGTTTGTAATGATTGACCGAAAACTATATTAAATAAACTGGAAATAAAATTATTATGTTGATGTGCTTAATTTATTTGTTTATTTTTTTTGGAATAATTGACTGAATTTAAAATCGATTTCCTTGTAAATTAACGTAACTTTTGTTGTTTCAAGTGTGCTGTAGAAAAGGCCACTTTTATTAACTCGCAGACGTCGGGATTCACCGCGTCTCGCTTCTTTCATGAAAAATTATTTATTTTTAATGCTTTTTCTGACAATGAGAGCAAAATTAGATTCATAAGAACGTTTCTTGAATCTCCTTTCATACAATCACTATCTAAACGGATTAAATATCTTTGAAGATTAAATTCCTTAAATTATATTCCCCTTAAGACTGACTTTTTTACGTCCAACTGGTACGCACATTAAGGCATTTGCAGATGGTGAAGAGTGACAAACAAAAATAAGTGATGAAAAATGCCAAACTTGGGAATCGAACCCGGCTACCACATGAGTTGATTAATGTATAAGCACAGCGGCACGTTATCTACAGTATTATCATTCCAAACTTCTGAGAGTTGACCTACTCAAAATTGGTAATAAGACGTTACTTTAAAACAAACCATTCATGGTAAAACTTGGTAAAATAACTGTTTTACGTAACATTTAGTACTACTGACGATACTTAGAAAACGGTTACTTTCAGAATTAATAACTTGCATCTCAATCTGTTCGAAAGTATTTCCGATGCATTTCTTCGACTTTAGTCGCCATATATTTAGTGAACTAGGTCACTTGAGGTTTGTTAACTGCCCGACAGAGAAATGTAACCGAACTCACACCGTAACAGTTCCGAAGATTCCTCAACCATGATGTTCTACGTCGACCAGGACCGCGCTTACCTGGGATGATATCCCTTCATTATTATCTTTCCTAGTATAATATTCTACTCTAGTCATGCCAGTATTTCTTGTTTGTCATCGCATGACCAAAGAATTCCAGTTTTTGTCGTTTCACTGTATTCATATATACGTTCGTTTTATTTAACCAAGACTTACTGCATTCTTACAATTCCTTGCAGTCAATAGTGCCATACCGTCAGTGGTATCCGCAGCAATCGCCGACAATACCACACCTCAAAGACCTCGAGTCTTTTATCTCATTCTGATTCAGCGTCCAAGTCTCCACCCCATACAACACCAAGAACACAAAACAGTGGATTAATCTACTTCTAAGTGGGATTCCAAGATCCCTTCTACAAAAAATTCTACTCATACTTCTTAATGCAGTACAGGCTTGTTCAATACACGATTTGACCCCGAATCTTTGTTCATTTGACATCCCAGATACCAGAAGCTGTTTACTACTTTTAAAATAGTATCTTGAATTCTATCAGTTTTATAACCAATCGTTTACTTATCATAAGTATCTTAGTTTTCTAAAGTTTACGATTCCAAAACCCAATCATTTGCCTTTTTCTATGATTGGTGATTATTACATTCAGCACTAATATCGCTGAACTTGTTTATAAAATTAAAACAAAAAACTTACTTCCTTTTCATCAACTTTTGTGAGAGAGAAAGTAGACTCTATAACTAACCTATATTAAACGTACACCGATGATCATTTCAGTTGTTAACAAATATCTATAATATATAGTTTTTTGTTTCGGTTTTTTTTTATGAAGGACCATCATATAATATAATTTAATTAAAATAAAGGCACATGTACATCCAGTATAAAACTGTCGTTAAATATAGAATTTTAACTTATTTTAGTTAAAATCCGCTATTGCACAACAAATGCAACCAAATGAAAACCATGAAAAACGTTTCAACATCAGCAATAACAGAACGGAGTACGGAAACGCTCTTCTGACCACATAACGTGTACTATTTATAATATCGCTGTAGATATTATTATATACTCGATTCAATCTATAAGCTTCATATCATTCAAATGATTCAGAACACAATCTCATTATGAGTATTAGGTGACAGAACATCCGTTTGTAAAGATTTATGTACTTAGGGGTAATATTACAATATTATTGGTGAAAGGAAAGTAAGTTTTTTATTACGACCCCACCTACAATCTTACTCAGTTTCGCGTATTATGTACTACATCTATACAATATCCAAACTATTTTTAGATAGGCCGGCTTAATTTTACATTCTCTTGCTTATATTAGTATACAGGAAGTAAAATATTGTTTTATGTCGATTTTTAAAAATGGAGTTTTAACCGGATCTGCACGTTATCAGACCCCCTGAACCCAAAAAACACGTTTTTAGCGATAGGTCTGTGTGTGAGTGTGTGTGTGTGTGTGTGTGTGCGTGCAGAATATCTCAAGAACGGAACATTGTCCGAATTGGAAACTTAAAACTTAAGTCAGATACTACCCGACACAAACATTTACATCAAAATTGGTCAACCAGAAGTAGTACCGGGTGATTTTTTAGTACTGTTACCCAATTGTTAATGTCTGGTAATTTTTTTCTAAGAAAGGGATATTTTGTTTTGTGACACAAAGTTGGTAGCCCTACTCAACCGGTATAGATACGACAGTTTGAGTTGATTCTCCTTGAGTTGCGTAAAATTTTGTGCTGTTTCCAGTTGTGTTACGAACAGAATGTCTTTTACCCTAGAACAACGGGTTTTCATTCTTGAACAATATTTTGCTACAAAATCGTATGCGAGTGTAAAAGAATCATTTCAAATTAAATTTTTTGGTGTTCCTCCACTCTATTTTAGTCAATTTCTAGGCTAACTAACTGATTTTTAGAGGCAGGTATTGTTTGCAGCAGAAAACGTAGTGGTCGACCAACTCTCTTGACAGATGACGTTAAGAGAATGTGAAAACAAGATTGCTCAATTCTCCATGGAAAAGTTTACAAAAACTTTCCTCGCATGTTGATTTGTCTTGTTCGAGTACTCAGAAAGCTGCTAAAAAATTGAAATTGTATCCGTATCACATACGATTAGTTCTAGAGCTTCAGCCTCCAGATTTAAACAAGAGATTGTTTTAGGATAAAAGACATTCTGTTCGTAGCACGACCGGAAATGGCACAAAATTTTACACAGCTCAAGGAGAATCAACTCACACTGCCATATCCATACTGGTTGAGTAGGGCTACCAACTTTGTGTCACAAAACAAAATTTATTTTTTTTAGAAAAATATTACCAGACATTAACAATTGGGTAACAGGACTAAAAAATCACTCTGTATTATCGTGTCATTTTTCACTTTCTTGCGATTTTCTCGAAAACGGCTCTTACGATTTTTGTTTTAAAATCGCTAAATTTTTAATGCTAATTTACTAAATTTTTCATGCTCTACAAGATAAGGTAGGCGCCATGTCTGCTGAAATTCTTGAAGAGGTTGTTTTCTCGTAAATTTTTTTAAGATTGCAATTTTAATATGCATTTAAGCCCAAAAATATATATAATAAAAGTTTTAGACAATTTAAAATCCTACAACTTTTATTTCAAACATGTTTTTGTATAACGCTTAGTTTAGCAGTAATTAGCATTTTTCTGTTTTTTCTCACGAAAACTTGTAAAAAATCGATTTTTTAAGATTTCAGCCTTAGTATGCATTTAACGACAAAAAGTATGTAATCAAATTTATAGGAAATTAAAAGATCTACAGCTTTCATTACGATAATTATTCTCTACACAGCCTAGTTTAGCGTAAAAGAGTGTTTTTCCATATTTTTAAGCCAAACTGAGGTTGATGTTCATTTTGGGTCATTCACTTATGATTAAAATAACTTTATGTTTTTTGAGGTTAGTTTTTTGTTTATTTCTAATGTTTTATTAAAAATGTTAGGTTATATTGTTCATTATTTGCATTATCAAGAGAAAGTCGTGTGAGTGTTTCACGCCAGATTTTCTTTTTATAATAATTACCAAAATAGAAAATCATAATAAAATAATACAGGGTGATTATAAATGAAATAGACAGTTTCGATAGCTTATAAAAATTTATTTTTGAAAAGTTAAGGTTATTACATGATTATATAGAAGAATTCATTAAGTTTTTATTGAAAATATTTACAGATGTTCAATGTGTGCACCATTTGTAACACTGCAGATATCAACACGGTAGTTGAATTCTTCCCACACACGATTAAGCATTATGACGGTCAACTGTGGCAAGGGCATTTGCGATACGTTGTTTTAAATCATCAATATCTACAAGAAGCAGTGGTACAAAAATTTTGTCTTTTACATAACCCATAAGAAAAAGTCGCAGGGCGTTAAGTCTGAACTACGAGGTGGCCACGGCTTAAACACGATGTTTTCCTCACTTGCACGGCCGATCCATCGTCTAGGAAGAAGACGTTCATCAAGATAATTTCTGCCCTGTAAGTGCCAGTGAAGCGGAGCTCCACCTTGTACGAAAATGAAGTTATCACTATATTTCTGGCGTTGAGGCATTAACTATTCGTTTAACATGTCCAGATAAATTACTCCGGGGACTGACACTTCGTGAAAGAAGAACGGCCCGTAAACCATTTCACTAGATAATGCGCAAAAGACGTTTACTTTAGGGGAATCGCGTGTATGCTGTAAAGTTATTTTTAGGTTTTCTGTGCCCCATATTCTAACATTATGTCTATTAACTTTTCCACTAATGTGAAAATTACATTCATCACTGAAAATTAGGCGATTTAAGAATGCGTGGTCATTTTCAAGACAATTTTGCATCTCCAGACAAAAATCTTTACGTACAACTTTATCACTGGTATTTAAACTTTGCACTAACTGCAATTTATAAGGTGTCACTTTCAAACATTTCCGCAGAATTTTCCACACAGTCGGTTGAGGAATTTGCAATTCTAAACTTGCTGATCTAGTTGATTTTCCTGGACTCCGTACATAAACATCACGAACACTATCAATTTGTTTTTCTGTAACGGAAGGTCTACCAGTACTCTTCCTTTTACACAGACATCCACTGTTTTCAAAATGTTTATACCAGTCATAGATTGATAGCCTAGTTGGTGGTGGTTTACCGTATCTTTTTCTGAAATGACGTTGTGCAACCTAGTTTGTTTTGGCTAATTCAAGAACACAATAATCTTTCTCCACTTGAGTAGCGGCCATTTTGCTAGACTGGTCGCTGTAACAGCAGCCAACAACAAAATGCTAGCAACAGTTGTACCAACATAAACTTTAAAAAATTCCCTACTAACCTATACCATTTACTATATTCAAATAAACCAGTTTGATGTTTAAGAAGCTGTCGAAAGCGTCTATTTAATTTATAATCACCCTGTATAATAAAGCAAATAGCCTAATAGTAAAATTTACAAAAAAAATTAGAAAAGCTATTATTTTTATTGAAGGTGAACGCCTACATGTATTAATCTACCAAACGCATTCAACACTTCATTTCTGTAATATTGTTCAAACTTTAACTCAACAGCTGCTAACCTCTTGCTTCAATGGCTTGTTAAACCTCAGATGAAGAGGTCTACATGGGTTATTGATAAGTGGAATAGTTTGACAATACCCTTCTCGCTGGTTTCAAGAGTATGATTGCTTGTAAGTATGCCTCACATAGTAAAATATACTTATCTATTAATCCTTCAGAAAATAAACGCAATCAATACGTGTCGTAAAGAATACATGGAATTATGTAAGTGAAATAGTAGAGATTACACTGTAAAAAATTACATTACAAAATAATACGTTGCCCGTCATTGTAGAAAGGAAAACCTATGCACGAAAAATGTATTAAAGATATTCAAGGGAATAAAAAACTTTCCTACTTTGAAATATTAATATAGAATAAAATAAAAGAAAGAATATGTACATTTGCAATTCAAACAAGAAAAACTTTAAATCAAAAAACAACTAACTCTTTTCAAAAGTTAATTTTTAAACCCAAAATAGCCTGTTAAAAATTAAATTCTAATAAGCATTGTTTTACTGGAATGGAAAGGATGATTATAATGACAGAAATTACACAAAAATTTGTTAACTGTTATGCAAATAGCTTTAAAAGTTAGTTGTCAATTAAATGTGAGAAACGCGGATCGATAGCATAGAAGACTAAATCAATCCCACAGCAGAACGTATCACAAGGAAACAAATTATGTTCTCTTTGACCACCAATAAAATGTTTGGTTTATAAAAAAATTTGTTTTTTTATAAGACGTACTATCTAATTTTGTACCAAATTTTTATCGTTTCGTAATAATATAACCATACACACAACGTGCAAAATAATGAGTTTGGATTTTACACGACAATTTAAAAGTTAAGACCGTCCGCCTGCTCTTACAAATAAAAAAACTGAAGATGGTAGATTCGCTTTAATAGATATTTTCATAGGAAATCTATTGATTATTAGTAAATTAAATAAATCTGAGCTATGATAAATAAAACTTATTATTACATTACGTTCGGAAAATTCATAGCTTTTTTCAATTTTTTCATCAATTAATTTATAGATTTATGACTATACATAGGCAACATAAAATTTGTTTGCAAAATTTTTCCATATAAGTTAATATCAGCTGATAAGCCAATAAACATAAAATGTGGTGATAAAAGGTTAAACTTTTATAAAATAAAACGTGAAACATGTCATATGTCTATAGGCCTAGGTAAAGAATGTCTGTCACTTTTTCTTAAATTATATTGTTTAACTTTATGAACTTTAATGCAAAGTTTTATAAACTAGAAAGTTGTGTCTATAAAAATGAAAAATATTAAAGAGATATATCAATTTCACTTCCATTTTCTTAAAACATTTTTTATGAAAATTTAAATTTGTATGTTTTAGGTTACTATATTAATGCAAATTTTTATCTTACCTTACTTTTTTACTACATACATTTTTTGTAATTTATTTTCAGTAAATAATGATTAAAGCTGGATAAGGTAAACGCAATTAATATCAACTTTCATGACATTTAATTTAATCAATTTTTAAAAGTTTTATGTAAAAGTTTCGGTTTATGGATTATAAAATCATATAGTTACAATAAACATTTTAAACTCTTCGTCAAACAAATATTTTATTCACAGTAGAATACAAAGTAACGCAGAAACTATGCATAACATACCAATTTTTCTACAAATTCGTAATTTGTAACTACTGCGTTAATTTAGAAACCTGGCCACAATACGCCGGGATTATGCTAATGTTCTTCTTTAGTGGTTAAAATCTTCAAGACGAATTAGAATAACAGAATAATTTTGCAGCATAGTTTATGGATTAATCGTGAACAAATCTATGTTATAACTTATTTTGGTATCTTAGATATTAGTTTTAATTTGGAAAATATGTTAATACTCACTGATTATACTACTCAAAAAGTAAAAATTTCCAGAATGAATGAAATCTTTAGATGTTTTTACTTGGCAACATTTTACTCAAACTTCATTAAACCCTTTGGAGTTAGTTATTTCAGTATAACAATTAACGAAATTCCAATTGGAAAGAGCGTTTATCTATGGCGTAGACCTATGTAGTTCCTTTATACTCTGGTACGCTATAACCTATTAATTTCTCTGAACGATAAATAAATAATCTAGCAAAATAATCTAGATAAATAAATAATCTAAATAATAATAACGACAAAAAAAACTGAAGGCAGTTAAACATTCCATGACCTTCCTATGACCTTATTGTTACTTCTTTAAAAATTATTATATTAATAATTTTCAAATAATAAAAATGTATGACACAGAACAATATTACGCTAAAGATTAATTACAATATCCACAAGGCAAGTCCAGAAAAGCAACTCTCTTCAATCACGAATTTCGATTTACACTATTGTTTATTGTTCTTAAAGTAGGCTATATCCAGATACACACCACTGAATTTTGAATTTTTTTATAGTGTGTTTAAGTTGAGATCTCTAAATATATAATAGTTACATATGCACCAGGGTATTTTCAACATACGTTTTACAATCCTTGACTGGGACAGTTCCGAATTTCGATATTCGAAAACGCAGTATACCTAAAAGTACTATTCCACATGTCCAAATGGGTTTTAACATCAATATACATTTATTTTGTTTGATTTTAACATGAGATATTGTTTTTTTTTGCCCAAGTCATCTTTCTTAGAATTTATCACAAAATCACCGAACACAGAAAATTTTGTTTCACATGAAAAGGTGTGACATACGAATACAATAACTCAGTAACACCCAAACATTTGAAAGATTCATGCGATGTGTACGTACAGGCCAATAAGTCTCCTTCCAGTTTTATCTAAAGTCTTTGAAAAACTGTTTTTTTTTTAAATTGGAACCTATTCTTTTGGGTTTGACACCTTCCCGCTAATTTGGGTTTTGTAAAAGACTTGCAATAGTAGATCAAGTCAATCGGTTTACCAAGCTAATTACCGCTGTGTTTGAAGAAAAGAAATACTTTTATCCGTCTTTCCTGGACGAAACTTGACAAGGTTTGGCACTTTTGTTTAACATACAATTTTATTTGTCTTACTTTAAATTGTATCTGCAATCAAACATAATATCTACTTCCATAGAACAATGAGTAGATGGGTTGTGAGTATTACTCATGAGTGAGTAATAACCCCAGATATCACTCGACAGATTTCAAATTTTCTTGTTTTGTCCTTGACTTGGTTGTAGAATAAATAAAATAATTTATTAAGTAAATCTGTACGTAGCCTGTGTGGTCTACTGTGTATTTCCCTACTGTCTAAGAGATTAGTGGCTTCTAGGAGACTGGATTCTGATGATTTTTAAGTCGTGTTTGGTAACTGGTGCAAAATCTTTTTATTTCTACTGGTGCTGTGCAAGTGTTTTTCCCTGTATTATAGTGCTGGGTATGTATCGGGCGAACTGTGATGTTTTGAAGTATTTTTTACTGAAACCTTTGAATTATTTTAATATTACTATGACTTGTTGTACCCCAGAGTTGTATTACGTATGTTCACACAGTTTTGAGTACTGTTTTTTAAATTAATAATTTGTATTTTCTGTTAACTATCCATTAAAAATGTTTGTACTTGAGATTTATCTGCTTGCTTTTGTTCCATATGCTAGTCCTCTACGTTAAATGCCTGTTCAGGTAGAGGCCAAAATATATATATATTTTTTAAATATTTTGCAGTATTGGATTGTGGAATTCATGCATTGTTTATAAACACTACAGCACATGTTTACCTTTTAAGTGCGAGTGTGATGTGCAAACTCTTTTGCTCATTTTTTTTCATACGCCACTTCTTTTGCTCATTTTTTACACTCTCTAAGTTCTACTAGTGTTAGGATGAAAATTCTGGGATAAAATTCATGGAGTTTATTGTACTGTTTGTATTAGTTGTGTCATCGGCAAATGTTGCGACGGTGGTATTATCATTTTGGGGATGATCGGAAAAGTACATGGAGTATAAAATAAGAGATAATATGCTTCCTTGTGGAACAACAGTTTGTATTAAATTTAAAGAACATTGTTCGGTTTTATACACTGTAGGGTATCGGTGCTTCAAACAAGACGAATTGAGTAATGAGTTGAGAAAATTCTGTCTGGTTTTTTAAAGAAGATCTTTGTGCCACACTGTGTCAATGGCTTGCATGAAGTCAAGTAAGGTTGTGGAGCAATATTTCTTCTCATTAAATTATTTATTGCAATATTGGGCGCAATCTCAGAAGCAATAATTTTTCGAAAACTTTTGAAAGAATTGGCAATAAACTTATTAGCCTGTAAGACAATATTTTTAGAGCGGTGGTGTCATTAAAAATTATTATAATCAGTCTAAAGCTTTTCCAGAAAGTTCATTCAAAACTACTACTGAGTTTAAGTCAAAATTTGTTTGTACCTTATTTGGGCTCAAGTTTTTTTTCATGGTGTATTTTATTTCAGATAACTTAAATATTTTGGAGGACACATTTGACACAGAGCACTGAGAAATTCGGGTATTTCCTTTTCTTCCTCAGGATTACATTCAGACGTGAACGGTTAAAAGACCGCCGATAGATATTCGGCAACTTATTCTGCTTATTCAAGATCACTCTTAGCCCAACCAGATAAAATGTTGTATAAAGATGTGTATTGTTTTGTACGATTATTTTATTCAACTGCTTACACAAAGAATGTTGAAGTTTGTTGTGTTGTCGTGAGGAAACAAGATTTCCAAGTACTGTTGTACCGATTCTTTAGCAAAGTTTGGTAACATTCGTTTTAAATTTTGGGCAGCGCTAGTGAAGAGTTATTGGAAGAAAAACGACTCAAAGAAAATTCCAGGAATCCACTCTTGTGAGTTCCTAGAGTCTTGCCAGTTTCTGCTAAGTCGTTTTTCAGCAATGGATTGTGTCAGTGCCCTGTAAATTTATGTGTTAATTTTGTTATCCACATTTTCTTATGCTATAAAAACGAATAAAATAGTTTAATGCCGATTAAATTTTGAAATTGAATGTTATTTCCAATTTAGTTAAAAAATGCATGGGTATTATTACAAAGGATGTAGAAAAATACGCAAGAAAAACTTTATGCGTAATGATATGTTGACATTATCTGTATACTTTCGTCCTGTCTGAAGTATTTTTTTTTTTAATGAAATGAGTAATAAAAAAAACTAGGTTTGAAATTAAAACGGCTTATATGTTAATGAATCTCGATTTCGTTTATTTACAAACAACTCATACCATTAAGCCTACACTTGTAGCTATAGTGTATATATCGTGTACTTGCAAAAACAGAAAACCTAGCGTGGTGGTTTATTTTTTTATATTACATACATGAATTTTACATTACTCGAGGGTTTAATATTACAATCCTATTGTCCATACGTGGGTATATGATGTTATTATTTTATACCGAGTGAACTCTAAAAATAAATAATATAAATGTTTAAAGAAATTAATGTGAAGATAAAAAATTCATGCTGTGAAGTACAAGTTGGTAAATGCCTCAACAGCAGTAGGCAAGGCCTAATCCAGGATAACTTGGCTTGTTTCCCCCTGTGACTTCCACGCTCTTTTTTCACTGTCACCATCCCACCAATTTACAATTTTGCACTATCTCTATATATTTTAAACCCAATCTATTATAAAGCATAAAAAGTATCATTTCATCTCCTGACGTAAATCTGCAGAATTAATTTAAAATATTTCAATTAAATTTATAAAATTTAAAAAGATAGAAAAATGAATGACATTCATACAAAAATCTAATTACTTTTAAAAGAAAAATATTTTACTTAAGTTACTCAATGTACAAAGATGTATAATACCAAATTACACAGAATAAAGAAAATAATTTTCCGTAATTTTCTCCTATATTAATTTGGTCTACGTATTTTAAAATATTTACATTGAACTCACAAGAACTAATTAAGAAATAAAAATAAACATTTCATTCTTTACAATAAACACTTATTTTTATTGTAGAGCAAATCTTAATTATTTAATGATCTTTTGCATTTCTGCATCACATACCAGATATTTTGTGTCAGTAATGAAATAATGAACAATAATGCTACGAATGGGATAAGTAACAACACCTTTGGCATTTTTAGAATATTTACTTCAGGTGAATGAATAATTTTTACATTGCTCATTAAAAGACAACATTTTTATTTAAAGTTAGGTTGACAATGATGAAATACGCCATAATTATAAGTTTGAATCCAAAGCTTGGAAAGCCGAAATTTATTTGGAATATTTCATAAACATGTTTATCATTACAATAATATCATTGTAGGAGTAGGCATAATCTGATTTAACAATCTATCAACAACTAAGTAAAGTTTTTGGGATAGCAACCCTGTATTTATACTGAATATACAGAGTGTCCCGGGAGGATTGACTAAACTTTGTAGGTGTGTTCCTTTGATTAAAATAATGAAAAAAGTTCATATTTATAAACATGTGTTGGAAAACGCTTCATTAGCAAGTTACAGCTAACGGAAAATTTCACCCCGATTTCAGTTTCCATGGTGAAATTCGGTCATACTGAATTTTTTGGGCCACTTTTAGTGACAAATTTGGTGGATTTATATGATATTCGGTCTGAAAAATTTAATAAAACTCCTAGAACTGTATCATCAGTAGTTTTAAAGACAACTGACATAAAACACAAAGTATTGATTTAAGTAGTAATCCGTTTCTTATATTTAAACTGCAATTACTTTGCAAAATTTATAATAAATAATAAAACTTTCGTAATAAAATTTTTAGAGAATTTAATGCTGAACATTTTTACGTAAGTTTAAATAATTATAAAGAAATACTAGCGCAAGAAATTACGAACAAGACTCATCAAAGATTCACAATTGCATACCTATTTATATGGGTTGCTTAGTAAGCCATCTAGAAGGATCACAACACAAAGACCCAGAACCTTCCAAACAGTGAACAAAATATAAATATATACCTGTTCAGGCACAACATATTTTCATACGTTACAAAAAATCATTTCATCCCCTTTATACAAAGTTACACCCCAACGTCTTCGCTAATGACCGTTGCAGTTGATGCGACGTTAAATAAAATAAAAGAAAAAGGAGAAAAATATAAACAACGATATATACATTAAAAAGTGTGAGTGTCGTTTTATGATAAAACGTGACATACGTCACTGAAAAGTGTATTCTAATCTACGGCTTACGTAACTAACCTACGGCCTGTAAATATTCTTGTACGCGCGAATTGGTATTTACTTTTTAACCCAAGTGCATATCCATGTTTGCACGGAATTTATGATAAACTTGGATATTTTATTCGTAAAGTTAATGCCCCGATAAAATTTTACTTATTATGTTTAATGGAATTATTTATTGTGCGCAAGTTAATTTATTAGATACTTAACTTCTGTGTACGAGTACCATTGAGTTTAGTAAAACTAGTAAAAGTATTAGTTTACTTTTGAATTATTTTGTTGCTGCGCTGGTAATATATTAGAACAATGCGTTCCACTTATTGGAATCACGTTAGTCGAAACTAAATTGATTCAATTAGGGTAGATTCGTACTCAAACCTGATGTGTTCTCACAGTGATGTGAAATTATAGACATAGATATAACCGAGGCAGTATCCTGTACGGTCGATATACGTAAATGGCCCTCCCATCCATAACATCAATTTCTAAGGAAAATACGCATGGCTTTCCGATATTGTATTACGCAGCCTAATACTAACTGTTAAAAAGTAATTAACAAATCCGATATTTAAAACAAAATTAATGAAATCACTAAAGAAAATTGAATAGCTTTTCTTTCATTCAAGTTTCATCAACTACTTCGTTATTAAAACTGTACTTAGATACAGAACAGAAACAACAGACTAAAATTTATTAATATTTTAGACCCTAGTTTTTAATCAAACTCGAGATCTTTAGTTTAATTGTTAAACGTGATACTGATTGAGCAACAAATGTTTTTTTCTTTTGATTTTACGTTCAACTGTTTCACAAAGTTGAAACACTTCGGCGCCCTGTATAGAAATTGACCAAGATCTATTTTGACTGTTTGTTTACAATGAAGATGTCAACTATTTACAGTCGGTATGATTAAATTAAGTACCTACATAAACTATTTTTTACTTTCTCTTCCCTATATGAATATATAGGAAAGAAAGTATTGTTTTCATGTCGATTTTTCGAAATCGAGTGTTCACTGGATCTACACATTTTCAGACCCATTGAACCCAAAAAACATGTTTTTAGCGAATGGTCTCTGTGTGTGTGTGTGTGTGTGTGTGTTTGTGTGTGTGTGTGTGTGCGTGTGCGCGCGCGCGTGTGTGTGTGTGTGTGTGAATAGAATATCTCAAGAACGGAACATCGTACAAACTTGAAACTTAAAACTTTAGTTAGATACCACTACCGGACGCAACACGAACATTTTCATCAAAATCGGTCAACCGGAATTAATAGTTTATTCATGTAATTTTTTACTTTTTTGCGATTTTCTCTAAAACTGGTCCTACGATTTTTTTAATAATCGCCTCATTTACTACATTTTTTATACTCTACAAGATAGGATAGGCGCCATGTCTGCTGAAATTCTAGGAGAGTGTTTTCACGTAAAATTTGTTTTTTTTTCAGATTCCGACTTTAATATACACTTTACCGCAAACTTGTATGTAACAAAAAATGTAGAGAATGTAAAACCCCACAACTTTTATTTTAAACATTTTTTTGTATAACGCTTTTGTTCATCGGTAATTAGCAATTTTCTGTTTTTTTTCTCATGAAATCGGGTAAAAATCAATTTTTTTAAGATTTCAGCCTTATTATGCATTTTACGACAAAAAAGTATAATCAAAGATCTACAACTTTTATTTAAAGATTTTTTTTCTACAGAGCCTAGTTTAGCGTGAAAGAGTGATTATCCGTATTTTTAAGCCAAACTGAGGTCAATTTTCATTTTGCGTTGAAGTATAAATTAAATATTGTATTCTTTATTGGTTGTTTAACATATTCTTAATCATATTTTTTACATACTCTTACATAGGTTCTTTGACAGATTCTTTACAAATTCTGTTTCCCACAAGCTGGATGCCAATTTGAAGTATAAATTAAAATGTCTCTACGTGGGATTCACTAAATTTGTGGTGTTTTATTTTATAGTTCATTATTATAAACTGTATAAAAATTAGTAAACTGAACTAAATAACAACAATCTGTTAACACAAACAGCAATCAACACATTACAATACATTACGTACATTTACATTATTTGAATCAATACATTATTTACTATTATTTATTAACTATTTTCAAAGACTGAGTGAGGGACACCCGTTTAGACCGCCATCTTGCCCCTCACTAAAATAATTTTGTACAAAATTTATCTTATTCTTCTCTAGTCGCCTAGCAACTGAAATAAATAACTTTTTATTAAAATAATTTTGTTAATGTGAAATAATTTTAAATAATTCTTAAATAATAATCAGCTGGAGATGTTTATCATTTTAATAAACTCAAAAAATAAACAATTCCAGATGTTCAGTAAATTTGGCACATTACAGCGTCTTTCACTCATGATTAAAATAAGGTTATGTTTTTTAAAGTTAGTTTATTTTGTAACCTCTGTATCAGGTTACATTGTTTATTTTGAATTTTCGTAACGTTCTTATTTTGTTAATTGGTTGTCTGTATGCCTGTTCTATCTCTCGGTGGTTTTAGGTACTACGACTGGCCTTTTGTTCTACTAATTGATTAATTGTCTATCTGCTTTTGTTATCTCGTCGATCAGCTGTTTTGAGTTGAACGTTCTCTGTCTGTGTTCGACTAGCCGTCACGATGTAATGTTGTATTCGTCTTCCGTAATGAAATTTATTTTGTTTTCGGCGTGATTAAAAAAGGTCGTGATTCTTTTTTTTAATGCATATTCCAAATATGCGTTGCTGTAACGTATTGCGGATATGTTTTGCTGTTTTTTTTATTATTATTAATGTTCACTCCGTTTAAAATGCAAATTTATTTTCAACCTGAACTTTTCTGCTTATATCTGTGCCCGGACACGCAGTTCAATTTTCACCATCAGTAAGAAAATATGTACAAGTATCGAAGGATGTTTTCTTTAAAATTTTACTACGTATATTATTTTACTCGAAACCTGAATGGAATTCATAAACTGCGTTAAGTATATTTTATGTTGTTATGCAGTTTTCTTCTGGTATGTAATATTTTTTTATTTTTTTTAATCATCTATTTATTAATGATCTACATTATTACTCTCAACTAACCATTCGCTGCAAGTTTTTGCAAACAATTCGGACCTGTTTTTTTATTTCTACTTTCCTGTGGACCAGCACATAATTTTCATCGATGTTATTTCTTAAAAAGTATATTATTGTTTTTTTTTACTTGGATAAACTTTCTCTTATTTCATATATCTAAAACTTATGAATTTATATAATAAAATTAAATATTTTTTGGATTTGTACATGAATAAATTTGTACTTATACTATAAAAAAAATATATTTAAAAAATAGTGTATTTTATTATGATTATTATTATTTTTGATAGCAGACAATCTTAATTCTTCATATCAAGTATCTTTAAGTTGATTGTACCCCAAATTTCTTTTTTTTTAATGATTCAGCCAGTAAGTATTCTGGTAAAATGGAAAACCGATTTAATTTAACAAAAATCTTAAAAGGTCTGCATATTCGATTTGTAAAAATTTGTTGTAAGCTAACATTTGAAATATTTTTTTTATTGGATCCAATTTAATACTAAATTCAAAATTTTTGTAAATCTTTTGATAATATTAATTCTGATTTAAATTTTTCTTATTGTGTCATTCTTAAAATGCTAAAACCTTTTTTTAAAATATATAATTGCTGATTTTGTAATAAATTTGCTTAAAAAGAATCTATTTAATTAAATTTTGTTAATTTCATTTTATTATGTTTTATTTGCATTGCAACAACTATACCCGTTACGTTTCCTTTTTTGTATCACTTACCCTGGTGTACTGGGAGTGATTACAATTTCTAATGTTTTATTACTAATTTTTGGTTATATTGTTCATTATTTGCATTGGCAAGAGAAAGTTGTTTGAGAGTTTCACACCAATTTTTTAAAATTGTAAGAGAAGTAAATTATACTTAGAGGTCAATGTAAATTTATCAATATGCTAAATTTCCTAATTCTTAGCTTTTAAGTATTTTTTCAAAGATGGTCTTACCAACCAAAAAAATTGTTTTATATAAAAGCACTTTGACATTTTTTTAAATTTACATATTGAATTTACAACTGTACCACCCAATCGATAAACTTGAAGACAATGAAAGAATGATGTAAAAAGTTTATGATTTAGAGGAGAACAATAATCGGTAGCGACTTATCTGGTATAAAGCCATTAATAGTACTTAAAGACCCACATGATGACTTCTCCGTAACCTTGCTAGCTGACATCGAGGATTACTTGATAAATTTCGAAATACAGATTGCGTATAAGAATAAAGGTGTTAGCAGAACGTTTCTACTAGAAATTCCAATAAAAAAATATAGACTTATTGTACGCGCAGGAAATGTTTAAAAACAATTACTATGAAGTTACATTGAACTCAAACCACAGGTAACTAACGACACATGAAAACTTAGACTGAAAGCGTTGTAATCTTATTGTGACGTAGTTTTGGCCAAATTGAAAAACTGTGAAAAAAAATTTGTACTTTAAAATTCAATATTAATCATAGTTTATTTTCACTTATTCAGCTAAACAATATTCTTTCATAACTTTCAGTTTTACCAGAAACTATTTTATTTTTAAAGAGGCAATTAATTTAGTCACTAATTCAGTTGGATGTTTGGTGTTAGTTGGCATGAATTTGAACAAGGACCCCTAGAAGTGTTTGTTTTTGTAAGACTGTCAACGTTTCACCTTACTAAATCACCTGCCCAACAAGTATAACAATCTATTCAAACTGACTCGACCATCTGGCTGACAGGGAAATTCTGAGGGCTAAGAACTAAGAAGTTCGAAAACAATACCAAATTCCATTATTATAGATTGATTTATTACATTGGTATATAATATTATTAAACCGTATACTAGCAAAATTTGTATTCAAGAGAAAAATTAAAAATTACGGGGCACTGCATCTTAAATTTATTTTATTTTTCTGAATAAAATTATGTTTTTTTTAATAACCGTCACAAGTTTAACTGCAACGTTAAAATTCAACTTTATGGCACATGGCACAATAATATTGAAAAACGTCGCAAACGAATTGTTACTAAAATATTGAAGTTTAATAAAAAGAAATCAACATGTAATAAATCAAGAGAAAATTGTAAATATGCTTCAATTACCTAGCAACACTTTCATAATTATAACATACTTAATTGAGTTTCTTAAGAATCTAATCGGTTTTTCACCCTTGTAGACCACTTGCTTTCCTGTACAGTAATTCTATATTAATAGAACTTTTGTTTTTATAGTACCTAGTATACTGTTTCTTTTCTATCTTTCCGTTATTTTTTTTACAGTTGTTTGTTTCACATTCAGTAAGTTTATTAGTAAAGTCTCTAATACTATTTTATTACATAATTAGATTTGCGTGATAAAGTATTCTAGTATTATTTTCCTCTGTAATAATAGACCTGATATAAATGGTGTAATTAATCGTAATTATAATTTATTAGAACGATAGTAACGTACTTTGTTTTAATACGTACACGATCGACAAAAGAATATTTTATAAGGAATAATATTAAAATATTATACATAGCTAACGTACTATTTATCCTAATAAAATACTCGTACTTTATAATTATTACTATATTTGTTTAAAAATCAAGTAGTTAAAACAGCTGTACATTCTGTGTTAGATTTTATCATGTATTAATTATAACGTGCAATACTGTAATAGATTCTTACATGTAATTTAAATCAAAGATCACGTACAATTAGATATGTACAAATAATATATTAAAGCATTACTATGTTAATTCAAAAGGCATGTTTTTCCACAAGACCCGATACAGGTGTTCTCGTGTCACTAATAATTTTATTTCATCAAACCTGCCTATCACATTACATCAAATGTGTTTCATCATGTTTGTCACTTCCGCAAACGGACATGTGGTGACAGGTTATACCCGTGGAGATCTACGACAAAAACTACTGAAACTACTGTAAAAAGATGTATATTATCACACATACCAGATCTATTTGTAGTTTTCTTTTAGAATTAATAATAGTGTATCTAAGTAACAGAAAAATTATTTAATCATGCGGGCGTATACGTCAGTTTAATAAATGAACATACATTAATTTTTAAAAAATAATAATTATTTAAAACTATTGATTAATAAAACCATACAAAATAATGGCTAAACCTAATGGCTGTCTGCCAGGTTAGCAACCAATCTCCATGCAATTGTTCTTAAAAATAAAAATAATAAAATAATACTTATAGCTACTAGTAAATTCAATTTAACTTCTTAACTTTATAGCAGACTAAACGTATTACAAAATTTTATTAAGAACTTAAGACATACTAAATTTAAATAAAAAGAAAATTTTGCCATAAAATCAATTTATTAATTGACTCATACTTGCAAATAAAAACAATTGTACTCTAACTGCAGAGTACGAACGTCTGCTACAAGACATTATGTTAAATACAAAATTGGTGTTAATAACTAAATACTTTAAAAACATTCATTCTGTCCAAAACATTACCTAACTGACTAATTCGAAAGCGGCTGCTTTTATAAGGAAATAAGATTATCCCAACAAAATGCTAGATAGCACAAAAAAATGCTAGAAAAATCTAAGAAATAATATAAAACATAAAGGAATATAAAAATATGATAAATTAGAAAATAATTAGCAACACTAATAACCTCAAGGAATACAATAGAATTCTACTTTTAGTTGAAAAACAACAATAAGCTACCTGGCGCCCAACCGACAACAAACTCCACCTGTCAAAACTCATACAAAAGCTATTGTCATTTTATCATAATACATGCCATCAATGTTTAAAGAAGATCTACAAGCCTAAAAAGTTTATAACAAACGTGTAAGTGCCCTATTATAATGTTATCTATTTCATTCGTTTCATGTACGTGTTTCTTCTATTTCATGTTCTAAACAAGCAAATGTCTTAAGTTCGTTATTAGGTCTATGTTGATGAAAGTATAAGACTGATACATTTATTTGTAATAAAAAAACTGACGACTCGATTAGGGATAAAATCTAGGATTTTAATGCTGTACACGATGTTCATAAAATTAACTTTTTTAATTTTAAAATAAGTCTTGTTAGACAAAATGTCAGTGATAAAATTAAAAACATTATTACATAAAAGTAATTTTCATTTTACAAAATAAACCATTTTGTAATAAATATAACTAGTTGGAAGCCAAATGTTTGGTGGTGGTAACCTACCTAAAACTTTTAGCTTGATTTTATTTTATCAACAAATTCATACTCATCCAGTATTGTTCATTTATTGTCAAATGAAAAACTTTACAATTCTCTCAAATCTTTACCAAAACTTTTAATATTTTATTGGATTGCAAATGAGTAACTTGGTTATTTATGAAGAATAAATTTACAACTACGATATTATCGTATAAATTAAAACTATTTTATTTTAGTTACTTTATTGTAACTTTATGAACAGTACTTCATTGTACTCGTAAATGTCAAGTTAATTATAACTTAAACGGATACAAAACTATACATTTCTACAAACTTTAAGGTTTAATATAAGTTCTTGCTAAACAATGATTGTAATATTTACCAAGTGTACCCTTAAACTAATAACAAAATAACAACGAATTTAGAAAATCTAGATTTATTATATTTAAGAAGATTAATGGATTTGTTGATCGTAAATTAATAGATCATAGATTATCTTGTAATTATTAAATTTTATAGCTTCAATTAAGAAAGCTCATAAAGTTTGAAGGTTTAACTAATCTACAAAATCACAATTAAAATACATGTATGTGGTGGTGAAGTTATTAAAAATCTTGTTTCGTTTGAAAGTTAAAATAACGAACTTTTAATCAATGTAGTTGCCAATATCTGCATTATTAAATTATATTAAAGTAATCAATACAAATCTTACGCAACTGTAAGTAACTAAGCTAATTAGAAGATCTTTGGAATTTTCATAAAACTTGCAATCAGATATCTGTCTGAAGTTTAATTATGTATTGAACGTATGATATAGGTGTGATCTAATAAAATCTACAATATCCATAACTAAACTTACAAAAACAATGCATAAGTAGTCACACACCTGCATTAAGTATGATGAATCCATTCTTTAAATAATTAGGTAATTTTTGTATTGACCTTAAATTCAGTTCCCTAAAAATATTAATTTTATAGTATTCCTTTAAAAAGTATTGACTATTACAACCCATTTTATTTGATAGTAAGTTTAATGTAATAATAAAATATAATTAGTATACAAATGACTTTCAAAACTTTTATTCACTCTACCTACCTGACGTTCCATCGAGAAGTTAAAAGAAACAATTGACCTGATATTTTCAGGATTGTTACAAAAATACGTATAATGCTGACGAAATAATGAATATACTAATTTAAATTAAACACTCTGTCCATAAAGCCAGGTTACGAACATAAATTTAAATGGACTGTAAATCCTAGTTATTATTCTAGTTACCTGTACTGGCATGGAGCGAGGTAACTAGTAGACTGTGTACGTTCCGTACGCGTTCCAAAAGACAACTCTTCTTATCAAAAGCCTGGTTCGTGTAGATTCCGGTCTGCTGCAAATAAGCGGCAGCACTAGTCGAATGCGAGGGAAGCCCGCGAGTTTAAAGTTCTAACATAAACCCCGCACCAAAACAACTGCAAGGGTTTTTTTTAGTTCATACTCTAAATACAAATATACAAATAAAACAAAAAAATTTGAGGAAAGGAAAACTATGTACACAAAAAAAACTAAATAAAACAAAATTTCTTTTCAATGGCAAAAGAATGGTCTAGGTTGTAGGTAGTGGAGCGATATTGACTACCGGTCGACGGAAACTGCCTTGGGTAGTTCGTACTGTCACCACTCTCACTCGATTATCTTTCCCAGGATGGGTGTCTTCAATTCATCCAAGCCGCCAATGAAGAACTGGAGACTTTTCTTTCAGAAGGACCAGATCTCCAATCTTGACATTAGGGCAGTCAGTTGACCATTTGTTCCGTTGCTGTAACGTATGCAGGTATTCCGCTTTCCAGCGCTGCCAAAAGTGTTGAGTTAGTTGTTGAATTAGCTGCCATTTTCTAAGGCGGTTCAGCCTGGTATCGGTAAAATCATGTTCTGGCAAACTAACTAATGGTCTTCCAATCAGGAAGTGACCCGGAGTCAGAGCATCAAGCTCACTGGGATCTGACGACAGTGAGCACAACGGTCTCGAGTTTAGAACCGCTTCAATTCTTGTGAATAGGGTTGTAAGCTCTTCAAAGGTCATTACTTGTTCACCAGCAATTCTTTTAAGATGATATTTGGTAGAGCGGATTCCCGCTTCCCACAGTCCTCCAAAGTGAGGCGCTGCTGGCGGGTTGAAGTGCCAATTTATACCTTGATGAGCTAATTGGCTTGTAATTTCCGCTTGGTTGTTCTTAAGAAAGCGAAATAGACCAATCAAGTATCTTGAAGCTCCCACAAAGTTTGTGCCACAATCCGTAAACACATGAGCGCATAATCCTCTACGGGACACAAATTGTTGAAATGCTGCTAAGAATGCTTCAGTTGTCAAGTCTGAGACAGCTTCAATATGGACCGCCTTAGTTGAACGGCATACGAACAAACATAAATAAGCCTTAGTGATTTTTGCATTTCGTAATGTTGATTGTTTAATCTGAAAAGGACCACCATAGTCAATTCCAACATTTTCGAAAGGCCGGCTTGGGCATACTCGTGAGGAAGGAAGGTTTCCCATTTGAGGTTGAAGATTAGCAGCATGATTCTTGAAGCAAGTTAGGCATTTTGAGAGTCTAGACCTAATTGCACTTCTCGCAGAAATGATCCAGTATCGACGTTGAAGTAACGCTTGAAGAGCTCGAGGTCCCACATGTAAATAACTTCTGTGAAAATGATCAATCAGAAGATCGGTGAAATGTCTCTTCTTAGGAAGAACTATTGGGTGTTTAGTTTGAGCAGGCAGGTCAGCATGGCGTAACCTACCCCCCACCCTAACGAAACCCAACGGGTCGATGAAGGGGCTGAGCCTCTGAAGGTATGCTGAAACATTCTTGCCCGCTTGAAGGGCTTTTATATCAGACTTAAAATATTGATGCTGAATTTCCTTAATCCAAAAATTTAAAGCCTTGTGCCATTCTTCAGCTGTAAGGCTGGAGTTCACTCGCTTGCCGGTCTGAAGGATGCTGATAAAGCGGAAACACCAGGCAGTTATCCTAATAAGCCGGGAAAAGGATGAAACCTTGTTGAGTAAATTCGTAATTAATGGTCCTAACTCTTCACTCCTTGCGCTTATAACCATAGCAGATGGTTTACATTCTTCAAGGCTGTCTAAGGTGTTCAGATCGATGTTTTGTGAAGGCCATTGTTCTACTGGAGTAGTCAGCCATGCTGGTCCTGACAACCATAACGAGTTGCAAACTAAATCTTCTGGATAAATCCCACGTGAAGCGTGGTCAGCAGGATTATCTTCAGATGACACATGGTTCCATGATTTTGGCGATGATAGATCAAGTATTTCACAAACTCTATTAGCTACGAATGTTTTAAGTAGATGTGGTGAAGTTTTCAACCAGGACAATACGGTTTTGGAGTCAGTAAGCAAATAAATTTCTTTGAAATTAAGTTTGCTTGATAATATCTTATGCGTGAAATTGAAAATTCGAGACAGAAGTAGAGCTCCACAGAGTTCTAGCCGAGGTATAGACACTGATTTTAATGGAGCAACCTTAGATTTTGCAATTATTAATGATGATTTAACGGTAAAACGTGAGTCTTGCACTAATAGATAGATGACTGCACCATAACCCTTTTCTGAAGCGTCCGAAAATCCGGCGATAGAATAACTGACGTGCTCTTCAGTGAGGACAAATCGGTTGATTTTTATTTCTGAAAGTAATTCTAGTCTACTTGCTATCCTCCGCCACTCCTTTTCTAAAGATGATGGAACAGGATCATCCCAGTCTAGGCCTGACAGCCAAAGTTGCTGGAGTAGGCACTTCCCTCGCATAATAACTGGGGTTAGCCATCCCAGAGGGTCAAAAATGCGCGCAATCTGAGAAAGAATAGATCGTTTAGTAGGTGTTGCAGTGAATAGCTCTATTTTGTAAGAGAAAGTATCTGATGAAGGTGTCCATTGTAGCCCCAATATTTTCATTACATGCTGACTCTCCAAGTCTAGAGGCACTGATGATTCTATGAATTGTTTTGGAATATCTTGTAGCAAAGCAGGGTTGTTACTAGACCATTTATGTAATTCGAATCCTCCCCGGGCTAAAAGATTTATGAGCTGGTCACGTAGTTTTAAGGTTTCTTCCAATGTTTCTGCGCCAGTTAGAATATCATCTATGAATACATCTTCTTGTAGCACAGCAGCAGCTTGAGGGTAGAAATGTTGTTCATCTTGAGTTATCTGTTTCAATACCCGCAACGCTAGGAACGGGCTTGATGCTACATCATATGTTAGCGTTTGGAGCTCAAACTCTTGTATAGATTGTTCTTGAGATTCGCGCCAGAGAATATGCTGATATTTTCTTTCTTCTGGAAGGATTTGAATCATCCTATACATCTTGATTATGTTCGCTGTTAAAACGAAAGGATGAAGTCTGAATCGAATAATAATTTCCGTGATGTCTCGCTGTAGCTTAGGTCCAGTGAAAACCACATCATTTAACGACTTTCCAGAAGTGGTCTTGAAAAAAGCGTCAAAAACTACTCGGAGTTTTGTCGACGTGCCAGCTTCACGGATCACGCAGTGATGTGGAATAAAAAACCTTTCCATTTGGAGAAAGGCTTTGTGGCACCTTTTCCATATGACCAAGAGATTCGTACTGGTTAAAGAATTCTTGGTATGCAATTTTAAGATCAGGCTGACGATCCAAACGGCGTTGAGTTGATCTTAATCTGGATTGTGCTAGTTCAAATGACTCTCCTAACTCTTGCACAGACGGCTTAAAAAGCATTGGAACTACAAAGCGTCCACTTGGTTCTCGATAATGATGAGCTAAAAACATTTCTTCACTAAGAGTATCTTCTGGGTTTGGAGGAATTTGGCGTGGAATTTCTTCTGTTTTCCACAACATTTTCAACGAGTTATCTAACGAGCTATTGGATGAAGTCAAACAAATTGAAATCAAAGTAGTTGGAGGTTTGAGAGCCTGTATCTTTCCTGTAACTACCCAGCCAAAGACACTGTGCATTGCTGAAAGACCAGTAGGCATAATTATAGTCTGGCCATCGTAAACATAAGGAAATATATCTCCAGCAATCAGGAAATCTATTTCAGCAGGTTTATCAAAGTTGGGATCTGCCAAGAACAGATGTTTAAAATGATTGCAGGCTGATTCTGGAATCTTTGTAGAGGGCATTTCTAACGTTATCTTCGGCAATATAATAGCTTCAGTATTAAACTGAGGTTGATCAGAGTCCCTTGGTTTGAAAAGGCACGTAACTATTCCTTTTGCATCAGAAATTTTGTTCTGGCTTAAGCCAGTGACAGAAATATTGCACGTTTTCTGCGGTAGGCCTAAGCGCAAGGCGCACGATGACGTAATGAAAGAGGTTTGCGCTGCGGAATCAATAAGTGCGCGTACATATTGAAAAGTATTATTTGCGTCCCTTATGCCGATAATTGCTGTGCCGAGGACAACTGAAATTGAATGTTTTGCCTTGTCCGTATTCACATTAGAGTAACACGAAGTCAAGTCATTGGCTCTAACAGAAGATGCTAAAGTATTATTCTATAAATTATATAAAATAAATTAAATTATATAGAATAAATTTTAATTAATCGTATTTATTAAAATTATCTATTTTAATAAATTAAATGAATTTGTAGAATCGTTGAAAGTAAATCGTTATGATAGGATCGTTGCGATTAATAATTTGTTGAGATAAGAAATCGTTGATAAGATATTATTGTAAATGTTTTACAATCGGGCTTGAAAAAACCGGTTTATGAAAATGTACCGATGCGTACACAAACTTCCTTGTACAGCCTAGACAATAGATTGGTGATATTGATATGATATTATGATATTAATACTGTGACCATATAATGATATCCAAAATAATTTCTTTATATTACACGAATGTTTTTACATAATATAAAAAGAAAAATAATTATAACTTGTGTATAAAATAATAAAAACGTTTTTAAGTTGACGACGTATTTAAGTCTATAAACGAATTTTATAATTAAACATTACTTACGTACATGTATTTAAGTATAAAAATACCTTTCCTTTTTATTGTGAATAACTCTGCTTCCATATACGAAAAAACATGGCTCGCGCATTCGGGCTTCCCAAACGAACACTACCAAAAAAATACAATACCAGTCATTGACGGTACACACTGACACGCAACACACTGAATTCGAATCCGGACGTGGACAACCGAAACACTGGTTTCGAACCCGATCGCGGACGACTAAAAACTTTTCAATAGACTGGTTTCGAATCCGGCCGCGGATGATCAAAAAACTATGTCCATAAAGCCAGGTTACGAACATAAATTTAAATGGACTGTAAATCCTAGTTATTATTCTAGTTACCTGTACTGGCATGGAGCGAGGTAACTAGTAGACTGTGTACGTTCCGTACGCGTTCCAAAAGACAACTCTTTTTATCAAAAGCCTGGTTCGTGTAGATTCCGGTCTGCTGCAAATAAGCGGCGGCACTAGTCGAATGCGAGGGAAGCCCGCGAGTTTAAAGTTCTAACACACTCTATACTCAAAAACTAAAACGAACACACTTATTAATACGGAGCGTCATGTATGTGACCAGCTGACTCGGGGCACACACACCTAACTTTTATCACATCATTCAGAAAATTTTGTAATGTTACTTAAAAGAAACCAAAAAATAATTCGTTAAAAGGTTATTAAAACTAACATAAACTTATATCTTACTTCTGAATCTTTCACTGGTCTATTCAAAAATCCTGATACTGAAAGAGATTCAGTCAATAATATTCATATGCTGTTGAACCCTGCTAATTTGACCCCATCAAAACTTAGAGCATGGTCGGAACGCAAAATAGTCGGATTATCAGAAGAGGATTACCTATATTTAACAAGAAATAAATACAATGCAGCACAGTACAGAATTTCGTACATTAAACGTAAAAAAAAATAGTTTATTACAGTACAATGAATATTTTTTTTTTCTTGAATAACTGTAAATCTACGATCTGCTCTCATAGAACAATGAGTAGATGTGTTGTAAGGATAAATCTTGAGTAAGTAATACCCCTTGGTATTACTCTATAAAATTTCCCATTTTGTTGAATTGATCTTGCCAGGAATGTAAAATAAATTACACAATCACATATTAAAATAAATCTGTAGGGTGTAGTCTGCATAGTCTTCTGTGTGTTCCACTGTTGTCTAGGAGATTGATGGCTTCTGGATTCTGATGATTTTCAAGTATAATGAATATATAAGTATATTTTCAAGTATGACAATGAATATAGTAATAATAATAAATAATTATGTATTAAGGCAATAATAACGTTGAAAAGTATAGTACTCACCTTGAAAAATTAAGAACAGTAATGAAGGACGATAAAAGTCTGTAATATTTGTTTGTTTAGAACGCAACAGCCTTAATTAGGCCACAATGTTCCTTCATTTCCGTATCCGTAAAATATCTATTGTAGAACAGTTTTGTTCGATACATTAAAGAGCCCTATCAAATGCCTGTTTAGCATTTACATGTAATACTCGGGCAACAGTCCATTTTATTCGCTGGTATATTCATGTTTTTTCTCGTCGTCTATAGTCTGGGTGAAGGCAGCAATGATTTGTTCATCATTTTGTTTCTCTTCCATACTGTAATCAGCATCGGCCATTATTTATCCACTTGCGTACGTTACTGAGCACATCATCCTGTAAATCTTGCAAAATTGCGGCGTATCTAGGTCTCCATTTTTTGACTTTCTTTTGGACCGGTTTTGTCTTGATTTAATTTTTTTACTATTGATGTTTGTCTGCAGTATGCGCCAGGTGTCAAGTTTCAGTAGCATAATGAGCCCATGGCAGCCGGCGATGAATCACGTATTACTGTACTACAATGGCCGATGACAGTACGGTTGTACTAAGAAAAGAGTGAGACTATGAGAGGTCGGATTAGTGAGGTTCTACTATAAAAATATTACGAAAGTATTTGCATGACGAAGGCATTGAACATAGACAATAGATGAACAACAGTCAAAGAAAATTTAAACAAAATAACAGAGATGAAATTTAACAGAGATGAAGAGGATGAGGATAGAGAATATAAACTTAAATTCGAAATACCTAAAGGATATTCTATAAATATTGATTGTCTTGATAGTTAATACAGAAAATAACTTCCTATTTATTCCTAAAATCACTGTAACAAACTCCATCACTATAGTGTAGGTCAGTAGAAATCCAAATTATATTAGAATTTAATATTTAAGTATAAATAATACAGAACTGTATTATACTGTAGCTGTAGAACTCAACTTATTTGTAACCATACGGATAAATTAGGTCAATACTATTTATCGCCCCAAAATCTAACTGAACTTAAACTTACATAACATTTGAAATGTTCTTGTTAGAATATTGAAAATAATTTTACATAACTAAAATAAGTTTCGTGTTGTAGGCATAGGCCTATAATGTAAAAAGAATTCAGATGGAAAATCAGTCATTAAACTTGTAAACATCGAAACCATAATTATTGCAATTAATTTTATAAAATCACTGTAAAAAAACTCCATCACTATAGTGTAGGTCAGTAGAAATCCAAATTATATTAGAATTTAATATTCAAGTATGAATAATACAGAACTGTAGAGCCTTGCCTTACAGTTGGCTTTGTAGAGCTTGTACTGACTGATGTTAAACATGTTATTTCAGAATCTTCAACCGAGAGAGAGTTGTTGAAAACTTGGTTGGTTTATTGCAAAAAATAAATACGTTGTTCATATAACATTTTATTTGCAGTTTACTCATCTTTAGGTATCGTGTAAAATTTCTTATGTAAACAGGCCTGCATGACAGATGTGTGATGTACTCGTATGTCATATTTTGATTCCTTCACTTTTTAATAGTTATAATGATTGTTACAGCAGTGAAAATTTAATGTGTTAACTTATAATGTGTAATAAAACAAACTAAGTACAATCCACAGAATGAGAAATAACAAATAATTACTCTAACGTAGCTCTCAAAACAAAAGTTTAGATAGATGACGAATAAAAAGAGATTTTACGCTTGCTTAATTTTACACTTTTGGAACATATGCTCCTAACAGGTTGACTCCCAAGACAATTTTTCTTAAAAAACCATTCTTATTTTATGGTTCCTTTGCTTTTTTTAATTAATTTTTTTTCAACTCTAGAGTATTGTAAGGCTTAAATTTTTTGGCGCTTTTTTTAGGTGAGAGACTGATCAGGTACTCGAGAGTAAGAAATCAAATTTACTGTGAAAGACTGATGTGTGTCTCACTGAAATTTTACTTTTATTTCTATACAATATTTTATGTATTTTATAAATAATTTACTTTGGGCTATTTTTCAATAAAAATACATAAATATCGATGATGCGTGTCTCAATCAAGCAGTTGTTCGGCAAGTGGTAAACTTGAGTACCAGTTGTCTACATAGAAGCACCGACCAGAGTCAACTTTTACAATGCAAAAAATATTGTAATATGAAAACCATAAAAAATTATAATAATAGAGATAATAATAATAATAAAACCATAATAATAAGCTATCAAGTTTCACCGACACATTTTTGACTGGATCGGATTAAATAAATCACGAACCATGACTGGGGAAATATTTTTTAAACTCAATTCTAACAGCTCAGTTTAATTATGATTCAATGCAAACGAGCATCCAATCCGTCTTACAATATTGTATTAAAAACACTATTACGTGAGAGACAGATCAGTCTCTCAAAAGTAAATTTTACAGATCTAGTGAGATCTGGCGTACACGTGTCTCATGGGAGTCAACCTGTTAAACGTACAAAATAAGAGTCCTGTTGTGATAACATCAAGGCGGGTGTTTATTTTGAGTGACCTATGCTGGAAATCAAGAACTGGAGGACTTTGTCTCAAATAAAGTTCTCTGGTGGCGTACGCTCGAGTCAGACATTGCTGAAAGTAAACACTAAGAAAAAAATAATTAAAAAATGTTATAAAGATGCAATAGTGTAGGGTTAAAATTCTGTTCTATAACCAGCCGTACCAGTTCGTACGTCAATTGCTTGCACTAGCCTATACCTAAAACGGGTGATATAATACTATTTTTATGTTTAAAGCAACGAGCGTTAACACCTGTCCTGTACAGATGTGGTTGAATGAAGCTTACGAAAAGCGGACTTGTGGTTTGGCAGTATTTTGTTGACATCAATAACAAGTATCACTTCTGTTAACAAGACCTTGCCAAAAAATTTACAGCGTAGTCGTAATTAAGAAATCGGTCTATTAGATGCGTTGCTACCAGGAGACTTTCCACCTTTCAAAATCAAAAAAAAATTTTGTTAAATTTGAAATGCAATATTCCTAGAAATATTATTAAAAAATAACCTCAAAATTAGTTCATCCTTTCTAACGAGTTCACATAACACTTTTTAATGTACTAATTGTTAATTCTGTAGCAGCCTAGCAATATTTGTTAAAATCATCGTCTTTTACTAAATGCTTATCATAAATGAAAATAATAACTTCAGTTTTTCATAATGTAGCTTTAAAGTATTGTAAAAAGTCCTTAATAATTTAAATTTATTGAAAGGATAATTCCGCGTTTCATACAATTCATTTCATTATTTTACAAACTCGCAAACCTGTTACTAAAGTATAAATGGGAAAATAATAATGTTTTGTTTGAAAACTAATTTATACGAAATATAATTTAAATTATATTATTTGTTCGGGTCAAATTCTACGACTATTCGTGCGTGGAAACTCAATAAAATATTTTTGGTCATTAACCTTACGGTTGCAATGACCCTAAACCTCTAATATACCTAAATCGATAAACGACGTGAATAAATAGCGGCCAGACGAGATACGGATTTTGCAATAAAGACCACAACCTAGTGCATCTGTAAATTTATTATTTAGATTGAAACCTAGAAGACCGGACGTATCATTTCAGTAATTTTTTTTTAAAATCTGGAGAATCAGTTAATTTATTAACTAACTAAAACTCAATGCTTTAATTAAAAAGTTTTTAACGGTGTTTGTATTTACGTACCTATTCGTAAACTTTTTAGGATGCATGCATTATATTTATATAACATCTGTACATATGTTAAGCTAGTGGTGTAATCGAATACATAAATTAGAAAAATTTGCAGTTTTTAACAATTCGGTACAATCAGGTAAATTTTTTAGACTTATGTCAATTACTAGCTTACATGTTATCTTGCAGCTAACTGACATTAATGTAGTTGAACTACTTAATAATATTAATTAATTTTTTTAATGGAGAACTTTAATCAATGTTGTGAATCATTTTCGGCGTATAACCTAAATTTACGCATTATTTCGTATCTCCTGAGTAGATGTGACCAACATGTATTTTTTTATGTGATAAATTTCAATTTAATATTATTTGCAAAGCATCTAATGAAGAAATATAAACCTTGCATTGTTATCGAAATAGAAATTCTGCATTGTCATATTTTTAAAGGTGTTTTTTACATTTGAAAAGAATAGTTTAGTAAGTAAAAGTACATTTGTAAACATTTTTCAGTGAGTTTGTTTGCTCAGTTTTCCTTTTTAATTGTTTTTAATAAAATCCACAAAGTACCTTTTACCGACTGAGAAAATCTTACTCAGAAACGTGTAAGTAACGTTTATGACGATGAAGTTTTACCTTCAATAATTTCCCCTTGATGCATACCTTTTAAATATGATCTGTAACGGAATTTTCAAAAGGGAATTGTACTTTATCCTGGAAAAATGTAGACTTCAGAACTGAAACACATTGCTCAGGCACCGTCGTACAAGGTGACTAGAAACTAACTTGCAAGTAGAATAAAGGTTAGTAAGCATGTTGTCGTGGTAAGGTCCATCATCACCGTACTCCGGATAATTTCTCTGGCACGTTCTTTGTACTAAATTTATCTCCAAGTTGTTCTGTTTTCTATTAAGTTTTTTTCAAAGCTCATACTTATTTATTTTTCTTTGTTTACATATTTTCCTCTTTTATATGTGTAGAATACATGTATGTGTTAAATATAAAAATAACTCGACATTTAAAAGAAAATAAGTTAATATTAATGATTTCTTAATATGGTTAATCTAATTTATATTGGTTAATAAACTAGGTAGTTTTAAAACTTTATATTTTCAATTAAAAAGAATATTACTTAAGTTAAGCTATTTTAACATGGTAAAATAATGTAATTAACGATATATTGTTTTCAAAACCGTGAGCCAATGTTGAATGGAAAGTTCTTCCAAGTTACGAAAAATAAAATAGGCTACAATTAGGAAAGAAAACTGTACTAAACTAATATTACAAAAATAAAACCAATTTTAAACTCTTACATTTAATAATTAAGCTGAAAAGATTAATAAAAAGAAATTTAATTAAAAAGTATAAATATAGTAGCGTATTTAAATCTACAGCAATCAGGATCGTTATACTTTATGCAACATTTATGAAATTAAATAAATACAATTGAATTATATAATGTAAACGGTAATAGTAAATGCCAGTGTTATAAATTTCCACATAAAACAATTATTAATAAATTTTACAAAGCACATACGTATTGGTTAACAGAATTTGATAACGACAGTCTGTTTCATTTTCCATCAGTATATTAAATTAAATTCTAATTGAATTTAAATTCTATCGCGCGTATATTCACTACGATTGCAATATGACTGATATGCATTATGAGTCGTATAAAGGGTAAAATTTATTATTATAGCCTATGCAGTGCAACAAATTATAATAAGCTTAATTATGGTTGAACAAACGCTAAATTTTTTGATTATAATATATTTTTAAACTTTTCTTCTTTTCATTTATTTACTTGTTTCTGCATAACAAAGTACAGCAAGTATGATGACGAACGATGGTAAACAAATGATATGAACGACTTGAAGAAGGAAATCCCTCATTACTCTTACTTCTGATAATAAGATAATGAAAACACTACGGTTCTTTAGTTAAAATTTTGTCAGGTAGTTATTTAGAAGATATTAACAGTTATATGTTAAAACCAAACTATACTCTATTTCACGTTCAGAATGCAGTACAGCTCTTCTGAGAACCCGCTGTGTTATCAGGCGTACGGAAAACATCATGCACAGCCAATACAATATTTTTCCTCCGCTGACACCATCCGAAGGTCACGGGCAAAAATATTTAGAGTTTCGCTTAACACGCTCTAATAAGCTCATTTTTAATCAAAGAATTCTGAAATAATTGCTATCGCTTCCTAATAAATCGTATTTTATTACGATATAAATGTTATTATTGTACTCTGATATTTAGATAAGATACGCTCGTACAAAGTTAGACGTTTAAATCTCGTCACAATTTTTTTTGTATAATATATGACATAAGTGTTTTATTATTTTGTTATAAAATGTAGAATTTTATCCGTAATTCGATGTATGACAAGTCGTATGTTGGACGGAAACAGAAATAATAAACTAGTTTGAAATAATTACTTTTTTCATAACAACGGCTCTTTCAAAAAGAATTATCATTGTGTTATTCCAGAAAAATAATCTCGTATGTAAATAATGTTTTTTCTTTATTTCACCAGCTAATAACTTTGTTTATCCTTTATGTAAACCTATAAAACTATAAATCATAACAATTACGACATTCTTGTCGTTATAGTCCTACGAAAAAATATTTATTATGTCCCTTGCAGAAATACTGACAATTGAAATAAATACGTCACTTCTATTTGGAGAACAGTATATTTTCATCCCAATAACTATTGACATCAGTTTAAACAATAGCTATTTTTTACTCTTAAATAATTTTAAAGACAATAAAATTGGTAAACATTCCATTACTGTAATACTTGCGTGTACCTGATCTTTAAAACGAGGATATAAATATAAATAGGAGTTTGGAAATGAGAAGGTTATGTGGCGTGGAGACGATATTTTTACTTAGTGTAGTAGCGCTCAAACTCCCATATGAAATACGCTGCTTATGGACTTTTCGTACTGCATTCTGAACGTGAAATCGACTATAGAATAATGTTCTAAATTTTTATTAATCATAGGTACGATTGTCCGGAAGTCTACCTGTCTGAGGTGTGAAAAAATCTGCAACCGGACCTCCTGTCGACCCGGGCTTCAGAAGAGTGTGAGGATGTAGGAAAATTCAAGATTAACTAGAACAACTCATCCCTGATCAGTTTCTCTAGCATCAGAGAAAAGAAAAACTAGACAGCAAGAATAGGGAGGCACAATACAACTAGAAGTTTTAAAATAAATAGTAAAAATATATAATAATTACATAGTTTTGGTATGTTATGAAAAATTTTAAGATATCATAATTAAAACTTTCTGCCCATAACGGACAGGTGGTGTGTCAAATTATTTAGTCACTCTGTTCGTTGCAGGGCTAAAATAAATAGTTCTGTTTCTTATCACATGGTCAGCCAATTAAGTGACTGAATCATTTAAGAACAGAAGAGGTAGAGGTGTAAAAGACACTAATCAGAGTTATCTCCTCTGAAAGTAATGAATTTCATTATACAGCCAGACCCTGTGGTGAATAAAGTGAAGGTGTCATTTGCAGAGTGGAAAATATGTGCTTTTCGGAGGGCCTGGCATGCTGATAAGCATACTTTTCCACTCAGTGAGGAAGGCAATGGTAAGCCACCTCACTCCTCGTTTTACTTAGTAAAACCTCTACAGGTTCAAACCAGCCTTTCGGCTGATGACCTAAACAACAATTAAAACTTGATGGAAAATCGGCATACAGAAATCATAATTTGTGTTCAAATCTGGCAGACAATAGAAAATTAACAATCAAATAACATATAATGCAATAGATCTTACCTCTTCGTTTCTCTAAAATTCTATGTTAAACTGGATCACTAGTCTGCTCTTTTTATCTAACAGTGACAACTTCGACTGTCTACTCACAGGAACCTCATGGGCACTTCTGATGTCCGTCTCGGCACACTTAGCCTGGTAGTGTCGCTCAAGTGCAACGCTCCATGAACGTAACTCAGACTCTGAAGCCCGTCCAATAATGAGAGAGCATTAATAATGAGAGGGTTAATGAGAGGGCATCCTCATAGCCATAAAATTTTCTCCCAGATCTACGTTCCAACTTATGAATCAGTCTCTTAAGCACACTCTCCAGTTCCTTTTCAGTGACGGCTCTTCTATAATTTCAGACCGTCTAACAATATTCGAGGACAGAACGCACAAGGCTCTTATAAGCACTGTCTAAATACTGTCTTTTTAATTTTTAAATCAAGACTAATCTTATAATTAATCTAATCTTATTAAGGTTTATAATATCACGTCTTTCAAAAATTGTTATTAAAAGTTTTAATAATTTTCAACAAGTAACAAACACAGAAAACTTTTTTCAACCTATTCAAAATCAGAAAATATCATTACCTAGGAATATACTACAGATATTGTACCTGAGAGAAAAAATACTAATGCACATAAAATGGAAAGCAACGTTGATTAAAATAAATTCATATAAATCATTTTTAGTTTTAATTTACCATTTCACTTCTACGAAGTAACTTCTAGCTAAAGAATTATGAAGAAATTATTCAGTAAAATAATTTTCCTATTCTATTTTTCGTATTTCCAGAGAGCAAATTTGAATTTTCTTATAGTAAACAAGCTTTTGTAATAATTAACTTACAATTTCATCAGGTATCAATATTAGTTTCCTTTGGTTAAATACCTACCTATTTCAATTGCATACATTATTATTATTGAATGTTCTTATTTACTTTTAAGTTTATATTTGCATTCTATGCCAACAGAATTACTTTATAAGTTTTTGAAACATTTTCAAAATGTTATTAAATTAAGTGTTTATCCAGAGAGCAGCCAGTAAGTAGGTAGAGACCACCTTCGGGAATTGAACCCGGAAAGCTTTGGTTGCTAACATTGTTACCAACTAAATATTCCGCGGGAACTATTTTGTATTATATAGATTGTTTGAGTATTTTTATTACTCTTCCTGTACATTAACAAAACGTTTAACTCATATATATATTCCTATGTCTTTTTCACAACGGTAAGCCTATAAAGGTAATTCGTTTAAAAAAGAGAAAGTTAAAATTAAGAAAGTATAATTTTTTACGAGAAGCTCTATTTTTTTTATCTAATTAGTCACCAAATTAAATTAACAAAATATACGTTAACGAACATTCTCAAATTTATAAACAGTGACAAAGATGGCCTAAACAAAGCGTATTACATTTAACAGTGAACACCGTGAGACCAACAGTAAAAGGGAGCAAATGAGCTCACTAGAGCAACGGAGAACTAAAGAGAGAATGAACGATGAGAAAGAAAGGCAGGATTAAAAACGCGAATTCGCGTCTGTCTGTCTTTTTTTCTTTTTTTGTTTCAGATTGTTATTACATAATTAAAAGTTACTTTTCATTAATAAGGTTAAAAACTTGGACTCCCAACGTTCTTACAGATCTAACAAAACAAGACTTAATTGTAGTGCGTACGGTATAATGGAATTTTAGTCGATAAGTTGAGTAAAGTGGGAAAGTTTAAGTTGAGCTGGTAAACCTCATGTTTCCTTTTTAGAGTTTGGTATTTAATGGGGGAAATGGAAGCGGTGATGTTGATGTAGTTCCCGGGTCGGTATTTTGAGTTATCTAGGGTTGAGGGCGTACGATGGGAGAAGCAAGAACCTAATCCCATAATGTACTGATGCTGATGTGAATCAGGTTTTGTTTTACCTAACCACATCATGTCTGCTACCTAATGTGACGATTACAGAGGGAGAGCGAAAAGTGAACTCTTAACGCGTAGGAACGCGATCATGAAACAGGATTATTAATTTTCAAAATATTATTTTGAACAGAAATTTAGAAGCCTAAATATTGTTACTTTTACACACCTGTTAATTCCCTTAATAAATATTTACTTGTGTGATAGTATGAATGTTGTAGAAAAACTAAAAGTCAATACTCAATATAAAATAAATCAAGAGATTAAAGTGATCGGATTTTTCCTTTTTTTACATATTGATTAGATCGTTCCTTTACACTGCTGCCAACTCAAGCCATCATTTAAGGATTAATATACAACGTATAAACAACTACCTTTTACAGTATATTGCGCGATTTTTGACCATAAAATTACTAATTACATTTACTGCAGAACAAGATAAAATTCTTAATCACTTAGTTAAAATTTCCTGATAGATATCTTAATTAGGATGTTCTTCAGCTTGTTTATCTTATTATTCTGAAAAATCGCAGATAAAACACTTGAAATTTTCTTAGAAGTTATCAAACACATGAACTATGATTCAATCTATTTCTTTCAGAACGTTAATTTTACAAGCATTAGAAATTGTTAACTTTAATTTGTTTTACCGTCTAAGCAATTCTCCTAATGGATAAAAAAGGTATACGAAAAAAGTAATTGGAGACAGTTATAACAAAAAGTAATTTCTTTGTAAAACCAAAAATGATTTAGTGAATAAATAGGCCCCTGCAATTTTATAATTTTACTTTTCGTTGAAGAACGTTCAAAAACAAGTTTCATATTACTGTTGCAAGGTTTTTAAGACCTGATTGATTTAGGATGTGATTTCTCTCCTTATTATACATTTTATTTGTATTGGTTGTTTAAGATACCAGATTTACTGTATCTCAAGTTCCAAGTATTTTAGAAGAATTAATAATGATCGTTAATTATAATTATTATTATAAATTGTTTTTAAATTATTATTAGAATTAATAATGATCGTTATAAATAATAATAATGATTATTATTATTATTAATTATTAAATTTTCGTACATGTCATTAGGTAATTTAATTTTTTTAATATTTTAAAAACGTTAATACAAAAATTAACGAAAGTTACATTACAATGAAGGTGGTCGTCGCTTAAAATATTGTTTCTGTTGTCATTAATTTGTTGTCTCTTTTTCAAATATTTTTACACTCGTCCTAAAAAAACTTATTAAAATTGCCTAGTAAAGTATAAATCTTATATATCTTCATGGTAGATCAGATAAGGTATATGTACCATAGGACACATTTTATTAACAGTATGATAATCATTACCCTTCTATGGCACTTGCAATTTTATCTTCAGGTGTAAAAAACGCTTCATGTTAACTTTTTATTATGGGGACGCCCCCCCAACGTGTCTGAAAACTAAATACATACACTTAAACGACTACACATAACAATACAGCATTACTTTTTCCATCAGTACTGCTCTTCTGCAGGAAAAACATAACAATAGAACGCTCTTACAGCCTACTTTTTACAACAATTCAATCTCCCACTACTTAATTTATTCAAACCTTAGGACTATTGAGACCCACATCGAAGGGTGCTTGAAGTATTGGACTACGAGTCATTGCCAGTTATGGTACATCACCCAAGGGCCTTCTGAAATATTTTTTACGGGATATCGGGTAACATGTGAAGAGTGTCTGCCTTACCTCGCATACAGAGCTCTTCCCAGATGGACAAGGTAAATCCTTAGAAACTCCTGAAAATTGCTTTCATGATGATTTCTTCCGGTAAAATGAAGATGGGTAGTACAGCAAAAAGGGTTACATTTTACTAGCGCTGTTCCCGTGGTGGTTTTTCTTCTTTAGATACCTTGTTCTTTGAGAAAATTGGCTACCATTACGACCACTTTCGTTCTGTCAAATGCTTGATGAAGACTAACTGATCTTACACCATATAATCCCGGATATTCTTGCACCACGATGTCCCTAAGTCAACATGGAACAAGCATAAAGTAACTGAAGAAAATATGTCAATCGTCATTAAAATGATACGGTTTAGCGGTTGGAACGCTACTACATTAGCGAACATTTAAGAAGGGTTTACAAGAAGGGCTGCTCGAGGCTGGATCTAATACATAACGAGGAAATTAGATCTGAGTTAAGTGCACTTAGCTTGAATGAAAATGTGAAGTACCGGAATCAATGGAGGCAACATTTGGAACGGATCAGAGAAGAAAATACCTTTAAAAGTGACGGAATATGTTCTAGTTGGAAGAAGGGAGGTGGGAAGACCTCGAAGAAGATGGCAGTAGTCGAGATGTACGGGTTGGAATGTCCCGAATTGTGTAGACGTTAAGGATGGTTTGAGTTCGGAACAGGCCTTGATAGTCCTTAATCCTATAAAATGTAAAATGTTAGTTAAATGTTATCCTATGTAAAATGTCAGTTAGTCCTTGATAGTAAGACGAAGAAGACTTTTAAGTTAGTACTATGTTAAATAACTTAATAGATTCGGATCAGAATAATTTATCCTTTTTATTTCAAGTAGGCTATATCAGTTATGGGCTTATATTTTTTTTTTATCAGGCGCCAAACTTCTTGCATATGACAGTTGTAAATGTTCTTGAAAAAATTTTCTCCTTCAATGCATCGCTAACTACAGTAGCAATTAAATTTTGTTTAGAAACATTATTTTTATTTCTTGAGAGAAAATTTTAATATTTCCTTTGTTACAAGAAGTAAAATTACTTATGTAGAGAATTTAGAGTTAATTTACAATAGTGAAAGTTTTAGTTTTAAAATTTTTAGCGTCTAGTTTGTAGATAAATGAAGTGATAGAGAGATGTTTATTTAAAAATGTATTCCTTACGTACAATCTGAAGCTATTGTTGTAGAAATATGAAAGTCATATTTAAGAACGCCTTCTGCTCTCTCATTAAACTTTCCACAACTTCATTATTTTCAAGATGCTCAAAGAAAATTTAATAACAACACCGTTGTGTGTGTATTAACGTTAAACCACTAGTAGTATTTTATGTTATACCTAAGTTTTGGTGCAGCTTACTGCAATCTGGTGTTCAGTGATTCGAAACACTTTTGTAATTACTTCTAATTGAATGTTGTCCTGATTAAATGCGTTATTAAATTTCCATACCATAACGCTCGTTACGTTTATTTAAGGACTGCTAGAGTATTACATAATTTTTATTAAAAAATGTTACATTAATTAACAGTATCGTAGGAACTTTCTTGTTATTTTGTTTGTTAAAAACCAAATTAATCGAGGAAAGTAACAAAAAATAAATGTATGGAATATTACAAATATAAACTACAGTCAACATTCCTCTAGTAAAATGATTCTTCATCCCTACAATCTTAATGCAAATTTTAAAAAAATAAATAATTTCTATGAGTTATTGGGACAATATTAGCAATTGAGATTTTTTTAGTGCCTAGAATTCATTAGTGTACTAAATGAGAATAGATGTGAATGAATGAAAGATATCTGTAATTGAACATTCTCCGTAATAACTTATTCAACTCAAGTTTTCGAGGTCGGGGAATGGACTAGAAAAGGTTCCAGTTCAATATTTCTAAAAGTTAAGAATTCGGTTGTCATAATGGAAAGTCATTTCTCATGAGGTAATTTTTGTAGATTCTATTTTTGGAAGGTTATGACCAGCATAATACCAAGTTTTAACTTTGTATGAGTGTAGAATTCTCTCTAGCCTTTTGTTACTTTTATTTATGCCGTTTTCCTTCACTTATTTTTTTATGTCACCCGGCGTAGTAACTTATTACTGTTCTTATTTGATTGTAACGCTTTATTTATTTTTACTTCTTAGAATCCATCGTTGCTTAACAATTAAAGAAAGAAAGTCTCAGGTTTAAAATCAATCAGTAATTATTTACTTAGTGTTACTTTCTGTTTCCAGTTCGTCGATCATACAAAAAAATCATCCTAAATTGTTCTCATACGCTTTAATAGTTTGTAACGGAATCGCTCTAATGATAAATACCTAGTGCCTCTTCTCTAATATAATATCTGTACACTTCAGTTTTTTCTTTCGACAGTAACTAAGATTCTGTGATCAATTCATTTAACTCTACAATTTTCGCAAGCGTTGTCGGCGATCTTGGTAATTTTTGCGTTGTTTCGAGAAATGTATCATTCAAAGATTTTTTTTATTCACATGGATTTGTTAGAAAAGAAATTATTGCATGGTCCCCACCTTCAAGTTTTTACTTAAGAATTCCATGCAACACCATATTAAATACCTTTGCTCACAACCAATAATTTAGATGATTCAACTACAGACTTATCACAACTTCTACCTTCGCAAAAACTACATTGGTTTAATGTCATGAGCTTGTTTTCTCCAGGTAATATTTTAATTTAACTGAAATACTTTAATATTTAAACCAACTGTCTGTCATTTAGCGTTTTGTCGCCCACCAACCTCACTCTGCAACCTTCGATCTCTCCTTTCCAACTAACTGTCTTTACTCCTTTATCTTCCCTTTTCAACTCGCTTCCTTTCTAATTACCACCAAGAATCCTCAAATCTAACACATGTTACACATATAGATACCCGTAAGCCAATGACAAATGTTTGACCATTCCTCTGCCTGGATATGTTCAAATATCAAAGGCTCAACAGGGTTCCTTCCTGTCTTTTCCCTCACGGGACAATCTACTAATTTTTAATTTATTTTCTTATAACAATTCTTAATTGTTTAGTTCCCGTGAGAACTCTTTTAAAATTTCTACTCCCCTTACGATCTTCACACCCACATTCCTTAATTAGTTCAAGTAAATGACACCATTCAAGTTAATTTATGTTACTCTTCTGAGATTTATGTATCTAGCAAATTAGGCATGTCTCAGCACACACACGCACACAAAAATATGAAGTGTCATGTGGGTTAACAGCTTTTTTATGCCGTTCATGCCTCATTTTGTCAAATACTCGTATGTCATTGTTTTATATAACAGGAACAAATAAAACTTTACATGTTAAAAACGAATAAAATGACAGAAGTTAATTTTTTAAAAATATGTTTGCATAGGCCTACGCTTCAGTTTAGTAAAAGATATAAGATTTTAGTAATAAGTGTTTAATGGTATGTACATGAAAAAGTAGCTGTATTTATAATTGAAGTGTCTAACAAATTGCTTTACTCGTCAAATTAATAGTTCATTTCAAAGTTAAACAAAAAGGTAATTGTTTAATAAAGTTTAACCGTTACGATGTTTTTAATCAATTAACGTAATTTAAAACCACAACATTATTACAGTATTAATTTATTAACCAATGCTATCAATTAACTTATCAACCAATAATATCATAGTTAATTAATTATTTATTATTGCATGCTTTAATATAATCAAGCTAAATAACATTGAGTAAAGTAATTTATCTACTTAATTTCTAACGTGAACTTTACTTTACTAAGTGTATATTTTATCAATTCACTAGTATTTTATGGCTTCTAAGTATCACTGCAAAGAATGGGACTACTGAAATAAGTTCATCAGATTACCTTGTAGTCACAGAACATTAGGTGTAACGGAGAGGATGGAGAAATATGTTTTCAAAACAACTGAAATCTATCAACAAAGTTAGAGACTACTAGTCTAAGTTCATTAGAGAATACCTAACGAAACATCTTCAGAGATATTCTTCCTATGAGCACGATTAAAGCAAGGCTAAATTATTCATTCTTCTTCGTTCACTAGTTTTTACAAAAAGGCTGTTTTCAACTACTCTTCGTCCATTCATGATTCAATTAAATTATGATTTATTACTTTATTTTGCCCTACATATAAAATATAGTGAAGGAAATTATTGTTTTCATGTCGATTTTTCAAAATCGAAGTTTTACATAAAATTATTTTCAACCGTCGGTTACTTCTTTCAAGAAAGCAACAGACGTATTAAGATTTAACTAAAATAAGTATGTCGGTGTATACCCTGAAAAACTTACCTTTAGTTTCAAAATTACATCATGCAGCGTGCGCAGTTCTCCAAATCTGCGCGCATCTCTATATAATTTTAAAATATTATTTTTTATTAAACATGTTTTTTTATCTCCGTACATAAAGATATTTCTAAAAGAAGACAAATTTATAATTTTCAATTTGATAATAAAAAGACAAGTTGAAAAAGTATCTTAAGCTTAACCGATTAAACGGCGAAAGGTGCGTAAACGAACGTCTAAGTTGAACGTTTTTAGTTGTAATTTTGTCTGCATTTATATAATTTTTTACGTCATTTTACAGTTGGTACTTATTTTTGGACCAGTGTCCATTATAAAGTAACTTTTTGTGCCAGTTTTAAATTATATTTACAGTTCTACTTTAATTTGAAAAATCAGCTTTTTATGTAGTCACACACCGGCTTTTAAAAAGGAAGATCCTGAACTCTATAAATTTGTTATCGGTTATTTGGTTGTAAAAAATTTGCTGTGAGTCACAAAGAATATGAAAATAATTTAAATATTTTGTTGAATTCCAACACTTGAAAAAAATTGTTCGTTTACGCACCTTTGGCCAGTAGTGAAGAGTCACCAGAACATTACGTTAGTTAGCGTCGCAATACGCGTTGTCGTCGTCGTCGTTGTTGTTATTATTATTTTTCAACCACGTGTAGTTTATTTTTAGACGGAAATAATATTTGTAATGTTCATTCGTTTGTTAGTCATTGTCGATAGTGTATTGTAAAAGTTTACTCCACAAACTCATATGTAGCCTACTGAAGCAAAGATGGAGATAAAGGTGCTGAAATAGCACAAACTTCAATGAGCCGAAATACGTTTAGACAAATAAAACTAAATTATAATTTCTAACAACAAATTATTAGACAAGGAGGATACATTTTCAAAACTCCGGCCATTCGTTGATGCAATCAATGACTCAAAATGCAGTTTGTTTAGCCTTTATTTTTGCACCATATATCTATTGATGAAAGAATGGTGCCGTATTTTGGTAGGCATTCACCCAAAATATTTTTAAAAGGAAAACTAAGAAGGTTTGGCTTCAAACTGTAGTGTCTTTGTTCTATTGAAAGTTCAAAAAAATTATAGGAGTCATTTGACTTTGCATTTGCCACACGGACAGAAACTGCTGTAGTTCGATGATGCTATAGTGATAGTTGCCAGTATCTATACAGACATTAACCCTCCATCAACCACAAAAATTTATAGCCGCAAAGAAAAAAAGGTAATTGTAGTTAATCAGCCGGTAATGATAAATGTATTCGTAAAATATGGTTAGAGTAATACGGTAATATCACGAAAATCTCCAGACCCTAGCCGGGAATCAAAGCCGAGGCTCCGGGTTGTAGGCTAGCGTGCTACCAATACACCACAGAGTAGTTTTTTTATTCCCAAAATTAATATTCTATTTCAATAAATAATAATAATAATAATAATATTAATAATAATAATAGCAGCTGAAGTATTGTCAAATCAATGTTTGCTAAACAACACTATTTTATTCTAATGGATAAATTGCACTCGTTTTGGCAATGGTGCGTAAACAAACCTTTTTTTCTGCCATATTAAATTATTTCTTTACAATTTATGTTTCTGAGTTCACATATGTTATTTGATGTTAAATAAATAACATTAAAAAAAGTTGTTTTATTTTATCTTTGGCAGGCAATGGGTTAATCCCCACTAGCATACGTACGATATGTATTGGTGTGTCTGTATTACCCATGACTTTTAATGTACTACAACGTAATACTCCAACCAGTCTGAATGTATAAGGATGGTAAAGTAGCCAGATTTATAGCAAAGAAAAGCCGTCGATCGTTTCACAAACACAGCGGCTTTAAAAAAATTATTCTTGGGGCTTATTTTAAATTCCGAAGTATTCAATAAAACATTACACGACAACTTGTGCGTTTCTGACATCAGTTACATATTTCTAAGATTGTACCATAGGTTTAGCGACAGACTGCAGAACCATAATAACCTCTTACTACGCAATCTAATTTCACCCAATTTACCAAGAACGCACCAAAACGACTGTAATGGCAATGGAAAAAAAACAAATGATAAATTAAAATTACATTAATCTTAAAAAAGTTAAATTCAGAGTTTAAGTTTAATACAAAAAGTTAATTTACTGAAGCATTCAGTGGAGCCCTTCTCTAGATCAGTAACGTCGTTTTTAAAAAATGCATAATAATTCAATTCATTTTATTTTCGTTTTCTACAAAGATAATTTCCGTCAGACCTGGGTCTGTCGACAGAAATATACAAAAGTAAATTCACAAAATAAACAATAAAATTAAAAATACAAAAATTCAATAACACAGATTGTTAACAATAAAATTAAAAGTAGAAGTTACAATAAAAAAAGCCTGCTTATCTTATAACAATATTAATGAAGTGCAAAAATAATATATCTAATACATATAATATCATAGTTTTTAAATATAATTGAGTTATAATAATAGTAATAATAATAATAATAATAATAATAATAATAATAATAATAATAATAAAATAGTAGGATTTCTTTTCTAGTTATTATTCTACAGTTTAAAAATTAAAATAAATTAGTTATGAGTTGTTATCTACGGATGTTTGTGTTTTTCTCAAAATAATTTGATAAACGATAATATGTGGCCATCTCTGTGATCCAGTGGTTTCAGCGCTGAGCTACTCTGAACAGCAAAGTGGAAGATCCGAGCTGTAGTTGTACCATAACTATTTTACTAATAATCATAGAAGTTAAGGTGACTTTACATAAACTAAAAATTATGTAATTTTTCTCCCATACTTTTTTGTAGTACAAACAACTAAACTAATTTGCTACGTTTAATAACTTAGATAACACAAAAATTATTCGGAAAGTAAAATCTACATAAATAAAATTGTGATTTTGTCTGTACAATTTTTCAAAATGCCCCAAATTTTGGTTTTACGCCAGATTTACTAAGTAAACACTGAAAATACGTTCAGCTGAATTTTTGTCTGTTTGTATGTTACGTCATCACGCAAGAACCGCTAAACCAAATTCAATAAATTTCGGTATTTAGGTTCTGCACATAATCGAAATGAAAATAGGCTATAATTTGTTTTAATATCTCAAAGGGGGAGAGTTTAGAGTGAGGGGTAAACAAAAAGTACAAATATCTCCGTTAAAAGTCAATGTATCAAAAAATGTTATATAATCAAAATTACGAAACGTTTAAATAGCCTACAAATAAGTTTGATTATAAAAAAAATTCATTTTCATGCATAATAAAGGCGATATTACCAATTTTATAATAATAAACGTAGCAATATTTTAGAAAACAAAATTATCTTAACAATAAACATAGGCCTTCGCGTTTAGTTACCTACCCAACCCCTCCTTCCACCTATACCCTACCACACAAGACACACCCGTTCTCGGTCACATTGTCAAAAACGAATGAAAATCATCTTAGTAGTTAACCATCGTGGAGTGTTCCTATTGTGATTTACCTTTCATTTAACGGTATCATAACAGAAATTTTTATTCCTCAGTAGCCAATAATTCAATTTCCTACAGTTACATTACACACACAGATTTCTGTGAGTAAATCTTCAAAACATAATTTTTCATTGCTCAATATAATAGTAAATTTATTTATTTATGTAAAACAATATAAATTAATTTTTGTGAAAATATTTTGATGATTCTGCATTTTGATGAATTGATATTTTGTTGAATCTGTTTAGGTTTCGCTCACTTAAATACGCGAAACCACCAGAAAACAAAACTAGCTGTTTAGTTTCCAGCCTCTATTAACAATTGCATTACTGTTGTACATATTGCGATTCGATTCTTTCAGTGTTACCTTATTTTAATCCTTTTATTGTTATAGGATTTTGAAGTTAGTATCCTTACTTACTTAGTATTCTTACGTACTTAGTATTCTTACTTAGTTCGTTCTTTACTTATAGATATCTCTTATCTCCGTACGCTATGTTTTTCTCTTATTTCGAAGATAATTATGCCTTTGCGGTAAAGGTCATGCTTGACCAAAGTTACAAGACGTGCCAAAATTATAAAATAAACGGGGCTAACGAGAGCCAGGAAGCTACTACATCACAGCTAAAAACAAATCGAGAGAGGCTGTCATACCCGACAAATTGAACCCGTAGAACAATGTGAACAACGACTGGTATCTCAACGAGTCCACCAGGCTTCTGTCCGTAGAAGTGAGTGCTCTGAAGCCCGTTCTAGTTAACTTGAAGGCTGACAGGGAGAGACACTCACAACTGTACAAGGCCGAGTCTGTTGAAAAACATGAGCTACGATTAGCGTCTCAACAGGTCCGACAGGCTTCTTTTTGCAGAAGTGAGTGCTCTGAAGACACTCGCAATTTCGCAAGCCCGAGTCTGCTGATGAACGTAAGCTACGGTTAGCGACTCAAGAGATCATTGAGATATATTATTATATCTCAGAAAAAGCTAATTAACATTCACTTAAGTATTCAATATTGTTGGAAACTAAAAATTAACTATGCTTCTGAAAATAATAAGCGCTGCTTATCTTGATTTAAAAATACCAAGATCTCGCTTTTATGTTACGTCCAACTATTTTCTTTCATTAATAATAATTCTGACGTTAAAAGGAGGTAGATAACAATGTATGATTAAAGAATATCTGACCTGACAGGTTTCGAACTCGGTACACCAACAGACTGTCCACAGCACCAAGAGAACCGTTCAAAGAACGGGCATTTTAGCTAGCTCTATTAGCTAATAAATCCTTGTTTTAACATGTTGTAAAAACTAAGATTAGGTATCAATAAACAAATATTTTCTTTTTCAAATTAATTATTACACTTAAATTTAATATCACATGCCGAATTATTTTCCTGTTATAACAAAGTCTTTATAAAAATGTTGTATACCTTTTAGAACAATTTTATTTGTTTACATTTGAGAATTGTAAACAATACATTACAAATAAATACTACAGAGAACCAAACTTTAATTAAATTTAAAATAACATAAAATAAATTACGAAGTACTTTCAGTCAACAATGAAACAGATACAGTCGTAAATTTATTATAAACAACATCGATAAACATCCAGTACATATTACAAGAACACGATCAACATTACGAAAAATTACTTTTGCTATTTTGTATAAATTAAGTTTTATTTCCTTCTAATTTCGAATGTTATTTCCTCATAGCTCGAGGACAGAATAAAACTCTTCTTTGATATCTGATTCGTATTTCATCTAATTATATTACAGTATTATTGAATTTCCCAAACTCCGAGAGTGTGCTTATTCCGGCGTAAGGATAAAACTTTTGAGAAATAAGTAAACATAACACCAAATTGAAAAAGATAAGAACAATTATTGATATAGCCTACTTAAATAACAAACTTAAGCAAATTTACTGATTTCTTTCTCGTCAGTCTAAATTTTATCATTGGGCATTAAAATGCTAACTTATAAGGCTTTACTGGAACCAACATGAACGTATGACACTCAGATTTACGGTTCAGCAAAGATTCTGATAAAATAATTTGAATACAGAAACTCCAATCCAAATTTTGTAGATTAATTACTAATACTCTGTTTTACGTATCAAACAAAACTTTATACGACGTCCTCCATGTATCTTACATCAACAAAACCTTTCTCAAGTTATAACGGCGATTTTAAGATAAACTGAACTAAACAAAACTCGTTGATTTGGTAGCAAATTCTAATTATTTGGATAGAATTAGTTTTCAATGAGAACTTAAACGACGCTACCCAGGAGAAGAGATGTAATGTAGTCTTTAAACATCCATTTACAATTTGTGATGAATAATTAAATTCAAATTAAGTACTGACTGGCTCCGTTGCGTAGTGACTAGAGCGCTAGCCTACAAAGCGCAAAGCGAAAGTTCCGGGATTCGATTCCTGGCTAGGGTCTGAAAATTTTAACATAATAAAAACCCACCGTTACGGTACCAAAACCCGCAGTAGTCGCTAATGAACAAGCTGTCAATGCCGTTTTCATTTAGGCCACACAAGGCTACATAAGTTCATTAAAGAAGAAACAACTTACCTATTTCAATTTTTGTTGCGTTGGAGTTCTTTTTCGGATATTTGTTTCCGTGATTCTTCTCCAGGATTCCTTCAATCTTCCTGATCTCTTCTGGCGTTCTTCGTCGGAATACACGATTTCCTGTCGTTTGGTCGGTCTCGTCTGTTCAACCCTTGTGTGTTGTTCAGTTTGTGGTAATTTCCGGATTTTCCTTTCAGGTCCTTAAGTGAGATATGGATTTCATTCATGTCGTGTTCAATTTCTTTGATCCAGTGAGGCTGAGATATTATGATTAGGAAAAAGTTGATGATTTTTGAGAAGATTCTAGTAGAGTCACTTCTCAAGAGATGGCCAAAGAAAGAAAAATTACCATTTTTCTCATCTGGTCTGCTAGAGGTTCTGAATTTCTGTAGACTTTTTCGTTCAAGACGGGCTTCTAGATCCCGCCAGAAACATCTCTTGTTCAGGCATTTTCTGATGATCCCGATGCTACTTTATAAATAAACTAAAAAATATTAATAGTAAATACAACAGAATAAGGAAAAAAAGGATATCTTTTTTTTGGACATCTTATCAGAACACCTAAAGATAGAATTTTAAACAAGATGATGAAAACTTTTTCCAATGGTAACATCAGGAGCATGGATGCGAAATGTCAAAGAAAACATGATCAAACTCGGATTAACTTTCGATGATTTAAAAAAAACTACAGAAAAATTAAAAATCTTAAGAAGTAAGGAAAGTAGATTTGAAACAAAATTAGACGACAGAACAAACCCAAGCGGGAAGAAACCGGTCGTTTCAGAGGAAGTTCGGCAAACAAGATCAGCCTGAATGAGGGCATAATGGTAAAATATCAAGCTAAAGAACATGAAAAGAAAGACGCTTTCTAAATTTGACTAAAGTGATCCATTGAGGCCATAAAAGACAAAAAAAATATATAAAAAAATACATTAACATAAAATGTATTTTTGTTTGAATTATCATTATTATGCTGTAAGTAAATTAGTCATTTTTGTGCTTTTATTATCTGCTTTACTGGTTGCAGTGACCGTTGTAATAATAAAATTAAAGTAACAAAGATGTAATTGCTACCTTTAAAACGTAGAAAAATTGCTTAATCCTGTATTTTCTTCGTATACGGTTACAGAATCGAATAGGTGGTTTTACGAAAAACATTCTTGTACTTGTAGTTATAAGCCAGAAGTATATTATACCTTCTACATGTACTTTTTTTATTGAATAATAATTGCATGTAAAATTGATATAAATGCGACAGTTCTCGCTGGCTAACTGATTGGCTAACTCACTGTTATACTCATCACTTATTCTCTAACTTCCCAGACAGAGAGCTGAAATTAGGCATATTTGTTCCTCAGGGATTGGACAAAAACTAAATTATTTACATTTCGACCACTTATCCCTAGGAGATACATAGGGGATGACCATCTAAAAGTTGTACATATTATGCCTTTACTTTACCGAACAGCTACAGTTCTGAAAGTCAGCTCATATAATTATGTTCTAGACAAAAACAAACAATTTTAATTGCGGCTTGCGCCTGAGGGGTAAAATAGGATAACTTCCATACAGAAATAAATTATTATGTCTATACCTTTTAACAGATACTGTTCATAACTCAGCATGTGCTCGAGTATTTTAATATTATTGGTAATTTTTTCTCACTCAGCGACGCCGGCATAACAAATTTTAATGTTACCTCTCCAAGACTAAAAATAAGGGCGCACCGCGTAAGAAACAATTTCTATTAAGATTCAACTATACAGCAGGCTCGTTTTCGTCCTTCTATGACTCATCAGTTAGAACTCGTGCATTTTGCTGAGAACCGCGGAACAGACATGCGCACTAGCAGCCAAACGTTCCGTTCCTCGTCTTTTCCATCATGTACAATCACGTAGGCATACGTAAACAACCTGTACTGAATCATGCACAATATCAGTATTTACAAAACCCCTTGATTGTTTCCAAAGTTGACTGACTGACACTCATGATGCCATTTTCGTAATAGCGTCTGTTTCTAAAAACAATTGTGGTAGCTTACTTAAGCATATTGTATGAAGGTTATACCTAGTGCACAATTTTAAACTGTACTTGGTTTAACGTTTGTAATACTTTTCTTTGGATGTGATATTTTCGTCGAATAGTGTAGTCTATTTGGTATTTATAGCTATACTTGTGAAATAATGCGTATATTAATCACTATAAATCTGTATAACTATTACAATATTATGTTATACTTCAGGTACAATAACACAAAAATGTAACTAATATAAATTATAAAATTACTAATAAGTTCCCCGTAACCAATAAATCCAAGTAACGGTCTAGTTTAGCACGAGCCATACTGTACTGCATGCAGCGGTGTGACTCGCAATGTCTGTTTCACGGGAAAATTCTCTCAGCAAAATGTATAAGCTATACCAATAGGTCTGTGTTTACATGTGCGTAGGTACATTCTAACACAGACGCGTTTTCTCCTACACATCCTTTCTCCCCACCACTCTAAAACTGGTTATTAGAATCTCTATCTACATGTTGAGGGAGAGAGTTAGTCCGAAAATACATACTCACCCTCTCTCCAAGGCTAGTCCTAACGTAATGCAGTATTGTATAGATGCAGATGTAACCTTTACGATTGATTTAAAAACACAGCATTATTATCAATAAATGAATCTATAAGGTTTTACTAAGTAAAAACGAGGAGTGAGGTGATTTACTATTGCCTTCCTCACTGAGTTGAAATTGTGTGCTTGTTACATGCCAGGCCCTCTGAAAAGTACTTACTTTCCACTCTGCATACGACACCTTCACTTCATTCACTACAGGGTCTGGCTGTATAGTAAAATTCATTACTCTCAGAGGTGACACTCTGACTAGTGTCTTTTACAACTCTTCCTCTTCTGTTCTTAAATAGTTCAGTCATTAAATTGGCTGACCATGTTGATAGAAAACAGAACTATATTTTGTAGCCCTGGAACTAGCATATCGAGTGCAATTAATTTAGCACTCCATCTGCCCGTGATGAACAAAAGAAAATCTAATATATAAAAAATAAATAAATGAAAAATATTTGTTATATATAAAACATTCAAAAAGTATTTTAAATTTATATAAGTTTCACATAGAAACCTGATTATAATAGATGATGTCCTTTGTGAAAAACGTATATAATAAAAAATACAATGCTAAAATGTATAACGAACTGTCGCAAATGAACTTGACCTGAACTCCATTCAATTGAAACTCCCCCTCTATCGGATCTGCCATTCAAACTTTTCAGTCAAACTGCCCTCTTTATAAATCAAGGGGATATGTATCCCTGGTGCTGATATAGTCCAATAGAATTATTTCTTGATTCAAGACTTCGTATGGCACATGTAAAAATATTTTACAAATTTCTGGAGTTCTACAAGTTTCGGCAATTTTGCTATGATCTTCAAGGGAACATTAATTCTAAATTAATGAACTTTTTTAACAGTTAACGAACGGTTTGTGTATATTTACTTTTCAACTTAAATAACCGTTAACACAGTAATTAAAATTTTATTACATCAGTCGGCACAATAATTTTAAATTAATGTTTTAACGGAGACTTGGATTAAGATTAGCAGAGGCTTGGGTTAGCTTTATTCAATATGCAGTTCAAATTAAATTACGCTTAATAAAAACAAATAAATAATAATTCAACTTAATATTATTCATTAAATAATCTTAATAATTTACTTGTGAAAAGGCTTACTGTAGTAACTAACTGCGGGAGTCCTACTAATGAGTGTGTCCTCCCTTAACGTGTAACGTCATTTTTTAAAATATATATTATACTACACATTTTTACTGGTTGTGCAAAACCGCACAGATTTAAACAAAAAAAAAGTGAAAAAAAATGTTTAACGGTAAAAAGTTTAATAATAAACTACTATTACAATTATTTTTAACGGTTTTATTTAAGAAATACTGTTTTCTCCATTTATTTAAAATATATTACAATTTTTAGCTACATAATTAGAAACACTAACTATTATTATACAAGAGCAATATAAGTAAAAAACAAATATACTAAAATACACCTGCCCATAACAGACCGGTGGAGTGTCAAATTATTTACCCTCAGTCTGTTCGTTGCAGGGCTAAAATAAATAGTTATGTTTCTTATTACATGGTCAGCCAATTAAATGACTGAATAATTTAAGAAAGTACCTCACCTGAAAGTAATGAATTTCATTATACAGCCAGAACATGTGGAGAATCAAGTAAAGGTGTCATTTGCAGAGTAGAAAATATGTGCTTTTCAGAGGGCCCGGCATGCTGATAGGCATACTTTTCCACTCAGTGAGGAAGGCTTTGGTAAGCCACCTCGATCCTCGTTGTACTTAGTAAAACCTCTACATGTTCAAACCAGCCTTTTGGCTGATAATAAACAACACTAAAATGAAATAATAAGTAAAATAACTTTTGTTATTCTATAAAAAAGTCCTTTTTTAAATTCAAATTTTTATCTTTTTAAACCAAAATTAAGATTCCATTAGTAAGGACTAATGGAAATTATTTTTCTATTGTTACTATTTACTTTCGGTTATCTGGAAGGAATATTAAAAACTAAATCTCAACTTAAAGTTGTAAAGCGCCATCTCGAATTGTTAGATGGAAAGTAGCTAGTAGTAATTTTATTGTAGTTTCAACTGAAATAAATTTAACTGCATGATAAGATACCAAATACATTGGTGTTCCAATTCGTTTTCCAACCACTCAAAACAGATAAGAAAATACAAACAAAATAGGAATAAAGACAAAATTACGAGTACAAACTCTTAGTTGCACGTACTTTTATAGCTTTATTAATGCGAGCTGTGAATCTTTTCATAAATCAGTGTTTTAGGCAACTCTAGTTTCAATCATAATAAAAATTCATTGTTTAGTGAGTACTGAACACTAAAGCAATATTTTTTTGTTGAAAAGATAAAATTGTGGAATTACAGAGTTATAAAATTATAAAATTGTCTGTACATAACAAATTTTATCGATCGTTGTACTAATTCAGTTGGAAAGTTTTTCTTACATCGAATTATTAGACTGCATATGGTGTGCGTTTGATGTTAACATTAAAGACTGTAAAGAAAAAATGACAACCAGCAATTATAAAACGTAAACTGTTTTTTTGAGTAGGTACTGTTTTATATAATAAAAGAAGTGATGCAACACATTTAGTTTTTAATATGTAGACACATTTCATTGTTTTTTTGTTTAGTAATTCGATGAATTTGGTTTATTAAGTTACGTTGTTTTTGTCAATTAGTACGTAAACTTTATAATTAAATTTACACCAATTAATTTAAAATGAAATAAAAGATTAATTAGCTATAATTAAAAATTTTATTAATGTTATTGAAAACAGAGAGATAGAGAATTTATAATGAGCTGTAAAATACTATTTTAATAAATTGATCTGGAGGGAAATGTGTAGCCTGAAGGAGGTTAAATTGTACAGTGCTACTTTATATTATATAAAAAAACATAGATACTAGCTACTACTCGTAACTGGCTTCAGTTGGTCAACCAAAACTGTGACGTCATAAATTATAATAATTCAGTAAAAATTTATAACATTATTTTTTATATCAATTTCTAAAGCAGCAATTATTTATTCCATGTTACTCCGTGCAATATAACCAACGAAAAAACTATTTATTTTCATAATTCAGTACTTTTGAAGTTTTGCTGGTTTTATTATTCACTGTTTTTTGTAACCAACGTTAAAAATACAGTAAGGATATAAAAACGTCCAAAATTATATTTTTAGATGTATTTTGTGCCTGTAAGTTGTACGTTATAAAATGTTTTAATTTTGTAAAGTAAAACAAATGTGTAGGTAATAATCAATTGGTTTTTAAATAGTTATATTTAGTTTAATAGTAGTGAAACAAATTAAATACTTAATATTAATAATAATCCGTTAATTAACAAATTGTTCATTCAATAATAATTGTCTTTCTAGAGGTACATTTTTGAACCCTCTAAGTCAAATTTTTAAATATTTTCAAGACAACATAACTTAATAAAACATTGCATGAAAATTTCAACTATTACAAACATTACAATACCTTACGCCTACCGTACACTAAAATTCAGCAAACGCTAAATTTTACCTAGATCACGTTCGTATAAAAAATATAATTAAACAATAGTAACTGTAACAGATATATAATTATATGATGCTATGTACTTGTAAATAAATATATGAACACATTATTCTGTACAGGATAGACCATAAAAACCACCAACGGGTTGATTGAATTAGTGCATGACGATATTATCTTGGAACACTTTTAACATCAGAAGGTAAACCAGACAATGATATTTTGGAAAAAGTCCGCTGAGGTTGGGCCGACACCAGAAGGTTTCATCCTGTTTTCTGGAGTAATTACACGTCTTGTAGAACTAAGAAGAGAACCTTCCATTCTTTTGTTAAGAGCTTCTTCATTTATGGCCCAAAATTTGAGTATTGCATCTAAGATTTAAAAGCTGAATTAGAGCTATTGGAACGAGATTCTGGAAAACTTGTTATTTGACTGAGCTAGATTGAATCAGGAATGAAAATGTTTTCAAGAAAGTGGACACAAAAGTTTAAATTATTGATAAACTTATCTCATCTGGTACAGTCATCTATAAAGAAGATTTCCCACAGAAAATTTGTCTATGAGTTTCAGCAAGGTAGAGAAAACAAAAATGACTTGGAAAGGAGTGGACGGATGATGTTATTAGAGCCATCGATAGGAGAAATTTAAGGAATGAATATGTATTCAATAGCAATGACCGGAATTTTGGGGTGCGATAAATGACCTATTGCAGCATAACAGACTTAATAATAACAAGATTGTTACAATCAAATAATTTCTGTATATTCTTAAGTATCATGCATAAATAAGCCTTGGTTATTCTAACCGACACTCAAAATAGCCTTTCACATTTCAAAATTTTTCATACACAGATTTTACTTTTGGTATTTTAAAATGTTAACAATTTGATTATAGTATGGTTGTTTTTAGAGACTTATAAAATATTTTGTTTCAGTATTAGATGAGTTAAAATCACAGTCGAAAACAATGTGTATAATTAAATATTGCGGCTTTCGTGAAATGTTTTTTGTATTTGAATATAAACGTACAGTAGAAATATATAATACTATAAATGTTCTTACTGACAATATTATTGTGTTACTTTGCCGGAGAACAAAAGTCAGTGCAGTTATATCGTTAATGAAATTACGTAAAGTGTTATTTGTATAAGTAGCGGGGCAATATTATGAAGTCATAATATGCGATGTGCATATGTGTGTGAATGAGTATGTGTGAATATGGATGGAGTGCTTCGCACGAATGGATAACAAACCTAATGAGGAATGGGGGAAACTTTAACAGATAACATGTCGGATAATTAACTTGCATGTGCTACAAGATCGCTGGATGAAGATAAAGCAATTTGTAATAAAACGAACAAGAAGATTAATACAGTAGAATTGGTTGTTGTGTTATATGGTTTTGTATGTGTATTCGGCAGGAAGAGGGCTGTATGGGAATGTTTGTAGACTTCAAACTTAAAGAGCAAAAGAGAGGGAAAATACCAGAGTAGGGGTGAAAGAATGATAGAGGAGAGAGAACTGAGACTGCAGTATTTCGTGTGAGGAAACCTGCGATGTAAATCAAGAGGATATTCATAATTTCCTACTTACAATGTGTCAGTCATAAAATATAATGTATAAGTAGAAACAACATAAGAATATTAATTTCAATATTAACTCTGATCAAATTAATGGTGTGATATTTAACTTACGTTTAATATTATTAATAAACGTCACGACATATACAAATCCAGTATCTCCTTCAATTTATTTCTGTTTCATAAAATTATGTTAACCAATACCAATACAGTAGTCAAAAAATAAACGTCAATGGTATTGTAACGGCAATGAAATAACGTAAGATAAACTACAATCTGCAGTGTTAAAGTCTCATCTACTTAGCAGTACAGAACGTCGCTGCTATAAAAATTGCAGTGGATGCCACTATGTGCACTAACTACGGTAATCAGTGTCAGAGTACATCTTGAAGTACAAAAAGCATCTTTTTGACAAAATATTGGCTCGTAAGGATAAATTGTCTTTTTAACATTCATTCCGTGATGTGTAGTATACCAAATTAATCATGTTACAGTTTTTCAATAATGATCTGAAAAGAAACACGTAATATCGCGGAATTTATAACATTATAGTATTAGTCTTTACAGAAAAAATAAAACTAGATGATCAGAAAGGAGGTGAACGTATTTAGGTAAGTCTTTACATACGTAGTTGAAAATTTCTCCAGAAAAATTTAAGTCAAATAATAAAGGACAAGACAATCTGTAACTGTATGTCTGTGACTGCATTCTGGCAGACATCAGTGCTTTAAGGCATTCCAATACGAATTTGTACAAAAACATACGTCGAATTTTACCAAGGGGTTTTTATGTTTGTTGTGCGTTCAGTTCAGAAAGTTTAGATATTGTTAGTAACCAAATAATTTGATTACTTGTATGGAGTTATATATATGTACCGATGTTATGGAACTAAAAGCATTTAAAACATTTTGAAGGCAGTTAATAAAAAATACCGAAGAAGCTTACTTAAGAAATAATTTTAAATTTATACACCATCCAGACGTAGCAAGAAAAAACCAACATAAATAAAAATACAACATCAATATGTAGCTTGCTAATCCGAACTTTTTGTTAATCTGAACTGATTTCTTATTTTGTCCATGATTTTTATATATCGTTTGTGATTTAAAATAAAAACCAAGAAATTTATTAAAAAAACAATTTTTAATAAGCTTCTAAACATAAAATTACATTTAAAAAATTATAATCTGTGTAGGTAAGAATTTCGTACTGGTAAAATAAAATTATCATCTAGTTCATCAATAAATTCAAGAACTAATACTTTTTTATAACTGCCTTGCTTCACAACATGACTGATTGTTTGCTGTCATTATAAATAAAAACATAAACAATAGGCCGAAAACTTTGGTGATGATAAAACATTTCGCGGGTGCCTCCAAACTGTTTTCATAAACATGACGTCTGTTTCCGTATCGTTGTTGTGCTGCTCTACTAGTGTACTGCAGTGCTATTTTCAGTGTTTTTGCTGCTTCTGAATGCGAAATAGGCCAATCTGTTTAGATATTTATGGATTATTTTCTGTTATTATCCAGATTTATGAAAAACAATGGAATCCGAATAGGTTTCGGTTCCAATCAGTTTGAATTAGCGGGATTTTTGTGTATTTAACGAGGTCAACATACAATTTTAAACAGCAATGCGTTGGGTGAATCCAAGTGTCAGTTTTTTACAAAGTTATCTATCTTCGTTTCCAATAAATAAGAGTATTAAAATGAAAGTCCTACATGGGACCTCTTGTATTTGACTAATATTATGATATTTTGGAAAAAATTAAATGCGGTGTAATAGTAAACGAGTGGTCTAACTGCTTTAAATTATTCCATTAAAAAACAAATTTGGAAATTATTATTACTTCGACAGTTATTCAGTTGTACTGAACACTACAGATTGTTCCTTAACGACACTATTAATAAAATAAGTCCCTAATAAGCAAGTGGCTTATAAATAACTTTAACTAGGTCAAATACAAGTTACAACGTTTTGTTGCTACATTAGTTCTTAAAAATAATAATAATAATAATGAAGTTAAATAGTGCTCTAACACAGTTTACAGTATTAGTTCTTTCATAAAGTTTATAAATATAGATGCAATAAATCAAGACTAAAATTAATTCTCATTCTTAATATAAATTAGATTCATTCTAATTAGCACCATGAACTTTAAAAGTTAGAATATGATGAGGCAGAAGTTATTGGCAGAATTAACTGAACGGAATAATAGTTATTTTAAATGTAAATTTATATTATTCACTTTTCCATCCCAGACTCACAACTGTTTCTAGAGCACCTTATTAAAAAAAAAAATTATAAGTAAAGAAAATCATAAAAATAAATGCAGTATATAATCAATATATGATCTTAAAAAAATAAAAGATCTTCAAATTATTTCATATTATGGAAAAACGACAAATAATTTTAACAAAAATGTTTAAGGAAAAAATTAGGAAAATACTTTTTCACTCGAGTAAAGTACCTAATTACTGTGTTATTTGCAATTTTCAATATGACTGATTTCTGGAAAAAAGCAGAAAAATTTCAGTATTTTTTCGTTCGTTAATTAGGAATTAAGGTATATGTAATTAAAATTAAAATGTAGGGTATTTATAATGTATTAATACTGACGTGATTCAATAACAGAGTTCTACGTCACCGTACATGATGTGATATTCTTATATAAATCTAAAAGTTAGCCTAAGTTTTAAAAAGGAAATAACAAATTTTAATTTTATAAAAATAATATATTAAATACAAATATTAAGTAAGATTATCAGTGCAAAAATTTGGCTCTAAATTAGTAATTTCTTTTACAGACTAAAAACCATGGCGATTATAATCGCCCGATGTACCACGTTGGGGCGTGTAAGACCCCAACGCAGGGTTCTTTTAGTTTCGTATATTTTTTTAATTATAAGTTGTATTAGTATCACATATATCACAGTGTTTTTTTACATACTAATATGGCTGTATTATGTACTGATTGCTTCATCAAAGAAAAAATAAAGCCATGCTCAAACTTAAAACTAATATCACAGTTATGTGAATAGCACAAGAAAGGTATGTGTATAGGGCCGTGTACAGAAAAAATAGAGAATTGTAACAAACATCTGATTACTAATATCACAGGTACAGCTACGGCCGTGTAACAACCGGGCAAACTAAGGGAAAGAAAGGAGTAGAGGTTTGATATGACTGCAGTTTCGTGCGTTCCTGAAAACATTGTCTCTGCCCCGCTACTAACACATTTTGCCATAAAAGTATAACAATAACAAAAAAAAGCATGGTGCAACATATTCACGCACGTGCGTGTGTGTGTTCTGTGGTATGCGTATTGCTTCTTTTCAATTCTTGGAAATACATAGAGTGAGAGAGCGTGAGGAGGACGAAGAGCGCTGTACGGAAGGATACATTGAGTTGCGATTAATGTTTTTGTTCATGGCAGTATATTAAAGCTATGACGTTGCACAACCCGGTTGTTATGTGGGCCTATCTGTAACTATTAGCATCACATAAAAAATAAATACCGTAATATAAACCACGAGTATTCTAACTTATTATCACAGCTATAATCAATATAAATCAGGCGTGATCGATTTATTGATTATTTCCAAAAAGATACGAGTTCAATTAACAAATCACAGAAAAGTTTCCTTTGGAATATTTCCAGGTGAAATGAAACAACAAATTATATAATCGGAAAATTAAGTAGGGAAAAGCAAAGAAATTGTTAAATATTAAGTAAATTAGTACACTGGATAATAGAAACGTTACAAGTTATAATTTTCATATCAAAAATTATTCTTGGTTAAGAAAATCAAAACTTCTAAATTGTAATTTAATCAATGAGATTATTAAAAATTTAGTACAATAAAATTTAATTTCGTAATCTATTTGTGTTCTTAGACTCTCCATATGTTAGTCGCAAATTTGGGATAAATGCTGACAAGAGATATGTCACGATAATTCAACTGATTTATTTTTTATGTCCCTGCTATTTGCCAGACAGATGAACTGAGAGATGTGCGATTAAATATAATACTGGTTACGTTACAACACTGGTAGCTGAAACTGGATATTGATATTTTACAGAAGACTTCTATGTCTGTTTGTTGGTATGAACTGTTATTATGTGTTTCAGTGAGTTTTTACTTTTGTTTTAACGTTTGTTTTATAACCGTCTGTCTGTGTGGTGTCAGAAGGCAGGTTAGCTGTTGACAAGTGTACCGGTAAATAACCAACATACGTACAAGCTTTTGTTTATATGGTAACAAAAGGGTTATTCGAATGGACATGTTATAACCCTGGGTTATGAAGCCTGGTCGTTTGAAGTGAAAAATATGAAAGTAATCCCTTTTGTTGTTATTACTAGTACTGTTACTGCTATTGTTGCTTGTTAACTGATAATTGATAATTTATACGATTGTTCCACAATATCTTTCCTGACCCATTTGTAAAATTTCTTTGCAGTGTTGCTTCTTAATTGAGTAAAGATAATGAAATATTTTATTACCCATTGTTTTATTAAAACAATCGGTGGATTATTTTGGCCTGCTACTGATTTTTACGCAACGTTTTTTTTTAAATTTTGATTAATGAACTTCACTGAACTTTTTATTCATATAAAATGTATGTAAAACTTCTAATTTTGTATAGTGTTAAGTTGCATCAACCCCTATTCGTTATCAAAACCCGTGGGTTATTACTTAATATCAGTATCTATTGAAGTATTACAATCTTCCAGACCCTAGACGGGAATCAACGCAGCACCTTCCATTTTTGTAGTCTGGCGCTCTAACTACTGCACAACGGAAGCGGCCAACTTATATGATTCTGCCCTCAACCTTAATTGGATGGAATACTGTAAATTTGGCTAAAAATATGACTCGATTTATCATTAAAATAAGTGTAACTACCTTAACATTTTCAAACAGACGTAAACATTTGCTTAACACTACTAATAATACAAACATGCATAAGTGTTAGATCTCACTTAATTAACCAAAGATTATAATGAATTTTTTTGTTTCAGGTGAGTGTTTGTTTTGAATTCGGTGTTCTGTACCATATACGGTAAGTAGTAAAACGTATATAAAGAAGAAAATTTTAACTATAAAAAAATTCTATAAGAGTGACATCAGGAAGGAATTATATAAAATTATGAAATATAATTACTTAATGAAATATGATTCTTTTGTTGCTCAGGAAAATTAAAGAAAATTGAACAATCATTCCAATTATAAGATAAAATTATAATCCAAATACAGTATAATGATCTACACATTACAATACAAACCGGATAGTTTAATTTCTTTTGAGCCACTGTTACAATTATTACTATTGTGTTTTTGTAAAAAGCAAAATTTTACGTTATCAATATAGAAATATATGGTTCAACTTCTCATGTCTTCAGCAACAGCCTCTAAACCCGTAATTAGGCAGTTAATAGTAAAATGCAATTCAGTTTTATGTAATCATATAATTCACTCGCCTCATTATCTCATAGTACAAATTACAAAATAGGTCTTTGTACAAAATATTGAAAATTACTTTGATTAAAGGAAATTAGAGCAGTAAGTAGAAAAGCAATGGAGAAGTAGAAACTATAAACGTAGTAAGTTAAAATAAACTCAAAAAATATTAGTAAAGTTTCTTTGTGCTAAAAGAAATCACTCTTTATACATAGCAGAGTTTTAGTCAGTCATATGAAAGCTTAAATTTAAGTTGAAAGTTGTGAATGGTTTAGTATAATTGCACAGATATGTAAAGGTACTTTCCTTTGTAACACTGAATTTATGTTTCTCGTGCTGCCAAATTTGAAGTTGATACACTAGCCATGTTCTGATTTCTGCAAAATTTTCAAGCGGATTTAAAAAGTACGATGATTCCCAAACTAAAAATATTACATTTCAAAATAACTACCCTGTTTATCTATAAAAAAACTCAAATAATTCTACAAGTGTAGCACCAGACAGGAATTAAATAATAATTAAATATAATTACCATAACCTTACTGTTTTAAATTAAAGATTTAAGTAAATTTTACTTTAGTGGTTTAATTTATGTAGAACTCATAAGAGGAACAAGGTAGGTTAATAAGTGGTTGACATAACTAGTAAATTGCAGCTTTTCAGTTTTCATTCTGTCAACATTTCTCGGGTTCTAATTACAATTATCTTGCAGCTCGTGATAGTGACTCGTTTAAATTTATCATCATACTTGTTAATATGTATTTACGTAGTTCGTTATACACAACGACCTCATTGTTCGTTAGCTGATTTTGATGAACTACGACAGGATTATTCCAGACTAAATAACATCTCATTCGCTAAAAATTATTGAGGGCTCACGGAAGTTTATTTAGAATAAAGAGTAGACTACATAAAAAATAATGTTAATGTAATCAACTAAATTTCAATTTCAATTAAATTTAGTTACAAATTTTCAAAATAAGTTATTATAGAAGAATATAATGGAAAAGTTTATAAATTTGTGAGAATAAATAATTATAATGCTTTAGTTTCAAAAACGTAAATTAAAACATTCTAATAAAATTTTCTGAAATCAAATATTAATTAATATAGGGTAATTAAAAAACTTTTAAATAAATGTTTTTCATAAATATATTATTAATGAAAGTATTGATTAATATACTAGATGAACTTTTGTAAAATGTTCAACATGGTTTATACCTTAACAGTAAGAAGTTACAAAAATAAGTAAATAAATAAACGACTATAAGAGATTATTTATTAATGGTGCTCCCAGCTAATATTGTTCCCTAATGACATGTAAGTACAGTTCATACAAACTACTAAATTAACGACTCTATCCTGCACTTATTCTACACTCATCAAGAAGAGTTATGACCAAAAACTCCATTCTTCGTGTATGTCCACGTTTGACTAAGCTTAAGTACAATAACGTTTTACGTGCCTTCTAAAAGTTGTTGACTACAAAGTATCAAAACAATGCTACTGTTAACAAAGCTGAACTATTTTTGTTTTATTAAGATTATATGTAGCAAATATGATGAAATAAACATTATTACAGTGACTGAATATCATTTTGAAGTAATATAACATTTACTTTATTACTTTAAAGAAAGTTGTTAATAATTTTAAATATTTAATTCCTTAATATTTTTTAAGTTCCACTAAATACAAAAATTCAGAGATTTGGGGACTACTTTTTTGTCACAACTTATTAGCCTTCCGTTAATAGTCAACCAATTCTTATTCCGAAGCCACGTTTACTGGAGAGAAAACTAGACTAGACTGAAATAAAATTCGATATTTAGTTGAAAATGGACAAAGTTTAACCCTCCCACTTAAATCCAAAACAAATGTCAACATTTTTGTTAAACATTTTGTGCAAGTAGTCCAACAAATGTCTTGGAATTCGTTTACTTCCAGACAACCATCTGCATCTCCTTTGCATGTGTTTCACCAACACATAGAGAATTCGTTAGAGAAAAGCGTCCAGCTAGCAGAGTATGTCAGAGGTCTCGGATGGCTAATGACTAACGAAATTATAATAAGTTGAATAATTTATGCTATTGAAACGCGCCATTTTCAATTACATGAACGATATTTTTCAACCTTGTCTACGATCAGCAACTCGCTTTGGCGTCAAACAAGGCGAGTCTTTTAACAAAAATCTGTCTCTCCACCGTTATGAGAAACAAATGGCGAGTGTGCAGCCTCTGATGATGAAAAAGTGGTGCTTCTTGTATCCCACCTATCAGATGTTTTTCAGCCTAATCCTGATAAGGACCCACTACAACTTCGCATGTGAGGTTAGTGAAACTGTTTTGCTTTCTTTGCCTCCAAAATACTTCAAGCCATCACATGTCAAATTCCAAATTTGAAAACCTCCTTATAAAGCTGCAGGGTACTATTTATTCAGTAAAATTCTTTGTTAATTCCTACGCAAAGAATTTATTTTCTTGATTTATATTTTCAATGATTTGTATTCCAATGTGTGCAAGGCTTTCCAACTCTGTTTGTTCCCTAATTACATCATTTCTTTTCTATCCCTTCTAACCTTCTTCAGCATACTCCTTTTGAACTTTATCTCTGCTGCCTGATTCTACTTTCCACCTTCTTTCCCCCAGTTCATATCTCCGCTGCATACGAGTAAATCAAAATTGACACATAAAATGCATTATACGTAACGTACGTCTTTGACTCATAGAAACTTCTTGATCCTAGACTAAGCCTCTCACACCTTAAAAGAAAGCACTTGTTTTCTGCACCATATTACTTAACTCCTTAAAGAGAGTTGGAAAATTGGAAACAATAATTTTCCATCTGCTGAGAAACAGTTCCTAAATGTGCAAATTTGTTAACTTTCTCCAGTTCTTTACAATTTACTCTTATTCCAAGTGCCCTTGCCTCCTCACATCGCTTCTGCACCAACTCTTTGCTTTTTTCTTCACTGATTCCAAACCACACTTACCAATCTCTTCGCTTCACAAATCCCGTACTCTTTCCACCTCCTCCAGGTAATCCAATCCCCAGTCTCCATTATAGCTGCTCAAACATTTTTAAACAAGTTACTGTACGAACGACTCATCCAACTCATTGTTTCTAACAACCTGATTAATAATTTGGTTTTCACGCCAAAGATGAAAACACGCTGCAGCTGTCTTCTTTTTATGTTTGCCAGGCTTTTAACTGAGTTTGGCCAGTAGGTTTGTTCAGTTCATGCCACCTTACTACTTTCACATAATCCTGTTCTTTCTCATTGATCGATATTTTATCGTGAGTTAAGGATCCCATGTTTTTTTTTAACTTTTGTTCAAACCGTGCCGGTGTTCCACAAGGTTCTACTTTAGCTCCATAAATGTATCGTATATACTTCCGATATTCCAACTTCTTACACCCTTAGGCAACATTTATAGATTATATAGTAATGTTATCTTTCTCGGTTGATACTAACCAAACTTCTGTGAATCTACAACATCATGTCCACCTTTTTGAGAAATGGTTCAGAAGATAGCACATACAAATAAACATTATTAAACTTATTACATAACCTTTACATTTCAACAAGGCGATTATTCAAAAGTGTTGCTTTTTGATTTACTATACCGACCGCTACATCTGTAAGGTATTTCGGCCTATATTTTGACAGGCGATAAACTTAAAACTCCCATGTTTCAGTTACAAGACACACCAACAATACGTTTAAGTTGTTGTACAGATTGATAACTCAATAATCGGTACTTCCAATTAGGCAATAAAATAACGGTACACAAACCAATTCTTAAGCCAATTGGGATACTGGTTACATTTACAGATGCGCTAAACCATTAATGACAGCTCGGATTCAGAGGTTTCAATCGAATACTATACAACTATTAGACAACGAACTCTCTTATGTTTCTAACGCTACTTTATAATGATATTAAAATTTCTCCGGTAACGGGTGTTTACATTCATTTTTATCAGAACTTTGTGACGACTCAAAATCATTAACAGCTGGCTTTGTTGATGTTTTGGTCTGAAGTAAATGTAAATAGACCCAGCTGGTGGAAATAAAATAATAAAAAATAATTTAATTTTAAGAAAGTTATAAACAAAATCGGGTTGCTAGGCGGCTAGTAGGTTGTTAAAGAAATGGTAAGGAATATTGAGTGGGGCCTGGAGATTGAAAGGATGAGGAGGTCATCACATTAATGCTTAATTATTTAAATTATATATTTAATACATTAGAAATACTAAAATGACAATATTAGATGAAGATTTATGTGTTATCATATTCATTATTTACAAAAAAGAAACATTATATGTGTTAAGGCATTCATTACCCGGGTTACGCGTTTTAATCTCTGTGTCCTTTCCCCCACCTGTTTCCGTTTTCGTCCTTCCACTCTCACTCGCATAATGGACCGTGACTAGCACGGGTGTGTTTTCTCTCTGCTCTTCGACTAGCGTGGATGACGCCAGTAAGGCTTAAACGCAAGGCTCATGTTATGTTGTGAACAATTATCAATGCTAACTTGTATGTTATTGTGCGGTGTGTTTATATGTTTCAATTAAGTACTCAACAATGTTATAACGTAATCTCTCTCTGTAATCAGCTGACTGATGTTACTGACCCATCAACTGCGTTCAAAAGTGTTGTTTACATTTCGCCTTGTATACTTTAAATAAAAACATTCAATCGTTAACGTTTATTATTATTCAAGTTAAATGTGCTGTTATATTTTTTCTTTATTACAAATATATTCATAATACTGTGTCAACGCTGTTTATTCGATTGCTACTCATCCGAACAACAAAATTCGGATATTTTAATTACTTAAAAATCAATTGTTATTGTTTCAATATTTTCTGTCATCTTCAGTCGGTTTTCTTTTACTATTCAATATGGATAATTCCGAATCAATTTTCACAAAATGTCGTCAACTAATCCGATCTTTGGACACATTAACACATGTCCAATCCGGTACTGGCTCAAACGATGCATTCAAGATTCAGGCTAATCGAATATTCTCCGATTTCCAACCATTGCAAAATCAATTAATGGATTTATTAAATAAGGCATATTCTGAGGACTTTGAAAATCAAATCGCTATCATCCAAACCGAATTTGAAACAAAGTATTTTCAAATTATCACTAGCATGTCTAATACCAGTTTAATCGACATCAAACCTAATGCAATTTCACCGGCAACATGTCTTCCAAAAATAAAAATTCCTAGTTTCGATGGAAATCTGTCTGAATTTCAGAATTTTATATCGTTGTACAATGAACTTGTACATAAATCCGAACAACTGTCTGATATTCAAAAATTGCATTATTTTAGATCTAGTTTGCGCGGCGAGGCGTTGCAAATAATATCTCATCTACCTTTGACTTCTGCAAATTACCAATTAGCCTACCAATTAATTAACAACAGGTACGCTAACGACAGGCGTGTCGCTCATATGCATTTTTCGCAAATCAGTAATTTCGATAAATTCGCAAGTCCATCCTATCAAAATTATAAACAATATGTCAGCATTCATACTTCCGCCGTTGGCGCCCTACAGCTATTAAATATAAACTTAGCGGACTTTCTATTGTTTTCTATGGCATACAACAATTTGGATAATACCACGAGGGAATTATTCGAATCTCAACACGATGCAACTAAGATTCCAAGTTATTTTGAACTATTAAATTTCGTGACTTCCAGAATGCAATCCTTTGAAATGCTGAACAAAGCGCAAAACATTGACACTATTGTTTCAAACGGCGCTAAACCGAATCTCGTCAAACCGGCTGTTCATAAACCGACCTTTCGTATAAACAACTCGTCACCTAACTTGCTTAGGCGTCAACACTCGTTATTAGTAGGCAGCAATTCAAGTGCTAGTAATGAGGCTGTAAATAAATGCCAATTTTGTAGTTCTTCTGCACACAATATATTCAATTGTACAGAGTTTCTCGGCATGCCTGTCAATGCGCGTCACGAGGCCATATTTCAAATGCATAAATGTTTCGGATGCTTAGGTAAACATGCGAGGCGCGACTGCAAATCTACTAAAACTTGTCGTGTGTGCAATTCAGCTAACCATCACACGCTGTTGCACTCATCAAAAAGTAACTCAAATACAAATACTGTGCGAGAAAATAGTACCACTGCTGTTGTACTTAATAAACAACATGTTACCACTGGCCAATCTAACAGGCACAACCGATCATCGTTTCCAAGTCAACCTAACGTTTCGTCTGCACCTCAGGCTAACAATTGTCAAACAAACCATTCAAACATCGATGCTTCTGTACCGGCTTTTAACAACAGTACTTCAACTGAAACAATAAATAATAATTCGTTATCATGTAGATCAGGCAATCAAAGGGTTTTACTAGGCACTGCCGTTATTTTAGTGCAATCGGCTAATGGTGATTACAAACCTCTTCGCTGTGTTCTTGACTCTGGTTCAGAGGCTAATTTAATCACAACTCGTGCAGCTAACGTACTCAATTCTGTAATAACTCCGTGCCGACAAAGCCTGCTCGGCATTTCGGCAGCGTCAGCGGAAATACAAGGTTCAACTCAGCTTGTTATTTCATCCAACAAAAACAAGGCTTTCCGTTTAAGTACTGAGGCGCTAGTCATCTCGAAAATAACCAACAATTTACCTTCCGTATGTTTACCAGATAAATTAGGCAAATTATTCTCTGACAAATTGCTTGCTGACGACCAATTTACACACTCTGGTCCCATCGAAATTCTATTGGAAGCTTCGGAAGAAATTGCCACCACTCCAGTCGTTAACCCGGATGATGAGCACTGCGAAAAATTGTACACCGCCACAACTTCTCGTGACAAATCAGGGCGTTATATGGTTGCGCTACCATTCAAAAATAATTCCGTCGACTTAGATTCCAATCGAGAAATTGCAAAACGTGCTGCTGAAAAGTTTACCGCTAAAGTTGCTAAACAGCCAATTGTTGAACAAAAGTACCACGCCTTCATGCGTGAGTATATTAATTTAAATCACATGTCAATCGCGCCTGCTCCTTCTAACTATGTAATACCGCACCATGTGTGTTTAAAACTGCTGAGCCTAATGGTAAAATTCGTGTTGTGTTCAACGCCTCGTTTCCTGATTTTAAAGGCAATTCGCTAAACGACCAATTATTGTCCGGTCCCAAGTTACAAAGGGACATTTGTCAGATTTTAACTTCATTTCGTAAACATCAAATTGTCGTTTGTTCGGACATTAAAATGATGTATAGGCAAATACTTGTTAGGCCTGAAGATCGCTCTCATCAACACATATTCTATAGTTCTGACATTAATTCCGCTCCTCAGGAGTATGAATTGAACACTGTAACTTATGGCGTTAAACCTTCTGCGTATTTGGCTCAGCGCACTCTGCTCCAGTTAGTGCAAGACGAAGGCGTTTCTTTTCCATTGGCTTCAAAGGCCATACAATCGCACACCTATGTAGACGATATTCTAACCGGCGCTTCTAACTACAAAGAAGCAGAACTGCTTATTTCTCAATTAGTTGAATTATTCGCTCGAGGAGGCTTCGAGTTGCGCAAATGGTCTTCAAACAACGCAGAACTGCTACGGCGATTTCCAAACGATCACCTTGAAAATCCCATCAGCTTTTCGGACGATACTTCAGCGATCAAGATTCTCGGTCTTCAATGGGACCCTGCTAGCGATTCCTTTTCATACCGTGTCATTCCATTCGATTCAGAGGCTACTAAACGAACAGTATTATCATATCTTGCTAAAATCTTCGACCCGCTTGGCTTCCTTACGCCTCTTACATTTTGGATAAAACACTTTCTAAAACAACTCTGGAATAGTAACCTGCAATGGGACGATCAATTACCTCCACTTTTCGACGATGCTTGGAACAAATTCACGTCCGAGTTATCTGTGCTACAAGACTTCCGTTTACCTAGATTAATTTCTATCAACCAAGCTGAATATCGGTTATTAGGCTTCTGTGATGCTTCGGAAAAGGGGTATGCTGCATGCATTTACCTTCACGTACAAACAAACAGCTCAGTCAGTGTATTTTTGCTTAAATCTAAAAGTCGAGTGTCGCCGCTAAAAAATGTCACAATTCCAAGGCTTGAACTGTGTGCCGCTCTCTTGTTAGCGCGTTTATTTGAATCGTTGTCAAGTTTTAAAAATTCTATTTCTTGTTGTGAAGTTAGGCTATTTTCTGATGCCAGTGTTGTGTTAGCATGGCTAAAAACGCCGCAACACCGTTTAAAAATGTACGTTGCTAATAGGGTGCATAAAATTCTTGATTTGACCAGCATAGAACACTGGTCACACATTTCTAGCGATCAAAACCCCGCTGATGTCGCATCGCGCGGTTCTAATTCTGTTGACTTGTTAAATCACCCGCTTTGGTGGCAAGGTCCGCCTGTTTATCGCACGCAGTCTACTGGCTGGCCTGCACCTGTCGTTCCGTCAATCGCTGCTGAAAAACTTGACCTACGGCAAGAAAAAATATGTCTCGCCGTCTCCAACGAACATTCGCACTCCGACGAAATATTATTCAGATTTTCTTCGTATTCTCGTATGCTGCGAGTCCTAGCTTATGTTGCTCGTTTCATTAAACGGTTAAAAACTCCTTCAGTTAATTTTACACCGTTCTTAACTGCTGAGGAGATTAATAACTCAGCAATTCTATGTGCTAAACTCACTCAGTCTCGGTACTTTGCTAGTGACATTCTGGCAATCTCTAATGGCAAGCTGCCGTGCAAATCGATCATTTCATTGTCGCCTTATGTAAATAATCAAGACATTCTTGTTGTAGGCGGTCGCTTAAGTCGCTCAGATATTGCTAAAACGGCGCAACATCCTATCCTGTTGCCAAAACACAGTCATCTTACTGAACTAGTCTGTGATTATTTCCATCGGCTTTCATTACATTCTGGGCCGCGCACTACGCAAGCATTCATATTTCAACAATTTTGGATTTTATCAGCTCGAACCGTAATTCGTAAGCGCATTCACCAATGTGTTCGCTGCATCAGATACGGCGGACGCCCTTCACAGCCAATTATGTCTAATTTGCCTGCTTCTCGTGTTGCTGTTGCCCGAGCATTTTCATCAACAGGAGTTGACTATGCAGGTCCATTCTTTGTGAAAGGTACTCGATTGCGTAAATCATCAATTTCTAAAGGCTATTTGTGTATATTTGTTTGTATGTCCACTAAGGCGGTGCACCTTGAATTCGTGTCAGACTTATCAACAGATGCCTTTCTCGCGGCTTTAGACCGCTTCGTTTCTCGTCGAGGTTTACCCTCTAACATTCACTTGGACAATGGTACAAATTTCGTCGGCGCTAAAAATAAGTTAGCCGAAATCTATCAACAAATTCGCGCCTCATCTACTGCGATAGGCGATCACCTTGCCTTGTTGAAAGTTAACTGGCATTTCAACCCACCATCCGCACCTAATTTTGGAGGCTTGTGGGAGGCAGCTGTCAAATCTGCAAAACATTGTTTAAATCGACTCATCGGTGATAAACCTTTGCTCTTCGAAGAGTATATTACACTCTTCGCTCGTATCGAAGCTGTACTAAACAGCAGGCCGTTGTTTCAATTTTCTTCGGATCCCTGCGAAGAAAAATTAATGCTTACTCCTGGACATTTCATCACCGGAACTTCATTGCTTCAACCTCCCGAAGGCACCGCTCCAGACCAGTTGCAACCTTCATCCAGATGGGAACAACTCAAAACACTCGTTCGTTCGTTTTGGAAACAATGGTCTCGTAACTATTTACATACCCAAACACAGCGCCACAAATGGTCGCGCGCTTGTGCCAACGTTAAAATCGGTTGCACAGTTATTGTGCAAAATTTAAATACTGCTCCTGCTTTATGGCCACTGGGCATAATTACTAACGTTTTTCCCGGCAAAGACAACGCTATTCCCACTGCTGAAATTAAAACCGTACAGGGCATTTACGTTCGGCCCGTCTCGAAACTGATTGTCTTACCAGACAATTAGATTCAGTTTCAACTCCATTCGTTTTCGTTCTTCGTTTGCTTTCTTCGTTCTTCTGCTGTTTTCTTCGTTCTTCGTTTCATTTTGTTTTTGTTTCGTCGTTACTGGTTGCCAGCCCTCGCTGGTGATCACATCAAGATACTCCGCTTCCGTTTGCCTCCGCGCAGGCTGTGGAAAATGTCCGTTCGACGTCGGCCGGGTGCACCCGCGCGTGCATCACGCCATATCAAAATGTTCCGTTCTGCTACTTCGGCTTCGTCTTCCGGCTTCGTCTTCAGGCTTCGTCTTCAGGCTTCGTCTTCAGGCTTCGTCATCAGGCTTCGTCATCAGGCTTCGTTTCGTCTCCAGGCATCTTCTTCGCTGCTTCGCTTTTTCCCTCCCGTAGGACTTCACGGCGGGCGGGTTTTCAAGGCTTTTGTTTGTATGCTAGGCTTCTCGTTCGTTTTGGCTTTTCGATGCTTCGTTTCCGCTCCCTGCGTTGGTTCAGGGCGGGCGGCCCCGTTATTTTCGTCGTTTTGGAAATCATTTGTCAATGATTTGGCGGGCGGTTATGTTAAGGCATTCATTACCCGGGTTACGCGTTTTAATCTCTGTGTCCTTTCCCCCACCTGTTTCCGTTTTCTTCCTTCCACTCTCACTCGCATAATGGACCGTGACTAGCACGGGTGTGTTTTCTCTCTGCTCTTCGACTAGCGTGGATGACGCTAGTAAGGCTTAAACGCAAGGCTTATGTTATGTTGTGAACAATTATCAATGCTAACTTGTATGTTATTGTGCGGTGTGTTTATATGTTTCAATTAAGTACTCAACAATGTTATAACGTGTAGTGGCGGCAGTACGGCAGATGCGAGGCTACGGGCATCAATGTATTGAGGTAAGCACACGTGTATATGTCATTGTTCTGTTATTCGAGTGGTTGTTATCTCCTCATTGTTTCCATTGTATTAATTCACCTTTTGTCTTGTACGCGGACAACCTTAAATGCGTGCTGGTCCTCCTAATAGTTCATTTTAGTATTGTTACACACGGCTTAAATCATTACGAGGCATTAAACTTAACAATATGTAAAGAACAAGACATTAAAAGATTGTAGAACGACGTTATTAAAAATAGCAAATAATTGTAACGTAACAAATTGTGTAAATGAAAGAGATTATACATTATAATTATATGAAGTTTAATATATTGATTTTGAATTTATTATTTAACGTTACAACTTCCACAACAGACTTTTCGCTCATCCAAACCAAGTGATTAGGAACATTTCCTTCATCATTTCTCAAACAACGTTTAAAGGTGAATAAAAAGAAGTGGAGTAGAAATCTGTTGTTTTAGAAACTGTTATATGTCATTGAAATATAAATAAATGGATTAGTAAGAAAGAAATAAAATGTCGGGGTCCTGTTAGTATTTGGTGCTCTTCATGGACGTCACTCATATCACGGCATTTATTCCTTCACCCCTTATTCTATTTACTGGTTATTTAATTTGTAACTGTTACGAATTTCACTAATAAAGTTAAAAAATCTTATCAGTTGATTCAATTACAATTTATTTTGAAAACATTAAAATGATGTTCTAAAATGTGTTTTCATTGAACAAAATTCAGTTAATTAATAATCACTATTATTAAATTGTTAAAATTGATTTTTTTTAATAAATCGTAACATTAATAATTTTTGGAATAAATTTATTATACTATTCACTTATTTACTATTCACTTTATTATTTCACTATTTACAATATAATATAATATTTTTTTACAATGATAAAAGTAAAAAAATAATTAAATGGATCAAAAACATTAGAAAAGTAGTTGTTACTGTATTTATTAGTAATTTATGATCAAAAATTTTGTTTTGATATATGTAGAATGATTCCAAATACAAAATGTGATTACTTAAACATTATCTGCCAAAGCAGTATAGCTGTCTTAACACGAACTGAACCTGTCAATTGATGAATTGACACACCATTATAATGAATGATGTCCATAACAGGTAGGTGGAGTGTTAAATTATTTACACTCGATCTGCTAGATCCAGGGCTACAAAAAATAGTTCTGTTTCTTATGACATGATCAGCCAATTATATGACTGAAGCATTAAATAACAGAGAAGGAAGAGGTGTAGAAGACACTCGTGACAGTTATCTCCTCTCAGACTATTGAATTTCATTATACAGCCAGATAAGCATACTTTTTCACTCGGTGAGTAAGGCAATTGTAAACCACCTCAATCAGCGTTTTAGTTGGTAAAGCCTCTAGAGGTTCAAACCAGCCTTTATGCTAGCTAACTAGTTACAAAAATTTCCAAAGATCCCATTTATATGCAAATATGAAGCCAACCTACTTAAATTTTCACCATTAAATTTTTGCCCTGAATTTTTATTTTTTGACTTCGGTAATGTAACCTTTAAACGTGTTTTCTGATCAGTTAGAAAAGATCATCTGATCGATATTATCTGGTCTGATATTATCCTCAACTGCTATAAATGTATTTGAGCAGACTTTAATTTTAAGTATATTTGATATTTTGTGTTGTGTCCTCAGGTTTCCGTAAATAATTTTTTTTGCTAAAGCTACAATGAAACACATTTTTTATTCAGTAACAAGTTTTTGTAAGCTGAAATATAGTAATAGGTAATATTGTAATAATAAAGTAATAAGGGATACAAAATTTCTTTATTACTTTTAATATCTGCAGGTCAATGATAGGAAGTAATTTAGATTATTTTAAGAAAACTGTTAGAAATACTGAAATTGATCTAGTAATTTCACAGGGCTGAGCTAAAAAATAGATTGACAAATTTATATTAAACATATTCCCAATTGAAAAAGTATCAATAAATTGTCTTTTAACGTAATAATATAGTGTTGCATGACTTCAATAAAGATAGCACTTAAATTATTCTTCAGAATATATTTTACAATAGAATAATTAAATTAATTATTGAATAATTTCAGAAAATCACCAAAGACAGGCTCTTTTGTGCAACTAATAAACTAGTAAACAGATAACACTGGTTTAATAGATAACTATGTTTTGTTGATATAATATAATTAAAATTATTTCCAGTACACGAAACAGGTACGTTTGCAATAATTGTAAAATTAATAATACGTAATATAGCGTTTGGATTAATTATAGAAACTACAACAGATTATTAAACAAATTAAAAATGTATAATTGTAAATAATCTTTCAATTAAATTAATTAGTAATTTTAGTTTCTCACAATCTATTCTTCAATTAATTTTATGTTTGTTTCATGCTTTTAATATTTATTTAATATTTTTTCGGTTTCAGTTATAAATTATAGTAATAAATAATGATAGCCCTTATAGATCTGTATCGTGTTTCTTTCAGCAATTAATTCAATTTATTAGTAGAAAATTATCAGAATTTTTGCTTTATCACTGAAAGATTACTATGTATGGGACCGAGAAGGTGTCGAGTTACTAAAAGTAGCCTATCTATATTATCGAAAGTGAATTTATAACATCTTTATGGCTACAAACAGTAGTTACCGTATTAGGAAAATTAAGTTACTATTGCGTTATAAATTAAGGGAATGACAGTTATTTTCGTACGTAAAACTATTTTGAACAGTTGGGTATGCAAAACGATTAATTTCTTTCATAATATCACGATAAAAAAATTAGAACTTTTTTTTAAAATGTTTACTTCTTTGTTGCTTGAACCAGGTGTAATGAACATCGTCAAATTGAAGAAACTTACTCATCTTGCAGGTTTTCCTCTTAATAGCCTATTCATCAACGGACTTTAAAAAAGTTTTCAATTTTTTCTCAATTTTTCAAGTAATTATAACCTGTAGCTTGCAATTTGTCATACAATTTACATATTGACCTTATAGTTTTATATACCTCTTAACAATTTTTCCTTTATTTAAACATTTATGTTTACGTTTTAAACTTGTGTTCGCCATTATAATACAAAACTGTACAGTAATAAATAAATTTGTAATAGATAAACCTTACGACAACTAGAAGTACTATAAATCATCTTTGAACAAAAAATAACAATACACTAACACGAACTTGACAAATGTATGTACTGCGAAAAATGTGAATTCAGATTTCTTAATAAGGAGTGAGAGTGATTAGAGGGGATTTCTCGTTAAGACAACAAATAGGCAAACGCTATAGTAAAAAAATACAGCTCGGTGACTCTGAAATACGCGTGTGACTTCCGAGCGTGTCGGATTATTAAATGTTGGACTATCGCGAGTCAACTGTATCTGCCAATTAAAAACATTGTAGATTTACATAGGTAAAGGCCTTTTATAGGTAACTTTTAACAAAACAGAAATGCCTGTTCAATGACTTAGACCTACGCAGCAGTCCGATGTTAAATGATAATGATTTTCACTCATTCTTTAGAAAACCCCTAGATTTAGAAGCTCACGATAGCTACTTATCTGAGATATTGATCATTCCTGATGGCTGCAGAAGTACACATTAATTCTGTTTAATGAATTAAAATCCTCATTTTGGTTAGTAAGGCTTATTTCAACATTCCTACACTGCCAACAAATCGATCCTTCAAAATGGTTAACGGCGCTGTTTGCATCTAATATAACGTTTCCTATCTTTTAACTGTTCATGGAAATAGTATGCCCAAAAGAGGCAAGTGGAGTGTTAAATTATTTTCACTCGATCTGCTAGTTTCAGGGCTACAAAAATAGTTCTGTTTCTTAACATGTGGTCAGCAAACTATGTGACTGAAGCGTTTAACAACAGAAGAGGTAGTGGTGTAAAAGACACTAGTCAGATTTATCTCCTTAGAGAGTAATGAGTTTCGTTATACAGCCCACCCTGTGGTAAATAAAATGAAGGTGTCATTTGTAGGATGAAAAGTAGATGCTTTTCAAATGGCCTGGCATCCTGATTAACATACTTTTCCACTCAGTGAGGAAGTGTTTACATTTTCGCAGCAAAAATTATTTAAGATATTAATACCAGCGAGACTTTTGGTGCAAACGGTGAATGGCAGATATTTAACATTATATGCACAACATAATTTTCCTATTTTAGTTTACATCTAAACTTTATAGTTTATTTGTTTTTAATATTTTTATCAGTCGCCTACGGCCATGGCCGATCAGGCAACAATGAGCACGTCCGAAATGTTGTCGATAATAAGTGCTCACGTCGACAACAATTCTAGCGATACAGACAGAATAGAGTGGACAGATGTCGTTCCCAAGAGAAAAAGGCAGTTACATGAAAATGGGCTGCAAAATAGTTCAACAAAACGTTTTAGGGACCCTCGAGTGAGAGGCGAACACGTCCCAATTTCAAACAGATTCGACCTACTTCCGACTGCAGCAGATGCAGTAGAAGAAAGCGTTACAGGTAACTCCAGTACATCATCCATTACAACAAAACAGTCGAGGCCTCCTCCTGTGCACTTGAAATCAGAGGTGGATTTCGTGAAATTTCAGGGTTATCTCACGAATTTGCAAGGTACAGATAAATACCGCTGTACCGCTACAAGAACTGGCATCACTATCTACACACTACATTCTGATGATTATAGGAGGCTAGTACAGTGCCTGCGCACTAACAACGCAGAATTCCACACTTACCAATTAAAGGAGGACAAAGCATATCGTGTAGTAGTACGAGGGTTGCACCACACTATACCCTCAGAAATAATTAGCGAGGAAATTACGAAATTAGGGTTTAAGGTGCGTAATGTGACAAATATACTGTCTCGCGATAAAGTGGAGTTACCACTCTTTTACATTGATTTGGAGCCAGATAAGAAAAATGGTGAAATTTTTGACTTGACCGCACTGCTCCAATGCAAAGTTAAAATCGAAGAACCGAGGCAAAGGCGACAAATCGCTCAGTGTGCCCGCTGCCAACGATACGGTCACACTAAAACCTACTGTAATTTATTACCCCGCTGTGTGCGGTGTGCAGGTCCACACGAGTCGAGCTCATGCTCTAAAACCCGAGAAACACCGCCGACATGTGTTTTATGCGGCGGGGCACACCCATCCAATTACAGAGGTTGTACAGTACACCGCCAATTACAGCACCGTCGATCTCCAGCATCAACAGTGACCGATACGAAGAAATCGTCTTCAACAGATTCTAACTATCCAATCTTACCGCCACCTGGTACCTCTGAAACTCGTAGTCAAACAATTACGTTACCAAAGACTCCACCTCGTCGATTCTCCACATACAGTCAAGCTGTAAAATCTGACCAGAAGCCAGCTGAACACGACTGTTTGCCTACATCTCAGGATATTTCGAATCAGCTTACAAGTTTCCTCACAGAGATAAAAGACCTCTTCACTCCAGTCATCACAATGATGAGTCAACTGATCCAGATGCTCTTAACCAACCATGGCAAATAATAGAACAACAGCTAGTTCACTCGTCATCATGTTATGGAACGCCAATGGCATCCTTCAACACCGAAATGAAGTAGAACTATTTCTACATGAAGAGCGTATTGACATTGCTTTGCTTACAGAAACACACCTGACTTCTCGCAGTCACTAGAATATCCAAGGATTTAACATCTACAGAACCGATCATCCAGACGATACAGGTCATGGTGGAACTGCAATATTAATACGACGAGGAATCCAACATTATTTCCATCCTATGACACCACCTAGTGAACATTTGCAAGCTACAGCAATAACTGTGTTAACACGTGAGTTTGTCGTCACTACAGCTGCAATCTACTGCCCACCTCGCCCGCTAACAAATGAGGGACATTTCCAGCAATTGCGTTCTGATCTAGGCGATTGCTTCATTGCAGGAGGAGATTTCAACGCCAAACATCCAGCCTGGGGCTCACGTCTTACAACATCAAGAGGTCGAGCCCTTCACAAAGTTATTTGTGATGGCCAGTTACAAGTACATTCTCCAGGTACACCAACCTATTGGCCCGCTGCTAGAAACCGTCAACCTGATCTGCTCGATTTTCTTTTCTCCAAAGGAATGCGAAACTACCACCTTGAACTACAGCTACAAATGATCTCTCCTCTGACCACTCGGTTGTAATCACTACGCTGAGCACTGAACCGGTGCTGATCCCACCAAAACCAACTCTAAATCTTGGACGAATGAACTGGGACTCATTCAAAGAAAAAATTGAGAACAACCTAACGTAAAACATACCACTTAAATCGGATGACGATCTTGACAAGGCTGTGCAACATTTTACGACCGAAGTACAGAAAGCTGCCTGGGAATCATCTACACCCATTAAACGTTACCCTACCACTCAAGATGTTCCGCAGTATGTTAGACGCCTGATACGAGAGAAAAGGCAAGCTAGACACAGGTGGCAAAATTCTCGTCTACCAGACGATAAACAATATCTCAATAGACTCGCCAACCGTCTAAAGAAAGAATTAGCCAGATTAAAAGCGGAGCATTTTGGCACGTTTTTAACATCGATGAATGAAAGCACAGACTCACTATGGCGGACATCTAAGAAGCTTTTACAACACCGAAGTGTTTCTTTGCCACTGAGAAAATCAGATGATACTTGGGCGAAAACGGAAAACGAGAAAGCTACTCTCTTTGCGACTCATCTATCCAGTGTATTCAAACCACACGAAAATGTGCAGGACATGAATTTTATACAAACCGTCGATGAAGAACTGCAGTCACCTCTCCAGCTTTCACTGCCTCCACAACCATTTACGATCGATGATGTCGAAAAGGCAGTACAACGGCTGCCAAAGAGAAAATCGCCGGGATTTGATCTCATTACATCTGAGATACTGCAACACCTACCGAGAAATGGCTTACGCTTTTTACTACTATTATTCAATGCAGTCCTTCGTGTGGCGTATGTTCCTGGACAATGGAAATTTGCCGTAGTTAAGCTTTTCTTGAAGCCCGGAAAGCCGTATTACCTACCTTCATCCTACCGTCCTATCAGTCTCCTTCCGACGACAGGAAAATTATTCGAACGCCTCTTACTACCACGCTTGCAGATACAATGTGAAGACGCCAACATTATTCCACCTCATCAATTTGGATTTCGGCCGCTGCATTCGACGACACAACAACTGCACCGAGTGGTGGACTTCATTTCGGAGGGTCTAGAAAGGAAAGAGTATGTCACTGGCATTTTCTTGGATATCAGCTCCGCGTTCGACAAAGTATGGCATGATGGACTACTTTTTAAATTGAAAAGTGTTTTAAGTGACTCGTACTATTTGGTTGTAAAATCATTTTTAGAGCATAGATTCTTTGAAGTCCAGCACGGTACTGCTTACTCTGAGCTGCACAAAATTAACGCCGGAGTACCCCAAGGGGCAATACTATCCCCATTTTTATATAGCGTATTTGCATCGGATATGCCTATTTTGGACACATCGGTAACCGCGACGTATGCTGACGACACAGCAATTCTTGTACGGGAAAAGGGCGCGGATGAGGCTTCCAGGTTAGTACAGCGACATCTTTTATTAATACAGGACTGGCTTACCCGTTGGCGTATTAAGGTAAAACCCAGTTAAGTCAACACAGGTTACGTTTACCTTACGACGTCAAACTTGTCCACCTGTGATGCTGAATAACGTTCATATCCCCCAAGCCAGAGTGGTGCGGTATCTTGGTTTATGGCTTGACAGACGACTAACTTGGAAGTATCATCTGCGTACTAAACGTTTAGAACTTCACCGCCGCCACAAGCTACTCTACTGCTTAATTAACCCTCGATCAAAATTGAACCTCCGCTCCAAAATTTTATTATACAAAACCCTTTTGAGACCAATCTGGACTTATGGTGTCCAGCTATTTGGAGTAGCGGCAGAGAGTAATTTAAAGTCAATCCAGGCCTTTCAATCAAAATTCTTAAGACTTGCTTCTGGCGCTCCTTTTTATGTAAGTAGTAAAACCCTCCACGACGATTTCAAAATTCCGACAGTGAAGGAGCTAACCGCGTCCTTGTATAGTAAATTTCACGAACGACTAGACGTCCATCCAAACCAACTAGCCCGTGATCTAGCTACAAGGAACTTTCCACCTGTGCGACGTCTAAGGCGAAAATGGAGTAGAGACCTCTTGGTCTAAATAACGGATAATACCCATAGTTACAAATGGAGAATGTGCCACTGGGTACCTCTTCTCCTTAATGCGAAACTCCCCACCACCATTTAAATATCATTTACGGAAATTGTGCAGCTCAATGTACAGTACCGTAATAAAAATTCAAGACAAAAAAAAGTGAGGAAGACAATCGTAAACCACCTCAGTTATCGTTTTACTTACTAAAAGCTCTAGAGGTTCAATCCAGCCATTCGGCTGATGACTAAACAACAACAAAAATATAGTACATGATTTATGCCATACCACATACCATATCACCATAAGAGAACTCACCCTATCGATGGAATCAGTACTGATATAAATATGGTCCAGCTAAAACTGTATAATGGCGGCAAATAAAATGCATCAAATACATTTTTACAAACTAATCTTGCTCCAATTATGGAAAGATGCTATCAGGACGACACTACTGATACCGTGTCATCTAATCATCTAATGATTAAACGCTAATTAATCATCTGATGATTAGATTTATCAATCATATAGGTATATTTAAGATTGATAACTAAATATTTCAGAAATTCGCAAACGTATGATTATCCATTGCAAAAGTAATTAACATAGAATATTGTCTTTAATAAATTTTCTTAATTTGATAACATATTAAGGCATTTAGCAAATAATACGGTCTGAAGCTGAACAACTATTATTTTTACATCCTTTGTCTAGCTTTTTTTTTATTGAAGTAATTAATTAATAGGTTAAATAATAGGTTAAATAAGGTTAAATAATAATTTATCTGTAATATTATTCATATTTCGTTTATAAATAAACAGTTATAACCTGATTAAAACACTAGCGTTCTCAAATTTACCCAGAGATCCCAAACGAAGACAGAAACGACGATGGAGTAGATACATTATAGTACAATTATGACTTCTATTTTATACATAGTTATTTAGTTAGTCGTACTATCAAAATTGATTCACCGTTGGAGTGGCACTATCTATTGGCGGTCTCGGTAATGTTAAATCATTATTTTTATTGTTATGAAAGAACATTTTCAGATTCACTAAATATAATAGAGTACTTTATTGGATAAATAAAATTAGCAAAAAATTGGACTGGTGCTTTCTAATATGAATATAATCTTTTGTAAATTCGTTTTGAAACGTAGAAATAATTTTACCATGAGATGACCGATGTCTTACAAAATGACGAAAGCTGAGAGATAACTCCTTGTTGCGGAAGTAATCGAGTCTTTTAATAAGTCTTTGTGTAGATAACTAAAACATGGATCAACATTCTTCGTGTTTTTATTATATGTGTATTAACATTGACCTCTAGTCAACTACTTCACTAGTTTTTGCCAAGTTGAATAAAACTAATGTAATGAGTAATTAGTGCATAATATTATCCACGCTCATACCATTTTATTTTACTTAGTTTTTTTTTTAATTTTATTTATTACAATATTCTATTACAATCATCTTTATCTATTTAATTATTTGATACTTTTATTTATTTATTTTTTTTTTGATATCAAGAAATTCATAGTCTGACTTATTTAAAGAGTCCTCTAATTTTTTCTACGTAGAAGCACTTAGTAAATTAAAATTATTTAGTTTCCTATTGCAATGCGTATTTATATTAGTATCGAAATGCAAAACCTGTGACATCACCATCTGCCCTTTAAAACTTTCTGATGTGTATTTTAATACCGTTTCTGTGGAGCAAATTAAACCCATCCCACTCTCTCTCTCTCTCTCTCTCTCTCTCTCTCTCTCTCTCTCTCACTTTCTTTTCTTTCCTCTCATTCACAACACCTACGAATATAATATAGTTTCTTTAATTAAATACTATTTTTAAAAATACGACATTATTTCTATGTTAAAATTTATAACCTCATTAAAATATATAAAATTTTTAATTTAATTAAATTTTGTTAAAAAGAATTAGTAAGATATATTACGTTCATTAACATTGCGAGGTACTACTTATTAAAATAATAATAATACTATTATATTTTCCATCTCGTTGGAACTGTTTCCTCGAATATTTCAACATTAAGAGAAGGCTCCCCATCAAAAAGCCTAGCTTTAAATAATAATCGTCTTAAAGTTACTCATCGCCTTATTTTCACTAACTGTCCTCTCCCTTTACGTAGAAACTTCATCTCTATAAGTCTGTAACGAATGGTGTGAGGTGGACATAAGGATTACAACCCTTTCAAGGCTCCAAAGGTTTACTACCAAAAATAGAATATCAAAAATTTACTTCAATAAATAGAATGTTTATAACTTTTCTTTTTCAGAAATTAGTCTTGTAAAAGTTTTAATACATTTAATATAATGTTAATAAAATACTTTTTCCGTTCATCAGAAAACAATTAATTTACGATTACAACAAACTCATTTTTACAAGTATTATCATTTATAACTTTTGGTATAGTGATCAAAGAAAACGTATGCAACCTACCATTATATTTTAAGTTCATTGTCTTAAAAAGGTTTTAGAGACGTATTAACTAAAAAGGCGTAGTCCACAATAAAATTAGACCAACATACACGTCTAGCGTACTTATCTTCACAATGCTAGTTCTTACAAAATATCACAACCTCGCGTTGTTACACAACAGAATAGTATACTCTGAGTTACGCTAATATTGAAATCAATATAAATAATAACCTATAATCAATTATCATCAATTATCTAAATCAATACATAATATATATAATCAATATATAATGTTTTATTTCAATGTAACATATCAAGTACTCGTGGGAGAACGTCAACTGATTGACATACACTGAATAAAGTCACATTCCCGAATAGAGTAACTTCTCAAACTGACCAACTACCAGCTATAGTTTGGGTCAGATGTACTACTTAAATATCACAACATTTTGTTTGAATTTACATATGTTTTACCAACAAAGAAGTAAACCACTGTAGGGTATCTTGCATATTAAACCAGTTATTAGCAATGTTTTCATTACCAGTCATCCGTTCCATCGTTAACTTTTCGAGGTTTCACGCTGCACCGATGGAGTTAAGATAAACAAAATCCTTCAGTAAAAGTAAATTAAGATATTTCAAATAAATTTCAGAAGTCATTTCTCTATCTTGAAGGGTGGTTCAATAACGCACTTCCAACCTACGTACACACTAATATGTTACCACGTCTATTGAAACATAAACTAACGTATCATCCCTATCGATCTCCGAACAAGAACTTGAGAAATTCTTCCAAGTTTTAAAATAATTTGTTAGTACTCGTATTATTCTTTATATTTTTGTAAATTTAATGATATTTAACATTTATTTTTAATGTTTTTTTTTTAAATAGAAACTGTATGACGTAATTCTTTTACCCTTTTTAGATTATAAGTATTTTTATAGTATTTTTTAAGTATTTTGTGTAGCACATTTGTTACAGTAGTTACAAGTAGGCCTATTTATAATTTTTTTTTAATTAAAGGTTTTGTATATCCTACGCGCGGATAGAACTCTAATAGAGTTCTATCTTCTAATAGAATAAGTAATTAAGTGGTGAAGAACAGGTTTTGCGTATAAATATATTTAGTTAAAAATATTTTATATATTTTAGTATAGTAATGAATTGTAATGTATATTTTACAAAATAAAATAAATTAATTAATAAAATATTCGATGAAGAGAACCCCCCTTACGTTGACAAAAAGATTAATTATCCAAATTTTATAAACTGTTTCGTGCAGTTTGAGTTTAATTTCTCCCATAAATCAGTGCATTTATGTCAATACAAAAAGAAAGCAAGTAAACTTAACATTACTATTAAAAATTCTGGAATTTAGTGATAACACCATACTTAAAACAGATATTTTTTTAAATATTTACACGGTTCTTTAAATGTTCACCAAACAGATATCTTGCTCATTCGATTTGTAACCTCCAAGAAAAATAACTGGTAGACTTACGGGTTTTTTCTTAGTTTCTAATGAAATTGTACCATTCTCGAAAATCTGAAAATGTCAGCTGTTGGCCAATTCTTTTGGGAATTTCATAGATTTTTTAAGTTTAAGGATTTGGGAAAGTGTCACCGCTGAGCCCGTGTCTCAAGGTCTTACAGTAAAAATGAGTGACCCGAAAATTTAAAATTTGTCTATTAATTCGAGGGTACACTTTATCGGTTCGGGTACTTCATTTTCGAAATCTGCAACAAAAAATAATTATCAAAGTTAGATTATTTGCTTAGTTTTTAACACGTAGTTCATCTAATTCCTGTTTTCTAAGTTTTGTTTGAAATTTATATTAACTTTTAATTTTTGTGAATTTTCATCCGGTCCATCGGTTTAGGCCTTTCAATTTTTATTTATTATTTATTTTCTAGTAAGTGCCTAACCGCCATTCGAGTCATTGATTTACGTTCTTTTGATTTTATGTAGTAATTGTCAGGATTATTTTTTGGTAGATTAGTCCTTCTGCTGCAATATTCATAAAATACCATGTTTAACTACGCTGGTCTAAACATTTGATGTTTTTAATCCCAAACTTACACAACCCAAAACTCAGTGCAAACCCTCTGGCGCTAGCATAAGCCCACGCGTAGTGTGGTCATAATTTCCAGTTACTTTGTATTCTTTAGAAATGTTAACAAAAATAACAAAAAAGTAGATACCCATTTTTCTGTAAAAGTGTGTGTTTATACATCAGTGTTACTGCCATTTACTTAAGCTTAGCAAAGAGTAGGAAATTAAAATGTGATAATTTTAGGTTACAAGTTATAATACACTTAAATGAAAGTTCGGTTCAAAAAATAAAACATTTTTCACGAGTAACAAGTAAAGATATTACGGGTTCTGTGCTGTACATTGGTGGTTGGGTTGATTCTTAAACTTAAAGGATCGTATTACGAAAGCAGCAGTAGCAACAACAAATAATGTTTCCCCTCTAACAAACATTTTTCTTCCTTTCTGGTTTTTTATTGGCCAACTTTTCTTTTTTATTACCCTTTATTACATATATTTGCTTCCTCGCAGACGACACAGCTAAAGGTTATATTGCAAATTACTATTATTACTACCATTATTATTACTTTTAAGATGCAGCATCAAAATATTATTCCTTTTGCAAACTTTCTCCCAGTTAGAATCAACTAAACAGATCTTTTCAGTTTATTTTCTATAATGTACTATTTGAACATATTTTTGATATGATTTCAACGTTTTATGCTACTGTCTACTCTCATTAATCCATGCATCATTTCTAGACAGCGATACAACCTTCCTGGTCTTAATAAAGTTTCTGTAACAGAAGTTTATCGAACTCACAGTATTGCATATCGTTGTTAGGGATAGTCCTTAAAAGAAAACTTCATACATTTTATCCCTAACGTACCTACGTACGTTTATCCCTAACTGTACTTTGAAATCTGCTCAACCGAGAACAATAAGCAACCCCATGACTCAATCAGATGAGGATGATAAATGTATGACAAGTGTTAGGCATAGTTTTGTACAGACTCAGGCCAACCATTCCTGAGGTAGTAAGGCTAATTGAACCCCAGCCATCATAATACGCTTACAACCACTGTAATATTCAAATCTATATAAATGTAAATACCTTCACTAAAATTCAAACCACGGAACCTTCGTTTCCCAAAATTATCTGTCAAATAGCTGACTTGCAACGACGACGACTTTACCGCTAAACCAACTCGGTGGGTTTTAAAAATAAAATCAAAACTTAATGAGATTAATTTTTAAACCTTTTTCAACGGGATTGTAAAATTCTAAAACTTAAATATTTTTGTATTTGGTATTTTTTCTTAAAAATCCTTGCAGACACATTTTATACGACAGTGGAGATAACACCGTCACTTTTCGTTTTTTTATAATAATGAAGTGAACAATACAAAAAACTGAACCACGTATTCTAAACGAAACTGAAAACGATTTATATTTGTGTCCGTACTATTCTACAATTCGAATCTAAAGCGGTCTGAAATACATGGAAACCTGGATTCCTGGTCTCGTTTCGGTAAACCAAGTCTGTGGACAATGCTCTCCACACACAGTAGAAGGAAGTCTAACAACGGTTCTTCCAAAATGTCAGTTCCACTGTGAATGCAATTGAAATGAGTTGGGGGTTCTTCATAGAAAACAGAATTAGAGATCCTAGTAAACCAAGGTTGCGTGGTAGAAAAAAGTAGTCTTAATTTTTTTTAAATCCCTTCAGAGCGAACACTGAAAGACTACCAAAATAATTTAAGAATAACTTAGATTGAATTTAATTATTTATCATAGATTTTGAGACAACACATATCAAAACAAGATACTCACATGAGAAAATCAATATCGGCTGAATATCGTCTCGTTGCTACTTCACTACTTGCCTACTAGGAGAAATATGAAAATACTCGCGAAACAAACGAATATTTTTTACCCTGATAAAAGAATAATGTTGTCAAACTTAGTTCATTAACCTCAGCACACAGGCAGAAAATGGTAAACTTAGTTTACGTAAACCAAGCAGAACAAACATCAGGAACGTTTAAAACGTTTTTGCTAAATATCAGATATAGCCCGAGTGAAAATGTTTTATGAGGATTTGGATTTGATGAAAATTTATCGAGCATCATCGTGTGCAATAGTTTCATGACGTCAGAGTATTTCTGAATTACTATGAGTAGTATCTTGTTTGTGGTAAATGGCCATTGCGTTATTGTACGTAAAATTTGTTTTTTGTGTCGCTTGTACGCATTTCGTGTGTTAATACAGTAATTAGCAAATCCCCAAAGCCACCCTTTGTACGTCAAGATATGTATTATGACTGCCTTGTAAAATGTTAATTATGTGGTCTCTACATACGTGTTAGGAATTTGAAGTTTTAAGTATTTCTTCAAAAAAACATTTGAAGGATTTATAGAATTAGTAATTATTACTAATTGACAGTTCCTATGTTTGCACAACTTGTGTATAATGAACGATTAACTGTCTGGAAATAAATAACAAGTTAGGAAAGCATAAGCCCATATAAAAAAATTTACTAGATATTCCCATTGTACGTTTTATATTAGATATATGTTAGTAAAGTAGATATAAGTACAGCATGTCAAATTATCTTCAACTCGAAACGTACTTCAAAAGGAATAAAATAATTGCTTTATTTCATTTCATAAGAGCAGCATTAGAGAACGTAGACGGTTGTACTTCACTGAAGAAGGACTAAATACAAGAAAGAGAGGAGTTTGTAGAAAGTGGAACAAGGGTGGTAGTGGGAATACTGTACATACATAACGTGGCGTATCCGGAATTCCATAGCGAAGATGAAATGGTCCGGTGACATAGCTGTAATAATTCTTCAACCTTGCTGCATTGCTTTACTTGCATGGCTGCCAACCGTTGAAAACAAACACACGTAACAGCAATAATAATAACGGCAACTTTGTCATTCGTTGTATACCTTGCTGAAACATTAGATCATTATTCTTCCCTCTGATACTCTATTGTACATTTAGAAATTGAACTGTTTTACTGTACTTATGGTTTCGTTCTGTTCAAGAACATACCAAATGATGTTGTTACAAACAACTGAATGGACATTCTTATTTTAAGTTACGTACTGGAGTTTGTTTATTTTGTGTTAAAACTAACCTGTAAAATATATCACCCAAAATTAGTCCAGAGCGTTTACTTTATGTTTCTTACATACAGTTAATATACAGTGTATATACTTTCTGAGATACAAAATGGCTAATAATCTACCACGACACATAACTACTACTGGAAATACCATATCCACACTCACCCGAAGGTACTTAAGCAAAGAGTTGGTAAATATTCCCGTAATTCTTAGGTAACTGTTAATAACAAGGAATATTAGGTAAGGTTACGAACTGTCATTGATAAATAATTGACTGTCAATTGCTTTTTGTTGGTTTTTGCTAAGGAGTTAGAAAAGAAGTAACCAGCAATAAGTAGTCGTGGCTGGCTTTCAGATGGTGACTTAACCGAGTCGGCTTTTAACCGGTTCAACATAATTTCTTGTAAAAACTTTTACCAGTTGACCACCTGGACTGGCTTAGACCACTCCGTTGGACAATTAATATGTTATATGTAATTAATATAAAAAATTCAATAGAGTTGAATGTAAAACTTTTGTTGTTGTTTGTTGTTTAGGTCAACCGCCAAAAGGCTGGTTTGAATCTCTAGAGGTTTTACTAAGTAAAAACGAGGAGTGAGGTGGTTTACTATTGCCTTCCTCCCTGAGTTGAAATATTATGCTTATCAGCATGTCAGACCCTCCAAAAACACCCACTTTCCACCCTGCAAATGGCACTTCTACGTCATTCACTACAGGGTCTGGCTGTGTAGTGAAATTCATTACTCTCAAAGGAGACAACTCTGATTAGTGTCTTTTACACCTCCACCTATTCTGTTCTTAAATAGTTCAGTCATACAATTGGCTGACTATGTGATAAGAAACAGAACTAATTTTTGTAGCCGTGGAACCGACGTGGATTCCATGACTAGTGCAATTAATTTAACACTCCATGTGCCTGTTATGGGCATAAGTAAAAGTTAACCGTAGAAGGGTATAATAATATGAAATAATCTACCCTTAGTTTAGTCATTCGTAGTGTGGTTATAACACATCAGTATAAATGAATATATTTTTTTATTATTTAGTGTTATATTATGCAGCTAATAATTCTTTGTATTACAATAAGGATCACGTTACAGTAAAATTTGCTTTGGTATTACAACCAAAATAAAATGTTAATCACTGCACATAAGTTCATAAAGGAAAGGAATTGATTAAACAAACCTTAGAATTTTTAACCTATACAAGAATGGTAAACAATTCGTATTACCAAACTGTTAATTTAGCGATTGTTAATAGCGTTTTCATTAAGTAGGCCACGTTTATTTAATAATTCTAAAATATTCCTGTAACTTTGACTAGAAGTTTCTGTTTGTAATTTCTTGTAAATCTAACTTAGTCGACAAGTAAAATAATTATTGTTTAGTTTGAATGTTGTATTTCAAACCACAGGCGCATTGAAAACGACAAGTTCAATGAATAAATTTTCTGTTGAATAATAGCGCGCAATATTTTAAGTTCTATATTATACGATAAGACTGACGGTTAATTTGACTGTTTTAACCAGCCATTAATAATTTAGATAGTTTTTGTTCAGAATGATTGCTGCTTTATAGTAAATCAGACGTAAGCTTTCCATTAAAATAATTTTATTGAATTTTTATATGGTGTTTTGTTAATTACTCTGGGGTAAGTATTAAATTTACTTAAATAAATTATAGAGAACCTTCTGATAAATTGAAATCCATTTACTATAGTATTTAAATTTATTAATGTGAATTAATATAATATTCATAATAATAATCATTAATTGATCATCTAACAATGGTTGGCAACGTAATTTAAAATTCTGAAGCGATTTATTGGAAACATTAGCAATTTGATAATCGATTCTGTGGACTGATGATATAAATTTATTGAATCTTTGTTTAGATATTATAGTCACTACGCTTCTCACCATTGTCTGCATAAATTAATAATTAGCATACTTAAAACTCTTCCAAAGTACGATCCTTGTCAGTTCAATGTAAATTGAATTACAGTAAGATAAATTAATGAATATTAAAATAGTAATTTTTTAAACGATATTAAATAATTATTTTGAAAGATTAATAAATATCTGTAACAAAAACCTCAAAATTTGAGTTTTAGAACTGTTCAAGATTTTAAATCCACTTCGGAAGATCTTCATAAATAAATAGAAAGACTATTTAGCCAAGGTATTAGAAAAATAACACAGGTTATCGGTTCTTAACTGTGACAATTGTACTATGTATAGCTTCAAAATCCTTACATCAGCAATGCGTTTTTAACACAACAACCTAATGATAATGATCTTGATCAGCTTCACTATAGTACATGGTTTTAAAAGTTTTGAAATGTTTTTTTTTTTAACACTTTCAATTGAAATAATTTAGTATCCGTTATTATATTTATATAACAATTTCTAAATGTGAAGTTAATGTTCCAAAACTTGATTTACTTGAAGGAACGTGCATTCATCACCACAGTCCTACAGTTGGCCAAGAAACTCCCTTGGCCAGAGGCGTTTTAAACGTCTGTGCTGAGTGTCCTGTATCGCCCTAGTGTAAATGTTTTGTATGAGAGGATTATCATGTGATTCAAATTTGTCATGCATCGTTTTGCATAGTTGTTTCGCGACATCAATTACAAATGGGATTTGTTAGTCTTGTGCAACATTGAGTTTGTGATGTAAAAGGGGCATTGCGTTATCGTTCGTAGAATCTTGTTTTGAATCGCTTGTATACGTTTCGTGTGTGAAGGTTTAGCAGATCCCCAAATTTGAACTCCATATGTGCAGATTGGTCTTAAGACTGTCTCGTAGATTGTTAATTTTTGTGACATGTTTAATTTAGAACTTATATCGAGTAATCTTTTCAATTGATAGAAGCGTGTTTTGAGTTTGTGGCATGTGTGTGTAACATGTGCGTTCCATGTAAGTTTTCTGGCCAAGTGTAAGCCTAAATAGTGAGTTTGAGTGGTGTGAGGCAGCGGAATATATTAATGTAAATGATTGGGCAGTTTTGTCTTTTAAGAGTAAACGTCATTCGTTGCGATTTGTTTCCATTAATTTTAATTTTTCAAAGTTTAAGCCAAGACTCTATCAGGTGTAAATGGTTTTGTGTCTTTTGAGTTGCAATTACAGGATCGGCATCAACCGCAAGAACTGCCATATTATCAGCGAACACAGCCATAGTTGAATGGACATAAGTTGATATGTCACTGGTGCTTACAGGAAACAGCCTTGGAGCAAGTACTCTTCCTTGCGGTACTCCTGCATTGACTTCGTATATTTCAAAAACTTTTTCACCTTGTTTTACTTTAAAGTAACGTTTCACTAGAAAATATTTTATTATTAGGTACAGGCTATCTGGAAGTATTAGTTTCAATCTGTATAGGAGTTCACCATGCCAGACCCGATCAAAGGCTAGTTCAGCTGTGTTGAAAAATTTAGCGTTTCTTTTTTAATAATTTGGAAAATAAAACACTTACAAAAATTAAAGTTTCTATAGAATAGGTTCTAAGCGTATTAATTATCACTGCACTAAGCAGTTATTCGTCATCAAAATAAAAATTAACGTAGGACTTATTCTGAACCTTTGTGCTCAAGCCATCTCCAGCCGTTCCAGTTTTGTTCTGACATAGTCATCAATACAAGTATAGTTTACATTAATAAATATACCAATTGTGACCTTATAATGTAAGATTATAACTGACAACGGTTTAAAATCATAAATATTGGGCTTCTATAAATATATACAAAAACCCTCACTCGTTTACAATAGTATCTGTTATTCTATCACTCAATAATGTCCAACTCGTTAATTTAGCATTGTTCCTAGCTCGTTATTCTTTTTAGTGTGTTCAAAACCTTGAAATGAATTTGAAAGCCTATAAACTGTTTGAAGAAATGGTTAATTTTTTTAATTTCACAGAGCCTTGAAATCGGGTAGGGACACCCAAAAACGTGTGCGCAGATAAGGTCGTCACTTCTCCAAGTTGCACTCCCAACCAGTGCCATTCACACTTCTTGAAGTACCTGTTTACCGCCTAACTGAATGGGTTGATCCAGAAATCTGCAATTTGAATTTTGACAAAAATGTTCTAAGTTTATATACATAATTCGTTGTTTAGGTCATCAGCCAAAAGGTTGGTTTGAACCCTTAGAGGCTGTACTGAGTAAAACGAGAAGTAAGATGGTTTAACAATGCCTTCCTCGATGCATGGAAAAGTATGTTTACCAGCATGCCAGACCCTCTGAAAATCCTCTACTATCCACCCTGCATATCACACCTTTACTTCATTCACAACAGCGTCTGGCTGTATAATGAAATTGATTACTCTCAAAGGAGATAACTCTGACTAGTGTATTTTACACCTCTACATCTTCTGTTTCTAAATGCTTGAGTCGTACAATTGGCTGACCATGTGATAAGAAACAGAAATGTTTTTTGTTACCCTGGTACTAGAAGATCGAGTTTAATAATTTAACACTCCACCTGTCTGTTATGAGCAATATACCTATATAATCTATAATATATATAACTGCAGATAGTATACTAATAATGTATAACTGCATGTATACTTCAGGTATGACGACATGACATATAATGTAAAAAGTAACAGAGAACTCTCACAACTGAATTAGAGGCATTAGTAAGGACTTTCGGATAAAAAATTTATCCATTTATATGATCTTGTCTGAACACTGTAGGAAGCCTTACAACATTCAGTTGTATAAATAATTTTAAAAGAAGATGATTTCAATTAATAGCAACGGTCTTGAATTTAGTAAATTACGATAAACAATAAAAACCCAACCCTTATAAAAAATATTTTCGTTTATTAGAGACATATTAGTCTACACTGGTTTCAAGAAACACACACTCAATAACCTGATAATATTAGTGCTTGTGCTGGACTCGTAATGAAACAAAACAATCAGGCTGTTTGTCATTGAAGGAAATTCATTCGTGTGAAGATACGCTTCGGAGCTAAATTACTATATCGCGTATTAAAAATTATTTTAATATATTTTGGTTAAAAATTTTTTGATTAAAAATTATTTTAATACTTTTTGGTTTCAGCAAGGTAGAGTTACTACCCACTTTTCTCTTCAAGTTTGTGCTTTGTTAAACAAAGTTTTCCTAGCAAAATTTATTGGTAGTGGGGGACCATTTGAATGGTCCCAAAGATCACCTGATTTGAGTCCATTAGATTAATTCAACTGGAGATATTATTTAAAAGTCAGAGTTTTTAAAATTAAAGCAAACAGTTTCCAAAAACTAAGATAAATAATTATACATAAATTTTCTATACCTAAGGGAATTAATTCAGAATGTTATATTAAGTAGTTTTCGCGAACGTAGGTCTACAACAAACTGTTAAGAAATAGGAGGAGGCCACCTTCAACAATTGTTGTGAACCATCACTACGCGACAACTAGAAATACAATAGATAACACTGGTTCTACTACCTATGCTATAGATAAATTTAGCCAATTGTTTATTTTCATTGGCAGTTTTCTTAATTTTGAGCAACTGAAATGTCTCGTACGATATAAATTAGTTTTAAAAGATTAACATCCTTATTCAATAAATAAAAGTGTATAGATAAGGCCTCTATCAAAACTAAAATAAACACATTAAATTGTTAACTATAGTCTAGTTTGAACTTGAGAATTAAAAATAATTTACTAATATTTGATGGTGAAAAAGTTAATATTGAGGACAAGGAGATTTCAATTTAAAATATAATTTAACATCTCAAAAAAAGTGAGAACAAAAAAATTACGTGATCATAATTCATCAAAGTAGAGCTATTTAGATTACATTATCATTGACGTATTATTAAAAATGTTGACCGAGTTTATTAAACCTTACTCTGTAAATCTTTACTTAGTCTAAATCTCGCATATTTTTTTTAATGTTCATTTGTTTTATATTCAGCGTTATGTTACTAAATTAAATTATGAATAAAAGGTTAAAACAGTGAAAAGACAAAGCATGAAATTTTACTGTAAAATTATTAAAACCGTGACGATTCAAACTCTACAAAACGTTAACCAAATGGAAAAACATGCACAGTATTGGAAACAGAAAATGAGGACATACAGAGGGGGTTAATGGCGAAATGCGTCCCTCTGTTCCCGATTCTGAGTCGTTCTATTGAATTAAAAGGGAAACAGGGAATACTAGGAGACAAGGAGGTAGCTTTCAGTCTATGGAATTAAGTCTTTAATGGAAAACAAATATCTGGGGAAAATATCTGTTGGGTGGTGATATCTATTGTGTAATACAGTATGGCAAAAGCGATTCAATAATTGTTCGTCTCTCTCAATATCTTATACTCTCTTTCTTCTTCTCCTTTCTCCTCCTCACTCTTCTAACTCCGTAATATCAGGCAGTGCTTTATCCCCCTACTCATTTTGTATTATTCGAGGTAAATATAGGCAAAAAATTCTATATGGTCAGTTTTTTAATTTTGGAATGTTGCCCATAGTACGAATTAGCCTACTTTACGTATTAACCTAAATAGAGCAGTAAACTGAATTGTATTTCTTTGTTCAATTTAATTTTCAATTTATTAACAAAGTAAACTAAACGAAATTATCTATCTCAGATTCTTTGCTTTACTAATGCCAAATCATCAAAACCTTTCTGTCCCAAATGTATAACCAATGTAAAATGTGTTTCACAATCATGCTCTTATTCTATAATTTCCCTAAAGATTTGCAACGTTATAACTTTGCAATGATCATTAACAGTTATTCAGAGTAATAAATGTTTTCAATTCTGTTCTGATCTGTATTAAAGCAAAAATTGTAGAACTAAACAATTTATTTAAAAATATGTTTAACTAGATTGTATGCGAAAAATTATTTCCTGTGAATATTTCTATTTTCATCCACTTCTATATTTGGGTCAACGTGATGAAAACAAAATAACATAACCACATTAACTATTTCTGTAATTTTAAGTAATTCTCAATTAGACATTTTTGAAAATACCATTAAACACTTCAATTATTAAATTTTATTTAATTGTATGAAAACAACGCTTTTCAAAAGTTTCTAATGAAATTTTAAAGAAAAACTAATTTTTGCCTTGCCTTTATAAATCACAAGCTTTATTTTTTTTTTCAAAATTTACACGAAAATTAATATATTTAATTCAAACTCCCTATTCCAACGTATAGCTCAACTATGAAACATTTATAAAACTTATATATGGTGTTAAGCTATTTAGTTAGCAGTCTAGTAACAAATTCACAGTGAACGGAAAGCCAGCAGAAAACCACTGCTTCATTTTAGTTTAAAAGAATAAACGCAATGGAAAACATAATTAAATTATAGCTATAAAACTTTCTTCACACCCTCTGTTTAGATATACTATTAGTTTCTGCAGATAATATACTGAAAATATGTTACTTTTTTATGTTACTTCTAAATTTTATCCAGTGAGTACAGAAACGCAAAGATTTTGACTTTCCACCAGCCGCAATAAACACAACTCTGTTATTACGTGAGTTTTCTGTAAACATATTTATCAACGCTGAAACCTAATTTATTACCGTAATATTATTTTCAGGTTCTGTACTGATTTAGCTTATAATTTTGTAATTTAAAACGATAATATCTAATCTTTGGAAACGTAAAATCTTTTCAGTTATTAAAACCGTAACATATATGGCGTGATAATTCACTTCACAACTCATTCAAAACACAGAAAGAAAAAATAAATGTTGAAACTTTTTAATATATGTTTTAATTTTCATTGTTTAAGATTAAATATTTTTTGATTAGTTTTTAATAGATAAGCTTTTTGGGATTTACTTAGTAACAACTTAATACAATATAATTATTCGGTAATAAATAATAGCTTATGTTCTACTACCTTAAGAGATGTAGCAGGATGCAAAATGTTTTAAAACAAATGTTAGTTGTTTTCTGTTTCCTACTTAACGTAGAATAACGGAAGCTGTAAATCTATGTCAGGAAGTGTTAACCCTTTCTGAGCCATAAGCCTACGACAATGTAGTTTATTCTTAATATTTCACTTTAAAACGCAGTAATTTAAAATGCTGTGACTACTTGTTTCAAACTACAATTTGTTTGTTAATTCACACATTTACAAATCTTTCTAATTAACAAATCTTTTCAATTTTTAAAAAGTGAAATATATTTTATACGTCGATTCTTCTGCTTTTTCAACAAATACAAAGGTAAACATTCACATTGCTTACCGCAAAACTGGATACCTCATATACAATGGACAGGATCTATCTCGTAAAAGCTCTGACCCAGTGAACGTGCTGCCAGTCCGTCGTCAAGACTAAGCCGTCTGCCATGAAGAGGCGTCTCTCATGAGTAACTGCACATACTTCGAAAAACTGCCCCAAAACTGAATAGGCGTCATCGACGGACACATCCTTTTAAGATACAGATAGGACTCACAAGAGGAGAAGACAAAAACTATGAGAAAAAAGATGTAAAAGAAGAAATATTGGGCGGTGGGACTGATAGGTGACTTTCCAATCCTCCTGTCCGTAACGGCCAACTTAACCCTAAAGAGTCCCGATGGAATTATACCGCCCAATGGCTGGCATTCTCATAAATGGAAGGCTAAAGCCTCCAGGGATCCTACCGTACGTAGATGTTGGTTAGCAAGTTCACGAAAGTAATTCTATTGGCCTGTCCAGTAATATCCTATTATTCCTATTAATAATAATTCTTATTTCTATTATTTTCTATTAATTCCTATTATTTTTAATCCTGTTGCCCCTGCCTCCCGTTTGTGCAGGTATCCCGCAGTTTCCTTACAAAATCTCCAAAGGGTTCTGAAAGGCCCAAAAGCTACTCAAAATAATATACGACAGTAACAACCCCTGTGTCGCTCCATAGCCCTCGCAACTCAACCAATATGGTTTCCTGATAGGAAAGTATCAAATCTATACAATGGGAGGACAAGCCACGTTTTCTTGGTGACCTGCCCCCAAAAAAACAAACAACACATTTAAGGCCCTCCCTCGTCTCTCTTCAGAGGGGCTGACACAAAAAAGTTCTTTTATTTATTTACTTACGTAACAATGAAATAACAACTGTCCTTGAAACAAAGTGAGAATTTATCGTCCCCTAAACAAAATCCAGTTCGGAACCTCTAAGCCAGTAAATTCTTATAACACATAAATTACTTAACCAATGCATTGACAGAATATTTTCCATTGTTATGTAATCTTGATAATACACTTGCAAATGAAGTTCAAAAATTTAAGATTAACACTTTTCAATACACCTTGGTCATCTATTTCCCTTGGTTATTTTCTAAACTTTACAATTTATGACATAAATTTTTCTATTACATCACTTTAGAAAGAGTATTTTATTATCTGTTCCATAACTATTTTGTTTCGTAGCGTATAAATTATGTTGTAAATTAGCAGATAAACACTGGGATTGAATTTTAAAAGTAAATCATTTATAATAAAATTGAAAATTATTTACCATATATGGATTTTAGAATAGTTTTTTAGAAGATAATTAGTTTTTCTAACAGTTATACTAAGAGATATCAAAATCGGTACCTTATTAGAACGTCTTAAATGGTCTTGAAAGTAATGACATTCATAAACACACCTTTAAATTTGCAGTTAGAAACATTTTATTTTGTGATATGGGCTTCTTGTTGAGTGGTAAAACAACAAAAAAACACAGTAGTTGGAACAATTTTTATTAAACCTATATATATAGTTTTGACTCATTATTGAGAACAACCTTTCCATAAAAATAATAAGATTGTGATTGTGCAGATGAAATCCATAGCGAAATTATTTTTTTGTTTTGTATCAGTTGGTTAGTTTTTCTTTATACATTCTTTTACTCATACTCGTGTTTATTTTTAACCCTTATTATTATTGTAGTAGTATCTTCTTTCAGAATAACCAGCATTGTCTGAACGTACAGAAAAATTAGATTTATTGTAATTGCATACATGTTAAATAAATTGAATTGAAATAATGTTAATCTTTAATTTTTACTGTTTGAATAAAAAAAAAGAATTATATATTCTAGACAACGAGAAAAAATAATTTACAAGAATCATACAATTGAAGGTTTGAAAACAACATCAATGGTTCTTTAACACGATTGAGATTCTCTATTTTCAGTTTTTTTAGAACTTTTTTACATCTTCTTATATTGGTTAATCAGAAAGAAAGCTCTCAATGGCGAAAATAAATCAAGGTTTTGATTAAAACGAATCTCAGAGATAACTTTGTCTAAGAAGAACTATAATTTCATAACGAAATACCTATTAACATAACTATAATTTCTATTGCCAACGTTAAGCAATTACTAAACAGATTGTACATAATATTTTTAATAAATTTTCCTTTTGTTATTCTGAACAATACAACTACGAGAGTAAACACAAATTATCGATTTTAGAATTGAAACAAAATTTGTACAAAATTTCTCAAAATTTGTACACAAATGTGAGACCATGAATGGAATGGACGTCAACGTAAAATGACTTCAGAGATAACACAAATAGCATGTTAGTATCACAAAATAATTGACAAGATCAAGTCCTACAATATGTCTACGAATCCAGGAATTCTAGGCTCAACACTGTTCAAAAGACTTATGCACCGACCTGTTATTTTTGCAACGATACTACATTGACGATAAAACATTTACTCATACAATGTCCAGGATTACATTATCTTTGAGAACAGTATAACATAACACAAAATACGAAACTTATGCTAACAGACATCAAGAGTATACATAACGTTTGTTTTACCTCAGAGACTTACAGTTACACAAGACATTTTAATTAAAATTCTATAAATATTACGTAATTTTGGTCGCTAATGACTTTATTGTTAATGCTTCTTTAGATATATAAACTTAAAAAAAACATTAAATACAGTTTTCCCCATATAATATAAAAGTAAATATAAATAATATATTCAGGTAGCAGTAATTTGCTTTTAAAACGTATATATAACACTAGTGAGGTGTAAAAATTAAAATTTATGGTGAGGTAATTCGGAATATTGTATAAATTTTATGAAATAATTCGTTTACGTACGGGATTCTAAAGTCATTATGCATATTCGTAACGTATAAGGGAGTACTTATAATTTGTCGTAGTAATTTTGACTAAAATTGTTGAGTTTTCGAAATCACGGACGTCTTAGCAGTTCTATAGATTTGACAGGCATACAGTCAAATAGACCAAAGTAAGCTTTATAAAGAAGAATTTTAAGATACAGTGGTAATTTAGACCGTTTAGAAAATAAAAAATAAAACCGTTTTCATCTTATAAAAAGTAAAATCCCAAAATCTTTTAAGTAAAATCTTTTTTAAAATCTTAAAAAAGTAACGTCTACGCCGACGAAGAAGTAGGGGTAGCACTTTGTAATAAGTAATTTCCAATAGTACACAAAATTGTGTAAAAAATTTATGAATAATTACAGCTGGGGCCCACTGTTGAGTGGTGACTTTCTATAAATCTTAAAACCCGTTATATCTCATTTCATAATTTTACTAATAAAGCAAAAAAGAATCTTATAGCTTTCACACACAATAAAATGTAACTTTATCAGATAATAATCCAGTGAGTACGTAATACAACTTTTAAAAAAATTACAAATTGTATTTAGGTTTCTAAGTAGTTAGAAATGGATGAAGTTGAAATAAAAAGTTAGTTTAGTGAGTGAAAAAAGTGAGTTAAGCCCTTAATACTTTAATCCACATTTCCTGGTAAACTGGATGCAATAAGCTCAAAATACACGAACGAACATTGCACGAATAATATAGAGCAAACATAATTAATACACCCGTTTATTTATTTTTTTGTTTTAATTACAAAAAATTAATAATTTATTTTTAATTTTAGCTTAAAACATTAGGGTTTTATTTAGGTATATTTAATTTATTCATAATTAGGATTAACTTTAAAATTATTTACAAAATAAATTGCATAATTTTATGAAACATTTCGTATAAAGTATAATTTGCGGAACTGAGAGTTTTGAAAAGAAAGGAATTAGTTTCGTTTATTTGTTATTTTTCTGCTGTCTGAGGCATTTTGAATTTTGTACATAATGTATGTGTAAATTGAATTAATGAACTGGATATCGCAAATAACATTCATATTCCCTAAAACTAGGGTTACCTATTTAGTTTTTAGAGTTAAATATTTGCTACTTGGTGGTTACAACTACTAGGAAAACTTTAAATTACAAGAAAGTTTCGGTAATTTCTTCCCATATTAAAATGCAACTGTTTTAAGTGTGCTTAGGAAATAATAATAGAATATTATTTTAAGACTTTAATGCTAGACAGTTTTCTTGTGATAGAAGCTCTTAAGCGGACGGAGCAATGAATAGGAATATGCTGTTGTTTAGGTCATCAGCCGAAAGGCTGGTTTGCACCTATAGAGGCTTTACTAATCAAAAACAAAGAGTGAAGTAGTTTACCATGCCTTCCTCACTAAGTAGAATTCACTTCATTCATTACAGGGTCTGGCTGTATAATGTAACTCTGACTAGTGTCTTTCGCACTTCTACCTCTACTGTTCTTAAATGCTTCAGTCTATGTAATTGGTTGACCATGTGATAAGAAACTGAACTAGAACTTGCAAATAGAGTGCAAATAATTTAATACCCCACCTGCCTGTTATGGACAAAGTAGGAATATATTGTCTTAAAATTCAACCTAATTTCTATGTTCTTATTTTACTGATATTTTAAAAAGAGAACAAAAATTTAGGTTTTCTTCACTCGAGTACACTTTGTTGGATTTGAACCTCTCAGTCCTGATACTGAAGTTAAGAAATACCATTAAAATTTTCTTCTACAATTAAGTCCAAAAGTATTGAAACTCTTTAACTTAAATGTTTAATTTAATTTATATAAATGTTTAATTAATTAAATTATTAAATGTTTAATTTAATTTATAGAAAGCAGCTCTTGAAAAATAAGCATAGTACAAATTACATTTTCAAGTGTTATTTTTTAATTACCTTTAATTATCTATTTTTTTTAACCTCAAAGTGATTCAATGAGCTGTAATTTTTGAAAAAAAAAATTCAAATGAGCAGAATTCCACGATTTTCATAACAGATGTACACTTTCTTAATGAGCTAAGAAATTGACTACAGGTTCATCAAATCGCTGCAGTTGATGTTGAGAAAAAACTATATTGTAATCTCTTTCATCTCACTTAACTACCGTCATTATTTTGGGACAGCATAACTAATTCCAAAATCCCTCAGGGTCGATAGCGAAAACCCTAAATTTTGATATGTTAGACCAATTAGTCCAGCTTTTTCTACTAAAGCACACACATACACTCACTCACGCAAGTACAGAATAAAGTCCTTCTTTAGACGAATTTTGGCTTCAAGAGGTCATAAGATGTGGAAATTAGTTGAAAAATGGTATCGAAAGTTGTACACCATCGCTGTACTTTTCCACTCTCTGTACTCTACAGAGAGTACTCTGAGTACTCTCTGTACTTTTCTCTATACGGAAAGAGAAAAATATCAAAAGGAACAGGTTCACATGTTTGTTGTCACATTCGTGAATTACTTTCAAAAATATATTCAAGTTTCTTTTTAATTTCAATAGTTTTACGGATAATGTCACCACTGAAGCACTTCAACTGCTGGATACTAATCTGATAGTTAAGCGACTGAAAAGTTTTGGTGAAAAGGGCTGTTGATTTAGTGAGTTACGAGAAAGAATAAAATTTTTATAAAACTATTGGTATATGGATAAGATTTTAAGTCATATATACATAAATGACTAAAAATTCTACTTAATCTACAAATGCAATTAAATTACATTTGTCATACATAGTGCAATATATTTACTAAAAATACTAAGTTAGAAATGAGATTAAGTTAGATTTAAGTTATTAATATGCTACCTAAACAATGATCTAGTGACATTATGAAATATACCAGCTCTAGTGGATGACTGCTTAATTACAAGGGCATTTATACCGCTGAAGAAAATTGTTTTAAGTAAATTTAAAACGGGTAGGAGCTGTGGGGTACAGCTAGTTCAATAGAATTACTGTAACGCTTTCAATCAAAATGCCTGAGATTAATCACTGCAGCCCCATGGTACATAACCAATGAAATATTGCACAATGATTTGATCTGCTCTACATAAAAATAAATTAAACAACGTAGCAAAAACGTTTTAAAACGTTAGAAGAACATAAAAATCCTTTCGCAATTAAGCTCCTCGACAGTGAAGTTACTCACAGGCTGAAACGTTTTAAAACATTGGACTTTATGCTATTGCCTTTACGATTTTGTTAACCATTTAACTTCTTTTCTACTTCTACTACTAATCATCGTCATCTCATAATCGGCATCATTATTATTTCTATCATGGTCATCGTCAGCTTCAGCTTCAACAGCTTCATGCTTCAAGATATTAATGCACAATTCAGTCAAGTTTAGTTTTATTTTTTGTTCATAGTTTAGTCTTTTTTTGAAACGTCCTACTGAATCTGGTTCATATTTTTATTCGAAGAACGTTATTGCTCAGATTTTATCATCTTTACTTAAAGTTTATAATTACATTGAAAAATTAATTGCAAAAGAATTACGCTGTTTAAAAAATAAACTAGTGCCCGTAAATTTGAAAAAATACAGTAGTTTTACAAAATATTTCAACGATAATTCATGATTATGAATAACTTGCTCCTTAATAATTATTTTCAATATTTTTATATCAATGTAAAACAGACTTTTTGATGTAAATTAGATAAATTTAAAAGAAACGTATTAAATATTACAAAAACCAATGTGGATATAATATGCCTGTATGTGCTGCATATAATACGGAATAAGCTAGTACAATTTGTAAATACGATACATTTTTTTTAATACAATAAACGCCCTTAACATGGAACTTTTTTTGGACATACAACACAGTGTTGTGATTCTGATCATTAACGTACGCGTTTTTGTGCTTTACAAATGGTATCGATTTAAAACGCAGTAGAGTGGCCATTAAAATATTTAACAATATCGGAATGTAGATCCCAGAATAGAAAATTGATAAAAACTCTGCATGACAAAAAAAACTCACACACACCACAGACAATCGACGTACTGAATACACACCTATGCAAAAACCGCTGGATATCACTCTACAAAATGAAAAATGAAAATTTGGAAAGATAAACCGGAAAGCATGTCCAACGCCGTGTGGTGGAACGGACGCCACTTATCCGTTATCCCCTCATTAAAATGGCATATCTGCATCAGTTAAAACTTCGTATCTTTATCATATGTGTTCATTCAGTATGTGAATAATCGTTGGATAAAGTAAGTGACCACAAACACCTTTTATTCGTTATAATTATTATTCGTTAAATAATTTCTTTAATTAATAATTAATTTTACACATGAATTCCTTCCAGCACAAATTTTTTAACAAAATATTATTCAATATTTAATAAAGAATTTAAATATAATAAATTACTTTTTCTATAAGAGATATATTTTTTATGACGGTCTATTCAACAGCAAGATCTGTAGCGACCACATAAAAAATTTTAAAATTCCATAATTACAAGTCGCGTCGCTGATACAATTACAAGGTCATTAGCGACCACATAAAACTACGAAATTACAAAATTTCATTTCTAAAAATATTCATTTCAATAAATTAAAATATAAAATCTAACACTGTATTACAAATTTTCTCAAATGCATTGCATTCTTAAAAATCAAAATCAAAATTATCTCTAAAAAAAATTAACATTATTACATATCAATCCTAAAACCTATCTGGATATATGGGATATTGCCATGGAGACCGTCATTAGTAACTAATACGAGTATTAGTATTGTGACAATATCGAAGAAGACATAGTTCGTGTATTTTCTAGAATTGCATTCATGAAAATAGTAAAGAGAGGATAATAGAGTGAAATAATAACAATAAGTGACAATAGAACAATAGTGGCAATAAAAGTATGCCTATTCATGAAAGTAGTTTGAAATAACTGCGCTATTATGATAAAAGGTCGGGTATTGTTGTACAGCTATTTATGAATGGGCCGGTTGTTTACGTTTTCTATTTATAATAGTTGCCTTGTTTACAATAAATTTTTCTAGCACTCATTTATAAAGGGCTATTTTTTGTACTTCATTATTCGCATGGAGTTTCTCTGCTTTGCTAGAATGACCTTTTTAAATGAGTATATAAAGAGACCCCGAGCGCGGTCAGAGTTAGTATTCGTTTGATCTTTGACCAGTGACTTTCGGGCGTTATTCAGGTGTACGGTTCCGAGCATTGTGTTGGTCAACGATTGTTATACTGTCTTTGGTTGTGTGTGTAGTGTGAAAAGTTATTGTGTATCTGTATTAAATTCAGTTTTTGTGTATTCAGTTTCATTTTGTATGTGTATTCTAGAAAATTGATTGTAAGTAGTGCTAAGTAAATTATTAAGATATTTATTGTTTATTTTTTATTTTAAGTAAATTATTAAGTTAGTTAATGTATTACTTCCTTATAATTAGTTTGTTGTTTATTTTGTAAATCTTTTAGTGTAATAAATATTTGTAATTTTAAACTTTAGTCTATTAATTATTTAATAACCTAGTTCCCAAAGCGGACCTTAGCGATAAGTGTCACAGTATTATACAACTGTTTTAATGTAAACATTACGCACTAACACTGACTTTTCCTTGTACATAAAAACCAGTATGCTTCACCGGTACTTACAGACACCTACTGTTATGGAAGAAATTTTTAGATATACGCCACTGATAACAATCAAGACTCGAACAACATTCAATCATTTTAGCCTTTTACACATTAGACATTTAGATAACAGCGAATAAAGTCAACGACCACGATTCTTCATCCAACTGATCTTTTTTAGGCATTGCTTTTCACTTGTAAATAGTAGCTACACTTAATTAAAACCATAATTTTAACATGTTGTTTAGGTCAACAGCTGAAAAGCTGGGTTGAACCTCTAGAGGTTTTATTAAGTAAAAACGAGAAGTGAGAAGGTTTTCTATTTCCTTCCTCACTGAGTGAAAAAGTGTGCTTATCAGCATGCTAGGGCCTCCAAAAAGCACCCACTTTCCACCCTGCAAATGACATCTTCATTTCATTCACACAGGGTCTAGCTGTATAGTGAAATTCATTACTCTCAGAAGAGATAACTCTGACTAGTGTCTTTTACACCTCTACTGTTTCTGTTCTTAAATAGTTCAGTCATATAATTGGCTGACAATGTGTTAAGAAACAGAATTATTTGTTGTAGCCCTGGAACCAATAGATCGAGAGCAATTAATTTAACACTCCACTTGCCCGTTATGGGCTAAATTTTAGCCTATATGTAGTTTAAGAGATTTTTATAATTTTAAGTCACTTTTTGGCAAAGTTTATAATGTTAACCTATCTAAGTGCTGTTACAGATAGTAGATTGATTTTTTTGCAGTAACAGTAAATAAAAAACCCCAGTTTATAATATTTCTCAAAATTTTATGTATGCATTTCGCTATAAGTTTTTCCCACGTAAACATAGGCTTTCAGCTAAAATTTATAATAGAATGATTTTATTATAACATTTTAAAAACAGAGACAACATACGGTAGTGTGTTTGAAAAAAATTACTATGTACTACAAAACAACTTTAAACTAAACTTATGCCTAACTCTAAACCATAGGTTATATAATTAATTTGAGACATGAAGTATATGAAGTAGTAGAACTTGACGACGATACCCATAATGAGGGATGATGATGATGATGATGATGCTACGAAATGGCGATGATTATTTTTAATTGTAGCAAAATCTACAAATTATTCTGAATTAGAATAATAAGCAGATGGGGTTTCTTTTTCACGTATAATGAGCGAAGAAAGCCTTCAACTGAGAAACTTCGTAGATTTATATATTTCGTGTGTTTTCTTGTCATTTTAAAATAAGTAGGATTTTTTTGTTTCAGTAGGCTAAGATTTCAGTTGTCAAGAGTGAAGGCATGTGAACTTTAGAATTCTTTGGTATTTTGTACTAAATAATTATGTTGATTTCTTGTTGAACTGAGTAATATTTAAATCTCTACGTCTTATGTTGTTTGTTATGTATCAAGGTGATGCTGTAATTTTCATGAGTAATTTCGATTGAAACTTTTGCATCTTTTCAATAATTGAATGGCTTACTGAGCCCCATATTGGATCCCGCATGTCTACAGAGAACAATCACTACAGACTTTTGCCTAACGATCAAGTCTACAGAGACATAGAACCAATAACAGTGGCCATGCGCAAGAAACGGTTGTCGTATTTGGACATATACTAAGAATACCAAACACCAGACTTTTACGCAGAATAACTGATCATGCAATGAGACGAAAAACGGTCGCTGGTAACGCATACATGTGGCACAAAGAAATCAAAAGGTATTTACAAGAACTTGGACTAACTCGCGAAGTTCTAACGGAAAATCACCCAAATACAAACAGATCATCAAGGACCACAACCATCGGCTTACGACACAGAAAAGAGAGTATAAGAAGAAGGAATTTTCAGAAGCAGCCAAACAGAAGCGTGCTCAGAACATGAGAGAATATCACGCCAAAAAAGACTGAAAGCTTCCAAATTGACTAAAGTGGTCCATTGTGGCTAAACAAGCACTAAAAAAACAAACAAACAAGAAAAGGGGCACAGTCTGAAGATAACCTCATAGAATTAAGCCGAGTATAAACACATCACACGGACCCTACTGGAATTGTGCAGCACACACTCGTAGGAAACACAACCAGTTAAAACAATACAAGGCAAAAAAACTAGGAAAACACAAGGAAACCCGCACACGACCTGCGCTTCCCAATTACATAAGCCACTTATGCCCAGACTAGACACAGCCCACCGAACTTCCACACGGCACCAAGGAGTATAAGCCGACTTTATACCACCAGCCACATACTTAATTCACTGGTTAACTTGTCAGCCAGCTGTTCCAAGCGTCACAAACCGTCATGAAACTACTCCTCATGCCGACCGCCAGTGACGAGCTCCCACAGTCTTATAGTGAACTCACCCAGTGATGAATCCATCTCAATGGTATAACTGTATAGATTAGCCACCGCTGCACATCTGAGTGTTGGAGAACAAAACATAAAATTTCCTCCTACATATGGTTCCCATGTTCTTACAAGATAACCCGGTAATATTAATTGCAGAAAATTTTAATTACAAAAGTATTACATGAACTGAAATAAATTTGTAATTATTGTTTAGTTATATTAAAAATTAATTAATTAAAGTTTTCTTTTCTTTTCAATTTATGTAAAGACGCATTAACAGCTTAAATAATAACTACTATAGGTTGTGGACTTCATAGGGTGATACATTTTAGACCCTAGCCAGGATAACCCGAGACCGTCTGCTTTATAGTCATAATCACCACTACTTCACTGAGGTGGCCACACTTAGGTTAAACGAAATCTAACTGTAAAAATTCCTTAAAAAACTCCAGAGCAACCGGTCATTTAGCTAGTAAAATGTCACTTCAATTTTTTACCTACTATATATCGGCTAGAAAAGTCACTCTGTATGGTGCTTTGAATATTGCAACATGACAAAACGCCAAACATTCAGCTACAGAGTAACAGTCAAGTACTTTTCGAATTGGGTAGTAGTAAAGTAAAAGCACTCCCTGATTACAAATAAAAGGTAGAAAGATAATTAAAAATCTACTTTCAATGGATTGTTTAAATAAATTATAATTATAAAAGTTACGTTACTTTAAAGATTTTTTAAATTTTTATAAATTTATTGTGTTGTTAAATACCTGAAGTTTTTTTGAAACGGACAACAAAAATTTACAAAACTTGGAACAGATATACATAATATAGATTAAAATATGGAAAGATTAACACAGCTTGAAATTAATTGATAAGGCATAAGAATTCAACTTAAGCAAATTACTCTCACCTAATTTATCACTTCTATGTAAGAGCCACGTATATACAAACGTTTTAAATTGCTTTTAAAATACTGAACAATGTTTTAACAATTCAGTTATTATCCATCTAGTACCGTGAAACAAAGTAAATGCACAGAAAATCGTGGGATGGTATTGTCATAATGTAAAGTAAATGTAATTACATTAAAAAGATTTATGTTCTACAGAACTTAGTTTAGCATTTAGTAATGTTAGAAAATACTCAAGTATAAAGTTATTCAAAGTGCAGCACCTCTCCAAACCATAATATACAAATAAGTTACACAACGTTATTATCTTCAAACACTGTGTAACTAATTCAAGAATAGAGGGAAAGTAAATCATTGCTTTTCAGAGTACTTTTACTTATGCAAAGCAGTATAAATATATTACTCAGGTAGTATTTTTATCATCAACATTTAAACAATGTTTTATTATTAATGACACATATTCATTGTTTACATTTTTTTATTATAAAGACTAATATTATAGGTACTACAATATTGAAAAGATGGATATATTAATAATGTTTATTTATACAGAACTGTATAATTATAACATACACAACTTTAAACTTCTCTTATCAAATAAACTTCTTTATTTTTAGTTTAACGTTTAACTCTGTTTATTTTTTCAATTTAAAATGTTATATGTGGGTCACGTATATTGTGCAATTTGAAATTGCATTTATCAATTAAACTTCATATTCTTCACCGTTCCTTAACCAAAAATAGTTAGTACTGACAAAGCTGTTGATGTGACTTTAAATAAACTAAAAAGAATGTTTAAACCCCATGAGACTATCAGGTTCTGCCGCTAAGCATGCCTTTTACCTAATGACACAAAACTATCTTTATTCCTAACTCGATGTAAGAAGGTACCTCAATCGGAATTTAACTGACTCACAAAACATCAGATAGAGACAACAACGGACACAACACTTTTAGGTTCGACAGTCTATCTTTGAAGATTGCTATAGGAAAAATGTAAAGAATTATCCTCACAAGGGATTGATATTATTTGATATAATAAAAACAGTACTTAAGTTAACCCCAAAAAGGATTAACATATTTGTTTTATGAAAATATGAAGTTACGTTCGTTCCAAAGAAATTCTTCACTGAATGGAAAGGTTTGAGGTAAATAAACAAATAAGAATATAATTAGATACATTTTTATTTTTAAATATTTTTAACACTTATTTATAAAAATAATCCCCCTATTTTACAAATTACGATTTATTAAGTTTTAAATTTATATAAAAAAGAAAAAAGGAAAGAAACGCTTTAGTAATTATTCGAATGTTTATTTATTTATATCTTTTATAGTTAGCTGTATGTTTAATTTTACCTGGCTTGGTCTTTTTTTCGATGGCGTCGGTTATTTTAGAAGTTCCCTTTTGATGGTTGAAACATGAAGATGCTGTTGGATTACCATTAATTTTTGTTTTCTTCTACTTCCACACTTGACAAATCATTATTTTTATGTCAGTTATACACATTTTATAATTAATACTTATACTTTTTGTTTAAACTTATCACATTTTTACAAAATAAAGAAACTGGAGCAAACACATCTGCACTCTTCGCTGGTTTTATGAGCACTCCTCCCCATTTGGTACCAAACTTAGCGTCAGAACTTTGGCCTTCATGAATTTTCGATCAATTTGAAACATCCAATTACGCCTTTTATTAAATTAAATACCACTAATCACGTTAAACTTTATTTTAACAGTTTACACTCCCTCTTACATGCACCACGCGTATGACTTTACTTTATTTACAAATTATAAGACATTAATTTACCACAGGTTGACAAAGGCTAAATTATTTTGACATTGACTTTAAAACTCCAATAGATTTTTGAACATTAACAATCATACTTCATTATTTTTATACATTTAACAAACGAGTCATTTTTTTTTTTTTTTGTTTACTACAAATTCAACCAGCAAAAATTTATAATCGAAGGGATCAAGGCATTATAAAGTGGTTTCGAATTGGTCACTCAGTAATATCACATTAACACACTTATTTATTAGATATACATCAACAAAATGTATACACTGCGATTCACGAGCAACACTATCTCATATAATTTCAAAATATAAACACCTTCAACCTTTTTGCAACCGTTGCAAATGATCAATTATTTAAAAACATTATACTCGTATTTAAAATAATGGCAATAAAATAACAAATTGTAAAACACTTATATATTTTTTAATTAGCTAACGCCATTTATCTGATTTAAATTATCAAAATATTTAATATTTAATTTTTTTCTGCTTATAAGAAATAAATTATATTGTTCTAATTATTAAACAGATCGCTTCTTGGCCATTGCCCCGATACTCTCACTCTGTGCTTTTCTTAAATTTCAGACGCTATTTTTCCTATTGATTTTCAGGATGTCAGTGCATTTTCGTCGTTTCGTTTAGGGTGAAAGGGGCTTGCTTCCTAGTACGTTGACCCTTTTTGAGACTTCCGGCTCGGGCTGGGCAACCTAAACTACGTTATGAGGGTCCACTGGTTTCCATTTTGGTGGATCAAAGGCTTAACTTTAACCTGAGTAGGTTCTTACGGCTTAAAAGTCAATTTAATATTTCTACTACGCTTTTCATCTTTACCACTCTAGTATAGCAAATCGCGAGGCCCTAATTATTTAGGTCTTGCAATAACATTCGAGAACAAGATCATCATCCCCTCTCTTTTTGTGCTTTCCGCCTCTTCTATCCATCTAGGGTAGTAAGGTACACTGTTGGGGATGGAGAAGGTGTAAAAACATTATTTTGTACATTTGATTCATTTCGGTTTCTGTAATAATTATTCTGTTTTATTATTATTATTTTTCTTTCAATTTAATTTGTTATCTTTTGTCTAACCTAAGTAAATACAGTATTTATATATTTTTGTATTGTGATCGCTGAATCCTGAATCCTGGTTGAGAGGGCTAAGAAGCCCTATGATGGCGACATCGTGTTAAGGAACACCTGGTCGCTCGGGGAACAATATAACAGAATAATTGCAACCTCAAGAAATTTAGGGGGAATTTTATAGTTTAAATAGGAAATAGGATTCTGGTTCGTGGGACATTGGAACTGGGACTTGAAAGGAGGTAATTTATTTTTAGAAGTTATTTGTGGAAAATTTAAATTAAGGGACAAGTGGGTTTAAGAGCGGCTCTTTTATTTTATTTTATTTTTCAGTGGCCTTTTTTCAGTTTTGTGGGAGGTCTATTATCTTGGTGAGGGGAAGGCATGCATGTTACTGAACGTGGACTAAAGGTATAATTTAAGGTAGGGGTTAGTTTATGATTTCAGGGGAGACGGAAAGGGAGAGTTTGGCATAATCACCGGCCTTTTTATCTTCTGAGTGTTTATTAATTTAAAATGGCGGCTCTTTTCACCGTAGTGGAGTGATTATGCATAGGAACATGGGGACAACTACCAACTGGGGGGAGTGAGTCATACAAGTAGGAGGGGCATGGGCAAATAAGAGGAATACAGGGCAGAATAAAAATGTGGCAACTCTAAATTTTGTTAAGTGGGTCATACTAAAATTTAGATAAAGTCGTGGAATGGTAATGGGATAGAGACTTCAGGTGGGTGTGGGCGTCGGTACAAGTCCTGAATGATCTGGGGTCCGTCAGTTTTCCCAGCGTCGTGTAGCCGTTTCGAGGTATTGTAAATAAAGTCCTCCATAGAAGGGAAGAGAAGATGTTCGTGTATGATGCGATTGGATATAAGATAGTGGAACTGTGTGATGCACCGGAGGACTTTGTTCTGGTATGCTGAAGTACGCTAACAATTCGGTTGTTGCGACGTTTAATAATACAAAAATAATTCAAAAGACGATTTGTATACATATACAAAATAGTAATACTTTAATGGGAAAGATTATTATGTACAAAGAAATAGTTGAAATAGAAAAAGTATCAGTTATATCTTTATACTACTAGATTTGTTTCGATAAACGGTTTTTTTTATTTCTTTTGCGCCTACTTTTGTTTTCTGTAAACAATAATAAAGATGTATATGCATTTATCGTAACACATTGCTGGTGTTGTTTTTGTAAAACTTTGCTCTTAATAACGTGCAGGGTTATTGTAGACACTATGGAGTTGACAGGTATTATATTCTCGTTTAATTCTTAACACTTGACACAGAATGTGATGACGAAACTGTTGACGAACATTGCGTTTGAATTCTAGTGTGTTGGCTTAGCAAACGAAAAAAGATGGACGGAGGACGAAGTAGAAGTGGCGCCTAGCGTCGGCGCCTCGTTAAGTCTTTTCACGGGAGATATGCTAGAGTCGAGCACCAAAATGAACCAGTGAAGAAGATGAGGGCTGCTGGGGAATGAAATGGGGAAGGGAGTTGAAAGAAAAATGGAAAGAGACCTGAGAGAGTGAGAAAGGGGAAGGAGAGTATAAAAGAAGAGTAAGGACCCAGCTTATATTAGGAGTCGACATTTGAGCGAAACAAACCCACTCTCCCTCATCTACGCTTGTTACTGTACTTCTTAACGAGGTGTTCCCTTCTCTCCTTCGTGGGCAACCCACTCTTACTTCATCTAGATTGTCTTAATTATTGTTATTTTTTCAGGTAATCCCTTTCATTATTTGTTTACAGATACTACAAGGAGATTATAAAAAACCGTAATTATTAGAAGTAGTAACTTGTTTCTGTAATTAAACACGAAAGTTCAACAGTTTTTAAAAAAAGATATAAAATTACAGGAAATTAATTTTATAATTCTACAAAATAATTACGCTGGTTAGTTATCGTCAAGCTGATTTTCCTCGATCGTAAAGTAACTGCGGCATTTATTAAAATACAAATTTACAAGTTAATGTAAGAATATTATTACTAAACAGTTATTTCGTGTTTTTAAATATAGTTTAATAACAACTATCATATGAAGGATTAATACTTTAAAACAAGAATTTATTTTGAAATATGAAAAACAATCTTTTCACATCGTGTGATGTATATGAGCGCATTCATTTAGATAATAATATATTTTTCCTTTATTTGTTTCAGGTATGTGGAAAAAAGAAATTGCAGAACTAATAATATTTGTAAGTCTATAATTTTATTCCTGTATTCAAACCCTCTTAAAAATGGGTGTAAACGTAATTGTAAATGTTATTGAAATACGATACATTACTGATGTTAATAATAGCCACTTACATAAAAATTACGAGAAGTATTCTTGTAATCATAATTTATATAGTTAAAGATAGCATATATTACAGGTTCAAGTGCATATTTTTATTATTTTTACATGATATATGAACAGTTCATGGATATACGTACATTGATTACTTACTTAATATATTGTAGTATGTTATTTTTACGTAAAGAAAAATAGAAAACATAGTATTTTATTTGAAAGCAAAAATTCGTAGCCGATTCAACTTTTCGATTTTGTTTTATTGAGAAACTGTGATATGTGGAAGAAAAGCGCGAGACAGTGAAGGACGGAAGATTGCAAAGAGAGCTGCACTGGGAACAAAATAAAGCTCTTCGTGGCAGGTAACAAAAGAAGGAAGAACAAAGCCGGGAGAATTCATTGTTCCAAGATACCACTCTATATACCACGCCTTCACCGTCTAATACTTCTCCTTATTCTTCTGGCAACTAAGATTTCATTAGCGTTGATTACTTTATGTACGTGCTTTGGCAAAGAAGGACTTCACTCCATACATTACGAAGACCTTCCCTTTCTTTGTTATGGGCATTTGATACTTTCATTTAGGAATTAAATTATGTGTTTATAACGTAATTTTCACACAAGCAATTTATGTGAGTTAAAATAGACTGCAGTATTGAATTAACCGGTACTAAATAAATTCTATTTTAGTGCGACTAAAAATATACCAGGTTTTATAACGTGAGTGGGTCAATAACAATGTGCATAGTAATTTCATTTTAGTTCGATTGAATTACCTTTATAAACTGACCTAGATCTTTTAATAAAATAAAAACATGCAGCTCTTTCATTATTACATTGTACATTTTGTATATTCTACCATTTGTACTCACAGGTGAAAAATTTATATTATCAGTGTAAGAAAACAGCATGATTCATTGACATTCAATAATCATAATAATAGAATAAAAATATTAGCAACTTAAATTCAGTAAATTAGTGTAAAACTCCTGTGTTTTATAAAAATAATGTATGTAGGCTACATATTTTTTTAAACAAGAACGGGAACAACCTTCACATTTGAAATTAATATCTAGTTTAATTTTAAAATCCAAAGCCAATAAATAAGCTCAACCCTCTCAGTAGTCCTGTAAGAAAGAGATTCAATTGAAAAAAATCCAAAACTCCTGAGTTCCACTATTGGTTCGGAGTAAAACATTTCAAACCCTCTCAGTATTTCATCCATGTGCTTTTAAATTTCTGTAACTCACTGCAGCCAACAATGACAAGGACACGAATAAGAATGAATAAAAAGAAAAACTTGAATCACTGAACTAACACGTTTTTTGTTTTACGTCTGACTCTTTTGCAATTTCTGCAAATGCAGACGGTGAGAAAGATGATACATGAATATGAGTGATGATAAAATGCCAGACCTGACCGGGAATCGAACCCGAGACCCCGGTGTAGAAGCCAGTTGTGCTAAACACTGCGCCAACGGGCCGACCAAAAGAAAACTTAAGCTACGTAAAGATAATCCTGGCCGCCTCCGTGGCGCAGTGTTTTTTTTTAGTAGTGATGCCTTCATAAGCCGTAACTTGTGGATAGGTAATAATATAAGGTGATATACTAGTGAAAAAATGCCAAACCTGCCGGTAATTGAACCCGGGACCCCGGCATTGAAGCCAGTTGCGCTGACTACTACCCCACCGGGTATTTAGAGAGCTAGTTCAAAGGACACAAAAGTAAGATACTTCATCTAGGTTGTCAGTTCGCATGAAAACTTTACGTAACTAAAGATGAATCACTTAAGCTTATAATATACAAATAATTACACTGATTAGTTAAAAACCTTTATATTTGTCAAGCGAATGAACAAAGCACTACTCCATGCAAATCACTTTTATAACCCATAACCATATGGAATTCGATCCTGTATTTTTAATTACTTTTATTTGGAGATACCAACTTGAGCGACTATTTGGAGTACGTTCAGCACTTAAGAAATATTTATATTGTAACAACTTAGCCTTCGTTCGTTCGGGATGTGGGTACAATAAATAAAAAAGCAGACTTCCTTCAAACTTATAACGATAATTTATTTACAAGATTATTAATTACAATAAATTATTAAGACTAAATTAGCCTACTAACAAATTACAATATTATAGTATTATTTTAATTAAAATAATTACAAACTTAAAGCTTATACTAAACACGACTGTAAAATAAGACACTGTCACGTAACAATCAAGACAATTATATTTAGCTGTCCACAACCACTTACTTCCACCCGTACGCACTCGCTCTATTAATGTATTTTAAAACCGATCCTATAACGATACTATTTCTAAACAACCCGACAACACCAATTCTATTCACAATCGAAGTACTAACTGACTGACTACGAAGACACTAACTGTTTTTGTACCTGCGGTTTGATAGTTTCTTGAACAATCGATACCGTTCTAACACTTTTACGCTTTACCAGAATAATTCACAACATAATATAAATGATCAATAGCATAAAATAGACCCATTCCTGTATTTAAAACTAGTTTTGACCGGGCTTGCAAGCAGTTCTTTCAAATTAATTTCATTCAACGGCCATCCACTGTCCTTGTTACATTACACTTTTTTTTACGATAAAAAATTTATTCTTTTAACTATTTCTAGAACACCACCAGGTTGTAATATAAAAATATATTTAAACGTTTCCAATCAAATTTTGCGGAGATTCCTACCAATTCTTTGGTAAGAACCAATTCTGTATACAAAACCCTATACCGGTATCTATTCTGTTTTATCATTTACCAACAGTCATTACTTGTTTGACTGAGTAGTTGATAAGATAACAGCGGTTCTGAGTATGAAGAAAAGACTCAACCATCATCCGAATTTTCCGGGTTTAAGTGTGCTCAACAATACCAATAACGGTTTTACGAGATTGAAGGCACACAGTGTATTAGATTTAAATTACAGACTGACTGCATTGTATAGTTTTAAAATATCCTTTTCCCTACGGGAAAACTGTATTAACGGATAAAATTAGAACCACGTAAATGAACATTAAATATTATAGTGTTATATTACATTAATTTTAATAATTACGAATTGCTCAATTTCATGTTAACAGTCTGTAATTTGTTGCTTAATTGAAAAAGTTCACGCTGAACTGAAAAGTTGGCTGTCTTCGTTTTGATCCTCTGATGCAACTTTCAGTAACGTATTACAAATTATTATTACTCGGCGTTTTATACTAACGACCAGTAAAATATTTTTTTCCAAAGCGTTTAAAAGAAACCAAACTTTTTGAACAGATAATTTTTACATTTTTTTACTGAAAAATTTTTTCGAATCGTGCTATAGATTTTACTGGAAAATTACAAACATACGCATTTTTCCAGTTATTCAAACAATAATAATGTAAATTGTATAAAGGTGCTGGTAAAATAACCCCATTATATATTTTATTATATAATTGAAACAATTATGGACAGTAATGCGTATTACAGGTGCGAGTAATGGTTCACTGATGTTTGAAAATAAGTTTCTTATCGATTCATTATTGAGTGGAATGGCTTTTTCAATTAAAAGAACCGTTAAAAGTTGTTTTAAATTCTAATCAATGTTTTCATTAGTTCATTTTTTATTTATGTTTACTACATCCATACGTAAACATTCTCACAAGAGCTTACAAAGAGAGCTAGGAAGAGTGATTTTACAAGGGGAACGAGCTGGAGACATCAAGCCGTTAATGGTCAAATCGTGTTCAGTAGAGTCTAATGCAAGTGTCCTAAACCCTGGAAAAGTGGCATTTCAGTTTTGACCTCGTCAATTTAATTATACTTTGCGCTACACATATAAATTATAACTACAGTATAAAAATACAAGAATATTATAGTTACGTATAATCAATCAAAGATTTACACATTATAGTAAATACACGATATAAGTGCATTTACTTTTCTAGAAATTCTTACAATTATTATAATTGTTCTATAAATTATAGAAATTTATATAAAATAATGATTTAATAAGATGTACATACCATCATAATTTATAATTTTTTCAACTTTAAATTTGTAAACTTTATTAATGTTTTTATGCAAATATTAAATCCAAGTATTGGCCACCTCCGTGGCGTAGTGTCTAGCGCGCTAGCCTACAAAGTGGAAGGTTCGAAGTTCGATTCCCGGCTAGGGTCTGGAAATTTTAACAAGTGGAAACCCACCGTTAATGTACCGAAACCCATAGTAGTCGCTGATGACTAAGCTGTCCATGCCTCTTTTAAATAAACTAAAAAAATCCTAATAGCAGTAGTAATTATGATATTTTCAGTGAAAACTTCTGTAAACTAGGGATCAGACTATTCAAACCAACAGCCTAGACAAACTGTTGCCAGCGGACCATGGGCAGTGAAAAAATCCAAGTTGTTCGAGTCATGATAAAAAGTAATAAGAACATCTTACACGTCCTATCCTAAATATACGAAAAACATAGACACTTCTTATATGGAACTAACACTGCCCTTAACACGTTCACTGCGGCGCGGGAAGAGCGTGGTTCTTCCCTGTGACTGAGGTCGATTTCAAGGCTAAACTGGCCTGACTCAATTCTGCGTCTGCAGTTATACAAGAGAGCAAAATTCTCTGACTACGTCATAGCCTGTATCGTTCAGATATCTGATATAGGCTACCTTTTTAAATTTAATTCATTATTACTTTGCTTTTGTCCCGTAATATGAAAAATATTTAAAATAAATTACAAAACAAATTAATTTAAAATAATTTTAAAAAACTGTGAAATAGCTCAAGTTTGCAGTGACTTATTTTAAAACAAACTAAAATAATTATTGAATAAATGATTTTTAATTTTTAATAATAATTTAATAATAAACGTAGCCTACTTTATTTTTGGAAAATAAAAATAATAATAATATTAATAGTAAATAAGAATAATGACAATAACCTAATGATACCCGTAACTTACGTAATAAACAATAATAATAATACACGTCCAATAAGCCTAATAAATAATATTGGTAATACAGTACATAATTAATTTAAAATAATAGTATTCACAATAAAATAAAATTGTACTTGAAATTATTCACACAATAAATACAATTATTATTGACACAACTCATTTGTGCATTATAACTGCACTTCACTTAGGCTTATGATATTCAGCGAAGCCTCATTCAAACATAAAGCGGGTTGACTCGGACACTGCTCACAATAATACATTGTGTCTTTTCTAATTTTTCTTTCAACACACACACGTCAACGTTTACGTACATTTTTAGCCTACATTTCTTCCTTGATTCTGTCTTTTAGTTTTTTTTTAGGTAGGTGATTTAGTATCGTCTGTTGTAGTGCGGTCTGTCGTGGTACGGTACGGGTAGAAGGGTTGTTAACAATTGCAGGGCGGAATGACGGAAGGACAAGTGATTTTATGACGGATAATCTAAATAAATACAGTATAAGGAAATTTTGGAGGTAGGAAACTAATATTTAAACAAACTAATAATCTTACTAATAATAATAACTAAATTTATAATTTTTTTTTCTTTATATTATTTATTTGGAACTGTACAATAACAATACAACGACCAAATTTCAGCACAGAGTAATATAAATCAAAGTGATTGTAGGATAAAATTACATGTCCATTGACATTCATTTTGGGTTCAAAAAATAAAAAACATACAAATAGTAACAAACATAGCAAATAGACATAACAAATTAACAAATATTAAAACTAAGAAATTTGATGATAAATGATGGGGATAACAGTAGCACAGAGTGGTGAAATGGTGGAAAGTAGTGGAATGGTGTCATCTCAGCAGGTCTCTGCTCCATCTTCTTTTTAGTCGTCTGGCGAGCCGAGGATTGATCAGAATTCCCCTTACAAGCGGGTTACGGTGGCCGTTCAATTTTGAATGAAACCTCGCGTACAACCTTTTCACTGTTTCGGTAACGTAAGGTATTTGTAGGTCAGTATGAAGTGTTGAATTTGACACGTAGTACGGAGCATTGGTGATCATGCGAAGCAGTTTGGACTGACATACTTGTACTTTCTTTAATGTTGTCGAGCTGGCACTTCCGTATATCTGAACGCCATAGGTCCACAATGGCATCAGAAGACTTTTATAAATTTTGACCTTTGTTTTTAAAGTAACATGTGATTTTCGATTAAGTAGCCGATATAGTTGTTTGACTCGTGAATTTAAAAGTAATCGTTTTATCTTTATATGGGTGTTCCACGTTAACCTTTTATCAAAATTTAATCCTAGATATCGTACTTCTTTGTGTTGAGGGATGACAACGTTGTTTAAAAACACATCAGGACAGGTACCATGACGGAGAGTAAAATTAACATGTACCGATTTTTCCGGATTTACTTTCATCTTCCATTTTGTCAGCCAAACGTCTACTATGTCGAGATGATGTTGGAGGTTCAATGCCACATCTTGGCATAGATTGGAAGATGTCAACAGTACCGTGTCGTCGGCGTATGTGGCGACAGTAGTGCACTCAGTCTGCGGGAAATCGGCCACGTATATTGAGTACAGTAACGGAGACAGAATTGCCCCCTGTGGAACACCTGCACTCACGTGTTTCAATGCAGAGTGGGCTGATCCATGTCGGACGTAGAAATCTCTTTCTTCCAGGAAGGATTTCAGCAGCAGGTAATAGCTGTATGGTACGAACTGTTTTAATTTATAAAGTAGACCATCGTGCCACACCTTATCGAAGGCAGAACTTATGTCTAGGAAGACGCCTGAAACATACTTCTTCTCCTCAAAACCAGTCGCTATAAGATCAACAACGCGATGTAACTGTTGTATAGTTGAATGAGCTGCCCTAAAGCCAAATTGGTGATCCGGTATAGATCTCTCTGAATCGATAATTGGTACAATACGCCTCAACAAGATTTTCTCAAAGATTTTTCCTGCAACTGGTAGAAGGCTTATTGGACGATAAGAAGAAGCATCGTGCGGAGGTTTATACACAAGGAGATGCGAACTGAATCGGAAAAGTACGTGATTTTAAAATTCCACTAAAAAAAGCAGGTAGTCCCTGGTCAAGAACTGATCACGCACTGGCTTAGAACGAACCTTTTTCAAACCACTGAACAATAATACAAAGACTTCTCACCCATGCTGAGCCGAGAAAGAAGTAAAGTAAAACCATATAGTCGGGACGCAGAATTGCGTCCGCAGTCACCTGGGAGTGTTCAGTTGGACGCAGAATTGCGTCCGCAGCAGAGAACGTGTTAATAATAATCTACGAACATCATACTTAAATTATTCTTCTTACAGATTGTACAGAATTATCAGAAAAATTATTACAAAATCATAATTGACTATTACATAATTTGTCCGCTAACTACATGATAACTCTCCTCGACGTTTCCGATATTCCTGGAACCTGAATAACTAATAGATTTTGTGAAATTTAAAAATTTACATTTCTTTATCACCACCAATTTTCAATAACAGTGTCTTTCTTAAGTCTTTTCGGAGTAGTACTATTGAATGGTGTGCCTCTAAGTCACAATGTAAATTACTGCCAATTTTCTTCATTTAATTTTTCTTCATCACTGGCTGTTTGTATTTAACAGTTGTTGACAATATAAGAAAAAGTAAAAATAAATATAATACAAAAATAACGAAGTAAAGTGATATAAAGGCTGTTTTTTGTCTTTAATTTTCTATTACGATACTGCAAGCTACATTGAGCTCTACAATTTCCGTATGTCATATTTAAATGGAGGTGAGAAATTTGGTACCTAGTAGTATATTCTCCTTTTATAACTACAGATATTGTCCGTTATTCAGGTTAAGAAGTCTCTACTCCATTTTTTCTTTAGGCGTCACACACTTGGGAATTTCCTTGTAGCTATATCACGGGCTAGTTGGTTTGGATGGTCATCTAGTCGTTCGTGAAATTTACTATACAAGGACGCGGTTAGCTCCTTAACTGTCGGAATTTTGAAATTGTCGTGGAGGGTTTTATTGCTTACATAAAAAAAGCGCCAGATGCAAGTCTTAAGAATTTTGATTGAAAGAACTGGATCGGCTTAAATCACTCTCTGCCACTACTCCAAAGAGCTGGACACCATAAGTCCAAACTGGTCTCAAAAAGGTTTTGTATATTAATTTTTTGGAGCGGAAGGTTCAATTTTGATCGAGGGTTAATTTTAAGCACATTAGTAGCTTCTAGCGGCGGTTAAGTTTTAAACGGTTTGTACGCAGATGGCTCTCTAAAGACAATTTTGGAATAATTAGTATTTAGCAAGTTTACTGTTTTACATTTCAGCCATGGTATAAACGATGTAAATAAGTGGCTAAGAAACAGAGTTGTGACTGCTTAAAAATAAGAACAAAAAATAAAATTTTAAAACGGCTTTTTTTTGATGAACCGTAAATTACGTTTCTGCCTCCAGAGTTCCAAATTGTAAACTATTTACGCTGGTAATTCGTAATCTTCAGAGTTTGAACAAACAATATCGTTAACACCGAGGGTATATTTGTAATATTTCAATTTCACATACACCAATGTTTATTCCAAGTTATTAAAAAAATGTCCAATAACTAATTTCAGAAAGAATGTTTTAATTTGTTGTAATATAATTTTGAAATAGGGTTTAAAGGTTTGCTAATTTTAGAATATTAAATTTTTAAACAAACATTCTGAGTCAAAAAATGTTTAATAAACTATTTGTATTTCATAACCTAGTTCTAAAAATATTTTTTGATTTGTTTTAAATTCTCATAAAATATTAAATTTTTCATGACGGAAAAATACGGACTTGTACATATTAGTATATAGTTTGAATGTTTTTGAAATTAAAAAATTCCACAAAAATTCTGTTCATGAAATCTATTGACAAAAATACGTTTGTTGTTTTACCTGTGCATGTAGCAACCATGAAGTCCATAGTTTCTTCTGCAGTTAATAAAAGCTTTTCAAATACGAATGAAAATATCATGTTAAGTACATATTAATATTCTAATTTAATTAAGTGACTTTAATTTTATTTTTATTTATTAAATTACGAGCAATAAATTTGCGCGGGCTAAATTGTATAATTTTGTCTACAATAAGACATTGTATCTTTACCACAACAAAGTATAATTTTATGTAAATTGTGTTTCATTACCCCAAACTATATGTTAATTTGGAATGTTTTTATAAGATATTGTCAAAGAAAATATTTATTGCATAGTTGTATTACGTAGATTTATTAGTGAAAAATAATCACTACTAAAATTTTAAAAAAAAGTTACCTCTTCCTAAAATTGACTAAACATAGATTTTTTTTCTCTGTCTAGACGAAACATTTTCTGATGAAAAGAGTAAAACAGTGAATTCTGATTTTTTTTTAGTTCATATCTAAAGTAAATGTACCTTTTTACTTTCTCTTCCCTATATGAATATACAGAAAGGAAAGTATAGTTTTCATTTCGATTTTTAAAAATTGAGTATTCACCGGATGTACACATTTTCGGACCCCATCGAACCCATAAAACATGTTTTTAGCGATTGGTCTGTGTGGGGACAGAATATCTCATGAACGGAACATCGTACGAAATTGAAACTTTTTTTTGACACTTTCAATTGAAATTTAGTATCTGTTATTAAAAATTAATATAACAATTTCTAAATGTGAAGCTAATGTTCCAAAACTTGATTTACTTGAAGGAGCGTGCAGTCATCACCACAGTCCTACAGTTGGCCAAGAAGATCCCTTGGCCAGAGGCGCTTCAAATGTCTGCACTGAGTGCCCGTTATCGCCCTAGTGTACATGTTTTGTATGAGAGGGTTGTCATGTAATTCAAATTTGTCATGCATCGTCTTGTATAGTTATTTTGCGACATCAATTACAAATGGGATTTGTAAATCTTTATGCAACATCGAGTTTGTTATGTAAAAGGGGCATTGCGTTATCGTTCGTAGAATCTTGTTCTGAATCGCTTGTAACGTTTCGTGTGTGAAGGTTTAGCAGATCCCCAAAGCTGAACTCCATATGTCCAGACTGGTCTTAAGACTGTCTTGTAGATTGTTAATTTGTGTGACATGTTTAATTTAGAACGTCTATCGAGTAAGCGTTTCAGTTGATAAAAGCGTGTTTTAAGTTTGTGGCGTTTGTGTGTAACATGTGCGTTCCATGTAAATTTTCTGTCTAAGTGTAAGCCTAAATAGTGAGTTTGAGTAGTGTGAGGTAGCGTAATATTATTGAAATAAACGGTTAGGTAGTTTTGTCGTCTAAGAGTAAACGTCATTTGTTGCGATTTGTTTCATCAATTTTAATTTTCCAAAGTTTAAGCTATGACTATATCAGGTGTGAATGGTTTTGTGTCTTTTGAGTTGCAATCACAGGATCGGCATCAGCCGCAAGAACTGCCACATCATCAGCCATAGTTGTGTGGACATAAGTTGGTATGTCACTGGTGCTTACAGAAAACAGCCTTGGTGCAAGTACGCTTCCTTGCGGTACCCCAGGTTTGACTTCGTACATTTCAGAAAGTTTGTCACCTTGTTTAACTCAAAAGTAACGTTCCACTAGAAACGATTATATTACTAGATACAAGCTATCTAGAAGTATTAGTTTCCATTTGTAGAGTCCATCATGCCGACCCGATCAAAGGCTTGAGATACATCAAGAAACACGGCTGAACAATATTGTCTGTTTTCAACAGCTGAAGAGAGTATATCAATAAGTCGGTGACATTGCTGAAGTGTGGAATGAGATGAACGAATTCCGAACTGATGATCAAATTGAAACTTAAAACTTAAGTTAGATACCACTAAAGGGCGCGACACAAACATTTTCATCAAAATCAATCCACCGGAAGTAGTAGTTTATTCGTGTTATTTCTCACTTTTCTGCAATTTTCTCAAAAACGGCTTCTAAGTTTTTTTTAAAATTCGCCTCATTTACTACATTTATTATGCTCTACAAGATAGTGTAGGCGCCATGTCTGCTGAAATTCTTTGGAAGGGTGTTTTCTTGCGGAACAAAATGGTTTTCTTACGATTGCGGCCTTAATATGTATTTTAACGCAAAAGTGTATGTTAGAGTTGTAGACAATTTGAAAATCTACAATTTTTGTTCCAAACATTTCTTTGTATACTAATTAAACGGTAATTAGTGATTTTCTCTTTTTTTCTTTAAAACCTGAAAAAAATTTATTTTTTAAGATTTCGGCCTTATAACTTTTATTTTAAGCATTTTTCTCTACAGAGACTAGTTTAGCGTGAGAGTGATTTTCCGTATTATTAAGTCAAACTAAGGTTGATTTTCATTTTGCATCATTCACTCATGATTAGAATAAGGTTATGTTTTATGAGGTTAGTTTTGTTGTTTATTTCTAATGTAGACTATTATTACTAATGTTAGGTTATATTGTTCATTATTTTCATTGGCAAGAGAAAGTCGTGTGAGTGTTCACACCATACTTTTTTTATATAAGTCTTGAATTACTCGACTTCGCACTAATGTAAGATTAATAAATAAAATAAAAGACTAAAACTGAAATTTGAATATATACCGAAGACTAGTTTTAAGTTCAAAAATTTTACAAAGTTAAGCGAGAATTAGGGAATTTATAATTGCTTTTCAGACTGTGTTAAAGAATTTTATTGCTTTTCACTTTATTGACTCACTAAAATGCTCGTGATTATTTTTTATGAAAATTAATTTGCTTAATTTCATTACACAACTTAACTAATACAAGGTACATGCATTCGTTGATTGATATAATTCAGTGCTTTCTAATCTATTTGAATCTAGTAATCTTACCAAACTTGATCAGATTATTATTTTACTCCGCTTCTTCCGTTTCTAAATGTTTCTGCTATCTGTTTCACTAAACACAAGACATAGACAAAATTATTTTTTATTTCCCTGTCACCATCAGGCCAAACTAAGTTAGTTAAATTATTCATTGACGTAAAATTTATAAAATAGAAATTAAAACTACAATACAAATGATGACTGGTTTTTAACGTTATTACTATTTCAGTTGTAGGCTTATATTTTATTTCATTCTATTTTCGTAAGAACCCTTAAATGATACTGAGTGATACTTTGAGCCAATATAGTCTAATTGACGTACAGATATCATCCGATAATCGATTCGGAACGTTTACCATTATATGTAGCAGTTTTACCAACGCAACTGTGAGATCAAGTCAAATATATTTGGCTGTGTAAAAGTAAATTTAATGTTGCAATATATTATGAAATTTTCGTAAATGTTATAAGACTATAAAAATAACGGTAACATTGTTTTTGTTATCGTCTTACGTGGCCGTTCGTTTTTATTGCTAGTTGTAAATAAAAAGTCATATGAATATAATTTGTCAATAATAGATAAAAAATTGTACGTAAATAAAACGTATGGTTTGAATGAGTTATCGAAAAGAATGAAAGGGTATGTATTGAAAATAAATATAGTCCTACGGAACGCACCGGTCACTTTGAATTATTCATAAATTCAAACTCGAAGGATAGCAGGAAAGTAGGAGTAGACCCCTACTAGTGACCCATAAGTATCCCTTTATTTATGAAGGGTTCAGAAAAATCCCACATACATCATCCGATGGGAAGCATACTAGAAAACCTCAGGTGGTTTAAGAATTTATTTAACTTGATTTTATAAAGTATTTTCCTATGAGAATTTAATCGCATAATAGGAATTATTTTTTAAAAATCCTTAAATTAAAAAAAATCCAAATTGTTTTGAAGAATTTTCTTTTTGAATTAAATATCAATTATTTTTTTATAAACAAATATCCTTTCAAAATTTTTTTAAAGGAATTGGTAATATTAATATTTCAAGTATGAAGACTGTAAAACACTTAAGACACGTTTATTTCTTTATTCAACGTTTGGTACAATTTCATAATCTTGACAATATTAAATAACGTTGTCTTTAAATTCTATTAAACATTGTAATATTCAAAAATAGTTAAATGAATAATACAATGTATACATATCTGAAGTCAATACCAATGTCTAACGTCCTTACCTTTAAAAACACTGATGGTTAGAGAAATACATGTATCACTATTTTATTCATTGACATAATATCAAATTCACCGTAGCACTACAAATGCTCCAAATTTTTATACATGTATTTCTATACATGTATATGTATATGTTTCTATACATATATAAATAAGTTAAGAAAAATATTTTCATCACTGAATGGAGTCTTAATCTAGATTTTTTGGTAATATTCGGTTTTATTTGGTATTATTTTGCCACAAAACTACCCAATAAATTCCAGTAGATGAATAATATCAATTTTTATTTAACTTACTGTATATATATATATAACCGTACACAGCGACGTAACTTTGGAAATTACTTCCTATCAAAACCAGTAATATAGCGAACTCTCGAAAATTTGATCAGGAATTCACATTGCCTGGAATCCTGGCTGCGAGTCATTTTTATTTTGTTGTTAATTATTATATAAAATATTTGGCTAAATTTATATGTTGAAGCAATAAAATTGTACTTACTGTTGATAATTTGCTCTCCAGTAGCCACCATTTAACCTATTACACCAAACCTGTCAATTATTGTAATTTTGGTTGACTGTCCGGTACGTAAAGCTAACATAAATTATAATTAAAGTAGAATCTCGAAAGTCTGACACCTGTTATCTAACATTTCTAGTAACTCAACATTGCATCGTTCACATGCAGTTCGGTTAGAAACTAATCAAAATCATTACTTTTTAATTAATAGACGTAAATAGTTTTATTGACTACTAGGTAAACGGTTGGCATTAAATTTAAACGATAAACTTTTAATATACAAAAATCCATTCTCAAACCAATGTGTACGTATGATATCAAATATTATGGAGCTCACCAAGTCATTCAATACGGAATGCAATATGGAAGACCCGGAAAGATTCCAATCTAAGTTAACTAAAATAATTACCATATCACCTGGTTATAACAAACAAAATAGTAGAGATTCCTACCATTCAACAAGAAGTTAACACTTACAGCACATAATAACAAAGAAGACTTGAATTCCATACGAATCAACTCGCCATTTCACTTTTAGACAATTCAAACGACAATCGCCGTCTGAAACGAAGGCATCATAAGGACTTATTTTAACGTGACAAAATAAAACATGAAATAAATCTATATAGTTACTCCATTGGGGAGTATTTTTCAGTCAAAACATATAAAAAGGAAACCTATTCACTTATTATTTTTCATAAGAACAGATAATGAATTCTAATATAACATTAAAAGAACTTTTAGTTAGACACCTTCTTAATGGTCTGCAGAAATTATATGCCGTGGGAAGACGTGAATATAGTGTGCCTGGGATGTAGAAAAAAAAACATAGGATGCTAGGTTCGTAGGATAGAGTAATATGGGTGTTCCAACAAACGTACGTAGAACATGATATTTTATGGTTGATTTAGTTTAGTTGTTTGTTAAAAGTTGAATTACTATTCGTTGGATATATATTTTAAAACATTATTGCATAATTCTTTATGAGGAAGCAGGGGATAAAAATGTATAACATGAAATTTTTTGCTGTTTTTAGTTGTATGTTTGTTTATGTTAGAGATAACTTAATTCATTATGTATAGCTGTACATATTGTATTTTTTTAATATTCTAAGTTTGAGTTACTTAATCAGATAAATTAAATTTAATAAATTATTATTATATTTAATTAATTATCACAATTATTTATTTAGTTATCAATTATATTTTTTATTAACAAATCATGAAATAAAAATTATAAATTAAAAATTGAAATAACTAAAATGTATGAGTACGGAGAAAGGTTTTGAAAAGAAAAGTGTAAAGATAGATTTTGTGATTATTTTTAGAATGGAAGGATGGTATTTAAAAAATATATCATTGATAATTGGTATTGAATTTGTTATTACGATATGATTATTTTATTGTTAATTCCAAATGGATTTACAAGTACCTAGTTCCTAAACGCTTATTTTTCTACTTGATCCCCATTTTGTCTTTTAAAAAGAAAAATTTATATCAACTGCGGTTAAAGATACCTTATGAAATTTGTAACACATGTGCTTAACAGCGTTTTATATTATTAAGGAGTTTCAAAATTTTAACTTTAAATTTTCAAAATGGCTACCAGTTTTGTTTTAATCCTTACTATCCAAAATTTGTTATTTATTACAGTATATGAAAAAAGTTATTTTAATATGCAATAAGGTAAAATATTAAGCATTGTATTTTGAACGAATAATATTTATATTAAAATCCGACTGCTGATAACCAAGTTATTAAGATTGTGGTAACATTAAATAGTCTAATTTTTCTCACTTTCAATCTTAAAAATTGCTTACATCGAAAAAGGTAGGAGAGACCGGGGCTAGTTGGCAAACTTTTTACATATTTTTTGCAGCTATTACAAAAGTATTTGCGACTTTATTTTATACTGATAACATATCTTAACATGTTAGCCTTAAAGTCCTATTTTAATTTTTTTTTGAATTTAAACATTTTGTGAGTTAAGAACATTTTAAGTCATTAAAACCGATGTGCTAACCTACCCCACCATTGGGGTTAGTGGGCGCAAGTTAATGTTCATTAATTAACCAGTTATATGAGCGTGTGGCATTGGAAATAAAGTAAAACCACAGCTGAAACGTATTATTTTAATGAATGTTATTGAAAAACTAGTACAAAACTGAAGTGCTAAAACTGGTAATGAAAGAAATTAACTTTTCAGTAATGTACAGTTTTAGAAATCTATATTTTAATGCTTATCAGAGGTCTAAGTAAGTTTACTCATTTTAATGAACTATAAAACTCCTTAAAAACACAAAAAAAAACAGATGGCTTTATATTAGGCTATTTGCGTTAATTTTGGATACAGTAATAAACATTAGGAAACTTTAAACCGTTGTAGGAACCTACAATCATTAGTCATCTTAAGGACTATTCAATGTCATTACATGAATCACAATTAGCAAACCTAAAGAGAATTTTTGGCTCTCCTGCACATGTTTTATGGACCACCACCACACACAACATGAAGTGTACCTTATCTAAGGCTCTCCTGGTTTGCTTCTTTTTTTCTTTTTTTGGCGCATGTGCCAACTTGCCTCGAGGCTGTTGCGCCAACTAGTCCTGACTCACCGTTTAGGAAAAACCATGGCGTAGTTAAAAAACTACGCAATCAATTTACTTATACTTGGTACAGAAAAAACCCCCAAAGAACAGGTGAATTTAATGATACAAATATTAATGGGTTATTTAACCACACTTTTTTATAAAAAATTAATAACACAGAAACTGAAATTTTACTTACCTGTGGTAAAAAACAAATAATTACTGTGTAACGTTGTTACGCTTTCATAAACGGCTCAAAACACAACAAAATACTCACAGTGACTGGCGGAAACAGTGGTCAAAGTCTCAGGATTTACAACATCTAAACAACAGATTTATCGCGAGTGCGCCTACTTGCCCCTGCGCCTTCTAGCCCCGGTTCCCCTATACATTACAAATTAGTAAATTCTGTCTTTGAATAAACAGTAATTTATCAAAAACAAAGTTACATTGAACAACAATTTAAGTAATTAACAACTAAATACCTATAAACAACATCAAATGATTGAATTTGCTCAAAATGTTCTACATTTCAAGCTGTAAGACCTACGGCTCCTTAACTTTCAACAGAACTTGAGTAAGCCAGTGGCTTTACAACAATAATTTCCAGCTTGCATAAAAAATCAATTCAGCGAACGCTGAACTGATTAATCGTTGTAAAAACTAATGAATTGTAATTTTTAGGAAAAATTCAGAGGATTAAGATTTAGAACGGCTCTTAAACTTTTTTTAAATATTTAAACATATTACGTTACATCATGTTTTCCCAACTTCTTCATCGTCTGCGCTGCTATTGTTTTCATAAAGTTTGTCTCCATTGTAATGTGACTGCATCACCCCGGAGGAATTGCAGTCCTTTCACACCTAACTACTTTCATCCATTCTAGTGATTGTGCTTATAGGTTATAATTCTAGATTTAAAATTAAATTAAATATATACAGCTCATAAGAAAAAAAATTACATTTAAAATCCACAGTTAAAAATTTCAATAAATTATGTATACTAAATTCTTAAAAATTACAAATCCTTACTACTTATTATTATTATTATAATAATACTATTATTATTAATTATTAATTAATTTATTTATTATTATTATTATTATTATTATATATACTTATTATTACTAGTGGAAATATTACTTCCACTAGTAATAAACCTAATTCGTTAAAGATCAAAACATTGACAATTAATTTTTGTATAGTACTATTTTTTTTTTTTTTTTTTATTTATAAAGGTCGCATCAACTTCTAATGGATCCATAATCAAGTTTTGCACGAATTAGTGCTTTGTATGTTGACAAGATAACGTTTTTGTCTGCGCCCCATTTACTAGAAGAGATGGATTTAATAATATTTATTCTAGCTTGACATTCCTTTTTGAGATTGAAGATGTGAGTCCTCCAGGAAAGTTTATCGTCAAATAGAAGACCAAGAATTTTCAGTTGACGAACTTGCTGCAATTCATGTTGTCCAAGATGAAGGTGAATATCTGGTAAGTTGAATCTATTTCTTGAGAAAGTTATGAACAGAGACTTGTTCCCAGAAAATTTAAATCCGGATTTTTCTGACCAATTATTCAATTTAGTAAGGGATTCTTGCAGAAGCTCTTGTGTGGTCTTTAAATTTTTCCCCTTACAAAAAAAGGTGATATCGTCGGCGAAGGCGAAGACTTTTACTGGAGAAGTGACAACGGACATAGCTTCATTAATAGCTACTAAAAACAACGTTACACTCAAAACTGATCCCTGAGGTACACCATTTCGTATCGGAACAGCATAAGAGTGTGAATCTCTAACCTTTACGCGGATGGTTCGATGTTGTAGGAAGTTGGCTACAAAATTTAATATTGGACCAGTGACACCAGCATCACATAAAATTTTGACAGTTCGGTCTTTCCAAACCGGATCGTACGCCTTCTCAATGTCCAAACACACAGCAACAAGGTGGTGGTTTTTCACAAAGGCGTTACACACGTTCGTTTCCATGTAGGTCAGTACATCAAGTGTTGATCGATGTTTACAAAAGCCACTTTGCCAGGGCGAGAAGAAATTAATTTTGTCGAGATGCCATAAAATTCTGGTGTTAACAACCTTTTCCATAAGTTTGCACATCGTGGAGGTCAAGGCAATGGGACGATAGTTCTCCGCTTTACTACGATCTTTTTTGGGCTTATGAATAGGGACAACTACCACTTGTCTCCAAATGGCCGGAAATGACTTTTCCGCAAGGATTTCATTAAAGAGATCAGTAATGTATGTAATTGCTATTTCCGGAAGATGTTTTAAAAAGAAATTATGCACATTATCAGGACCTGCAGCAGAATTTTTTAATTTACACAGGTGTCCTTCCACTTCTGAAACCTGAATCGGAGTATTAAGGAAGTAATCAGAGGCAGTAGTATTAGACAAGATCCGAGGAATCGTAATGTTTGAAGACAATTTGTGCTGTAAAAATTCAGGAGTATAATTCCGATCACTAGAACAATTTGCAAAGGACGTAGCAAATATGTTGACAATTTCTTGTGGGTTAGTTATAATCTGATCGTTATGTAACAACGGACGAGGATAACGAGACATTTTTGGATATCGATTAATTCTTCTAATCTTACTCCATAAGTCAGATATAGTAGCAGAGGAAGAGAGTCCAGAAATAAAATGAATCCATGATTGTTTTTTGCTCTTTTTAAATATAAAACGTGCTTTAGCCCTTAGTTGTTTAAATATGATGAAGTTAGCGGTCGTAGGGTGGCGCTTGTAATGAGAAAGAGCTTTCTTAGAATTTTGTAGTGCGATCTTACAATCACTATTCCACCAAGGCACAGAAGGCTTGTTAGATACACCAATAGCTTTCGGAATTGCACTATCAGCTGCTTCAAGGATTATTGCGTTCAGGCTGGTTACTTTTTCATCGATAGAGAAGCTGCTCGACGGTTGTGAAGAGTTCAAGTAGCCGATTCCCAAGGATACCATTTCACGAAAGAGATCTAGATTTGCTAACTGGAACTTCCATTTTCTTACGTAATTTCCGTTGTCGATCGGAGTACATCGGAACAGGTCGATTATAATCGGAAAATGATCACTGCCGTACAAGTCATCCTCCGTGGACCACTCAAACATGTGAGATATATTAGCAGAGCAAATGGATAAATCAATTGCACTAAAAGTTCTAGAAGAGCTATTGAAATGCGTAGGAGCGCCGTTGTTCAAGAGAACAAGTTCAGGATTAGTTAGGAGGTTTTCAATAATTCGTCCTCGCGAGTTCGTTTCATGGGATCCCCACACAACATTATGACTATTGAAGTCTCCAAGAAAAACAAAAGGTCGTGGAAGTTGTCTCAATAAAGCGTTGAGGTCGTGTACAGAAAACCCAGTTTGGTTGGGAATGTAAAGGTTACAAATAGTAAGAAATCCGCCTGGCAGCATAACAGAGACTGCCGTCACCTCGAGACAACTTGTAAGCTTTATTTCTGTAGCAGGGCAGCAATCTGACACGAATATTGCTACACCTCCACTTGCGTAGTCTGAAAAATTTCGATTTTTAAAAACTACTGAATAATTTGGTAAATTGCCATGAAAGGTGTTTTTAAAATTAGTTTCTTGAATGCAGATGACAGAAGGCCTATGCTTACTTACTAGCAACTGCAAAGCTTCTTTTTGCGACCTAAAACTGTTCATATTCCATTGAAGTATGGAGCAATTACTCGCATTCTCATTCATCAGTACTGCAGTCCGATAGAGTTAGGTCAGCCGTAGATACACGATCAGGAAATATTCGTTTTTTAAGAGTGCTGAATCGCCGTTTCATACCTCTGTCTAAAAGAGCAGGGTAAGTATCGTCTAACAGTTTCCTAAGACCTTGAAGATCGGAAGTATAGTCAGTTACAACGTCCGCAACAGAACGAATGTATTGTGAGTTTTCCAATAGACTTTTAAGTTGTACAAAATCCAGGGGATACTCTGTGCCAGAGGAGGACAAGAAATCACGAACTGAGCTAAGTTTTTCATCAATGGTCTTCGTTTTGTCAGATGGGTTATCGGTTTTAGATTTCTTCCTTTTATCAGGTTTATGACGGGGAGTCTCTGGAGGAGTAGGTACACAAGCCTCCATTGGATGTTTTATAGATGTTACGGTCTCGGAACCATCAGACGTGGACAGCGGGCGTTTTAAGGTTAAAGGAGTTGGATTAGAAGGTGCCTTCAGTTGAGGAAATTCATCATCACAAATATTAGTAACAGCTTCCTTTGGACCAACACGACCATGGGATACAGCTTGAGGAGAAGGAAGTGGAAGGTCAATTTCATTTGTCTCAACATTATCTAATTTATCATCAATACTGTCGTTGTTAGCTTCGTTTACAACAGTTGAGGGTGGATCAGTTTCTTTGCAGTTTCTTGCGATATGTCCAGCTTGTTTGCATATGAAGCAAGAAACTGAATCGGTTGAGAAATATAACCAGTAGCTTGTTTCATCAAAATCGATTTTCATCGAATCTGGGAGATTCTGAATGTCATCAGGATGGATATAAACTTGACGACGGAAGCTAAGGATGTGTGTGAGCCCTGGTTCAGAGTAGCCCGCGCGAAGCGACGTAATAGACGATCCTACTCGGATGTTTCGATGAAGGAGTACATTTAATAGGACACTATTCGGTATTATCGGACAAACATTCGATATTATTACACGTTTGAATTTTGTTAGTAACGGCCTAACTTCAAGTTCTCTATTTCCTATGATAAACGTTGTTCTCTCATCCGTTAATTTATTGGCTATTTCTCTGCTTGCAAGATACATGCAAACGCGATTTCGTGAGATTCTTGAAACAAACCGAATATTAACAGGGTTAATTACTTTCCTGACGGTTTGGACATATGCTTTTAGTGGGATCCCTTCTATTGCATCTAGAATAATGGCGTGGTCTTTAGTCGGTACGTATTCTTGTTGTGTGACGTTAGCGTAACTTTTTGTATTTTTCATGTTAACATTATTTGACATTGTACTTTCGGAATTATTAGTTGGGTTAACTTGGTTCTGTGTGGTACGAGGTGCAGTTAAATTGTTGGACATGTTGAACGGCGAGACACAAGAGTGCGCTCAACCCAGTCCCAAATATAGTTGTTATTGATAACTGTCGTTCTCAATTCAACTCAAAAAGAACCACCAATCTCCGTACGAATGTGACTCGCGATTTCAGGTTATGATAAATAATTTAAAAATTATTTACCATACACAGAAAAATTATAAATGTTTAATACAAACTATTTACCTGTGCAGTTACATAGTCCGATTATATGACTGTTTTTAACATTTAAACAAATAAAAGATTAGAATAAACAAAAAGAAACACGAGACGTAAACAAACACAACTCACTTATCAAACGTTGTTCTTCTTTTTTTCTATACTATTTGTTTATATTAAATAAGTGGTTAAAATATTATATTAGTTTAATACTCATATCTTTTTTGTTTTATTAAGCATTTCGCTTGAAATGCGCCCGGTAAGAGTTTTCGCAGCCGGCGCAAGCGAACTGCTTATTTAGCGCTAACAACTTTGATCGAATTTCACATTTATCTTTATTCTTTTAATTATTGATCAAAACATGTTTCCAATGCTTTAGTATAACATTGTTTCACTTTAAACGACATTTAGTCTTCATTTCAGTATTAAAAACAAACTGCAAACATTTATTTTCAATAATTTTAATGCCGCGGGACCCGATTTAGTATGTTTTTTTTATATCGTATCTCGGAAAATGTCCTCCTCCTCCGATTGACGTTAGGCGGCAGCACCGTATACATGTTACATGTTACGGTTCGGCTGCCCTGTCTTATATGCTATAATTTTGCTGTGAGTTGGCATGCTCGGCTAGCTCAGTCGGTAGAGCATTAGACTCTTAATCTCAGGGTCGTGGGTTCGAGCCCCACGTTGGGCGGATAATTTTTTTCTTCATAAAATCAATTTTATACAAACAATTTATTTACAAAAAATGTAAAACTATAATAAATTATTATTTTTATTATTATTATTATTATTATAAATAATAAATTATTTTTTAACGTCATACTTATCATCTCGCGTATTGTTATGATAGAACATAATTTTCCTCACAAAATTACAATATAATTGTAAACTGACCGGTAAGAGTTTTGCAGAAACGGTCGCATCAATAGTCAATTTATTTTTAGAAATTATATAATATATTCAACAAAACGTTATGATATCCTCTCAAAATTACAATAAAATTGTAAACTGACCGGTAAGAGTTTTGCAGAAACTGCGTTGTACTAACAATTCAAAGGTGTAACAAAAGGTTAAGGATATCTGGAGTAGGTAAGAGTTTGAAAATATGGCACAAACATCACAAAAACGTATAAATTAAAAATCTATATATAAACTTAATTATATTGTAAGAGTGAGGATTGAACCGAGAGTTAATGGGTGATTTAGATATAAGTTAAAATAAACTTGTAGTAGTAAAATAAAATGTTTTAATGAAAATTATTAAAAGTGTAATCGTAGCAAGTAATTATAAATAATGTAGTTTTATATGTTACGATTAACATGTAGATACTGTAGGCTTAGAGATGCAGTTCTGAGAACTGCAGGAAGTGTCGGGTTTCGTTGTCAAGTACAGAGTGCAATCAGCAGGCCTATAATGTACGCCTATGTAAGACATTCTTGATTTTTATGTTCTGTAGTCAGTCAGTCCATCTAATGTGTGAGTAATGAAAAGTCGTTAGCCTGTGCGTGAGTCTATTTTATGTGATGTTTCGGAGTACATAGTTTTTTCTTACTAACAGTAAAATGTTTTATATAATGTATTGAAGTACGTTTTTAGTGAATAGTGACTTGTACTTAGTTTATTGAGGTCTAGTGAAAATGCACGGATATCCAACCCGCCTATTGTTGTGGCTGGGCCTAACCCGGGTATTTACCGGTAAGTGGTAATTTAGCTGATTGCACTCTCCGCCTGGCTAAGCCGGCCGTTATTTTAAGAATTCTTATTTACCTGAAACCTGGAGCGGCGGTACTTAACTGTGCTACCTTAGCACTATTGCCAATAGTTTGTTTTAATTATTATTTTAGTGTAGTAAAGATTGTCACCGCCTATGGCTGGTAACGCTTGGTTCATTGTTTGGGAGTTTTTATTGGCACGAGATTTGTGTCGTTACCATTAAACAATGTTTTGTTAGGTTCAAAACATGTTTGAATTCGGATATATGTTTATCCTGTGCCCACTAGGAATCCTGGCAGTGCCGCTCCAGGCAATTATTTAATGATGGGTAATTTTTATTTTTATTTGTAGTGTACCCTGGCGTATGTTTAAGGATAGAATAGCATCATTGTATTATGAAGAGATCTAATGGAAATTTGTTGCTTTAAATCCAAATATGATTATGGAATTGGAGGTCGTAGATTGGACCTAATATTGAATTTGACCCGTTGTCAGATTCATTTTATGACTTATTAAATTTAGTACGTGTTGGTTAAGATTGATCATCAGTTACCTTTATATTTTAGTGATCTCTTCATGGTGCAACGATGAGTTTATCGTAGTAGTCCGCCACAACAGGGACTTAGATGAGTGGTAGCCTGATTTAACCTTATCTTGAGAATTTGTTTTGTAATTTACTGTATTTGTTTTGGAATTTAACTTTTGCTGGAGTTTAATTGGTAATATTGTGTTAGAAAACTGGTCGGGCTATGCTCGGTCATTAGTAGTGTAAAAACGGGGGTTCTAGCCCACGGACCAGTAGTATGGTACCAGCTCAAAATTTTGCTACGATTATTTGGTTATTATTGATCTGTTGTGGTCGGCAACCGTGCCCGTATGTGGCTTAAGGTATTAGTTGTAGTTTGAATCAAATTTGGTTTTCAATAAAATTTTATCGTGGAATCGCTGTGGTGAGAAATTATTGTAAGTCTACCCTCATCTAGCCTCCAGATTTTTCCTATTGCACCCCTTCCCCGATTGCTACAGTGGTGTCAGGTGTGGGGTAGAGGGGCAGGAATACCTCTACCGTCATGGAGGGGGATGAGCTGAGGGAACAGCTGGAGGAACTGCGGCGGGCCAACGAAGAGTTCGCGGCCTTACAGGCACAACATGAAAGAGAGAAAATGGACCTGTTACGGCAAATGGAAGAATTACGCGTAAGAGACCCTCCGAGGCAACCAAATCCGGTGGGTAAGAAAGATCTGGGACTTCAGGCATTGATCAAATCATGGTCGGGTGATGTCGGGGGTGTTCGGGTAGACGACTTCCTAAAATCCATTGATCTGGTAGCTACGACTGGGAATTGGGAAGATAACGACAAGAAGATCATCTGTCAACTTAAGGTAACCGGCCCGGCGGCAGCATGTATTGAAGCTCATCCAGAGCTACAGCGCGAAGCGTCGACTTTTGAGGACTACCGACGAGTTCTCCGACAGCGGTTTGGACCGGAGGCTGATCCGGAAAGGTTCCTACTGGCGCTGAACACCGTGAAGCAGGAGCCTGGTGAAAAGGCGCGAGCCTTTGCCGATAGATGCTGCGCGCTAGCTATGAAAGCGACCCCGCCGCCAACCGATCCCCAAGAGGCAGCCTGGGCCCGGGCTCATATGGACAGGTTGTTACTGGCCGCCTATGTAAGGGGGCTTCACGGAGCCGCGGCAATGACGCTGCAGGTCTATCCGCCCGAGGACTTGGAATCGGCCATCAAGACGGCGGAACGAGTGGAGCAAGCACATGAGGCAGTAAAACGACCCCGGGACATATTCGCCGCTACGGCACCATGGGCCGCGGAACCGACTCCCGTGGTGTCTGAAGCAGCAGTTGAGCGGTCTCGACGGAGGAGCCCGGATACTTGTTATACCTGCGGCGGACGAGGACATTTCTCTCGAGAATGTGCCTCCAGGCGAGGGGGACGAAACGTGAGAGGAGTTGGAGAACCGAACCAGACTGGAGCTCGAAGTGCTAGAAGAGGCATCAATACCAACCGGGCGGTGCCCAGGGGTACTCGATGTTTCGTGTGTGACGAACAGGGTCACTGGGCGGCTAAGTGTCCCCGACGGGCGGGTCGAAGAGCAGATACAGGGCGAGACGAGGCAGAGAGAAGGGCACAATCCCCAAATGCGAGCGGCTCCGGACCTGCCCCGAACCAGAGCCAGTGAGACCGGGGCAGACGGAAAATCCCCAACGAAGCCACGACGGGGATGCTCGCGTCAATTGGATTCCTAATGTTACCAGCAGCGGAGCGGGAATCTCGGTAACCATGGAGGTGGAGAAGTATCAGCGGACGTTACTGGTGGACACCGGCGCCGAAGTTTCAATCCTAAGGGAGGCGGTACCCGGTGTTCCAGTTCAGAAAATTAACGTCGAAGCCAAGGGAGTTACCGGAGCAAAACTAGGAGTTTTGGGCGTCCAAGAGCTAGAGTGTCGGGTGTCTCACGTAAGCGTGCAACACTCGTTCGTAATAGCGGCGATTGACACGTGGAGAGACGGTTTGTTGGGATGGGATTTGTTGAGGAAGCTAGGAGCAGTTATTGATACCAGGAACGGTGGAGTAACCTTTAGGGGTGCCGGAGCTAGGGCGCTGACATGCGGGGCTGAAGACAACGTCAACGGCGAGGATCCCTCAGAAGCGGGCGGGACTTCAGAGGAGGGAACCCGAGAAGACGGCGAGGCAAATCCGTGTGGAGCAGGCGGCCATAGGACACAAGGGAGGCGTCGTAGGAGAGCAAGGACAGTGCCAGCGGCGACGGGAGGTCCGGCTGAAGAGGTCCAGGCGGCGTGTATGGTCACTCGCGCTGTAGAAGAAAGAGGGTGTCCGAGTTCCCGGAGCACCGAAAACGAGATGGGATCGAGGCAGGAGTCCACTCCTAGGATTGAAATAGAGAGGAGGGGGAAACTAGCGGAGGACCAAAGTATCAGTGGCAACAGAGACGCTATAGGCAGAGCGGTTGCGACGGTCAAAGATGGGGCTCTGATGCAAGAAGCGGAACTGAGCGTATGGTGTGTACGACGGGAGGTCGTACCTGCGTATACCGAAAAATTAATCGAAGGCAAGGTTGAGAACGTGGAAGATGGGAAAGTTGTGTTAATTGAGCCAGTAATTCAGCCCCAGGCTGGATTGAGGGTGGGCAGATGTGTCGACGCTATTCGAGCCGGACGAGTGGTGATGCGTGTGGTGAATCTGACAGCGGCTCCGGTCGAGGTCCCCAAGAAACAGGTGATAGGAGTCGCCGAATTGTTACAGGATAAACGGGATTGCCGACGAGTGGCACGTATTAGTACCGGCCAGGTGGCGACGACTAATGAGGGGAAGATAATTGAGAAACTGGGTCATCTTTCGGGCCGAGAGGCTGAGGTATTAGGAAGAGTGTTAAAGAGCTACGCAGAAGTCTTCGAGGAACCTAATCGGGAAGGATGTCGAGGAGGAGTGCAGCATGAAATTAGGACTACTGATGACAAACCGATTGCCAAAAGACCATACCGGGTCCCCTACCACCTTCGCCCGGTAGTGGAAGAACATCTGGCAGAAATGCTCGACAAAGGCGTAATAACTCCATCTACCAGCCCATGGTCGGCCCCAGTTGTGTTAGTAAGGAAGAAGTCCCCTGATGGAACCGTGAAGTACCGCTTTTGTACAGATTTTCGCGCACTGAACGAAGTGACCAGGGCAGACGCATACCCGCTGCCCCTAATTCAAGAGACCCTCGAGCATCTGGGGAAGTGTCGATACTTCACGACCCTTGATTTACATAGCGGATACTGGCAGATTCCCATAGCCCCAGCGGATCAGGAGAAGACGGCTTTCACCACAGTCGGGGGCCATTTTGAGTATAAACGGATGGCATTTGGATTGATGGGAGCCCCGGCCACTTTCCAAAGGCTTATGGATAATCTCCTTAGTCAGATTAAAGGGACGGAGTGCTTGGTGTATCTGGATGACGTAATTATCTTCAGTACCAGCATCGAACAACATGCGGAACGACTGAGTCATGTGTTGGAGGTTTTCAAAAGAGCGAATCTAAAGGTCAATCTAGAGAAGTGCCAATTTGCAAGTGACGAGGTGGAATATTTGGGACATGTGGTAACATCTAATGGTGTGCGGCCCGACCCGGGGAAAATTGACGCAGTGAAGAATTTCTCAGTGCCCAAGAACGCAAGAGAGGTGCGTGGATTTTTAGGCCTAGCCGGCTATTACCGACGGTTCGTGAAGGGTTTCGCCGAGGTGGCGAAACCATTGACTGAACTTACCAAAAAGGATGTGAGGTTCATGTGGAAGGAAGAGCAGCAAGCGGCTTTCCAAGCGTTAAAGGAGGCTCTGTGCTCAGAGCGATTACTTATGTTTCCAGATTTTAACGAACGATTTATTCTGGCAACTGATGCTTCCAACACAGCGTTAGGGGCTGTACTATCCCAAAACACCGAGGAGGGCGAGCGGCCGATAGCGTATGCGAGCCGCCAACTGAACTCAGCCGAAAGAAATTATTCGACCACGGAACGTGAGCTGCTTGGCGTTGTGTGGGCCACAAGACAGTTTCGCTGCTACTTGCTGGGAAGAAATTTTACGCTGGTCACCGACCACGCGGCGCTTCGGTGGATGCTAAGTTTGAGGGATCAGTCCTCACGGCTAACGCGTTGGGCGTTACGCCTATCAGAGTTCGACTACACGGTGTGCCATAAGCCTGGAAGGAAGCACACTAACGCTGACGCACTAAGTCGTGCAACTGAAATAGCGCGTGTTGTAGAAGGAATTGATCGACGAGAATTGGTCGAGTGCCAAGAGAATGATGAATGGTGCCAGAGTCTGGTTGAGGTAGGGGGCGGGTCCGTGAGGGATGAAGTGGTCTACTGGACCGGTGGGGTAAATTTGGAAGAGCAATGGAGAATCGCGGTGCCAAAGGAGCTGAGGACCAGGGTTATTGAGCTGTGCCACGCGACGCCTTGGGCAGGGCATCCTGGTGTGGAACGAACCACTATCCGAATCAAGAAACAATATTATTGGCCTGGAATGCACGAGGAGGTACGGAAACATGTTCAAGGATGCGGGCTATGCCTGCAACGGAAAACGCCCATTAAACTGAAGGCTCCATTGATGACGGCGTATGAACCGACACGACCTTTTGAACTAGTATCACTGGACATCGTGGGCCCACTACCGAAGAGTAGAGATGGGAATAAGTACTTACTCACGTTCATCGACCACCTGACCAGGTACGCGGAAGCAGTGCCCATACCAGATCAGACGACAGGGGTCATCGCAGGAGCGTTCGTCACCAAAGTGGTGACCAGACATGGAGTGCCCGAGAAACTACTCACCGATCAAGGGCGAAATTTCACGTCAGAGTTGATGGCTGAAGTATGCCGGCAGCTGGGAATTCGCAAGCTCCAAACGAGCCCTTACCACCCGGAGGGGAATGGCCGACTGGAAAGACTACACAGAACGTTAAACGACTCGATTTCACACTTTGTTAGGCGGGACGGTCGTGATTGGGACCAGTGGGTCCCATATGCGTTGATGGCGTATCGGAGTGTTCCCCATACGTCTATTGGATACTCGCCACACTACATGTTGTACGGTCGAGAAATGGTGCTACCTGGTGACTGCGTCGTTCCATCTCCAACCTGCAGCGCTGACACGGAGGACCACCTCGCTCTTCTTCGACAGCGACTGGAGGAGGCTTACGCTGAAGCTGTTCGGAAATCTGGAGACGCTGCGGCTGCTCGAGCTCGCACCTATAATCGGGGGAAGACGCTACGAGAATTCGAGGTTGGCGAGAAGGTGTACTTGTACGAACCGGCGGTGCGAACGGGAGAGGCCAGGAAATTTCACCGTCCGTGGTCGGGGCCTTACTCTGTCATCGAAAAACTGTCCGATGTCAACTATCGGCTGCAGGTAGCTGCGGGGCGGACAGTGGTGGTGCATGTTAATCGATTAAAACCGGGACACGAGAATGCGGCCATGGAAGGGGAACTCAGACCTACACAAATACGGAGAGGGACTGGCGCCCCTGCGGTCTCTTCAAAAGACGAACGGGACGAGGAAGAGGAAGATGAAGAGTTAGTATACTACCCAGCTAGAGACGGGGACGACGAGTGGGATAGCGCGCAGGAACAACAACCAACAATTACGGCAATGGGACCAGGTGAGCTAATGGAACCCAGTGGACCTGTGGGGCCAGCCACGCCTGTGAGGCCGGAGAGACCTAAACGGACTATTCCCCGGAATGACAGGGAGACCGCGGTAGCGGACGCCAACGAAGCATCAGGCGAAGAAACCAGGGTAGATGAAGAACCCTGGAGTCCGTGGAGTCCCACAATAACTGACAGCGTTTTCGGCGATCCCGCAAGTTCGCCAGATCCGCCTGACCGGATCAGAGAAGACCCGTCCTACAAGCCATCACCGCGGGACCGAGTACCCAGCCAACGGTCACCGTATGGATTGCGGAGCAGAACTCGACCACTGGAAGAAGGATAATCAACGACAAGGGAGGGAGAGGTGAGATGAGGGATAGATAATCAGTAGGCTAATAATTGATGTTATATTAGGATTTAAGTACCATAGTAAGTGTTCCGTACCGAACACTATTAAGGTGAAAGCAGGCAGTATTGTAGCTTGTAAATATGAGTAGTAGTAGTAATGTAGTAGTAATGTAAGAGATGAGGTTACGACAGCAAGATGTATAAGTAGATATATAATACTTTACCCCTATATGATGTATCTTAAAAGGTGGATTTATTTGTTTTGTGGCATGATGGTATTCACTTAAGGTAATTTATTAGTAGGCTAAGATAGGTAAGCCATATTCGTAGTTGATAAGTATACCCTGGAGGTGAGGTGGAGGGGCTCACAAGGTCGCGTTTTATGTGCAGGTGTGTTGTCCAAACCAGATACGGCAATGAGAAACGGAGTCCTATTCCTGGGCCAGGGCGAGATGGTGGTGACTGGCGATTTCTGGAGGGTCATTGTGGAGTTGAACGTGACACAAATTACCAATCAAGCTAGCGAACTACGAACTGCGATGGGTGACGCTAGGGTGGCCCTGAGTGAGGCGATCACTAGGATTCCAAAGCTTCAGGTGCTACAGGGATCTTTGATAGAAACGGAAGATTTGCTGGAAGAAATGGAGGACGCCGGTCAGACGCTACGTGACATGCTGCCGAACGGTCGGACCAAACGAGGGCTGTTGAACGTCGGTGGCAAATTGATAAAAGTCATTTTTGGGAATCCGGATGCCGACGATCTCAACGATTTGCACGAGAAGATCCAAGGCCTTGAACGAGCGTCTGCGGAGACTGTTTTCCTGCAAAAGGAGTTAACCACCATCACGAGGGCGCTATCTCAACAGACGGAAGATAATAGCGAGAAGATACGGCAATTGGCTGCGGAGGTAGCGGAGCTGGTAAGTCCGATACTGAGGAGAATGGGCCATGTAGAAGAACGACTACGTGATACGGAGACTACGCTTCATCTCTTCATGAATGCGTCCACCCTGTTAGATGACCTGCGTCTAGCCTCACTCCAGGGACTTGTAGCGATTAAGGATTTAGTTTATAGCTTACAGAAAGTTAATGTAGGAGAGGGAATCAGCGCGTCACTGATCTCCCCAGTAGAATTAAGTAGAATTGTAAGGAAAGTGCAATCGGCCTTACCCAGAGGCGTTGAGCTGTTAACCAGTACCGAGGTAGTGGACATGTACAAATATTACGCGGTGACTAGGGTGTGCGCTCATTCTGTCGGACATTACATTAGAATAGCCATTGACTTGCCTCTGGCCTCCCAAGGTCATATGTTCCAGATGTTCAAAGTGAGGTCCATCCCAGTGACTGATCCGGCTACGGGTGTAGCAGTGCTGTACCGTGTGACGTCACCCCTCTTCATCATCAGCGAGGACCGGGAGCTCCATGCAGAACTGGGCCCAGATGAGCTCCAAGAATGCCGAGGGCGCGAGCCTATGGTTTGCCCAGCAGAGATCGCCCTGCGATATCGTCGAACCCGGACCTGCCTCCACTCCTTGTATGTGGATAGTAGAAGCGACTACGAGAACCAGTGTGAACGAGCAGTGTTGGCGTCGCCTCCCTCTCCATACTGGGTATGGAACGAAGTCGAACGCGTCTGGTACTACAGCCTTCCCACGGAGGAGAAATTAGTGGCCGACTGTCGTGATGGCTCGTCAACGACTGTCCAAGAGCAAATCTTAAATGGAGTTGGGCAGCTGAAACCCGTGAAGGGGTGTACCTACCGTACCGACCAGTATGTCTTACTACGAAGAACGAGAGGTAGCACTACTACCCGGCTACCCACTCTTCTTATCAACTTCACAACCAACCCCCTAAACGTTCCGGACGGAGTACCCGAAGCCGATAGAGAAGAAAGCTGGAAGATCATCGGGGAATTGACCGCTGAGGGCAGATCCCATCCTGGCCCACATGGTCCGGAAATAGAATACACGGAGATGCTTCGAACTATGGACCGAAGACGTGCCTACAACCGCACCATCATCTGGACAATGGGCATAAGCATTGTCCTCGTTGGACTGACAGCAGTTCTTGGAATATCCTGGTACCGATGGCGGCGAGTTCGAGACGCCCGTTTGGAGGAGACTGCCAGTGTGGAGCATCCAGAGATTGAGTTGCGGCAGATGGAGACGAGCCAGCCAGTAGAGAGCCGACGACGGGAAGACCGACCATCCGAGGGAGCGACAACATCGACCCGAGATCCCAGACGTCCAATCCATCGATTGCCCTTGAGGGACCGACGGCACCTGGTGGAACGTGGTTACTGCAGCCCGGAGAACGATCAGTAGGCGACGATGATCAAGTGCGGAAGGTGGGAGTGAAACGAACGTCTGAAATAAAAGTGAGGTCAGCCTAAAGTGATAAGTGTTTGGAGTGATTACAACCGCTGTCCCATAAAGTCGATGATTCCCGCGTAATCCCACTTTTTTATGGGGGAGGGTAATGTAAGAGTGAGGATTGAACCGAGAGTTAATGGGTGATTTAGATATAAGTTAAAATAAACTTGTAGTAGTAAAATAAAATGTTTTAATGAAAATTATTAAAAGTGTAATCGTAGCAAGTAATTATAAATAATGTAGTTTTATATGTTACGATTAACATGTAGATACTGTAGGCTTAGAGATGCAGTTCTGAGAACTGCAGGAAGTGTCGGGTTTCGTTGTCAAGTACAGAGTGCAATCAGCAGGCCTATAATGTACGCCTATGTAAGACATTCTTGATTTTTATGTTCTGTAGTCAGTCAGTCCATCTAATGTGTGAGTAATGAAAAGTCGTTAGCCTGTGCGTGAGTCTATTTTATGTGATGTTTCGGAGTACATAGTTTTTTCTTACTAACAGTAAAATGTTTTATATAATGTATTGAAGTACGTTTTTAGTGAATAGTGACTTGTACTTAGTTTATTGAGGTCTAGTGAAAATGCACGGATATCCAACCCGCCTATTGTTGTGGCTGGGCCTAACCCGGGTATTTACCGGTAAGTGGTAATTTAGCTGATTGCACTCTCCGCCTGGCTAAGCCGGCCGTTATTTTAAGAATTCTTATTTACCTGAAACCTGGAGCGGCGGTACTTAACTGTGCTACCTTAGCACTATTGCCAATAGTTTGTTTTAATTATTATTTTAGTGTAGTAAAGATTGTCACCGCCTATGGCTGGTAACGCTTGGTTCATTGTTTGGGAGTTTTTATTGGCACGAGATTTGTGTCGTTACCATTAAACAATGTTTTGTTAGGTTCAAAACATGTTTGAATTCGGATATATGTTTATCCTGTGCCCACTAGGAATCCTGGCAGTGCCGCTCCAGGCAATTATTTAATGATGGGTAATTTTTATTTTTATTTGTAGTGTACCCTGGCGTATGTTTAAGGATAGAATAGCATCATTGTATTATGAAGAGATCTAATGGAAATTTGTTGCTTTAAATCCAAATATGATTATGGAATTGGAGGTCGTAGATTGGACCTAATATTGAATTTGACCCGTTGTCAGATTCATTTTATGACTTATTAAATTTAGTACGTGTTGGTTAAGATTGATCATCAGTTACCTTTATATTTTAGTGATCTCTTCATGGTGCAACGATGAGTTTATCGTAGTAGTCCGCCACAACAGGGACTTAGATGAGTGGTAGCCTGATTTAACCTTATCTTGAGAATTTGTTTTGTAATTTACTGTATTTGTTTTGGAATTTAACTTTTGCTGGAGTTTAATTGGTAATATTGTGTTAGAAAACTGGTCGGGCTATGCTCGGTCATTAGTAGTGTAAAAACGGGGGTTCTAGCCCACGGACCAGTAGTATGGTACCAGCTCAAAATTTTGCTACGATTATTTGGTTATTATTGATCTGTTGTGGTCGGCAACCGTGCCCGTATGTGGCTTAAGGTATTAGTTGTAGTTTGAATCAAATTTGGTTTTCAATAAAATTTTATCGTGGAATCGCTGTGGTGAGAAATTATTGTAAGTCTACCCTCATCTAGCCTCCAGATTTTTCCTATTGCACCCCTTCCCCGATTGCTACACTATATAGATTTTTAATTTATACGTTTTTGTGATGTTTGTGCCATATTTTCAAACTCTTACCTACTCCAGATATCCTTAACCTTTTTTTACACCTTTGAATTGTTAGTACAACGCAGTTTCTGCAAAACTCTTACCGGTCAGTTTACAATTTTATTGTTAAATTATTATTTTCAAAACATAGATAGATTTTAATGTAATAGAAATAATATATGCACCACACAGATTTAGAAGAATGGTTTAATATATGTTTACTAGATTGTAACAAAGGTATTTATTGCATATTGTCGCTAGAATTACAATACGAAAATTTATCTATATATTTATTTGTAATAAAGTGCAAATAGAACAAAATACATTAACCATACATTTTCTATGGAAATTAATTAAATTTACTGAATGATGATTATTATTATGCTATGTAGGATTTGAAATAGCCTTCATTCCCATTATGAATTACCTTTAAAATGCTTGTAAAATTGCATTAATTATTTAGAAAAACTTGTACACTTCAATTATTAATTAAATCCATTATTTCCCCCCCTAAATACCTCAAAATTGTTTTGCACATTAATTTAGATTGAAAACACGTTGGTTGCTGACCCATTTTAAGCCTACATCTCTTTTACTGTAATGGTAATTTAAAAACGTTATTAAAATGAACACGTTTTAATTAAAAACGTAATGAAATCTTTTTAATTATAATAATTTAAAATTTTTCTCATTTTTGTACAAAAATATTTAAAGTTGACCTAACCATTCGTTAAGCTCATTTTTTTGAAACAACTAATTAACAGCTTGTAGTCGACTACTAAATCAGAGTGTAATGGAAACATGAATAAGCACATTAGAACAAACGTCGTTGCTCGGAGTTTTAAACAGAAAATTTTATACTTTTGTAACGCACTTTGTTTTTGACACAATTCTATAAACCTTTTAAATACACCGTTATAATTACATAGGGTTTCCGTGTAATAGAAATGCTGATAATAGAATTACTCAAAATTCGGACAATTTGTTTACTTTTTTGTTTAATAAAAATCTGTTATTAGCTTACAATTAGCGAATTTGAAGCTAAAAAGTTCAGAATTCATCACTTGTACAGAATTTTTGGTGCTGACACCACTGCAGCCACCACACTAGTTACTTTGTGAAGGTCTCTTAGCCACCGGCACTCGAGCCTTCTTCGCGAATCACCTGGTATGTTTTGCGAATGCATCTGTTGTAGTGTATATTTTTTTAACCCTAATGTGTGTACGTTGCAATGTGTTAAATTCAGAACAATAAGCAGCCCCATGACCCAATGAGATGAAGATGTTGTGTATAACATGTAAATGAGGTGCAGTCTTGTACAGATCCAGGCCGATCATTCCTGAGAGAGGATAGTTAATTAAACCCCAACCATCAAAGTACACCGGTATCCACTGTCTAGTGTTCAAATCCGTATAAAAGTAACTACTTTTACTAGGATTTCTTTTTTATTAGCTTTTATTTGCAATCGAGAACTGTACTTTATTGACAACCACCCAATTTGATCGCTGCTTTTCACTGTATTTTTTGACGTGATTCAGCATGAATTTTTTAACAGGGACTTCCAATGGAGTTTGTTCAGGAATAGCTGAGAGCTGGTCACCATACAAAGTCGCTTGCCCAGCTAGTGTTACTTAACAAATAATAGCAACTTTCTACCAGCTGACTGACTGGGCTGGCCCGAAGGCCGCTAGTATTTTAACCAGGAACCTTCGTCTCCGAAACCCAGCTGTAAATAGCTGGCTCGCGGTGACGACTTTACCTCTAGACAACCCTGTGGGTACATCTGTTGTATGAACGGATTTGTGTGTGTTTGAAATTGAATTCAAATGAATTTATAAGGTCTTGTTCAAGGTCTGTGATGTAGGCTTACAGTAAAAGTAAGTCGTTATGTAGTGTGCTGTTGGTTACGTAGGTGGGACATTGTGTTATTGTACGTAATATTTTGTTTCGTATAATCTGAATACTTTTTGTTTGTGACAGTCTAGCAGAACCCCATAAAACTCTGTAAGTCCACTGTCAGAAACTGTAAGTCCAGTCTAGTGTCATGACTTTTGTAAATTCGTATTTTAATTATTAAAGATAATTTTCACGTCAGTACAATAACCGTTTCAATAAATTAAAGAGCGTATTTTGTGTCGAGTTTTTGTAGTGTACATTTTTGAGAATTTGTCAACCAAAAAACCTCGTAAAGGTTTTATCATTGTGTGATAGCCTTATATTAAACCGTTCTTTTAAAAATCTCTAATTGTCAGTAATCCGAAATTACTTTTTCAGCTTAACACTGTACATCTCCAACAAATTCAGATAGAAATATCATGTTAGACATAAACAATTTGAAGAAGCAGAGCAGCTATTAATGTTGCTTCCGATAATAAAATAAAAAATATCTAGTATCAACTTTAGCAAAAAATATCATTTTTAGGCATAAATTTTTATCAGATACTTATTTGGAAGATTTAATTTAATTATACGTTTATAAGATGTCTTTTCCACACTCTCCTTGTTCGTTAAGAAGGATTGTCCGGAAATCTGTCTGTATGCATCAGGCGAACTAAAATGTTTACTTATAATTATAATTAATAATTAAATGTGTATTTATTTTTCGGTGAAATTTTTGATAGAAATATTTTATAGATTCACGTACACATGGTACTTTTAGGACGTGAAATAAATATATAAATTTTATTGTCATAAAACAATATTCATCAATTACACTTTTTTTATCCCTAATGTATACTTTGGAATTTGTTCAGTTTAAGAATAATAACCGACCTCATCACTCAATGAGATGAGGATGATATGTATGACGTGTAAATAAGATGTAGTCTTGTACGGACTCAGGCCGACCACTCCTGAGAGAATATGATTTAATTGAACCCTAACCATCAAAGTACACCGGTAACAACTGTACCGGTATTTAAATCACTTTAAAGAAATTACATTTACTAGTATGTGAGCCAGGGAAACTTCGCCTCTGAAAATCAGTTGTTGAACAGCTGACTCGTGGCAACGACTTTACCACTAGACTAACCCGGTGGGTTTAATCACTCATATAAGACAAGTAAAAAAATGTGAAGCATAAATGGAAAGGTTAAACTACAATACAGAACCTTCCAAAACCTTGTCTTGCTTAAGCAAGAATATTAACCAGGTATTTGCTAGGAGTAACCAAAAACACTGTGCGAATTTTTTGACCAGGTCAGCAAAACATTGCACTTAAAATTAATTAATTACATTATAATTACTTTGTGAAGCGTTTTGGTTTTACATACTTACGAGAGACCGTTATAAGTCACAGAAATCAAGTGGAAGTTCGCTATAATTATTTTCTTTCCTAAACCATGAAAAGATCCTCATTCCTGCACTTCATACAGACCTATAAGTCTACTCCCCGTTTTAGGAAAGGTTTTCGAACGTCTCCTGCTTCCTCGAGTACTACTTCATTGCACTGAATCCAACACGATCCCACCTCACCAGTTCGGGTTCCGGCAGAGTCATTCTATGATCCAACAACTACATCAAGTCACAGATTTCTTAACGGAGAGTTTGGAAAGAAAGCTCTACGCTACTGGAGTGTTTCTTGACATAAGTGCTGCTTTCGATCGGGTGTGGCACGCCGGTTTACTTTATAAGTTAAAAGAAATCCTCTCAGACTCATATTTTCTGGTAATGAGGTCATTTTTAGAAGATAGATTCTTTAAAGTGAAAAAAGGAGACGCTTTTTCTAGCACCCACAAAACCAATGCCGGCGTTCCTCAGGGCTCTATCCTTTCACCTGTTCTTTTTATAATTTACACTAGCGATATGCCGTTGAAGAACAATGCACTTATTGCGACGTATGCAGATGATACTGCCATTATTGCAAGAAGTGAAACAGCAGAAGGAGCGTTAAGAAAGGTTCAACACTATCTGAACAAACTGGATACCTGGCTAAAGAAGTGGAGGATAAAGGTTAATCCTGGAAAGTCCGTCCAGATCACCTTTACCCTTCGTAGAGGCAGCTGTCCGCCGGTAACCCTGAGTGGGGTCAACATGCCAACTGGAAACAAAGTGAAGTACTTGGGATTATGGTTAGACAGGCGGCTCACGTGGAATGCACATCTGAAAAGCAGACGCTTATTGCTAAACAATCGCCTCAGACGTTTGTTCCACCTAGTTAAACCGCGTTCTCGTCTACCACTGAAACAAAAAATTACCATTTACAAGACTTTTCTGAAACCTCTCTGGCTGTACGGAATCCAAATTTTTGGTGCTGCTGCTCGAACCAACTTAAACAAAATACAAGGTTTTCAATCTAAATATTTAAGGCTTGCCACTGGAGCACCTTGGTACGTGAGAAACGACACCCTTCGTTCTGACCTTCGTATTCCCTACGTAAAAGACGTTGCACGACAACTTTATCAAAGTTTCTTTGATAAATTGTAAAATCATCCAAACGACCTCGCTCGACAAATGGCCATTCAAAATTTTCCAAATTTTCGACGTCTTCGCCGTCTTTGGTGTAGGGATCTTCTTCGATAACATCCTATCATTATCTTCATCATCAACATCACATCTTCTTCATCTTTTCACCGTTGGGCTTTCATTTTCATTTCCATCAAGATCTTCTCCATCATAGGATGATTACGTCATCCTGGAGGATACACTGCTGGGTGTGACCCCTCCTTCCACACTTTCATCATATCTAGTGGTTGTGCTTTAATGTATAGTATAGTGTTCTAGATTTATAAAATCAAAGACAAAAAAAAGAAATCAAGACTGAAGAAACTACAAATGATCAATATTACTTCCTTTTGCTGAACCATAAATATGTAAGTTATGATTTGAAAATGTTCAAATTGTTTGAGGAGCTTCTGAAACACAATTTAGGCCTAAATATCAAATGAACCAACAGTTTTATTTTATTTTAAGATCTTAGATAGAACTTTTCTACAGTCTGTTTAGAAATCAAACCAACTTTCTGCTTAGTAGTTTAGCAGGTTGTGACACAGAAGAGGTATACCACAAAGGAGATGGTTAAATATTCTTTGTCCGTTCTTACAGTTAACATAAACACCATGTTAATGTTTGTATTCTCGTCTTTACTAGATTAATTAAAGGTGCCATACCTAATCATGTAAAATTTCATGTACACGACCGAAACAAATAAAACTTATTCGTGTATCATCTTGCCTCAAAGTGAATATCAGAAAGAATATTCACAAAAATCCTATCTACAACAAAACTGACAAACTAGCCTAACTTTTTAATTTTTAACTGTAGGTATACGAAATGAAATTTTGTAATATTTGCATCCTTTCATTTTCAGGTCAATTTGTAGAATTTTATTAATTCTAACTCTGTTAACGTTCATAAACTTCATTTTTTAAGATTAAAAAAGAAACATGATATTTGACTAAATTTTTGAATCATTTCATTTTCAGGATAATTGATGACCGTAATTATATTATTTATATTTTTCTATGAAAACTTTTTAGACATAAACTATTTTTCTATGAAAAATATAAATAGGTAATATAAATTATTTATATTTTTGTGTATTTAATAAAATGTGCGAATAACAATATTAACATCAATTTAAATTAGGTATATAATTAGCGCAAAGAGATTAGGTTCTAATACTAATTAACTCTGACAATTCACCTTTCAAATAACGGAAAACGAAAAATTTCAAACAGTGACAGATATTTTTGAATCTCCCATTGCAAAAGATGTAAGTTTTCATATTGTTGAACAATTTTTTATTAATATAAAACTTATAATTACAATATCTTCTCATTATTTATATAGTTATTATAAAAGCAAATTATGATCGGTCTGAGCGAATGAACTTTGGCACTAACGTGAGCAATGCATGGATCTATAGGTACCATATATTTCTTACCCTTACTAGATTTTACTGACCCAAAAATTAACTTCCATTTTCCGACAAATGCAATATATTGGCTTCTTCTTCGCATTCATCATCCAGAGTTAGATATAGGCCTCCCCTATTGCCTTCACAGTTCCCTATTTTGCATCTTTGCTCCACAGTTACTTCATGCAACCAGTTCTAAGTTATCGCTCTGTTTCTATGAACCGCTACCTCTCCTTACCAGCTACGGTCTCTATTACTGAATCTCCTTGCTTCATCGATCATCTATAACATATTTTACATACAATCATTTCAACTATTACACACAAATAAGACAGAAATAATTATTTTAAAAAGGTGTATTATATTGCAATTTTGTGAATGTTTCAAGATATTTTTGAAACAATTGCTCTGCTCTTTATTAATGATTATTCGAAGCAGGTGTCAAACAGTTTTTTTTTTGTTATCAAAGACACTGTCAAAACTCCAAAGAATATTCATATTTTAGACACAAATTTAATAAGATTTTACGTTTCTCGAAATGTTATTTATTTAATTTTAATTACTGCATCTTCATTTAAATTCCCTTTGGATGGCGTTGGGTACCACATTGAATCACTCACCGTTAATCAAAATGAATAAGCTATGAAGGTAGATTATTAATATGACTGACGTAATACCAGATCAGTAAATATGCGAATAATGGCACAAAACTAAACTAGATACGATTATTCGTAATAACGGTAGATAACGTTCACTATAGTTATCTGGTTGCCTATACCATTACAAAATAATGCTAGGATATAACGCAACAGGTATACTAAATCACGTCATAAACAAAACAGCAGTAATGTTATTATCTTCTGTATTGGAATATTACATAGTTATTGATTGTTATTAATTAACAATAAATTATAACAACTGGATTGCAACAGAACTACTGTTAGTAAATTAGTACTAAGTTTCGGATAATAAATGGACCAATGATTAGCCAACACAACAGTCTCTATTTGGGTTGTCTACAGCCCCTTCATTTTTAAATTTTACAGGCATAAATTTTCGATTTTTTCAAGAGATACTAATTACAGCTTATTGTTTATAAATTTATATAAGTTTTAAACATGTAAGTTTTCATCCATTAAACACTATAAATTAATTTAATTATTATTATTAATTCTTAAATATGTGTGAATTGGCAGAGACTTTCCCAGTGCTAACTCACTTGTATGACTGTACAAAGCTGTACTTCACCACAAAACTACTTCAGTATTATGCTTTAGTGTGAAACTACAGTTGGGGCATCTATGGATGAGAAAGAGGAAGAGTGTGACCAGAAAAGACTGATTAGTATTCTAGAGTTCAAGACCAAACTGAAACTTGACAAATACAAGAGCTGTAAAAATTACGTTTTCACCGTAAAATTCAGGAGTTCATGTGTGTGTGTGTGTGTGGGTGGGTGGGTGGGTGGGTGCGTGTTTATAATATCATACACACAAACATTCCAGCTATTTGTACGAGTAGAATTAGCTGAAGGATTCAGCATGCCTAGATAAAGAATCGTAGACTCTTTGCTGGCGCGGCCAACACCAAGTTAGACCAAGTTAAAGATGTATTAATGCTATAAATTTTAAAAAAATTGTCATTTCTGACAAACCTTTTATCTATGGAAGAGCCTAGATAAATTTTATTTGTAGTAAATAAAAGTGCTTCGTGTTTTACCTCTTATCATGTTTGCATATTCTATGAGTGTACATATTGTATAGTATATGTTCAGAATTTGTGACGGAACAGAGTTCAAATTAAAAAAATTGTAGATTCATTAAGACGGAAAGTCATACCATATTATATTATGATTGTACCTAGCATATGAAGTACTTTATTACCATTCTGTTGCGCCACCTCCATGATATTCTCACCAACCGTAGTCGTACGAGGAGACGGACGATTGTAAGAGAGTGCGGAGACAGTTAAAAAATTATTAATATTATTGTTTTAATTAAATGTAATTCACGTACATATTTTTTCGAAAAAATTCTTACGGCTGATAACTTACTGCTTCCATACGTTAGTAACGCACCACTTCACAGAGACATTGAGACAATTGACGAACCAAAGAAGAAGCCATATACTCGCAACGACACGAAAGAAGTAAGAGCTAATTTCCTAATTTAAACACCTACATAGCAATCCACATAGAGAACTATAAAAATGTTGAGTAGAGACTTTTTAAGATAGCATGGCCTAAGGGTTGCAATCGGTTGAATTCTTCGCACACGACAGTACAAGCCGTTAACACTAACTACTAAAATGCAATGTATGGGTAAGCCTATTCCTGGTTGCGCTCTATCACAGTTATATATTTTTCAAAAATAAAGTAAAAAAAATTAATTCACTGAGATTTTAATATTTTTTATTACAAATTAATTTTGTTCCAAATGTGTTTTACCAGATTACTGAGAAAAATATCGAGTTGTTTGTTACAGTTATTTGCTGTAAATGAATATTAAGTTTCACTTATTAAAAATGTTTGATTACACATCATCTAATTATTTGGTTGCAATGTACAGTCCTATGCTTTTCTGCTATATTCCCTAATTTTATGAAATGTATAAAAATGCTTAAATCATATTTTCCTTGTGAATCTAAATCTAGTGACAACGTGCGATATTGTTGTTAAAAAAGTATCTCAAACACATTAATTTATAAAATGTATAGAGTAGAATCGGAAAAGCACATGATAAAAAATAATTACACTCAACACATACAAATTTATTTATACCTCAGTAGTTTTAAATTTAATTTTAAATAAATAATATTATGCCACTAAATACAGGGTATTTGTTCAACATGAACATTATTATGAATCATTGCTTTTACTGTAACAATGAAAATTTATTCACTCTTGCGCCACTAGTTTAACAATGGTATTCGTATTTAATAACGTTCATAACAATTATCTCGTCTTGTTTAGAAACGAGTCATAGCTGATTATGTAAAAGTAACAGCTTATTATTGGTCTAAATTATTAAATTATAACAACGACACGGTAGCAATAACTTTGGTGAGTAGCAAATAGGTAATATATTTGTTTTATAAAGTCGCTAAATTGGTGTACACATTATTAGGTAAGCAGGTAAGGTAAGCTAAGGAATTACATTATTAATTCACCGTTGCATCCTGTAAGACTACATAGAGTAGATATTACCCATAATGCCTCTTGATTCTCCAAGTGCCACACCTCTTGCCGCACACCACCTTCTGCATCTCAACCTGTACACGGTTACTCATCCCTTTGCCCTTTCTCTTACAGTAAATAATTTTCCAAAAGCAAGAAAGCACACCATACAGTAGGGGCTAGGTGGTAATGCGTAGGCTTTCGAAAGTGCCTTAAGCGAAATTCTAAATCTTAGAACAACCCTTCCTCATTCTCAGCCGTTCCGGTGCTTCTTCTCTTGAAACCATCTTCATATCTTCCTCTAGGAATCTCTCACTCTCTCCAACCCTCTGTCTTCTTATCTAATGCTTATTCTTTTTCTTCATCCCTTTCAACCTGCTTCAAGTTCCGTTAATTTGAAGTCTTTAGTGTAATTTCTCTCCCTTGTAATATTTTTCGTAGCTAAGATACAATATTTTCATCTTATTTTTTTATTACTAACTTTTTATTATATTTATAAAACATAGTTTAAAATAATTCAAAAGTTATTATTTTAGAAACGAAAATTTTGTATCAAAAACCAGTATTGTTAAATAATTACTTCTTAATAGTGAATTTTTATCTTCTTTTACGAAAACAAATCATGTCACAGTATTACATGACCGACTAAATTGGTTTACTAAGTAAATGTTATTATTGGGGAACAATGTATTGTCTATTGCTGATAGCGTTAGGTAGAATTGAAACTGCAATAAATCAGACTGATTTATTGCACGTTCTCAACGGGAGACCATAAGAGAATATTCCCCAGTTCGCTGTTAATATTAGGTAACTTCAAAACCAAGGGGTATTACATAATTTTTAAACTCTGCCATTAGTAATAATTAAGAACCCAGTAGTAACTTTCTGTTACTTAAATATTAAGTCCTTTAGTACAAGATTCGGTAGCTGTATCGATTTTTTTTTAGATTTATCTAAATTTTGTTACTAGAACTTCTTGTGAATGATATAAGATTTAAAATTCTTTTAAATGACCCACTTTAATATATAAAGTGCATTTCTATTTGATGATATTCTCTTTGATTGCTTAATGCAACAGTATTCGTGAATACACTGCAAAATCATTCATGAACGTAAGCACATTTATTATTCATGAGTACTAGATTTCTGATTTTTACTAAATCAGTCCCCTTTACAAAACAAAATTATGTGATCTTGATGCAAAGTTAAAACTGACTCCACACCAAAACCTATATCTTTAGTATACTATACTAAAGATACACGGTTGGTAAATCAAATTGGCTAAAGTATGAAAAGCGTTTATTTAAGGAGTTAGATTTATGTTAAAAGGAAATCCCGAAGCAAGGAAAACTTTTAAGGGAACAATAAGTAAACACTATGTATTTCTAATTGAGTTTTGTTAAAGTATGTAAAATTCAACTTTCAGTATTATTATTCTAAAAATAACCTAAACATAAAATTTATCTAAAATATTGTATACAGTATTTACATAGCGAAAATGTATCAAATGACTTTAACATGATGACTTAATAGATAATTAAATTAGAAGTATCACTGCAAAACGCGTACAACTAAACCGCCGTCAAAAGATATGTTTCTGGTTAATTAACACCTTATCAAAAATTAAACTTCCGTTCTAAAATTTTAATTTGCAAAACTCATTTTCGCAATTTACAATTTATAGTATGGTGTCTGGCTGTTTTGACCACCCGCTGAGATTATTTGAAAAAAGATCAAGGTCTTCCAGTCAAAACTCAAAAAACTACTTCTTTAAAAATTATCAAATTTTCAATTTACAGTTTAGCAGTAAATTACAAAATTTATTGCTCCTTTTTAAGTAAGCATTAAAATCTTTCATGACGATTTAAATATTTCGTCAGTAAAGGGAACAGATGCGTAATTCTACATTAAATTCACAATTGATTAAAAAACACCTTAACTAATTAGTCATTATTTAGTAATGAGAAACTACACAATCTTACGGCGCCTAAAGTGGAAATTGAGAAGATATCTTTTAATCTGATTAGCGAATAACACTCATAGTTCCTACCGAAGAATCTGCAATTGGGAACTCCTCCAGACAATAAAATTGTTCACTGCCCTCAAGTTAATCCAAGTATCACATAAGGAAATTGTGCCATTCAGTGTGCACTACGGTTTCCAAAATCAATCGCATAAAATAACTGATTTTATGGTATATATTTTTACTTTCTTTTGCCTAAATGAACATAATAGGAAGGAAAGTATTGTTTTCATGTCAATTTTTTGAAATCGACTTTTCATCGGATCTACACGTTTTCAGACCCCCTGAATCCAAAAAAAAAAACATATTTTTAGCAATTGATCTGTGTGTGTGTGTGTGTGTGTGTGGGTCTATGTGTGTGAAAAACATATCTCAAGAACGAAACATCGTACGAAGTTGAAACTTAAAACTTCAGTTAGATACTACTAGAAGATTTGACACAAACTTTATAATCAAAATCAGTCAACCGGAAGTAGTAGTTGATTTGGGTCATTTTTCATTTTTTTGCGATTTTCTCAAAAACGGATCCTACGATTTCTTTTAAAAAATCGCCTCATTTACTACATTTTTTATGCTCTACAAGAAAGGGTAGGGGCCACGTCTGCTGAAATTCTTGAGGAGGCTGTTCCCTTGTAGAAAAAAATTATCTTTTTAAGATTGCAGCCTTAATATGCATTTTAGCGCAAAAGTTTATATAATAAAAGCTGTTGTAGACAATTTTAAAATCTACAACTTTTATTTCAAACATTTTTTTAGTTTAACGGTAATTAGTGATTTTCTGTTTTTTTTTTAATGAAAATCTGTAAAAAAGTTGTTTGGGTGTCATTAAGATTGTCCAAGTGTGAGGTAAACAGATGATGTGTATGTGATTCGAGTCTTCTTTAGTATTTTGTACCGAATGTGTTTAATTCGTATGAACTATAGGATATGTAAAATTTCTGTGCAGTATAGACCAACGTATTTTTGTGAGTGTGCTGAGTAATTTAGATTGAAACCTTTGCTGTTCTACATATTAAAAATTAAAATTTGACAACAATTATATTTTATAATTTGTTGGCTCATGTTTATCAAACCAATTTTGTGAGACTATAAAAACATATTTTGTTAATAAAATATGAATGGTTAATTTAAAATTCGTATAATTATTGAACGTAATTTGATTTTTCGATTAATTTTGTACCATAATATTTGTATAGTGGTTTTTATATTTAATTTATTAAATGCATGGTAATAATCGTGAATGAAACATTATAGATGAACAGTATCTTTTATATTAGTTTAAATTTTATACATCGTGTTCATTATTCAAACGTTATAAGCATGCATTGGTGCTTTATAATAGAACAACTCTGATTTGTACGATTGATCCATTTGTTTCGTTAAGCAAATTGGCGGCTGTACCAAACAAAAATGACTGCTGATAATACTCAACCTCATTAATTAACATTCTTTGTACCAATAATGACGTTACTAATTACTAAGTACCGACCTGGATTTCAGTGACCCGGTGCATTGACATGCCAATCCTATTAAGCACTTGTAAATGAAACGTACTTGCCGATCTCTGCTACAGTACCAAAAAGTAATGATTTTTTTAACAAATGTATGGATTAAACAAATTTCCCTCTCTTCGTGATTAACAATAGTAATTAATATTGACAGTAAAACTACGAAATTATGGGTATTTACTGGTGTTCAAGTTGTAATTGTTGATTATGTGGCTGACATTTCAAATATTTAAATTTCAACAATTGCGCTCTAAACTCAGAAATGTTTAAATTAAACAAAGAATGAATTTCTGCAAGAGATATAGGATTTTATTCCATAAATGACTATGATACTTTAGTAGATTATACAATAATCCCCGATAATTTTCAATTGGACCTGAAATCGATTTTTTTTTCAAAAATTGAAAATCCAAATAGGTATATCTTTTCTGTATTTTTTCTGAAAGAATGAAATAGTGATAAGAGCATCTTGGTTAAATCTGATCTTTTCCGTAAAGTAACTTATCCACAAGTATCTTTGAGGAAAATTTCTATAAAAAATGTATTACTGATCACCTGATTGGTTCAATTGATATTGCCTACGCTGTGATTTCCAGAAGCATCAGAAAATTTGATAGATATCCACAAACGATATTATATTTAAAAAATTAACTTTATCTATTGTCGAAACTGGTTATTTTTACATGAATTAAATGGACAAACCTTAAAGAAAGCTTCAATCATAAAATTTAAACTTCTCTGCGGAAGTAATTGTGTGTATTAAAGTAAGTGTACAGTGCTTTTGCGGCCTGACAAAATTTAGTCAGTTGAAAGAACTTGTAGGCTACAGCTTAGGAAATGTAAAGATGAAAGGAGATAGAGTGTAAAGGAGGGCTAGAAGTTTGACAAATAATCTAATCCAGGATAACTTTATTGGTTTTAGACAACGACAATCCAATTTCACATCAGTTGGAGTTTAGGCAATAAAACAATAGAGGAAAATTTACAGTCTCTCAGCAGTTCGGTTAAAACACGTACGGAAGTAATAATATAAAGCAAAATTCTGAAACAATTTTAAAATAAATATCACCTTTATTCTCTATATTAAATTCTTATTTGTTACCTCCGTATTATACTGTTTTGCAGAAAAAATCTAATTTATAAAAAATTTTTATCATTTTCTAAAATTCTATCGATTCAGAATGAAAAGTTTTCTATTGAGCTCTTGAAAATGCTTTAAAACTTTTTAAGAAAGCCCCAGATCGTATGCGTATTGAGAAGGTTGAAGAGAACAATAACGATTTTTAATTTCAACAATTTCTTCCTTTTTCTGTGTTTTGGATGAATTTACAACAGAAAAGTAACTTCATGATTCTTATGTTCTAAGAATTTATAATTGAAAACAGTTTGGAATTGAAACTACATAAATTCATTAATATTTCGTTTTTTGTACTTCTGTCGACTTCTTTATGAATAATTATCACCTAAAACTTCCATGTAACTAAGTCCAACATAAAAACTTTTCCTGAAATTTTACCATTCAAAAGTGGGAAACTTGCTATTCACTAATTTCAGTAAGCGTATTTAAAAGTATATTAGTACGAGAACTTGTAATCTGCTTAGTAGTATGATAACTTTTTGATTACCAGTCTAAGCATTCGAACTCTTATTAAGCTAATTATTCGTTTTAGATTCGTTAATATTAATTCGCAGAACAATAAAAGGTACTCTGCAGATCCTAACCAATTCAGACATATGAAACTGAAAGACAAATAAATTTCGCGATAAATAAAATATAATTATTAATTTGTAATTTATATTTTGAATTTACCTATAGCGTTAAATCCGTGACAGATAATTTTCTGATAATTTTTTACTACATTTTAATTAAATCATTATAATATAAAAGAAGAGTAAAATTAGTTTCTTAAAATCAGTAAGTTTTAAATTTATCTCATTATACTTTTTAATTTTATGAAAAAGTAGGTTTTTAATTGTTTTCGTTATTTGAAACAAACACTGTTTTCAAACAATCCACTCGAGTAATATAATTGGCCAGTCCCAACTCTCAACGAAATCGCACAATTGGTCCGAGAAAAGATTATTTGATTAACCAAAAATCTTCATTAACGAATATTTACGCTCAAGAAATATTTTTCTTCATTAAAAATGTTAAATACTTGGTTTAAAATAAGTTTTTCTTTTTTTATTATGATAATGCGGTACAGTTGGCATCACTGAATGAATCTGAATTTACATCCCTGCGTTTGTCAGTTTAAAGAAGAAGTTGTAGGACTTGAATGAAAGCAATTGGAGCATACGACGAGATAAGTCCTTATTCTGATCTCTTCTTGCTTCTACCATCCATCTGTCTCACTCACTGACGCATTCCCTCTTCTTTTAACTCTTTGTCATCCCCCTTTTTATTTTCTGTCTCCTTCTCTGACAACTTTGCCGACCCGACAAGAAAGACATTATTGTTATGGTGACGTCACTCAAGAACGAATAATGTAGTTGGGGTTTTCCTCGCTAACCGTAGCCCTTCACCATCTCGCGACCTTTCTAAATTTCTAACGTCGTTTTATTTTGTTGATTTTAAAAAGCGATAGCCACAAAGTATTTCATCCCACATCATCATTATTTAGTATGTACAACACTTCTTAAATATTCGACAGAAAGATGTACGTGTAAGTTTCATGTATTACCGGACTGAAATATATGAATTTTTAATAAGATGAGGTTAAAAGGCTAATAATTTAGTATTAGAAACATGTAGAAGATAAATACAGCTAATTGTGCAAAGCATTCTGAGCGAGCAAATCATTTCAGTTTTCAGCAATGTCTAATGAGTATTGGTATTTCAGCAAAACGATAACTGACCAACCACCTTTCAGAAAATGCTACTCTAACGATTCAAGGGACTTATCAATGTTTATATTGGATTCAAAAAAATTTTTATCAGCATATCGAGGTGTAAAAATGAAAATAAAATTAATGCAAATATAAAATGAACTATTCAATTTTATTCAACGTTATATACTGCGAGGTAAATAACCTTAATAATACATGAAACCGAAATGTAAACTTAAGTATATGAAAAATGACTTAACACGAATAACGGCCCAACGACCATAGCGCATGGTCCCATTATATATCAATAAATAACAAAAAATTATAATATGAGCTCAATTTCAACACAAGAGTATAAAATACTGATAATTTTCGAATTGTTAATTAATCATATTTTGATTTCCGACCATATCAGAGTATAGGGAAAGACCTGAATATCAGGGAATCACCAGGATTATGGAAAAGGTTTTTGCTCTTAATTGTTTGAAACTTCATAACCTATCCATATTTGCCTATAACAACGATTATAAGTTTTTTATTTAGCATAACGCTGAATGCTTGGCAAGAGTAAATGTCCTAAAATTAATTGCTTTTTATAATTTCACTACAATTTAGTAGATTAGTAAGTTAGAAAGTGAGTTTAAATTATTAAGTTTTTATAAGACTGAGGTAATTCTGACTTATTTATTTAAGTTTCATCACTCCCTGTAGTAAGTGCAACTAAATAGATAGATACTATTAAATTTCATCATTTCAGACAAACCTGGTAGTACTGCAGATCTAAAACCGTCGGAGAATCTGAACTTTACTTCTACTTCATGAGTAAAAACTATTGTACTCTTAATAATATAAGTAGCAACAATTAGGCTACACGAGTGGAGATTCCCAACTTATGCTTCTTTAGTTATAACTGAATAAGAATTACTATATATAAAAATATGCTCATAATTTTTGTAATAAATAAAGTTTTTTTTTAATTTTTTAAATAAATTAAAAATGTAAGCACACAGACCTAAACCGTACTTACGTTTAATTCGTAGTTAATAAATAGTTATCCCTGTAATGTTATAATTTATGGTTATAAATTACTTCCATTAGCGATTAACCTCCTCGACAACAGCGAAGATATTCACAAACTGAAAAGTTTTAAAACACTAGACTTACCTCTACGACTTTTTTAATCATTTAAACTTTTTTTTCTTTTCTACTTCAATTACTAATCATGGTCATCTCATAATAGGCATCGTTATCATCTCTATCATCGTCATCATCTCCAGCTTCAACAACTTTGTGTTTCAAGATGTTGATTCACAGTTCATCAAGTTTAGTTTTGTACGTATATATTTTTCTTCACATTTAGTCTTGTTGAAACACACTACTGAGTGTGGTTTACGTTTTAATTGTAAGGACATTACTCAGATTTTCTCGTCTTTGCTTAAAGTTTTTGTATTTATAAACTGATTGTAAAAGAAATACACTGTTACAAAAAATATTACTGCATAATGCAATGACGAGCTCATTTTATTTCAATGTAATAAAAGAAAAAAGTTGGTCGAAAGTTTTCTTATTAGCTCGTAACTTAAATAAAGCAAAAATAGTGAAATTTGTAGGAATATATTTTAATGACATTTTTATGCATTACTTTTATAAGTTGGGTTATTTTTACAGAAGTTCAAATTGGTTCATAAATTATAAAACAATAGGAGAGCAAATAAAGAAAGAAATAAAATGCGAATGGAACGGAGTGAGACAATTTCAAAATCATATCAGGTAGCAAACCAACATGCCAGATGCAGGCTGTGTGTGGTTCGTAAACTGCAGGCGGCCATAAAATGTATCGACCACTAAGTTCACAGTGCTGCAATTCCATTCCCTCTAAAAAAAATTCAAGAGAAAATTTAAATATGTTTAACTACATTCAAATATACGTTGTTCTAATAACAGCAATAATTTTTATTATAAAAATATTGTTAAATTTGTATTTAAAATGTACTTATTAAACCCACTTTAAATTTTATATACCTATACAATACTTTTTTCATTTAAATATTGTAATATTGTTAAAAAATAATTAAAATATTTTAAAAAAGTAACGAGAGTATGTAAAAAACTAATGAAATGATTTTCCAGTTTTCCTGTTATTAAACTTGCATGCAATTTCATGGAAAATCCTGTAAAATAATATTATTTAATTACAAAAAGTATATAAATTGAGAAAACATATCTCTTCGGTGTAATGATATAATAACAAATTCGCATTTTACCAACAAAACCTGGAGATATTTGTGTAGCATAAAACAAACAATTTTGTATATAAAACGTTGACCGTTTTTACCTTCTAAACAATGTTGAACATCCATGCAGTTTAACTTTCATTTGTAATATAGACTACGTTCTGTTCATTTTACGGCATATTTTGCATATTTCCTGCGATTACCTCACAGAGAAAGTTGCAAAAAATAATTTTACTGACATAACTAGAATTTTATTAGTTTATAAAAATTTGAACCTTTAATGCGATATCTAAAGATTTAATTCTCAATTATTTCCATAAAAAATATAATACAGTATCCACAGTAAAGTATAAAACACAGTAATTTATTCAGCGCAAAAAATGATTCAGCATAATTTACCTATGTTACCTTGTCTGAAATGCAAAACTTTTAGGGGGGGTAATTAATGTACAAAGGTACTGAGGTACTGAGTGGTATCTAAACTACTCCTTAACGGAAAAGTTCCTTTACAATGTATTATTCCCATTTGATGAGTATTGAATTAACGTAATATTCGAATATTCCAGCTACTGTAAAAAAATAATACTAACTAAACAGTCGCCTATTTTTTAATTCATTGGTTTAGAAATCCGATTCCCAAGCGGAGTTTTGAATACAAGTTGGACTATCTTTAAAATGATAACACAGAATATTCTATTACTGATCCATCCCTTAGTCGCTAATAACCAAGCAGTCGAAGCAACTTTTAATAATTTACAATGCAAGGCGATTATTATTTTTTAGAACTACAAGGAATTTGTAAATACAACACTTAAAGCTCTACTAAATTGCACAGATTCCATTAAATTGTATGAGAAAATTTATCAACGATTAGAGTTTTGAATTTACGACTATTCAGAAATTCAAAACTAATTTTTACTACCAATTTTTGAGAAAGTCGCTAAATTTGATCTATTTAATAACAGTACTTCTTTTAGTGGTTTAAAAATTAATTGTCAAAGTTTAGTATTTTTGGTCAATTAAATGACTGGCAGGAAGCTAAACTAAAGAACACGGGAAGTTCGGCTTACGGAACGTAAAAAATTGTCAGGGGATTTGGAAAACAACTCTATAATCTTTGGAAGGGAATTTTTAATTAGTAGTTTCAAAATCTGCTTGCTTTTGTGTTTCACTGCTCAACTAAAAATTTAGGTAACAGAAAAGTTTATTTTAAGAAACCAAGCACACACGGAGTTTACAAAGACAATATTTAGCTACTGTATGATTTATTAAGCAATTAATCCATTCGGGTTTGTCAGAGAATATCTACCTGAACTCTTAACATTCATTTTTTGATTTACCAAATTGTGAGAAGTTTCCTATTAGTTAGCGTGTATCGCTAAAAAAAACATGTTTCATTTTTCCCATTTCGTTGAAATAAATAGATATTTCATTAGTGATGCACGTACTAAAATTTATGTTTTCTAAAAATTTAACGAAGTTCTTCCAGGGACTTGGTTCATTAAATATTAAATTCTCTACTCTGGTACTGTATTGATCTGGTGCTGTAAATGAAGTGTTGGGAAATTTGTGAATATTTAATTTCAAAGAGATTAAAGTTTTGACCTATATCTTATATAAAGCCCACTTGGCGGTGTGGTTCCTGAGTTTAAAAGTATCTTTAATAAATTAATAGCGAAGAGCGAGTGAATTGTTGAACTGAGAACCACTATTTTGGTTTGGTTTCAACGATTAGACATTCCTAAAAAAATACAGAAGAAAAAGTACGGAGTAAATGAGTATTAAGAGGAAAAGAGACATATTACAGGCCATTAATTACCTCACCTAGAATTAGTGCGCCCCACTCCATTTACTTTTACCACCTTGCGGATATTTAAGATATTTCATTCAATATCCACCCGACCATGCCATGCTTTGTTGCTTTTTTCTTTCCCTCAACAAAGGGTTTTTTTTCTTCTGTTGCTCCTTTGTGCCACATCTTTGAAACTAAGAATTTTTCAATTTTCTACTCTATTATCTTCATTCAGAGTCCTTTTTATATTTAAAACATTTTCCCAATTCTCTTTATAACCTTCTTTTTTGCTCACTCATACCACCAACCTCACACGTTCTCTCTCCATTTCCGTTTCTTTATGCGTTTAGTGTATACTCTACTGGAGTAAGAAAAGTGTATTGGTTTAGGTAAGTTACTCGGTTATCTATAATATGTATTGTCTGAGTAACATGCCCTACTTCACTTTATAAAACCAGTCTTTTATTTTTCTTACTTTTGTTTGTCTTGCAGTCAATGTTATCAACGTCTACCGTTCAATGTTATTTAAATTATATCAATGTTATTTCAGATCAAATATAAGTTAAATTTTTCCCTTCGTTCACATGTAGTTTTCGTTCTTGAATAAATCTACTTTATCTAATTTTCTTTTATAAGTACTTCTGTATTTTAAATAACACACATAGTTTAAATCTTTATATCACACATAAGAGTGTAGATTTTTTAACGAAAAAAGTAGTATTGATTTTTGTTAAGGGGGAGTCTACCTCAACATTTTATTTTTTACTGATACTCAGAGGCAATAAACTTTTTAGCTCAATAAAATAGTATGAGTAATAGCATTTAAAAAAGTATTGTAAGTTTAAAAAATATTTACCCGCACCCCTACAATGAACACAAATGGCGGATTTTAGCGCAATCTTAGAAGGAACATATTTTTTTAATTATTTAATCAAATTTATTTAAATTTATGTCAAATTAAAGAAAAAATTCTGCTCTGTGATCTGTAAGAAGCTCTTTTTAAGATATTCTTTGTAAGGTACAAAATAATGTTTTTTCATTGGTAAGCAAAAATTACTTCATTTTCATGTAATTGAGCTAATTTTTAAAATGTTACCATAAAGATTACAGAAAAAAGGCTCTGTCAGATCACACAATGTGAAAATATGAACAGTTTTAAAAAAATACAGCTCCCAGCTTCTTTAGATCAAAAGTTATGTTCATTCTAGCATCTAAACTACACGCAAAAAACATAATTTGCGGAAAACAATAAAAGAAAATTACTAAGTTTTTTCTTACCGCTATGACACCCATTTATATTTATTTTTACAATGTTACTTAGCAACTACCGATGATGAAACAAATTATACCACCTTTTTAAGAAAATAATGGAGATTAATTTGGAACAAAAACACCTTTTGGTGTAAAATAAAGGTAGACTCCCCTCTTTAAAGATCCAGTATTTTATATTATTTTCGTTTACGATTCCATAACAAGTCCATCATTTGAATGAGTAGACCATCGACGATTCTTAATTAATGATGAGCTTTAATATGCATTTTAGGACAAAAGTGTATATAATCAAATTTATAGAAAATTAAGAAATCTACAACTTTTATTTAAAGCATTTTTCTCTTCAGAGCCTAGTTTACCGTGAAAGAGTGATTTTCCGTATTTTTAAGCCAAACTGAGGTCGATTTTCATTTTGCGTCTTTCACTCATGATTAAAATAAGATTATGTTTTTTTGAGGTTAGTTTTTTGTTTATTTTTAATGTTTTATTACTAATGTTAGGTTTATTGTTAATTATTTGCATTGGCAAGAGAAAGTTGCGTGAGTGTTTCACACCAGATTTTTAATACAGTTTTATAAAAAAAAATACGACTGAATTTTCGTACCTACAACACAAATGAGAAAACTAAATTTTAAAATTATAAATATGTACGTATCCGTAGTTCAAGAGCGCAAAATTTTCAAAACGGTTTACTTAGGAAATAATTACGTTAAAATTATTCATACCAAATTACTCAGAAGTATTAAATATATAAATTGATATAAATAAAATATATTTTTTTAATACACAAACTAAATTTCAGTAATATCGGTTTTAACTTTTAGTTAAGCAATTACTGAATAATTCTGAAGGATGGTTAAAGCGACCCTGATGGGTATTGAGTAGTAAAGAACCATGTAAACGTTGACCAGGCCGGTGATCGAACATTTTACGTTCCTTATCATTTCAGACCAGTACTCTACCACTACACTTTGGAGACAAAAAATATAAAATTACCTTCTTCAAAATAAAGTTGTTCTAAAATGTATGTATACATACAAAACTGTTATACCACTACTCCTTGTCGTTTTAAGCTAGCTGAAAGCTGATTCATTAAACTAAAACCAATAAAAGCAACCATGGGATTTCGATAGTTACAGGAATTAGTGCGTTATTGTTTTTCAAAATAAAGTAATAAGAAGGTAAATGTTTATGCAGTAGTGGTGATCGTTCTTTTGTTTTTAGAAGTTCAATCTACCTTCACTTTTTTTATAAACGAGGCGATAATAAGTAGGGGTAAGTCTTTGAAGAGCTCCTTAGTAATAATTACAAAAGAAAAACTTGAAGGGAGAATGAATAATTTTTCCGCTCTCTGGGTTCACAAAAAAAAATCCTTACAAATGTAACGGTTTCTGTTTAGGATGTTTTAACTCCTTTCAGTGGAACGCCCAAATAATACTTAACCATTTACATTTGTTTGTAATCTGGAACAAAACAAAAATGCTTTCCGTGATGTGTCGAGTTCTGACAATTATACAAGTGCCGACAGCGTTTTTAAAATTGTAAAAGATTTATTTCTATGTATGAAAAAAATAGAATGACATACGTACCACTGGTTTTATCTTGTATTGTATTCAAGTGACTGGGTTACACTTGTTTGTAAGATTAGGAGGTTCTATAAAATTGTCATGAAAATTTTAATCTTTCTTTACTCTTACACTGTGAATCTATTTCACTCCTAGAATACCTCACGTTTTGTATAACTCGCGTAAATTTTCTCCGTATTTACGCTAAATCTGTCAATAGGCTACAATCTCAAGTAAATTTGATAGGAAGCGACTAATATAACCGAACTGCTATTTATTCGAATTTCTGTAAACCTATGTCATATTCAATTACATCCGGATATGTAAACATATTTATTTAAATGAACGAAAACGTTTTAAAAGGTGGTTTATATCAAAGAAAGATAATTAAATTAGCAACTTTTTTGTATTAACCTGGTTAAAATAGTTATAAACTAACAAAAGCGTTAGCAAACTGTCTGAAGACGATGAAGGTAAAACGTTCAGTAATGTAGAAAATACGGGAGTAGAATAATTAAAGAGGCAGATCAGAGGAAGAATAGATTTGAAAACAAGTTGGTTTTCAAAATAAAACCAAAGAGTATTTGTCCGCTTTTGATTACATGTCTATTGTAGTCAAGCCTACGATACGATAGACCGGTTTATAAATTTGTGAACACAATAAGTTACACAACAAAAATCGCAAGTATACAAATACATACAATAAATCAGTCATTATTCTCACACAATGTGGTAAAGGATTACCTTTTCAAATCTAAAAAAATGAACCACTTTATCTGTGGTTTTTCTTTTTTTATGAATTTCGAAGACCAATATAATGCTATTTTATTAAATCACTTTTTGTATAATAACAATGAGCCCTGTATAACTGAAAAGATCTATGGGGTAATCTTGGTTCAATTGGTCCCCATCGTCTTTCCTGATGAATTCTCAATTTCCATTTTTATTATGAATCCTATTCAAACTAAAAGGAAACCTAATAAAAAAGGAATAAGACACTTTAGAAAAGTGGCAGTTATTCGATTATCAGATTCTCGTCTCACAGTAAAAAAGATTGTTGAAACCTTTTTAGAATTTTACTGAGATTTTTTCACACACTAGATTAAAGAGTATCATTGAATTCAGTTCATAACTAGAACAATACATGCATATTTTAGACACTAGATTCGTTTAATAAAATTACATAAACATTTTAGTAATACGTTAAAGATAACTAGTTATAAGAACAGAAGATGTTTATGTAATTAAATCGCTTAAATTAAATATTCTAATAACATTCATGTTTTCCTTTTTATTTTAAATAAGGTATGCAGATTACAAGTCATACCGCGAAGCTTCAAGTGTAGGAGACACGATGCAGTTCTCACCAAAGAAAATAAAATGAAATTAACATTGTAATTAATTTTATTGGTTTGAATTGAGGGCTCTGCCCGATTAGACAATCGGTAACTTCCTACTCCCTTCAATCCCCTAAAGTATATCATAAAGGATGTACCTGTAAGTCCGACGGTATACTCTGAAGGGAAGAGAGACGTTGGCACACCTAAGAAGAGAAGAATTTAAATGTAGTATGTGAGTTTGGAACTGGCGTACGCCTCGCCTTGTTTTAAAGAAGATTAAATAAACAATACTAATAGCTTTTCTCACAGAAACGAGCATGGCACAACAGACACCATAGGTCACAGACAGTTTATAGTAAAACTTCTAACGGCAGATAGTTCTAAATACTTTATGAATAACTAGCTGTCCTTTGCGAATTAATTATTTTAACGGATCCTGAATGACATCACCGTCCCCGAACTGATTTTAGCTGCGACAATCTTGACGGGCTTGTATCATCTGATCTATCCCAAATTGATTGCAAAATTTTATTTAACCAAAAAAATTTTTAACTTGAATATTCTATGGTCGCAGCAACAATGAAATGTCAGCAGCACAGATATTCAACAAGGGCGGTTGTTGGTCGTTAAGAGGAGCGATCGCAATTAAGATGTTTAAAAATAAGCAAAATGAAATCAGTTCTTCAAAGTTGGTGGTGAATAGGAGTAATTGCTGGATAAAGTTGCTCGGTAAGAGAGGTTTGACGCTAATCAGATTATATGTAAGGTGTTAAGCAGGCGTAGAGAACAGTTTGTCCAACATATCAAACATTCTCATGTTACACCCAGAGTAGCTCCGCCATCATGTTTGTAATTAAATTTGTTTTTCAAAATTATTTTAGCCATCCAAATTTGCCTTACTTTAACATTATTTGGCAAATCAACACCGTATACGAACCCTATCACCGCAAAAAATTTAGAAATTGACTGTATTAGAAATATATATAGAGTAATCAATTTTTTATAGAATTTTTGTAGAACACCGAAAGCGTCTTCTTTACAACCATTTCACAATTACGGAAACTGTTCAATAAATTATGTATTTAAAAAGGTAAAAAAGTCTCCAGTTAAAATATTTTTGACGTTTTTCGTTTTAAATAAAGAAAAACATTCAGCAGAAAGTTACTCAAACTTCCAAGATACAAATTACCACAATACTATGGAAAATACGAAAACAAAAAAAATACCGAGACAGACTTTAACGTAAAAACATTCCTTGGTAATTAACCTTTAAAATAATTTTTACCTGTACTTGACTCGAACGTTTTAAAATTTTAGACTTACCATACAAACAGAACAAACATTGCCAGTGACAAAAAAAATATGTTCAATTTTAATTAAATTAGCTGATGTATGGAAAACTTTTAATTAACCTGATAGACAGCAAAAGCCAATTTTTATTATGGAGTTACGCCCGTAAACGTAATCTCTGTCAAATCTCTTTTCAATAATTGTTAAACCATTTACAATTACATTAGCTAACTAATTTTACTGAATGTAAATAGCCTACTTTGAGAGTTTGTTAAACAAAAAAACTCATTTTAAAAGTGAACCAGTCAACGAATTGTAGTCAATTTGACCACCACAATACCTGCTAAAATAATTGTAATAATAATAATAATATGCATTTACTACCAAGAGAACAGTTTTCGTAAAAATTTCGCATAAGTTTTCTGAAGTTCTTTAGACGCAAAGAGTTGAATATTGGCCAAATTAAAAAATTTCATTTTCTTCTAGTAACTGAATATATATTTTCTCTCACTTTTCTTAAAGTATGTTTTTACAGTATTAAACATACTCCTTGCTCTATTAATTACAATAAAATTAATTACAATATTATTTTTATTTATTTATTTCAACTCAATTGAGTAAACGTCATTAATTATATCATCCGTTATATATTCAATCGTTCCAGTTTACGGCCAAGCACTGTAGAATTATTATAGCCAGTAAAAAAACAGTTTTTATTGATAATTATACCATTATTAGAACAGTTTTTGTTGAACAGTCGATAATAAAAAATTTGTGGGTGATAAAATAGCGTTATCTATGAGAATATAAAACGCTATAGTAACGAATTCCAATCAATAACGATACGAGTAGTAATAAATGTTGGGAAATTGTAAATATGAAAACCAACCCTCAAGCATTGTACACAGATTTATTTTTTTCTTGTTCATCAAAAGTTGATCATAAATATATAGATTCTTTATACAGTTTTGATTGCAGAAATAATTAATTTCGATAGCTTGAATTATGTAAATCTGAATATTTGCATCAGAAATAAAAATTACTCCTTAATTAATAAAAGCAATACACTACAATAGTAGAGCTAAGGTTTTGTCCAGATCTTCTCAGTTCTTTTAAGAATTTTAATAAAAAAAGTTTTAAAGACATATTAAACATAATATCAAAGTTTTGATAAAAGATGATATTTGCCAATGGTTGTAATGAGAAAAAGCAGAAACAGCTGATACAATAATAGGGCAAAGATCATCGACGTCTCATCGCAACACAAGATGCGAGAAAAGACGAGCTACCTCTAACAGGAGATCAGACAAAAGAAAGTATAGGCGCAAACCACTAAAAGCAGGACGCAGTACTAACAGTTACAATAGACCGGTGGTCGTAACACAATATGGTCATCGAGAAAGGTTACAGCCATTTAAAAAATTACAGTTTAAAAACTACTGGTGATAAAGTCTTCTTCTTTTGTAAAGAGAAAATATTAATGTTAATATTAATATTAATGTAATATTAATTAATATTAATATGTTTTTTTGTTGGTACGACTGAACCGCAAATTGAACAAATTGAATTGGAAAAAACATTAACATATTTTGGGGAAAAGACGGCGCACCTCCTCATTTCAGTCTTCTAGTGCGCCACGCCCTTAATGAAAGTTTCCCTGACAGATGGATCGGTAGGGCTGGTCCTGTGCTTTGGCCTCCGAGGAGTCCAGATTTAACTCCATTTGATTTTTTTCTACTGGGGTTATGTTACAAACCATGTCTATAGTAAGAAGATTCGAAATGTTAATAATTGTTTACATCGAATTGCTTCTGCTGTTACATAGGTCACACTCAATATGACACAACGCACCTAGATTTAGATTTAGTTTAGATTTGTGCGAAGCAACCAACGGTGCTAATATAGAAACTTATTTAGTCGTAAAAAACTTTTAATATTTTCTGTTTATAACAACAAAATGATGACTTTATCTCCAGTAGTTTTTAACTGTAATTATTTTAAATGGATGCAACTTTTTCGATGACCGTATTATACTAGCCGGGAGACAGAACAGATATGCTATATGCCTACTTGCTTTGCCAACAGCGAAGATCTTTTACGAAATATTCTTATGTCTACAGCTTGAATTTTGACGGTATGGAAAACTGTGATCACAAACGGAATACGACACCATTTATTTTCATAATTTTATCGAAATATCTCCTTAATTCTTCAATGAGTTAATTATTATCCTCTTACATAATTATACAATGACTTAAAATGCAGAAAATTGAAAAATCTGGTTTCCTTCTTTACTAGATGACCTGTTTTATAATATCCAAAGATTTAACAACGGGGAAAAATAATGATTTACAAAATATTTTTTTTTGTTTTACGTCTGACGGTTTTGCAATTTCTGCTAATGCAGACGGTGATAATATATGAAAATGAGTATTGAAAAAATGGCAGACCTGACCGGGAATCGAAACCGGGACTCCAGAGTAGAAGCCAGCTGCGCTAACCACTACGCTAAAGGACCGGCCTATTACAAAAAAGGTCTTCTTTTTTAGATTGTCACATCAAAATTTTGGTTATAAGCGATTACTTTGGGTTAAGGAACGGTAGATTTGTACTCGTAATAATTTTTCACACCCTGGCCGGGAATCAATTCCGGCACCTCCGTTTGTAGTAAAACATGATATACACTGGGCTGCGAAGGCGAACGAATATTTGTTATTATACGGTCTTAAGAGTTTGAACTAAAATCTAAGTGTATAAATTTATAAATTTAAGTGTGTCTAATTCTACAACCGAGACTTGGTGAACAGCGTATCTACATAACTTGTATTGCTTTTATTAGTTAAGTCGTTTTTTAATTAATTAAAATCAACAGCTAGGTCATTTGCTACTAAAATAGACTACAATAAAACTGGAACGGTGGGTTTTGGCTTGTAATAATTGACGCTTTGAAGTAGGCAATTTTTAATTCTCCTCTTTTAAGGATAGCTGATTTTGAAACGCAGTTTATCCTACAGACTGACGCTAGTTCTTTTACCTTAGGTGCTGTGTTGTTACAGAAGATAGACGGTGCGCGTCAGCCTGTAACTTACGCCTCCAGAATTTTAACCCAGCATGAGAGGTGGTCTTCTGTTTATGAGTTGGAATAATTAGCCGTCGTTTAGAGCATGAACAAACTTCGCCCCATTTTGACCACCGCGAGTTTGTGCTAGAAACGGATAACAAATCCCTTTCCTGGTTGTTACAACTGCCCTTATTTATTAGGTAAAGTTGGTCGTAGAAATGCCAAAATAATGTTGATGAAATTTACTGTCACTTAAATACTCCGTACCCAGAATCCATAGCTGACAATTTATCTAGGATATTCGAAGAGAATGAAACCCTCGGTGAAGTAATGTCACTTGTTATAATTTATTCATAAATTTCCCATTAACCTACAGCAATGATCAGGAACACAAACTACAAGATATCAATATTTTCCCCATTGTTTCTTCAGTTATTAAATTTAAAGCTGATTCAAAGTTTTGTTCTCTAAAAATGTGCAATGTATCAAAACTAAATTTCTAAACTCCCGAATTTCCTCCCTTCAAAAGTCTTCTAGATAAGGTGTTCGGCTATTTTCATCAATCCCGTATTGGAGCTAATTTAGGGTTTTCGAAAAACCACCACAAAATTCTGAACGTTTCTATTGGCTTGCTAGGTTACGAGAATTATAACACCGTGTTCCAAGTCTTGAAACATCAATGCCATTAGTAAACCGTCCCGTAACACTAAATTAGGTTTCCTTGCTTCAACAACCTCTGTGCGCGATCTTTTCATGCATTTCATATTGATCATGTGAGAAAGTTTTTTCGTACCTATAATAACAATCGTTTCATATTGGTGGTAATAGATACATTTTCTGAATTTACAAGATTGTGTCTTCTGCGTGATACCACTATCCAATGTACTACCAAAGCTCTAAACGACAATATTTTTTAAAACTTTGGCTTTCTGGCAATTATAATTTCTGACAATGCTACGTGATTTACTTCCAACTCATTTAAGAATTTCCTTTCCTCTCTTGGCATCAAGCGAGCTAATATTATTCAACTCAAGTATGCTTATGGACCGACTATCAACAAACGCGGTCCATACTTGTGTGCGTCTTTCTTTTGTTATGTTTTCAATCATTATTGTTTTACCTCAGTCTTGGATGCGTGCTGAGTTGCATGCTTTGTTAATTTTTTTGGATTCTGTTTCAATAGACTATTAAGTTTTAACCAAAATAGCGAGTGAATAGAATCCTTTGAGGTATGACAAAACTACAAATTATCATTTTTGCCTATTATAAAAATAGTGACAAAAAATAATATGATGAAATAACCCATTTTCTTTATTATTTTGTGCAAACATTTTAGTTGAACTTATTTAAAATGTTATATAAGCTATTAAAAATTATTACAATAATAAATATTTAGTTTCATACCATCAAGAACATTACTGAAGAAATTTGAAACAGTAAACTCACTAAGAAGTCCTTCCTCAAAGCAAAGTATATACTTCTATATCTCGTAGATGAAATAATAACCCATTTACATTCCACCTCTTAGTAAATGTATTTAATGTGAGACATTTAATGTTCCACTAAAGAAATCGCTATAATAACTTCCCCATTTCCAAAAGATAAAATACGCTATGAGGTTTAACATAAATAATTCTTTCAAATACGTACACGAGAATTTCATACTCCCAGCTTTTAAAGAGAAGAATCTGAGAGAAGTATTGAAGACTGCTTTTAGGAATTTTACATTATCTTTCTTGGTAGTTTTTACCGTAATGGATGATAATAGTATATCGTTTATATAAGACAGGATTAGTAATTCTAATTTAATAATACAAGACTTCCACATACAATTTTAAAAATGGATTTTTTCATAAAAGAATATACCAGTTTAACAGAAATTACGTGATTTTTTTATTAGCCTAGATTATAAATAATTAGATTATATATTTTACAGCAGCAACGTTCTCTTTACAGATTTATATGTAATCTGTTCTTAAAGGAACTATAAATAGATAAGTTACAATAATAATTACCAAGAGAAGCTGTATATTCCAGTGGAGAAACCTTTTAAAACGAATAAACCGTTTTCATGGTAATATGTATTTACAATATAACAATTATTTTGAAAAAAACCAATAGTTGTAATACAAGTTACTAAAAACTAAGTCGGTCGGGTGCCTCCAGACGACTTTCCGACTTTTGCCTTCATATTTTACCACTGCTGTCCAATAAATTGATTGCAAAATCATTTTCGTTTGATTCAAGCCATTTTTCGTTTTTCATAGTAAAATTTGAAATTTCTACTTTACTGTTGAGATAAAGAGGGTTCTGTGAATGTGGTTGTTTGTCATATACTAGGATTCAGCTGTTAGAGCTTTGCTGCTCAATCATGGCAACGTGGCTTCCGGCTAAAAGGGTGTTACACTATCCATTAAATTATTTCTTTGTAATTTAAATTTATTTGATTAAACTTTGCCTAAATAAAATTAAAAAGACCAAAACATATACAGCAGAAATTAGTCGAAATTATTCAAAAAAATTTTGATTTTTAAAATCATGCAAACTAATTATTTCCTCACAAATTCTGTCGGTTTTAACAGAAAAATAATTCGCTATTTTTTCGCTATCGGTAGACGTGGTAATTTATTACAATAAAGTATGAGTAAATTATTTTAAAGTAACTGAATGTAAAATACATACGAGTAGACACAAAGTTTTTATAATTGTGTACAAATTCCAATAAAATATATAGTATTCATAGTTACACACTATTCAAAAAAATCGACCAGGCAGTTTGAACTGAAAGATAAGCTACATTTGTAGTTAATATATCAAAAAGAATGTGCGCCAGGTCATATAAGGAACAGAAATGACAATTGCATCATTTTACGAACTAAATTTACATCGTAACACATATATAAACACTCTACTTACTGAAACATATTCCTGTATATTGTGTTAAGACTAGAAAAATTGAAAACTAATATTCATTCAAGAAAACGCAATCTGGGTTGTAACATTCTACACAGTAACAACCTCATAAAAATAAATGGTAATTTCTCCTACTTGACATTCTCACATAAAATTTTTCAAATATATCGTTGCTTTAAAAGATAAAAAATATATTTGAACAATAAACCGTACACACTGCAGAGTAGGTATAAATACGACAAAAATTATCCTTATTCCGGTTTGCATCAAAAACTTGGTACACACATACCTGATATAATCAATGAATACATTTTTTCACTTAATGATGCAATATTAAAAAGAAAATGTATTATACAAAAGATCTTTTGATATTTTACCTATTATTCTAAAAATATCGACTTGAGTCACAGTACCTATAATTAGTAAGTCACTCAGAAAACACCAACTACTTATTTCGCAATTTTCCCTTCACTGTGAACTAACATTAAACAAAGCTTTTGAAGCCTCAACATTAGTTGTCCTGTTATATGTCGCTTTTTATCTCCTTTTCAGTGACTTAGCCAAGAAAAGAAGCACTGCCCGTCTATTCCAGAACAGTTCGTAAAATTACAATATTTTGTTTCTTTTCTCCAAGATAAGTATTAAAAGTTGTAAATATAGACTTTATATTTTCTTTCTGTCTTTCAATATTTCGTTTTTATTTTATTTACAATATCCGATTACAGATTGTAAGAAAATCCAAGTAAATAATATATTTAATGAGCTTCACAGAGTTAAATACTGTTACTATACCTCTCATTCACATAATAGCGTTTCATTTTCTAGCTATTCAATGCAACAAATTACAAGTCTGAAACAAAACAGAATATTTTGAATAGAAGGAAACACTAAAAGAAAATAACAGTGTCTCATATTTTCACAAAACAACGTGAAAAGATAAAAATATAAAAGTCTGAAACGAAATAATTACAAATACTTATAAAGAACAATAAAACATTTTTCTTGGAACTTTGCTTCGCATTTTTTTAAATTAAAAACCACACAGTAATTATGGTGAAACAGACATTTAAAAACTGATGCAACTTTTATTCATATTATTTCCAATTTTGCTCTAACTTGACTTCAATCTGTTAATATTGTTTTTATGTTGAATTAAGTATTTTAAGCTGGGGCTGAGTGCAGGCTACCAGCGGGGTCACAGGTGGCGGATAGTGGACGGCCCTCAGATATGAGGGTTAGCTGCGAATATATTGAATAAGCAGTCCCCGACCAAGCAACGGCGAAGAACACCGAACGATTGCCGGTATAAGCAATCTCCCACTGACTGGCCAACAGCTGCGGGTGGAGGAGCTGGGAAGTGGTAGGGCACTTAATTGCCCTGGGATTGAGAAATCGGTCCCGAAGGCGGAGGAACGCAAACAGATGGGTCAACGGCATTTGGATGCAGAAGGCAACGGGAAACCACTGCATTACAGATCCCTAGTTGAATCATCATGAAGACGTTTAATTCTAAAAATCCCGGAGTTTCAAGTCCCCCACTCGGGTCTCCGGGGGGGACAGTCTTGAACGATTTTGTGAGGAGGAATACGAATATAAAATTAGCGACGTGGAACGTGAGAAGTATGTTTGAAGCGGGCAAGCTCGCAAATGCGACTCAAGAAATGAAGAGAATGGGACTGGACATCTTGGGGGTCAGTGAAATGCGCTGGCCGGTCAAAGGAATTGTTCGCAGTGGACAGCACACAGTGTACTACTCGGGCAGCGACGACGCTCATCATTGGCATGGCGTGGCGGTAATTGTGACAAACACAGTCAACAGGGCGATCAAGAACTTCATTCCCCTGTCGGATCGAGTCATGTCGATTCAGATACAGGCTAAGCCGGTCAACATGAACATCGTTCAGGTCTACGCACCAACGGCAGACGCAGAGGGGGATGTTTTAGAAGCGTTTTACGCAGAAGTCACGTCGGTACTAAGGTTGACTAAAGCGCACGAGGTTAACATCATTATGGGAGACTTTAACGCAAAAGTGGGCAAAGGAAAGGTCGACGGAGTGGCCGGGGCATTTGGTTTGGGCGTACGCAATGACAGAGGTGACAGATTGGTTCAATTTTGTCAGGAGGAAGATCTCAGCGTCATGAACACCTTCTTTCAATTACCACCGCGAAGGTTATACACCTGGAGATCACCACAGGACAATATAAACAATATTGTCAGAAACCAGATCGATTACATTTTAGTTAACAACCGCTTCCGGAACTGCATGACCGCAGTTAGTACGTATCCGGGAGCAGACATCGCGTCGGACCACAATCCGTTATCAGGAAAGCTCCAAATTAGACTTAAGTCGACCAGGAAACGCACCATGAAAGCCAGGATTGACGTCCGCAAATTGCAGAACGCCGATCTTTGCGAGAACATACGGGAAGACCTGAAAAGGGGTTTAGAAAACATGAACACCAACGTTGATGTCAACACCCAATGGACGGATGTAAAGAATCTATTAATTGCAACGGGAAAGAAACACTTGAAGGCCAACAAGCAGCAACAACACAGACCCTGGATGACGGAGGAGATTCTTGATCTTATGGAGCAACGGCGTGGTTGCAAGACGCAAAACCGCTCCCAATATAAAACAGTTCACAAAATGATTCGCAACAAGATCCGAACAGCGAAAGACCAATGGATGAGCCAACAATGTGCTGAGATAGAAGAGTTACAGAACAAGCATGACTCTTTTCATCTCCACAAGAAAATCAAAGAGATGACAGGCAAACGGCTCAGACAAAACGTTGGAGTGCTCGTGGATGGGGATGACAACATAGTGGCCACCACTTCCGAACAATTAAAGGTGTGGGAGCGTTATATTAGCCAACTATTTGAAGATGACCGGGCAGCACACCCAGCACACCCAGCCGTGACCACCACGGTAACCGGACCGGATATTCTCAAAGAGGAAGTAAAACGAGCCATCAGTAAGATGAGGTCGGGAAAAGCACCAGGACCAGACGAGGTGCACGCAGAACTACTCAAAACATTAAATGAGGAAGACCTGGATTCCCTGACGTCTTTGTGCAATAAAGTATATCAGACTGGCGTGATTCCAGACGAATGGCTTAAGTCGACGTTCATTCCTATACCGAAGAAGCTCAATGCAAGACGCTGCGAAGAACACCGGACGATTAGTTTAATGAGCCACGTTCTGAAGATTTTCCTGAAAATAATACATGAACGGGTCTACCAAAAGAGCGAAGAACAAATGACGGACACACAGTTTGGATTCCGAGGAGGCTTCGGCACGAGAGACGCCTTGTTTGCCATGAATGTCCTCGTTCAGAGATGCCGAGATATGAACAAGAACGTATTCCTGTGCTTCATTGACTACGAGAAGGCATTCACGACAGGATGCTAGAAATTTTGCAACGAGTGGGCCTCGACGATCGCGACATAAGAATTATCGCCAACCTATATTGGAACCAATGTGCCAAGGTGCGAGTGGGGGAGGAGCTGTCGGAGGAAGTGCAAATCTGCCGTGGGGTTAGACAGGGATGCGTGCTCTCACCGATGCTCTTCAACTTATATTCGGAGGCCATTTTGTCGGAAGCTTTGGATGAATGCAGAGAAGGCATTATAGTGAATGGAGAGGGCATCAACAACCTGAGATATGCCGACGATACAGCGCTGATTGCAGATAGCGAGGAAGATCTCCAAGTGTTGCTGGAACGCGTCAACACAATTAGCAATGCATACGGACTACGGATGAATATACGTAAAACCAAGTTCATGGTGATCGGTGAAGAGGAGGTCAACGCAGGAATCACACTCGCTGGCTCCGCTATTGAACAGGTGCACACGTACAAATACCTTGGGTGCTGCCTAAATGACAAATGGGACTACGGTCAGGAAGTTAAAGTGCGTATCGAGCAAGCCAGAGCGGTGTTCACGAAACTAAGACATCTATTGTGCCAGCGTGATCTTAGTCTCAACACGAGGCTCCGAATTCTGAGGTGCTACGTACTTCCTGTACTTCTTTACGGGCAGGAAGGATGGACACTAACGAAACTTCTAGAAAGGAGGCTGGAGGCGTTTGAGATGTGGCTATACCGCCGCATGCTCCGTATATCGTGGACCGACAGAGTACGAAACACGGACGTACTGACTCGGATGGGCAAGGAGATGGAACTGCTATACGACATCAAGCGACGAAAACTGCAGTACTTCGGCCATGTTCTTCGAAACGGGAAATACAGACTTCTTCAGCTGATAATGGAAGGAAAGATAGCAGGAAAGCGCCGGCCGGGTAGAAGGAAAGCGTCCTGGCTGAAGAATTTGAGAGATTGGTTTGGTCTCAACTCCACGTCACTGTTCCGAGCAGCTGTTTCGAAAAATAGAATAGCAATGATGATCGCCAACCTCCGACGCGGAGACGGCACTTGAAGAAGAAGAAGTATTTTAAAAGGTTTATCTGATATTAATATACAAGGTGTGGCTATTAAATAACGAGACTGACATTGTAAAATATTTTATTTTTATTTTATACATAATCACTTATTGTCACCTTCAATATACACTCCCCTTCTCTATCCTTACAACCCTCCATGCGAAATTTCCATTGCTGGAAACAGTGCTGGAAGTCATCTTCTGTCGGCTCCTTCAAGACACGTGCTGCTCAAAAATATTTGAAATGAAGCTCGCAAAAATGTTTTTACTGACACTTTGTACGCGATTGAAAATGACCCAAATTTTTTGGACACAATAATAACATGTGATGAACGTGGTTTTTTACTAATGATCCGAAAACGAAGCGCCAATCCATGCAATGGAAGACCCGAACTTCACCGAGAGCCAATAAAGCTCGAATGAGCAAGTCAAAATTTAAAGCAATGATGATGGTTTTTTTATATCCATGGGATTGTGTACCTTCACTGGTTTCCTGAAAGTCAAACAATTAATTAATATTACAACCTTGGGGTACTTTCTTAACTACGTCAAAGAGTAAGGAAAAAACGCCCTGAAATGTGGAAGGACAAATCATGGGTTCTCCACCAAGACAATTCGCCAGCTCATTCCGCGTTATCTGTCAAGAGGTTCCTAGCCGAGTACAGCATCTCAGTTTTAGAACATTCACCTTATTCACCAGATCTTGCATCATGTGACTTCTACATGTTCCCTAAGGTGAAATCTGCATTATAAGGGGCAAGGTTTGAGTCTGTGGAAGCTGTAAAAGAGAAAGCGTTGTATAAAATTAAAATTAAATTTTTTACAACGTCAGTCTCGTTATTTAATAGCCACACCTCGTACATTAATATATTACGCATATTTCCAAGCACTATTACGAGAAGTCTTGTTTGAATAGTTTGTAAATTTTTACTTCAAATGATTCAGAATAATTTATTTACGAATTAAGCATTTACAATGTACTTTACAATTTTATAAAGTCGATGAATTATTGAACCTGTCATTTCTAAACGTATATACGTACTAAAGTGTTATTTTAATCAAAGTTGTGAGTTGAGGTTAAATGTAGTACAAATTACAAGTCACTACAGTTCTTTTAAATTCAATGGGCGGGTAAGATATGGATAACTTTTTCTTTATTTTTTTTAATTTCAGAATTTTGGAGACTTACCAAAGAAAGTATGAGTCATATCAAGAACTTATAAGTTAAAGTTACACACATTAAAAGCTTGTCTGATGGCTCGAGTCGGCCGTATGAATGGTGAGGAGTAGTCGTTTATCTAGACACTAGAGTTCTAAAAGGGATTAAATAAAACAGCTATAATGAAACCCTGCTATATAATCCTAGATTCTAATGCTATGCAGAACTGATCAGACAAAGTGAGACGTTGTCTCATTCACGAAGCAACCGACTCGAGCTGTCGGAGAAGGTTTTTCTACTTAAACGTACATATTGCTTTAATTATAAATTATAATTTATACACATTAACTAACTGCTACATGTTTACTTCAATAAGTGTAAAATCTTTTAATATTTACCTAATAGGAACAGTTTTCCTCATCAATGGCTTAGATATTTATTTCTTTTAAATAATTTTTTTTAGAAAGGAATTCTTGTACACTGCAAAACATCTCATCGATCTAGTAATGTTTTAGATGTTTTTAAATGAGCGCAAATCAGCAGAACTTTTTAAAAATTGTGGAATTTTATTGGTATATTTTTCCTGTTTTTCTTTTTATTTATTTACAACAATACATTTTGAGGTTTTATGGAGTACTTATGAATCATTTGTCATAAAAATAATGTTCGTCACAAATTAAATGCCACTTGCTCTTAGGCTATGAAGATTTGTGTAGCAAATTGAAGATTATCACCCCACCTATTGGTATTGTATACACTACAGAACATTATAATGTACATAATTACATTTCTCAGTTTTTTTTTGTTTCAAATATTTAAGTTTGTGAAATTATCAAATATTGTATAACATATTTTGTTAACTCGTCAAAAGCAAAACAAATAATTTAAAATAAGCGTTCCATCTATTGATTAGGTCGCTTCTCTTTAACTAAATAAAACTGTATGCAAAAATAAATATCCCGTATTTTTTAATATTTCTGAAGCAGCATACAATTCCATTTATTCCCTGCAAGTTATTTGAGTATTTTATTTTTTGTAAGAAAACTATAAATTTGTAATTTCAGCGAAATATTTTGATATTCAATAAGCTTTATTTCAACTATTCAATATCTTTTGAACTTTATTTAAAAATAAAGTCATATAGAAACAGACGTATTATACAACATTTTGTTATTTGAAAATTATGAATAATTTTTCAAATTCATGTAAATTTTATTAGTTTTTAGAAGCGTATTAGTGTTCAATCAAGAAATAAATTCAGGAAACATTAAAATAGTATTCTATTAAATATTTAAATTTTAAAAATACATTCCATTCGTCAGAATATTATAGTTTCGGTAAAATTAATAATGATAAAAATTTAAAAAGAAATAAATAAAAGTATTCTGACGAAATGTAATACATCAAATGACAAACATTTTCCCATTACTCTTGTGTATTTAATTGCTCTATTTTATTTCTATAGCTAGGTTTTAAAACATCGTTGTACTTATCTAAAGTATTGATGTAGACTTTAATCTGCTAGAATTTTATACGTAGAATACATTTTATAACATGTGGCATTTAGAAAATTATGCAGCTTTTTATATTTAGCCTATGTGTAAAGCATTTAGTTGTACGTCAAACATATGTTGTTATTCAAACTATTCTACACATTGTAAATGTGTAATTTTCCAAAAAGCATACGTATTATTATGTAACATAAAATCTTGATTCTTTAAACTTGAAAATTCTTTACAATTAACCTTCTGTACAACAGGCGATAAGACTCAAACACTGGGAAGGATACTCCATATTCTCAGCATGTTGACATACATATTTTGAGCATGTCTTGTGTCTTACCACACTGACGTTGATATTATTTTGTACAACTAAAGATTTTTATTAAATTTGAGTTTTAGATAATTAATATATTCGGCGGTAAAAACTTATTAAAATAAATATTTTCTTTGCCACTTTTACAATTTTTCCTTTTATAAACCGCAACAAAAATTTAAAAACTCAGGACGAAATTTTTATCTGCTTAAATTAAATCCATTTCTTTGCAGCCTTAGACAAAAAATAAATAAGAAAAATATTTTACATGGAAATTATTCTTAAATATTTTAACTACTCGCAGATTTAAAACACATGTAAGATTATTTTTTATGTAATTTTCTACTAAAATATTTGTTTAATATACCCCAGCCGATATTAAAAAAAGTGCTTATAACCTCGATGAGTGTTATATTTTTAGGTTTCCTGATTATGAAACAGCCACTTTAAAAGTAAATTTCTTTATTACATTACGATCATTATTCAAAAAACTTAAGTTTTTAAAACGTTTTTTTAAGTAAATGAGAGAAAATATGACGTTGAAACTCTTCCATTTTTTTAACTATTTTTTTTATTTGTTTAACGTCGCATCAACTACAATGGTTATTAGCGACGACGTTGGGTTGTAACTTTGTTATGTTTTAAAACTTCCAGACCCTAGGCGGAAATCAAACTTAGAAAATTCCTTATCTTAATGCTGCTCGCTAAACCATACCAAGGGTATGGCGCAGTTGACTTTTTATTGGCGGAAATTCAGCAGGTAGTTATTGAGAGGAGGATTTTAAAATCAGTAGTATAGAATTAAATCGTTGACCTTTCATTAAAAAGTATAATTTATTACTTAATAATAAATTATTAGAGAATTGAATCTTTTTGTGAAAATTTTTATAAATAATCGTTAGGTAATTTAACACGAAGCTTGTAGTTAAAACCATTAAATTACATAAAACAGCAAAGCTGTTTTAAGTTTTTGTATGTATCTTTGCGACCACATAGGTTATCACAAAAATGAAGTCACATAAACAGGCCATAAATTATTAGCTGCTTAATACACAGACATCTGGTAAACCGACATTGCTATAATTCCGTAGTCGGACACTTTGAGAAGTCGGGTGTAACATGTGAATAATGTACGATCACAGTCTCTTGTACGGTGTAAGTGCAGTAATTGTTGTTAGACACTTTTGGGAGTTTTGAATTACTTATTTATGACTTAATAATTTTGCATCTGTACCACCTCGCGCTAATTTGATATTGCATACATCCATTATCCGTAAACTACGTGACAAATTATTCTTGTGTAAAGCAAAGAAAAATATATTTAACAATTTAAAATGAGAAGAAATTTTTGTCAAGTTTTTTCTTTAAACAATCTTTTTTTATCACAATAACAAAAAATAATCACGTTCTGACATTGTCCGAGTATGTATCCAAAAATCTATTAACAAAATAGTGTAAAAGATCGATAAGTGGGTGTATCAGATTTAGTTGAAACAAGAGTTCTGGAAGTCTGGAAGTATGGTGTGTCTGATTTTAGATTCTAGTGCAATAATAATTAACCCCAAAATACTTCAAATCGCCCTTAATTTTTTCATTTGAAATGTTTAAAAGTCAATAAAACTCAAGCACTGTTATTTAGTTAGGAAAACTTCAGGGGTTAATTTTGAACACCATCTCCGACTGAGTAACATGTGGATATTTTAGAAAGATAAAAATTCTATAATGAAGAATCTTTTGTGGTACACTGAGAATTTTTTCAAAACATTTGAATTTAGTTTACCCACAAATCATTAAAAATCGTATTAACCTCTGAATAACTACAAATAAATAATCGGTTACCTTAACAAAAATATTAGGACTAATTACGTAGTATATTGTCCATATTACACTAAATCAGTAAAAAACTATCATTGTATTCAGCTAAAAAATATTTGGCTAAAAAAATAATACAAAATTTATTAATAATTTATTTCTTTTCTTTATTTAGCGCCGCATTAACTACTGTGGTCATTAGCGACGACGTTGGGTTTGTAACTGTGAATGATGAAATGATTTTTGGTAACGTATGAAAATGCTGTGCCTGAGTGAGATTCGAACCCAAGTCCGCATAAATAAATACGTATTTGATTGGCTAGAATTGACAGACAAGAATGGGATAGTACTGTGTGAATACAACACATGTAGGGAAAGACATGAACAGTTAATTAAACTCGATTTAATGAGGAAGAAGGTTAAGCCAGGGTGGATGAAAGTTATCTTGACCATTAGGTGTCCATAGTTCCAGACACAATATAAACTTTATTGGTCTGATATTTAAGCTAGAAGGGCGCAGTCAGTTATAAACTGTAGCCCGAGTAGGTTAGGTGAAAGAGTGACTGTTCACTGTGTCAAAAGCAGGAGGGGAGGAAACCGTGCACTTCAACGGGAAGTGCAAGGCATTGATCAGACACAGAATACAGTGGTTTGGTAACAAAGTACTGGAGGATCATAGCATTTTAGATTAACTAAATGGAAAGGATTAGAGGGTGTTGTTGGGATACATACGTAACTCACTGAAATGGGAGTATTTAGTGGAAAATTTCAAATTATTGATCAGCTTAATGTTGGATTGAATCAGTTCAGACTGTCTACATGATATTCTGTTCAATTATCGGTAATTATTATTTTGTATAGTTAATTCAACTTCATTTTTGTGAAGTTTCCAACCAGACAGACACCCTTGAAGGTTACGTCTATTATGTGGCAGTTTTAGTTTCTAGTCTATTTAATTAAACTTTGTTAATTTTGTCAATAAAACTAACTTTATTATTACTATATTTATTGACAATGCATTAAATGATAAAATTAATATAATAAATGTAATAAAGTAAATAAACAAAGCTTGTACAATACAATGAAATAAGAACCCTAGTTCTTTTAAAATGGTTTGTGAATTAGGCCTACGTAGTGTAAGTTGTAATAAGTAAAGTTAAACCAGAAATATAACGATAATTACTTATTGTTAGTCTTTTTTGATCTCATGTTTAATATGTTTTTCAATTAAATTATATCATAAACTTATAACAAAGCGTAACCACAGCAAACCGTGAACGACAATGTAATTAGTTAAAAGGATATGTAACTAATACTTCTGAAGTTACTGTAATTAAAATTTATTTTAAAAAAGAGAAATTTAACTTCGTAAATATTCTCTTCATATAAAAATTTTTTTATTGATTTAAGTGCCTATGTAAATTATTTTCTACATTAATTAGTAGAGGTTTGTAAGAAAAACTTTGGTTTTTATACCAAATATTTCCTTTAATATGCTTGAATACTTTTTCACACAAAGATCACAAACGAAATCTTAACTGAACGCAGTTTTTATTAAAAAAAAAAAATAATAATTTATCATGATTAAGCTATAAGTTATTAGGATAGTTAAAAAACGGAAAGGCAGAAATCATCTCCTCAAATCAGTTAAACTAGGATTAATTTGTATTGTTGCATTAAAAAGGCAAAAAGTTCATAAGACGAAATTCAAGAATTAGAAAGGTACCTAATATTATTAGTAATTATACTCTTTTTTCAATTCTTCTAATTGTTTATAATTTACATATTGTTTATAAACATAATAAAAGTAACATTTTATCTTAATTTAATATGAACCATATTTTTCATTTTATAACAAAGTACCCTATTTTTACTTTTCAAGAATTAATTTAATGATGACAATTCAGTAAATTTTTACAACACTACCCTATCATTTTTATCGATCATTTCTATTCTTTCTTTTATATCATCCACTAGAAGGTAGAATTAGAAATTCAACAAAAATATGGTAATTCGATTAATTAAATAAACCTAGCTTCTAAAAAAAGAGATAATAAAATTATCTTTAACTCCACCAACGACGAAGCAAATTCAAATTAGAAATAACAAACCGACGGTGTTATACAATTTTAGCAAACGAGATTAATATTAATGAAATTAAATCTGCAATGTATTTTTTGAAAATAAATTAAGAATATTGAAATATTAAACTCTAATTAATGTATCTATGTTAAGAGATTAATTTAGTCCAGTATATTGAAGAGTTGTTTATAAAATACCGTTATTATTTTCTCCCCAGTTCTACATTAAATTAATTAGTGTAACTGTTTGTTGGTCAGTAAACCAAACAAAACGAAAAAATATTATTACAAAAATATTTTGCCAAAAAATATTATGTTTAAGTATGGTGTATAATTTAAAATGCGAAGACTTAAGGTAGTAACAAGCATTGAATCGTGTGAAAAACTTTAGCTTATTGAAAAAAACACAAAATCTATTTAAGTTCTACGATGCCATAGAAAAGAATTGGCGGTGATAGTTATATTCCGTTTGTATTGATCAGCTCGACTTAGAGATCGTTCTAACTGTAATAGAGTACTGCTCTACGGCACGGTTGAAAGTCAGAAAGTTTTTTATGTCTCTCCTTTATTGAAATTTTGTTGAATATCGTAAAAAATTTATTGAAATTTCCTTTCAAGGGTCCGGTTTGGTCGGTCGGTATGGAACGAATTGAAGATGGGTGTTGGACCGAAGAAGGTGATGGTAGGATTGTATTTGTTGTTGTGGTAGTGGTGGTACTGATACGGGGGGGATCGGTTAAAGGGGTAAATAGAAGCAACTCTGACTGGAGCCTAGCCTGGAATTCTAGATCAGCAAACGTTGCATGAGATTTGGAACAGTTTTGCAATTTCAGAGTGCGACTCTGGGGCACGTACATCGGGAAGCCCTCACATAGTGTAGACGTGAGTTGAAACGCCAATCAGTCTTCCCTTCTTCTCCCTCGTTGTCCCTTCTTCACCCCGCTATACCTTCCGCTAATTCTTACCCCCTATTTTCTTCTCTCGACCCAGTCTAAGGTCCTCATTCCTCTTTCCAAGTCCCCTCCTTATTCCTAAGTTGCTTTATTGAAACCAGACTGGTAATTACCCAACCCTAAATATCCATGATTGGCCAACTTCTGAGCTAAATGGAGGGATGCGACGCGACTCCGTTCTGTACTTGTCACGTCTTACTTCAAACTAAATTCCAGCGGTTTAGACGAGGTTAAGGAATGAAAACACTGCTTGCTTTAATATTACTCATGTATTTCACTAATTCATTATTCTATTTAAACTTCATTTGTTAAATACACAACTCTTATTTTAATTTGAAATAGATATTCTACCTGTTTCAAAAATATACGTAAATTATGAATTTAAGTTACTGTAACTTTTTAAAACAATACTTACGAGAACGAAAGGCCAGCTTCTCTAAAGCGAAAGAAATAAATATTTCTTAATGTATACACATCTTCAAACATTTATATTAAAAATTGCCCATAACAGACAGGTGAAGTGTCAAATTTTTTACACTCAATCTGTTCGTTGCAGGGCTAAAATAAATATTTATGTTTCTTATCGTATGGTCAGCCAGTTAGCTATGACTGAATCATTTAAGAACAGAAGAGTTAGAGGTGTAAAAGACTCTAATCAGAGTTATCTCCTCTGAAAGTAATGAATTTCATTATACAGCATACCCTGTGGTGAATGAAGAGAAGGTGTCATTTACAGAGTGGAAAATATTTGCTTTTCAGAGATCCCGGCATGCTGATTAGCGTACTATTCCATTCAGTGAGGAAGGAATAGAGTAAACCACCTCACTTTTCGTTTAACTTAGTAAAACCTCCACAGGTTCAAACCAGCCTTTCAGCTGATGACCTAAACAACAGCATTTAAAAATGTTTATTTTATAAGAAAAATATGTAAAAGGTATTCAATTTGTATAAATTTCGTATCCGTTATCAAAAGTACTTAAACCAAGATCTTTAAGATCTACATTATAGAAGATTTTATACATATTTTTTCGTGTTGGTGCATACAGTAATGAAGCATCTGGCACAGCCGCAAAAGAAGTGTTAACTTCCCACTGAGACAAGATCTTTTAATATAAAAATATGAGTTTAAATATGACTTTTGAGTTAAAATATGACAATAAATCCTCAGGTGCTCACTCTACAGCTTAAAATAAGAAAATTAGGCATATAAATATAGGTCTGGAAATGCTCTTTTAGCAAGTAATGGTCGGCGAAAAATTTTGCGCTGAATTTAGAAACCCCAATGAAATGAAGTCATACTGGCATTTTAAGGCTTTAACTACGAAGCAAACTTAAAAATTTCAGTATAACCACATTTCACCGGGGTAACTAAATTCCATGCAAAATCGTTCGCCTACCGCAACTCTTTGCAAAAGCGTTTCTGGACCAATGTTAATATGAACACTTTTCTTGATTTTTACCAAAATAAGTTCCCGATTGATCCCTGTGAAATTTTGAATCAGTCTGTGTATAATATGATTTATAAAACATTATAGCACACCGCTTACATATTTTAATCATTAGTGAAGGACGCAAAATGAAATCAACCTCATTTTGGCTTAACAATACGGAAAATCACTCTTTCACGCTAAACTAGGCTCTGTAGAAAAAATTCTCTAAATAAAAGTTTCAGATCTTTTAAATTCCTATAAATTGTATTATACACTTTTGTCGTGAAATGTATACTAAAGCTGAAATGTTAAAAAAGCGAATTTTTTTTTACACATTTTCGTGAAACAAAACAGAAAATCGCTAATGACCGCTAAACTAAGCGTTATACAAAAAAATGTCAGAAATAAAAGTAGTCAGAATTTAAATTCTCTACAACTTTTATTAAATACATTTTTGCGCTAAAATGCATATTAAGGCCGCAATCTTAAAGAAACAATTTGTTTACGTAAAAACGGCCTTTTCAAAAATTTCAGCAGACATGGCGCCTACCCTATCTTGTAGAGCGTAAAAGATTTAGTAAATGAGGCGATTTTTAAATAAAATAGCAGGAGCCGTTTTTAAGAAAATCGCAAAAAAGTGAACAACGACACAAATAAACTTCTGGTTGACCGATTTTGATAAAAATGTTCGTGTTTGGTCCGGTAATAGTATCTTACTTAAGTTTCAAGTTTCAAGCTTGTACGATGTTCCGTTCTTGAGATATTCTGTTCACACACGCGCGCGATCGCACGGACACACACACACCAATCGCTAAAAACATGTTTTTTGGGTTCAGGGGGTCTGGAAACGTATAGATCCGGAAATCTCGATTTCGAAAAATCGACATGAAAATAATACTTTCCTTTCTATATATTCATATAAGCAAGAGAAAGAAAAAATTTCAAAATCGAATTTTTGATTGGTGTCAGAAATTTTTGAATCGTTTATGAAAGAAGTAAAAATAGTATACGAATTTTACCTTACGTAACTAATTTTTATCCTGTACTTTAAATATTTATAGGTACTTTTATTTATTATTATCTTGACATCTTCGATGAAAGTTTATTTTTCATGTTTATAAGAAGCTGAAGAAGTACAAGTTTTATATAGAAAAAGTTTGTTATAATATTCTGTTATAAGATTCTGAACCTGAATATTGGAAAAGTAAATTATAAAGACAACAGAGCTCGAGGACTCAGGCTTCCATTTTCTTTAGCTAGCGGGGACCACTCTTAAATATTTGTGTGCAAGTTTTGATCTTAAACTTGAATTTAATCTTTTAACACTCTTAACCATCAGCTTTAGTCACGCTCTCGTTCACTTTTCTCTCCACATTTCTTCACCCCCTTTTTAAACAACATCTCATTCTCCGATAATATTTCTGTCTTTCTTCTCTTCCAGTGAATTACTTAATTTCAAATCGCACTGGTGAACTCATTACAGCTGTTCTTTCAAAATATTAGTTTTTAATATTTCCAACTAAATTATATTTATCCAAAACCCATAAAGCTTTGGTACAATGTACTAGCTTTTGCACTAGCTTTGGTACAATGTTTTACGCCAAACTTACAGATCAAACTTTTTTAAATTTAAAACATCAAATCAATAAAAGCACTGGAGTTTATTTATTTTATTTTTGTCATACTTTTTTACTATGTTTTTAATATTAAAAATATCTTGTTCGTTGCACAACTTTTATGCCCAAAATAAGTTCTCGTACATACAATCAATGCATAGAAAATGTGTTAAAAATATAGGTAATATAGTTAGTTGATTTTTATGTACTTAAGTATTTTAAAAATCCCCCGAATACTAGCTAAAAACAATTCAGTCATTGAGAAGCTGAAAAAAATTTATTTCTAAAATACAGTCACTGTGGTAGTAATTTTCCTTCAAGGGAAACTTAAACCACTTAGAATGGAAAATATCAATATTTCCCCCGGTAATGGGTTAGCACAAAGCAAAAATACATTGTTATCAAATAAATATATCGTTCTCAATTTATAAAAATTACTCTTTAGCTTTACAAACTATAAAAACCCGCAAATTGTGAATACACAGTCTGCATTCAAAACAGTTGGATAAATGCACTAGCTTTAAGGAAGTAACCTTAGGGTTATTTAGTATGCAATGAGAGCAAAGGGAATTTTTTCACCTGGAATTGTTAAAACAGAATAAAACATGCAATGAAATGCAATGTTGTATTAAACACAAAATTACTCGGCATGGCTTACAATTTTCCGTATGTAAATTTACTCTATGTTTTTATTTTTAACTCAAGTGGAACACAGTATTATTTTGCACTGTTATTGCATATATTTTATATTTTACTCTGGCAATACAATAAAATAGATACAAAAATTGTTTTTCTCTTAAATAAATTTGTTTCAATCTAATATTTGGTACAACAATTTTGCTCGCTTTGCACAAGAGCTTATGCTAGTTTCAAAAGGATGCTTTAAAGTTGGGTTTGCGAACATTACTGGCCAAATTGTAATTAATATTATATTTAATGTTATAATATATATTATAACAGTTAAAAATGTATTTTTTTCAGTATTTAGAAAAAAACTATTTATTTCTGTAGAACAGTTACCTTATTTTACCCCTTAGGCCCAAGTAGTAATATTCAAAATATTTTATTTTTTTCAGGTACAACTTAGAGAATAGGTATGTTCAGAACTGTAGCTCTTCGGGAAGGTATATTGTGTAGTAATAATATGTATTGCTTTACGGTTGTCCCTCTTAACTTCTTTGACAAAATTGATCGATGAAAACGGTTTAGTTTTTATGTTGAATCCCTAAGGGTTTTTAAATTTTATTTATCTAGATAATTGACAGATTAGATAATAAGTGATGAGATAGTGAGTTAGTTAGAAACGATTTTTAAAAATTTTACTTCTAAAAGATGAGAACGGAGGATTTCTTAAAATGTGTTACAAAAATAAAATTATAGCTTTAGCTAGTGTTTTAGGTCAAGTTTCTCATCCAACACTCGGTTTAGCGGCAAATCACGATTTTTTAAACGTATTAAGTTATAAACAATTGTCCTTTAAAAATTAAAATTTTAAAATATCGTAGGTAATATAAAAATTCGACAATTTTGTATGTAATGTTAATATATTTCTACCAAGTGTTTAGTTTGGCGGGAATACACGATTTTCCCCATAGCAGATTTTTTTATATTCGATCACTCACAGCAAAGCTAATTCAGACGGTAGAAGATAATACGTGAAAATTATTGATAAAAAACTAGATCAAATGAGAATCGAACGCGTGATCTCTGATATAGCAAAGCAAAGAGAGTTAAAATCGATTTTTTCAAATTTACATTCGTTATTTCACTAACGTACAAAACACATAAAACCAACTGTAACAAAAATTAAATTGGTATCATATTCATTTTAAAATAAGTTCTGTAAATTAATTTAATAGTATTTATCAATACAGATTGAAGAATAAAGGGCACTATCAATCCTTTTATTTCTATAAACTACTTCTCAATTAACTACGCATTATAATGGGACTTAAAAAAGTACTTTCAGATAGGGAGTAATTTTGATCTTCGGGATAGGCGACTGTTTAACTGTTTGCGTCAACTATCTAAATCTTTACGCTTTATGCTGATATGTTTGTTCCCGTAAGCCTTCTGTCCATACGGAGTCCGAGATAACGAATGTTATTAGCTTGTGTTGTAAGAGAAATAAATATCATTATAATTATGTAGAGAGATCATTATAATTATGTATTAATTTTAATTATCCACTTAGTGATGGCCATGATTCTAAGATAGTTGAGTGCTGTTGCAAATTAAACGTTATGTAAACGGCAGAAAGGTCTGAAAAAAGTATTACCGTGTTGTCGGTAAACAAACCTAAAAGTTTAAAATAAAAACAGATGTAAGAATGCCAGCTGAATAAATATTTACAAGTAATGATGAGTGAAATATATGAGTGAGACTCTCGCCTTTAGCAATTTTAAGTCTCATCATTCAGAGCCAAGAGTACATTCAAGGCAGAGAGTACTGATCAAAGAGACAATTTTTAAGATAAGGTATTAAGTAGACGGAAGAAATAATTGACGTAACTTGAAAAAATTCATTAAACCACACCTTTTCAAAGGCTTGACTGATGTCGAAGAATACCCCACCTGCAAACTCCTTCTATTCTAGAGTTATTACAAAAAAATCTACGACACGATGGAGTTGATGTACAAACTAAATTCTTGATCAGGGAAATTACTTGTGTCCATTACAAAATTTAGAATTCTTGTGTAGTATTTTAATTTTTCATAATATGGACCAGATAGGAATTAAGCTGATCGGACGGTAAGATGAAGAATTTTGATGGGCTTATCAGTTTTATGAACATTTTAATTAATAAAAGTTTTCATTTCATCGGGGATTTTTTAGTACGAAGGATGACATTAAAAAGTGCTGTTAGAAATAACAACCTTTTTCAAGGTATCTGCTTTAATACCACATCTGTAATTAAATCGCAACCCACCGCCTTACGTCGAGGAAGGCCTAGATATTACTACATATCTCACTCGGTCTTATCGGACTCAAAAAAATCTAATAATAAAAGAGGTAGTTAGAATATTTTACTAATTTTTGAAGGGACGAAACGCTTAAGGTTAGAAATATACACGAATGATCCGAGGATACTTCATCTATGAAAATTCAATGTTGTGATACAAATTGACAACGCGGGTTACAAGGAAACCAACAAGTATTTGAAGAGGTAGGTCAACGCGTAAGACCCGGGAAGAAATAATAGAACATTTTTGCGTTATCTTTCAATTTAATAAGTTACCATCTTTTGAATTAATTAACCTTGATCCCCACTGGCGGTGCTTGGCGTTGTAATCCCCGCCAGCTAAGAACATGGCTCCAAAGGTCTGGAAGAAGTCATTAAAATTGTGAGAAAAATAGGAAACCGTGGAGGACTGTACCCAAGGTTCGTAAATAAAAATCCAAATGTTTTAAGATCTCGAAATTCAACGTTTCTTTATTCAAAATTCTTAATAAACTTTTAAAATATTTAAAATTATTAAAATCTTAAAATCCTTTTTAAAATTTGTTAAAATCGTTGAAATTCTTTATAATTAAATCTTCTAAAAGTTATTGAATTATTTCTTAATAAAATTAATAAATATTCAAATCCTTTTTATCTTAAAAAAAATTATAAAGCATGTCTTGTTCCTTAAAAGATTTAAAATGGAATCCACTAACAATTCATTTTATTATTTTAAGAAAAAATTTCTTTTTATTTCTTTTTTTTTATTATTCTCATTACTCACATCTGTAGGTGGTAAATCATCTGGGATTTATATTGAGTGTGTAAATTTGTATGTTTATGTTTATGTGTGAGTGGTTTTAGTAATGTACGTATGGTCTGTTGTTTGTATGTATAAGTGTCTCATATTACAATCTTCCCCTCCCCCGGGGGAAATGCATAAACAAAAAAGGATAAGGGGTGGGTGCTTAAATGTGAAAAAGGGAGGCAAGTACGTAGCAGTTGTCGGCTTGAGACGGTATGTTTCGTTCATTCGGGGCCCCTTACACAACACATCCACACATCATGCAAACATCGGACATATAATTAGTACAATCATCTCAAGCTCGAGTGTCGCGACATACGTCACCTAAGAATATTGCCAATCTTAGTAAATTATGTAACTTTTTTAAGATTAGAAATGTGTTCTTTAGTTATCTCTCCCCCAACAGTCTTACGGATTAAGGCTGTAACGGGTGTGGAGAAACCTATGATATAAAATGGTTCTGACCATCGGTATGCCATTTTCGCACAAATATTTTTCCGTTTCGAACTTACGGGATGAGTCTTAAGTAAAACTTTATCTCCCACCGAAAACGGATTTGGATGACGCGTAGCATTATATCTACGTGCCATATCATGATGAGATTGAATTAGTCGTCTTCTAATTGTACTCATCAAGTTGCTTGAACGTATAGGATTCCGATGAAGGATGTCTTGGATATTCCATGCTCTATCCAAGGGTGTTTGAGCTGGAAAATTATGTAATATGTCAAACGGACATACCCCGTGGGCTGTATGTTGTGCCATATTAAAAGCCAACTGAAACCAAAAGAGAGATTTATCCCAGGTCGTTTGTGTAGTTGCATGATACGCAATAAGAATAGACCTGAGATTTCTGTTTAATCGTTCAGCATGAGATGGTTGTGGGTGATAAGGAGAGAGTGTGGTCCTTTTAATGCCCAGGTTGAAACAAAAGTTTTTAAAAATTGCCGAATTAAATGTTTTGGCGTTATCTGTGACGATTAATCGTGGAATTGAATAATTTTGAAAAATACGTTTTAATTCTTCTATAATTGAAGACGTATTTGTATTTTTTAATGGAGTTAACCATGTAAATTTCGAAAAGCTGTCTACCACAACCAGTATATATTTATACCCTTGGTTGGTTTTTGGTAGACTACCAACCGTATCAATAAACAGTGTATCAAACGTTGTTGTTGGAACCCTGGAACTAAGATTCCCCCATTTGTAATTCATGCCAGGTTTGCTTCGCTGACAAGTAGCACAAGCGTTCACCTTTAAAGGAATTTCTTTATATATATCTTGCCAGTAAAAATGTCGCGTTATTTTGTGAATGGTTTTAGCGACACCTAAGTGTCCACCTATTTCAGAATGATGGAAATATTTAAACATTAAGTCTTTTAAAGAATTAGGAAGAACTATTTTGACCGGATTATTGTTTTTGTCCTTCAGACATAATACTCCTTTTGATAAACAAAATTTGTTATCCATCTTTCGTTTTTGCTGTAGGATAAAATTATCCTGTTCTTGATGTTTCCGTATGTCTGTAAAAGATAGAGGAAACTGTGACAATAAAGCATTGATATAAGATATATTTTTTGCAGTATCGTCACCAGTAGAACTATACATCCTTGATAACGCATCGGCAACATTATTATCGGAACCTCGGATGTGATTAATTTTGAATTTAAAAACAGATAATCGAAGTAGCCACCTAGCTAATCTGCCTAACTGTTTAGGTCTGGAAAGAAGCCAGGCTAATGCTTGATTGTCGGTTTCTAAGAGGAATTCGCGGTGTGTTAGATAAGTTCTAAAACGATCTGTCGCAAAAACAACTGCAAGACACTCTCGTTCATATGCAGAAAACTTCCTTTCAGACGCCGTCAACGTCTTAGAGGCGTACGCTATGGGTCGTCTAGACCCTTCCTGTTCTTGAAGCAGTACAGCTCCTAGACCTGTATCAGATGCATCTGTTTGTAAAATAAAAGTTTTGGAGAAGTCTGGTATTGCTAGTACCGGGGGATTAGCAATTGCCTGTTTAAGATCTTCAAACGCGGTTTTCTGTGAGTCTCCCCAGATGAACTGAGTATTTTTGCGACGTAATTTGTTTAGAGGTTCTATTCGATCAGCGTAATTTTTAATAAATTTAGAAAAATAGTTAATCATACCACAATACCGATGTACCTGTTTCACAGACTTGGGTTCAGGATACTCCAATATTTTCTGTGTCCTAGTTGAATCTATAGAGACTCCTTTATAGGATAAGGTGTGTCCAAGAAATGGTATCTCGTTTACTGCGAACGTCACTTTATCGGGATTAACAGTAATGCCGGCTTTTCGTAGAATCGACAGTACTATTCTAATGTGTTTCATGTGTTCTGGAAAACTTTTGGAATATATTAATATGTCATCCATATAATTGAATACAAATTTATACTTAACGTCTTTAAATATTTTGTTCATGAGACGTGTCAGGACTTGTGCTCCAGTTGATAAACCGAAAGGTAATCTTTCATATTCATATAAACCATCCGGAGTGCAAAATGCAGTGATTTGGCGAGATTTGGATGTCAATGGTATTTGATGGTATGCTTGGGCTAAATCTAGTGTGCTAAACCATCGCGCACCTGAAACCATTGAAATGCATGGTTTATGTTAGGTAAAGGTTGTGCCTCTGAGTCGATAGCTAAGTTAACCGAGTGATAGTCTACAACCAAACGACTCGTACCATTGGGTTTTGGAATTAGAAACGCTGGGGACGAATAAGGTGAAACACTCTCTCTTATCACTTTGTCTTTTAACAATTTATCTATCTGATGTTTCATTTGAAGTGTTTTTATTGGATTCAACGGATATGGTCTTGATTTTATTACTTCATTATTTTTGAGTTTAATGTCGTATGTCAAGACATCTGTACATCCTAGTTTAGTAGTGAGTACATCGGGGAATTCTTTGCATAAAGTAATAATTTTATTTTTAATATACTCAGATTGCTCTACATTATTAATCTGATTTGGATGCATATCTGTTAAATAAAATTGTTGATTTTTTAACCATTCGAAGGTTATTATTGATTTCGTCGCATTGAATATAGCATGCGTTGTTTGTAAAAAATGTACGCCTAATATGATATTATGTTGTATTTTTGTTAAGACCTTAAAATTTATTTTCCACGATATCTTTTTTAATATAATTTTAATCCAAACTTGTTTATTTATTTCTAAAGGAAACCTGTCAGCTGTGAGACAAATAGCGGTAAAGTTTTCCTCATTTATAATCGCATTATTATTTTTTAAAAGTTTGTACATTTTTTGACTAATAATATTATGGGTTGAACCAGAATCAATAAGAGCATTAAAGGTATCATTTTTAATTTTTATTGTTAAGGCCTTTAAAGTGTAATTACGGGTTGACTTTTGTTTATCTATTTTTAAATGTTTGTTTATATTATTTTTACAAATACGTACCATATGTTTATGTTGTTCGTATTTGTGCGAATTTAGTTTTTTGAAACATGGTAATTCTCTTTCCGTTGCCAAAGTTTACAGTTTCTTTTAATGTGTCCTAATTTATTGCAATAAAAACACTTCAATGTTGTGGATGATGTTTGTGATCTGGTGTTATTAAATGTTATTTCTTTCAAGGTATTTTGTTTACCTTGAATAGGTACTGTTGTATTTAGGGTGCTTGTATCATTCATTTTTGATAAACCAAGATCATTAAGTGTTCTGGCATAAACTCTTTCATAAACATAAGCATCTAGTTTATTAAAATCTTGTAAATTATTGGGTTTACCAATTATGCCTATGTGTGTGGCATATATTTCATTTAAACCTGTCAAAATTACGTTAATTAACTCACCTTCTGTTAAATCTAGTCTTAATACATCATGATTCTCTAAAATTTCTTTCATATATTCCGCAAGGGTTTCCGTTTGTGTCTGGTTTCGGTATAACAATTTTAATTTTAATATTTCTTTCATTTTTGGCGTAATTAATTTGTTTACTAAATTTTGATGAAATTGATCGAAATTATGATTATTCCTAATAGAGTTTTCAAAAATTTGTTCTGTGAAACCAGTCATAAACGGAGTTAACAACATCAAGGGTAAATCAACTGCATATCGTTTCTGTATCTGTTTGATAATTTTAATATTTCGTATTAGTGTGTCAATGTCATGTCCATCAGTAATAGTTAATTGTTTTAATTCATTTTCTATTGGATTTGCAATTTTTGTCCAATTAAAATTTAATTCACGTTGGAAACACAAAGGATTATTGTTACCTACGGCATTTGGTATTAATATGTCAGGGGCTTCGTTTCTAAGAACAGGATTTTGCATTTCTGGGTGATGCATAAGATTAATTTGATCATAATTAAGAATTCCTTGTTGTTGATCAGGTAAGAAATTATTCCCTAAATGTGCCTCTTCAGGATTTAAGTTTTGCTCGAAATTAGGTTCAACTTCGAAATTATGCAACCCATTAGCCTTCCAAATATCAAATCCCTCTCTTAAATTTTGAAAGCCTACGACTTTATCTGGTTTGTTGGGTAATATAAATGTTAATATTTTGTTAAGCCGATCATCAAAAATTTCGGCATTATACTTTTCTAATTCATTTAAATTTTCTATGTTTCTTAACCTTACTAAATAGTTTTGACACTCTGTCAGTTGTTTGTCCATGTCAAATCTATGTAATGTAGTTAGATCGATTTGTCGCCCGTTATCTAAGAGTTTTTGTAATCTTTGTCTTTTTTGTCTTACGTTTCCTGTTGTTGTGCTTTTCCGTATTCTAAGTTGGAAGTTAAGGTTTGTTTCGTCTAGTTTAGTGGAATCAAGAATCGGTGCTACCTGTCTATTCATGTTTCTATTTGTTTTGTTTGTTGATGATGATTATTTATGTGTATGTAATAGATGACTTACCAGTCGACGTCGGTATACCTGTCAGATGTGAGTTGTTTATAATTTGTTTTTTGTAAATTTTAGAAGATTTATATTTTATTTTGGATTTCTCTCCCTTTTTTTCTCGGTCTTGACTTATTTTATTGGATGTTGTTTGATGATTTTTGTTTGATGATTTTTCACTGGTTCGTCCTTTTTTATTGTTTTGATATCCTTCCCAATTTTATTGTTGAACTTATTTATTGAAATCTTCTATTGAAATTTTCTATTGAAAGCATCCTGGTCACGGCACCATTTTTGTACCCAAGGTTCGTAAATAAAAATCCAAATGTTTTAAGATCTCGAAATTCAACGTTTCTTTATTCAAAATTCTTAATAAACTTTTAAAATATTTAAAATTATTAAAATCTTAAAATCCTTTTTAAAATTTGTTAAAATCGTTGAAATTCTTTATAATTAAATCTTCTAAAAGTTATTGAATTATTTCTTAATAAAATTAATAAATATTCAAATCCTTTTTATCTTAAAAAAATTATAAAGCATGTCTTGTTCCTTAAAAGATTTAAAATGGAATCCACTAACAATTCATTTTATTATTTTAAGAAAAATTTTCTTTTTATTTCTTTTTTTTTTATTATTCTCATTACTCACATCTGTAGGTGGTAAATCATCTGGGATTTATATTGAGTGTGTAAATTTGTATGTTTATGTTTATGTGTGAGTGGTTTTAGTAATGTACGTATGGTCTGTTGTTTGTATGTATAAGTGTCTCATATTACAGGACAATACACTGAAACAAATGTAGATGAACGGTTGCAAAATTTATGGCTCAGCTTAACTCTCAGTGTTGGCTAAACTACAACGTTTTCAATCAAAACTACTGTGGACAGCTTTTACGCTCCCTTACATATTCCAATCATACATTGGACAAAAAAAACCTATCATCCCTTACATAAATTAAACAATTAAATCAATGGCATGTCTATTTATTTATGCCAGTGATTTAAATTCAAATTCGAAAAAATGGATTGCATTCTCAAAACTATAAATGCGATGTAAAACAAGCTCCAAATATATTTACTGGTTGTGCAATACTACACAGTTGTAGTTCTAATAATATAAAGTGAAGGAAAACTATATATTATAGAACGTAACCTCTACACCTGCATGCATTTTCCATTCCATATTCATAGATCCCGCATTAATTTTACGGAAACTAACTACCACGAATACGGAGCTTTTACAGTATTACATTCTTGTTTTGTAATGAATAATATAGTATGTGCAATACTTTGCCCTTGATAATTATGTGCAGGTGGATGTTAAACTCTGCACACTTCACCTTCTATTTTCTGGGATGTAGACCGTAATGCTATTTTCATTCTTGAGCTCAGTTTAAATAATAATAAGTAGCTTGAGATGCAACAGTCGAGTTAATTGATAAGAACTGTCTCCTGTGAAAGAAATGGATTTGAGAATTCTCCCAGACCCTTACATAATAAAACGAATTTATAAAGTTTTTTACATACAGCGTTTTGCAGGATATGTTTTACTGACAATATTTCGTCGTTTATTAAACTGTTCCATGGAAGTTACTAAATAATAATTTTGGAATGATTTTAAACTCAGAAATATTTAAATATTTCTGTCTGTGTTTATATAAGTTAACTGCCACAACGAATATTTTATTTAACAGTTGATGTATAAGTTAAAATTCAATTTCCATTTTCAGGTAATAAAAAAATTTATTCTTTTAAAGACGAATAAATTCGTTTAATCTTTAAAATGTTGTATGCAGTTTAAAAAATCGTAGTTCATTAAATCACCGTAATCACATTTTTAAATTGCATTTTGAATATAGAGTAATATTTGAATAGAATTGTTTACTTAAATTACAATTCAGAATTGCATTCTTTAGATCCGTAACTATAATTTAGTCTTTGTGTATATATTAAATCACCGTAAACGAATAGGAGAGCTTTTGAGTGTTTAAACACTGACATTACACAGATAATCAAATATTTGACATTAAACAATATAACAAAGGGTTTACCATCCGCATTCGCGTTCACAGTTGGTTGTCCTCATTTAATATTGATATTGATGCATTTATGGAATAAATCAAACCACATTATACAAAATTAATGGAACTGACCGTCTCCATCTCGAATGCTCTAGTTCGTTTTGTTAATTACTAAATACCTGATTTAACGCAAACTTCGATTATGGAGACATTTAATATCAGTAATATGCTAATTGTAACCTAATTCAACTTCTAGAATGTTTTAAAACGTCTAATGTCTGAAGAAATAAGTTATGGGGAGAGGTGAAAGTAAGAGAATTTTACAGTTGAACAAAAAAGAATGTAAAAATTGGTGAAATATGCATTTCAAATTTGCAGTCATGTGTACAAATCAGCAATTAGATATGCAACATTTTTTACTTTATTTTTTAAAATCCCCACGTTTTCAACACTGCACAAGCACTAATATATTAATATATTTGAGGAGAATACCACTCAAAACCTGGGTCACCACTCAATACCATACCAAAACTTTCGCTTTTCAATGCCTTCGGCATTAATAAAATTAGTGTTTAAAAATTAAAGATTAAACGTTTAACAATATTTTAAACGTGTTTACTAAGTAGAATATAAAAGTTAATTGGTTTGTAAAAATTATCATAGTTAGTTTTCGTTATTTAATTTATCAATTTTATGTGGCTATAACTTTTTTCATTGTTTCAATTTAATAAACTACATTATTGTTGTAATATCATTGGAATATCACAATAAACTTATTTTAATTTTAATCTACACTTAAATTTTGTATGTGGTTGTAATTTTATATCTATCATTAGAAATTTTATAGCACTTAACTATTTTTTTATATATTTCATTTGTATTATTTCATACAATTATTCATGTTAAAAATTATGTAAGCCTATTATCTTATTATTGTAATTTTTTAATTTAAGACCGTGAACTTAAAAGTGTAACTTCCTCACAAAAATTGTCTTTAAATTTAAAGGGTAACGCCAATTAATCAACATGTAAAACATTTTTAATAATAAAAAGTGATTGTATTAAACTTAATTATGGTTATTTTATTTTTAACCTGTACTTTGTGTTCATGCATTATGAAAAGACTAATTTTAAGTTAAATTAATGAAGGCACAATTATTATAATTTTTTATATAAGGAAATTAAAATTTTACACATTAAATATTTAATTTTTGACCATCGACTACTGTATATATTGCTACCGACTGCCCCACCATTATCAGCGCCTGCAGACGGTCCCACGACCTTCCTGCTGCGGGGAACGCTACCAACGCGCCGCCAGCAGTATCTCCCCTCCAACATGAAGTGGACTCGGCGGTGGGGGATTTAAGCCGCCACACTGAACCGCGAATCGCACTCACCATCCAACTCTTTAACGGAGAAGAAGAAAGAAGAGAGCAAGCAACAAGAAAAGCACAGCCGAGACCGGATGCACCTTCCCTGGTCGAAGCTATCGGTGGCAGACGCACATTTTCGCACCGGTCAGCCTTCGTCTACCCGGCCGCGAAGGAAGTCCGTGCGTGTCTGATGGCACCATGGTAAAGAGTGAGTTCAACGAGAGACCAAAGAGAACCGCCTCGGCCGCGTTATTGGCCGACGGCCTACGCCGACCCGACACTGCGTGGCTCTGGGGGCCACCACTGTCATGCTGTAGTGGGGACCCAACTGACGCTGAGGGAGAGCTAGGCCTGAACCCCGGTAACCAAACCGTCACTCTTCGGGCTCCGTTCTCAACACGCCGGCTCGCCGCTTCCAACCACCTAAAACGCCCTTTTTCAGGGCCACCAATCCGCTACAGTGGTCCTTCTCAAGATCCTAACCTTAATTGGTTAATTATAGCTCTTTTCAGAGCCACCAATTCGCTAGCGAGGTTTCACCACGTGTCGTCGGCCCCGGTCGATGACAATATCAATAGACTGAGCGTTCATAAAATACCAATCATGGTAACTTTAACACAGACATTATTATGATACTAGCAATAAGCTTGTTCACAGCGCAGTGCATTAAATGGCTTTGTCTCTTCCGGTCTTTTCGGGATTCTCAGTTTCTCTATTCTCTATTCTCTATTCCCGGTTTCACTACACACTTTACTTTTATAAATTTCACTTTATGAATTCGTAAACCTAATTTCAGAATTACAGATCTTTGTGAAGGTACAGAAACTGTTTTTATTTTTTTCTATGAGTCAGGTACAGAACCGTTAGGAACAAAAATGTTCGAAATTCGAATTCTTTTATATTCCAAAGAGTGACTTCCAGAATTCATTAATCAAGTTTTAAAACTAGCCTCTATGGTCCAGTAGAGTGCTACGCTGCAAAGTTGAGTTTCCGGGTTCGATTTTCGACTAGTACCTAAACCAATATTACACATTCAAACACACCGTTCCTTAACCCAAAGTAGTCCCTAACGACCAAGATGTTGATGCGGCTTTAAATAAACTAAAAAAGAGTTTTACTGTAGCCCTTTGGGAAGCTATATGTATAGTACGCATAGGTTTAGGCTAGACACTCTCTTTTATCCCTAAGGCACAAGAAGTTGAAATGCAAATGCTACAGTTTCTCTTTTCAACTTCTAAGGAACGAACGTTCAAATTTGGTTCTCTAAGTGATCGGAAAATTAGAAATATTCGAGGAAATATTAGAATAATTGGAATAATATTATCAATAAATAATATTAGTGTGAATATTTATATTTTAGTGTAATATAAGTATTAATAATATTAAGGAAAAATTATTTATTCAGTCAGTCAGTAAGGACTTTCGAAACTATATAATTTATACAGATTTAATAATAATTACCTAAACTTTTGAGGTACAGTTTATCATTCTAATTGCCCATTATAAAAAAAATCTCATAAAGTAAATTGACTAAATGCAAAAGCAAGAACTAAACGAATAATAATAAAGTTTCTTAAAGCGCTCTCCTCTGAGATACAGTATTCTGCATACTACGCTAAAAGGTAAATGTTCCGGGTTTGATCCTCGGCTAAGCTCAAGAAATTTACCACGGTCAAACCCACCGTTTTCTTATCCCGAAAAAGTCACTAATAATCAAGACGTTTATGCGAACATAAATAACAAGAAAGGATTATAGCAAAATATCGATATATTCCAGCTTATGACCAATTAAAATACAAGCTTTTGTTAATATTGTCATAATTTTTGATCCATAGAATTATCGGAAAGTTTTGTGAGATAGGCATTATATCATTTCAAAACGAGTTTCCATTAACTTAAAATATGAATTTTATGAACATGGATAGAGATTGAATTTTGTCGTAAAGTGTATTAGTAATATGCATCGATATTTGATATTATTGTATTGTTTTAATATCAAAATCGTTCAAATGAATGAATCAATTTACGAGATGATTAAAGAGAAATGTACAAATAGTTTAGTAAACAGACAGCCAGACAGACTAAGCAGGAGATTTCATTGCGGAAGTATAAATCCAATAATCCAACTGTAAAGTGAGATAAAATCAACATGATGAAAATCATCCTAGCATATTCCTGTCATAATATCAAAAGGGAATTCATCTGATATGGTTACCTCAAAATACTATCTTGAATTTGTTGTAACTATTTAATAACACTCCTTCAAACCTCATTTACTAACATTTTAAGCATAAAACTGTTTTATCGTTCTTGATTCTTTTGGTGCAAGAAGGTAACGATAATAGTACTACCTGAATTCATTCAACAATATATATACTTTACAGTGCAATTTGCCAGAGGACTTCCATGAAAACTCGTAAATGAATCGCGTAAGGTAATATAATTGATATTGAGATTGAGCTAAAGATATCAGTGGTACGTTACTGAGATATGAGCTGACATTAGTAAAATAAGTAAGCCTACAAAAATGAATTAAAATAGTTCCTACTCCATACTGAAAAACTGCATAAAAATGCGTTAGTCCTTAAATCCAGAGACAATTCATTTACATAATTATTAGATTTTCCAAATTTTTGTTAGTGACTTTAACCCTCAATCGGCTGCGCGATTTTTTCTAATACGACCGGGCGCGTGAGGTATTTCATTCCCCATTCTGATTTTTACTCTCTATCGAGTATTTCATAAGCTATATTCATTTATTTTCTTTACTAATCTTTAATAAAATGACTCATTTGTTTGACTTCGTTATATTTTATCGATAGGTTTTAACAGATAAAATATGTTTACATCAAAATTTATTACACTAGGCGCTAAATACAAAAGAAATTTGATTTCAAAAATTCAGTTTTGTCTTGCAACAAAAAGTAATCAAATATTTTGGTCATTAACGAGTACAATAAATCATGAGACATTCGTAGTAGGGTGTATATAGTGAATATTCAGACAAGAACCGAATCTTTACCTTCGGCTCAGTATGTGGTAGCGTAACTAACTGAGCCAAGAAGCGGCCAAATTTATTTTATAAAAATATTTAAACATTTGAAAAATTATTGATAAAATTTAATTTTTAAAATTATTAATCCTTTCATCAAGTATTTGTAATAGTCGTTATAAATTTAAAAAATTATTAAACTCATGACGTAGTTAACTTTTATTAAACCTCTTTTAGGAAAAGTACAGTTTTAATTAAATTTACTGAAAAAAGTCTAATAAATTTTCATAACTTTTAATATAGGTGAAATTTTGTAAATTTTATGATGCTAGTAAAACAAGGTAAAGCTCAAAAGTATTGTAATAATAAATGTTGTGTTGGGTAAGTGAAAACTGAATACAGGTAAGGTTATTTCCTTCAACGGGAATTGAAATTCCAGATTATTAAAATAACATCCTTAAAATACTTCATTCCTTAATTCCATGAACCCATAAATTCCCTTCAGTTTTGGCTACACGGTTACCTATTTTGTTAAAATAATTTTATTTATTCATTATAAGACCAGTACTGGTTCATCAAAATGTTAATTATTTTGTTTTTTACAAGAGAAAATTCTATAATCTGTTCTACATGGAACAATTAATAGATATTATAAATGAATTAGTAATAACTGGTGTATGCTTCTTGAATGGAGGATTCACTTATCAATGCATCTCCTCTGGAAGATGAGTTAGTTAATACATTTTCTCATCTTCAGGAAAGGTCTGCTAGGTGTTGACGCCATACTCTTCTGAGTGTGTCTGGGTTATCCAGAAATGATTTTCTAATTTCATGTGATATGTTGAGGAGAATTTTAATATTTAGTGTTTTACGATTGATATGTTTAAATCTGTGAGGAACTTTTTTGAGCTGTGCCATGGTAGTTGTGTAAGAGTTCTAATAATTTTAGATTGGTATCTTTGAATTACGTCTACGTAAGAATTACTGGCTGTTCCCTAGAACTGAATTTCATAAGTCAGTATGTGGTTCAGAGTGGCCTTGTATACAAAAATTCTGAAAAGGGAAAGCTTTCTTCTCTTCCAGTAAATTTGTTTAAATTTTATGTACAATTTTGTTTTCGTTTTAGTTGTACATGTGTTCTCCATGACGTTTACTAAATGCATGGTAAGATATTTGCCTGAATCATAATGATGCATTGCTACGTCGTTAAGGTTTACCGGTGAATATTCGCTTCTTTAAGGAGTAAATGTTACTTACGTACATTTTGCTTTGTTAGTTTTGATTCGCCATGTCTTCTGCTATAACACCTTTTCATAACACTTTTCATGAAATTAAAGTTAAACTTTAAACCTTGTGCCATAACACTTTTTCGTGTTTTTTTATTATGTTTTGTTCTTGTAAGTATTGTGATTGTATTGTGGTGTCTGGTAATTCGTGAATAGATTGTATAGCATTGTCATCGGCAAACGTTGCAATTGTTCTGTTTGGTGTTACAAGTAAATCTTTGGTAAACAAACTGCACTGTGAAGTTAACAAAACGCTACCTTGGGAACACCTAACAAAATCGGATGTAGTTGAGTTTCTTCTGAATGATATTTTACTGAAAAGGATCTGTTTGTAATAAATGATATTATTATGAAAACATACTGATAAATTAGACTTTTTATTAATTTTATAAGAAAACCGATGTGCTACACTTTGTCAAAAGCTTGACTTATATCTAGGAAGGCTGTTGTACGAAATGCCTTTTCTTCCAGAGCTAATAATTATGTTACCGATTACTCTTTCGCCTGTTCAGTTGTACCGTAGCCCTCTCAGAAACAGAACTGGTAGCATAGAATTATGTCATGCTCTTCTAAATGAGGAGTGAATATTCTTTGAGGGAGAGCTTACCTCTTACCCAAAAATGTATTAAAATACAACTTTGGAGTTTAACAACTTTTATTTAAAACTTAACAGTTTTATTTTTTAAAATTGCGTTAAATTGACGTTTTTTCAAATGTTATTAGACTTAAGTACATTTTATGAGATATGTACATCACAAAATAAAATAGAAAACGATAGCAAATTTCACTACTTTTATAAAACATGGTATTTACAAATTCATCAGTTATCATTTCTGTTAAAATCTAATCATCGGTTGATTAATACCAGTCAAGTTTCACACTGTTAAACACACGAAATTAAAGTTTCTCAAATCAACATGTTGCTTGGCAGGCCTTCGATGCCTGTAGATTCGATCTGAAATTCTGCGGAGGTTACAACATCGAAATCGATCAATCAAGGTAATACGTTTGAGAAAACGCTAGGACGATATGCCAAGAAATTAGTATTTAAATTTATTGGCTTACTCCTATTTATGTGTATTATCAAGACCCAAAAGAAAATCATACTTGATGGGTTATAGCACAAGTATATTTTCATATTTTCGTAGGTATACTCTTGTTTCCTTTTAATTTTTCTCGTCTGCATTAACATTAATGTGCAAAACAGTCGGACATAAAACCGAAAAAAAATTGTGTTTTTCAACGCATTCTGAGGATTGTTGTTTGCAATCTCAATATTAATATCTACTACTTGTTTTTCTTTAGCTGGTATTTTTATGATCGTACTCTCAATTCTCTTTATTTTTGTCAATTCGTTTTACTTTACTGTATCTTAGAAAATATCTAATAAGTTTTCTCGCTCGTTGTAAGAGATTGTTGCTATTAGATTAAGTTTCAAATCGTTTTCATCACACTTTTCTCACACTAACAGTACGTTTCATAAAATTAACCCCAGTTTAAGAAAACTTCTGATATTTTCAAAATTTACTCATTATTTTTTAAATGATCGTGTCTCACTTTAAAAGTCCTTTGTTTACTAGTTTTGAATTCTTTTAAATTTTATTTTTAATACACGGATGTTGTGAATACTGAAGAAATTTTCATTATCGTACTACCATTTTCAAAACAAAATAAGTATCTACCGCAAGAGCCGACCTTCTAAATAAAAACAGTTATATTACTTTGAAGTAAGTTTAGTTTGTTTATTAAGTAGGCCTAGGATTAATAAAAATATTAAAAAATTGGTTTTATATTACTTTTAAAATCTGTATATGTTTCGAAATGATATTTATGTCATGTATTTTTAATTTAGGTCACATCGTAAATTTAGCTATCAGCGACTACAAATATCAACAAAAATTTTATACTACAATAACATTTGAAGACAAAATAGAATTACGTTACAACTGTAAATGTAACAAAAGGAAGCAATTAAATTTGTTAAAAAACTTTAAAAGTAAAATAGATATTAGATTGATTTTGAGTTAAAATAGCTTTGGCCGTTTCCGTAGCTTAGTGGTTAGCTTGCTATGCTGTAAAGCAGAGGTCCCAGGTTCAATTCGCGGCTAGGGGCTGGAAAACTATTACTCGGTTAAACCTCCCGTTCTATAACACAAAGTAGTCGATAATGAACAACCGATAATTTTGTTTATTTACTTTAAATGAACTAAAAAAACCTTTGCTTTGTTTGAGAATATCCAATCTCTTGATATGACAATGTTTGTATTGTTATTACATTGTGTTGCGGAGTTGTATTTCTTCATTAATTTCAATTTTTTATGTAACATTTTTTGTCGGCATTCATTAACTGGTAAGTTAAATTTGTTCTCTAGATTATGTAAACGTTAACTGTCGATTAAAACGGGTTTGACTGTTACTTCTGAGCTGCTCATACAATGCTCTCAGCGTGGTTATGGATTTTTGTGATGGTATGGTAGTGCGTCACTCATGTATGTTAAAGTTCCCATTCGTGTTTACCTTTGTTTATTTGTTGAGTAGATGTAATTTCCAATATCCATGCATGTCTTCCTTAAACGGTTCAACAATCCTGGAGGATTTCTTAACCAGTGTTCCAGTTGTCTATTTTTTATTCTAGCTCTTTTGTGAGGTGTACATGTTAAAAAAGATGTTTTTGAAATGAAAGTGTGTTTAATTATCGGAGGTTTACTTGACCAACAGATTCGTGAGGTTGAAAGAAATAGAAAAGATAAAACGTTAAGTTTTATGAAATAAATTCTTACATAAAATACAGAGGAATGGGGATTGTGGGGTTTTCCAAAAAGCTCTGATTATTTTTACGGCAACAATCGTTGCATTGTAATATAGATTTTGATATGTAATGGAAAGAATTTTTGTGAGGGGAGAAGTTTCTATCCCCGTAAGAGAAAATTTCTATTACCAAAAGTTTAATAATTTCTTAAAAATGTTTTATAGATGAATGTATTTTAGAGTAAATTGTTACATCACAGTATGCAAATTATTACGTTTTGTAAACTAGGCATCAATAGGCAGCCAATTATAAGATGATATTTTAAAGGACTCCGGGAAGTCTTTTATGAAACATGTACACGCATAAAAGCAAAAGATACAAATTTAACTTGAGTGCCTTTGCCAGTTATTATTTTCAACGGATCTCGTTATTTCTAGACCTTACGTTATATTCTCTTCACGTATTAACCCAGCAGAGTCGTTCATCAGCTTCTATTACAGAAATACAATTCCTTTTCTTATATTTTTTTATGAAACGAGTTGGTTCTAAAGCAAAAGTGGTTTGAATTTTTAAGATCATTTACACTTCCTTTTTTCCACTAATTGACAATTGCGTCCGTATATTTTTAAGTGAGTTAAACTTTTATTGTCCTACTAAAATTACCTCAATAAATTTCCTTTACACTTTTCTGTAAAACGAGATGTTCTATTCTTACGATACCTAAAAAGAAATTAATTTTTTATCGGTTTAGATTTCACTCTGATAACGGAATACCTATTAAAAACCATCTTTTTAATATTCAATTTGAATGGAAATTATTAAAAAAAACCCAGTTTTAAATTGTGTGTCTACAATTAAATTTCATAACCAATAAATTTATTGCTAATTAGTAGTTCGAAAAATTTAACCTGCAAGGAATACTAATTGCCGTACATCTAAAATTACAAACAGTAAACGGAGCTGTCAGTACACAATAGTATAAAGCATATATGCTATTGCCACTTTCAGATTTACAAATTCCAATAGATTTAAAATATTTTTCAAAAATATATAACCAGTTAGAAGTTTTGCAAGAGGTTTTTAATTGCAGGTTTGGGAAACCTTGCCTTGGATGTCCTCTTAATCGTTATAATTGAAAATAAAAAAGAAATCATTAAAATCGTAAATCCCGGTCCATGATCCGAGGCATCATGAGGTTTGCCAGTCTGACTGCGTTACGAGCGCTGCGCAGATTAAGCTCATTAGTGAGATTGCCACATCTTTGCATATGAGCCGGCAGGACAGTTCCTTCGAGATGCCGCTCTAGGGCAGGAGAGAGCGAGGACACCCGAGAAATAGATGGGCAGATTTGAGAGGTTTGGAACAGGCAGAGATGCCTAATCCTTGAAAGGCAGAAGAAGAAGAAGAAGAAGATTAAAATCGTTCTAATATTTAAAAACAATTTATATTTTTTATTTTTAGAAGATTTTCTATGTTTTGACAACCAAACCAAAAGAGCTAGTTTGTTCAATCATCGTTCAAAATGGTCCTTGTAATTTTTATGGTTTATTTTAATCCTTCCATTCTGTTGCCAGCCCAACTTTGCATAAGAAAATCGTCTGTATTAAATGATAACTTACTTTTCTTATATGTACAAAATTACAATTTATATAAAATTAAAAACGTGCTGATAATTACACATGATCAAATAGATTTTACAATTATAAAGATACAGTAGAACTTTTATGGTAATAAATATTTACCTCATCAAAACATATATTACGTCAACGATTGTTAGGACGCATTTGTTACAATTTTATCCTTATTTAATATCCTTGTATGATAACTGAAAAGATTAATTACCACCAGTTACTAAATCTGTTCGTTCTTATTTAATTTAATTTTAAGTTGACAATATCATTTATGATTTATAACTTTTATACGGGATTCCCTGTCAGCTAGCAGTTATACTCATATTTCTATAACTTACTATTACATCTCTTTCCTCGTTCATTCAAATGAAAACTAACTTCTTTATTCTGGAAATCTAACTTCTGCTCTTGGATCACATTAATAATCTTTATTGTCTTTATTATTTAATACTAGTAATTGTACTTCTTTACCATTCTATATTATTCTATAGAAAGACAATTATGTATTTTCAACGTTTGCGGAATATATGTACACGAATAAATAATAAAAAAATGTAATATAGTACAGTTCTATTCCGTCTAAAGTTTCTTTCTCAGAGGTGAAATTTACGAAAAGGAACTTGCATGTTTTTATATTTTTAGTTTGCAAAATATATTTTAAAGTTTAATGGCAAAAGTTATATCCTCGGTTATTTTGTTTTGTCTTACGGTTATTTCATATTACATCTTTCTTTTAAAAATTATGTATTTATTTTGATTTATTAATATTCCATCAATACAGAATAAATTATAGTACTCAGCTTCCCAGCAAAAACTCAGTAAAACAGAATATTATTTCTTTAAATGCTTCCTTTTTTTATTTATGAGTCATTTTCCCATGAATAAATTTGCATTCTTTTAAAATTTCTACAGAATGAACTTTCATCATTTTAAAACAACAGAAATCGTTTGGTGTTAAAGAGTTCAAACTCTTACAAATTTATTTCAGTTCAACGTTTAAAATGGCCATAAGTTGTATAATTTATTTTATTTTAAGAATTGAGAGAGTTATTGTGACAGACAGAGAAGACTGCATTCGTTCGCGTATATATTATTATAGGCTATATCTATGTATACACAATAATTGTGTTCACTTAACGTTTTACTTCTGTGGGTACCGTAGTAATCTCATGAGAGAAAATATTTGTTAAATATTAGTTCTTTGAGTAATAAGAGAAGGTATGAAATTTTCATGACTTCAGTTAGTACACTTCAGAAATCCGCAAAGGTTAATTTAAATTTAAGTACTGTATTGTGCACACTCTACAATTTTGTGATCACTTGTTCTAAAATTTAAAGTAATATATGTTTTACAACAAAAATTAAATAAGATAACTACTACAGTAGTTTTTAATTTTTTTTTTTTATGTTTACACTTTGAGACCAACCAAACCATTCTCAACTGAAAATTGTAAGACACAATTTAAAAAAACTATACATACCTATTTATAATTTATAAAACGTAAAATAAGGTTACATTTATCTTTAGCCTCACCTCCAAGAACACACTAATCAAAACCAAAATATTGCGTTTATTAAGTATTTAAGTAGTTCTGTTAACCTGGACAGTCAAAATCTCCTAAAATTACCAACTACATCCGCTTAGTGTTAATAGATTTTTCATTTAATTAATCTGATAATACATTTTATGTACAAAAGAGGAAAATTGCCGATTTCTTGATTTTTTCATAAAAGTTTAAGAAACTATTTTGGCTTATTCTGTAAATTTATTAAATAATACCTTTTACTGCATGTATATTACTAGCTCAGCAAAATGTTATAAAGACATTTTAACAGCTGTGCTATGACGTTCTAAGAACTTAGTTAATATCTCTTAAGAGATAGCATAATTTCATTTTAACTGAAAAATTACCAGTATTTCATTTGCAATTTTTTTCGGGAGCTAAGGTGAGGATAGCATTGCAAAGAAAAAATGAAAAAATTTTAAGTCTTCTTTCGTCGGTTATTCTAAATAAGGTCTTCTTTAGGTCTCCTTCATATCTGTTTCGGATGTTGGCCACCATATTAACAATCTGAACTTTATCCATTGCTGCTTGAAATATTATTTTATTGTCGTTTTTGAGTACCACATTCTGAAATTTTTGAACGAGGAAATACGTCTTCTCCCCATGTTACGTTATCCAGCTATTCTTCCTTGTAATACAAATTAAACAAACCCAATTTTTTTTTTTTTTTTTTTGTTGCACATTATAACTTATATTCCAAATATTCAAATGCATTTGTACTAGACTAAAAAGACGTTAGGTATAGGCCTATCAAATTTATTGTTTTTATTTCCCAGCCTGCATAAAAAACCGTTTTTAGGTATCACAGACAGCGATTGGTAGCATAGTTGCAAAATAAGGATCTCAATTCGGAACGAATGAAATATTCTAGGTATATGATACAAAAAAAATTGTTACTGTTTAGTAACCAGAACGAATACTTGTGAGTAACTTGTGAGCAATCCCCACATACGGAAAAGATGTAAGATTTGTATTACACAGTGATTGTACATGGGTTGTTTGCAGTTATCTTTTTACCATTTAATTGTACTTTAAAAGGCTTTACCTTGTCATTTACATACATTTGTGTAAATGTAAAGGACAAATATTTACTTTATATGCTTAAAATAATAGCAATGAATACATGCATACATTAGTAGGTACGGCTCTATAATTGCAATGAATTTCCTTTGTATGTCTAAATGAACAAAGAAAATAATACAATAAATTATTCCTGTCCCCATACCGTTTATCGTTATCACACTGAAATTAAATTAAATTTTAAATTAACTCATTTTAATATTATACATACGTATTTATGTTTAATTAATGAGGAATAAACAAACGATTGGGTTTCTTCGAGAATGTTTTTTATATGATCCTAAACAATTTGTTTTGAGAGAGTAATAAATAGTAGGTCATTACATTACAGTATTTACAACTCCAATCTGATTATTCAGAGAGGCCACATCCATAAACTTTACTGCAAGTTTACCACATCTTATCAGGAGGAAGCAGTGAGCGATCCCCACATACGGAAAAGATGTAAGATTTGTATTACACAGTGATTGTTTTTAGACACAACACCCCGTATATTTAACAAAATTTACCGGATAAATAGACCCTTGTAGAAACTGACAAAAATGCCCTCCCATGGCTTATAAAATTGTAGATCCGCCTTTGCAAGAATAGTAAAATCAGAGATGATCTTCCATTTTCCTGAGTTAAAGAGACAATCACTTTATGATCATTTAAATGCTGTCGGTTTCATTTTGTATCTAACTAAGCTTGTACGAACAGAACAAAATTACTTTTTTATATCAATAAACGTATTTTCTTTATTAGGTTATACGCTAAATGTTAGTGTTCACAAAATTTTTACGGTAAAGCCTTGCAAATTTTTTCGTCTAAATCTTTTTTAGTTTGATAACAGTTAAGTAAACTAATTACAATAAAATCGTAATTTGGAGTTTATGGGTGCTTATTTATTAATGGTTTTATCAAAACTTTGCCTCTAAGTAGATTCCTGATTTTTAACTTCGTTTTTACATCGTTGATAATTTTCCGATCTAAACATCAGAAAGACCAAGGTCCTTTTCCTTGTGTGAGGGCTCATTACACTGTGAAAAGAACATAACTGAATAATTTCATCAAGTCAAAAATCTTAGTGGTCTGTAGTCTTTCAACAATGGTGACAGTCGAACGGAGATAAGATCGAGAATATAACAAGCTCGTACAGTATTCAGGAATATGGGCAGAATCTTATATAGTAGAGAACTTAAAACTTCCTTACGAGTTTACTTACATGCTGTGAAGTATTTTTAATTTTGTTTTACGATGTTGAGTACTGAACTCTGAACAACAGCGATAGAATTAAACGGCTTGAGACGTTTGAGATGTCCTGCTGTAGAAGAATATTGAAAGTTTCTTGAATGGAAGAAGTCTGCAAGTTCGTGATATCCCACTGTTTGCCTAACAGCATTGAAATTATAGGCTCCACTAAAAAAGTACTTGGGAATATTTGGGACTGCAATATATATTATTGCTGAATATCATGCTAGGCAAAATAATTAGTGTGTTCCAACTTAAGAGAAGAAGTGGTTAAAGAACCTATGTTACTGGTATTGCGGTGACTGCGTACGACTGCGCTTTTTAGACCGGCTGCCAATATGCTGTAAACTTCTGTGATAGTTTCCAATGTTCTGAAGGACATGGGACTTGAAGGAGATAATGTAGGTTTTCCGTAGTAATCGAATGAGCTCTATTTTCCTAATTAGCCATTAGTTTCATACCTAGTAGCTTTTTAATTAATATAAAATAATGTAACCCTTAATTTTCATGGGATGCCGACACCTCAGCCTTAGTTTGATAAGAAATTGTGCGATAATTTCCTTTTTCGCGTTCTTGTAATGTGTTGTTAAGCTACAATGTTCAACTGGGTTTGTTTGATGTTCTTCTAACATTACTGTTAATATAATAGTTAACGTTTCGTAACTTCTAATTAAAAATATAATTTATATTAAAAACCGCTATATAGTTCCATAATTATTTTTTCAGTACCTTACAAACTTTAGATAACCCGCGAAGTAAACTTTAAGTAGATAGTGCAGTAAGCACTTTATTTAAAGAAACAAACTGAAAGTATCTACTTTAAATACCATAAAAGGAGCTGGTAGGTTAGTACGATCATTATTTCGCTTCAAAGACTTTCCTTTACGGTCTCAAAGTTGGTTCTTTGAAGGGAAATTGCAATCACATTTAAGCAATAAATCCTGCTATTAAGGAAAGTGAAATTTACATTTGTAAATATCTGTATCTTTCTAAATACCTGTATTTCGAATAAATCATAATTCAGTAGAACTCAAATTTTACACAATACTAAAGTAGAATGACCAAAACACCTCTAATTTTCGTTATGTCTAAGCAATTTATTTTTACCCTTTTTTATAGAAAATTATTTATCAAATTTTGAAATTCCATGTCACATATTTGAATCACGAAATTTTTTTCAATGATATAATATAAAAATAATGTAAGTAATAATGAATATGATTTGTATCTTTAAAATTTACTTCAGGATACTTTTTAATTAACATAACTTCAATGTTGTAAAACTCATCCCCCAAGGTTATACAAAAATTGTCCTTTTATTCTATGGTTTATTTGTTGAAACCAATGAAGAAAAAAAATTAAGTTGATTTATGCGGTGCAAAAAGAACAAAAATTTATATTTTTACTCCTATTGCTATTTACGGTCATAATAGAAAACAACAGAACAGAAGTATCTTACCCCGTTTGAGCTTTGGTTGTACAGGCGCATGCTAAAAATACCCTGGACAGATAAAGTATCCAACAAGAGTCTTGCAAAGAATGGGAACAGAAAAGGAGCTTGTTTACACCATCCAAAAAAGGAAAATGGAATATCTGGGTCATAATATGCGTGGACCAAGTCCGATCAAGGTGTCTAAAGTCCGAATAGCCATCATGATTGCCATGTCGGAGAGGTCACGCTAAGAAGAAGATCTTACCCCTACAGCAACTGGCCACTTTTTCATAAACTGGTTTGCGTATTGAAAGTAGTAATTTTTATAGAAAGGTAAAGTGATAAGTATCATTTACATTTGTGGTGAGCTTACGTTTTCTTGAGTTTTAACTGACCGCAACATAAAAGTAAATCATCATGATAGCTTAGTAACATACGAATCCTGTACTAGTAGGTATATTACGTATTAAGTTGTTCGACTTCTTTGTTCTTTTAAAAGTTACCTGGTTAGAAGTGAGATTTAAAGTTTGAAATCATGTATTTTTTTATTTAAAATATTACGTTTCTATCACTTTCATGTATATCCAATTTCAAATAATAAGCTATAAAATCTAACCTAAGGTAAATATTAACCCTTAAATTTCATCTCTTCGTTTGTGGTAATACTGTACTTACTAACAAATAGCACTTTTGGTAATGACTGCTTTGAATACAAAGCAGTGCTCCCAGTAGTATTTCATTACCTTATATTACTTGATAATATTCCCCAAGTATTTATTACACCCCCACAAATTACAGATTACAGATAGAAGATTAAAGGAATTTAACTGAATTTTATCATAAAAGTGCATCAGGTTCGGTATGATACTGACCTTTATTTCATTCTTAACACGTTCAGCCTTCAATCTAAATTCCTTACTTTTCTTCTGATCTCTAACATTGCGTAAGTCAATATGGATTATAAAAATTTTTCACCTTAATCATAAACTACTAAACACAATAAAGTAAGAGAATGTTTTTGGGACTATCTCACTTTCTTAGGAAATGTATCAATTAAAGAGAGTTTTTCGTGTTAAAAATATTAATTACACCATATTTTGAGAAAATACTCGTAATATTATGTATATATTTTTTATAAATTTTACAAATACAGTGATACCTTGAGTCACATCTTATTGCAATAATTTAGTATCACGAAAAAACTATTCATAAATAATTGTTTCTTCGTAAATTATCGATATATTTAGAGGTCATAAATTATCTACTGAAAGATTTATGAAATGAATTTCGAAGATTCATTTTAATTCGAAGAATAAATAAAGAGAGAAAATTTTCTATATTTTATAATTATAAAATTATTTTGCTTTGTTACACACTGGATAATGATTAAAAAATTAAAATATTTGTTAATATGATAACGCAGATCCCCTGACATTTTTCTTAAGATTGTTTTTATCTTATTCTCATTAGTCGAAAGAATTCACTTTACATTAATTTTATATGGATCAAATTTGCGCTTTAAGTGTCGTAACAAATTAACTTTCAGTATTTCAAGGAACTGTTGGTTAGAACGTTAACTACGTTGGAATATATTAACATTTACTGTCTTTAACATTTCCACTTAGTTTACTTTAACTGGGCTTTTTAGATATTTTTAGTTTTCTCTTGGAATACTGCAGATAAAATTTAAAAGATAAATTTAAAGCTGTAACTTATAAGTTAACATTAAAGTATCGTTATCTAGTTTTTGATTAACTTTGAGGTCTTTCCCCTTTTAAAACACAATATTTATAGAATTACTACCGACAGAAGGATTCAATGTTATAAGGTATTTATCATGATCATAAGCATAGATGTTTGCTATCGTGTCTAAGTTGTTTTTTGTTTAAGTTTTGAGATAAAAACGTGCTAACTGCTACTACAAGGGATTATGGTATACATTATAGAGTGTATACTACTATCAATTTATTTTTAAACCAGAAGAGAATGGACCGTAGTCCTAACAATCAACAGAAAAGTACGCACTAAAGTCACGTTCGCTTAAATCCGTTACCGATCGATATTTTTTTAAAGAAGAATAGTAGTAATATTTTTCATGCAATTCACTTGGTTTTTAGACGAAATGTTTTTTGTAGTTATTGAAGTTCATTAGCGTTAAGTAACTTAGCGGTTTATTTATTATTGCTTTACTGTTTATGTAGTAATTACTGTTGTTGTTGTTTAGGTCATCAGCCGAAAGGCTGGTTTGAATCTCTAGAGGCTTTACTAAGTAAAACGAGGAGTGAGGTGGTTTACAATTGCCTTCCTCACTGAGTGAAAAAGTATGCTGGGCCCTCCGAAAAGTATCTACTTTTCACCCTGCAAATAACACCTTCACTTCATTCATCACAGGGTCTGGATGTATAATTAAATTCATAACTGGCTGTATAATAAATTCAGAAACAGAACTATTTTTTGTAACCCGGAACTAGCATATCGAGTGTAAATAATTTAACACTCCACCTGCCTGTTATGAGAATAATTACTTTTAATATAGTATTTACTGTTTGCACATCGTAATATAGTATTTTGTTCCTAAGGTTTATTACTTAATTTATATTTAAAAAATCCAGCCCATGGTGTAGTGTTCAGTGTATCAGATCTAAAATTTACTTTGAAATTGAAATAGACTCACTTGATATAAAACAGTGTAAATGAAATAAAAAAATTACTCTTCTTACTTTGATAAGAAGGAAATCTGTGTGCTTTTAAGAATGTAAATTATGTATGTAGATTTCATGTGCTAGGGGTTCCGGGTTCGATTCCTGGTTAAGTCTTGCTTTTTTCGCTTTTTTAAATCACGTGTTCTTATCTTCCACCGTTCAACATTTGCATTAGCAGTAAATTGTAAAATTAAGAAAGTTGATTAAAAAACATTTTCCAGTGAACTTAATAAAAACATTGTATTGTATATTATTCGCAATTGATTTTTTTATTCTTCTAACAATTCGAAAAAAGCCCATATGATTCTACCACAAAAGAAAATGTTTAAAATTACTAAAAATATAAATATTTATATTTTTTCCCCTGTAAAAGAGACAACCAGGTGGCTTTATTTTACCAAGTATAGTAGTAGTACATAAAACGGTGACTGGAGATAGAAACCTAGAAACAAAGACTGTTCCCAGTGGTGCATCCTTGATGTACGTTCGATGAAGAGACTTCATTATTTAAAGTTTAAGTCAAACAATACAGGTTTGAAACTACTGTTTAAGTAAATACTTATTTTTATGGTTTGTCTAGAACCACTTTAGTGTTCCAGAAAACATCTCTTTCTTTGCTCCTTTTTTATTCTTCAATTATTTCCGTTTTCAAAAAGAATAGGATAAATTGATGCAATATATAAACACAACATTAGACTATAGGTGATTTTTAGACTAGAAATAAATTAACTATCTCAGACTTAAAGTAATCCTTATGAAATCTAGAACGAGTAGGAAGTATACTGAAATACTGTATTTGTTTACTTAGGATTGTTTACTGATAGATTGTAATTTTTCATTTATACCTATTAAAATTAATATTAAAAATCTTGTTATATGTACTCGTATGTACGGAAAAGTAATACATGGGCGCGCAAGAACTATCACCAAACGACTTCAACCCTGTCAATCTAATTATTATGTTTAATTATAATTGTTCCGTCTTACGAATTTAATTCAATAATACAGACATTTAAGAGTTCGATTCGTATTCGACATCCTACAACAATGTTTCAGTAACTTCCGCAAAATCCTTTCAACAACCCTGCTATTTTATCGTATGTAGCCCTATACATAATGCAGATTCGCCTTGCTTTTTAACTCCGTTTTTGATGGCTCTATACATTGGTTTATTAATAGCAGATGAAATTCTGATGAGCCGAACAAAACTGAAATTAAAATTACACCTATGTAAATACTGTCGTTAAAATTGCAATACATTACAACGGAAGCCAGAATCTAACTCATGATATCATGTTAAAATTATGGTATAAATTAATTAACCCTCGTTTAAAATAAGTTTTAAAAAAATAGACTCACTTGATATAAAACAGTGTAAATAAAATAAATCTCTAATTTCCGCTCTTCTTACATTGGTACGAAGGAGTTCTGTATGCTTTTAAGTATGTAAATTATTATCTGTATTTTATACCTGTAAAGTCAAAAGACTTTCATCCTACTCTTGCTATTTGTTAATCTAACGACACTGATGTGACAAGATAAACGATTGTGTTATTTGCAGTTTAATGCGTTCAGTGAAATGAGGTAGGTGTAGTCCTACGCATGATGATGGATTGCGTTGAATGATGTAGACAGAAGGCCGCCGTATTATTCTCCGTCTACATCTTTGTGAAAATGTCGGATTAGCGAAAAACGTAAAACTGTTTTTAAAGAGAACCGATTATTAAATTTCAAATTATATTTTTGTTGAAAAACTAAAAGTTTATACTAACAACGTAATTTTATTCCTTAAACAGCATTAAATACTGGGTGTTTAGTCCAACATGAAATACATAAGTATGACAGATTCCTGAATCAAAAGATAGACGGTAATTTACCAAAAAGCTATGATGTAATTTCTCTCAATTCTTTTAAATGACAACGTAGCCCTATTAATTGTAAAACTGTTAATTTAAATGTTTACCATAACATTTATAAATTTTGCTAATGGATTCTTCCAACTGCTTAACAGTTTTATTATTATTATTAGAATGCCGACCCCATTATTAAAATAAGCTACGACTCTGGTAAACCCATCTCAATTGAGAATAACTGCTACAGACTATGCGTACTCATATTGTCCAGTCTCTAATATTTTAACCATGAGTAGACTATTTCAATTAGTCTCATTATTAACTAATTACAATAGTCAATTATGTACCAGACTAAGTCGTGGTAATGAGATAATTTTAAACAAACTAATGAACAACATAACTATGCGATAAATTTCACCAGAAAAAGGATCATGCTAAGGTGTGGGTGTCATATCTCTGTTGGCATGACGGCTAGCTTTACTGACAACTCCTGTCCCCCCTCGTCTTAAAGCAGTGCCGCGTATAGATAATTAAAAGTAATATAAGATTATGTCATACCATAAATAAACAAACCAAACAATAAAATAAACTGAATATCAAAACAGAACTAAATACAAATTAGATATGTTGTGTTGTTTAGGTCATCACCCGGAAGGCCGGTTTGAACCTCTAGAGTCTTTACTAAGTAAAAAGTTGAGTGAGGTGGTTTACCACGCTTCCCTCACTGAAAAGAAAAGTATGCTTATCAGCATGCCAGGCCCACTGAAAGGCATCTACTTTCCACCCTGCAAATTTCACCTTCACTTCATTCACTACAGGGTCTGGCTGTATAATGAAATTCATTACTCTCAGAGGAGATAACTGAGACTACTGTCTTTTCCATCTCTACCTCTTCTCTTCTTAAATGATTCAGTCATATATTTACTGTCATATAATAAAAAGTTGAGTCATATAAAAAGTAAAATTGAGTTCAAATAATTTAACACTCCCCTGAGTGTTATGGGCAATCATTAGATATACAGACACATATTTGATACACATACACATATTTGTGTATGGATATATATATATCGAATTCATAGATACTCCTTTCTCTTCTTCTTTTTCTTCTTCTTCACTCACCGTTAGATATGGACCTCACCTTTTTGCCTCCATAATTCCCTGTACTGCACCCTTCCTGCCTAATTAAATCCGTCACCAGTTTCAAGATTTCTCTCCATCGTGTTTATGGACGACCTCTATCTCTTTTACTCACCCAGGGCTTCCCCTGCTGAATCTCCTTGTTCCATCAATTATCTGTCTATTGCATTGTGTGCCCGGTCCATCGTCATTTTAATGAATCTACTTGCTGTGGTATATGATTTAGATACGTGTTATCGTTTTTAACCGTTCTTCTGCTTATGTTGGCGAGATAACTGAATATGTAACACGCGGAAAATGCAATCAGGCAATACTGTAACTAACCCTTTCGACTTTCAAGCACACAATGTTACGACGTATAGTTTAACAACTATTTTAAACAATAGATAAGTAAATATAATATAAGATATGTCATACAATAAATAAACAAAGCAAACTATATAATAAGCTGAATGTCAAAACATAACTAAATTACTATACATTACTATACATTAGATAAGTATATATTTATTTACTCGTCAGTATAACGTCCTCTAAGATGAATCTGACAGTAGCGATGTTTTAATAGTATACCGTCTCCACTGTTACAATAACTTTGCTATTTTCACCTACTTGATTATGCCACTGGGATTATATATATATATATATATATATATATAGCGAGTTTTTTGCAACGTCAGTTGTGTCGCTTCTCGCATCCCAATCGCCATCTTTCCTTATCGATCCAGTCTCCTTCAAAAAGTCCTTTACTTTCCATTTGAATGCGGACGTTGGAGATCCATTCCTTTTGCGGTCTTCCACGCTTATTTCTGTTCGCAGGAATCCAGTTCCAGACCTTCAACGGTATTCTCTCCTCATTCATTCTGCGCAGATGTCCATACCATTTTAATTATTTCTCTCCGATGACATCCATTATCGTGTTTTTTGCGCCCATCCTCTCCCTTATGGTTTCATTTCTGATTCGGTCCAGCAACGTTAAACCTAAGCTTCTCCTCCAGAACATCATTTCAGTTGAGAGAAGTTTTTGAGATGTAATTTTATCCACACTCCACACTTCCGATCCATACGTCACGACAGGCTCAATCTTTGCCTGGTGTATATTTTGTTTTGTTTTTTTGTTATGTTTTTATTCCATAGGATTGGGTGTAGTGATCTAATCATATTTTTCCCCTTCCTTATCTTTTCCATGAGCCACTGGGATTGCCCTAGTTTAAAAAAACATCTCCATCAATCCTCTGATGTAAAGCAATTAAGACATTCATTCAAAATAATCTAAAAATGATTAAACGAACTCAGCTGTTCCGTTAAGGTGAAGCTGATTAATAAATTTATTTCTGATTGCAACTTAATGTAATCTAGATTATAATAATTTTCCACATATCATAAAGATATCTACTAAAAATATCAAGTTCTTAGAGAGAAAATTATAATACTGTATATTTATTTACTACACTGAATACAGAATTAATATAAATAATATTGTATTACACAATTAGTCAGATAGATTTTATTACGATATGTTATTTTATTACAATAATGTGTTAGCCATGTAACATGCAATTATAATAAATGTATTTTAGTAATTACTAATGGACATGTCAGTATTGGAAATCTACACGAATTGCTTAAAATCTCATTATTGCATAAAATACACTTGTATTTTAGCATCATTATTCATTAGTTATATTTTCAAACTCTAAACAGTACTAACTACGTACATATTTTTAATCATCTATGAAGGTTAGATGATGAAATTGGTAATTATATTTATCTGTGTTTGAAAATCTAAAAATTATTATATATACGCTTTAAACACATTCCTAAAAAAGTAAATTATTTATATCGTGGATTATATTTATGCTACGCATGGTAAATTATGCTTCTGCCTCCGAATTATAATCTGTTTGATGATTTATGGTATTACCATTATTTAAAGTTATTAATTAATGGAAGGGAATAACTGTGTTCTACTTCACGAGCTGTTGTAATTTAATTTGTATTGTATTGTTTCAGGTAAGAGTACTGTAGTAAATGCACGGCAGATTCAACATCTGGCGCTTGTAAGTTGTAATTATTGTATAGTATTTAACCAATTTATATCATTCTGCATCATAGAATACTTGACCTACAACTAAGTAAATAGTTGTGCACAGAGCAGCTGTGCTATTCACGAAAAGTGGAAATAATTGTAATTCTTTAGAGTCTTATCAGTGTTAAAAAAAATTCTGATTTTCTTTTAATTACATTTGTAATTTCATCTATGAAGCTTGCTCGTGATTCGAAATTCTATAATGGCACAATTAATGAGAGAAAAGAGAGACGCAAGATAATAAAGAGTTAAGATCATTCGACAGCCCCGTTGGTGCAATAATAGATTAATAAAGTACTAAACTCCAAAACAAAAGCACCTATTTTTAGTAGATCTGATTCACACATGGTTTTTAAAGTATACGACCGTTATCAAACCGTTAGAATTTTTTAACTCTAAAGTAGCAAACTAATGACCCACAATTAAAACGATTTTGACATAAAATTTCAAATAAGTGATAAAAACTTTTACAGAAGTTTTCTTTCTAGTTTTTTATTTGTAGGCCCCTAAATATTTCCTGTACCCAGAAGATACTCGCATCTACCGATTCATTTAAAATTATTAACTTACAATTCTTCCGCTCTTTATAAACTTGCTGAAATACAAATCTTCAGTTAAGCTAAACCTACCGTTGTTATTTTTAGGTCACCAGCCGAATGGCTGGTTTGAACTTGTAGAGGTTTTACTAAGTAAAACGAGTAGTGAGGGGGTTTACCCCTGCCTTCCTCACTGAATGGAAAAGTACGCTTATCAGCATGCTGGGCTCTCTGAAAAGCACATATTTTCCACTCTGCAAATTACACCTTCACTTCATTCACCACAGAGTCTGGCTGTATAATGAAATTCATTACTTTCAGAGGAGATAACTCTGATTAGTGTATTTTACACCTCTACTCGTACCTCTTCTATTCTTAAATGATTCAGTCATTTAATTGGCTGACCTTGTGATAAGAAACAGAAATATTTATTTTAGCCCTGCAATGAACAGATTGAGTGTAAATAATTTGACACTCCACCTGTCTGTTATGAGCAGATCCTACCGTTACCAACTGTAAAGTATCTCATCTAAGTGCCTGCGCATTATTGCCAATGCCCCTTATACGTCAAAAACGTAACACAATGACCTAAAAATTCCTCAAGTTAACTATGTTTTCCTTGTCTTATACAGAGGTTTCAAATAAAAGCTTCCCGAAAACGAAACCAATTTACTACGCGACCTCAATTCACGGAATTTACCTCAAAACCCGCGTAGGTATGTCCCTAAACGTTGGAGTAGAGATATTATGGTGTAAGCTTCATAAATTTAAGTAGCTTACCCCATCCCGTCGGAGTTCGACTGTTGAGTATTGTCCTATTTAAATTAATTTCACTTTCTCTTGCCTACATGAATTATATTGTCGATATTGTCTAGACGCACGTTTTGCCCAGCGCTCTCCTTACGAAAATCAGGCTATACTAATTTAAGGTTACATATATGATAATGAACAGCCAAAACAAAACAAAATTAAATATAAAACTCACCTCAGAGTATTATATTCATTCAAGATCTTTCGTCTCCCTCGGAGACATCATCAGGAATTTAAAAACACACTAATCACACAAAACATAAAACATTAAAACAATATTATGGTCGCAGACCACGTCAATTGTTCAAAAAATAGATTCCTACATCAATAACCATTCCGCGCGCGGTTATTCGGCCGAATGACGGTATTATCATATAGTAGGAATCTATTTTTTTAACAATTGACGTGGTCTGCGACCATAATTGTTTTAATGTTTTATGTTTTGTGTGATTAGTGTGTTTTTAAATTCCTGATGATGTCTCCGAGGGAGATAAAAGATCTTGAATGAATATAATACTCTGAGGTGAGTTTTATATTTAATTTTGTTTTGTTTTGGCTGTTCATTATCATATATGTAGTGGTGCAAACAAAGGAAAAAAATGTTTAATAAAATAATAATTTAAGGTTATATTGTTCATTTTTGCATTGACAAGAGAAAGTTTTGTGAGTGTTTCACACCAGATTTTTTTCATGTAGACTAATTTTCCAATCTCATCATTAAATCTGCCAGTTGTGAGTTCAGTTATAAATATACAAGTAATAAAAAATTTAGAAGTGATATAAAAAATGAATAATTTTTATTGTTTTGCTTTAAAATAATTACAGGAATTTTCAAAGATATTATTTTATTCTGTTATGATTCTTTTATACTATTCAATTTGCCTAAACCAAGTTCATAATCTGGCTTTTCGTGGTTTTGAAATTGCAGAGAGGAATGGATTGTATGACCTACACTTTGATATAGGAGTGTGTAATATCTCTTCATGGTTCAGATGTAGATAATTCTGACTTCAAAGGTATATTGTCAACCCCTATTCAAATACTCCCCAATTATACAAAGCCTGTTTCTATAATCAAGAAACTGACATAAAAATTATTGTTTCATCCTGCTCAGAGAATCCTCTTGACTGTTTTTTCTTTTTTACTAGCCAGATACTATTTTAATTTTTAAACAGATAATAAAGTATACATTATTTCATACATAATTATTTCAAAATCATGAATTTAATACTGTGGAGCATTGTAATGGAATACAAGTGCGTCATAGTACGCACTATTTGGTAGATGAACTGACATTTAAGTCCCGATAGCATTTTAGAGATACCATTAGGCATTTGTATCAAAAATGCAATGTGTTGAGAAAACTAACCAGATTATTAGTATATTAATACGTATAATCATCTACCAGTAAAATTGCAATACTTTTATACAATGTGTAAAAATGTTCGAAGAAATTCATAAATTTACGAGATCTAGCTAAAAAAATTCTTCTTCTTCTCACAATCAAGGATTAGGCTTTCGCCTGTTCCGACTCACAACAGCGATAAACTATTGAAATATTGCCATCTTTCTCGTGGCCTCCCGCCATCTCTCCTCCCTACCGGTCTGTATTGCAAAACAATGAGGGGGATCCTACCCTCAGGCATTCTCTTTAAGTGCTCCCTCCATCAATTACGATATTCTGCAATCTTCCCATTCAGGTTGTAAACATCCAGTTGCGTTCTGATGTCCTCATTTCTTAGTGCTAAATAAAATTAAACTTGTTAAGTATTTTTCCATAAAACAGGAGATTTTACAGTCAGATGACAAAAAACAATTGTCAACCAAGTAACACTAGTTGGTGAGCTACTTCTTACAGTAACCAGCTGACAGCCACTCATAAAAAAACACTAACGGGTACCTTTATTTAAATTCATACTTAATCTACTCCTCTTTAAAAATCCATAAAATGTAGCGATCAAATTGGATGGTTGTCAACAATGTTCAGTTCCTGACGACAAAAAAAAACTAAAAACGGAACAAATGTTTGTATTAATTAAATGGACTTAATCATTAAATAAACTATTACAGTTCAAGCAGCGTTAGTATTTCTGTAATAAAACATTATACGTCTTATATAGTAACAACCATGGCTTTTACGAATTAATTAGCACAAACCATTCCAAGCAAGTATGTGTATTCAATTTATATTTAGATTCAATGTATTGCATAATTTTGTCATTTTTCAAAAAAAAAACGTTCAGTACAAATTAATTTTTGAACAATCCTTTGTCTTTAAAAGCATTTTTTAATGAACTTATTTGAGATCACATCAAAAACTAACTTTTTTAGCGACCACAATATAAAGATACATACATATTTAAATTAGCTTAATAAACTATGTAAATACAATGAAAAATCGTAGAGATAAAAAATGTATGATTAATTTACTAAAAATGTCATAAAAAGGGAAACTTAAGTGTTATTATCAAAACAATCAAAGTATTTTAAAGTTAATTACAAAACTTAACAGAGGGAAAACATGACTTAATTGTAATAAAAAACAGAGTAGTAACAGAAGATTATAAACATATTAAAGAAATAATAATTAAAAGATGGTTAAAATTAATTCTGCTTAAAGATAACAGATTCCAGATTTAGATAATGGGATTTAACGATAAAAGACAAGTGGAATTAATTTTAGAGAGACGTAGCGGAATAGTAGTCAAGATCCTCTGAGGTCAAAGGTCATGCGAAAAGATGAAATAAGGAAGGGAACTGAAAGTAATACGCAAGTTGGTTAGAAGAAAGGATGACGAAGTTGCTACCATGACCCTAAAGCTAAACCATGTGTCTAGATCATCCCTGCTTAGCTAGTCTGCTAAAAGATCCGCTCATCCAATACAACATCCTGTACCCACGTAACGTCTAAATATGCACATCCACTATGCAAAAACAACCACGCTTCCATAATTTTACGGACCCATTAGTACCCGTTTCTCTAAAATATTTTAAAAAAATTAGTAATATGTATTTTATTACAATTTATAATGGACATTACTTTTATTAATTTTATTTGTAACAAATACCTCAATTCCTAAATTCATAAAATTAGCCTATTTTGGAAAGTGGTATTTTAACTCACTAAATAATATAATGAAATACTGAAACAATGTCGGCATTTTATTGCTGTAACGTCGAATCTTTACAATTCAACAAATTAAACCGGCCTCACAGAATTTTTGAATGTTATTGACTACAAACAAATATAAAATTTATTGTAAACGTGTAAATTCGTTTGTAAACGTTTGAAAAAAATAGGTTAAAGGTTTTTGATAAATATTGATAGAACAAATATTGTATAAACTGTTATTGATACATTTCTCTAAAAATTGTAAAATTTTAAAAAGGTTTCATTAACTGAATTTAAAAGAAAGCCTTGTGCGTTCTGAAGATGATGTAAATTAATTCATAGAACTATAAAAATACATAGCAAAAATTTCCATTTATAGTGAGTAAATCTTAAAAAGTTTCTTAGTATAAAGACTTAAGATTGTTTACCAATACACGTCTGGAGGTACGATAATTTATGTTAACAAAGAGGATAGTAAATTTCATTTTTATTTAAATGAAGAACAAGAATTGAAAACAGATTTTATAGTATACCATGTTTCATACATCCAAAAACACAAAAATTTCAGGTAGTCCTACTATTTCTCAAGGCCAAAACAAAAGCAAAGAAACTTTTGTTTTTATAAAAAATTAAAACAGTTGAAAGACTGAGGAATAACATGACCATCTTTTACACGTTTACTTACATGCACAATAATTTACACAGGATTTTCCATAAGCCCAACCTTCTGTAACAATAATGATGGTTCTGCTTTTTTATTTTATAAAATTAACCTGATCAAAACTCTATTTACAACAAGATTGTTTTCATCTTTATTATTTTAGTAACAACTACATTTCTGTTATTTATACAACCAATAGTATTTATGATGTACATGTTTAATGTCCTATTTACATCTATTTTGTCTTATTTCAAACAAAATATAAAATGATTTAATAGTTAAAAATTGCTGTTTTACAACGTAAAGGTTAAAACACTTTTTCAACTCAGCAAAATGGTTTTTTGTGAATTTCTATTGGAACTGCTTGTTCCTGTTTTATTATGCCTTATTTAAATGAGCCATGAAAATTGAAGTAACTTATTGTACAAAAATAAATAACACCAATGAGAAATAATTATGATGCTGGAATATATTAATTTGCGGTATTTTTCTTTTAAACGAGAGGAAACCAGTTTCAGGAATCCTCAGTGTAAGGATACTACACTGCAGTGCGAAAATATCCATCTCCGTTTTCAAATTAGTAGATAAATGGAAAAACTTTTAAACATTGCTACTGTTCTATAATTTAGTAGTAGTTCAATATTTTAATGACCAAACAGTTGACGCAAGTTAGTTAACTAAATATTCAGATGTTACTCAATGTTACTCATTGATATAAGTGTGACGCTGAAAGAACTACAATGTAGATGACAATTTGTTCTATCTACATTTGGGTTTTTCTTTTTTTTTTTTTGTTTAACGTCCGACTGTTCTGCAATTACTGCTAATGCAGACGGTTACATTTGGGTGGATAATAAGTAAGTTGCTTTTGGACAGTCATAATTTTAAACAAGTTATACAATACAAATGGTATGTATTACAGAATACAAAAGCCTTTGCTCTCTCACTCTTTCCCTTTCTCATTCTCTCCTCTCTCATACCCTCTCTCACTCTCTCTCTCTCTTCCTCTCACCCCTCTAGACCAAACCTTTCCTCCTCTCATACTGTCTCACCCCCTCTCTCTCTCTCTGACAATCTCTATCACTCACTCTATTTTATCTTCCATGAGCTCTCAAACGCGCTCGCAAGCTCACTGTATTAACCGTTTTGACTCGAGTAGTGCTTTTCTATGACTAAAGTTTAACATATTCAACTTCAGAATTCCTGACTATTTGTTAGCACGACCAATCACATAATGCACACACGTACACTCACAACTGTTAGCAATTATAATGTACTTTTGTAGAACTCGTGGTGCAGTTCGTGAATACAAGTTTAGTTATTTAAATACCTAGTTATCGCTGTTCCTTCGTCTGGTTAATTGAATGCATTTTGTACGGCAAGTAACCTAGACTAAACAGTAAAAGTGTAGTGCAAAAGCACCGCAGCAAAACTTTGTATAGTTGAAATACTTGTTATCTCGTTCCCACTTCGTACCGTGCTTGATAACATAAAAGGAGAAATTCCAGTAATTACAAGTGAAGTTATATTGTAGCTACTTATATTACTTCTTAGTGTTTTTCTTGTGTTAGGTTTTACTATAACTTTCTGAGAATAACGTCTTTGATCATCATTATGACATGAGACAAAATATTATAGCAGAGAGACACTTCTAATAAAATTATTGTAAATAACAATAATGAACATAATAAAACTTAAGAGATAAATAGACAACCTTAATTTTTTATATTTATTAACTTAATTTTTTTAATTTAATTTTCTTCTTAAACCAACGGGTTGTTCTAATTGTAAAGTCGTCGCCGCTAGTCACCTGATTAATAGCTGACTTTCGCAGACGAAGATTCCGTGGTTCAAATCCTACTAAAGGTAGTTACTTTTATACAGATTGCAATTCTAGGCAGCGGTAACCGGTGTAGGCCTACTTTGATGGTTGGGGTTCAATTAACCATAATCATTCAGGAACGATTGACCGGAGCCTGTCAAGACTACACTTTATTTACACGTCATAGACATCATTCTCATCTCATTGGGTCAAGGAGTTGTTTATTGTTCTTAAATTGAACAGATTGCAACGTACACTCATTAGAGGAATTTTTAAAAAAATCATTGTGTGTGCGCTTATGACCACACGATAGAAGTGAAAACTTATTTGATTTTCTATTTTAAAAAATATATATATAGTCTATAGTATATGTAATAGGTACCTAATAATAATAATAATAATAATAATAACAATAACAATAATTACATTGGTGTTATTTAAAGAATTTTATTTGGGTGAATCAAGAAAAAATTGAAATTATTAATTTATTTTAAAATAATAAAAGGTAATTCTTAAAACGGTGAACTACTTGTTAGTAAACGTGGTTGAGAACTGGAGATTGACAATATATTGTTACATGTTATATGGTTACAGTAATATTGTTCTAGCATTTTAATTTTTCTCTTAATTTTATTTGATTGCACTTCGTCAAAACTCATCGGGATGAATCTGTAATATTATCAGTATGGGTCTGGAAAATTTTTATTATTGTCAGTGCACCAACACTATCTACAAACACTAACCATACCATGAAAAGCGGTCGATGTATCTGGCAGATATTATTGCTGCCATTTTGGAAAAGATATAAAAAAGAATTTATTTTTAGAAGAGCCATCATTTTTAAAATTATAACAATATTTTACAATCGGTAAAAAAGATATTCAAATTATTTGAAACAAGTAAATATTTTTATTATATGAAAAAGTAAACAATTGATAAGTTATCATTGCGTTAATTTCATTGGAAATTCAGAGAAATAACAAACTGAAACCTTCATGCGTAAATAATTATTAACCATACCATGAAAATATAATAAATAAGGAAGCAACTTTTTCCTGAGTCTGTATTTACGTTATGAATAAAATTGGCAAATTTATGACGTAGGTCTATAACTTCATGATATTCAAAGCTACTCATCCGTAAATAGCTTATAACACAAAGGACCGCTGATATTTATAATGCTTTTGCTCACAGATTAATAAAATTCTAAATCAAATAATAAAAATGCTTTCTGTTGGTTTTTTGTTTGGTTATTTATTAAAACTTCTTTTTGATGTTTCGTATTAAACAGCCATCCACTTTTTATTCGTAAAAAAAGTTCAGAGTTAGTCGAATTCAATTTTATTGTAATGTTCTTTCTACGCTTTTATGATCATTTGCAAAACTATCGTTTTCTAAGGCCGCTCTCACACCGGTGAAACTCAACTGCGACTCGACCTCGACTCAACGTCCGATACGAATCCTACCCTTACATTTTATATGTTCGCCCTCCCACCAGTACGACCTCGATGCAACCTCAATCAAACCGATCGCATACGACTCAGCTTGTCCAACATCTGCTCGACCAGCTGCGTATAGATGATGGCAGACGAAGCATATTATATTCTTATACTATTTAAATGATAGTAGTAAGTGTAAATTAGTAAGTCTTTTTGTTTCAAAAAAATTTAATTACGAACAGTGAGTACATATTTTTGAACTATTCTCTATATTACTCATTCTTGTACTTACCTTAAAATTATTAGTAATCGCTCCTCAGGAGACAAACTACTCCTGTAATTTGTGTCTTTTTTATAATTCTAAGACCAAGAAGCTCAAGTAATAGTTAGAAACTCTCTTTTGACATCCGATAAAAAGACTTAAATTTTTATTCATCACAGGACAGTTTCTGGGCACACACATACGCTCCTCCAATTCGATTATTACTTATATACGGTGATATCCAACAGCTGCGTGTTTTTCTGTTTTCTTCTTAGATAGCAGTAAGCCACGACTACGTCTTCTTCATCACTTGACATTTTGCAAACTGCAGGTGGATTTGAAGAAAAGGTGGAACAGTTGCGGCTAGGTTGTCTCTTCGATGTGCGAACATGCACGATGCGACTCGTTTTTCGGTCGAGTCGAGGTCGAGTCATTTTAATCGCGCCGAGGTCGAGTTTCACTGGTGTAAGCGCGGCCTAATGAGTTCATGAAAGTAACAAAATGTAGAGTTCATATCCATCCGAAATTTTTTAATTTGAATCGTAAAAATTATTGACAAATATGTTAAAAATAGCTTACTTGTAAATAAATTTAAGAAACTTGATTGAAATATTTGTAATATTATTTCCTGGTAATTATAAAAACCATCAATAAACAGCACTTATAGCATCTTGGTTTTTATCTGGTTTATATTCAAAAATGATTATTTTTAGGTAGTTCTTTAGCTAATATGGTATCCCAGGTAAAATACTTCCTATAACATACTACACTATAATTCTATAATTCGACAATAAATTAACATATTTAGCATGGAATATTAACGGAGACTCGACTTACACACAAATTATCTCAGCATCTAATTCTTAGATAATTCGAAATGACTCTCTTCGACTGAAACAAAGACATCTTACTTCACATCATACTTTAAACTGACAAGACAACATAGGGAATTAATCTAACGAAAATCCTCCATTGGGGTGGGGGTTTCTTTCATCAGGAAAAGTAAAATATAAACCCGTTTACATATTATTTTACATAAAAATCTATTGTTCATTTACTGTAATTAATTATATATATATATATATATATATATATATATATTGAATACCTATTTTATTTAAACTAATCTTTATTTTTAATCTGCCTAGCACACTTGATAGCATTTGATCTCTTGATAAAAACGTATGAAAAGTTCGATTGTGTTAGAAATTTGTTACTATAAATTAGTATGATAGCGTACATAAAGTTTTAAAAATCATAAAATCTTCAAAAACTAAAATCAATCAAATGCCAAACTGACTTCGGTTTTATCTTACAAGTTATTCTGTTGTAAGAATAACAACGTATCGTGACAGAATTTAACATTAACGGAATTTCTGTAACTATTTCGGTAATATTAATATTTTACGCCACTAATTCTTACTTCCTTGTGACAGTGTTGGTGTGGGTAACCCGTATCCCAATGGTTTTTTATTTACCGGTAATAAAAATTTATGTCCACGGATGCATACGTGTTCCTCCGTAGACTCTATAAAAACAGCATTACAACGTATTTAAGTTGGAAAGATGAAATAGGTGAGATTATGAGGTATATAATACGTTTGAAAGTAAACCCGGTTACTCGTATATAAAACGCTGTTATACGGTGTATGCAGTGACGACGACACAGGACGCCCGAGCAAATGATGTAGACCCTGCTGTGTGTGTGGAGGCCCTGAACTGTTTATCCCACAGGCATCTCATTCCTCCCATTATTGGAGCTCTTCTCACTCTCTTTGTCAACGTAATGTGCTGCCTTCCTTCATCCCCTCGCCTATTCACGAAACCATCTCACCTCACGAACAGCCCTACACTGCTGCTAGCCCTACACCCTATAGTGCTTTTTATCAACTCGACACCACAAACGTGTCGTTACTCTTCTAGATATATTTACTCAGAAATGTAATATATTATTATATGACCTACCATCCCCGAGATCATTTTATTAAAATATGTACATAATTCTCAAGAAAATATTCTAAATTTATGCAATTATTTATTTCTTAATACAAAACTCACCAATTTTATAACATAATTTTTATTTTCCTTTTTGTTTCTCAGTAATGTAACAGGAATAATACGTAGATCCAATACGTTATCTTACTTATTCATAATCGTGTAGTAATTTTATTTAAATAAAGCCTTTTCCTTTCTATTTATACAAATTGCAGGTTTATAGAACTATATTTATTATTTATTCTCTGCAAAACTTTAGTTAATGTACAATTTTTTTCTACCTACACTTATACAGCCATTAATTTCTTGCAATATGACGGACATGTAAGTATATTATAGTACTGAGTAGAAATTAGGTTTTAATTATGTCAATTACAGTGACAACACACCGGGTTGGTCTTGTGGTAAAATCGCCGCCGCGAGTTGAGTCAGCTGGTAACAGCTGATTTTTGAAGACTAAGGTTTCGTGGTTGAAATTCTAGTAAAGGTAGTACTTTTATACAGATTTAAATATTAAACAATGGTTACCGATATACTTTGATGGTTGCGGTTCAATTAACCATACTGTATCAAGAATGGTCAGTCTGAGTCTGTGTAAGACTACATCTCATTAATACGTCATACATATCATCATCTCATTTCTTATAGTTCTTTAAATGAACAGATTTCAACGTACACACATTAGGGATTAAATTATTTGATTCTAGTCTAAATTTTAAATCTAGTAAACCAAAAGCAAAAGAATCGTATTTCCGCAAGAAAGTGGAAATTGCGCTACATTATTTACAAATAGGTAGTAAAAATATCATAAATAAATAATAGAAATAAAGAGCATGAGTTTAAATATGATATGAAATTATTAATTCACCGGTTATTTATTTATAATATAAGTGAGGACACATACAACATTTTTGTCCATTCCGTACAATTAAATTTAAAATTAAGCAGAAAAATTTAACGAAAATACCCAGCCATTCTTTGAAACATGAAATTTCGTTACCTGTTACTCTTTAAAAACTGTATAATTTATACAATGTTGAGAGATTCTCATCACTGCTGTGAAGTTTGCAGAGAAGGTTTCAAACAGCAATCTCGCTTCTGGTTTATTCTGACAACACGTTTTAGAATCTACACAACTATTACTGAGGGCTATCAAACCATGATGAATTTGATGAATGGATGGTATCTTCTCCATTTAAATCAAATTCGAAACCGATTTGGCCAGTCAACTAACATTTTCTAAATTAAGTACAGGTTTCAATTAACTTTAACTAATTAAATTAGCACCAATTACGTTTGAAAGCACATGGATACTCAGGTATTTTTTTATAATTAATCTTATTTCAAATAAACATGATCTATACTAGTAGGCATATCGACTTGGGCTTCAAGGCTGAAGACTTTCTTGTCCATACTGCTGATGTTACAATAGAACAGTACACGGTACAGCATTGTGAAAGCTATTTTGTAGTGCATAGTTGTATTTTGTGCAATACTTATTTTTATTATTTTAAATTCAATAAAAATAAGTCATCAAAGCGATAAGATCCCATTATTACCGTATACGTTTGTTTATAGAAGCTATAGCTATGTTTATAGAAGAATACTCATGAAAAAATAACAAATTTCAGATGAACACAATAAATACACGTCTATGCAATACGCAGCAACCACGCTGGGCGAGGGGAGAAGAAAACACGAAAATATTGTAGGTACTTGACGTAGACCAATTATTCATAAGGAACTTGTTACTTTACATAAGATCAAATAAATCTTCAGTAGGTCTAATACAAAAAAATTACACAGAATTGTTATACCAGAACTGTAACTAATTGTATCGGTTATCTAACCCCTAGATTAAAAATAAAACCATTAGATTATTATTTAATAGATTATTATTATTATTACGTGTTTCATCAGCATGTAGTAAATACAGTAAATACCATTGCAGCGTATTGTTTAGCCTCATTGGCATACCTTAATATACCAGAGGCTACCCAAGGTAAATTGATGTAACTCCAGAAATGTACAAAAGAACAGTAACCATACTGTTTTTGGCTGATAAATTTAGGGGGACAGCAGTCCAAAGATTTAATTGGCTGCTCCATATATCCAAGCTAAGCTAACTTAAATGTGTTTTCGTATCACTGAAGGCTATCCCTTGATTCAGTCATATTTCTTATTTTTTCATATTATTGTTACCGAAACCCTAATTTGATAATCTGCTACTACATGATTTTATAATTTATTTAAACTTGTGTATGTTTCGTTGTTTTTTACTATAATTATTAATAACTGTGCATTAAGTTAAAATATAAATATGGAAAATAATAATAAATGCATCAAAATTAGTTTACTTATTTTTCACTCTTTGGAAAAAAGAATGCCCTTCTTTGTTTCTAGACAACGTGCCATGGAGTACACTTAGATAAAGCTTACCTGGGTACCTGTTAGAAATACAAAACGAATGATTCTGAACTCTAAATTTAAAGAACTTGCCCGATTAATGGTAAATGATCAAAACTACCTCTACGTAAAAAATTGCTACTACACAAATCTTTATTTAAACCTATTTTTGGCTTATACAACTCAAATTTTCGGCTCTGCTAAACCTAGCAACATTCAAAAGTTATAAGAATTCTTATCTAAATTTTTCCAACATATTATCGGTGCACCTTATTACGTAATCAACAAAACTCTTCACGATGATCTCAAACTTCTCTTCATTAAATACGAAATACTAACACGTAACAGACGATTCTACAATAAACTAACCGACATTCAGCTCCCGAGAGATTGCCGTTGAATTTTGAATCACTCTAAATATTAATAAAAATTATATTTTGATGATAAGTACACAACTTTAAATGATAGTTCAAAACTCATTCCCGCGTACAGACTAAACCTTTAAGGAAATTGGGAAGTTAGTCATACAAGATGTAGGCTTACTCTTATTATGTTATAAATAATTCTTTTTAATTAATATTCTCTATTCGGAACTTTAATGCACAATACAACCACCGAGTAGGTTGATGACTTATGAAAAAAGTAACATAAAATATATAAAAAACAAATGTTCAAAAACAAGTTTTTAAGTATAATAGTACTTCCACGCCCCGCTGACAGTATACAAACTTTTTTTTAACCCAACATTTCCCTTGTAGTATTATATAAACAGTTCCGAGGGAGGTGGAGGGTTCTTTGTTGACGCCGGATCAAGTGACCAGGCGGCGGGTTTTTGGTTAGTAGGCGGTTGCGACCTCCTTGGGGCTGGACGAGGACGCCTCAATTAAGTCCACTACTACTTCCCCCATCGCGAGGGAGTGCACATGAGTTTTTCTCGCCGCCTCGGATAAAAAAAGTATAATAGTAAATTATTCAGTGAAATAAAATTTTACGTTTGTAAAATATAATCTAATATATGGACTTAATTTTTAAAAAAAATTAAAATAAAATGAACAATATCGCTTGGGAGAAAGTTTTTGTAAAAGCTTATACGATTAACAATGTTAATAAATTGGAAAAAACGAAAAATTATTTGTCGTTGTTGATAAAGTTGTTTTGTCAATTTAGTTTAGCAAATCTTTGCTCCATTGTCATCGAAGTCATACGAAAATGTTTTTTCGGTCATAGGCGCTGAAAAAGTGGATCGGTGTGACTTGTAGTCTTATGCGGAAATTTTAAAAACGTAATTTTGCGATTTCGTGTGAGAAAGGAATTTTAAAATAATTGTGCATAATTGAATTTGATAAGTAGGCCTACAGCGGTGCACTTGTGGTTAAGCATAATAATTTCGATTGAAATTTGGAAGTCGGTGAATGTTACTGTTTTTGTGCAGCCGAATATTTCCCATCTGTACCTCCATATTGGCAAAGTTAAACTTTTGTAAAAGTGTACAAGTTTCTGTTTATTATACGGAGTCGGGAATTTTTTTTTTCTTTGAAGAAATCTAGATAAAATTTTAAGCGATAATTTAGAATAGCGCGTTTTGTTGTAATGTATGGGCCCCACGACAAGCGTTGATCAAAGATTAAACCCAGATAATCGACTCTATTCTCTTGATGAATCCCTGTATCGTTTAGAAATAGGTACATAAGGACAGGTACCTCTAGGAAAAGTGAAATAAAAAAATTAAAATAGCTTTAAACTTAAATATCGCGTTGACATGTCGATTTGATTATATGAAGGGATTTCAAATTATTCAAACCGAATTCAGTAACTGACGGGACTAAACAAGTTTTTTCTTGTGACGCTCACAAATGACATCGTCATTTTAAATACTTCTCTAACTGACGTTTGAGATGTTTATTTAGTAAGAAGCTACTTTATTATTTTGTCTATAAATTGAGTTTAAATTTGAATAATAATTTTATAAGGCTTACAGAACATGAGATAAGATAAAAAGAAAAACTAACATGAATGTTTATAGTATGTTTTAACATGACTGGGTAATTCATTTAATATTTCTTCAAAGAAAGCTCATATGTCTAGTGATTCATATTTATTTTAGATTTAATATATGTTCCAATCTTTTATTTCAAAAGCTAGATAATATTTTCTTGATATTACTAAGAGAAACGAAAGAGATGAATCCCCGAGTGAAATTTTTATTATACATCAAAGAATTATGGGATAGTGCGACTCTCCCAGTTTCTTTAAAAGGAACAAGTACTACCTACTTGTGAATATCACACACATAATATTCCACGACACTATAGTATGATTAAAGACACGCAGAAAATAAGGGTAAAGTAAATAAATTATCAATCTTAAGTAAATAATGATTCTATCTACCAAATGTTTAAAAATGGTGGTTATAATTTTTTTTTAATCACTTTCGTTCACAGAATAGAGAAATGGTCGGTTTATTAAAATTCTGGCTTTTTTATCCAACTGAAATAAAATTTGCTTCTTCCTTTTTGAAGCTTTTGAAAGCTTTTTGAAAGAAATTAATTGATTTTATTAATTCTGATAATTATTAAATGAAACTTTTCACGATCACATGAAAATTAACAACCACAGTATTAAAGACACTGGTGCCTTTTACGCTACCAGGCTAGCTAAAACTATTCAGTCTAACAACAGAAATAAAAAATTACTTGACTGATTAAAAAAAAGTTAACGTTTTACTTGTAAATAGCAGTACAGTATCGATAGTTTCAACTTGGTAAGATTTTCACGAACAAGATTATATTTTTCTAGAATAACTGTGGTTTTTGTTAAGGGGTTAGTCAAGTCAAAAATCCAAAACTTGAGGTTTTTAACGTAATAATGTAGACATCGAATATAAAAGACAAAACTTTTGTAAAACTACATGAAACAAACAACAGCTTTAAACAAGGATTAATTTAAAAACTAAATTTAAAATTTAAAAACTAAATTTAAAATTTAAAAACTAAATTTAAATTTAATTTAAATTGAATTATGATAACATTATAAATTCCTTGTGATAATATGTGTATCATTAACATGATTTTTATAAGAAATTGACCGAAACATTATTCTTAATGTTTAAGTTTGTTTTTACGTTAAGTATGTTTGTAAAGGAATCTATTAAAAAAATTTAGAAAAATCTAAAAACTTGCGGTTCACCACTACGCCAACGGCCGGCCCGTTGGCGTAGTGGTTAGTGCAACTGGCTTCTACGCCGGGGTCCCGGGTTCGATTCCCGGTCAGGTCTGGGATATTTTCATCATCATTTTCATTATCACCATTATCCACCGTCTGCATTAGCAGAAATTGCACGACAGTCAGACTTAAAACAAAAAAACCCTTTTATCACTGTACACAATACAACTGAAACATCAAAACAACTGACTACCGTGTTAGAAGATACCATGATGTGATTTTTTCAAACCACATCATGGTGTTAAACTTACTTCTAATAAAAAAGCAAAAAATTCTGAATAACTGAAAAAAATTGTGCAAATATCTTTAATAGCAAAAAAGTTATTTTTTCTATTAAACTTTTGAAGGGATATTCGTCCACAAAGACAAAATATTTGTAAGAATTATCCGGCATCATAGGTCAACCCTACTATAACCTTTTGCTTCTATCGTCGTTACTCAAATACTCTGACCTGAGATATTTTTCTTTTTTTCTCGTCAAATCCGCTATTCAAACCCATCAATTTACACAGTATTTTAGCAAAAATATGATAAATAAAACAACGATTTTTCACGGCGTGTAAAATATGACTCAGACGATATTCCTGTACAAAAATGACTTTTCACCAACTTTTAGTAATTACACTTTAAAATAATTACATTCGTAGAATAAGAGAACTCTGAAGTATTAGAATCTGCAAAAAATTAAAAATTTCAAAAAATCTATTTTTAGATTTGAAAATTACCGAAAAATTCACAGGCAATGGTTGATCGAAATTCTAAGTTCGATCTTAACATCTTGTTAAAAATTTACCTTGTTCGTCTTCGATGTTACGCAAACATTATTCATGCAATTAAAGATAATATTGCGCAGTAATTTTATTTGAACATATTTTGAATTTGTTTGATATTACTGCCAACAGAATTACATGTACGGTATCAGAAAATGTTTTTGTTAGCAGTATGCACAGTTTCAATGGATAGCTTATAAATATTTCAAACCACATCTGCTCTAGTATCATGTTGACAGTTTCGTAATACGTTACCAATACAGGTTTCCTATTTATTCGAAACAATTCAGTAACAACTACTGTACTTCGACATTCACAAATGTAACAAACAAAACCTGAAAAACAAAGTATTTATTAGTATAGTCAGTCAGTATAAAGACAGCATCAGCTTATAAATAATTTTATTCATACTCCTGCATCTCACCTCACGTTCAGTTCAATGTATATTTAAAACTGTACTTTAAACAGAACAGTTTCATAATATCATTCATGCAAGCTGTTTGTTTAAAACTTAATTTATGAATTCATATTTTATTTTTATGCTAATTTAATAAATTAATTTTATACAAAATAATTATAAATGTTCTTAGTATGAGAAGTGCATCTATCTATAGAAATAATAACTTCCATATCTCATTTCAAAATTTATATCCACCTACTAAATTATTAAACGTATCTTCATATTTCTGCAAATAATGATAAAGTTATTTTCATACATATATTTGTGTTTATTTTGTTTTATTTGTTCTAATAAATATCTTTCATCTGTTATCTGAAAAAATAACTTTAATTGGTATATTATTTTTGTGCGTCATAATTTTTAGTCCTTTTCAAAATTTAAGATCATTATATTATTGTAACACACCGTATATTAACTGTGAACAGTGTTTATTTCTTTTTTTTAAATATCTTTTTAAGTTCTGTTTTTAAGTATCTTCATTGGGTATCTCCATTTCATGATAATTATCTGTGTAAAAAATATATTTATTGGTTTATTGAGAACAGATTAATAGCTACATCTGTAAATTAAAAAAAAGTTAAATCATTAGACGTGAAGTAGAAACTGTTCAGATATTTAACAAAAAAAGTTTTCCGAGTAGTATTCTAATAATCTAGTTTGCCAAGAAAAATATGCAAACGAGCTTTTACATAAAATAGATTTGCAATTTAGTTAGATAATATGATATCCTGTTAATATATTCTAATGGAATAACGAATATTACATTTAGGTTCCCAAGTTTTTTCTTTTATCTTGCCTACCCATTTTAAAACAGAAATTGCCACTTGTGCTGTCTACAAAAGGCCATCCATCTAGTTACATGATCAATCTCTATCCATCCCTTCTTTTTTTTCTTTTTCAAGTCGTTCAACACTTCAGCTTTCAGTCTTCTGTTTTATCCATTCAAACTAAGTTACGCCTTTACTCCAACTTTTTCACCTGTCCCACTCATTTCACTTTTTTCAAAACTTCTTAACCTTCATTCCATTTTTACCCTTTTTACCATATTTTTAATCATTTAAATTAAATCAAAAGAAGGGATTAAAGAATATTAAAATAAATACTGAAATTATGATCTTTTCATAGAGTAAAAAGAATAAATATGTTTATCTGCACTTTTTTCTGAACAAATGAATACATCTATAAAAAGTATCGAAAACCATAACGTTTGCTACCAGTATTGGTAGTTTTTAATTAAAGTTTATAATTCAGAAGCGAATTCAAATTTTTTGATAGAATTTTGTTCACACATCTAAAAATATATATTTAAAAAAAATTGTTTTTGCTTTCTAGTGTTAAAATTGTAGTATTGTAATGTAATTGAAAGTAACTATTTTATTAAATTCGAAAACATTTTGTCATAAAACACAAGCAACTCATTTTATAAAAATTCATTAAGTAAACAAAGTTACAGCGGCAAACAATGTAATGTTCTAAAAATTTGAATTTGTACTAATAAATTAACTACATTAAGGCCGATTTAAGCAAAATATGGTTCAGCCAAACCGTCTGTTATATCAAAAATACAAAGATTTTAAACCAAAGTATTTAGGACAATTATTATTGAGGCCTCTTTCTACGTATCAAATAGAACTTCGCATATATATTTACACTCATAAATCTACTTCTCACTCTGATTCGTCGTTTTAAGAATAAACTTCAATTCAATGAAAAAAAAACACGTAGGTCTATAGATTATCTGGATGCGTTGAATTTTCCAAACAGCCAACAGATACGGTTTGACTTAACGCTGACAGACTTTATGATTTGAGTGTCAACCCTTAGTTAAATAGATAATTAATAAATCCACAGAAAATTATATTAATTTCATAAATTCCATCTGGTATGAAAAATTTCGTTGAAATCCTAATGGTGAGTTTTCCCGAAGTCCTTAACAAAAGCCATTATTTTATGGTTTTCATCATATTCACTACTTTTAAGTTGATTGTAATCGATTTTTAGATCTTAGTTCTAAAAGTTGAAAGAATAGTTATAACCTCTGAACATAAAAATATTCAGTTTTTTCAGTGTATTAGATATTAACTGAACCATAGTTAATAATTCCCTTCGATCTCATAGATTTACTTAAAATAACTTATACCTAGTATTTTAAAATTTGCTAACTATTAACCATACCATGGTTATTAATTCATTTCTACCCCATGGATTTATTTTTAATACAAGGCTTACCAGTAATAATCAAGCAAGGGAATGTCAACGTCGTCCTCTTTGATCAGGTACTGTGCTGCCGGCTATCAAAGCTTCCGACTTAGCGACAGAGGGAAGCACCAGTAGTTCCGAAACGGACGGTAGGCCTGTGGCGCCGTACCGACAGACACGAATTCCAGCAATGAACTCCAGAAGACGGACTCCAGCGAAGATTCATCGACGACCCCGCAGGAGAGAAGTTGATGCTTCCGCTCGCCGGCCCGACACCCTCAGGCGTCGACCGGGGTCGCCATCGCCCGCTGCCGTGAGCGACGCCCACAGCGGTCCCTCGACCGAGCCTTGCGCCCACAGGATCGGACGAAGCAGCCATCGACGCACAACTGTGAGAGAAGAAGATGACGACTCCACTGGACGACGACGCGCCGCGGCGCCTAGCTTCTCGACCGCCACGACCACTACGAACGACGCTTCGCCAGGACGACCACCGCTTAAACGGCCCTTTTCAGGGTCACCAAAAATTAAAGGTTTTATCTCGCCACATAATGTCACCATCCGGTGAGAGGAAAATAGTTATTTAGATTTAAATTATAAATTTGACAGTGTTGGAATATAAATTAAATTTCAAGGTACAATTTATAATACAGTTTAATAAATTAGATCAAAGAGGTACAAAATGTATCTCAGGTACCTTTATGGATTTATGATGTGAGTTTGTACTGTAAAAATTCTGGGAGGTTAGTACGAGTTGAGAATTCCGGTGTTTTCTTATGAAATATGTTTTATGGGTTCTAAATCTGTGTACGAAGGTGAAAATACACGATACAACAGTGGTATATATTTACAATCAGTCTGAACCATCAACTATAAACTACTGTTAGAGTGTGTGGTGCATCATTGTGAGCTTCAATGACTAACATTACTAACACACCTCCCCCTCTTCGGCCAGCGTTGTCGCGTATAGTAAAGATAAGTAAAAGTAATGTTAGGTTATGACTTACGATAAATGGCTATAGTAAACTATCTACTAACCGAAAATCCTGTAATTCATTGGTAAAATATTTTATGTATTGATACAAACTGGCTTCCATGTGCTAGTATACTTGTGTGAGTGAGGTAATCGGTTAAGTAGCACATGGAAAATGCGATCCGGTAATACTGCGGCGAACTCCATAAGCATTCAAGCTCACAATGATATGACACTTAGTCATGTTACATGTAAGGTAATATTTATGATCGTAGATAGCCTTCGATTTCCACATTTAAATTATCACGATACTGTTGCACAATGAATGATTACACTAGGACTCTTGTACGTTAAAAGTAAACATTTACTTTTGAGAGAGTATTTTAAAACTTTAACTTTTGTTATACAGATTATAATAATTTTTGTTTTCTATATTTAATCACTTTGTGTTTAATTTATTTATTGCATAATAATGCAACTGAAGTATAAAAAAAAGTATAGAACTACATTTACAACGAGTAGTTGTCATAATTTTGTTGCCTTTCAAGTGAATTTCAAATAACAAGCTAAAAATCTAAAATTTTAAATTAGATTTGTCAGTAGCACGCACTTGATGGTCAATATTTTTATGGCAACATATTTATCTTTCGTAAATTCATATTTTCATGAATTCACGTTACTAATAACAATAAAACACGAAAAAATAAACAGAAACACTTTAATTTTACATTTGATGTAAAAACTTAAACGATTCCCAGAAAATTGTAACAATCCGGGAAAGTACCTGTCGTTTCCACTATCATACAACTATAACCGTAATATTTTTATATTATATCAAGTATAATACAAAACCCTGCAGGAGTGACAGTAGTAGCATCGCGCATCATGAACACGTATTTCATAAAATGACGTTTCCTAAAAATAGTCAAATGGGAATGTCAGTTTCAGAATACCAGTATAACTGAGAAAATTTGTAGGTAATACCTTTTAATGAGACAATTCGTGTTTAATTTGTGACTTTAATTTAAAAAATACTTCCCCTAAAATTAATTTCCTGTAAAAGAAAAATTTACGTCTGATACTCAATCAGTTATCTTTAAATGAGTTGTATTAGTGTTTGTTATTTTTGTATACTGACTTTATATCAACTCACAACAGAAAATGCTGAAAGTGGTTACCATTTTGTTCCAGACACTTATCCATACGTTTAACCATTGCCCTACTAACAGTTTTTAACATCCCAGGCGTAACTGTTTGTATTGCAACAGTAATATTCGTCTCAAGTTCTTCTAGGTTATGAGGATTGTTTCTATAAATCTTTACCTTTGGAAAACCCTATGAAAATAAATACAAAACTGCAGAGGTTTGGGGATTGTGGTGACCACAGACCTCTAAAAATTATCCTTTCTCCGAAAGAAACTCCATTGTAAAGTGAGCAGTATGGCTGGTAGCATTATCCTGTTATAAGCAACAGTCCCTCTCATCCTCTTTTAACAGTGATAGAAACTAGATAACAGTCTCTTTGTAACGTTCAGAAATCATAGTCTGATCGAAAAATATTGGCCTAACTACTCTCTTTCGTGATACAGCGCACCACACACCTAACTTTCTTCTGTTGAAAAACACATATTGACCCAACACTGTTCAAACACCTATCTTTGCACCGATAAATGTAACCAGCTGCTGAGACAATTACGATCCAGTCTTTGTCTTGCATACTAACTGTACAATACTAAATTACTTTCACTCAAATGAAATATTCCCGCTACAACAAATTAAATCCATTTTATTTTCAGTTAAGTAGTTTCTTGAAAAATTCATAAGATTAAGTATCACAATGATTACATTGTGATACTTAATCTTAGGAATTTTTTTATTATGGACTATTTTTTGTATGTCAATAACAATTCTTTCTAGGAAATCGTTTTGCTGAAGCTATAATTATTATTATTATAACAACCAACCCGAAAAAATGCACATGAATCTTTTATTTTTTATAAGTTTATTTGTTAATCTTTTCGTAATGTAAATCACAAATAATGGAACCAATTTGAGTAGTAAAGATGAATCAATATTTATTTGAAAGATTTAAAACAATACTACCCACTTTTAGTACGTATAATATTGCTCACTAAATTAGACCCAATATTTTTAGCTTTAAAAATTTCGAATAATAACCATAAATTTAGTTACGAGCTATTCATGTAATTATTTTATAGCAGAAATAAAGTTACTATTGCAATAGAAGAGATGCGAAGATAATAATTAGACTGATAAGCTCTTGTTTACCCTTCCTATTAGATTTCTGTCTACAAAACCGCTTTATCGTTAATAATAAACACTTCCATTCATTCAGATGGAAAGTAAATCACTGCTGACACAATCATATATATAATGAGTAGAAACATTTATGTGTTTTAATTATCATTTCAAACATCAACTCTCGAACCATTTCATGACATGGTGTAAACACTGCATGACATCTGTAGTAACGAATAGCCGATTGGAAGAACAAGTACATAAATGTTGTATGAAGTGAGTGCACGAACAGTCACGGAAGAGAGAGAATTCTCGTAAATAGGTCAAACCCACAAGTCTGATGAACCCCAGCCATATGCGCATGTTACCCCACACTTTTAACTCCAGTTGCTTACACCAACCTCCCTAACGTTCTGCTTACTCTCCGTCTTTTATTTAACGAAACTATTATCATTCGTGTCTTTTCCTACGATTGCGTTGTGTTTATTTTCACGTTTTAATTTAATTGTAGAATCTTGATATCTTTTTGGAACGTTATTTACCTCTCAACACCTAGAAAAGTTTGTTAAGCAATTTCAATTACTCTGAAAATAATTTCATTAAAAACTTTTACATGTTAACCATCATTGTAAATAAATATACTAAAGTAATCTTCATTACTGAATTAATTCAGTATCTATGTCAAAAAGAGAGGTTATAGTTGATTTTGATGAATTTCTTTTTCTGAACATTAGCTTGAAACTTATGCTAATATAATCAATTTACAAAAATAATGCACCATATTTGTCGATGTATAAGACGCACTTTTTTTGTTCAGTAACTCTTTAAAAAAAAAACAGGGTGCTTCTCATACAACAGATGAGAATTTTCTGTAACTAATGTTTTAATGTTTCCTACATAGATTACGCTATTACTATATAACTGTAATAACTTTGTTCGGAAAAGGTATTTCCGGTGTAATAATTTCTAGAATGTTTTGTATCAGAGGACATGCTTTTATCTGTTTGACAATGAGTCAACAGTCAATTATGGTATAGGCCTACACTTAAATTAGTGATTATTTCATCGCTGCTTGGTTAGTCTTTTTTTGAATACCATTTCCGGACTCTCTTCCTGCATCTGAGATAGGTACTAACTGCTGTGCTCTCTTCAAAAATGGAAAAACGGATGATGCCACCGGGACAAGAAATGATACCTGGGGGAAAACTTAAACGTCCTTTTATAACTTAGGTCTGAGTGAATGGGTCAAAATTTCCTGGAACAATGTTGACTCCAAAACTGTTGAAAATTCTTTTAAGAAGTGTGGCTTCAGCAATTCTTTTGATGGAGCTGAAGATGATTTTTATTGTTTGAAAACACCTCAAATTCTTCAAGTGACAATGACTCAGACCAGGACTGATGAACATCGTCATACTGTATAAGCAAAAATTTTCTATTTCAGTTAAGTTTATTTGTGAACCTAAAATTGATAGCTTATAATAAAAAGTAGTAGTAGCTACTGTTATGTAATATTGTTCTTTTTCGTGTAGAAACTTTCAAATATCAATCTTTTAAATCACTGATTTAGCAATACAAATACACGTTTATTGTATTTAAAAAATATTATTACTTATGAAAAAATTCCCGTTTCTTTAGTAAAAATTAAAATCAAATATTACAAAATACAACATTAAAAAAATTAAATCCTTGAAAACGGGAGTGTGTCTTATACACCGGTGCGTTTTATACACCAGAAATTACGGTAATTACTCTTCGCTCGTTTTTTATAACATTTAGAATCCGTTAACACAAAATATTTTAATAATTACTAAATTTCATGTTAAATGGTTCCAAACTGTGACTTACTTGTTGGACCTTCCAGTTATCACCATAGTCCTATAATTGGCTCTACCCAAGACGATTCCTTGGCCAGGGGCGTTTTAGACGTCTGTGCCGAGTACCCAGTTGTAGTTCCACTCAATTCAATTTTAAATAAATCTATTTCTAGATTATAAGTAGATTAATAAATTAATCTATTCCTAGTTTATATAGTGAAAAATCAGTTTATTATAGTATTAATTGAAATTTTTTTCGAATGTTTATTCAGTTCTTTCATACTTGTTTCGTTAATAAATTGTTTCACAATCAAATATTTCGTATAAAAATTTTGTTTTTAATAAATTACAATTTCACGTGAAATTTTTTACATAACATGGTGTTTTTTATGTAGTAATAACAACAATAAAATTATTTTTATTTCATAGAATTGTATACTCAATATGTTTATGGATAAAGGATCTAATCGATTTATAATGTGTTATATATAATTTTTAGAATTTTTTATATGTACATGATTAATATAGGCTATTATAAATTACTGAAATTTTAAATAAGAGTTGGAGCAAAATATCTTGCTTTCTTTCCGGTTCAAGCACCTACTAAATTTTGCTGAGATGCCGGTTGGGTGTGCAACCTTGTATGGTGACCAGCTGAAAACCACGTATAAACAATGAGGGTTCCTGTTCAAACTCACCTCTACCCTAAACCAAACATACAGTAAAAGCACCAATAAAATTGGATGTTTTTTAATACTGTGCAGTTCCCGAAAGAAAATAGTAGCTAAAAGAAATGATTAGGCCTATAAGTAAGGTTTAAAAATAATTAATTAACAAATTTAAAGGTACTGGAGTAACAGCAAGAAAGTTGGGGCCTGTAAGTTACTTGTGGTTAATTTAAAACATTTCACATATTATCATAGTTAGGCCTACATAAAAAAAATATTTCATGAACATAGTCAATTTCACAAAACCCCGATATCAAAAATTTTGAAAACATTTCTTGAACTGTGTAATGTAAACAGTAGTGATAAAATATTTAAACTCTGGTGATAGAAACCTAGCCTTTTGTTAGTAGATACAAATTTTAAGAGGCTTTCTTTATTTTATATCTTTTACCAAGAAAGTGAAAAATTTATTTTGTTTTTCACTAGATCTACAAAAATTGGCTCATTCAGTCTATAAAGCAGTTATAACATATATCATTTCAGTATGAGTTTTACATTTATGTAGGGCACAAGGGGCTCCAGAATTCTTCCTTGTAATTTTTATGCTTGGTATAAGTATAATATGATCGAGTGGGTATGATTAGACGTGGTGTGTGCATGTGTGTGTTTGTGGTAAACAAGCTCTACTAGTAATATTATCTCAATACTCAGCATGCAAAACTGCTGTAAATCAAAATTGTTCTCAGGGGTGATAGAACGGGGACAAAGAAATTGGTGGAGAAATTAGGGAAAGGGTCAAAAGAAGGATGGATGAATAGATAAGCGTAGGATAACAGAGCGCTTGCGCATATTTTTCCAACAGTGGCAGTGAAGGTTCCTAGGGGCCTTCATATGCGCATAATTTGAAGATGGAAAATGATAAAGTGCCTCATTCTGTCTGTACACCTTTCCTCTACGTACCTTCCTCCCGTACTTCCTTTTCTTGACTGCCTTGTCCCACGATCGAGCAAAAGCGCATACTGATAACCTTAGTAAATTGTTCCTTTCCATCGTAACATTTTATTAATCATATTTTTTTCAGATTAAACCCATTTCTTCTAAATCCACATAAATAACATACTATTTGAAATAACATATTTTAAACAATAACTCAAAAGAGATGCGTCAATAACTTATAAATATATTCAGTCAATTAAGCCTAGGCAAGTAAACAGTAGGTATAATAATGATATAACAGTTAAGTTATCATAAATCACTTTTTCATAAATCATAAATCTGTTTTTTTCATAATATTTTACATCTGAAAATTCTGTCAGAAATAATCTTATTTACATTACATGAAACAAATAACCAAAAGTAATTTCTAAAAAACACTATATGTACCCTTAATCACCACTGAGATGTCTCGCAGTCTTTTTGTTATTCTGCACGAGGAATTTGATAAAATACTCATATTTATATTATTTTAAACTCGGTATCTTTTCATTTGTTTTTTCCATTTATTCCCTAATTGTGAATAATGCCACAACCAATTATTCAATGTCGAGAAATATCCACGGATAGATTGCGTAGTGAATGAATTTTGTGAACTAACTCAAATTAAGGATGGTTGTAATTTTTTTTTGAAAAACGCCCGTAGAGGCAAATAAAAACATCATTATACAATCTTCATGGAATTTCGTAATAGATTTTTAGTTTGAGTGAGATATTTTCACGGTTTAAGGGAGGATGGTTGTAGTACTAAGAAAGTATTAGACAATACAGTTAAGACGTAAAATTTTTAATCCAGTACTTTTCAGATTTCATTACTTTCTGGCTAGTATAAAATCCAATTCATTTAACCAGTAGTTTACTAAATAGTGTACCAAGAACGCTTTTATCTATAGAATTCCAAGAAATATTCATAATTTGGAGCATCGTATAAGACAGTCTCTTGTCTCTGAAAGCCATTTTGAGAAAATCTTAACAATAATGGATTGGCAAAACACGGGTGATCAAATAAATACTTAAACGATCCACGGGGTTTTTAAACGATTTTTTAATTAAAGATTCTAGCTTATGTGTAGTAACAAAAGTTTCCTTAAGTATTACAACATCAGCCATATTTGCATAGAATTCTATAATGAGATACAAAACAAGATAGTTCAAATGAAATTAAAAGAAAGGAACTAGAAGGTCTATTCAAGTATAAAATAAACATGAGTCGTCAAAATTTCAGAGTACTTCTGTGGGTCTATACAAAACCCTATTCGTTGAACAATAAAGAAGCATCATAGCACAATAGAGTAGCTGTTGTACGTAGGTCTGTCTAATTTACTAAAACAGAAGCACATCCTTTTAATTTAGAACTACCGTGTAAGCCAGTTTTGCTTACTAAATCTATATTTCGTAAAAACATATTTAAATGAATTAGCGAGAAAATTCTTTTACCATATTTTGCCAATTCAATAAATGTTGTTATTACAAATTATAATGATCAGTTTAGCATAAAATAGCGTTTGTTTATGTTCATTTAAAAAACTGGTTTTGTTCCAACTTAAATATTACGTACTTCCTGAGACGTTCGGACAACCACGTCCAATTTCAATAATTTTAGGTCAAGTTTTCAACAAATGGTGCTAGAAGTACGGTACATTTTTTATACCTGACATACTTTATATGTCTTTATAAGCAAGTAACTTCCACTCAACTCAGTTTTAATATAGCCATATAAACCAAATTTCTGAAAACACAAGGTTATAGAAAATAGATAAAAAGTAGCTACACTAGAATCCGTTTTTTGATACATTTTCCTTGACTTATTTTTCCTTAACTTTAATAAAATATTATTACAAGCAAATTTTACCTATTAAATCCTTAGTTTTGGAAGTCCATCATCAATTGTTTGTCCATTGTTTATTTAAACTAAGTTAACATTCAATTAATAATGCTAATTAAATACTTTATGACCGTAGCATTAACTCAAAAAGTGTCTTCAGACATTTTAAAATACCTGTATGGTTCTCAGAATATTCTTCTGAAAATAAATATTGGACCAATACACGATACACTGCAATTTAGTACGCTTCACACAGATCTAAACATTCCTCAATGAATGAAACAATTCAACAGACACACTAACGATAAATAAAAATTAAAAAACAATAACAACCCACTAATCTGCATCCTAAGCAGTCCAAATTTACCTGGTAACTCCAATCGTCTATTTTGCAGAAGTTGAAGAAGATTTCTGATAATGTTATGAGTCAACAGACTTTTTTCTTCTTCTTAGTAAACATTAAAAATCTGTTAAAAGATTAATTATTAATCTGTAATTTTTAAACAATAATTTAATCAATGTCATGACATTTGAACGCGAGGGTCCTGCTGTTGAGTGGTGTTCTCAAAACTGGTAAATGTAAAATAAACTACGAATGTGTTAAACTAGTTATGCGAAGCTACACAGTTGTAGATTAAATTAAATTAAATAAAAAAGTTGATTCAATGACTTTTAATAAAAGAATATAAATTATCTTTAAAATTTGGAATAATAGAGGAATTGTTATTGCCTGTCTTGGTGTACCTATTATTAATATTTTGTACATAAAGGTGTTTTATACATCTTAGGATTATGTAAAAATATTTGTTGAAGAAGACAGGGGACTTCAAAATTTTATATTGTCCATTATTAACGAGCTTATTGGTGCGGTTATATTTTTGAATAGAAGTTCCTCAATCACAGAAAGTACGCAATCTAGGTTTGTCAAGCGGTCAAAACTACCCATGACTTCAAAAGCCTTAACGTACAAGGCGATGCTTCAATCGATCTGGATGTATGGTAGTCAAATTTATGGTGCAGCAAAGCCATCAGTAATTTTTCCAATACAAATTTTTCAAAGTAAATTCTTACGACTGATTACTAATTGCCCGAGTTACGTATCTAATAGAACATTACACGATGACTTACGCATTCCTTACGTCAACGACACATATCTAAAACTTCACCGTAGGTTCAGAGACAAACTGAAAATCATAACATTCCCTTAAAATGCAGTATGAATTCTGCAGACCTACGAAGAATCGCACAAAGACGACTGAAACGCCGATGGAGTAGAGCCATGATACATTAACGCAACTGTAACATTTATAACGTGTACAAATATATAATTTAAAAATGAACACGACTATCATTATCTGGAGAGCTATCGCTGGGTGGTGTCCTCAAAGCCATTAACAAGGTTGGTTTTTTATTTCTTTAATTTAGTTGTAAACGTTTTTACTGGTTGTTTTATTCAGTTGCAAAATAAATAAAGCAAAAACCTAGGTTTACACATGGATAGACGACTCACCTGGAACGCTCATGTAGTTATTAAACGGAAAACTTTAGACGACAGACGAAAATGGTTTTACTTTTTACTTCCGAAACGGTCTAATCACTGCATCTTAGACTTCTTATTTATAAACCTTATCTCCGGCCTGTTTGGATGTATGCCTATCAAATCTATGGAACTCCTAAACATCCATAATTTCAAAAATCCAACGATTTCCGTCAAAATTCTTACGACAAATTACGAATGCTCCCTTTTTACATTACCAATCACTCTTTACACTATGACCTCAAAATTCCGTACGTAAACGACTTATTTCGTAAAATTTACACAAGATTTCGTCAGGAATCCCGGAATTCACCGCAGACTTCTATGGAGTAGGCACATCGTTTAAGTAATTTCCGACAGTTTACACAATTATGTAAACCGTTCACAAAAAATTTCCAGCTGAAGCCCAATGTTGAGTGGTGATATCCTCTAAGTTTAAAACGTATTTTATCTCATCACAATCATCTCATTCACTCGTTTTTATATACAGTTGCGAATTTTTCTAATAAAGTCAATAAAAATATTTACTAACATTTCTTCTCTACATATTAATGAAAAGAGGTTATATATAGGCCTATAGGTCATATTAAGAAAATTATCTTATGGACAATATCAATTAGTTACCGGATTTTCTAACTCTGATGTTTTAATTATTTCAGTAGCTATATTATTCGTCTTTTTTGCTTTCTTTTGCCTATATGAATATGTAGGAAGGAAAGTATTGTTTTCATATCGAGTTTTTGCCGAATATACACGTTTTCAGACCCCCTGAACTCAAAAAACATGTTTTTAGCGATTGGTCTGCGTGTGAACAAAGCATCTCAAGAACGGAACATCGTACGAAGTTGAAACTTGAAACTTAAGTTAGGTAGGCCTACTACTAGAGGAGCCGACCCGAACATTTTTATCAAAATCGGTTAACCGGAAGTAGTAGTTTATTCGTGTAATTTTTCACTTTTTTGCAATTTTCTCAAAAACTCCTCCTCAAATCGCCTCATTTACTACATTTGTTATACTCTTTAAGACAGGGTAGGCGCCATATCTGCTGAAATTCTTGGGAAGGCTGTTCTTTCGTAGAAAAAATGGTTTTTTTAAGATTGCGGTCTTAATATGCATTTTATCGAAAACGTTTATATCAAAGTTGTAGACAATTAAAAAATCTATAACTTTCATTGCACACATTTCTTTGTATAAAGCTTAGTTTAGCGGTAATAAGTGATTTTCTGTTTTTTTTTTCAAGAAAATCTGTAAAAAATTGATTTTCTTAAGATTTCAGCCTTAGTATAGATTTTACGACAAAAGTTCCTACAACCAAATTTATAGGAAATTAGAAGATCTACAACTTTTATTTAATCATTTTTCTCTACAGAGCCTCGTTTAGCGTCAAAGAGTGATTTTCCGTATTATTAAGCCAAACTAAGATAGGTTTTCATTTTGCATCATTCACTTATAATTAAAATAAAGTTATGTTTTTTGAGGTTAGATTTTTCTTTATTTCTAATGTTTTATGCTAACGTTAGGAAATTAGTGATTTTCTGTTCTTTTTTTCAAGAAAATCTGTAAAAAATGGATTTATTAAAAATGGTAAGAGAAAGTCGCGTGAGTGTTTCACACCAGATTTTGATTCATGTTACCAAATTGAAAATGTTTTATGTTTTTATCAAAATTATTTATTCTAATTTAATTCTCTAGAATTTTACATTTGATTATTTCAATTATACTTTTTATACCATGCTGTTAAAAATTAAAAGCAATCTTGTTGTAATTAAACTTTATTACTATAAAATGTATCATCCTGTTTTATAAACTATACGATTTTGTCGGTTTTGTTGTATTTTTCTGAACTTTTACGTAACGTATTGTTTTAAAATGATAAATAACATTTTTAAAAAATAAAAAATAAATATTATTAGTTGATACATGTTTCATATCCTGTTTATTTTTAGTTTTTAATATAAAATGTTTATAACTGTTCTATTTTATCTACAATATTTATTTTCTTTGATTATGTAAATTATTGTTTTTTACTTTGTCTTGCCTATATGAATATATAGGAAGGAAAGTATTGTTTTCAGGTCGATTTTTCGAAATCGAGTTTTCACCGGATGTACACGTTTCAGACCCCCTGAACCCAAAAACCATGTTTCTAGCGATTGGTCTCTGTGTGAACAGAATATCTCAAGAACGGAACATCGTACAAAGTTGAAACTTGAAACTTAAGTTAGGTACTACTAGAGAACCCGACACAAACATTTTCATCAAAATCGGTCAACCGGAAGTAGTAGTTTATTCGTGCCATTTTTTCAGTTTTTTGCGATTTTCTCAAAACTGCTCCTACGATTTTTTTAAATCGCCTAATTTACTAAATTTTGTATGCTCTACATAAAAGGGTAGGCGCTATATCTGCTGAAACTCTTGTGAAGGTTATTCTCTCGTAGAAAAAATGTTTTTAAGTTACGCATATTATTATGCATTTTAGTGCAAAAGTGTAATAAAAGTTGTAGACAATGTGAAAATCTACAACTTCTATTTCAAATATTTCTTCGTAAAACGCTTAGTTTAGTGGTAATTAGTAATTTTCTCTTTTACTCTTTAATGAAAATCTGTAGAAAAATGTTTTTTTTTAAATTTCAGCCTTAGTATGTATTTTACGACAAAAGTGTATATTTAATCAAATTTATTGGAAATTAAAAGATGTACAACTTTAATTTTAAGACAGAGCCGAATTTAGCGTCAAAGGGTGATTTTCCGTATTATTAAGCCAAACTAAGGTTGGTTTTCATTTTGCAGCATTCACTCATGAATAAAATAAGATTAGGTTTTTTGAAGTTATTTATTTTTGTTTATTTCTAATGTTTTAATACTAATGTTAGGTTATATTGTTCCTTATTTGCATTGACAAGAGAAAATTGAGTGTTTCACATTAGAATTTCATTGTTAACTGGATAATAATTTATAATACGAGTAGCTTACACCCTTAGCTTTTACACCAACGCTTATCAAACATACCACGGTTTTTATAATTATTGTTAATATTTATATTGTTTATTCTTTAATTACCGTTTTGGCTCTCATATTGAGTTATTTGTTAACAAGTATGTTTAATCTATGTTATGCTGAAACATATTTAATGATGTTATAAAACATATATTTGTAATACATCTAATAAGGGAAATAAAAATACGCGTGCCAAACATGTGTCCAATAAATAAAGTTCCAAATTCCAGGAATTGGTTCTCTATATTGGAAAAACAATAAACAAATGTCCTATTTCATAGAAAATAGTTGGTTTAACAATGTCTACCAAATTTATTAGATTGTCTTAATCCATTCTAAATATATTAAATTTACTTTAAAGAAACTCCCAAAAAGATGGACGGAAAAAGAAGCGCGAAAGAAGTTTGTTCGCTCAAACTTTTTAGTTGATTTTGCTACAGATGATAATTTTTAATGGGATAATAAAAACAGTATACTATACTATATCCAATAGTCACTTCAGACTGTGGAAAGACAGGCGATTCCAATTTAACATTGGTCGTATAGAGCAATACGCTCTCCGCTACTATCTGTCCTACAAAATACACAATATTTAATTAACGTATAACTTTTAGTTTAATTGTAATTTAAACTAAATTTAAAATGGTAAGTGACTATTTTTTAAAGAATAATGTTCGGCTCCAATATTCGATTAAAAGACGCAGTATTTAAAGTTAAAAAGAAATGAAATTCTTTAAAATAAATGTAAATAGTTACATTTATAGAATAAAAATTTATAAAACATTTATAGAATTTATAAGCCTATGGAGATGAAATAGGTAAATAAGATTTTGAAAGAATAAAAAAAATGTTTAATTTAATTTTATCTTTTCATAACATTTAATGGTTTTACAAACAAAATGCTGTATCCCTATAAATAGTTATATTAAATTACAAATGTAATAACAAAATTGTGTCACATAATTATAAAAATTTCAGATAACGTAAAAATTTTTAATTGCAAATGTAATTGTTTCAATATCATACGTATAATATAGCTCACAGTGAGATCAACTTTTATTTTCATAGCATGAGTAAATGTTTTTAACACAGTACGTAACAGCGCTCTGGCCAAATAAGCAATGGTATCTTCCGAATGTTGGACAGAGTATAGTTATTTTATTTAATAAACAATATGAGGTTTTAATACCTTAGAATCTTTAATGCGACGTTTCGTTCTTTTTACGAGAAAGTCGATATTTTTCTTGACCTTGAATTATTTTATTTTATTTTATTTAAAAACTCTTCAAAATTACATTGTTTCGAAAGTAGACTTTTTGACCTCATTATGTATATGTGCTTGTACAGTGTATTACAATAACAATGAGTTGATGGTGACGATGATACGAATAATAACTTAATGACATGATGAAGCGACCACCCATCGATGTTCATGTTTTTTCTAATTTAACTTTATTTTAGTGTTCATAGTTGAATTTTAACCTTCTGAATTTTTAAGCAACGATTCTCTATTCCAAACTCTCTTTAGTCTTCTGAGAGGGGTTTCCAGTAAAGTAACTGAGCATATCGCCCCGATTATATTTTACTTATTTTCTGTAGTGGCGTTAATAGTATTGTTTAATTGTGTCGAATACTTAAGGAACATTGTGAATAGTGTCATTTTGTACAAACCAAGGGGTGTCCATTATAATTTTAAGTGCTCTAGACTGGCAGAATTGTAATCGAGTTATGTTACTCGGTTTAGCGAAACCGTAAATGTTGGATTCATGCTTCCACGTCGGTTTTAGGTAGTAATAATGTGGCTCTAAAAATCATTAATAAATGGAGGAAAGAATAACTAGCAATTAAAAAAGTGGTGCATTTTATTTCTGAGGCATTATTTTCGGGTGTTTTATTTCTGAAGAAATCTTTGTGGTTTAAATCTAATGAGACCTCTATATTTTTCTTCGGTTCAATCTCGTCTTCAGTATACTATTGAATTTTTTGGGGGTACTCATAATAAACTAATAAATAATTTTTTTTTAAACTCAAAAATACTTCATTAAAATATTATTATTTAAACGTCAGAAAGAGAGTACTGTTAATGATTTTAAAAATTTACGTATCTTCCCCATTAAAAACTGATTTATTTTTAAAGTTTTAAAATTGTTTTATAAAAAAGGTGGCAACAAAGGTACTGAAAACTTATATCACAGAACTAGAGGTTCAAGCCAACAACTTTTTGTAAGACCCAAAGTTAATAAATCCTATATTGCTAAAACTTTTGTTTATTTAGGTTCAAAGTATTTTAATAGGTTGAAATAAAAATAGCTTAAACATGTTAATATTTTCAAGAAAGGTTAAAGATTGACTCAATGACATAACTGATGTAGACTCTCTTGTAAGAATTGCTGGTTAGTGTTGGTGTTTTACCGTTGCTGGCTTGCAGTGCTTGCTGTTCAGTATTTGTAAGAATTTAATGATTTTGGTAAATAATATAACAATTATAACTAATTTTAGTGTTAGTCATGTACAGGTGAATATATGATCTGAAGACTAACGCCTTGGTTAATGTTTAATGTTAAAAATAATATAGTGAACATGCGCTGTAGCTGCCGCTACAATTTGGATTTTCACTTGTAGTGGATGACGACATTGATTAGTAATTCATTTGTAAACTTGTTCTTATGATTTTGTTTTTTTTATTTTTACTTTTACTTGAGTTGGTGATTATTTATTCCTAGTAGATAAGATATAATTTTGAATTTGTATAAAGTGGAATAAATAAATTTTATTATTATTAATTAGAAAGTATAAATATTGTGTATGTGAATGTTTACCGTTTTCGTGAATTATGAGGTCTCTATGTGAATTTTTGTCAAAAGTGATCCCCAAATTTGTACCTGTATTCTCTCTGTGGGATAGGTGCATTGTTTACAAAACTGGGGTATATGTTTGAGGGCGTAACGTGAAGTATTATCACACCCTGAATAAATGATATTGTAAAATTATTTCTAAAAGACATTTTCCCCATCAGTATTACTCAATTTTCAATTAATAAAATAGTGAATTTTTTACAGTAGCCTGCAATAACTTAACGTTGCTCTTGTATTCTAGAACCATAACGAATTTTATTCAGAGAAAATCATTCTTCTAAAAGAATGAGGTTACATTTAGGTTTGCAGTGTATAAAAAATTGAATTCATGAATTGATCTATTTTCTTTTCTATATTTCTGTCCTATTTTAAATAATGGTTTGTTATTACAGTAGCTTTTTAGATTCTATGCGGTAAAAAGTTAACACAATATAGCATTTCAACACCGACAACGGCTTTGAGAAAGAGTTCAAAGGGTTCCCTATACTAAATAATACATAAGCTTTTCCCACAACCTTTTCAGAGCAGCTTGCGACAAATAATCTAAAGTCAGGGACAAACAGAATGCTGACATGCGAAAAAGCCTAAGCCTTATACAAAGAACTAAAAAACTGTAAACATGTGCATAAAGTATATTTGCTACCAATGGTTAACAAAGGAAGAGCAATGAGATTATTTTAACAAATTTACAATTCAGAATAAATATTTATTACTACCGAACAACAATCATTTGTCACTTGAACATAAATATTTTTAATATAATATATTGTTGGTAATAGCAAACGAAAAATTATTAATTTAACATTTTTCCTTTCTCAATATACTCACAATAAATCGTTGTTGAATTAACTGCATTACAACCAATTTCGTCCAGTGGTGATCAGATAAAGAGCACTGAAAAATGATTCCAGAAATTAAGTTTCATGAAATATACCGTTAGTTTGACGTATGTTATGTTTTTTAATCTACATTTTTATGTCTTATTTTATATGTGTTTAATATATTTATGTTATTTTATGTATAACCACACTCACGCCCTTTAATGTTTATGTTGTTGTCAGGTTATCACCAACTCCCCTTCGTACGTGCGTAACGAAACCTTACATAACGACTTACGAATCTTTTACATTATTAATATTATCAAAGAGTTCTAAAGATGGTTTCATAGAAACACTGACAGACATAAAAACTACTAAATTAAAAGAACGCATACAATACACCTACCTGACGTTCGCAAAAGAAAATTGGCAGAAAATTAATACAGGATTGAAATTGAATTTAACACAGGAAAAAAACAGTCACATATTTTTGACATGAACTACAATCCACACACATAAAATATGAAGTGTTAGTGGGTGATCATCCTCTTTATGACATTCAAGTCAAATTTTGTCAGCGAATCATCTCATTTAAAGTAATTTTAAATAACACGAACAAATTTTTTTTTCGTATAACGTTTTTAATGCATAATCTGTTATAAATAACAATAAATGCAACTTATCAAATAGATATAACTCATGAAAAATTACAACCCACTGGTGTAATTAACGAATTAGGCTATAACATTAAAAACATATTATACCGTTCTTAATTAATATTTACAATCAAAATTAGATAGTACTTTTTTAAATAAATAAATTAAAAATAAATAAATAAATAAATAAAAAAAAAATAAACAAAACCTCCTGTAAAACGAAAAAACAAATAAGTAATAAATAATAAGCACATGATTTCGAAATATATGTACACCTAACTTTTCTGGAGATAATTTAAAACGTTCATTCAGTGTTTCACAACATTCACACTCAAACACGACAGGCATCTACATAATACTAACATTATAATATTTACAACACTTTAAAATCACACTATTAGAATCGCCCTGGGAGATCCAGTACTGTAGCACGTTTTAGTCTATTGACATCAATACTGTTGTCTAAGAGATTCAGTGCTAAGTGATTTACGTGGTTGTTTAGACGTTTGATGTATTTGCAACTGAAACTTCGTATTTCTTCTCGTACCGTCTGCACATCCATATCACGATGTATATCGGCATTGGTAATATACCACGGTGCATTCAGTATGATCCGCAGAACTTTTGATTGAAACCGTTGCAGAATCTCGATGTTTGAAGTTGATGCTGTCCCCCATAACTGAATTCCGTAGGTCCAAATCGGCTTCAGCATGGATTTGTACAAAAGTAGTTTGTTGTCAATCGAAAGCTGAGAACGCCTACCAACGAGCCAATACATCTTCCTAAATGTTAAATCCAGCTGTTTCCTTTTCATCTGAATGTGTTTGCGCCAAGTCAGACCTCTATTTAAATACATTCCTAAATATTTTACATCTTTTGCCTGTGGAATATCCTTGCCATTCAGTTGGACAGGAGGACAAGTTGCCCTTCTGGTAGTAAACGTTACATGCGTAGATTTGCCCTCGTTCACCTTGATCTTCCACTTTGTCAGCCAGATTTCCAGCTCACTTAAATACATCTGCACTCTGCGTGTCGCAATAGTTGGGTCTGCATCACATGACATTATTGCTGTATCGCCAGCAAAGGTGGCAATGATTACATTTTCAAGGACAGGCAAATCAGCTGTGAACAGAACATATAAAATTGGTCCCAGAACGCTTCCTTGCGGAACACCCGCCTTGATCTCTTTCAAACCCGTTAAGTGATTTCCAACCCGGACTTGAAATAACCGCTTGTTAAGATACGAAACCAGAACACTGTACAGATTCTCCGGAAACACAGCTTTTAATTTATGGAGTAGACCAGGATGCCAGACTCTATCAAATGCTTGAACAACGTCTAACAGAACAGTCGAACAGTACTTCTTTTCCTCTAAACATTCACGGATGACGCTTGTCAATCGATGCACTTGCTCTATGGTACTATGCTGCTGCCGAAACCCAAACTGATGGTCCGGAATAAGATGACGATCTTCTATAACTAGTTTCAACCGCTTCAGACATATTCTTTCAAAAACCTTTGACATCACCGGGAGTAGACTAATAGGACGATACGAGGAGATCTCATTTTCCGATTTACCTGGCTTCAATATCATGATAATCTTTGCTACCTTCCACTGGCTAGGAAAATATCCTAAGCGGAACACAGCATTAATTATCATAGTAAGCATTACCAGGGCTTTTCTCGGTAATTCCTGTAACATCCTCCCTGTAATGAGATCGTATCCTGGGGCTTTCTGAGGATGCAATTCAGAAATCGCACGCTTAACTTCACGAACTGTAACCCGTTCCAAATGGTGCTGTCGCTGCTGCGGGTCCATTACTACCGACCTTAAAATTTCTGCTTCCTGTGCCGGGTCACATTGCACATCATGGGGCTGAAAACGCTGCTCCAAGTGATCTGCAAATAGAAGCGTCTTGTCACCATCACTTCTAGCCCAATCATTGTTCTCCATCTTTAACGGTGGAATAGGCCGGCAAGGCTGTTTAAACCTTTTAGTCGCCTTCCACAGGGAGTAATCTGTATCAGCCGTGGTACTTAGATTCTGAATATAATCATTAAACGTTTCTTCTTTTACATTCAGGATCATCTCCTTTAGTTCACGTGCACCTCTGCTGAAGTTGGTTCTATCCTGCGGGTGACGAGAATACTGCCATAAACGTCTTAATCGGCGTTTCTGCACAATCATCTCCTTAATCGCTGTAGGATAGTCCAAGTACTTGGTCGTAGCTTTTTCTTCAGGTGTTGACTGCCAAGAAGCGGTCTGGATGGCCTCATTAAGGATTTCTACAGAATTTTCAATATCATCTGACGTTTGTAAAGGAATATTAAGTTGGATATCTGATTGTAATAAGTTACGAAAATTACACCAGTCAGTTCTCCTACTACAAAATTTAAAAGGTTTTTCAGAATACAGTACTGTTGTGCTGACCGTGACTAATATAGGCGTATGATCTGAAGACAGATCCTGACTGGAGCGTACCGCAAGGTAATTGTTAGAAATACCTTTGGTAACTACAAAGTCCAATAAATCTGGAAACTTACGTCTATCAGTCGGCCAATATGTAGGCTCACCAGAGGATAAAGTGTTAAGGTTATTAATTTGAACTGTTTTGTACAATTCCCTGCCTCTTGAATTGATAAGTCTCGAGCCCCAAAACGTATGCTTAGAATTATAATCTCCTCCAGCTAAAAATCTTGCACCTAATGTGTTGAAAAATTCTTGAAATTTATCTTTGCTAATGTTATGCCGAGGCGGGCAGTAAACAGATGTTAAAGTTAAATCTCCAGCCCAGTCTGTAATACAAACGCTTGTTGCCTGAATATGATCTGTTCTATATTTAGGAAGCTCAAAGTGTTTAATCGAATTTCGTATAATCACAGCCGTTCCTGCGTGCGCCCTATTATCGGGATGAGTGGTGACATATATGCTGTAATTTAAAAGTCGCATATAGTGCCGTTCAGTAAAATGGGTTTCTGATACAAGCAACACATATATTTTATTTTCATTTAAAAATACTTCTATTTCGTGACGGCGTTGTATCAAACCGTTCGCATTCCACACTGCTATAGTATAAAAATATTTAATTTTAATTTATTTATAACGGCAGTTAATAAGTTAATCAATGTTGTTATTTGTTCCGCCTGCTTTGACAAAATTAATTCAAACCGTGTAAACGCACCTTGCATAACGGATGCTATATCAGGACCCTGCTGATTGTCATGAGCACAATTGTCGACAGAATGATTTTTCTTAACTGCTTGAGAATAACTCATACCTGAAACTACTGAACGCGTTCTGGTATCTTTATTGCCGACCTCATTAACGGGAGTTTTGACGGCATTAGACCGTTTGGCAGGTACCGCAGAAGATCTGGACTTAATAATCTCCTGAAAAACCCGGCAGCCCTTATAACTTGCAGGATGATTATTTCCGCAATGAATACATGTAGCTGGTTCATTTTTCGAAATAGTACAGCAAATCGTACTGTGGTTGTCTCCACACTTAACGCACCTCGGTTCACGCTGACAATACTTTTCGGTATGGAAAAAGCGTTGACAACGCTTGCACTGTGGAATATCGTTTCGCTTTTTGTAAGGTGGTTCGAACTTAACTTTCATATTAAGCAAAAATTCTATTCCAAAAATGTCTTTATTATTATCTTTAGGTTCAAGTTCCACATAAAACAATGAGAGCGGTTGTCTTGTTTCCCTGTGTTTAATGGGGGAAATATTTCTAACGGTGTGCCCGTACTGAGTAATCGCATCGGCAATTTCATCAGTTGCTACCGAATGATGCACATTGCGTAAGACGACCCGATACGCTCTTTTTTGACGTGGTTGATAAGTGTGAAACTATATTTGGCGCTGCTTAAACATGTAAACAACATTCTCATGAGCCGCTAAATTCTTTGTATTTACTTTTATACTATCACGATTAACTATTTTCAAAAAGAAATCATCTTTTGCAATAATATTTTCAAGTTCTCTAACTAAATCATTAATATTTTCTACACCTGGCACAAAAATTGGAGGCGGATTAGGTTCACTTTTCTTCGAGTCAGATACATTGTTTACGTTATCTATGTGTAATTCAGTTAAGACACTGAATTTATTTCGACTTAAAATAGGGCTTCCACTATTTTCATCTAATTTCGTTACTTTATTTTTTTCATTACTTTTGTCAGAACTAACTCTCTTTCTGTTATTAAATTTACTTTTACCAACTTGTTAACAAGTAGCAATTTCAGTCGGAGAATTTATTAAATCACAGCTGCTGTTAACATCAAGTTGCATATTGACAGAAGAAGCGCGAAATCTAGGATCTCTAACAGCTGATTTCTTTTGAATTTGACCAGCTGACAGGGCCGACTCAATTTCAACGTCAAACATGTCTTTTTCGCCATTTTGTACATCTTCCATATTGGAAGGTTATGTTTGCTCTAAACTAATTAATTAAAAAAAAACCTATTAGTAATTGCTTACCCTCCCGGTAAACATTTCAAAATACAGTTCACTTACATATTAGAGTCACTCTGCACAAACAATGAACAATAACAAAATCAAAATTAAATTATAATCGAACAATCAGTACCACAAGAAAATATACGTGTTGCTAGTGCTGAAACTAAACCGGAAGTATCACGAACAAATAAACAAATATTTCTAAACAATGTTGTTCTTTGTATTATGTTAACTGTTGGAATGTTCTGGAATTTTCTAGTTGTTAATTATTTGGAACCTTCTATAAAGCTACCTTAGCAACCTGTATAAATAGAAATGCACCAGCAAATAGTAGATGAGTCTTGTCTGAGATTTTGTGCAGTTGAAATAAATAAATTTTTGTTGTCGCTCGGAGTTTAGTTAATTTTTAACGGATTTAATGGATCGAAAATCTTTCGTTAATTTCCCAAGAAACAAAGAGATTTATGACCAGTTTCAAGTTCCATACTATTTTTAATAAAGAGAAACTATTAAGTAATACGAATTATCAGACAGACTCATATATTAAAAAACAATTTAGCCATAAACTTGCAACTAAACAATAGTCATGATGATTGACGGATGAAAGTTATAACTTTCTAGATCTAAAAGAAAGGCATTATGTTATTGTAAAAATTTTTTTCTAATTTCTTCTTCAAAATATGTAAATCTTTGTGAGTAAATTCATTCAGGTATGAACACGCAATTTGTAAATGTACTGAAATAAGATGAAAATTTTTAGAACGGTAAATTTTGTAATATTACAATTAAATATATTTAAAATAGAAATAAAAATATAGGAATTTTAGAAGTATCTCGAATGTGTAAAAGCTCTCAAAAATTTAATTTTTACGTTTAATTTTAATTTATTTAATTGAAGCTTCTTCAATTATATTTTAACAAGCACGCACTCTGGTAACGGAATTTGACATAAAACAAAAATTAAAAACCCATTACATAATAAAAGCATTATAATTAAAATAAATGGACCGAGTAACTTTTCTATCAGTATTGGTTATTCGTGAAAATTATTCCTGAATATTGTGAAATATGTAGGAGGCCTCTACATTTTCATTATTGTATATTATGAAGAATAGTAGTAATTTTTAAAATTTTAATTTATTTTATCGGTTCATTCATAAAACCACTGCAAAATTTAAAATCCAATTAGCAATACAAAATGACTGAAATAACAAAATTTGCTAACTACTCCCGCTGGAATAAAGTAACACGTAATATGGCAGTATTAATGACTTCTACACCAACATCTCTATAAACTTTTTGCAGTAACATTCTAGTCGCTGAGGAGTACTGTGTTATTACAGGTCCACAACCATCTACCAGTAGTTGAAGAAGAACAGCTAGAAGGATATTTCTTTAAAGAAAGACATTTTTTAGGGTTTTCACTTGCTCATGTTTTCATAATCTTACAACTTATTAACCCAAATACTATAAACCGTATTATAGAAAGAAAATAACAGCATGTAAAATATGGGATAGTATAAAAAAGAAATAGCTTTGTTTTAAAACTTGCACGACAATGTAACACAAGATTTAATGGTCTACAAAGACTAGGAGGGTGACAAAGAAGAAAGAGAGAGAACCTTTAGGGATTTGGATAGCGCTTGGATTTATGTCGTCACGAAGACTTGAAGGGTTTTGTGGGTTGATGGGTTAGAAGATCCCTAAGACTTAATTATGAATTATGGGCTATATATGCCTTACCCGGTCGCTTGCGTTAGCCTACTTTATGTATGCTTAAATCTCACCGGTTTTTTTCTAAACCTGCTATTACTCTAAGTCATTCTAAAATTTCATATTTCTAACATTGTGTCTTCAATATTTTTCTTAGATTTACAGCGTCTTTGTAATTATCATTCATTGTCTTCGATTCTATAGTTTTTGTTTTTGAGCTCAAACATTTTGTCACAAGTACAAAATATTTATAACTGGATCGTCCCGAGATATTAAATTCGTTTACTGTAAAATACAGTCATCAATCATACTATAACATTATAACTTTAAAAATTATCGCGTAAATGTGATCAAAATAGTTTTTAACTCTTTGTGGGCTTAAAAACTTTACGGATATTTCAATCATAATTCCAAATAACAAAACCGATATCCACCATAACTGGTATTCAGTTTCACGTGAAAATACTTACAGTTCATTTTTATATTCTTTGAGCGAAATACTTTTTACTTATGAATAATAATAACTAAAAATTAAACGAATTATTAAATGCAGAAAGGCTACATGTCCACAAAAATGACTTTTTTGTAGCAATGCACACTACTTGAGCGTACTGCGGAGCAACTATTCATGTTTTTCTTTCGGTCAAATTAAAAAGTGTTGTGAACGTAAATATTTTTGTAGTTTGGTATTCTAAAATCATTTGGTGTTCTAAAAATGTTCTATGGTGAACATACAGCCTTCCTGCATTCAGTGATTTATAAAACTGTTTGCACAGAAAATACACAATAATAATTAAGCTTTTACAAGCTGACAAGACGAGTATTTGTTTTCAAGGATTTTTACAGTAGGCTACTGAATAATTATTAAGAGGTATTAAAGAAAACATTTTTTGAATATGGGAACGAATTCTCACAAAAGAAGCATTACCGAAAGATCTTATGATAACAAAGTGAATTTCACAAAACTCTCATTAAACAAAAGAGGAGTTTTTGATTCACGTGTAAATTAAAAAACCGCTAGCAAAAGCTCAATTTACCTGCAGTAGCCTGTATGTCAAAATTACAAATTAAGTTATTAAAAATCTAGTAAGATTATCAAAGAAATACAGTTTTAAACTTTTTTTTATTTTATTGTGTTTTTTTAATATTATTATAGAATTCACTTTTACAGAATTGCAACTGGCCACTAATTAACAAAAAAGTTCTGGTACCTTCTTGTTTTCTGTAATGGAATAAATAGCCAAGACATAAAAAGACAGAAGAAATAGAGGCGCAAATGACATCAGCAAAAGTGCTTATCTCAGAAAGTGATCGATTTCACAGTAAATCCAGGCTCTTTGGTAAATTTGTTTCATAAGAAAGGGTCTGAATTTTCTTCTTTTAAAATTATACGAGTATTACATATATATTCCATCTCGGTTTATTATAATACTTAGGTTGTAATTAAAAATAGGCCTACCGTTATATAAATAAATTTACTTTTTTAGTTAATTGTCATTTAAAATACATAAATTATTTAACAGTTCTAAGTAAATGTAAATCTAAGTAAATATCTAATAATATAAGATAAATATTTGAATGAAAAATATATAATTATACTTATATTTTAACGTTAGATACTTTTTATTTTAAATCATTGCTAAGTAACTTACTTATTTACTTAGTCAACTACAGCGTAGATGTATAACTGAAATACCTATATGGAATACATATTTTATACCTTTAAAAGTCACACTAATATTCTTGTTCTGTACGAAAACAAAGATAAACGTTGTTGCTTCTCATTTACTCTAAAATCGCAAAATATTAAAATCAGAATTTATACTCGTTCTTTTAGTATTTTTTTTTGTATCTAGACCTTCACTTTCCTGAATAGCTATAGTAATAATAATAATAATAATAATTATTATTATTATTATTATTACTGGTTTTTACTTTATGATCATACGTTTAAAACGCCAAAATTTAAAAAAATAACGTCCAGTGGATGTTAAATAGAGATTCTCTTTGGTCTTACATTCTACCTAAGGATTTAAAATACCTATTTTACAAGGTTGTAAAAAAGACACTTTCGAGATTTTGCATAAAATCCAAAAATGAAGATTGTTAAAAGTCGTAACGAGATTTTTTAAAGAAATAATACACTAATTGAATTACGGATTTGACAGTGCTATTATTCTGGTGGTGAAGTTAAAAATTTTAAAATGTATGTTTTGTAGGGTCGTTGTGGTGACGGGCATTGTTTATTTAGGTGCATATTGTATTTTAGAAATAACATTGATAAGTCGCGAAATAATAGTAAAAGTGAAACTGTGAAATTGGTTGTTAAGAATATATCAGTATTATTGTGCGAATTAATTCGCAGGGTTAAGCTAGTCTAACTTTAATATGTAGGTTCATTACCCCCATAAAATCAATTAAGTGTACAGTTGTTATTTTAAAAGTTATTTAATTGATAAGACAACTATTTTTTACGTTTATACCTTCACATGGATTGAATAATGGATAAAATTTCAATTCAAACGTAACAAAACTGTATTTTGAATATGTGACCGCATTGTTTAGTTCTACACATTTTAGTGTCTAGCGAAATAAATACCTGTCATTGCAAATGGTAAAATGAAAATAATATATGTATTGAGCATTGAAGCGAATCGATGCAAGTTGAAAATTGAATTCTCTCCCTCTTCAATCCATTCTTTTGTACAAACAGGGATATTAGCGCTTCTGTCGACCGAGGTACAAAACTACTTATGAAAAGAAATTGTTTCGATGGTTTGGCAAGAAAGAAAAATGGGAACATTCTACTTCTCCGTTATTCTGTTGGGCTGGCAAAGAAACTAGATAACAAAAAATAATAATAAAAATAAAGAAAGAGTTAAAGAAAAATGCAAAGCACAGTAAATAACGCTTAGTAACGACTGACATACACAACAGCTACATTCGTCACTTCTTCAACCAGCCATCCGAACAAACTAACCAACCTACCTACCAACGTTTTCAGACATTTTTATTTTCTTTTTCGTTTTTCTGGTTGCTCGTCCGACACACGTAATCATCCTCTATATATTTTCTTTCTTTTTCAAGAACATTTTCACGTTTCTATGACACTTATTAATTTGTATACAGATAAATTAGTTCCATATTTACCTTATTTTCAATTGTATTGCTTCATATCTATAAAAAATATACTATTTATTCTTTTATAGTAATAATATTAATAATAAAATATTTTTTTAATACAACTAACAATACATTATGCCCATAACGGGCAAGTGGAGAGTTAAATTAAATTGCACTCGATCTGTTGGTTTCAGGGCTACAAAAAATAGTTCTGTTTTTTATCACATAGTCAGCCAATTATATGACTAAACTTTTTAAGAACAGAAGAGGTGTAGTGTAAAAGAAACTAGTCAGAGTTATCTCTTGTGAGGGTAATGAATTTCTCTATACAACCAGACCCTGCGGTGAATGAAGTGAAGGTGTCATTTGCAGAGTGGAAAGTGGGTATTTTTCGGAGGGTCTGGCTTTTATAAAATTGTGTAATAATTTTTCTGAAGACAGAATGTGGAACTGACGTCAGAATTTTAAAAAAGTATCATTTAGTTTTATTAACAATTATTTATTAAAATAATAAATAATTATTATTTAATAAATAATAAATTATTTATTTATTAATGAATTAATTATTTATTACGTGCTCGCCTCTCATCATGCAGTCCTGGGTTCGAATCCCACTCAGGCACGGCATATTTTCATACGTTACAAAAAAATCATTTCATCCTCCATTGTAAACAGTTACACCCCAACGTCGTCGCTAATGACCGTTGTAGTTGATGCGACGTTAAATAAATGAAAAAAAAATTATTTATTTCAACCAAATAAAAACTGCGAAGAAGTAGCAAGCGACCGACTTATAGTTTTAGTTAATGCAATACACGGTACATGTCCTGTTGTTATAATAAAGAATACCACTCACTATGCGGTATGCTTTATTTTTTACGCTGCTTTTTTTAAGTAGTTAAAGTTTAGTTACGAGGAGAAAACTACATTTTTGCACTTTTCATTTTAAGAGTGGAACTGTTGTCAAAGGACATTTCTGTGTTATAAAACAACTAAGCGTAAAAGGTATTCTGTGTAATGCATGTTTATTGTGTAATTATTTACTGGATTCACTGGCTGTGTAGTAACGTACATATCTTTTGGTCATATCTTAAAACTATTACCGTATGAAACGGTATAATACGTATAAATAAATTGCTACACGAATGCTCGCGTAATATAACGAATGGCATTTTTCATAAATGGTGTTTTTTATACAAGTAGAATCTGTTAAGATCAATTTAATCAATTCATTTATAGTAACCGTTGATATTATTACACTGGTATAGATAGTGAAGTCACGAGGTTGCCTTTGCGAATGTATGGCTGTGAGGAAGGGAAGTGAAATATTTGTAGTGCTGCCAACCTCAACAGTGAGACACTACTCGTACATTTCACTACCGTGCAGTTTCTACGTACATTTTGTAAGCAGTAATTTATTCCAAGAAAATGTTTTCTTCATAAACCTTATAAAAAATGAATGAATCCAGTAATATTGCCTATAGCTTAATTACATGACTAGAAATGTTTGATTTACTGTAATTACGAATGAATCCCTTTCTTCACTATTGCTTTCACTGGCGTTTTCATTATCAGTCTCTCTAGTATCTACCTAACCGTTTTCTTGTTTTTACCAGGAGTTAACAAAACTGAACTGTTAAAGAATAGCTTCTTCACGTCCTTAATTTCCTTCTTTATTTTTCAAATTGTGGAAAGAGAAACATCACAGTAGTTAGCCGCTCGCTCACGGCTTTTGTTAAGAGTCACGGATATGCATTTTTGTTTAGCTTCAACTTCACAACATTTTGAGATTATTTTAACGAATTCAATCGGGGTGGATTAACAGTTCCTTCCGCGTTATTGCTTGAATTGGGTTTAACTGCAGCACGAACAATGAAAAACCGTTACCTCCAGAGATTGAGAGAGATTTTCTAACAAAATACCAAAATCATCATGCAGAACTGAAAAACGTTGTTCTATCAGTTATGAATATGGAGGGATCTCTGGAAAAAATAGAAATGATTTGTGATGTATCTCACAAAAATCCATTAATTGGAATGATTTTAGATATTCTATGTAATATATTACTGTCAAATTATAAAAAAAAAACTAAGAAACGATGAACTGAAAAGAAATAAATCATGTGCAAGAAAATTAACAACTTTAAAATGAATTAACAAATTTAAAATAAGGTAAGAGAGGAAACATTTTATTCTATAAACTGTAATTACGTACTTAGATCAATATAAACAAATTTATATAAATAAATTTATAGTAATCTTATTTATAATCCGTATTCAAAACTAACACATACAAAAACACAGATAGTAAGTAAGGATTCATAATAATATATTATATACGTATAGCCTATTACAATGGATTATTATACAATGAATTATAATGGATTAGAAACTGGACCTCTGACGTCACCAGTCAGACTTCTCCCCACTACTGCTATCCCGCCTGTAACTAGAGAACGCCATGATTTGGCGGAACATAAAATCAGCTGTTCATCAACACTTGACCGATTAAATATAAAAATGAAGAATTTTATTGTTGAAGCGCCGCCGCGGTTTGAATGGCTGGTGTGTTAGTGGCCTAAATTGTACGGGATTCTTCGTTACGGTGAAGTTTGTTATTTTGTCATAAGACATTGTATTTATTGATTAATTTGGTAAGGGAAATTGTTTATTTTATTTTATTGTTGATAAATTGCGTGAATTGCGCTGTTTTAAATGTTTAATAACTTATTTTCATGAGCTCATTATTTTCATTGTTATCATATTTTTAAAGATTAGTTTTTATTGTCAAATAATTTTGTTGAATAAATATATGTGAATTAATTAAATTAAAGTTTACAATTTTACTTTACTATAATGAGTTGTAACAGTACTAATAGTAATTAGCTATACCGCAGTTGAAAAGGCGCGAAAAGCCAGCGGTATCGGCAACACTGTCGAACTTTAGTACTAAGTCTTTGATTCAACAAAAAATGTAATGCGAATTTGACGCAACAGCGATGTTCATTTGTACTTATACTCCGGACGGAGCAACCACTCAGTCTGGCCGGAGTTTATAATGCTGGTGAAATAAAACTAATTTTTCTCATTCTTCATGTTCGATGTATTTGTATATTCATGTTATACGTGAATTACTTGGCAAAATTAGAAATGGAAGCCAGGCTGCACCCCTATCTGTTTTCATAATTTAATATTATAGCTCCTGACAAAATTTATTTATTATTTGGAAAAGTACCAGGCCACTTGTTTTAGATAAAGTTATCTGACAGATAAGTCAGATGAATTTTCTATGTTAGGGCATTATCATTGATACTTTACATTCGCCTACATCGGACACTGAAGCTATGCATAAACTTCGTAAATTTGTGTACCATATTTATAAACAAACAACAGTATAATCTGTTTGTAATAGAGTTATTTAATTTCACAGCAGTATCCATTTTAAAATCGACTATAATAGGCTACTATAATAATTTACTGCAGACGGAAAGTGATTTTTATTGCAGTTAATATATCCACATTAACGTTCTCACAAGAATTTTCAAACCTTTACTGATGTTTACTAAAGTTTACTCGTTTTTATATTTTAGTCGTATCGTCCAATATTAAATTCACCACTAAAAAGACAACTCTACATATTCGAATGAAATGATGGTCTTTTAAACATCGTCATAGATTGTTCATTAAATACCGGTAAGTTCGTTAAATCAGAAGTTCATTAGGAATTAGAAGTTCAGTAAATAAGGATCAAAATAGTTTTCTCCTGTTTACACAGTTCTTAATTTCAAGAACTACATCTGCTTGCTACTGCAAAAATTTTACACCTTGTGTAGCTGTACACCTTGTACAAGTGTTAAATCGTTTACCTAACAGAGTAAACTAAAGAACACATGAAAAAGAAATTTTGGAGTTAACACGATGATGTATTTACTGAAAAAGACGGGTATTATGTAAATGTACGGTATTTATTTTTGTCAGCGGAGAGGTTTGTACGCGATACCACGTCAGTAAGGAGTATTTGGGTTGTATTTTGAGTTGTTATTGGGGTATATTCATGTGCAGCACTGGGTTGCCAAGTAGGTAAACTGCTGTCTAGTCAAGCCTTCCTCCTCGTGTTTGTATTTGATACTAGTGTAATCACGCTCGGATTTACTATTAGGGGTCGGGCAGACGACGAGAAACGGCGCCGGCGGTTTAGTATATTGGGTGAGGGATGTTTTGGCGAAGAGGGAAAAGCTAGCCTTCTAAAACTAACATCGACCAACATCATCATAGTAAAAGCAAGCCAGAAGTGGGGTACCGCTTTAGAGTTGATAAAGTAAAATATACAGTTCCTTTCCTCTTAAAGCGTAACTAAATACGGTATGTACCATTTTTTTTTAATTTCTTTATTTAATTTAATGTTGGCATACATCCACCGTGTACAAAAGCACACAACATTATTATGTTCGTGTATTTTAGTTATACAATGAACAGTTGTAAGTTGCTACACAGACATAGGTGCATTAAAGCTTGTTTAAATATATGAAGCAGCTGCGGTATTTTCCCTATATCCTACCGATACGTAAACAACGTGAAGCACATAATCTACACACACTGAACATGACACGGATTGCATATTCATTTGCATCCAGAATCACTACACAATACACCTACTAATAAGCAGCTAACTAGAATTACTTTGACCATTAGACAAATAGATAATGCGTCAGAACATCCCTGAGTGTAATTTTTAGTAGATTTTAAATTGAAGTACTATTGCAGTGTACAGTAATGTAATTACATGAACCCAACAGGTTACTAAATCGATCTACTTTTGTGATCTAAATTGGCAATAAACTGCCAAATAATACAAATTCTCTGATATGATTACATTTCCCTACTTGTTAAAGCTGCCCATAACAGACAGGTGGAGTGTCAAATTATTTACACTCAATCTGTTCGTTGCAGGGCTAAAATAAATAGTTCTGTTTCTTATCACATGGTCAGCCAATTAAATGACTGAATCATTTAAGAACAGAAGAGGTAGAGGTGTAGAAGACACTAATCAGAGTTATCTCCTCTGAAAGTAATGAATTTCACTATACAGCCAGACCCTGTGGTGAATGAAGTGAAGGTGTCATTTGCAGAGTGGAAAATTTGTGCTTTTCAGAGGGCCCGGCATGCTGATAAGCATACTTTTCCATTCAGTGAGGAAGGCAATGGTAAACCACCTCACTCCTCGATTTACTTAGTAAAACCTCTACAGGTTCAAACCAGCCTACAGGCTGATGACCTAAACAACAACAACTTGTTAAAGGCATTATACAAATCAGAACTCGTACGAACCTTTAAAATCAAATCTCAGTTGCAAAGGAATAAAATATAAGTAAACGTTTAGAATATTTTGTTTTGCAAAAAAAAATTAGTAATTTTTTTTTAATTAATTTAAAATCACTTTAACAACTAATAACCAAGATCAAAGAAGTTGGTTTAATGACCAAAAAAGTGGGTAAAGGAATATTGGCAATAGGTTCTAAAGTGTAACATTTTTCCTCACCCTAGCCGGCCTGTTGGCGCAGTGGTTAGCGCAACTGGCTTCTACGCCGGGGTCCCGGGTTCGATTCCCGGTCAGATCTGGCATTTTCTCATCACTTATTTTTATTATCATCATTATCCACAGTCTGCATTAGCAGAAATTTCAGAACAGTCAGACGTAAAACAAAAAAGAAAACTGGGAATCGAACCTAGGACCTTCCTGTTAGCAATACAGAACGGTAACAACTGCACCATGGAAACAGTCGCTATAATTTTTTTAATTTGTTCTCCATTCGCTAGTAACATGTTAAAATAACGTTCTTTGTTCAGTAACTTTCCCTTAAATATAGCTTAAAGAGCTTTCCCTTTCACTCCTGAGATCAATATAAGATAAATATTTCTAAAGAACGAAAATTGAATAACTCGAAAATAATAAAATATTTAAGTTACTTCATTTTATTTCTTTTGCCACTTTTCATTTTAAGTTGAAATATTTAGCAGACAAAATATATAAAAACCCTACCCAGAGAACAAAACCGCTTAACTTATTCTTTTCAGGTAATTAACTGTTTTTGAGTTTACCCAATTTATTTTTGGCCAAGTCGAACTTTAGGCAGATGAACTGTGCCGATTCTGGAGAAGAGGTGTATACAGATTCATAGTTAACTTATTATACAGGGTGATTCATGAAGTTCTCCCCCCACTTCTACAGCACATTGTACTAGTAAAAATAATGAAAAAATGTTATATAAACATAGGTCCGAAAACGCTTCGTTAGCGAGTTACAGCTAGCGAAAGTTTCGCCTGGATTTCAGTTCACCAGGTGAAATGAGGTCTTCCTGGAATTCTGGTAAGGTAGATTAAGGGGCGAATTCAATCATTTCTTATGGTTTTTGATCTGATAAATTGAATAAAACAGGTTCCAGAACTGTAAGTTAAATAGTTTTTGAGAAAACCAGTGTCAAATGCAAAAAATGGAGTGAAAATCACATTTTTTCATCTTTGGGCAAGAATAACTTTGTTATTTCACCAAGAAACAGTTAAAAATTTTTAATAAAAAATGTAGAAAATTTTATTCTGAACAAACCGGTGTAAATAAAGTACACAGAAAGCGAATAGTTTTTGAGAAAACCAGTGTCAAATGCAAAAAAATGGAGTGAAAAAAACACATTTTTTCGTTTTAGTTTTTCCGGTTAATTTTACTTTGTACTCTTATGAATAAAAACTCATTTAATCAAACATCTATTCGCTTTCTGTGTACTTAATTTACACCGGTTTGTTCAGAATAAAATTTTCTACATGTTTTATTGAAAAATTTTAACTGTTTCTTGGTGAAATAACACAGTTATCCTTGCCCAAAGATGAAAAAATAAGTTTTTCACTCCATTTTTTGCATTTGACACTGGTTTTCTTAAAAACTATTTAACTTACAGATCTGGGACCTGTTTTATTCAATTTATCAGATCAAAAACCATAAGAAATGATTGAATTTGCCCCTTAATCTACCTTACCACAATTCCAGGAAGACCTCATTTCACCTGGTGAACTGAAATCCAGGCGAAACTTTCGCTAGCTGTAACTCGCTAACGAAGCGTTTTCGGACCTATGTTTATATAACATTTTTTCATTATTTTTACTAGTACAATGTGCTGTAGAAGTGGGGGGAGAACTTCATGAATCACCCTGTATATAGTTCACTTATTAACCTTTCATAATACACGTACAAAACAATTCTCTTTTAAAAAATTCCATTTCTATCTAAAGTTCAAGACCTGTATTCAGATTGTCGTTGATTAAGATGAGGCAATCGAATTTTCTACATATCTATCCTCCATTTCCCGTCCCGAACTTGATACCATCAACCTTAAATTACCGTTATACAGATATTTCTATACACTGTGTGACGAAGATATTCACAAGAATACTACGAAACTCAAAATACACGTAATAAAATTAACGATCCTCCAAGATGCAGTAGACGAACTTAACAACATTGAGAATCAACAAGATCCTTTAGAAAAATAAATCATAAACTGACCTAAATTTTTAATTAACGCAGTCTATTGTAAGAATCTATAATATATAAATTAAATTATTAAATATAACTGAATTTTAAAAAAACTACTAATATAAGTTTAAGATCTTTTAAAAACTTGGTACAAATTTAGGAAAATCAACACAAGTATAACAAGAACATTATTATTATTAGTGACTGTTATTACCTTAGTATCTTTCCACCCTGTAAGTGTGGTATCATTGCCAATCCCTGCACAAGTTTTCTTATAGGCTTATAGGCAAATTTCAGGGCCGTTGAATAAAATAATTATTAAATTATAATAAAATTATTCAACGGCCCTGGGAAAATGTAGTTATACTATTTTTCTAGGTTGATGAGCTCTGAACGTATGCATTGCCCCCTACCCACTTTATAGCTAGCCAATGACTTGCCAGCAACGTTGCCAATACTAGCTCTTGTAGCTCTGTTAAATATTTCGTCGCCATTTTTTTGGTCTTTCAATAACAATTTATAACCCATAAACATACAATAAGCTGATTATATTATAAAGTATTGCATGTTAACATGCTCTATAATCGATGTGTTCAGTCATGGCGTTCTCTAGTTACTAGAGTAATTAGTATTTAGAGAACGCCACGGTTCAGTACGAGATGCAAGACGGGAGTGAACTATTGCGGCTCTTAAACGCATGCGCGTGTAATGTTTGTCAGGTACAATCTGACAACGCTGGCAAACGTTCTGATTGGTCTAAACGAGTGGAACAGCAGAGCTCATCAACCGTGAAAACTTATTAGTTGTGTTTCTCTTTTGACGTCCTTTGGATTTACATCCCGATAGATAAGTGCAGCGTTTTCAAGGATTTTTATCTGTTGCTGCATTTCTTCAACTCATGTACGTCATACCCGCTTCCCCGTTAGTTCCTTTCATGGCTGTAAGGGGTGAGTGGAGGCCATCAAAAAATTTAAAAAATTATTATTATTATTATTATTTTTATTTAATTTCTTCCTTTAGTTGCGCTAATAAATTTGCTTCTCTTTGCTAAATTTACTTATCATTTTCGTTCGGAATGCCTTACTACCAAATCCCTTACAACCAAATTTGCAGGCTTTTTTCAGTAACCTATAACCTACATTGGATTAGAATTCAAGAATTAATTTTAATTATTTAATTGGTTGAGGTTGAGATAATAGTAAAAATTGTACGAAATGATATAGCGCGTTAATATGTAAAATTAATATTTTAACGCCTTAATAAACCACTAAGTTCATCGATGGGAACTGTAAAGTTGAGAAAGATAAAAGTTAGCCTTGTGTTAATGTAACTTTTAAATATCTGACGTACCGTATCAAAGAACTTCATAAAGAATTATTAGGTTTTATTAAAAACCTTCTACAACTAATGTTTCATTGTATACATTTTTTGCGGCAATGTGTGTTAGCAATTTATTTCTCACGAAAGAAATTTTCTGCAACGAATAATAGGTACAATAAAGTAGAATGATAGCACTGCAATGGTGGTTAGTTTCAAATAAATTAACACATCAATACAGACCAAAAAAAGAGTTTACTCCCTCTGCGTGTTCTTTAGTAACCGGTGTTTCCTCCCTTTGATGTATTTTGAAATAGATTGGCGCACAAATGCAGCACACTGGCTCGTACCGGATATTGTTGCAAAATACGGTAATTCACTCTAGCACGAGTTGTATTTCTCTAATAGATGAAAAATAAGCATCCTAATTTTAAATAAATAAGTAAAATAAAATGTTTCCGTCATGTAGGAAAGAATTTATTGAATTTAATAATTCAAGATAGGAGGATAGTAATCTGTAAAGTAACGTAGTTGTCTAAAATTGGCTTAGCATTTACAGCTGTTCTGGATTTTCTAAAAAAGAAGACAAAACAGTCTGATTGGATGAAACTGATGGTGAATGAGATTTATCACGATTCCTTTTTTCGTGTAAACTCCATCCCCAGCTCCGAAACTCCTCCACCCTTAAACCCGTTTATTAGATTTTATAACTAACCTTCTACTTTTATCCATCACCATACAAGTTTTTCTTTCGGATATTTTCTTCAAACCCTTTATTTTAAAATAATTCTTTATATTTCTGGAGTTTTTATTATTTTAAAAGTAACTGTATGATATACAAGGTGAATAGTTCACATTAAAGTGAAACAAACATAATTATTTATTATTTAATACAGAATATAAGTATTTTGTGAGTCATCAAGTAAATTTTCGCAACAAAACCAGTGGCGCTTGTTTAAATTCATTGTACAGTACTGACAAGATATTTTATTTTGAAAATATAAAATTAAACAGGATTATGAATTTCAATACTGATAACAAAGGAAGTATTCAGGGTAGAAAACACAAAATTTCAGAAAAGTAGTACCTCTGAAAAGCCTTGGTAATTTTATTAGGAATTTCATTGCTACCCGCAACATTTTTTTTGTGACTGTTTGATTATCGAATTATCATTGTCTCGAAATGCAAATATTTTATTAAAAGAAAATTAAACTACATGTTGGGCGCTAGCTTTGTCAATGGAGCATGAGATGAAATAGTCCTCTTCTTCTCCTTCTTCTTTTAAACAAAGCTAAACAAAGCTAAGCATACGCCTGTTCTGTATGCACGTACTATTTTTTTTTTTGAGGCTATTTGTGAGTTAGCCAGTAAGTAAAAGTTCCTCCTGCGCTGAGTTATAAACCTTTACCCAAGTAAGACCAGTGATGGGGCAAACCCGTCTGACCATCTGAACTTGTTCTGGGTTTCGTTCGGAGACCACCATCTAGGTTCTTCCGCTCTCTTCACCGTTGAGAAATTTTCCTCCTCCTTTGTCGAGACGTTTGACCATTTTTCTTTAAAATGTACTTACCGTTGACCTTTTTTTTCTTATCCAATGAAATAATGGAAGAAAGGTAAATTGATGGTGTTGGTAGGATGAAAGATAAAGGATATGATTCCTCCCAGGATGTATGGATATAGGATTAAGAGCTCACGTGGGTAGGATAACTATACCCCTGAAGCAACCCTATCCGTCACCAGAATCATGAAGATGAAAAGATGTACCATCTTCATGATTCACGATGAGCGGTTCGGTACGAACCGCTCCCACATTTTTTTTTTAAACTCCTAATTAGTGAACCTTGAAGTCTGTTCAATTTAAGAACAATAAGCAACCCCATGACGCAAAGAGATGAGCATGATATATATGACTTGTAAATGAGGCGTAGTCTTTTACAAACTCAGCCCAACCATTCCTATAAACTATGGTTAGTAGAACCCCAACCTTAAAATACACTGGTAACCAACTATTCTTCTTCTTTTTCTTTGTCTATTCTCCTCCTCTTCCACCTCTTGCTAACCTGCTAACCTTCTCAATAACCAGCCCCAGTTTCTATCTAAATCAACCAACCCGGAGTCCCAACAAGTTGGCGTGCAGAAATGAGACACTAAGTTGGAGCAATGGCAGATGAGAAAACACGTTCTCTCCTTAATGGAATACAACCCCAGTAGACATTGGTTATATTTACAACTTATCGTCTAATTACAACGTTAATACTCCTTAGGCTAACATAAACATTATGGGTTTTCCTTCACACATATTGGTTGAGTTAATTGTTCACATTACTCTACTTGTTTATTGTTAAGGTTCAGTGTACAACGTGTACACTGTAAAACAGGAAGATGATTCTGTTAATAATGCTAATTGAATAAAGAGATGTATAAAACTACTGGCCAAAAATGTCAGTTACTTCAATGAAAAATAAAATCCAGACACCGAAAACTCGTGAAAACTGGGTCCATGAATTGTTTAGTACTTTACAGTACAAATGTCAGAATAGTGCCCCTGTACTTACATCAAAAAGTGGTGGACTGAGTACAGTGCTAGGTAAATATTGCAAACATTGTTTTTAATTTTTCAAATGGAGGTAGCCTGCATTTTTGCACCAATTAACAGTTTTATCAGAAACAAACAAAGCTGTTTTATGTTAACAATTTACAATTTAAATTAATGATTAAGTAATTAGGTTCTTACAAAATGAAAATAAATAAGACCTATAAACTTCACAGTTTCCTATTTTTAACAAATCAAACATTTCGTTTACAGATATCATCGCACATAATAATTTATTTCAAATAAAAAGTTTCGAAACAAATCAAAAATTTGTTAACTTCATGTTAGTGTTTATTTTCAATGATACAATATATGTATGAGAACATAGTTTACATCCCCCTTGACAAAGAGGTAGATATTATTTCCTACATGTAGTGGATAATCCCCACTACGTTTCACCCGAATAGGATGTGGTATATGGGGGGATATTTATCCCTCCCACAGGATCCCCTGACTAATTGTCCTTCTCGATCCCAACCTACCCACGGGACTCCAAAGTCCCCTAAGCCGTTGTTATCATTTCCCACTAAATTAAGTCACAACCCGTCATTTTCTAAAATACCCCCTTTTATCTGTCCCTTCAGCTATTTTCATTTTTCTGCATTGTTTCTGCAAAATAACACCTTGATTCAGTCAAAACAGTTAATACATAATAGAATCAGTTAAGGAAACTTTTGGTAAGTGATTCCAACCGAACCTTATGATGTGCACAGTAAAAAATTACTACATCCCCCGGAATAGCCGATAATGTAGCCCCAAGAACATTCATGATAATCTACGTCTAAACCAATCAGTCATAAAATTCAAAGTTGATCACATAGTAAGCCTGCTATCTTCATGTTACAATTATTATTACAGCAAGATTTGGCTTAATATAAAATAACAATATTGTATTTTTGAATAATATACAGTCGGACGTAAAACAAAAAAAAGAAAAATAAACTCATTAAAGATAGTATACAAATAAGCTTCATTGGTCAACCAAATTTAGATCTTAGTCAAAGATAACCTAATATCTATGTATTCTTTTCTTTTGTACATTCGTTCAATGTATGTAATTTTTATGTTCCTCTTTCTTCTCAATCTTTTCTTCATCTTTTCCTCTTCCTTCACCTCGTTCTCGTTCTCCTGATTCTCCCCACCCCTCCACACTTTTACCTCTTCTTCTAATTTAACGTGTTGTAGAATCTCTCTCGAGTATTGTCTCATGTCTATTATCTACATTTATTTTATAACTACTTCGATTATTCTTATCCTATTACTATTACATCTACTCTCTTTTATTTTTATTGGGCGATTATACGTACATAAGCTTTGACTTTACTTAGGTAATGTTATGAGATATAAGGGAAAACATAGATGAAAAAATGCTTGACCTGATCGAGAATCGATTTGGGACCCCTGTCATAGAAGCCAATGACACTGACTACTGCACCAATGGGCCGGCCCAAAGTCTATTAATATATTTAAACGTGAACAATCAAAGTGTTAAATACTTCAGTTTAGATTTAAATGAACTTACATAATAGGTAATATGTAATGGAGTACATACTTTTTTCAAAGAGTTTAATGCGGAATAGGTCAACGCAATTCTTAACTCAAATGAATGTTCTAGTTTTTTCCCTTGGATTTATTTTTATCTGCTATCTATATTCTTGTGGCTTCCCGAATTCATTTCATTCTGTGTCAGCTTGCTATAAGCATTATCCACTTAGCAACCTTAATGAAATTCTTCGTTTCTTTCAATTGTTTGCGATACTCTAGGTATTTTTTCAGTCAATTTATCTACTGCATTATTTACTAGGTTTTATATCAGGTTGTGGTAAAAAAGTATGCTGAGCACTTATTTGTAATAACCATTCTGCATTCCTAAATCCTAAGTTTCATACTCTATTAAACGTTATTAATAAGTCCAACTCCCTTTCCTGTATGAAGTGAGGGAATCCTGTTTCTATAATTCCTTCCGATCAATAAATGCTATGTCGGCACCTACTTTACTTTAAACAGTTGCCCACCCACGACTGTTCGAATCGTTCAACTACCATTACTACGTACAACATATAACTCGTAACTAATATGCTAATTTAATCCTTTAACTAAACACTCTCTTGTTTTATTAAGAGGAAAGGTAGACTTGTTTATATTCAGAGCTTTGAATATAATATTTGTTAGGTTTTAGAGAATAATTTACTGTTAATTTAGACAGGAACAAAATAATAAGCAATAGAGATATACTAGTTAGTTTTCATACAAGAGGACTCTTCACAATTTAATATATTATTGAATCGGGAATTTCTGTGACGTTCCATTTTAGCAACATGAATAATAAATAAGTGAACTTTATTATAATGAAATAATGATCAACCAAAATTTTTAATTACACACCAACTGTAGATTGGTTCAATGAAATACAACTTCCAAAATTTTAAATCAACAAAGATAGTGTTACCGGATGGCGACATTAAGTGGCGAGTTAAAACCTTTAATTTTTGATGGCCCTGAAAAGGGCCGTTTAAGCGGTGGTCGTCTTGAGGAAAGCGTCGGTCGTAGTCGTCGTGGCGGTCGAGGAGCTGGGCGACACGGCGTGTCGTCGTCCAGTGGAGACATCATCTTATTCCCTCGCAGTAGTGCGTCGATGGATCCGCTGCTTCGTCGGATCCGGTGGGCGTGGCTCGGTCGAGGGACCGCTGTGGGCATCACTCGCGTCAGCGGACGATGACGGTCCGGTCGACGGCTTACGGTGATGGGTCGGCGAGTGGAAGCATCATCTTCTCTCTTACGGAGTCGTCGATTAGTCTTCGCTGGAGTCCTGTAGTCGTGCTGCCGTCTTGTCTGCTGTCTGGATAGGAATTGAATCACTTGGCTCAAGTGAACGCTCTTTTTATAGTCGCCGAGAGCGCTGTGGTAGGAGGCGGTTACTGGCTCGGCCTTGATGATAAAGGCCTCTGTCAGTACGCCGCCACAAGCCTACCACCCCTCTCGGAACTATTGGCGGCTCCTCTGTCGCTACGTCGGAAGCTTTGTAACCGGCAGCAAAGTACTTAACCAAAGGGGATGACAGTGACAATAGCGTGATTTTTAGGAAATTTTATCATTTTTTTAACTTGCTTGGAATAAAATTATTTCTAATTAATTACATTTTATTTAAAACTCATAAAATAAAATTGTATGACAAATAGTAAAAAAATTTTAGGAATAATGTTAAGTAATATTATTAAAGTACCAATATTTTAAAAGAAAACAAAACGATAAGCACAGGGGTATGTAATATCTCAGGGTAAAAACAATTTACACAGTCTTCAAATTTGGTACACACTCTTCCGACAGCTATCTAAATAGTACACCAAAACTGTACGATTCTAGTACTTGAGCTGTGTCCACCGTATTGGAAAATGGCGGAAAAAATTTGTTTTAATTTTCGTTTTTATTTGCGGCCAAACGGCAAAATAAAAGTTTCACTAAAAATTTTTTAAAAAAATTTAATTTTCGGCATAAAAATGTTCTAAGCTTTTTTTCTGCACTACTCTAATTAAGCAGTTATTTGTTATCAATAATGGAAATCGATGTAACGCGTACACTGAACCTGTGCGCTCAGGCTCTCTCGAGCCGCTTCAGTAAGGTTCTAACATCCACATCATGCTACAGGAATAATTTACATTAAAGAATATAACTATCGTGGCCATGTGACGATATTTGTATTTGATAAAGGTTTATAATATAATGTATTAGGACTATATACACGTAAAAACCCCCGCTCTTTTGGCCATTCGTGACTATTATAATAACAGTCATAAATGATTTTACTTTTTGATATTAATTATTAATTTATTATTAATTATTATTAGTTTATTAGCCAATAATACTATTACCCAGTGGATTTAATTAACTTAATTGTTTTGTATTCCAATAAAAAAAAACGTTGTATGGAATTTAGTACTCAGTTATTACTTTTACTTTTTGTTAATGATTAATACTTTTTAATACTTTTGAAGAAGGTGATAAAAATGAGCGTCGACTGAAATACGTGAAGTTGCCGTATTTTATAATTTAATAATAGTTTTTCTTTTTTATGTGCGACTGCAAGGTAAGATTTTGTCTAAGATTATTAACCCTAATTAGCAAACTCCACACTTGTGAGAAATAGAGGTACTTCATTATGAAAGAAAAAAAGGTATAAGCCTTTCCGTATATTAGAAAAGCAAACACAAACTGGAATAATTTTTATTCTCAATTTTTCTAACCAGTATTGCAAAGTATTCAAACTTTTTGATAACACTTGTAAGTGCCTTACAGTTTCCCTTAACTACTCCAAGCAGATACCTGGTCAGCCCCTTCTGCGTCCGTGCTGCAGCATTATCTTACCGTCCCTATTCAAAAATATGACATGTCTTATACAATGTACATTATTTTACGTGGCAATAAAAATTTATTTATTTTATTTATTTATTTACTTATGTTCGCTTTCCTTCTGCAACAAATCCCTTTCAAAATTACATTTAAATCCAAATTCTCTAGTTCAAAAACTTTACTGTCTTCACCTTCTTGGGAGTCCAGCCAGACACTTTAAAGAAGATGGAATACAAATATTCTCTAAGCTACCATAAGTTTGAAATATATTAAAAACAGTAGAATAAACATTAAAATCATCGTGTAAATGAATTACTTATACTTTTTTATAATATTATATTATTCACTAGTTTTAACACCAAAAAATATAATATTGTGTCAATATCGAAGAGGAGTGTTGTTCAAGAGATTTCTGGAAATTCATAAAGTGTTAAATAGTAGATAATAGAGTGACAAAGTAACAATAGGGTTAGTTATAAATGGATATTTAAAAAGGGCCGTGTATAGAAAAGGTAGGGTCTTTGTTGTACAACTATTTGTGAAAGAGTCGGTTGGTTATTGTACCGCTTCATTATAATTTGTTAATTATTTATTCTGTAAATCTTTTAGTTGTAATAAATACTTGTTATTTTAAACTTTAGTATATTAATTATTTAATTACCTAGATGCCGAAACGGACTTTAGCGATAAGTGTCACAACATATTTTTTGGTGTTTAGCCAAACACCAAAAAATTGTGTAGCCTAACTAGCTGTAAGACATTGTTTTTTTCTTTTCATATAATTTGTTTGTAATGTAACATGTATATCACATTTTCTGGTAAAATAATTTACACTTTTAAAAATACCAAATAAAAGTTTAAAAACTCAGGTATTAACATTTAAAATTTTATAGTGGTCTAAAGCTTTTTGGTGGACATGTCACACGTTGTATCCAAACCTATTTAAGCCTAAAACTGAAATCTACCCTATGAACTTTATTTTTAATGTTCAAGTAGAAAACGTTGGTTTAATAACTTTTCACAATGTGTCAATATCTCTTATAGGCGTTGCATAAGAAAGTATGAAATCTAGCAGGGTGATATCAGATGACGTCAGGGACCAGACATGCCGTAGGATGGAGAATTTATGCAGGCCTTGTAATACATGTTACACTCATGGAGAGTATGAATATCGGCTGGATATTCACCGTGCCACTAAAGAAGCTTTCCTTCATCATACAAACTATGAATAAAAAAGTATTTTTCATAGTATGCATACGCATGTGTACATATTTAGCCGAACTTCACGGACGTATTCTGTGTACCTAATCTGTGAATTCACTTACCAGTACCTTACGTATACAGAATTAGTAAGAATTTTGACAAAATAATCACATTTCACAAAGAAAATATGTAAAATATGGAACGTTAATATATATTTCTATTTACATTTATTCTATTTCTGATAAGCTTGTTTCGCGTCAATTTAGATGAAATGAAAATGTAAATTATAAGTAAAAAGATTTAGTGATGGACAATATTGAGTTGTTCTCCCTTGAGAGACATCCTTGGGGGTATTTTTAAAAATGTAGTAAACAGTACGAGTCAACGGGGTTAGATCGTAAGGATCCTTTGCATCCTTTGTTGGTTTTGTTATTCGAGATGAAATAGCCGAGAGGAAATACTACCAAGCTCGGAAGGGGGAGAGAGATAGACAGAGAGACTGAGTAGAAGAGCGTAGCAACCAACCAGTGGTTCGGAGTCAGAATTGTATACGTTTTTGAACTTTACTTGGCCTGCAGGAAGAAAAACCCATTTTTGATGTATAGTTGGGGAGTTGTTGAAGAGGGAGAGTGAGAGAGAGAGAGAGAGAGCCCTGACGAACAGACAGAAAGGCAGATGGAGCATTCAGTGTTGACACTGACTTCATGAGGGACTTAAAAGGATTTCGGATGTTTCAATCTCCGTTTGCCTTTATTTTTATAACAAAAAAATCTTGTGAGCGTGTTTTATTGCTTTTAAAAGTAGATACAACCACAGAGATACGAGCTCTAAAGCTGTTTCGTAGTAGTACGGTCTACAGCGTATTACTATATTACACAAATTCATTTATTCTAGCTCATGTCGTTATTAGATTAATGGTTTTCTTAAAATCCCATTACAAATTGTTTATTAAATCAGTCTAGTTATCGAACTCGTCAATAATTTTCTCCATGAGTGGCTCAGCTATTAATAACATAGTCATCATTTCAACCATTGCTTCTAACACGAATCCTTCCACATCCGTAGACTGCATTCTCTGTTCACATACAGTTTAATCACATAACACGATGTCAGTTTATGTTTCACTTACATTTCAATTCGCATGATGACAACATTGAACTATTGATATTGTACGGTGTAACAAATATTTGGTTAATCAATTTAGATTAACTCCTTCAATCACTAGAAAATTAACATGATCATATTACATGTTATAACTTCCTCCTACTGGATTTATGATTGTTTAAAATTTTGACCTATTAAAATATTGGAGGATGTTTTATCGTTACATTATTAAACACATATTTATCATTCAAAGTGCGAGCGCTGCGCGCCCGCACTTTGTCATAAGGTGAAGTTCGGCCGCCAAATGGGTTGGGTGGATCACAATATTTTTAAGTTTGAAGATTTGAAAGCTTAAAGATCATGTTTGATGTTTCAAAATTTGAAATTTAAAGAATTTGAATTTTAAAAGTTTGAAAGTTTTAGGTTGATGTTTGAAGTTTGAAGGTCTGAAGTTTCAAAATTTGATGTTTAAGGTTTGAAGGTATGACGTTTGAGGTTTTTTAGCTTTCTCAGCGACCTGGTAGATTAAGTGCAACTTCAGCTACAAATTGTTCTGTTGACTTTTGCACCGTTTAGGAGATAAAAACTTCCCCCCGCCTTTAGGGAGGAGGAGGTGCAACCCGAAAGTTTCGGTTTACCACATTTTTATGTAATTTTGAACGCTGAATAAGAAGCCGTGAAAAATATTTTTAATTTAAAAAGTTTTATAATATTTGGATAACGGTAGCAAACCCCAAAGGACCTCGATTTAAAATTTTAAAAAATACCCGTGATGCCGGGTGAAGTGTAACTTGTATAAGTTCCGCATAAGTTCAATACAGTAAAAATGATATTATCTCAACGTCAGTAGCCTAACAGAAATGTATAAATTTAAAATGCAGAAAATTTTGATTATGTAAGAAATTCTATTTTGCGCACCCCAAAAATGGGAAAAGTTTTTGAGAAAAATAAAATCTAGGCAATTAAAACTCATAAACTCATGACTCATGGTCATTAAACCAAATTTAATTACTAAATTATGAATATTATTTCTTTTGCCTTTAAAGTTGCCATCTCCGTTGATATTGCCAACGGTTGATATTGACGACGGCTTCAATGTAAGACCATAGCATATGGAAATTACTTATGGAAATTTTCGTTTTCCTCCGCGAAGTGCTCTTCTGTTTTTATTGGAATCTTGAAGCTTCTCTTTTTTCTTCTCCAATCTCTTACACAGGATTCCGGAATGTCATACTTACCACCCGCTGCATGGTTACCAATTTCTTCTGCTTCAAGACGAACTTTTAATTTTTCACCAACAGTAAATTACGCTAACACTTTACAGAACATTTTCACTTCATAAGCTGTCTGAACCAAATACGCACCTGATCTTGACTGGGCTGTAAACTGAAATGTATTAGTTGTACGTAAACGGTCTGTTTACCGTACATACAAAAATCCCCGGAGAAGACGAACTGAACAGACACTTTTGTTGTGATGCCTTACACCGGATGTGACTCACCACTACTTGTTATAACAAAGAGCCATAGTCGTTGTTAAATCCAAACATATTGCATTTGTTTAAACAAACATTACTTCTACCCAAAATGCCATTAACGAATTAGCTTACCACCGGACAGTATTTGGCGATTTATATTATCGTAAAATCCTACCACATACCGGTATTGTATTTACCAGAAAACCACGAATATGACGCTCCCCTTGCGTTAGATTGTTAGAGAAAAGGTGCGCGGCATACGCGAGTAAATCCGGTATTACGTCTATGTACTTTATACTAATATCTAAGAAAACAATTCTTCCACGGAAGGGATTACATAATTTTATAAGGCTGGAAAATCTTTGTCGTCAGGATCAACTAATAGAGCTTCGTATGGGAATAAGAATAATAATATTAATAAATTGTTGTTATTACAGTAATGACGACGGTGTCAGTAATGACGGTTTCTTCTAAGATGATTTCAAAGGACGGTAAAACTTTCTAAAGTAATATTTTAATAACTGGCATATCTTTTAACGAATCTCTGTAATAAGGAAAGCGCGAATGTTGTGTCACATTTATTTTTAACGAAAACATAAAAAGTGTACATATAAACACAAAATATACGGTGTTTGTTCTTGTAAGAATATTTTTTCTAATTAATAAATGGTGCATTAGTAAAATTAAAACAATGGGAAACATAATACAACAGTAACATAAAACAAGTCAAACAAAACCGTATTAATTACAATTAACTAAAAACAGCTTCACTTCATATCCTTTTTATCAGCACTTTATCCCGCGCGCTTACACAAACCATCCTCACCCCTTTCAACAGTAAAACAATATAATTTTCACTTCACTCTCCTTTCCTCCCCTCTCGTTATTCCCCATACTTCCTTTTCGCTCACACTCGCTAGTGTGGATATCCTCTCGCTTTAGCTTTTGTTTGCAAATGGGATTTGACCAAATTGACATTATCATTAAATGTATTTTGTATTGTACAACATTGTATGTCTGGTTAACGAGCCTCGGTTTAGGTTTTGTGAACCGTATGCAATTTTCAAATATTCGCTCCGCCCCAGACATTAAACACACCCCTTGTTATACTTCCCACTCGTTCTAAACTCTACCAACCCTGAAACTCGTTCTAAATCCGTTACTCGTTCCGGTAATTGTGGTTAGGATTTGTTTCACCGACCGACCTCAATGGCTTTTGTTTTTTGTTTTTTTTTTAGTCCGTCTCATTTATGTTATTATGTAGCCAAGTAACTGAAATTTTTCCGTGTTCTAAAAATAACCACAGTTAAAACAAATAAAAAAAATTACCTGCGGTAATAACCCTTTTAAATGGTTATGATTGGTAGTGGATATTTCTTATAACTTAGCGACTATTCTTATTGTAATAATCTTCATTCACTTACAGAACTCGTTATCGATCTGCTAAAATGAACTTCATAAATGCTATCTCAAATCAGTCTTTACATTTTTGTATCAAATTTTTTTACCTTTTCCAAACTTCCTCCTCTATGAAGCAATCAATTTTGGTTAAAGTTAAAATAGTTCAAATCAAAGACAATTTGTTAGTTTATGATAGGATAAACTTAAAAAGTATAATCAAATTACATTAATATACCGTAGTAATACGCATAGTTTGACAAAATGTTGCCACTTCTCAAGTGGTTTTCATGGACATCGAAAAAACAAGTCGGAAAGCTAATGGTTATAGAGTAGTTTCTATCTTTTATTTAAATGAACAGTTCAACAATCACTGCCTACAGTAGGCCTAGATTATGAAACATGGGGTTTTATCGAGTCAGTGCTTCAGTTTCTACCCATGGATCAAACCCAGACCTTTCGCTTTGTAGTCTGCCCGGTAAATATAAACCAATATGGAGTTATTTTAGAAAGCACATAGGCTTGGAACAGAAAGAACCAACTCCTAAATTACCTATCAAGAACTCGCCTGTATAGGCTACGTCAGCTTTCACAAACTGTATTCTGACCGCGTTTAAATATTTTGACGACACTGATGGAGCAGTATTTTTTATTAATTGTACAAACGTAAGAAATATACAAGCTTTAAAATTAGGAAGTAGTCAGTGAGTCGGCGATTCCTTCGAACTGGCTACCGACTACATACCAATGAAGAGAAAAAATCGATTGGTATTGACCAATCGATCTCTTTCTCTTCTCTTTGTAAAATTTAAGTAGAGGCACCTTTTGCTTCCTGTAAGGCTCAATAGTTAATTGTTTTGCGTTAGATTTCAAACTCTGGTTTTATCAATTTTTTGCATTAATTTCTTGTAAAAATAAATCTGTATTGACTTAAATAGCTTACCACGAATGGGAGAATAAAGCTAACCTGACTCCCATCCAATTTCCAAAGTCCATGAATAATAAATGACTACCATAAACAGCACTGTTCAATACTGTATAACATTCGGCTTATATCTAATTAAAACCTTCACCTGACCTATTAAAAATGTTAGGCATAATAATGTAGCATTTTAACGGACGAGATTTCTTGGTACATGAAAAGCACAACATATGTGATTTATTTTCTGAGGTTTTATTTCTTCGTTATGAGATTTACTTTTTACCGCTTCAGTTTATTTCATCAATCTAACCACTAACGACAATAGTGAATTATGAACTATTAGGGCTCGAACCTGGAACCTTCCACTTTGTAGTTCAACACACTAAGATTCAGAGACGATTTTTTTGATTTTGTTACATTGAATTTAAGTGATTGCCACAAGACAGTTTCTTTATAATACAACAAAATTTAATTACCCTAATTAATAAAATTTCTGCTGTTTGTGCTACAGAAAAGCTGGATTTTTTCACAAATAAGATAGAAAAATGGTACCTTACGTAATGTAACCTATAATTCTTATAAAACAAATTTCAAATTGTTTTATTTGTATAATATTCGGTATTGCTTTGCTTAGTTAAAACTATGCAGCTGTATTTATCACCAAGTCAATTTCCTAAAAATTTCATTTTATTCGCTAAAAACGACAATGGAAAACGGTAATTCTCAACCTATAAAATGACAATTTTTTGAAATTTTAATGAGATGCACAGTTTTAAAAAAAATCGATATTTTCATTCATGTTCATTTTCATTTATGCTTAAGGTGTAACTAGAATCATTTCTCTAGTTGATGCAATAGTTGGTGCTAAAATATATTTCTGTACGTAAATTATTTAGTACAAGAGAGACTAATCCATTTACCTGCCGACAGTTTTATAATACTTCTCCAATATGTTGCGTCCCTGGAGATCTCCTATCATTTAACGAACAAATCTGAAATAAATGTCACTGATAAAATGTCATTGTCGCAAAACATAAATTCCTCCGCACGATTGTGCAAACTTTTGAAATACAAATTCTCATCTGTGTCGATTATATCAGTTACTTAAATTTCTATACCTTTTAATCTCTAATTGAAACTGACTACCTGGCTTTGTAAAAATTTTGTTAGTTTCATGATAACACTGTTATTTTTATCGATTATCATCAGTTTAATTCATGGTTTTTTTGTTGATCAAAAATAAGAGAAAATATTAACCAATAATTAGGACATATTTTGTTAAACATAGGATTTAAACAAAAACAATCAGAATTTTTATTAAATTTCGATTTTAAAAATTAAAAATCATTTTGCTTTTCCGCGGCCTCTTAATTAACGCTTCGAATCGACCCAGCATTTCTATTTAACATACTAGACCGTAAAAAAATTCCTGTCAGTACAATAATTAGAAATACTTATTTAAATCTTCTTATTAACAAAACACAAGAAAAAATTAGATTAACCAAATGTAGTAATTTCAAAAACCAATCCTATCTTAATTCTGCTCATCGCTTTTTTTCACTTCAACTCATCACCTGAAAACTTCAACTCAACTTCCTGGAAACAAAAACCGACTCATACGGAACCTCTCTGTCGCACATTTACCCGGTATTCCCTCACGCAGGGTTCATAGAAGATGGAGTAGAGACATTTTCTAATTGAAAAAATATCCGTGGGATTCTTACAACTGATTACTGTTCTCCTTAAGTCATTTATGTCATATTTTCACCCACCATCACAAAACGCAATCCTAAAACTTACTAGTTGTATATGTAGGCCTACATTCAATAATTGTAAATAATATTAATAAAGTAAGAATATGTTCAACAGCAATAAGAAATATATGCAGTATATATCTCATTAAGTGTTCTTTAAGTATAAAATAATTTTATTATTAAATAGATACTTTCATTAAACATTTCACAAGAATCTAACAGTTTGATGTAGTCCTTTTATCATTTGACTAATGAACAGTACAATACAAACAGTTCACTGTAAAACAGTAGGGTTTTGTACAGTAGGTTCCAGGTAGTAGTGAGCATTTTTACATAAATATTTTTAAAATCTAATCCTTGTCTCTAAATTTTCATAAAATAATCGACAGGATCCCATTTGAATAAAATTAGTACTATCGACTTTAAAAACCGTTACGTCGTTTTTGAAATAACAATTACTTCACATTCCTTTATTTTATTCATTGTTAACAACTAACATTAGTGAAGGAACTAGCAAATTTAAAAACTTTATACAATATTATCTCATGATGGTTTTAATTAAAATTTTTAATGCTAATTACAGAAATTACAGAATTGCAGAATTGTACTCTGCAGCTTTAGAAAGATATCGGTTGAATTTAGCGGCTGCGTTATAATTCAGTAAGTTGATTATAAAATTACTTCATTTCTACTAAAATAGTTTCTTTTATTGTTTACTTGAAGTCGCAAAATTATTGCTTTAGTTACTAGTGACTACGATGGTTTACGAAACGATCGGTGAATCATAAAAGAACTTATGACAATGAATTTTGTAAATTATACTAACAAAGGATGCAGTTATTAAGTCACTTCGATTATTATATAGTAAAAATAACCGGGCTAATTGATATAAATGCTTTTTTAATAAGTAGTACCAATTAAGGCACGGAGAGAGGAAACTTCTTTGTAATATGGCTCAGTAATTTTAACTGGAATTTTTGAATTTATCATAATATTTTATAAGTGGTAAAATAAGATTAGATCAGTAGGAATCAGTATCAGTAGTGAATGAATACACGCATTTAATTATTTTAATAAACTACATAGATTAATAAAACACATTTATTTATTATTTTCACTGAATTAAAATATAATTATTAATAAATTTCATTAATATTTTTTTATTTTAAGATTAATTTTAATTAACATAATTAATACTTTTAGACAATGGGTTCAACCAATATGTTTAAATAATAAAATAACTTTTGAAAATAACTAATAATTTTAATTTAATTCTAAACAATACAACCTAGAATAATGTAACTGAATGAAATTATGCATATATAATTTTTTAATTAAACTAAGTGTTGTTAAATGAATAGCAATACCTTTCATATATCTGTAATAAACGAAGAGGTAAATTTCCGCTAATCTCATAACATTTAAACCCTTATGAATTCTGAATAAAGCAAAATTTTACCTGAATGTCGAACTATGAATAAAAGTTAATAATCACTTCCAGTAAATTATCCAATCAGACTTATTTGTACAACGATAATAGAAATTTACCTCATTTGGACTATTTATCTCACTTTTGTTTTCGAGAAGGAAATTTTATATTAACTGACCCGTGTTCACAATTTTGTGTATAATAAATTCACACTTTTGAATTGTGATTGGTATCACTACCCCTAGAAAAATATTTTCTTTGATAAACTTGATGGGCTTGTATTATCTTATTTAAGCCACCCAAAAATAAGGTAAACCTAATTTAAAACTTTTTGGCAAATCAGCAAGGTTTAAGTATCCTAACACCGCAATAATCGTAAAAAGTGCCAGTTAGAACCCTAAAATAAGCGTGTGTTAAAACATTTAGCATTTGAAAATATACTATTAATTGACAATTCTTACTTACTTCTTAAACTTTCGAAGGTATTACTGTAACTATCACATCGTGAGAATTCTCTTTCGCAACGAATTCAGTTATTTTGTTATTCACTTCGCGAATCGCTTTACTGCTTTTATCAATTTTCATTTCAAATTTTTTGCAAAATCTCGAAACCATCCTGATTACAACCATATAAAAATTATTTAAATACGCTCGATAAAACTCCGTATATAAGGGCAAACAGAATCTCCATTTCAAATGAATTTGACCACATTTTAGGTTTTAAATGTACTACAAATATTCTGGGAGTGAATGTCAAAATTTTGAAACGAAGTATATTTAAGTAAATATCACAGATCCTTCATACTTTACATGTAGATATTTTCGAAGCATTTTACCGATATACATAAAGTAGTTTCTTACCATAGTACTACTGTAAACCTATTCAAAATGTTTACCAGTCACTACAAATTGTTGCAAAAAATTTAATTTTCTTAACATCATAATCTTCAGCAGAAAATGACGGATGTAATTTGTGTAAGAAAATATTCAATGCGATGCATCATGAGACAAAAACACGAGGTTGAGATTTTATAAAACAATAATAGTACAGATTCTACTTGACAAACTTGGGTGCTATCAAAGCGAGAGGAGAGTAGATTGCAAGCATCTGAAATTAAATTTGTTCGACATAGGTATAGGTGCAGTGGAGAAGATCGTTACAGGAATACCGAGTTAGGGAAAGAACTCAGCATCTTCTCTATAAACGACAGCTCATCTCAGATCAGAATACAGTGGTTGGAGCATGTGAGTAGAATGAGGGATAATTGAATAGCTAAGCAAACACTAGGCTAAAAACCGGAGGGAAAGAGAGAACGAAGACGCACAAGAAAGAGATGGGAAAATCTGAGAGGTTCGGAACAGACAAATATGCCTAATACTTGAAAGGCAGAAGAGTAAGAATAAAATATCAATTATTTGATTATTAAAAAAATACTTTTTTATAAAAATAGTCATTCTAATCTGATGAAATAAGGTTAATACTTTATTTTATTTTATCCATTCCTATTTTCATTTTCTTGATAAATTGTAATAATGTTACAATAACATTATTACTATAAAAACTCTACACTGTTATATACCTAGAGTTGCCACATAAATTGGCTTTAAGTAATTTGTTTAAATATAATTGTGGACGTCCTTGCAACCATTTTTTTATTAACCCTTTATCAGGCAGTACTACGGGGGAAAATATACATGTTGTAAATTGTTAAATTTTGTCTTATAGGGGCCTTGAATAATGTACTTCTAGTGCCAGAACAGAAAGATATTTCTTTTTTTTATGTCAAGCCCTGGTAAGTATACTTACCAAGGAATGTTTATTGAAATGGGAATCATATAATATTTAGTGGGAAAAATGCTTATTAAAACAACTTGTAGCCCTATATAACAGAAAAATGTGTCGAATAACTTATCTCAACTTTATATTAGCATGAATTCTTGCTTTCCCGTAAAAAACTGAAATTTTTTAAGCACTGTACAAAAGTAACAAAACAACATGGTAGCGTACGCTGGTATGAATCCTTACCACATTCGTGTAACTCACAAAGCAAATGGTCGCTGCCCGCTAATTTTAATATGTAGATAGCCTACTTACCAGAGAACATCTATAAAACCATAAAATGCCAATAAGTTTCAACTGCATAGCTTATTCTTTAAAAAAATCGACCTTATTGCCAGTGGTAAGTATACCTACCACAGACCTATAAAGAGTTAACCTCGTTTTAATATAGTCATTTTACGAACAGTTGTTTGCCTAATCTTTAGGTTTGATTATCACAATTTTATAAATTAACACAAGCAAAGTTCACTAGAGGGATATCATTTACGATCATTCAGTTACTCCATATTTCAGTTGCTTCATTCTTGCTCCTTGGCCTTGATGGTTTATGGTCAGAAGAGTTCTTTTATAGAGTGAGGGATAAGAAAGTCACACAATACTGCATAGCCATTTGATTTTGAAAAAATTATAAGAGTTTTGTGAAGTGCGAATTTAATTTTGGAGTGTATTGAAAAAAGGTACCTATATCAGTAATTTAATAGTCCCAAACTTTTTAACTTTTGTGAAACATAGTGAAAAACCAATATTAGAATATTCACTACCCCTTATTAAGTGAACATTGGTTACTTACAGAACATTTTATATAGCTAAGATTTAGGTTTTAGCTCACAAGCTTGTTTTTTTACTACAAAGTGGTTTTTGTATTGATTTAAAAAGTCTTTTTAGTGTATAAAAATAATTCTGTGAAAAAGAAATTTTTCCGTTATGAAAAAGATATCTCATCTTGTTGAGATTAAAAATACATAACGTTTATTCATTTCTTGTGCAAGTAATTGTCTTTTTATTATTTTTTGTATAGTGCAAGGGTAAGTAATGTTTTGCAATGCAAGGTATGAAATAAAGTATCGCAGCATTTGTTTTTAGCTTTTAAGTTCATAAAAACAACTCTTTTAATGAGATTGGGGCGTCGCTTTGGTTGGTAGGTAGTAACAGTTTATTAAAAGTAAGAATAAAAACGGGCAGAATTGTAGTAGTAAATCCCATGGCTCTACTTTTGCGACTCACTTCTCTAACAGTAATAAAAGTCGAATTACTCTTGTTAGGATTTTCTTTAATATACTTCCTTCATTTCCCCCCACTTTTGCAATCTTATCTTCGATTCCTCTGGTTAAGAAGATTTTTCGTTATTGTTTTTATCTTTTTCTATATTCTTTACTTTAATAACATTTGCCAGATGAATTACAGTGCAGCAGTTAGTTAAGAGTTTAGCTAATATTAAGTTACGTGGGAATCAAGCACGTTCCTTTAAATTGAATTAACGCATAAGAATTCTGTTGAGATCTTACTTTTTCATTACAGACTTGTAGTTTTAACAATAAAAGTAAATAAATCACTGATTCCGAAACAAAGTCAAGAATTTTCCATAGACTTTTCTTCGGTAAGTAACTTACTTCGATAAAAATCCACAAAAAGCGAATTCAATACAATTAAAAAATAAAGTTCCTTTGGTTTAATGTACTTGGTTTATTTCTTTAAACTTCTCTTATAGTAGCGACTACTTAAAAAAATTTTATGTTGATTTACCTAAAAACTTCTAAAGTCATAGTGGTTTCAGCATTTGTAATCTGGAAACCAAATTTTTACAGATCCTATCTGAAGACTATTTTAATTACTAAATAATTCATCCTTTTTTGACAAATTTAGACTCGACAAAACACTGAATTGTTTAGCTAAAAAATATTAATAATTTTTATGATCCTCTCGTCACCCTTCATAGCCATCCCGTTCCACAACGAAAAAATACCTACTCTACGCAAGGAAGTGGATGACCTACTGTAGTTCTGTGTTGCAAGTGCAGCAGGACAGTTTTGGAACTTTACAGTACTGTACTTGATCTAACAGGGAAGGGACTGTACATCCAACCTACAAGGGTCTTCATAACTATCACGAAATATCTATACAAAGGTCGCCATGACTATCACGAAATATTATAATTAACCTAATTATCTAGTACCAAACTAGGTACCTCTCAATTCTAGTAATTATATAAAAGATTATCTATAATTCAATTATCAACAATGATTAATTAACTGTTTCTATTTATCAGTTTTTTACTAATTCTACTAGGCAATCAATTAACATTCACTCAAACCGAGAAAACACCAATTCACTGCCTACACCTAAGCACATGAAACACGTTACTGCACACATCCACTCATCAACTCAAACTCACACAACTTAGCGTTGAAAATATCAATCCAATTACGTCAGTACACATAATTTTGAACACCGCAATGCAGCTCTCCATTGAATCCAACTGTTGAGTATTTTTTTATACAAACCAGTTACGCCTTCACATTCACATTTACATTTGGAATCACCATCCCTATCTGTGAAATATCCGGTTCAGTATTGCCATTTAATGTATAAATGATATTATTGTTTACTTTATTTTTCAAGATTACATCTCGCTTCTGGCAATCCTGAGCTAATTAATACTTCTATCACTTTGATATTTTTAATAATATTTCATACTTAACGAAAAATGTAGTATATTACAGGATCTTTACGCCCCTGATTAGCTCGTTTAAAGGCGGTGACATAAAAGACAGCTTAGCACAATGTAACTATTAATAACAGATCCACTAAGTTAGTATTAGTTTCAAACTGTTCGGTAGGTTTAAATTCTGCCCTTACTCGTCGATCGAACTTGTAACAAAGCACTCTTCGATCCTACTCCCTTAGACTTGATTTTTTTGGAAATGTCACCTCTTGAACCCAATAATGTTTGCGAGAGCTGGCAATGACAAAACTCTGTTACACATCACAGATAAGTTTTGATATTTAAATCACAAAAAAATATATCAATATTCATTTATGTTATGACCGGTTGGTATCGTGATCAGCGCAACTGGCTTCTATAGTGAGATCCCAGTTCGATTCCTAGTCAGATCTGGCATTTTCAATTTATATATCACCTTATAACGAGTATATTCTCAAAATACGTGGCCTCAGAGATGCACACACCGGTTGTGTGAGAAGGGCTGTTAGAATGAGTGGAATTACTGTGAAGCCTTCGGTACTGTCTAATTGAAAACCTTAACCGCTATTGTGTTAAGAAATAATTCTTCTTAAATACCATTGTACCTATGCACAAGCTAAGGCTTATGTAGGGATCTACACTCAATGAAAGGTAAATTTTACAGTACTTTCCCTTGTAAACTAATTAATTAGGCTACTCAATCTTTCACGTGCAATTGAGCAATTACAGCTAAAGTTTACAGGCATCGTTAGTAACTATTCAAACTTGCAGGTTTTTTTCAATTACAACCATGTATATTTTTTTTTATTTTTTAGGTTATCTGTTACACAATATGTAAAAAATCTGGTGTTAAACACTCACACAATTTTCTCTTGCCAATGCAAATAAATGGAAATAATTAACAATGTAACCTTACATTAGTAATAAAATATTAGAAATAAACAAAAAACCAACCTCAATAAACATAACCTTATTTTAATCATGAGTAAAAGACGCAAAATGAAAATTAACCTCAGTTTGGCTTGATAATATGAAAAATCACTTTCTCGCTAAAGAAGGCCCTTTAAAGAAACATGCTTGAAATAAAAGTTGTAGATCTTTTAATTTTCAATAAATTTAATTATAAACACTTTTATCGTAAAATGAATACTACGGCCGAAATCTTAGAAAATCACTTTTTACAGATTTTCATTTAAAAAAACAGAATACAATAACTACCGCTAAACTAAGCGTTATACAAAAAGATGTTTGAAAGAAAATTAGTAGATTTTTGAATTGTCTACAACTTTTACTACATATATTTTTCGCTAAAATGCATATTAAAGCCGCGATATTTAAAAAAAAAACAATTTTTTTACGAGAAAAAAGCCTCTTTAAGAATTTCAGCAGACATGGCGCTTACCCTATCTTGTAGAGCATAAAAATGTAGTTAATGAGGTGTTTTTAAAAAAAATCGTAGGAGCCGTTTTTGAGAAAATCTCAAAAAAGTTAAAAACGACACGAATAAAATACTACTTTCGGTTGACCAATTTTGATGAAAATGTTCGTGTCGGGTCCAGTAGTGGTATCAACCTAAGTTTTAACTTTCAAGTTCGAACGATGTCCCGTTCTTGAGATATTCTGTTCACACACACACACACACACACACACACACACACACACACACACACACACGCACACACACACCAATCGCTAAAAACATGTTTTTGGGTTCAGGGGGTTTGACAAAGTGCAGATCCGGTGAAAACTCGATTTCGAAAAATCTACATGAAAACAATACCTACTTTCCTTCCTATATATTCATATAGGCAAGAGAAAGTAAAAAACAAACTCTATATTTTTGGCGCTTTTTGGTTTTTGGTTCGATTTTGTTCAATGAAGTTAAAGTTTTGGGAGAAAAAAGTCGAATTATTGAACACAATCAGTGAAATGTACGCTGAAATTTAAATCAAAAATATTAAAGAGTATTATTACTTCATACTGTAAAAAGCAATCTAATATTTTTTGCCTACAAAGAGTAGGTTTTCCTTTAGGTGATCTATTGTTCATTAGTAGGCTAGCTAAGCTACATTTACAATAAAATGTATACCTAATTTAAAACATTTGTAAATGCCATATGTATTAAACAAGCATTATACAATTTTTATCCAATAAACAATAAGTCAAAAAGAAACAACAAAAATTTTTTATTACAATAATTCATAAAACCAAGACAACACCAAGACTACAAATGCAGCAGAAACGTAGGATGCTCCATATATGTATGATCCTGTATAATATTTTATGTTTACCGGCGGGTATACCTTCTGTATCACATTTCTTTTATTATATTATTTATTCATCAAATATACTTGTGCGGGAACTCTAGAGGGCAAATAAATAATACTAAAATAAGACAAAAATCAATACTGGGGATCTTCCTGACGTCACAATTGAAAGTTATGTTCATGTCGTGTTATTCATTTTATAAGACAACATGTAAAACCCGGTTTCTACATAGAATGAGAGTTCAAAAGCAAGAAAATAATTTATAGTTTTAAAGATTTTCGGTTTACTACAATGCAGTAGGCCTAAGTATGTTTCTAATAATAAGTAAAAATACACGACGAAGAAAATTTTTCGAAACCATTAATGTAGTCTTCTAGAGGCCAAAACCAACTGAAACAAACCCAAATTTTGGATAATCTAAATTTATTTCAAATTTTTAAACATGATTTTTATGATTTAAAAAACTAAGTTATGTGAATAATATTTTTATAATAGGCTCCTAAACATAAGAATTTAATTTTTAAAAATCATAGTGCAATTAAGAATAGAAAAAGAACGTAACCTAAGTTCTAAATACAAGATATACTTACAATATAAAATCTTAATGCCGAAACCCTTGATGATGAAGCAATATTCGCCACCGTCTCAAAAACATGATGTCTGTGGGTGTATCGTTGTTGTGCTAATCTTCATATTGCAGTGCTATAAATAGCACTGTAAACAGTGTTTTCAAATAGCAGTGTGACAGTGTTTTTGCTGCTTCCGAGTGTGAAACGAACGCTCCATGTTACATATTTTTTCAGCTTTTGTTATTATCCACATCTTTTCAGATACCTAACTCAAACATTACGAAATCCGAATAGATCCCAGTCCCAATAAGTTCCGATTTACGGGTTGTTGTATATGACTACTGTCAAACGTAGTATTGATTAGCGTAATTACCTTTTTCTCAAAATATATGTTTCTCCCGTTTAATTGTAAAAAGGAATTTTTCTCCGTTTTTGGCTCAAATATATAATTTTCTTAAAAAAATTTAAAACAAACGTAATGTAGAATATAAAGCGATTTGTGAAATTTTTAACAAGTTTTATAAGTAGGCCTAAAAATTACAATCAAGGCTATTTTACTGCTATTTATGAACCACCATCAGATTTCCACGAAATAATTGTTGTTTAGGTCATCAGCTGAAAGGCTGGTTTGAACCTGTAGAGGTTTTATACTAAGTAAAACGAGGAGTGAGGTGGTTTACAATTGCCTTCCTCACTGAGTGGAAAAGTACACTTATCAGCATGCCGAGCCCTCTGAAAAACACATATTTTCCACTCTGCAAATGACACCTTCACTTCATACACCACAGGGTCTGGCTGTATAATAAAATTCATTACTTTTAGAGGAGATAATTCTGATTAGTGTATTTTACACCTCTACCTCTTCTGTTCTTAAATGATTCAGTCATTTAATTGGCTGACCATGTGATAGGAAACAGAACTATTTATTTTAGCCCTGCAACGAATAGATTGAGTGTAAACAATTTGACACTCCACCTGTCTGTTATGGGCATACGAAATAATTATAGTTTCTTAGAATTGGCTGTAATAGTTTTATTAAAAAGCGTTATTAACTTATTGCGGCATAATTACCTATACTTACAATTTTTGTGGTTTGCCGTTTAATGGGGTTTTCTCTAGTCTTACACAAACGGTAGAAATTAAGATAGTAAATTATAAACGAAATCTGTTAAAAAATACATTACCAATAAATAATTCATTTGAGTTCTAAGTCGGACTTATTTTATTTAAGTAAAGGTAAATTGTACCCTACAAACACAAGAAGGAATAGAGAGGTCGTGTCTTTGCATGCTAGATGAGAATTAAATGAAATGAATTAAACGGAAATTCATTTGGTCCCCGTGATAACGAAAAATGTATGGATGAAAGGATCGCTCGGATTAAGTCACAATCAAACTAATTATTATACTTCTCATGAAACTTCTAATAAAATAAAAACAAAAACGTGCCGGAGTATAGAAGGAAGAAATAATTTGAAAATAATTACTCTCACTAAACAAAGTAATTTGATCTAATACCAACAGCAAGATAAATGTATACAAGACAAATTTATAAAGTAAAGCGTGAGATCTGACTGTACTAGCCTACGTGCTTAGGTACTAAGTACCTAGTTCTTTTCCTGAATACCGCATCTATCATCAAAGGAGAGGAATTAAAGGATTAACAGAAGCTAAAATCAAAGGGAAGAAATTTATATAGCCTTCAGCTCAACATCAAAGAAAACATTTCGCATCTCACAGTTACCTTTTATAACTTGTCAAATTTTATTTAATAACCTTTTCAACAAGAGATGACGAATATTACACTAACTTAATTAAATCTATTCTGAGTAATAACTTTGAATCGCTAAATTTTATATACTTTTATTTTCATCAATAATTAATATTTTAAGAGAATTTAAAAAGAAGAGACACTCAATTTTTACTTTCTCTTGCCTATGTGAATACATCGGAAGGGAAGTATTGTTTTCATTTCGATTTTTCGAAATTGAGTTTTCACCGGATATACACGTTTTCAGACCCCCTGAACCCAAAAAAACATGTTTTTAGCGATTGGTCTATATGTGTGTGTGTGCGCGCGCGCACGCGCTTTTGCGTGTGCGTGTGAATAAAATATCTTAAGAACGGGACGTCGTTCGAACTTGAAACTTGAAATTTGTTAAGTAACTTACTACTACCGGACCCGACACGAACATTTTTATCAAAATCGGTCAACCGGAAGTAGTAGTTTATTCGTGTAATTTTTCACTTTTTCGCAATTTTCTCAAAAACGGCTCTTACAATTTTTTTAAAATCGCCTCATTTACTACACTTTTTATGCTCTAAAAGATAGGGTAGACACCATGTCTGCTGAAATTCTTTGAAAGGCTGTTTTCACGTTAAAAATTGTTCTTTAATATTGCGGCTTTAATATGCATAAGGGCAAAAATGTAAATAATAAACGTTGTAGAGGATTTTAAATCCTGCAACTTTTATTCCAAACAGTTTTTTTGTATAACGCTTAGTTTAGCGGTAATTAACGATTTTCTGTTTTTTTCTCACGAAAACGTGTAAAAAATCGATTTTTTAAAGATTTCAGCCTTAGTATATTTTACAACAAAAGTGTATAATCAAATTTATAGGAAATTAAAAGATCTACAACTGTTATTTAGAGCATTTTTCTCTACGGAGCCTAGTTTAGCGTAAAAGAGTGATTTCCGTATTTTTAAGCTAAAATGAGGTCGATTTTCATTTTGCATCATTCACTTATGACAAATAAGATTTGGTTATGTTTTTGAGGTTAGTTTTCTTGTTTATTTCTAATGTTTTATTGCTAATATTAGGTTATATTGTTAATTATTTGCATTGGCAAGAGAAAGTTATGTGAGTGTTTCACACCAGATTTTTTAATATTATTCTCAAGATATTGTAGGCCTAAATTTATAAAAATGTAAGTAATTCAACAAAATTATTTGAGAAAAAATATAAATAATGCTGAAAGTAATAGATTAGTAAATCCGAATGTAAAATGTACTGGAACTCGTTAAGAAGACTGAGAGACGAAGTAAAAATATTAAAAATTAATTTCTACAAATCTGTATAATAAAATTAAAATATTACTGAATGCATAATTTGTTTGATATACGTATTTTTATATTTTAGTGTTTGTTATTCAAACTGATTGCAAAAGAATTACATTTTTTAAACAGTTATTCGTTACTTTTGAACATTCATTTTTCAAAATCTTATTTACTACAGTATTAAAGTTAAATGTAATTAAATTCAATGTAATTTCATTCTAAGAACGTCATTATTCAAATGTTATCATCTTTGCTTAACGATTCTAAGATCGTTATAGTAGATTAATAATAACTAAGATTATTTTTTGTCTTTTATTTTTATTACGGTACGGTACATTGAGCTGCACAACTTTCGTATATGATATTTAAATGGTGGCGCAGAATTTCGCTCTAAGGAAAAGAATTACCCAGTGGTACATTCCGTTTAAAACTGCGGGTATTGTCCGTTATTCGGACCAAGAGGTCTCTACTCCATTTCCGCTTTAGACGTGGTACAATTGGGAAGTTCCTTGTAGCTAGATCACAGGCTAGTTGGTTTGGATGGTCATCTAGTCGTTACTAACGTAATAACTAACCAAGTTGTCAACGATATTAAATTAGTTTGCAATGAATGAATTATTGATGAAATGAAATAAAATGAGTGGGTTGTGAATATATTACTTTAGTAAAAATTTGACCATGAACGATGTTTGTAGTTGGACAAATAGCCTGTAGTAAAATAAAATTTACTAAGGTGGTAGAGTTGACCCCGATTCGATTTTCTTTTTAGTTTTCTGTTAATAGGAATGACAACACTTGATGAAACGGAACAGACGGCTGAAATTGTTTGGTCAATTGTCTTTTTGTGCGTTACAAGTTTCGTTAACGATGTCAAGTACTATTTTTTTATATTGGAAACGACTTCATTTTTACCAATTTTCACACGCCTGGTTTTTCAACCAGTAAATATTTACGCGCCGATAAACACCTGAATCGATTCTGGTCCAAAAATCAACAATCTTTTATTACGCATCAGGTGATAATTGAAAGTTTAAAAAGTAATTTTACATGTCTTTTTTATTCACTGTATAACGTTGTTATGTAGTTGTGATATTAAAAATTGTTTTACCCTAAAGGGCAAAATTATTAGATTTCAAAGACACACTATTGTAGATAAAAGCAAGTGCATCACACATGCATTTCTTACGGATTATTCAATAAATGTAAGCGCTTTAATATTAAATGCACCCTTATTTACCACACTTCGATAACGCATTGAGCCACTTTGAATGTGTATTAAATAACTTAGAAAAGAAGTACATAAAGGATCAGTTTATTAAATGAAATCCATAGAGAATGTCAGCTGTTTACTCAACATAAATGTAAATATGGATAAATAAGGATCTAAGCTGTGTGTGAGAATATGACACAAGTTTATGTCATCCTGTAAGATATAATTAGTTGAAACTTGAGTCATTCATACGCTTGTATTTGCTGTAGCAACGATATGTACATATTATTAAGCAGTAAATAAACAAAGACGGAATATTAGATACGTGCTTTATATTGGCAGTGATGATATGAAAAGCCCACCTTACAGGTCTTAAACAGCCTTAACAGCCTCTAACTATAGCTAGTTTCAAACCAACAACCTTTACAAGGCAAACCCCCACAAGGATTCGAAATGCTTACAGCCATAACTTACTCTTCAGACTGAGGCAACAGTAACTGCGCATCATTATCATGTTGAAAATAAACAGTTACGCACGCACACATAATAGTCCTCCGTAGTGTTAATTAACATACTGCAGTTTATCGATTTAATCATTAGCAAAGATTGTAATTAGTGTAACATGCTGTTTTTCCTCTTCCTTTAGTATTTTAGTAACATATATTTTAGCTTACTAAAACACATAATTCTTTTCCTTATATAAAGTACATGCTATAAAAAATAATTAAAATATAATATCTGCCATAATATGTGCTCAATTGTTTTATAGCCGTTTTATAAAAATCAACAATAGCATAGAAAGTATCAGTTTGCACCAACCTTTATTTTCGTGATTACCTTCTTCCTGTATTTACAGTTATTGAAATATGAAAGCTCCTATTTTGGTTTTCTGTTACAATTCCCGTGCATTTTACAAAATTAATTTGACGTTAGTCTTTACAATCTCCAATTTCAATTTTTTTAACGTTTTTATAAATTACTTCCAACTATTAGCCTGATATCTTACTCGTGTTTTCCATGTTTATAGAAGTTCATTCTTGACAGGTGTACTATTGTAAAAGTATAATATTGTACAAACAATGGAAGTTATGGTAATTCCCAGTTACTGTAACTTCTATTACTCAGTATAAGCCATTAAATAATGCCTAGGAATAACCCCCATTGTAAGAGTAAGTTACATTAAAATAATAGTTAGACAATAAGTTGTAAATAAAGCCAACGGTCAACCATCTGATATTCATTAGGCAGGTGTATTTTCTTCCTCTGTGTTTTTGGGTCTTTCTACCAACTACCAACTTTCAGCCAATCACTGGAGTAGTTCTCCTTCCCGTTGGCCCTCCAGGTTGGTTGAACAGTTGGCGGGAGAGGGAGGCTTGTCAACCAGAGGTTTCCTGGTTTGGACCCAGGAAATTTTACAACCAGTTCCCTTGGAACTTAAACGTGGAACAAAGGAGTTTGTGAAGAAGAGGCAGAATTTGAAGAAGAGACTAGAACGAGGAGAAGAAGAAGTAAGGGGAAATATTTAATTCGAGGAAAATTCATTCGTGCATTTATTAAGGGTTTTTAATTTCTTGTTTTTGTATTAACATCGCGGCAAGAAAAGGTGGCTATATTTTTAAATAGATTAAGGATTATTTTGTTAGTAGTTAGTCAATTTAGTTAGTAGGCGACTCACTAAATATTTAGTCAAAGAAAGGAGATATAGCCTAATTTATTATTTTCTCTCATGCTCTGCTGATAGAACTGGCGCCCAACAATTTTTATTAATTATTTATTTTAGTTCACATTAAAGTATTTGCCCGCCGTTCGAAGTTGATAGTGATGCACAGGCAAACAGACACTGGACAAAATATAATAGCCCTAAATTTAAAGTCAGGCCTAAACCTATTTTTTTGTCAGTCTCTCGACTGGTTTGATGCAGTTCTCCAACCTGTCTATCTTGCGCAAGTCGTTTCATATCTACATACCTGTAACACCCTACATCTTTTGTAATTTGCTTTATATATTCTAATCTTTGCCTCCCTCTACAATTTACTCCCTCAATGTTACCCTCCATTATTGATAGCCCAATACCTGGATGTCTTAGGATATGCCCCACTAGCCTATCCCTTCTTTTGGTAAGATGCTTCCATATACTTCTTTTTTCATCCACTCGCCTAAGAACCTCTAAATTACTTATTTTGTCCACCCACCTAATCTTTAACATTTTCCTATAACACCACATTTCAAAAGCTTCTATCCTCTTCCGTTCTACAGCCCCTATCACCCACGTTTCACTTCCGTATAATGCTACACTCCAAACATAATGTTTTAAGAAATTTTTCCTAATCTGTAAATCAATGTTTGTAGTCAGTAAGCTGTTTTTCATTTCAAAGGCTTTTCTAGCTTGAGCAATTCTACTATTGATATCACTCGTGCTTCTACCATCCTTTGTTATTTTACTCCCTAGATAGCAGAATTCCCCAACTTCCTGTATGTTTTCGTTGTCTTCCTTTAAATTTCCCATCTCTTCTAAACCACTCTTGCTGCTGCACAACACTTTCGTTTTGTTCTTATTAATTTTCATGAAGTAATCCTTCCTCAAGATCTCATCCATTCCATTTAAGGCATCCTCTAGTTCATTCTTTGCCTCGGCTAATACTACTATATCATCGGCGAATCTCAACATTTTTATTGTTTCTCCTTGAATTTTTATTCCTACGTCAAATTTCTCCTTCACTTCATTTATAGCCTCTTCTATATACAAGTTAAAAAGTAGTGGTGACAAAGAACAACCTTGTCGTACACCTTTTCTTACAGCAGCCTCTTTTTCGTACCCCTCGATTCTCAAAACAGCCGTTTGATTCTTATACAGACTGTAGATAACTTTCCTTTCTTTGTATTTAATTCCTAGCCTTTTCAAAGTTTTAAACATTTTACTCCAGTCCAGATTGTCAAATGCTTTCTCTAAATCTACAAATGCCATAAAAGTAGTTTTATTTTTCTGTATCCTTTTCTCAATAATCAGTCTCAGAGCCAATATTGCATCTCGAGTTCCCATTCTCCTTCTAAATCCAAATTGGTCATCGTCCAATACTTCTTCTACTCGGTGTTCTATTCTCCTGTATATAATTCTTGTCAGTATCTTAGATGCATGGCATGTTAGGCTGATGGTTCTGTAATGTTCACACTTCTCCGCTCCTGACTTTTTTGGTATTGGAATCATAATATTTTTTTTAAAGTCCGATGGTACCTCTCCCCTCTCATACATTCTGCACACAAGTTTGTATAATTTGTTTTGAGCAACTTTGCCACATCGTAATAATAATTCCGATGGTATGTTATCTATTCCTGGTGTCTTATTCATATTCATATCCTTAAGTGCCCGATCGAATTCTTCTCGTAGTATAGGGTCCCCTTTTTGATCTTCTTCAACATCAGTTTCTTGTTCTATCGCATCATATTCTAATTCTTTTCCCATGTAGAGTTGATTTACGTATTCCTTCCATCTTTCAGCTCTCTCTTGGCCATTCAACAATGGTTTACCACCTGCGCTTTGTAAATTAACAGCTTTCATCTTTCGTTCTCCAAAGTTTTCCCTTATTTTTCTATAAGCTGCGTCCACTTTACCAACTGCCATTTTACTTTCAATGTCCGTACATTTCGCTCTGATCCACTCTTCCTTCGCTTTCTTACACCTTTTGTTTATGGTATTTCTCAAGTAGCAATATTGCCTTTTACCTCTCTCGTCCTTTGCGTTTTTATATTTTCTTCGCTCATCCATCAGTTCTAAAATATCATTAGTAATCCACGGTTTCCTACCTCTTCTTTTAGTATGTCCTAACCATTCTTCCGCTGCTTTCACTACCACCTCCTTGAAGTTTATCCACTCCTCCTCTACATTTCCTGTGTCATTACCTCTTTCTTGTATCCCTTTTTGAATACTCTCCTGGAAACCTACCTGGTTGTCTTGTTCTCTTAGTTTGTTTACATCCCACCTAGCATTTCCCTGTCCCTTCTTCAGTTTTTTAAGTTTAAGCCTGCTATCCATTACTACTAAGTTATGATCACTCCCTATGTCTGCACCTGGATTGGCTTTACAGTTCATAATCTGGTTTCTGAATCTTTGTCTAACCATTATGTAATCTATTTGGTATCTTCCCTTGTCACCTGGCATCATCCAAGTGTATAACCTCCTTTTGTGATTCTTAAAAAGTGTATTGCCTATCACTAAATTATATTTGGAGCAGAAATCTACCAGCCGACTCCCTCTGTCATTTCTCTTCCCTAGACCATATTCTCCGACTATCTTTCCTTCTTTTCCTTCTCCAACTACTGCATTCCAGTCTCCCATAACTATCAAATTTTCATCACCCTTGACATATTTTATTACTTCATCTAATTCCTCATATACTTGTTCTATTTTTTCCTCTCTGTGTGAAGACGTAGGCATGTAGACCTGCACTATAGTGGTAGACTTTGGTTTCGTATCTACTCTAACCATGATAATCCTATCTCTACACTGCTTATAGTAAGTCACTCTTTGTCCAATTTTTTTATTCATTACTAGACCCACTCCGCCCTGCCCTCCGATGGCTTTAGTGTTAATAACCCTATAATCCCCGGACCAAAAGTCTTGATCATCATCCCAGCGTACCTCACCAATGCCTACAATATCTAACTTCAACCTATCCATTTCCCTTTTTAAATTCTCTAACCTACCAGTTTGTTTTAAACTCCTAACATTCCATGTTCCAACTCGCAGAATTTCAGAAACTTTTATTTTTTTGATGAAGTCCCCTCTGATAGTCCTCGCCCGGAGATCCGAATGGAGGACTAGTTTATCTCCGGAATGTTTTACCAGAGAGGACGCCATCATAAATTTTTCATATTTTGAAGTTCTCGAAGTTCTTGAAGATCTGCATATACTAAGTAAGCCTAACCAGAATCATACATGAAGGAGTTTCCTTACGATGATTCTAGTCAGACAGAAAAAGCTGTAGTTTACTGTTGCTTTCAGCTTTTTGGTTGGCAGACTGAGTGCCCCAAGCCACCGTCTGCCAGGGTGGAATGGGCAGCCCTTCCAGTTCCGTTCACCATGAGCCGGTTATCGTGCTGATGAGCGGTCACATGGTTACTAACAGGCCACACAACGTGAATGTATGGATAGGACACTAGCCTTCTATCCCGGCTGGTTCCCTTAAGCCTTTTGTAAAAGGAATTAAGGGGTCTCCTTCCAGTTGACGGCAGAAGCCCTTTATAGCCCTAAACCTATTAAGATAATTATACATTGTAGAATGTAATAAAAAATTATCAATGATTTATAATGATCAACAATATTATTGAAATAGACTTTCTATTAAATTTTTGATAAAAAAAAAGTTGTTTATGGCGATTACTATAGTGGTATTGATAACGCCAGAACACAATACAAAAGTTATATATCAAGTGATTCATTCGATTGTTTCATTATAAATCAAGTCAAATCAGTGATACATCTTTTATGTTTCGAAACCAACGCTAAATGGATGACCTGGCTTTAACAACGCACAATTCACAAAGGATGTGTTATATGAAAGTTGTTTTTGACATCCCACATTGTACGTTTATTCTAACATTATCAAATAGGTTACTGACGTTTATACATCGTACCAATATTTCTAAAAATAATCTACGAGTAAACCAATTTAGAAAAAAATATATGTCGAATTCTTGTACAATTATTTTACTTTCAAAAATTTTAGATTTATTTTTAGATTTTTACCTTAAATTTTGAGGTTAACATGTTAAGCTGTTGTTAAAAAGAATTTCTGGAAATTTTTCAACTATATTTTGTGAAAGAGCGCTACAGACCTGAACACTACAACCGAGTAGACCTAGTAGAGGTTTTGGACTGCATTAAATCCATCTAACAAGGGAAAGGACAATCAAGTTTATAATAGACGCTTCTATAGTTGATTTCACGTTTAGAATGCAGTATGGAAAGTCCATATGTAATGTATTTTATATGGAAGTTTGAGTGCTACTACACTAAGTAAAAATATCGACTCTGCGCCGCAACACGTTCTCACGTACAAACTCCTATTGAATAACTTAATATGAAAAATACATAATATTTATATTGTTTTAAATATCAGGTACGGATTATTGTAGTAATGCAATTGTATATCAGTTTGCCTTCTGTAATTATTTTAAAGTAAATAATAGTTATTGTTCAGCTTCGTACACAATTACAAAAAACAACTATTATTTCTTGTTTGAACACCCCTCTTTTTCCGTCGGAGGTTAAAAATAGACTGTCCGTTTAATATAGGTTCACAGGGGTCAAATGATTCAGACATTCCCGGAATACGAAACGCGACCCATTATCTATCTTTAACCTGTTTCAGATCGTGATTTTTCAAACTCGTTTATAATTTCTGTTTACGTCCAATATACAGTATATGACATCAAATTACTTACAAATTTTTTTTTACCAAAGTAATAAAACACATATTTCGTCATTGAAAGAAAAAAGTTATATGATGTGAAAACCAAAAAATGTGACGAAATTTAAACGTCCAACTTTGTACGAGCGTATCTTATCTGAATATCATAGTACACTAACAACATTTATAGTGTAATACAAAACAATTCGTTAGGAAGCAAAAGTAATTTTTTCAGAATTTTTTGATCAAAAATTAATTTTTTGGTTTAACGTCCGACTGTTTTGCAATTACTGCTAATGCAGACGGTGAAGGATGAAATGATTTTTGTAACGTATGAAAATATGTCGTGCCTGAATGGGATTCGAACCCAAGAGCTAGTTTTGATCTTGGTTTGGACAAGATCAAAAATGAGCTTGTTACAGCGTGGTAAGCGAAACTCTAAATATTTTTGTCGGTGACCTTCGGATGGTGTCGGTTGAGGAGAGTTATTGTATTGGCTGTGCCTGATGTTTTCCGTTAGCGTCATAACACAACGGGTTCTCATAAGAGCTGTACTGTATTCTGAAAGTGAAGTAGAGTATAGTAAAGTTTTTGACGTTGAGTCAGAGATCCCGAGTTAGATTTTTGCCTATTGATTGGTTGTAAATATAGCAGTTCATTATCTAAAACATATGACACAAATTATGAAACCTCATTTAGACAATATCATTCGTTTTTCACGCTTCCACTGATACCTTTTTTATTGATATCCCATTAATGCAATTGACTTAGTTCTTATTATAGTATAGCAGGCCTATTAGTTCTTGTAACAACTTCAGTACAGACGTTAGTCTATGATAGTTTAATTTTAAAATAATAAAAATTAAATAGTAATTTTTTTTTACTTCATTTATTTAACGTCGCATCAACTACTGTGGTCATTAGCGACGACGTTGGGTTTTAACTGTGAAGGATGAAATGATTATTTGTAACGTATGAAAATATACCGTGCCTGAGTGGGATTTGAAACCAAGAACGCATGATGAGAGACGAGCACGTTACCAACTACGCCAATGCGGCCGGCTGTAAAATTTTGATAGGAAAAGCCATAAGACTGTCATTTGTTTGTAATATAATCGTTTACAGCCATTGCCAGAAATCTAACCCTATAATTGTCATGTCCCTAAGTAATACAACGGTACGTAGGCTATAACTTAATAATTGAACACGCAGGCCTAATAATGTGTTACGCTATTAGCTCAGAGATCCAATAAGATAATCACTATCAGTCACATCATGTAATTTAACTACTAATAATTATATAACCTATCAAACCCTTATCGTTTAAACCAAATTATTGTAATATTCACAAAATTTACTCGAATTTCAGTAATGAATCCAGTTACTGTATTAATACGCATTAATGTGCGTATACATATTACTCTTCATTACAGATAATATCTGTTAAAATTAATTTTAGTTAGTAGATACAGCCCGCATTACAAACTAATAAAATTCAGTCGAAGTTTAACATTTTTAAAACTTAAAAAAAATATGGTGTTTGTAACAGTTCAGCTGGAACAATATTTATTTCGATAATTTTTATTTTATTTACCATTTTAATGATATGAGTTGTTTTATAATTTTTAAATGTTATTTTGAGAATTATTTTGTGATTATAATGATATATAAATATAGTATTCATTTATTAAATGTTTCTAATTCTTAATTTTTTATGGCGAAAAACCAGGGCGGTTATCATTGCCTTCATTGTTAGAAGAATATTGATTTATTAAGAAAATGAACTTCACTTTATGTATAAAAAGCTCGAAGAGTTGTTTGTAATATCGAGAGTTGGTCGTAATTACTCTTCTCAATTAATCAAACATATTTTATTATAAATAACAAACTGGATATTTAAAACACAGATAAGTGTAATATATTATTTACATAAAATACTAATCTTTATCAAATAATTTCAGTTTAACTTTAAGTAACAAAGATCTCACCTAAATGAGAATTACATGATAAACAAGTTAATTGAAATTAAAATGGAAACTTCATATAATATCAAGAAGTAGTACAATATATTCATCTATTCATTAAGTTCTCCTTGAAATTTGAATAATAAACAAAATTATGATAAAATTTGGTGTTACTGTTCTACATTACATATTCATTTACGGTTACTGAAAAAATTAAATTTGTTAAACGATTTGAATTCAAGATATTTAAATATTAGTTAACGAGCAATGGTAAGAAGGATTGTTGGGAGTCAACGTTCTTTAACGCCGATTCGCTGCGCCTACGTTGCAGTTGTTAGAATCTGTACAATTTGTCTACTAGACCAGCGTATCCGATCTAAGAGTAATGTAACTATAGTCGGAGTCACAAAAATGTGAGCTTCTTCCAATTGCGAGGCTGTCAGAGTTGGCACTTTACCGATTTATTACGTTAGTTAACCCGGCCTTAATTGCAACTCTGCTCGATCATCGTTGCCGCTTCACTAATTTATCATGTGTTCAATAAACGTCGCCTTAGAACGCACTTGTTCCTCTGTCATTCGGTACTACTATGCAGAAGAAAAACATCGACCCACTCCCTGACATTATTGTGTTGCTAGTTCTCAAATATGTGAATCTAGGTGTAATTCTTTATTTTGTTTTTTATAAAAAATTAAGTCCAGTTTATTATACTTAAAAAATATCAACTATGAAGAGCAAGTTTATTTTTGTTCATTTATTGTGCACTACTGTACTTTTTGAAAGCAAGATCAATGACGTGTTACACCAAAGTTTTCTTTCGTATAATAGTATCGTTATTTTTTTTTAAATGTGGGTTCTCCAATGCCCAGTTATATCATCTGAGAATCATGGCTATCACAAGATGGTCTAGTTGTCACTCTTTAACATCAAGTCTACAGAAGTGAGAAAAATATTTAACAGATTATTATATACGTTGAAAACAAAATTGTTTCAACCTAATAAGCTTAAAAAGTAACGTTTAATTTAATATTTTTTTTAACATTTTACTACAATAAAGGTTATTTGAAATAAGTTAATTAACCTACTTGTTACAGGTACAGATTTTAAAGTTCTAACAAAAATGTTTGTAATGTAGTATCTAATTGGCATAACAGTAATAATGGCGTGGCAGTTTCATTTAAAAAATACTTTTTAATAATATTTTCGTTAATAGGGCTACTACATTTTATTATTTTTTATTTATTCATCAGTTCCACAATCATCGTAAAATCATGGTCTTCTACGATACAAGTAATAAAATCTTTTTTTTTTTGTTTACAAGACATTGATAAGTCAAGAAGTACTAGAAGTTACATAAAGAAGAAGTTACACAAGAAGAAGAAATGTTACATAAAATTTAAGAACTTAGCTCATACAAATTTCATTCAAAGCAATTTATTTTTACATAATCTTACGTATTAATGTAATAACTAAAGCTGAAGATTGTAACTGCTTCTCTGAAGGTGATAAGAACATTATGCTCAAATATCCAAAGCCGTTCTACACCCGTAAACTACATAAAATGTTTTTTAAAACATTCGTATTTATATCTATAAAACCGCACGTGATAGTTCGGAAGTGTAACTGTTCTAAATGTTTGAAATATTTTCCCTACCTTAGTACCGTAAACTATGAAATTTCTTTGAGTGCCGATGCAAAGTATTTAGAGCCTTATCCACTCAATTATAAGCAATGGAAAATCAATTTTCAGTAATATTTCTGTTACATTTGAAGTGTAAGATGCAAAAAAACCTAACCTTTCCAGAATCCAAGGAGTTTTACATGTCGCTGCGTAAGCGTTAGCTTTATCAATGAAATCTTTCACTTTGTATGTTGGGCCAGACCAAAAAAGTAATATAAAGTTTAAAGAATACAGTGGTCATTAAAGGCGACATATGTCGTTGCAGATAAAAGCGTTAAAGGTCACATGATTTCACATTAAATTGTAACTTGTGATTCGTTCCACGAAAGAAACTTTGAAAATGGAGGTTACTAAAGAGGACGTGTGTGGTTTATGCTGTGTGGATTTGTGGTAAGTAGGTGTACAATGTGTAGGTCCTGAGGTAGAGGTAGTAGACATGTCACTTCAAGCTGAGTCTGCCTTTACCCCTGTGTTCTTGCCCCCTCTCGTAGTTTGACCCCGTTTGCGAACGGTCAAGCTTGTGTTAGTGCTTCTGTTTGACTCAATCTTGTGTGTGCGGGTGTAAAAGCTTGAGGGTTTTTTAGTTACTCGTGTTACAACATGCGTGTTGTATGTGTTGGTATCTGTTGATTCGTGTGATTTTATTTTCAAAGATTCTCCAACAACGAGCAACTTAATTAATTTAACTTTTAATTTAATTAAATAAGTTTTTGATCATTAATCGATATCGTTCTTTTGACACAACAAGCAGTTAATATTTTTGAACATTTATAACGGACATTATTAATAAGGTTAAAAAAGCATAATTCTACAATAACATGAACCGTTATTTTACATTGATACCAAAACATCACAAATACAGTAATTTATTAAATTTATTCTTTACTTCCAGTATTCCACATCGTTATTTTATTTACTGACTAATTATTTATTTTATGCATTTTACATAGTTGTTTCACCCAAATGACACTCCTGCTTAATATCAGCATAACCGTTAACAGGATTCTCGTAAAACATACCTGTCAAAACTTCTTATTAAAGTTGTTTTCCAGGATTAAAATTTGAATCATTAGTTTAACTTTACTACATTCTATTAAATAAAATTAATTTCAAATAAATGGCTAACTGCACTATTAGTTTATTTATATACTATGGTAAATGTATTTTAACCCAACACTGTTACGACAGTTCGACCACAATGTAGCAAAAATTATAAAGATAATATAAAATATTATACTAAAATGTTGCTACGTCAAAAATGATGTATGACAGAATACATACCGGTGCTTTGACAGAATAAAGGGAATAAATAAATGTCAAGTGAATAAATGTTACTATTTCTGTGTAATTCTCTTTTTTCTTGAATTCCAGTATTTCTAAATTTCTCTCATAAACTTAAACTAGCATCAAAAACATACAGAAAGCCTACCAAAATTAAGATACTTAAAATGACAAATTGTTATTCAAAATTTATTGTTAATAGTTAATTGTTATTCGTAGATTTGACCTAAATTTTCTTGAATTCTATCAAGGATTAATGGCTTAACCATCACGACAAAAAGTTTTCATAAATTATTTTTTTAAAAAAATACTATTATCTGGAATCATTGATAATGCCAGTGTAAATCTTTTTAATTCTGCTAATAAAAATTTCTAATATAAATAAATTTTTACCCTTTAACGCAGCCTTCAGAGAATCACTTTTCATAGTATCTTTCAGATTCCCACATCCTACACAAATATTTTATAATTTACTTTGAGTTCCCAAAATTTTGATTTCCCCAGCAGATAATCTGATTAATTGTAAACTTCCATTTCGTTGTAACTATTCCTGTGTGTATTAAGCAGTGCCACAAATCATCCCTACAACCTCTTCTTCCGATTCTTTATCTTCTTTCATGTGCCTCACCAAAGCATTAACACCAAATAAACACCTAAATCAATATTACCTTCGTTTAGTAAATCCCTATGAGAATAACGATTATCTTTACTCGTCAAATTATCTTGGGAAAATCCTATCTAGATTTTATATTTATAAAAAAATAAAGTACACTTCTAGGTTGCAACAATATTTAAATAAAAAAATAAATAAACAAGTTTTTTAAATCTCCATTTTACTCACAACTTACAACTGAAATACTAATAGACACGATTTTTAAAACTTTAAAGTGGTCTGTTATTATATAGTCACTATTTTAAGAGAGAAAACCGTTTGTGAAATCATATTTACAAAATTATTATTCCAATTATTGTGTATTTATATTATGTTTTACTGATTTTAAAAGAGGAATGCCAATTTACAATTTTATTTAATTTTAATTGTTTCTTCAACATTGCAACATTTGGTGTTAAATAAACTTAGCCCAGTATTGAGTAATGTTATAGCAGATATGTCTCCGGTAGGAACTAGAAAGGTAATGGACTGGCTTTATTAACGATGACCATTTATTTAAATTCTGAGCTAGAAAAAGAGATTTCCCCTCTCTTAAACCCCCACGAATTACACACGGATAATTGGCAAGTAATATTGATTCAGTAAAATTTAATTCAAATTACATACCTGTAATTTGTTTCATTTTTTATTTTATTTTTATTTTTATGGATTTACTTGCGTTGTTACATATTCCTATTCTTTAATTAACCACATATCCAAAATTTCTTGAGTGTAGTTTTATTTATTAACTATCCTATTCGTTTCGATATTTCTCTCTTTGTCACTCCACAACACCTAATTTTATTTTTTTTTTCTATGACGCGACATTTCAGACTTTTGTTACCTATTTTTATATTTGTTTATTTTTTAAATAGTCATGTATCATTCTTATTTATTAACTAATACCAGAAAAGGAATATTTGCAACTTTTCTTAAATGGTATATTAATGCTTGAGTTAAGTAATTGCTTTAAAGAATAAATAACGTTTTTCTTTGAGCCGACTCACGCATATCTTTCCAACTATTCCATCTTAAGTAATTTTACTTCTAATACCTCTGGATTCATTAACCCTAAAATGGCTACGGTATTTTTATATATTATCTTCCCCAAACATTTCCTGCTTAGTTTTTTCTACATTTAATTATTTTACAAAGTTTGTTTTTATTACATTTTATAGATTGCTTAAAATTTCTAAATACATCTTTGGCAGTAATAAGACTTCATTTACTTGCCGGAGCTTGCAGTCATCACTTCTGACTTGCAATTGACCTTCCCCAAGAGTATTTCTTGGCTACAAGCGTTTTGAACGACTTTGCTGTGCACCCGCTATCAAAGTACATAGCTGAATTAAATAGCCTATTTTTCATGCTCTTTCCTTCTAAAATGAATTAAGTATATACTAAGTACTCACAAAAGAAAATTTAAATAACTTTATGTATTAAAAACTTCTAAACTTGACACACAAATGTAATATTCGTATTTTACGTAGCTGAAATAAAATGTAAACAAAAAACGCAAGGATACTGAAAACAAAGAACCGGTAGAAAACAGTAAGAACAATGAAAACGTAAATCATTTACAAATAATGAAATAATTGAAAATGTCTTTTTGTATATACATTTAAATCTTGTCGCGTACAAAGAGAATAAATTTAATTAAGTTTAAATTGAAACTTTGTGGAAAGAAAATCAAAATTGTTATTTCTTTGTTTTTCTATTTAAAAGAAGCATCTAAGTAGTGATTAACAAATTAAATACATTTTACAGATACAAATACTAACTTATTGAATTATCCTAGAAATATTTATTTTAAACGATACCGAACAATTGCGTGAACCGTCTGTCAATTCATAAATTAAAAATGATAAATTTATGTTCATGAAATTTACAAAATTGTTTCATAAATTTTGCAGTTAGAAAAAGCAATAATTTTCTTTGACATTTGATATTATACAGATTTAAATTACGTATCCAATCTAGAAATAATAGAACATCAATTTTGTAATACTGTATTTATATCCAATAATTGTTTTCATGCACGCTTGAAATGACACTAAACCTGAAACATTAATCTAAGATTCTAATTGCATTCATTTTATAAACGTACAATTAAATGTTGGTTTATTCCTACGTAAAATAATAGTAGATTAAGTTAAATATTAGAATCTTAGAAAATTGGGAAGTAATAATTATAATTATTTTATACTCTACAAAAGGCAGAAATTATACATTTTCCCAGTAGGGCATATTTGCTGTATCTAGGTGATAATTTAATTAAGCGTAGCGTTTCATGTGTAAGTGGAATTTGTTCCACATGTTTTAAATTATGTGTCAGTAATTATTAACAAGTTAAATTGTCGATGAACTGTTAAATTTAATTTTCCTTTCGTTAAATCGGTAAAATAAATTAAATTATCTTGCCCCCTACAAAGTGAATGATCACTGGCCATGCCGTGTCCGCAAATGAAGCTTCCTACCAAAATGAAAAATTTCACCTTATACATAAAATAGTAAACTATAAAATATATTACATTTACTGAAGGTTAATTTAATTATTAATATATTTATATAGTGCGAAATGTTGATCCTAACACCGGATAGATTCAGGTCACAGAGAACTTAATAACACAGACGAATACACCAAAGTAATATTTAGTTAAGTAAATTAATATATTTAGTAATATATAACACCTCATATTGGTTTTTATATAATTTAATAAACAATGCAAGAAGCTAATTTAAAAAAAAAACAAATTCTTTAACCAATATCATTTACACCAATACAATAGAAATTAATACAATCATACTCTGGGTCATGCGCTCAGAATGGAGGAAGAAAAATATGGCCAATGAAAAAAATTAATTAAAACCCACCAGGGCTAAAGGGTAGAAGACGTAGTAGGCCTTCAGAAGCACTTAGACAAGTGTGCCGTTATATGTACGCTAGAGTTGAATGAAGAGAACTGGATAAATAGAGAGAAGAAGCGGATGAGTTGCGAGAGACGACCAAAGCTGTAAAAAAAATCAAATCTATATAATACATTAATTTACATATTAATTTAATATAAATATCAATTTGAAAAGGAATTTAACACGCTCGCCTATTTCAGTGAAATGTAGTCTGTGAAATGAAGAATAATATACGTAAATCGCATAAGACAGAGAACTAGCATGCTTAAATTTTCGAGGCGTGTGGCCCTTCTTCAGACAATGAAACTAGACTGTGTTGTGTCATTGTAATATGACCCAACCTCGAGTCCTGACAACTCAGCTACAATCGTCAACTTACCTCTTACTGTCTATTCTCACGTTTCTGCACCGTGCACCTACCAGAAACTGTTATTCAGATGTACCGTTAAATATTTATGGTGTTTCACTATGCCTCATTGTGGTGGAATCTCTAGATTTCAAACTTGTTTTCAGAATTGATGAACAGTGTGTTAATTTTACCGGAATGAATATATCTGAATTTATTTAAATGTATTTCTCGGGTATAGAATGAATTTTAATAGTATTTACCACATGTTTGTTATCCAGATTTAAAATTTTTAAAATAGAATGTAGATATTACAGAAATGTTAAGATACTGACATTTCTATGCCAAATGATGATTCTAACTATACATTGCACTTAGGTATTTGATTGTTTAAAAGTTGACAGAAACTCTTTTTTCAATAACAAAGAAAAAATAAAGAATTTATTTTACTTTTAAAAGTAGATGAATATAGCTGAAAATTATATTATTACGACGAAAAAAGTAATTAGGAACTCGGAAACCTCTTAAGATTTTTAATACCCAGTAAAGGATGAAATATCAAAGGTATAAAAATATTACTTAAATTTTTTTACAAAGAGAAGAGCTTAAAATATTGACTGAGTGAAACTGTATTTAAAAGAAAACACTCGCTGTTTTCAAATGAAAGTAATTTAAGTTAAGATAATAAAAACACAGCAGCCTACATTTATAATGAAATTCCATACTAAGTATTTTATATCATAAATAAAATTAAGTGAGGCAAAATATTTGAAAACCTTTTCTGGAAATCTAAGCGTTACATTTTTTTATATGAACAAAGAAAACTGTCTGTAAAAGATCCTGAAAATTTTCGCATGATTCTAAAAGGTTGTTGAAGTAGATAGTTTCTCTAAAAAGTTTGAAAGTATCTGATTTTGTAACTTTAAAGTTAAGTTGTAATTAAAAAGAATAACTAAATTTCATAAAAAAAAGTATTAAAAAAATTACTATCCAATACGTAATTCTCTTAAACGTAGTCCTTAATAATAAATAGTAGGGCCTACTTAATCATGTTTAGAGCTGTAACTCCAGAACTTCCACTTATTTAGGCCTACATTATAGTTATTGCGTAGTTTCAGAACCTAAGAAAGGAAGCCAAAATTAAAGAAGTTCAAAAGTATAGGAGCTTCAAATTATAAGACCTTGATGAAACTAACGATTTCATATTTGAATTAGGATATGTCAACTTTTCATAATATGAAATTATTTAATACATAATATGTTATTATCTTTAACAAGAGGATTGTGTGCTGTGCCTACTCGTTTTTCGTTAAGTTTACTTATATTATTCATTCTGAATTTAAAAAAGTAGAGTTAATATTCTTAAATCTTTTTTTTCAAGAAAGATTTCTTCACCGGCGATTGTGTTTAGTGAAAAAAGTGAGAGACTAAAAACTGCTTAATTTCTGTAAAAATAATTACACAAGCCGACTTATTAAAAGAGAAATCTGTCAAAAATGAACAAATTAGTTTGTTAACGGTATTCAAAATCACGATAATATTTACAAGTTGTACTATTTCTTTTATTAAATTGATGAATATACTTGAGATAATTAATACAATTTTAATTTTTGTGCGCGCTGTATTTTCATGAAAGGTAAATAAATAAATCTACAATTTATTTACTCATAACAAACTAACTGTTAACACCAGCAAGACTAAAACTGTATCATTTACGCGTAAGAGAAATCAGCAGTTGGCAACATACAACATAAACGGTAGCTTACTAGAAAGTGTCAGTTCTATCATAGATCTTGGGGGGATTTTTCAAAACACACTGACCTTTGATAAGCATATTGAATTGTTGATAAATGATGCGTACAGACTTCTAGGTTTTCTCATGAGAAATTCCCGATGTTTTTCTGGTACTAATGTAATTACTATGTTATATTTATCATTAATATAGAGTAAACTGGAATATGCATCAATTGTATGGCAACCTCATTCAATAGCCGCTAAATTAAAAATTGAAAAAATTCAGATCAGGTTTCTAAGGTATTTGTATTTTAAAAAGCATAAAGAAATATGTCATTATTCCCTTCCGACTAATGAGCTGAGAAAATCGTTCAATATAATGTCGCTTGAAAATAGACGAGACTTGAATTCACTCTTACTGATTTACAAAATTTTGAACAATAAAATTGATATACCAGGCGTAATTGAGCACATGTCACTAACTGCTCCATTATTAAGACCTAGGTTTAATAGATTTTTTCACATTCCCAGAAACAGAACGTTGTACCATGAAAATTCCCCAGTAAATAGAATGCTGACATTTTATAATACATGTAACAATATTATTGATCCTTTTTCTGACAGTCAGTCATCCTTTGCAAAAAAGTGTGTTCAGTTCTTAAATAAATAACAGTATTGTACAATATATTACAATTTCTAAGAGACTTTACGATAAATCTGTTCGTATTATTGACCTTTTTTGACAATCAGTAAACTTATAAAAGAAATGTATTTCTAAATTCGAATTTTTGTTCTACGGCTCCTGTTCTGATTTTTTTTTTCCTTTATTCTTTTATTTTTTTGATTTTTTCATTCTATCTTTAATCTTTTTTTCTTTTCTTTCTAAATTATACTGTAATTTATTTGTAAATATATACAGTAAATGCTTCTTTTAAATTTTTATATTTGTTTGTGTGTATCATATTCAATTTTATATAATTATATTATTACATAATTATATTATATACTATCATATTAAAATATTATATTCATCATGGTCATATTTTATATTCTTCATATTCATTATATTATTCATATTATTATTATATTATTCATATTCATATATTATAATCATTAGTACATTCATTATTATATTGTAGGTTAATATTGTAGGTTATAAGCATCATTATTGTATATATTATAAGCTAATTAAATTACAAAATTGTAATGTTATATATGTTTTAAGAGAGCAGTATTGGGTCTTACCTGTTGCTCTCACATGTAAAACTTTATTAAATAAATACATTTTTAATGTTATTTTATGTCCAATCGACAGAAATGACAACAAGATGTAAAATATATTGTAATAAAATATTATACAACAATATTCTCTCTCTCTTTCTCTCTCTCTCTCTCTCACACACACACACACGCGCGCACACACACACACACCCACACACCTCCCTCACTTACTCACTTAATTGAAATCAAGATTATAACAGTTGGATATAAAATATAAGTTGATATTTCCTAATAGCGCTTATACAGTAATTGTATTTGACGCAAGAGCGAGTTAATTAACCAGTATTTTTAAAATCAGCAAAACAGAGCAGCATAAAATAGAATGAAGAGAGTAAGATGAGTAGAGAGGAGGAAATGGTGGAGAATCAAGATGAAGAAATAATAACTAATCCAACACAATTTTCTGTAGACTAACTGTTTATGACAGCCATTCCTCCTGATCCAATTCAAACGCGGAATCGAGCCACTTATATTATTTTCTCAAAAACGTTTTCAAAAACTTTCTTAAAATTTTTCACATACATTAGTCTAACACTAATTTTCACACTAAAATTTCGTTTATCTGAGATTTTTACTCGAAATTGCGGTTAATCGGAAATAAGATTCGAAAGACACTGTTAAAAAAATGTTTTGTTATACCTGAGCAAGTGTTCATATTTCCTCAGTACACATTTAAAATGGTTTTTGTACTGATGCCTTGTTTTTGTGTTCCTGTATACTCAACAATTATAAAATAATTCTTTACATATAGTGACTTTGGTGAAAATCTGCAAATTCAGTTTATTTGAAATTCAATTTTTTTCGAAATTCCGTTTATCGGAAACAGGTCTGGTCCTATAATTTTTGAATAAAGTCTTAGTGTACTAAGAAAGAATCTATGATTTCGTTAATCAACTTGTTATAAATATAATTTGGCTGAGATAATTCTCAGGGCTGCGTCCCATTCAGTTATAAGATGGTTGACTTTTAAACACTCCATACGTAGAGGTTTTTTGGAAGATTTTTTTTAAAGATGTAACCTTTAAAATAGTTTCAAATTTAAAAAAGAATACCTTTTTGATTCATAATTAATATCTGAGCACCACATCATTAGTCAAACGATCTCTCTTCTCAAGTTTATATTTTTTTTAATTTTAGAATAATATTAATAACCAAGATATCCAATAAAATTTTGCATTTTATTATTCAGATTCGATACGTAAATAAACTGGTAATGAAGTAAAATTGTTACTCAGAAGCATCGTAGCATGATAAAAATAATTATTTAACAACAACGTGAAATAATTCTTTTATAAGCCCAACTTATTTAAATTAATTTAAAATAATTTTGAAGAAGCAAAAAAAACAAGTCAAGTTTTCCTTTTACGTGATAACAGAAAGAAAACAGTTTGTAAAAGGATGAAAAGAAAGGCAACTGTACTAAATTTCCTGTTCTCAATTGTAAGATCAAATATTTTTCTTGTCCTAATTTGGTTCTTTTAAGCTGAACAAAGCAGGATTCATTTTCTGACTGCAAGTCTTCGACCCGATCAAAAATAAGCTGATAAAAGAAAATTGGATAACTTGAGGAAGTGGTTAACGGTCTATGAGAGCTGATTGCTCATTCCATTCCAAGGGAACTCCACAGCCAGCCGCAGGGTAGTGGCAGTGGTGCGGATAGTAGCTTGAGGGGGACGGAGAAAAACTGGGAGTCTTCAATGTAACGACTAAAAAAGGGGGTTGGGGTACATAGTATTAAACAACTCTTAAAGCTTATCAATTTTTTCACCTACTCTATCATTTTCCTCCTTTACTATAACCGACCCTCAAGCATACTCGACTATGTTATCGCACGACCGATATTGTGATTTTCTTCCTCCAATCCTTACATTAAACCGTTTTTATTTTATACACCATTAAATTACTAAAGAATGCATTATTTTGTGCAATATGTTTAGTACCACTTTAATCCACGAATAAATAAGCAATGTACAGGTGAATTCATTTGTGTAATGCACTAGATATTTTAAACAAAGTAGTTGAACGAAACAATTTATGGGTTCTTTTATAAAATGATTGATTAAGGTGAAGTAATATCGTTACAAGTTACTTGTATGGTATATAATTTACATTTTGTCATGCAAAATGAATTAGATTTTACAATACCAGACTGTGATTACATTAATGTACCTAGCTTGTTATTCTATAATGTATATTATTCTGCTACACTAAATACAACCATTAAGTTCTGTAATCTTCCTGTTATTTACCACGAATTGTTTGTGAGTGTGCTTATGTATTTATATAAACTTGCGGAGCTGTTTTTAGCTTAAATCTATTTTGTTGAATATAATTTGTATTTCGAATTCAAGGTAATAAAATTACTTGAAATTAATTACATTTTTCCCCGCAACAAGAAATTTAGTAAATAAATGTACACAAAATAGTAAATTAATGTTTCACAAAGTCCAGCTGTTCTGCGATTTAGAGTAATTTTCTTTTTACTATTTAGAATGATCACGTCTCCTATTTCACAACAGAATTATTGTACTATACTCCTACAACCAAATTCAAATCTATTAGCAGGCTTTTTGTTTTATATTGTTTAAAAACAATTTTTATTTTCAAACAACAAATAAGAAAAATTTGTAGATAGTTTTCTTATAAACTCAAGGACGGAAAAGCAAATTCAGAAACATTTAATAAGAGCTGAAACACAATTATTTTCTGATATATAAAAACCAGCCAATAGTTTACATACAGTACAACCAAAATTTACTACAATTGGCAAAAAAAAATTATTTTTTTTCAACTGGATGATCGGACAAGAACTTTTGTTTTCTTAAAAATACGATAACACATAGGTGTGCATAAGATACAGATTATTTTGATAATCTGTATCCACTCCAGCGGCGCTTCCGTGTCTCGCATCAGAGGGGTAGGTGGATCAGTATTCATAAGTGGATCAAAACCATACAAGTGCATGCGCTGTGCGCCCGCACTTTGCCGTAGAGCGATGTTCGGCCTCCAAAGGGGTTAGGTGGATGAGAATAATTAGTTTTTAAGTTTGAAGTTTTGAAAGTTCTGGTTAATGTTTAAAGGTCTGAAGTTTGAAAATTTTTAATTTAAAAATTTATTGTTAGAGATTTTAAGGCATAAACATTTCAGATTGAGATTTGACGTTAAAAGGTTTTAAGTTTGAACTTTGAAGTTTTATAATTTGAAGGTTTGAAGTTTTGAGAGTTGAAAATTGGAAGTTAAAAATGTTTTGAGGTTTGTAAGTTTGGGATCGATGTTTTAATAATTGTAAAAATTCGGAGTTTGAGGTTTTAAAATACTTAAACTTTGAAACGTAAAACCTATAAACACTAAACCTCAACCTCGAAAGTTAAAGTTTTAATGTTTGAAGTTTTATAATTTAATGAGGTTTAAGTTTTGAGGTTTGAAATTTAAAAGATGAAAAGTTTGGGTTGATGTTTTTAAGTTTAAAGATTTGATATTCAGGTTTTGAAAGTTTTAGGTATTAAGTTTACAAACGTTTCAGGTGACAGTTCCATCGAATGCGCTATGCAACATAAGTATTGCATAATACGTCCTTGGAAGTTATTTTTTTGAGCTAGAGTAGTAATTATTTTTACCTACCACAAATCAACATACATATTACAATATCAACAGACGCTGAGCCAAAAATAGAGTATGGGTACCGTTAAATAAAAGTAATCTCCGCAATACTTACCAAAAGCTACTTACTGGAACTCAGCCTTTGAACGCATACCGCTGAGTGGTGATTTCTTCTGCCATTAATCGCTCCTTTAAACTCTCAAAAAAGTAATACTCTTATATTTAGGTAATTTTGGTTAAGGCAATTTTTTACATTACTCTATTTTTGTTTGGTTCAAAAATACTGAAGTAGACCTAGCTAGCTATAATGGACATAAATAAAATTATTCATAATTTATTATCAAAAGTACTTACGAAAATAAACTATAAAAATAATCACCCGTTTATCACCGACTTAAAATATTACTTATTTAATGTGTTTTTATTTGCTTCCTGATTTTCTAACGGTATAAAACTAAGGAGAATAATTAAAGAAAACGGCGTTATAAAATTTCCTGAAGAAGATTTCCTTGACCAATTCAGTGTACTGAAAAACACGTTGTAAATTTCTTCCGACTATGAATTAAATATAATCTTCATGATTTAATCAATCATGATTTTCTTAGTATAAAATATGCCTCTTTAATTTAAAAGAAGAGAAGGAAAATAAAAACAACGATAAACCAGTTACCATACATTCAGGAAACTGTGAGACAAAATGAGATAAAATTAACAAGCTAAATATCATTGTTTTACAAAATTGCAAGTGGTTAATAGAAATTACAACTGTTAAATGGGGAACTTCATTGTTGATAAAAGAAACGGAATAGAGTATGAAAACATTATGAAAGCAGTAATCTGATCAGGTAACGTATAACAACTTTATTTCGTATGTGAATCGAGTAAGAAGAAATAGGCATGAAACTTTTGAGAGAGAAACCTACTAAAAATAGAAAGAAATGGAAGGAGTAGAAAAGAAAACGTAAGCTAGATAAATGAAAAAGCTGGCTGGCACTGAGAATATAACCGACATCCATAAACACATACAGTATTTCTCTTTTTTATTTTTTTGTAACCCAAAACAAACAAGCCATTATATTTTTCATCTCACTTAAATAAAAAACCCTACAATTTCAGGCAATGACAGAACTTTCTTTTATTCCTCGATGTTGATTTTTCAGACATAAAAACTGATAGTTTCTTCCATCGTACAGTTAACGCTTCCATGGTTCTAACATAAGCACACACATGTACAAAACCACAACCATCTAAATACGCCTGTATTTTGTAAATATCAATACAAAGACAACTGAAAAAAATCACCAGAAAAATATGGATACTGTCTATGACAATGAAAAAATAAATACACAAAAATATTGAATAATTAAACAACAAAATAAAATAACAATAAAATCCCGCTTCCCCTAAATAATAGCTACATTACCTTAACATAGTAATAAATGAAATTATTTCCTTAAACGGTTAATTTACTAACATTGCTTAATTCACTAACTGCTCTTATAAAAAAATTAAAATAAAATATTTTCATACTGTAATAGTCTGGAATGCGAACGGTCCAATTCAACCCCGTCACGAAATAGAGGTATTTCTAAATCAAACAGATATAAGTAGAATAGATGTATACATAGTATAAATAATACTAATATAGGTAGTATAGATGTAAATAAAATAGATGTAATACTTGTATCAGAAACCCATTTTACTGAACAGCATTACATGGGACTGTTAAATTACAATGTATTACAATTTGCAATTTAATTACAATGTGCCTTATAGAACAGATCATATTCAAGCAATGAACGTTTGTTTCTACTACACACTGGGCTGGAGATATAACTGTAACATCTGAATACTGCCCGCCTTGCCATAACATTAGCAAAGATCAATTTTAAGAATTTTTCAACATTTTAGGTACGAGTTTTTTAGTGGGAGGAGATTACAATTCTAAGCATACTTTTTGGGGCTCGACACTTATCAATCCAAGAGGCAGGGGACTTCACAGAACTATTCAAATTAATAACCTTATCAATTTAACAATCTTAACTCCCCTGGTAAGCCTACATCTTGGCCAACTGGTAGATGAGAGTTACCAGATTAATTAGATTTTGTAGTTACAAAAGGTATTTTTCACAATTACTTTGCGGTTAGGTCTAGTCTCGTCTAGTTTCTTATCACATGGTCTGCTAATTAAATGACTAAATCATATAAGAACAGAAGAGGTAGAGGTGTAAAGGATGCTAATCAGAGTTATCTCCTCTGAAAGTAATGAATTTCATTATGCAGCCAGATCCTGTGGTGAATGAAGTGAAGGTGTCATTTGCAGAGTGGAAAAATATGTGCTATTCAGAGGGCCTGGCATGCTGATAAGCGTACTTTTCCACTCAGTGAGGAAGGAAATGGTAAACCACCTCACTCCTCTTTTTACTTAGTAAAACCTCTACAGGTTCAAACCAGCCTTTTGGCTGATGACCTAAACAACAACAAGGTCTAGTCAGAATCTGTCTTCAGATTATACCCCTGTAGTATTAAGTCAGCTCAACAGCACTGTGTTCTGAAAAGCCTTTTAAATTTTGTAGCAAGAGAACTGATTAGTGAGTTTTTGTAACTTATTAAAACCAGACAACCAACTCAATATTCCTCTACAAACGTCAGATCATATTGAAAACTCTGTGGAAATCCGTAATAAGGCCTTCTTTGCCGTCAACACCTATTTAAAAAGCTAAGACAACATCGAGATTTTGTAACGGTTTCAGTTGAAGCCCTGCGACCATATTAAATCCACCGTAGCATATTACCAATCCTGACATACATTGAGATTCGATGTGCAAACGGTTCGTGAAGAAATAGAAATATATAGTTTCAATAATTGTAAGTATATCAACGCACGCACATAAATCATCTAGTGCTAAATGTGTTAACAACGAGGTACATAAACAAACGTGCCACCGTACTGGATCTGCCAGGACAATTCTGATAGTGTGATTTTAATTTGTAAATAATGTATAGTGTGTTAATGTTTTGCAGGTGAGTGGCATGTAAATGTTGAAAACAATTGAATTACATTATTTTGTAATTATCTTCAGGAAAGTTTAGGTTTTAATTTAGTTTGACACCTTTCCCAATCTGGTTAACCATTCATTTTCTCCTTACAGTTACTTTATGAAGAAGTAATAGTTATTCATATGCTACGAGTAGCTTCTAAACCAAGGATCGTTGGTTTCAACTCCCGACCGGCTCAAGAATTTAAAAAAATTTAACCTACAAAATTGAGGTGCGAGGCTTTAAAAAAGAAGTAGAAGAAATGATCCATCCTTTTTTATGGTTTAACGTCCGACTGTTCTGCAATTACTGCTAATGCAGACGGTGAAGGATGAAAAAAATGATTTTTTGTAACGTATGAAAAAATGATCCATTAGAAAAAATGAAAAAAACAGTATGAAAAAATAAGCCTGTATTAGACCTACCTAATTTTTTTAAGAAGTGAGTAATTTTTGGTATACATAATAAGTATATTATAAACTCTATAATTTTATAATGTTCGGTGAAATTCTATTTATTTTTATAGCAATCATTTTATACGAGTCGATATGCACTGAAATAAATAACAGAACACGATCACTCCCTCCCCTCTTTACTATAAATTTTAAAGGGCAACAATTTTGAATAATTTGTCAGCAGTATAAAAATGACTGGCCTCGCTCCATGTGATTGTGTATACAGTATTTTAGTTGAGGTATAGACAACATAATTTTTTGTTTTCTCCTGAAAGTAACTTATTTTTTGTTCCTGTTTTTATTTCTAGGGGAAAACTTTTGTGAAGTACAAACCAGGCCTGAACGCATTAGCAGAAAGAGGATTCTTCATATCCAAGATAATAAATAGGATGATATAAAATAACCTCTGTTCCCATTTCCTTTAGCGACTCTAAGGGTCGTAGAGCCCTCCTGGCTGATGGCCAGCATTGATTGGAACGAAGAAGAGGTGAGAGAAAGAGCGGCTGTGAGTGATAAAGCGCTGGATTAATTTTACGACCATTATCTGAAACAGTTTAAGTATTTTTCAAAAACAATCCGTCCGTGACCCGTTCTAATAAAAAGCTTTTAATTTTAAATGCCCTTTGAAAGGTTTAAGGTAACCCACAGCGTATCTAAAATAACCGGGATTAAAGATATTCAATTCGATAGCTTATACCACTTAAACATTTAGGATTTCTTTAATATTAAATGAATTAATCGATGTTTATTACGTTTTGTAAAATAATAGTTATATCCACACAAAAATGAGTACAGAGCTTTAACCTTTTCAGTTACCAACTAATGCAAAATATTAATATTTTTCTCGAATTAGTAGGTGGGAAAAATAATTTGTGTTTTTGGCCTTTACATTACCCCGAATCAGAAACACGGCCTGTTACTGCTTTATAAAATTAATGTTTGATTATAGTTAAAACTCTCCTTTGACTTTAATTTAGTTTCGGTTCATATCAAAAGTCGGAAGTGCTCGACCGGAAGACACAAGTATATCCCGATCAAGATTTAAACTTTTTTTATTTTAAGTTGCATCAACAGCAAGGTCATTAGCGACTACAGTGGGTTATGGAACGTTGGATTGTGACTTGATATAATTTCCAGACCCTTGCCGAGAATCGAACCCGGGACCTCCGCGTGGTAGGCCAGCGCGCTACCACAACGCTACGGATGCGGCTTAGACTTAACCTTGGTAAATACCTCAGACATGTTTGTTGTTATTATCGGCCACGTTGTTTAAAAATTCAATTTAAAATTTAATTAATTTTGAATTTAATGAATAAACGAAATATTCTTAAGCTTCCTCAAAAACTTAGAACTTTTTATTTTGACAAGTCTAATTTAATCATAATATATAAATATTTATATTTTTAAACGTTTCAAAATGGCAGTTGTTTGAATTGTATTTAATTGTTAACAGGCTTAAAATGTGACATATGTTCCATTAAATGGTAATTGTTGCCTCGGTGGATTACGTACCAATGTAACTGAATTCAATCGGCATGGTAAATAACGGTGGCATTGTTGACTGTACAGTCAACTGTACATAAATCGCAGCAGAGCGATTTGATAAGCATACAACCTACCAACTACTTCAAAATATCCAAATAAATAAATTTACGTATAACACATGAGAGGAATAGTTCGCTTGAAATTCACATACCAAAATATTTGTTCAAACATTCAAACAAATTCCTGCTATTTGCCAAAAAAAACCTTTTAATGGTGGTTTTGGGTCTGCACGTAGATCGTCGCTTTACATGGTAACAACATGTAAATGTCAAAAGAAAAAACTAGATCAAACTTTTCGAAAAATGTATTAGCTTTTGGGCAACAAATCCCCGCTGATAAAATCTAACAAAATGAATCTCTACAAAGACTCAATCACTATAAAAACTAATTAAGAATAACTATAAAGACTATAAAGAATAATTGTTAGACATACCCTGGTACGTAAACAACAAAATTTAGTATTTTTAGAGATCTTAACTAACACAGCGAAACAATAAGTTTTAGAATTCAGTATTATAATGTGTCCACAGCTCGGTGGCACCTAGACCATAAACTGACCCTTACACATACACACGCAGCAACCCCTTACCTGCCATAGCCTGCCTTACCAGCGTTCTACATTGTTCAGTAGTAAACAATGTAGAACACCACTAAGGCAGGTATGGGGGTGTTACACGCGCGCGCGCGCGTGTGTGTGAAAGTGTCGGTTTATGATCTAGGTTCCACGGAGCTGTGGACACATTATAATTGAAGAGGATAATGGATGAAGGTGCTATGCAACGAAAGTATATTTTTGAGAAAAATGTGATAAAATTTGTAATTGACACATCTTTTAGTGAACTACCTGATTTCTTTAATTTTTATACTAGCATAATGCCCCTTAGGAAAATTTATTCTAAGTGATTAAAAGTGCTTCAAACTTTCCTTCTCAATATTTATGCATATTTCACCCACATATATATAGCGACATATGCACTTTATGCATATGTCACCTTCATACATTAAAAACTTGTTATGTAAGCTTCTCTACTGGTAATGTATGTTTCAATAATGTAAGACGAAGTTTATCAAAAGAAAATTTGTTTACGAAAAGCGTAATAATACGTTTACTAATGGAGATAGATGTGTAATACCACAGTTAAATGTTATTATATTTAAAATACAATATAATGTATTATCATATTCCGGTAGAAGAAGGTGTTAAGTGATTTTAACACCTTTATCCACTAAAAAAACACAAAATTAAACTGTACACAGCCTGAACAAGTGTACCAAATTACTAAAGAAACTGTATGTAAGAATATAGGACATTTTTTGTCATTTACCTAACTAAATGTGCACTCAACACTTTAATTAATCACGAGAACTAAGTTTTTGAAAAAGTGTAACATCGCACCTTCATCCATTTACTTTTTCAATTATTTGGATAGACTTTACAAACATAAATATTTATTGGCAATCAATTTATTAGACAACAGTTAAAATAAAAATTCAAGGTTGAAGAGATATGATTTTTGGACTTGCCATATAGATACCGTAATCAAATTTTAGCGTAGGACTGTGCCTTAGTATGTTTTTATTTAATGTATTATAAATATCAAAGGTTACAGAGGATCGATGGATGTTGACCTCCTTTTTTTATTCACTTTTTATTCGCCAGATCAGTTATTTATTGTTCTAATGAAATTAACAGGTTATAACGAAGATTTTACATATCGAAAGAAATAGCGGTCCTTCCATTACTGTCAACGCGTATGCCTATATTATTGATAAGATCATAACCAACGAAATAATTTTCACGAAAAATGTCTGTGATGCAACAGAGCAGGTAATTAGATATAAATACTGGAGCAGATTGTACTACGGTATTTAAAGTAAAAAAAGGTGAATATATTAAAACACAAACCGTAAAACCTTTTACTGTATGCAGGCCTACTGTAGATTTATTTACCTTACAAAGTTAAATTTTACGTGACAAAATTCTTTCCAAAAAGTGACAAACTAAACACTCAAAATATATTCTTAAAACAAGTATATATAAAAGATTACCGCGTTCAATTTGTTCGTGAAATAATTTAAAGTAACGGCCTTTTGATTAAATGGACAGTTGTGTGATAGCTGTTTTCGTTAAATTTAATACGGTACACACCGCGTTAACAACTTCGTAAACTGTTGTCGTAAAATGAAACATCAAATTAGTTGATGCAGAAGTTACTACTTGTTACATGAATTTATAAACGTTATATTGCATAACTTTAAATTATTTAATCATTTTGTCCCGTACACGCTATTATAAAGCAAGGACGAACGTTAGCCTGTCCTCACTTTGTTATTTTTTTTGATACGTAACTCTCTCAGCTGTCAAAACCCAATTGTATAATCGTATTAGGAGTGTAGAGTTCAACATATATTTTGAGAATTTTAACGGCAGATCTAAGCTTATTAGCGTGAGGTCTAGAATTACTGGGGGTTAAAACAGGCGGCAAATTGCGCTCGTGCAAATTCAATTAGCCCGACAGAGCGTCCTTTTAATTCAACCGCTCCAACTTTCAGACCTTCATGTCCCTCTGTAAAAGGCTTCGTGTGGAGTAAAGAGGGCACAACCGTACCCCTTGCTATTCATTATATCCATTTTTAGAAAAAAAAATATAAAGTGTACGGGTGGTATTCACATTTCAATAATTTCAAAGCTGTTAGATGAATGACTAATAAAATAAATTTGTGCTTACGTTTGATAAAATAACAAAAAGACGTTAAATAACTAAAGACACTTTCACTCTGTTTCAAATTTTTCTCAATTTTTATCAATACCGACAACTTTCCTCTTCCCTTTTTTAAAGTAATCAAAGTATCCCTTTTTAAAGTTTGTAGTATGTCAATCAATCCTGATTAAAATTTTGATTCCACAATATGAACTTAGTTATTATTCAGATTGCTGGAAGATAAATTATTTTCAATACCATAAATAAATTTCCTCGGAGGGGTTTAGTTTTACTGTTTTTCAGCAAATAGAAAAAATGAGGTGTGAAAAATTCCATTCTTAGGTTTCCTTTAACTATACCGTAAGAAACGTCATGTTTTTAGCTTTAGTAATGATATTGGGAGTACCATTAAATGTCCGACTTCATTTTTACATACAAAAATAATATCATTTCTTCGTTATTTTAAATTTAATCACTAGTTCTTTTCTTCTCATTGTATTTTCTACATCAACTAAATTCACAAGAATTATAATAAAACACCGTTCAAACATTCAATTTCTGTATTAGTAACCGTTAATCGTTTTGTAATTAATGAAGTATTGTCAGATTTTTTCCGGATTTCATACTGCATCATTTATTTTTGGTTGGTAGGCGGTTGCGGCCTCCTTGGGACTGGACGAGGACGCCTTAATTGAATGAACATGAGTTTTTCTCGCCGCCTCGGATAAAAAAAATCATTTACTTTAAGTACATCAAACTGACCATTGTCACTAAAATAATAAATAAACAGTCAATTTGACTATAAATAAAAAAAATATGTCGCCTATGTGGTCCAATGGTCCCAGGTTCGGTTCCCGTCTACGGATATTACTACGTGTTAAATGTACCCACTCTTCCCTAACTCATTATTCTTGGAGATCCTTCCGCTAACTGAGGTTATAATGACAATTTCTACCTTCTGTTGTTGTTTGAGATAGATTTATAGAGGAGCAGCTGAACCATTCTTTTAAGATATTCAGCCATGAGGATCGTTGTCTTTCCAGACTTATTTTTCCCGATATTTTATTTTGCACAATCAATTTGAGAAGGCTGTATCTTTTTCCTCCCACAACATGGCCAAAATATTCCAGTTTTCTTGTTTTTCTTTTTTCTGGTTTTAATAAGTTCTCATTGATTATCTATGAGACGCAGGACTTCCTCCTTTTTCTTCTCTGTCCATGCTGCTATCAACATACGGCGATACACCCAAAGTTCAAAAGCCTGGATTTTATCAATATCTCGTTTTCTGAATGTCTATGTTTCCATTCCAAACAAGAGAATATAGAAGACATCGGACAAGTCTGGTTTGTATTTCCAAATTTAAATCCTTGTTGGCAACTAGATCCTTCATTTTCATAAAAGCATTTCTTGCCATTTCTATTCGTGATCTTATTTCTTGCACTTAGTTGTTATTCTCGTTTATTATGATTCCCAAGTATTTACATGAACTGACTCTTTAAATTTGGATGTTATTTATTATTAAACACGCTAGAATCGGTGCTGTGGAAACAAACATTAATTTAGTTTTCTTGGCGTTGATTTTTAGGCCATACTCTTCACTAATTGTAAGTAACTTAATTGTCCATACCCACAGTAGTCGCTAATGGCCAAGCTGTTGATACGACTAGAAACGAAAGGCTTTATAAATTTACAAAATGTTTTTTTGATCCGAATTGAACCATTAAATACAATGAATAAACAAAACAATTGTTGTTTTATTAATTTTGCAACAATTGGTAACTTGTTTGAGCATCATATTTTGGTGGTTTAAACTGTGCCCATATGGCGTTCCTACTCTACCATGTTGTCGTATTTGTAGTTAAAACTAATCATATTTATGGACTAAACCATACATGATAAATGAGCCAATATAGCCGCATATTGCACCAATACCTTCAAATCAACAACCACACATTACAAATTATGTGAACAGGATCAAATAAAGCTCCAAGTAATATTTTAGTAATGTAAGTTAATGACAATCACCAATCGTAGATTTCAACTACTTGTTACTTTTTCATGTCTCTACCTATAGTACAAAATAAATGAGTAAAACAGAAACATGGTTTAAGACAAAACTAAAATGTGGTTCTGGAAGTGTGTTGGTATACCTGCGTACATGTTGTATTTATTCGTTCTAGAGCAACAACTACTCCTCTAAATGGGTGTAAAATTGAATACTAAGGTTTTTTGAATCATCCCCAAACTGATTTTTTTTTAATTTTATTTATTTAGTTAGTTAAATATACATAACGGTTTATTAATACTGAACTAAGCTGTACAAGTATATATACAATATTTTAATTATTTTAAACTGAATATACTTATACGCAAAAACTCTTCTTCACAAAGAGTTCTGTCCGCGCATAGGAGTATACAGAACAAAAAAATTAATCACTAAATACTTATAACTACTATAAAAATTACTAAGTTACATACTAAGTTAAATTACTACAGTTAAATAGGTTACAAAGATTGAATTAAACAGAATTTTAAAAAAAAACAAAATAAATATAATTTCAATTACATTTACATAAAATATCAATATTATATTTTAATTTTAATAACAATAGAAATTTTTAAAAAAACTTAAAGAGTAAATATTTTAACTTTATGGGAAATTAATTCAATAAATGAGCATAAAGAAACAGGTAAACAATCACAAAGAGAAAAGTAAAAACTAACAAGAACAGTTATTTTAAAACTTGGAATAGTTCTCAAGTTCTTGCTCGTAGATCGATAGTATATGATATTTAAGTTTATGTTTTAATAGATGTGGTGACATAATACTGTGGATATAGGGTGGAAGTACGTTAACAAACCACCTCTCAAGATAGAGAAATGACTTCTATTTTATGTATAATTTGGTTTCCTAGTCTTAATTTTCCCAGTGTTCCTAGTACCATAAGCATCATTTTTTATAAACAATGTTGCTACAAATTGAACGCTAATTTACTTCTGCATAAAATTAAAAAAATCAAGTTTTCTCAAACACATCTAAATATCATCATGGAAAAAATTAACATATCATTTTAAATTTTACCCTAAAAGTTACATATTCTAACAAAAACTTAATATCAAACCGCGATATCTCTTCCCAGTTTTAAATTAAATGAGATTCTAAAGAAATCAATTTAAATGTATTCAAAAATAACATATCACATTTAAAGAACTGAAAAGAACAACCTGCTTTATTGGCAAACTTTAATAAAAGTTCACATTATCCTAGAACCTTGTAACTTTACTCAGGTTAGATGATTCTTCAATTCTATTCCACAACTCCAACAGGAAACTGTTTAAAGAAACGGAAACTAGATTTCAAAAGTGGAAATTAAATGTCAAAACATTCTTTAAAAATACTGTATTTCTTTGACTATTACATTCATTTTACATCTGTGTCATTATGTTTTGTAATACAGATGAAATCAGTTTGGAATTTTATCTTGAAATTTGTTTGGAAAACTTGTGTTAATAGACATTTTTCATACAAGATTAAACGATGTATTCTTAATACAAAAACTTCCCAGAAGATGACAATATCACACATTACTACAGCTTATCTGAATTTCTTAACATACGGTTTAATATTCTGTCTGTGAATTGACAATTTACCTGTACAACTATTAATAGTTATATAAAATCATCAGATTATTGCCAAAGAGGCAATTCTAAAAAATATTTTTAAAAAAATCATCTGTGTATTCTGTGTATTGTTATTCATATGCATAGCTGTCATATTTGATTTTTTGACTAAAAATTTAAATCAAACAATTTTAGATATAACATTTTAACCCTTTCCCTGCATTACAATCATGTTTTTATACATGTTTCTCCATCTTTGGTTAATGGTTAACATTTCTAGTAAACTCTTCATAATGTTCTCATTATGAACCTTGTGTTGGATGTCACCCTTCTCTTTATTTTACTGCATTAATAGAATTAAAGTTGTTAGTTTCTTTAAAGTATACTGTTGTGTTTCTTAAATTTCAGCCGTTCTGATAATTTTCTTTCTAATTTCTGTAGGCAGATGATTCCAAAAGTCAATGTTTTGTGTAGTGATAGAATGCTCTGAAAGTGGTTCCTATAACCAAAACTCAGTCCTTATTTTGTAAAAATTTATCTCACTTGATTAAACTTATTTAGAAGAATGTTGTCAGAAAAAATCATAATGGTATAGTAATGTTGAACCACTTTCAAGTGGTCAAAGCAGTTATTTTTTTCTTAGGTGAAACACTTTTATTAAGAGTACATCACTCATTTGACTAATCCTGTGAGTTCAAGACTCGCACAATGGATCTGAGTATTCATAACTGTGCATCTTGTTCATATTATACTACAAACTTCCTGTTAACAATGTATTTGAACTGTGATAAATTGTCTTGCTGTGTAAGAACATTTTCTGTAAATATAGTTAATACTAAAATACCTATTTCATATTCTCATTTTAGATGCCAATAGAATAAACAAAATTATTACATATTTCAGAAAGTACGCTCACGTATTTTTATGCACTTTTATAACAATACTGTATAGCTCAAATACTTAAAACAAATTTTACCGAAAAGCTTAACTTTATCAATATTTGAAGTAATATAAACTTTTTCTATGAACATGTCCCATTGAAAAAGTTATGTACTTGAGTTTTCAAAAGAGTAAGTTTTTATTTGTCTGAAGAAGATTCTAACTTGTTCTATATATTTACTCTCATACATACTAGTAAATTTTAAAGTAAAATTTTGGAATAATAAATGCTAAAAGGATGAGGCAAAGAATCAATACTTTGGATGTGAATTTTTGTCAAGTTAAGAAATTAATTAAAAAACTAAATCACTAAGATTCAGAGTTTCAGAACATTATAAAAGTAATGAAAATTATAGTCTGTCAGTTTACAAAGTAATTCTACTCTGATGAAATGTACATAATCAACAGTTAGGAGTTTTACTTTTTCAGACCCTTCCAAAAATTATTATGTAAAATATAATATGATTTGTAGTCTCTAAATAAACTAATGAAATAATTGTGTTGGCCTACACAAAAAAAAAATTAATAAGACTACAGTACTAACTCAAACTTAGTACTAGGCTTATACTATGTTACTGTTTATACATATTTTCATGAAATCGGACTGACACTTTGGTTATTTCATCCATTTTTGTTGTGGAGGTGCGGAATACTTGACTGCAAAACTCTATACTATACGTGCAATTGAGTCACATCATCAACTTGGTCATAAGTGAATACTTTGAGTTCAGAAACGGTGGGTTTGAACGTGTGAAAATTTTCCAGACTCTAGCTAGGAATCGAATCAAGGGTCTCCACTTATTGTTAACCACTGAGCCACAATTGTTTTTTTAATATTTTTCTGTTATATTAGTACATAATTATTATTATCGTTAAATATTGTTTAGGTTAACAGCTGAAAGGCTGGTTTGAACCTCTAGAGGTTTACTAAGTAAAAACGAGGAGTGAGGTGGTTTACTGGTGCCTTCCTCACTGAGTTGAAAGCGTATGCTTATCAGCATGCCAGGCTCTCCAAAAATCACTTACTTTTCACTCTGCAAATGACACCTTCACTTCATTCACCACAGGGTCTGGTTGTATAGTAAAATTCATTACTATCAGAGGAGATAACTCTGAGAAGTGTCTTTTACACCTCTACCTACTCTGTTCTTAAATAGTTCAGTCATATAATTGGCTGACTATGTGATACGAAACAGAACCTTTTTGTAGCCCTAGAACCAGCAGATCGAGTGCAAATAGTTTAACACTCCACCTGGCCGTTATGGGCAAATCGTTAAATATGATACCTAATTTATATTAATTAGGTTTAATACTACTTGTCTATAGTTTCTCAATACTTCACACATCAATGAAACTACTGCTCAGACTACTTAAGCTTTGTTTTGTTTAACACCCATTGTTCAGTCATGAAGTAGTAAATTAAACAGCTGCATATACAGTCATTATAGTTTACCACAGAGTTAATACTTATATAGCAAAAATGTTATTGTTTTCACAAATGTAATTTTCTCTAAGTTTAATATTCATTGTGCTTTAAAAGGTTATATTGTTAGACTCATAAATGCTTAATGAATAGAAGTACACTCAAGTGAGTAAAGAAGATATGAAATTCATGCATAACAAAACAAGATATATTAAATTTATCATTCTAATTGTATAATAATCAATCGTTCTTTGTTATTCAGTGTTCATAAACCAACAGTGTGCTTTTTACAAAATTTAATTTATATTATTGAGTACCAACTTGTTATGTAACATGGCATATTGCAATATTCACAGTGAAGTTCCATGAAATTGTAACAATATAACACATGCTATGTGGGAAAGTTATTTTCTCTTGTTGATGCCATTCCCACAACAATAACAGCGGAATTCTCTCAGTCATTTCATTATTAAACACAAACTGTGTCGTCCTATGCCAGTACTAGTAGTTTACTAGTGTTGTGTAAATTCCAAAGTTACAGTTAGATTTGTAAATCTCATTTTAGGATTCAATGAAGGTAACGTGGAAGGGAGGAACAATATAACCCAGTTGCCATAATTACTAGCAATTAATTTTCCCATGAGATTCTGTCAACTGACATAACTGACTTACTCTTAAAGCAAATGAGCACCAAATATTATTCATTCCATTACTTTTTTAAATACAGGACTTTATACATAATCTAGGTTATGTTACTTAAAAAGAACTTTGTCTAAAAGACATACTACAAAAAGTTATAAAGCTGTGAAAATGATAGTGGGTTAAATAGATTGTTTCCATTTCCTATCATTAATAATATAACAGAAGAACAATTTCAAAAAGTAATTAAACTAATGAGGTTCATATTTCATGTAAATTGAATTAGAAAACATTTGTTTTAATTTATTACAAATTTTCAGAATGAATACCTACTGTATTATTTTAGAACGGTAATAAAAATAAAATAAAATGAGTGCATTTTTCATAATAGAAAATTGATGGTTGAAATCATTTCTATTCTTCACAACATAAACTGCAAAAATCACAATAAATTTGATTGTAAAAGATGCTTTTTAGAATTTTGTTATTCACAGATGTCATTGCATCTGTTACCGTAGATGGTAGAGTGAATGTTCAACTACAGAAAAGAAATACATCAAAACATATGTTACTGGTAAATTTATTTCGCATAAAGAATAATAAACATTGACATGAAATAAAATCTAACAGAATTTATTTACAGCTTAGAAACCACCTTGCATAATTTTACCTATAAAAATATCAATTTTTAATATTCATCAGCAGTTTCAACCTTCACAAGCTTATGAGACTAAAGCCATTTTAAAAAGTAACAACTCAGAGATCATAAAATAAACCAATATACTCGTATGATACACTGTTTAACTTAAGTTGTGCTCTCTATTAGTCTGAATTTAATGGCTTCTGTTTTAAACCACAACAAATAACATGTAACAAGTGTGTTAGGAAGTGTGAGGAGTATTGTGGTTGTAATAAAGGGCAGATACATTTTATACCTTGTTCTAATGTGGTATTTGTTTACTTTTATTTGGAAAAAAGAACAGTTTGGAAAAAAGGTGTGGGTGTCAAATTTTGTATATTTAATACATTACTCTCACTCAATTTGACACAATTACGGAATGTTGGGACTGTAAATTAGCAGTTAGTTAATACTAAAAAATATTTATATGGTTAAAATGTCCTTTGTGCTTGACATTTTATTTGATGAATCAGATAATTTGCTAAATTTAATCTTTCAGTTTATCTACCTTGTTTTTGTAATAAGAGCCAAGTCTGTAGGGACGTTTTGTATACAAACCTATATCCAGTCTCCACTAACCATATCTGTATTGTTCTCCATCACACACACACACAAAATCAACGTTTTTAAGATAAACACGGTCACATGTGTGTGCCGGCCGCATTGGCGTAGTTGGTGACGTGCTCGCCTCTCATCATGCGGTCTTGGGTTCGAATCCCATTCAGGCACGGCATATTTTCATACGTTACAAAAAATCATTTCATCCTTCACTGTCTGCATTAGCAGTAATTGCAGAACAGTCGGACGTTAAACCAAAAAAAAAAACGGTCACATGTGAAAAGATCAAACAATTTCTAATATCATCATTTTATTTCATGTTATTCGTTATTGTAAACTTACTTTTACAGTAAGCCTACGGAATAAAAATTTTAAGATAGGCCTACTATTCAGAATGTTTGTAATTTCCTATATAATGATAAAGAGTTTGTTTTGTGTACTTGGTGTTTTATACCAAAATATTGCTGAATATCACCACATGATGTTCGCAGTCCTTTGTACTCAAAAATTAGATATTAAAATGGGGGCACATTATGTGAAAGTAATAGGTATCATAGTTGCGAAGACAAAACGATATATCACAAATTGTTCTGCTTAATCAATGTTTACTAATTACTAACTAATTTACTAACTAATCATGTTTACCAATTTTTAGCAAATTGAAGTAGGCTATAAAAATCTTCTCACGGATAACTTGTGCTGTCGTATAAATTTGTATTCCTTGTCACTTTGTGCGCTTTGAATTGAATTATAATTCAATTACTGCATTAGCAGAAGGTTTATAATCGTTACTGCGTTACGAATACCATTCAGAAACCGTTCGTTCTTAATTCTTCAACGTAATCTAATTATAATGTTCCACGTCTACCTCTAGATACCTGCCAATATTTTTTTTAGTGATGTCTACATAAGCCCAGACGTGTGTGTAGGTATAATCATCTAGCCTATAATTTTTATAATGATAGGCCTATGAGGTTATACACAGATGGAAAAGTGCCATCTTGACCTGACTGGAAATCGAATCCGAGACTTCGACATAGAAGCCAGCCGCACTGGCCACTACACCAACGACCAGGCCTAAAGTTGCCCCCATGAAAGTACACCAAGAAAGTGTGCTTTTTATTTATCTTTAATTTTTCGCTATCCGCTCACGTTAGTTCACTAAAGGAAACTGCCTTTCAGCCGCTTTGTTCCGTGTTCCGTGTTCTTGAGCATATAACTTTTAATTTAAAACCAGATATATAATTTTTGTTTCCGCATTTTAAAAAATTACAACGTTGAATTATTGTAGAATAACAAAGTAAACATTATAACACACTACTATTACTAAAAACACAGAGTTGCATTGTTTACCGCACAACATAATTATACAATAAAACTGAAAAGTGCAGACCTACTCGTACAATAATGAGATTAGGATGTAGTAACGGTCCAAAATCACAGATAAGGAAATCATTTAAACCCCATCTTTACGAGGAGGCGTAATAACATTTTTTTTAAATATGGCCACCATATTAAAACGAAATATCTGATTTTACTTTCAAAATATTCACATTATATAGGCTGTGTTATTTTTAACATACGTGAAAGCAGATGTTTTTGTTTAGCCTAGATGAAGCAAAATACGTTTTAAAAGCTCGTTAATGGAAACCTGGTAATTTTTTATCCGTAAATTTCCGTACCGTCTACTATTCTCTTGTACAAATCAATGTAGAAAAGGACAAGCCTTTATTTGGAGTATCATCAAATTTTTCCGTCCGGTAGTTTCTGAAAACGAAGTTCTTCAAACACAAAGGACTCTTCTCTCGTGGCGAGAACGATAGTAATTAGGCCTAAGAGTAGTAATCAAGTTACTTTAAAGCAATTCTCAGAAAGTCTGACATTGTCAAATGCAATATTTGTACACCGTTGTCTACATAGCTACATATTCTGCAAAAAGAACTACAAGCGTGCTAATTCACTGTTCAATTTACAACTTTTCCCAGCTAATTGAAATAGGTTTTTAAAATGAACCGTTTATAATGATTAAAATAAGCGTCGTTTTTTGTATTTATTCCGTTGTTATTGAGGTCAGTAATAACGGGAAAAGTTCAGATTGTGCTTAAGGGTTGTTATAGTAAAGGGAATTGTTTATTTAGAGACATAAATATTATTTCATAAATAACACTGATGCAAAACATCGCGAAATAAGACTCACTGTCGGCCCTTTTGATTAGTTACTGTACTCTCGTCCATCAAAGCTTCCGACATACCGACAAAAGGAAGCCGACACGAGTTCCGACAGGGACGGTATGCCTATATCGGCACTGCAGAGGGCTAATTACCGTTCCTACCGCAGCGCTCTGGTGACTATACAAGAGCGCTGCACTGAGCCCGAACGTCATTCCATTCCATTCTACAGCTTCGACCAGACCTTCACCGTTTGTACACGGCTACCGGACTCCGACAAACACCCATCGACGACCCCGCAGAGAGAAGATGATGCTTTCGCTCACCGACCCGACACCGTAACCGCCGTCGACCGTCATCGCCTGCTGCCGCGAGCAATACCCACAGCGGTCCCTCGACCGAGCCTTACGCCCACCGGATTCCGACGAAGTAGCCATCGACGCACTACTGCAAGGGAAGAAAATGAAGTATCCGCTGGGCGATGCACGCCGTGTCTTCCACCTCCTCGACCGCCACGACGACTACGACCGACACTTCCCGCCTAGACTACTATCGCTTAAAAGGCCCTTTTCTGGGCCCCAAACATTTGAGGTTTCCCCACGCCGCTTAATGTCGCCATCCGGTTATAAGACTATAATAATGTTAATTTAATTATGAAATTGGTTGTTAAGAATAAATTAATATTGTGTGAATTAATTTACACAGATCAACTAGTCAATAAAATCCAAAAAAATAAACTAATATTACAACTTCTACAGTTGCTGTAACTTCAGGCACTTGCATAACTTTTTTTTAATTTAAACTGTATCTGAAATGGAACGTCAAGAAACTTAATTTGGAAATATCTAAATAAGAAGAAAGCACAATGTAAAAGACATGAAACTAAATATTTAAATTTTTGAAACCTTTAAAAATACACAAAATTATTCTATTTACTTGAACGTAGATCATTAATTAATAAATAATTAATTAAGAGCAATTAACATAATAGATAATAAATCGAATGAATAGCATTATGCCTTAATATTTATATTTCATTTTGAAACATCATTATTCATTATTTGTTTACAATTTAAAAAATGTTATTTGTCTTGTTTTACTAACATTACATATCGTTTATTTTTTATCTCTACCGATTCAATTTTCATGAAATATTAATTTTTAATTGGTTTGCAAAAATGTTGTTACAATGACTGCTACATGAAAATTAAGTAAAGATATGAAATACTGAATCACCATTGTCAAAACAAAAGTTATTTTGCTTTTTCTGTCCCACTAAAATAACAATCATCGTTGCAACCCAAGTCCCTAGAGATTGTAATTATAACGGTCCTTCATTTGTATGCAGTACATTAGATTGTTATAGAGCTCAGTGTTACAACAGTGCACTGTATGTGATTGTTTGCAAGTAATTAATAATAAAATAACTTATAAACTTTGATGATCAATCATAACTTCACGATATGACTCATAGAAAAGTGCAATTATTTTCCACCTGTAACAAAACATAATATGTTATGTCAACCCTCTCATAATTTTCATAATTATTAATTAACTAGCATTTCCACTTATTTCATTTTACATTTCTAAATACTTAATTTTATTTATTTACTGATCTTACATTATTCTGTATTAAAATATTTTAGAGAAACTTAGTTCTGTTTATTAATGCCGACGAGGAGTGAAGTGGCTTACCATTGCCTTCCTCACTGAGTGGAGCATGGTTATCAGCATGCCAGGCCCTCTGAAAAGCACCTACTTTCCACCCTCCAAATGATGATACTTTCACTTCTTTCACCTCAGGGTTTGGCTGTATAATGAAATTCATTCCTCTCAGAAGAGATAACTTTGACTAGTGTCTTTTACACATCCACTGTTGTTAAATGCTTCAATCATATAATTGGCTGACCATGTGATAAAAAACACAACTAGTAGCACTGGAACTAGCAGATCGAATGCAAATAATGAACATTATTCCACCTGCCTGTTTTGGGTAAAAAAAGTTCAGTAAGCAACTAAAAATCTTTCCTTCTATTCTGTATCTATGTTTTCATTTTATATTGTATCTATCTTTTCATAGTATCTATATCTACAATCATGTAACATGGTCACTAATAACCTAGTAGTCGATGCTACCTTAAATAAATAAATTTAAAAATATTGTTCTGCAATCTTGAGTATGTAATAACTACAATATGAAAGTTTTCCTATTTTCTTCATTTATGACTTTTTTCAAAAACCTTTATTCGCAAGCAATGGTCTTCTAAATAGATTGTATGTACCAAATTTGAATACTTTAGACCTTGTAGTTCTGGAGTTGTCATGATGAGTGAGTGAGTCAGTCAGTGAGAACATTTCACGTTATTCAAGGCATATTTGTAATGTAAAGGCTATTTGGTCATAAAAAATAATTTTTAGACAATATTGTTATTGACAGTTTTAGTTTTCTACTTCACTTTTCTACATAGTTACCGTTTAATTCTAAGCACTTCATAACGCTGTAAAAGTTTATTTAGCTCTGCTGTGTAAAAGTTTGCCACCTGGGAATTGAACCAGTTGACAACAACAATCCTGAGTTCCTCGCCGTCAAAAGAAGCAATCCGTTAAAGAAGCAATTCATTATAAGTAAGGAATTGCTTCTTTATAAAAAGTCACTCAATTTAATAATATTAAACCACAAGATGGTTCTGCTGAGATATTGTTTACCAAAAGAAGGAAAAGAGTTTCTACCAAAATTGCCTTGAAACAGATAATCATTGTAAAACTTATTAAATACCTCATTTACAAAACTTGAATGAGAGAAATAACCAATCAACTTATCGAAGTAATTTCCAAATCTAAATGAAAAAGATTGAAAACTTATCCCAGCTTGATTGATTGCTCAGGCCGGGTTTTAGGATTTATTTTTGTAAACTTTCTAACCACATCTACGGACCTGCACATAAGCCTTAGATTGTGAATACCTGCCGCAGTAAATCAAAAAATTGTAAACATTGTAATTTACTATAATATAATGCAAACGAGCAATAATTTTATAATGAAGAACAAATAGTATAATGAAGCTTAACATATTATATAATTCACAATATTATAACTAGTATACATGTATTATAAAATTGAATGACTGTAACATTGGATTTTTTGTTCTTTTTTTCCAGCAGTATTGGGAGTAGATGGAGGTAAACACCTGAAGCGATCATTTAGTGGTCTATACACAGGACCATATTTTGACCCAAATGCTAGCTCTAATGTTACAACACAACTAGGAACTCACGCTTACCTTCCTTGTAAAGTAAAACAACTTGGTAACAAATCGGTAAGTAAAACAACATTTGGAGTATTTCTATTTATTTTCTCAATTTTCAATGTCTTCATACTTTTTCCTTGCTTTTTTTGGTTGTTGTTGTTTAGGTCATTAGATCATTTATTGGTTTGAACCAGTAGAGGCTTTACTAAGTAAAACGAGAATTGAGGTGGTTTACTATTGCCTTCCTTACTGAGTGTAAAAGTATGCTCTTCAGCATGTTAGGCCCTCTGAAAAACATCTGCATTCCACCCTGCAGATGACACCTTCACTTTATTCACCACAGGGTCTGGCTTTATAATGAAATTCATTACTCTCAGAGGAGATAACTCTGACTAGTGCCTTTTATACCTCTACCTCTGTTCTTAAATGATTCATTCATATTATTGGCTGACCATGTGATAAGAAACAGAACTATTTTTTGTAGGCCTGGAACAACACAAAATGTTGTGTTGCGTTTTTAAAAAAATAGTCCTACAATAGTTCAAATGCCAATGTTTACTCCTTTAATTCAGAGTTACCTGCAAACAAATAAAATTATCCATCATTAACATAATCTCATTTATTGTACCTTAAAAAAATCATGGTTTGGCTCATTTTCTTGTACGTTGGCACTTGTTCAAATTTGTGTTAAGTTTCTTTTACATAATCCACCAAAAAACAATTAAATTGTAAGAACCAAAAATTAGCTGTCTCACCTCCATGGCTCAGTGATCAGAGTGCTAGGCTATGCTGCCCACTGCCAAGCAGAAGGTCTGGAGTTTGATTCCTGACTAGGGTCTAGAATTATCGCATGTTAAAAGCCACAGGTTCCTTACCGTAATCCTTAACAGTCGCTAATAACCAAAGCAGTTCATGTGACTTTGAATAAACTAAAAAAACCTAGCTATAAATTTTTTTATAGTATACTCGTATTGTTACTATTGTAACTACGTTCAACAAACACTCTCTAATGATTACAATTCATCTAAGATGTAACCCAATGGCTAATTTAACTTTTCTTAAACTAGAGTAAACCAGGTCAAACGTTTTGTGGAATTCATTCTTCTCTTCGGGTTTCTGTTGTCAAGGAGTTGCAACTCCTAGACATTTGCTGCAGCAAAAATGTTGGAAATTTTCATTTATTATTGATTTACCACATAAAATTATAAACTAAGCCACCTCTGTGGAGTATGTTAGGTGCTGTACTGCAAAACAAAAAGATTTCATGTTTCATTCCTAGCTAGAGCATTGGAAATGTTTGTACAACTCAAGAAAAATGTCCCTTATCCCACTGCAGTTGTCAATGACCAAGCAAATAATGCGACTTTAAATGAAAGAAGTTACAAACCAGGTGATACAAATTTCTTCAGAAACTTTACTACGATTTAGATCAATGAATTGTTAAGGTGACAGCTGGGAGCCAGTTAACTAGTTATAACACCCCTGGGTGTCCCAGTTCAATTTCAAGAAACCAAGCCAAAGAGAAAAATAATATATAACAATTCCTGACAAAAGATAGAACATAAGAAGAGTCATTTCAGTACTGCTTATTCTTATGACCAACTCCTGATGCTACAAATCACATTCACTTATTGACGCCACTGGATCTGTACACCATACAACTACTTTTCAAAGTATTATTATAATACTATAAATTTATTATGAAATGATTATTATAAATTAGTTGAATTGTTTCACATTACTTACTGCTATAGGCCTTCTAGTTGTTGAACATTACTCATTAAATCATAAAAAGAGTTGTAGACAATAATTCATCAAGTTCCTTCTGATAAATGTGTTAAGCTGCTATTCAGTTGCATTTTCAAGTGGCGTATAATTTATAATTACATCACATAAAGGAAAAAGCTGAACTTGATTTAAGAGAAAGATTTTTTATTAAAAAGTCAATAATTTTTATTTAATAAAGTTCTTCCTTGTGCACATACCCGCAGGCCTGAACTAGAGAGGCTTGTACTCAGAATTTATTCAGAATATTTGAAAAATCATTTCTGTTATGATATATTTATTAAAGTTTCTAGGGGTTTTTGCATAATTTTAAGCTTCTAAGGGGCAGCAACAACCCCCCTCCGTTGATGGGAGCTCATGCTCTTTTTATTCATCCTGGATTGTCTACTCTTTGAAATACTATATTTTTAATACCCGGTTCTTAGTTTCATAACTATAAAAAATGTATCCTGTAAAAATTACTGAAACATATTTGACTAGCCCATTTTAAACTTCCGACTTATAGAGAAAACCATAAACAAAATTGTCAACATTATTGAGTTTTCCAAAACGATTAACACACTTTTCTCTTTAAAAATAAGGTTTAAAATCCAAATTATATTTTTATATTGTACACTGACTTGTATTAGTTTATCATTGTCAGATTCAGCCGTATCAGTTTATTATCTACGTATTGACATTTATTAGGACTATTACAGTTATCACATATATTTTACATGACTACTGAATTTTCCTCAATCAGGTTGTATCAGAATTCTTTTCTGATCAGTAATCTTTAACATGGCTGATTAAGGTTACACCAACGATTCTAGTCTAAAGTTTTACGGATTATGACAAATGCTCCATGGTATGTGGTAGATAATGTGTTTCATAAAGACTTACGTGTCAACACCGTGAAAGAAGAAATTACGCAGCTAATCTCCAAATATCAAGAAAAATTAATAGACCACCCAAATTCTTTGGCGCTTAATTTACTTGATAATAGTGAAGACGTAACAAGACTAAACCAAATAAAATTACTAGACCTTCCGTTAGATTTACCGTAGATTTGCCGTAGATTTACCGGCTAACCTACAATGTAAATAATTGAAGTCCATATCAACATCAACATACTGAATCCTGAATCCTGGTTGAGAGTGCCAAGAAGCCCTATGATGGCGACATCGTGTTAAGGAACACCTGGTCGCTCGGGGAACAATATAACAGAATAATTGCAACCTCAAGAAATTTAGGGGGAATTTTATAGTTTAAATAGGAAATAGGATTCTGGTTCGTGGGACATTGGAACTGGGACTTGAAAGGAGGTAATTCATTTTTAGAAGTTATCTGTGGAAAATTTAAAGTAAGGGACAAGTGGGTTTAAGAGCGGCTCTTTTATTTTATTTTATATTTCAGTGGCCTTTTTCAGTTTTGTGGGAGTCCTATTATCTTGGTGAGGGGAAGGCATGCATTTTACTGAACGTGGACTAAAGGTATAATTTAAGGTAGGGGTTTGTTTATGATTTCAGGGGAGACGGAAAGGGTAGAGTTTGGCATAATCACCGGCCTTTTTATTTTCTGAGTGTTTACTAATTTAAAATGGCGGCTCTTTTCACCGTAGTGGAGTGATTATGCATAGGAACATGGGGACAACTACCAACTGGGGGGAGTGAGTCATACAAGTAGAAGGGGCATGGGCAAATAAGAGGAATACAGGGCGGAATAAAAATGTGGCAACTCTAAATTTTGTTAAGTGGGTCATACTGGAATTTAGATAAAGTCGTGGAATGGTAATGTCATAGAGACTTCAGGTGGATGTGGGCGTCGGTACAAGTCCTGAATGATCTGGGGTCCGTCAGTTTTCCCAGCGTCGTGTAGCCGTTTCGAGGTATTGTAAATAAAGTCCTCCATATAAGGGAAGAGAAGGTGTTCGTGTATGATGCGATTGGATATAAGATAGTGGAACTGTGTGATGCACCGGAGGACTTTGTTCTGGTACGCTGAAGTACGTCTTTTGTTGGACTTGGAGAGAAAGGGCCACCATACCGGTGACCCGTACAAAAGGAAAGGACGTAGGATAGAGGAGTACATCAGAAGTTTCAGTTTTGAGGAGTATGCAGGAGAGAGGAACAAAGGGATGAGTAAAGCGAACAAGGCCCTACCCTTGCTAAGCTTGCTGTCAATGTGCTGTCGAAGTGTCAGTCGTTTATCTAGGTCAACCCCTAGATATCTCACGCTGTTCTGCCATGGGAGGAGTTCCCCTTCCAATCGTAGAGGCGGAGGAACATTGCGTTTTAGTGTAAAGTGGATTGCTTCGCATTTTGTGGGGGTAAGTGATAGTCTCCAGACACGACACCAGCTAGTGATGTCTAGAAGCTGAGTTTGAAGCGCGCGGCAATTGAGGCGGAGGCATCTGCCGTGACGGTACAGAATAGCATCATCGGCAAACAGTCCGAATTGGGTTGGATCACGGACAGGAAAATCGAAGGTGTACATAAGATAGAGGATGGGCCCAAGGACCGAGCCCTGAGGTACACCCGCGGACGAAGGGGTGAGTGGGGACATGGCCATGTGGAACTGAGGAATAGTGACAGACTTGGAATTGTCTTCCAGTTAGATAGGAATGGAGTAATCGGATAGTTGAGGGGGGAAAAAATTGTGCCAGTTTGTAAAGGAGGCCCATATGCCAGATGCGGTCAAATGCAGCCCGAAAATCAAGCAGCACAGCCGTCGTGTCACAGTAAGAATTTCTGGCATCCACAAGTGCCGTGACGATGCGGAGGAGTTGGGTAGTTGTGGAGTGCCCTTGACGAAAACCAAATTGTTCGGGGGGAAGAACAGATTCAACAACAGGACGCAAGCGCGGGAGAAGAAGCCTTTCGAATAATTTGGACAGGATCGGCAAAAGGGAAATTGGTCTATAACTTTCGGGATCAGTCGGACGTTTGTGGGGTTTCAGAATAGTAATGACTTTGGAAACCTTCCACGAAAAGGGGAAATGTTGCAGCGCCAACACTGCATTGAAAATTGCCAAAAGATGAAGCTTTAGATCTGGCGGGGAATTCAGGATGGCGTATCCAGAGACAATATCAGGACCAGGGGCCTTACGCGGATTAATCGAGGAAATTACAGAGGTGACATCATCCTCCGTGAAGGGCTGTAAGTTACAGGGCGTAGGGTCAGAGAGCGTTGAGTTTACTTCATCATGAATGAGTTCATCCTGGTCATGATGAACGGGCGGAGGGGCAACAAAATGTCGTTCAAAATGCGAAGCGAAAGTATCAGCAATCGCCTGCGGAGAGTATGTCAAACCATTAGTTGTCATCAGAGGATGCGACTTCCTCTGGGTCGACAACAAACGACGTGTAGCCTCCCATGGTCTTCCGTCGTCCGCTACTCGATGAAGGTAGTCCTCCCATTTACTACACCGGTGATCATCGAGTAGCAGTTTACACCTAGCAGCGGCACCGTTGAATAGATCCCGATGATGTGGATCTCTGGTGCGCTGCCAGAGCCGTCGAAAGCGACGTCTATCGGCGATTGCTGTTTTGATAGGAGCTGGAAGTGACGACCTAGTGCGAGGCGGGCGTGGGTGTGAGTTCTGGGCAATTGAATCGGAAAGTATCGAAGTGAGTGAATCAAGATGGGACTCAAGCTCAGTTACAGTGGTAATAGTGGGGGGTTCAGGTGGGATTTGGGAGGCAACTGAGTCATAGAAGGAACGCCAGCAGACCTTCAGAGAAGGAGGCGGGACAGGGATACGAGCAGTCGAGGACGTGAAAATAAACAGAACTGGATAGTGATCAGAATTCAATTCAGGTAACACATCGATGTCAGGGACGGAGGCAAGATCGAGAGAAATAGCGTAATCAAGGATATCAGGAAGTTGATAAGTGAACGGGGGCACCCTAGTCGGGGTGTCAGGAACATGGAGCGCTAACGACAAAGGAGACTGCTCGAGGAAGGACAGGAGTTCAGTACCAGCAATGTTCGTTGTTCGGCAGCCGAGATCCGTGTGTTTGCTGTTCCAATCGCCAGCTGCAAACACAGGTTGACGTTGGTCGAAGAGCATAGCAAGGGCTGCGGGGTGGAAATGGGCAGCAGATGGGAAATGGGCAGCAGATGGGAAATGGGCAGCAGATGGGTGGAAATGGGCAAGATCAACATCATCTTTTATGCATTCTACTACCACGACTATTAATTTTGCTACCTTTTCTATTACTGTTATTCATCTTTTATCTAGTTAATGTTTTCAAAAATTATAAATAATTTTCTTTTTCTTTTCAAGCAATACCATTTGGTATTGTTTTCGTCATGTGAACACTTTCATGTTATTTACTTATAGTTTTTGTTTTTAAACTGATTGTAAATATTCTCAGATGTTAGAAAAAAGGTTACACCGGCGAAGTACGACAAATTATGTTTCCCAAATTGTAAATAGTTGTGCTCAAAAAAACAAAATTTAAGTTATCTTTCCTACCTGTTTGAAATTCGGTACCCATAACAATTTAATTATAAAAGTAATTTTAATCTTAATAGTTAAAAACTACGGTGTGTATACGTAGTAATCTAGCCTATTGCGCAAGAAAAGAAAACTAAAGTAACTTAATTTAAGAAAGGCTTTTAATAAGAAGTCAATATTTATTTGACAAAAGGTTCCTTTACTCGTCTAGGACAGCATACACTTTTAAAACTGCCAATCTCTTTTTAAAATCAATTCGTAATTTTATAACATCTTTTAGATTAAAAAGAAATATGAAATCTTTTTAAAGTTTCCTTTTATTAAGTTTTTGTTTTCTAATTTATATCCGTTGCTTTAAAATAAAATGAGACTTTTTATATTAAACAAGTTTAAAACAGCTATCACATAAGAACAAAGGCAATACGTACATTTAATTCTGAACTTGTTCGTTCAGATAAATATAATCCAGTTAAGTTAAAACATAACGAGAACGAGGGGTTAAATACTGGAGGATGAGTTATATATAAATTAAGGAACGATCTTTCTCCAAGTTTTCATTTGTTATCTAATTATCTAATTAAAATAATAAAGACATTTAATTTATTTTGAACTCTTCCTCTTATCCGAACAGTTATCTTTATTCCCTTTTCCTCTCTTTAATATTTACAAAATCATAGAAGTAAAAGAATGAAAATATGGTAAGCGTTCCAGAAAACGAATCAGAATGAAATGAAATGAGGAACGAACAAAACTACGGAAAGTACAACTTTATTTCAATGTTTTCTCTGAAGTAATCTGTTTGATCTTGCTTTTCTCTCAGAAAAAACTACTTCTATATTCGTGTATTTGCGTACAGCAAGTCGGTGTTCTGCTATGACCTTTTATGATATTTCCTTCTTCAAATTCTTTTATTGTGAGAGCAATGTGTACATTCATATTAAATTTCTGTATTGAGATGAACAGACAAACAATAAGTTTCTATTATACGTTCTTGTTTTAAACGTCACATCTTCCTTTATAACTTAGCAACGAGAATGCAATAAGTAAATATTACCTATGTATGTGCTCTGTGCAAATTAGATATTAAAACGTTTGTTTCTATACTTACTCCTTTAATATGCTAAATAATTTAATTTCTAAAACGTGTACATGGCTTTGCCGCTCATTACCTAGAACTAAAATGCAATATCCGAATGACAGTATAAAACTTTATTGTCTGGCCCCTGCAAATAAAAAATTATTCTTATGTACCTTCCGGAAAGATAGATTAAGATAAACGTGCAGTCGTCTTTTGCTAACAGTTTGCTCTGAAATTCACCCTATCAATGATAAATTGGCTCAAATATAGTTTATATTCGGTATACAAACTATATTTATAATATTATAATGGTTTACCCCGGTTCTAGAAGTAAAATCGTCGCCGCGAGTTTCTGAGACGAAGGTTCCTAGTTCAAATCCTAGCAAATGTAGTTATTTTTATACAAATTTTAATAGACAGTGGTTACCGGTTTACTTTGATGGTTAGGGTTCAATTAACCATACTCTCTCAGGAATTGTCGCCCCGACAAGACTACATCATCCTCATCTCATTGGGTCAAAGGGTTCCTTATTATTCTTAAATTGAACAGATTGCAACGTACATACATTAAGGGTAAAAAAATATATATTAGGTATAAAATATACATATATATTTTATTTATATTAGATAGGCGAAAGTATCTGAACAGTCTTCTGCCCCTATGGTTAAAATTACCCCCTCAACTGAAAGCAGAGGCGGATCTAGGGGGGGGCTATTGGGGCTATCGCCCCCCCCAAAGCCCGGCTTTTTTTTTTTGCTAAAAATTTTTTATAATTATTACCGATAATATAGTTTTTCAACTTTTTTTACTCGATTGAGTCAAATGGATTTTACGGATACAAACTAAAAAACTTAAGTTTCGAATTTGCTAACTTGAAAAATACATGAAAAATTATTTCGCAGAAGTAAAAAAATTGGGGGGGGGTCAAGTCTCAATAGCCCCCCCCAAATTTGGCTTCTAGATCCGCCCTTGACTGAAAGTATGCTACTTCTTTATAAATCATTACTCAAACCGATTTGGATGTACGGATGCCTGATCTACTGCACAGCTAAAACCTCGGTTTTGGCTAAACAACAACGTTGTCAATAAAAAATGCTAAGGACAATCGTTAACGCTCCTTTGTATGTTTCTATACTCTTTTTCACTCAATTTCTACTCTGTTTTTACTCGATTTCACGTTCAGAATGCAGTACAGCTCTTATGAGAACCCATTGTGTTATCAGGCGTATGGGAAACATCAGGCACATCCAAAACAATACCTCTCCTCCACCGACACCTCATTATCCAAAGGTCACTGACAAAAATATTTAGGGTTTCGCTTACCACGCATTAATCATTTCGCTCATTTTTAATCAAAAAATTCAAAAAAATTACTTTTGCTTCCAAATGAATTGTAGTTAATTACGCTATAAATGCTATTAGTAGACTATACTCTGATATTTAGATAAGATACGCTCGTAAAAAGTTGGACGTTTAAATCTCTTCACATTTTTTGGGTTTTACATCATATAACTTTTTTCTTTCAATGACGACATATGTGTTTTATTATTCTGGTATAAAATATAGAATTTTGACCGTAATTTCATATATGATAAGTCATATGTTGGACGGAAAAATAAAAAATAAACGAGTTTCGAAAAATTACTGATGTTTTCCTATTACATTATTCAATAGGAGTTTGTAAATGAGACGTGTTGTGGCGCGGAGTCGATATTTTTACTTAGTGTAGTAGCGCTCAAACTCCCATGAAATACATTGCTTATGGACTTTCTATACTACATTCTGAACGTAAAATCAACTATAGTTGTACTCTGCAAACAGATCTGAACATCATCCCTTACATAAGAGAAATAATCCACCAGGCATACATAGCCTACAGTGAGTGATTTAGATAAAAATTAGTAAACAATAATAACCCACTAGTCGGCATTATAAGTTATTCACATGTACCAGACAAATCCTGAAACGCTCAATATTCCAACCGAATAAATGTTGTTTGTATATTTATTATCAGTTCATCTAAAAACAATAGGAATCATCCTCTTCCAAAATAATGAACCAACCCTCATCTTGAACTATAGATTTATGTACGGTTATTTTATGAATATTGTGAAAATGTGTTTTTTTACACTGTCTTAGATTCCGTTTGAAATCGGTGTAACAATATTAAGAGTGTAACAATATTGTACTGAGCAGCTAACCAGTGGGTAAAAATGTCAATTTATGTTTAATTTCAAACAAGAAGATGGCATCTTCACCATAAAAAGCCACACTCCGATTTCTTTTGAGCAACGAAAATTTTCGGATGTCGTGACATGTTATTGACAAATTTTTTCTTTCTTGATTAAAAAAACGTTATCAACAATAAAAAGATAATTATGAAACGGATATTAGTTTTCTGTATTGTGGGTTAGTATGGATAATCCACCATGTGAGTACTTTTGTAGCCTAAATATAGCATCGTAGCGTTTTGCAAGATTGCAAAAGAAAAGTAAATAGAGTAACAAGGGAAGAATTTTTATTTAATTTCGAACAGGAGTTGTTTTAATTACAATAAAATAAGTCTGAACCGAATCACCCCTCTTTCATATTGCATCGGGTAGAAAGCATTGCCCAAGCGTGCTAACTGTGTAGATTCCATTGCTGATGCTGACTATCGGAGATGCGGATCACGAACGCTGACACTGCTATACTGAGTTGATACCGGTAGTATCTCAACAGAGTTACTACCTTTATCGTATCTAACCAATTATAACCCCAGAAACACATTAACAAATTCCTGTTCTACACGTTCGCCAATGTACATTTCAGTAACATTTTCATACCCGGGAAAGCCGTGTATAGTTACTACATCGAAAAGGAAGTGAAAGGTGAAACATCCACAGCACGGTAGAAAATGAAAATTACTAAAGGTAATAAAATTTCTACTTAACAAAACAACAGTTTCAAACAGATATAATAAAATTTCAGTGATTAGAAGGCAACTCACCTTGACAATGTAGGACTATATATACGTTAAAACGGTCACTCCAGATTCTTTCAGGATCTGGTTAATAGTAAATAATAAAACTTCCTTTATAGACTTATAACATTTATTTATTAACAAATTAATAAATTACAATGAATTATTACGCTTAACTACTTGTAAGTTACAATTAAACTACTTAAAATAAAATGATTACAAAATGATGTTAAAAATGTAAAACTTAAATTTATACGACTAAAAATAAAATATAGGCGTTTACAATAAAGAAGTAATCCTTTACTTACTACCTAATAACCATACCGTCTCACTTTACCACCTGGTCATTACTGAACTGTCCGGCATAAGAGCTGGTCTTTTTCTACACCCTTAATTATATAGCCTATACATCCTTTATTCCAGAAGGGCGTAAAAAGGACGAAATAAATAAATACACCACAACCCAGTAGAATTATCGAGAATAAAGAGACTGATAGGATCCATTCCATTATGTGCTTGAAGGTGAATGAATAGAGTTGGCGCTATATAATGACTTTATACTAGGTATAACTATTGACAAAACTCTACACAAAAACTATTGTCGTCAAAATATAATTGTACCTGTTTATCACACCATATTTTTAACCATATCAGTCAAAAACTACTCTAAATAAAATAACGAAACATTGCGTTAATGAAAATAGGGTGGCCTACGTAACCAATGTACGCATGATCCAAGACAACCATTTTGCAGAAGATTAGGGTAGGCAAGGCCCACAAAATATGGTTAGTAGACAATATGCAACTTGCTATTTGTACATTACATCGCATAATTGTTTGTTATTGTCCAACTGGCTTCTACGCCAAGGGTCCAGGATCGATTCCCGGCCAGGTCTGGTACCTTTCATCACTCATTTACATCTTATTACCTTTCTCATCGTCTGCATTAGCAAATTTCAAAACAGTCAGACGTAAAAAAATTAATATAATTCAGCCACACATGTAGGCCTACTATGAGTACATGAGTTCAACTTTACATACAGTGAGTAATTTTTAATGCCGAATATTTTGTATCTTACGTTACATCTCATTAAACGTATATATATGTTAATTTCTTCACTTACCTAGTCATCACATGTAAGGACAATAACTTTCATGCTGATATGGTTTTATGAACGAAACTAGCCTAGAAAATTTTGAGAGTCAATTTTATATATAAGTCTTCTTAACCTGCAGACCCAAAAAATAAATTTCCAACGCAAATCTGAAAAGAAATTCTCATCAAATACAAAATGTTTCCTTCACACTTTTCACTTTCTCTTATATTAGACCTATAATGTAATTACTTTAGAACGAATATTTTTTAAATCTCTTAAATAACAAGAAACAAAATAAATATCTACTAAACACAAGCTTTCTTACGTGTATTAATCTCATAATTTGAGTAGTTTGAGTAATCGTTAAGTTTACAAAACTATTTTATGTATTGGATTGTGAAGGCTATAAGATAAATAAATTAAAAACAAGTAATAAGTTGGTAAGGTAAGTTAGTAAATCCAGCTTGTAATTTTAGTAGTATTACTTTCAGACGTAAAGTATTTTTTACACAAGAAATTCAGATTTTAATATTGGTTACAAAGTTTTAGGGTTATAATGGTTTTAACGTTATAATGGGATAAAGTAGAAAGTTAAATATTCCTAATCTCTTGAATAATCACGAACTCTTTGTATCTGAGGGCGCCTGCTAATGATAGCACATCTCATTAAACTTGAATTCTTGAAATTTTTATCGAACAAACAAATCATTATCATGTTCTTTTTTATTGAAAAGTTATTCAAATAAACATTTCTTATTTTGTATCAAAATATTTCTTCTTGTTTCTTTCTTTCTACATTTTATTGAGTAACAGAAAAATATAAATTGTTACCTACCAGAAGGGTTTTTAAAAGAAAACTCAAATATACAGGGTGTCACCATTTTAATCGCGACTATAAGAGCGATTTAAAGTGGGTGGCTTAATATATTTTTAAGCATTGAAATTTTTGAATAAGAACTTTTCAATTCACTTACAAATTTTAGCAATTTTCTAAAGGAAGCCGGCTATGGAGGTCACGGCATTGATACGACTTTAAGAAAATTCCTTCAAATCTCAATCGATCCTACACATAAGAGGTGGCAAAAATGAGGTCCGCTAAAATTCATATATTTACTATTATGTTCAATATATTTACACAGGTACCTACTTTTAAAATACGTTTTTTACTTTACGTTTTTATACTTTTTTACGTTGTATTTACATACGTTTACGTGTACGTTCATATACAAAATATGTTCATGAATACGTATTATTTATATTGTACATTATTATATGAATTCCCATACCGTTCACAACATTTTAAAACGAAACTTTACACATTCGCGTCTTTAAAACATTAAACTTTAACACATGCATAAAAAAAGATGCATGAAATAGCGGACTTAACAATTTATAAATTTCCAAGCTTTTGCTTTTTTCAGATATTAAAGTCAGTTTACCTTCAACGGCTGATAAAGAAGCACAAGCCTTTAAATTTACCAATAATCTTCTACTTTGTGTAGTCTATTTCATATAAATATGTGTTAAAAATTAATTTAGTCTTTTGAGTACTTGAATGAGTGATTTAATATGAGGTTTGGCAAAAAATATAGCATCTATAAATTTAATCCGACCTCAATCAAACTTAGTACAGTGGCCTCACTCTTAACCGATCACGTGGTTTTCATTGTTTTTCATTGATAGGCTATTTTCTAAAAGGGTGATGCAACTACAAAAAAAGAAGGGTAAAAAAAAGACGGGTGAAGGGTAGTCGCGTAACTACTCAAGCAGGTATCTAAGGACCCGAGACATTGGCAATTGGCATGGCAGTCACTTGATAAGTCTATCTATAAATATCGAGGAGGCCAGGTATATTTTTTATGTAAGCCTACAGTACGTGCTAGAAACGGCCCTGAGATAGTATGTTGTACAACACCCGACTTCAATTACTCCATTCGATGTTCAAAATCCGAAAATTTGGCGGTATTAAACAGTGACAAACGAAAAAGTAACAGGAAGCAAAAAGAAATACGGCCGTCTCCGTAGCGTAGTGGTTAGCGCGCTAACCTACAACGCGGAGGTCCCGGGTTCGATTCCCCCGGCTAGGGTCTGGAAATTTTCACTGTCAAAACCCACTGTTCTTGATTCAGATCCCACCGTTGTCGCTAATAACCAAGCAGTTGATGCGACTTAAATAAATAAAGTAAAAAAAAGAAAAATTCAAATTTGGTTTTATAGCAGACAGGGTTTTGAATATAAGAATAAGATACTTATAATCACAAGATTGCTTTTTGCGTATAGATGGGCTGTGAGGAAGGTAAGTGAAAATTTGACAGTCCTGCCAACCTCAACAGTGAGACACTACTTGTACATTTCACTACCGTGCAGTTTCTACACACATTTTGTAAGCTGTTGGTTTATTCCGAGAAAATTTTTTCTTCATAAACCTTATACGAAATAAATGTGACCTGTAATGTTGCCTATAGGTCAATTACATGACTAGAAATGTTTGATTTACTGAAATTACCAGCTACCTTACTTCATTGGAACAAAAGTCATACGAATGAATCGCCTTCTTTACTATCGCTGTCACCGGCGTCTTTACTATCAGTCTCACTAGTATCTACCTAACCGTTTCCTTTTTTTTACCAGGTGTCAACAGAACTGTTGAAGAATAGCTTCTTCACGTCTTTAATTTTCTTCTTTTTTCGAATTGTGGAAACAGAAACATCACAAAAGTTAGCCACTCTCATGGCTTTTGTTAAGAAACACGGAAAGACATTTTTGTTTAGCTTCAACTTCACGGCATTTTATTACACCACTTATTAGATTTCATTCAGTACTATGAATATTCTGCCCACGTTTTCGAGAAACTAACATATCTGTTTACAGTAACAAACAGTAGTTATATTCGTACAGTTAACCTAAAAAAGGTCGCGATTTACTGTATATGCTCTGGGTATAGTATAAGTTGTTGTATTTGTTGTAGCTACTGAAATTAAAGTAGTCGCGCATGTGCACTGATGCTTTTCCCCCTTTACCCCTTGATCCAAACAAAGGCAAACTTGAGACTGAAGTAACTATGCAGTACATTTTGTACTCCACATACGAGTAAAATAATAGACCTACAGTTTTAGTTTTGACCGACTTTCCGGTTATCTGATTGCGACTTTATCCCATCGGTTTGAAGAGAAGAGCCACTGTATTTAGGTTTACCTCAGAAACTGAAACTATACAGTAGCTATATTCAATACAGAGCTTCATTTGAGCTCAAATTTACCAAACCCTTTCAATACATGATTGATTTCTGTATCACTTATATGACAAAAAGTACCTGAAAATATTTCTGAAACACACAAATAGGCCTACTTAGCTGTTAAGCATTTTACAATTTTGCATGTAAATAAGTACACAACCATTCAAATTAACACAGATAAAACAAGGACCTTAATTTATGGTGGATTTTATCATGAGACCCAGCCAGCAAACATAAATACCAGGAAGTAAATTTGTCTCTATACCTGTTTATGTTAAAATGTGACATTAGAGTCAGCCATACTTAAAATGTCAGAATGTATGCAGGAGATGCAGTCTGACAGAAACACAGACCCTTAAACACATTATAAATTACAATTTAATTTCTAAAGTTTTGTAACCAAATACTAGAATCCTAATGATAATTCCATTTTAATATATTATTTATGTAAGGTAAATACAGGTTAATTGTTATAATTTAGGCTATAATTTTAGGTATCTTATGACGTGAATTAATATAGATAGTCTAATTGTAAGCAGACAAAAAATTAAGCTTTTAAAAAGGAAAATTAATTTAACATCTGAACATAGTCAGACAAAAATAGTGGGAATTGAAAATTTTTTCAGCCTAAAGGCCAGTCTCATCTAGAGAACATTCTCACATCACAAACTATTACTGAAATCACAGGAATGCGAGCTTTCATGCGATTTCAGGGCTGTCAGATTTGTCTATTTGATTTAAAAAGTTAGTTAAGGTCATTACCCGGGATAGCGACTCAGATCAAACATTGTTTCTGCTTCTTAAAATTTATCAATTGCGTGTACAGGAAATCTAATTTTATAGATTCCCTTTTGTTGATACTTTTTGCTACAACCACCTTTCGTTTGTTATTGTTCTCGTAATTTTCAATTATTTTTTGTAAAAATAAATACATACAGATGATTTATAACGAATATTAAAATATATCGAGAAAATTTAGTGTAATCACCGATTTTGAAAGTATTATTAGGAAACACAGCTGAACCGATAAGCCCATTCTTGTACATAATTTTGTTCATAGATAGACAGGATAATTTCTACCACCTGTAGAAAAATAGCAGTATTAGTAATACAATGTAAGAAATTTTGTATTAAGGCAATTTCTTTTTTATGTAATGTGTAATATCATGGAAATAAATAAATTTTAAGCTATAATTATTATTATTTTATTTATAATTATGTGCAGTAAAGAATAAAAACAATAACAGTGAGGTAATATTTTTGTCACTTTAACTCCCTCAAGCCAATCATAGTAGGCCTACAGACTGCCACCGTAAGTATGACAACATCAGCTGCTATGTGCAAGCTCGCATTCATAATGATTTAGGCTACATAAAAGAGTATAGATTAATACTCAGTTTAGTTAGTGCTACAGAAAACTTGTAGAACTACTTACTACCCAAGTAGTAAGTAACCCTGTAACTTAAACTCACATTAAATCCAGCGTGCCCAGCCCCTGGACAATAGGTGGAAATTGGTCTCATCAGTAATCAGCCACTTTATAAAAGGATCAAAGTACATTTAGATACAGATCTTAAAACGCAACCAAAATGTTAATTTTTTTTTTTCATTTCAGCAAGTGTCATGGATCAGGCGGCGCGATGCTCATATATTAACAGTTGATAGATATACATTCATAGCAGATGAACGATTCCAGTCATTTCTAGTTGAAGCATCAGACACATGGACACTACAAATTAAATATGTACAAGCTAGAGATGCTGGAGAATATGAATGTCAAATAAATGCAGAGCCTAAAATTAGTCATGTTGTCACACTTCATGTCGTTGGTAAGTAATTTTCACTGCTTTAGTTTTTATTTTGTGAAAAATCATTCCATTGACCATAAAACAACTTAAGGGATATCTACTCAGAAAATCAATTTTTGTAAATTTTTATCAAAACTTTAATTTACATCATTAAATTGTGCTGATTTTGGGCATGTAGACTACTCATGTTTAGTCATGTATGCTGTTAGAGATTTACAAAAATGTATTTTTGATAAACTTACATCATGACAAAAGATGACCTAGGGCATAAAAGTTTCCAAATTTTTTATTTTGAATAACTTCACTTAAAATAAGATAATAGGATAAATCTTTTGTATTCTGTAGTTTAAAATTTGCTTAATTCAAGTCAGTTGTTTCTCTTATAATGGCAACACTGTAAAAGAAAAGTAATTAAGTAAATTAAGTAATTAAGAAAAGTAAGTTCAATCTGATAGTGTTAGTTCTGCTCATGCTCCAACAGAAAGAAAAGATTTTCTGATTTCTGTAAATTTTTCAATGTAGTTCTCTATAGAAAAATAATATGCCACTGAAACATTTTCTTGGGACATAAAATTTTGGTGTAACTGTACTTCTTCAGATAAAATTAGTACCAAGTGTCAGTGGTCATATTTCCTTTTTAACCATAATTGTTAATGCAGCAATCATCGTTCTAAATTCAGACAAATAATATTTTAAAAAAACAACCTTTTTCTTTATTCTACAATGATTATACTACCAAATATTTTATGAGTTTTCAAAAATTAAATGCTTTCCATGTTCTCTTTAAAAATGAATTAATTCTACAAACCATTGTTGCTAGTTTATGTAATAATTATGATAGGAATTACAAATGATAATTTATCAATAGAGAAATATGTACATTTTATTAAAGTATACATTTTTTCAAATAGTGATTATATAATTTTAATTTATTTAGTAATTAGACAATACAATAAACAAATTGTAAAATGAATGTATATTGCTAGCAATTAAAAAACAAAAACTATAATTTCCTTTGATGTTTATCATAATAATTGTTATTAACTTATTGTATAGTATTTTTAAATTATCTACATTATGGTATAGAAAGATAGTATAATTAAAAGAGCAATGTTGCATTGATATTGGTATATTAACTCCCTCATTGATTTCTATTTCACCCTATAATTGCTTACATTTTTATTTGAGTAATATTTGTAGGTATGAGGTGAATGGCTTTATAATTACAGTTTATTAAACCAAGAGAAGCAACATTTGTATACAAAAAATTAATTTATGTTCATGTTCAAACAAACATACTAATTATACAGAATATCCCTGAAATTCTGAGAAAAACTTCCGGTACTGGTTCTATGCCAAAAACTATATTAAAAAAATATGAAAAACAATTTTAAAAAAGCTCCGTTTTTTATCCAGTAGTCGTTTTGAATTTTTAATGATAAATTAGAGAATAATTATTATGGTATGAACAATATGTTAAATTTGAAAATTTATTAATATATTTTATTTTTTTAGTTTTACACCTCACTGTTAAGTACTTAATGCTAGTGCATGCTAATCCATGAAAAAGTGATGAAAAAATGCCAGACCTGATCGGGTCAATTCCGACACCCGAGAAGTTAGTTTCACTGACCACTACATTAGAGTGAAGTATTTAAACTCATTACTAGAACACAATATGAAATTACAATATGCTTAAAGTGTCCACTATTCAAAGCAACACAAGCATGAACACTACTGTATAGTGAATAGTAAACCCTTTCAAATATCCCTGGTTGATTAAAGATGACTTCACTGGCCTCGGTAATTTACAGAAGCCAGAAATCACATCAAATTTCCACATGATTACTAGAGTGCTCAAGTTCTATTGAAAGCAAAGAAATTCTCAAACAATTTATTTGAGTTTATTTTAAAGTTGTATCAAAAGCTTGGTTATAAATGACTACTCTGGGTTATGGAATGTTAGGTTCTAACATGAAATAATTTCAAGACCGTAGGCGAGAATCAAACCTGGGACCTTCCACTTTCTAGGCTAGTATGCTAACCACTAAACCTAGGAGGTGACCTATTTATACATTATTGTTTATTAACTGAGAGAATTTTTTACTTTTTGACTTGTGTTTTTAGTATGAGGGTTGTTTATGGAGATGAAAACCATCCTATACATGTCATAAAATCCAACATCACTTGAATTTTGAATTATTTGCACAACTGGCTTCTACTCTGGGGTCCCAGGTTTGATTCCCAGTCAGGTCTGACATTTTTTCATCACTCATCTTCATATATCATCCTTCTTCATCATCTGCATTAGCAGCAATTTCAAAACAGTCAGACGTAAAACAGAAAAAAGAAGATTATTTGCAATAATATTTAGCAAATGAGGTGTCTTTTTTAAATATAGAAGTCTAAAAAAAATTAAAAAAGTTTTTTTTTCAGCACAACTGGATAGAATAAGTAAAATCTTGATCAGATTAGTAGTACATCTAATACAAAAACGCTAAGAAGTCAGGATGTAAAATGCTGGTTCATATAAATTTAGTAACTCATTATACAAAAATTTTTCACCTTTAGCTTCATCACACACATTATCCCAACTTTTTAATATGTGTACTCCTGACCATCATTGCATCACTCATCACATTCCATTTAAATATTCAGAGAAATCTCTCAATGAATTGGGATATACCACCTTTAGCCGCCTTTAAAGAACTCAGAAAGTAAAAAAACAATTTCAAAATTATTAAATTATTATCATGCAAGTTAGTTGATTTGATTAAATATTTCTCGTGCTGATTAATAATCTAAATAAATCAGGTTTCAATTAGCCATATTTTGGCTAATCAATAGAATGGCAGCTGTCAAAATAAGCTAAGGTCTGTTCCTGAGAAGTAAAAGGTGTTAACTCCATTTTGGTGATTTTTCAGAAGAGCCAATAAGTAGCAGTAGTATCTTTTCATTATTGTAACAAAATTTCAGTAGGTGTTAGAAACTTGAAATTTACACCCAGTTTCTACAGAAAATGTTTCTTATCTACAAATTTATTATTTCATAACTTTGTCAACTTATACACTACTTTGCACCCAAACAGGACTTTACATCTTAACGGCATTCCATGTTTTGTCACGTTGTTACGTTCTACATTAGTGTTAACTCCAATGTACAATACGTTGAAAACAAACTTAAGTAAAATACCTAGTGCTAACACTACTTTTACAAAGAAGCACCATTTATATACAACGTTTGAAAAAATTTCAAAATTTACTAGTTGCCTACTGTTTAGTAACAGACGAATAGAACACCAAATTCAACAAAAATTAAAGCAAAATTTACTTGACTATCAGTAAAACACATTCAATAACGATTTTACAAAAAATAATCTTGTACTTCAACTACAAAATGTACTTATGCATTAGAGCATTTCTTTCTGATTTTAAAGGCAGTTAGTTTTAACTCAATTTTGCCAAAATTGGAGTTAACACTTTTTACCTCTTTGGTACAGTTATATTTAAGGTAAATTAATTATTCCATCAACAGCCCCTTAAAATATTAAAAAATTCTAATTGTGTACCTACAATATTTACAAACCATTCTTATGAATTCTAAAATCTGTATAAATCTTATAAATATTGTGAACATTTTTTTAAATATGCAAAAGTTAGCTTACTTTCAATATTGTTCTTGGTAATGAAATTGGTGTGACTATAAATAATAACCCTTTAAAATTTCACCTTATCCACCGGGTTAGTCTAGTGGTAAAGTCGTCACCACAAAAATCTGATTTTCTGAGACGAAGGTTCCTGGTTCAAATCCTAATAAAGGTAGTTTACTTTTATACAGATTTTAATAGACAGAGGTTATCAGTGTAATAGTTGGGATTCAATTAATCTCTTTCTCTCAGAAATAGTCAGCCTTCGTCTGTACAAGACTACCACTCATTTAGATGTCATCCACATCATCCTCATCTCATTGGGTCATGGGGTTGCTTAATGTTTAAATTGAACAGATTACAACTAACATACATTAGGGATTTTTTTTAAATAGTTTTACCAAGGTCAGTTCCATTTCTTTCTCACAACTTACTTATAAAAAACTCAACAGGAATACAGAACCTAAAAATTGTTTTTTTTTCAGTGCCAAAAATTGAGATAATTGGTGAATCGGACATGTATGTTAAAGCTGGTAGTCAAGTGAATCTAAAGTGTGTGGTGACACAAAGTCTTGAATCACCAGGTTACATATTCTGGTACCATAATAAAGAAAGAATGTTAGAGAATGAGCACGAGCGTAAAGCAATCCGAACAGAAAGCATCAGTTCTGATACAACAGTTAGTACATTCATTATATTTGAAGCTCATAAAGAAGATTCTGGGAACTACACTTGTCATCCTACCAATCTAGGATCAGCTACTGTTGTACTACATGTTCTAAATGGTATGTAATAGTAACAGAATAATTATTTATTTTCTAGTTATAGTTACTTATACTCAACTATACTAAGTATGTTCATTCTGAAATAATGTATTTTCATTTACTTTTTTAAATTTGCTGCCATCTTAATCCAGATTTTGCTTAACCCAGTCAATGGACATACTGTAACATTTTCCCTGTAGCTGGATGTTTTAAACAACCATCAATGCAGTAATTCAAAAGTGGGTAGTTTTAGCAAAATGTACAAACACAGTAATATTATGTGGTCTTAATAATGATTTATTATTCATACCATACATACAGTATCTACTGTAGCTTTGAAACAAACAGCTTTAATAGACAAAGGACTAAATGTGACAACTATGTTTTCTCAAGAACATGATTATGTTCTTGGATGACTAGGGTAAAAAAAAATTTGTATACTTTTCTTAACATTTTCAGTACGGAGCACAGTATATTCTGTGATGGGGATTCTACCCAGCATGCGGACCACAGTACATACTATGCTCATATTCTCACTTTTTATCATCAGCTATAATCTATCCGCAAGGGACAAAAGGTACAATTTGTACCTCTCTTGTTAGGGAAGTATTTTTATAATGTTTTCTACAGGTGTACCCATTTGCCATTTCGTAGTATGACTTCAGTTATACGTAGTATGACTAGTCATTTTCTGTCATCTTTTGAAATGAACATAATTATGAAACAGAAAAAAATCCTTATTTGAGGTAGTTCGGCAGGTACACGCCCGCAGTAAATGTGTTAAGGAGTAACCACAATTCATTGAAAGTACATATGTTATTAACAAAACTTTATAAACGAATAGAAATATAGATTTTTAATTATGCTCTAGAAGTAATAAATAATTTACATAATGTCTTACCATACCACCATACATTGAAATCCAAGAAATACTATTCGTTTTATTATAAACTTTGAGTTTTTGTGTTATAAACTAATCACTTTAAAAAATATTCATGTTCATTCGGGCTTAGATTATCCATACAATCCTCAAGCCCCATTTAGTTTTTACATTTACAAGGTTTTACTGAATTTAAAAATTTAGTACCAACATAGTCTAACAATAGATAGTAAAAAATAATTTGCACAGAGTATCTGAATTTATTGATTACATAGAAGACTATAAGAAACTATAAGACACACTTACTCTGAAAATTTGTATTAATTTTAATTTTTTTTCATAAGATATTTTTTTGTTTTTCAACTTTTTAACTCCATAAAAAATGTGCTAAGAGTTATTTAATAACAACACCCAGGTCCCTAGAGTCCTTATGTGCTGAATCAATGGAAAACAATTTATTTATTTATCTTAATATTACAACTAACGTTATGATTTTTTTAGTGTTTACAAAACAACAAAGTCATAATTTGAGGACATAACAATTAAAGATATACTAAGGTTTTTACAAAAACATGGCTGTACTGCGCTATTCCAACTCATTTCGTACACAAACGGTAGTGTAACCTAATGTGTAAAGACAAACTAAATAGAAAAATGAACAAGCTTCAAACTGGTGAGAAAATCAAGGTTTTATCTTTTTTCATTCAGAAGATATCTGTAATTGAAATGTGTAGTTTATTCTATCCAAAAGCAAGTCATGGCTTGGAAACCGATCGCAATTCGAATTCGAAAAGAGCAAATTTCAGAGAATCAAAAACGCCAAAAAAATAATTTCTCAAATTTTCTTTTCCTCATAAGCAGACTGTGAATTAAAACATTACAAGAATTTGTACAGGTACTAACATGCCATTGGGTTGTACAGGAAAGTATGCTAAACTGATTTTCAATTAAAGCAAACTAAAACCTGTACGAGGTGTGGCTATTAAATAACAAGACTGACGTTGCAAAAAACTTTTTTTTGTTGTATACGTAATCACTTATTGTCACCTTTAATATACACTCCTTCTCTATCCCTACAACGCTCCATGCGAATTTTCCATTATTGGAAACAGTGCTGGAAGTCATCTTCTGTCAGCTCCTTTAGGAAACGTGCCGCTCAAAAATGTTTGTACTGACACTTTGTACGCGATTGAAAATGACCCAAATTTTTTGGAAACGATAATAACATGTGAGGAAACGTGGTTTTTTACTTATGATCTGGAAACGAAGTGCCAATCCATGCACTGGAAGAGCCGAACTTCACCGAGAGCCAAAAAAGCTCGAATGTACAAGTCAAAATTTAAAGCAATGATGATTTTTTTTTTTATATCCATGGGATTGTGTACCTTCACTGGGTTCCTGAAGGTCAAACAATTAATCAATATTACTACCTTGAGGTACTTTCTAAACTACGTCAAAGAGTAAGGAAAAACCGCCCCGAAATGTGAAAGGACAAATCATGGGTTCTCCACCAAGGCAATGCGCCAGCTCATTCCGCGTTATCTGTCAAGAGGTTCCTAGCCAAGTACAGCATCTCAGTGTTGGAACAACCACTTTATTCACCAGATCTTGCACCATGTGACTTCTACCATTTCCCAAGGTGAAATCTGCATTAAAAGGGACAAGATTTGAGTCCGTGGAAGCTGTAAAAGAGAATGTGGCACGTGTCCTGAAGGAGCTGACAAAAGATGACTTCCAGCACTGTTTCCAACAATGGAAAATTTGCATGGAGCACTGTAGGGATAGAGAAGGAGTGTATATTGAAGGTGACAATAAGTGATTATGTATAAAATTAAAATTAAATTTTTTTCATCAGTCTCGTTATTTAATAGCCACACGTCGTATAACGTTATAGTCATAACATGTACATTTGTGTAGTTAGTTATCATACTAACAGTTTGTTTTATATAATGATTACGATAAAATACTGCTTCTTTTAGGAGAACATCCAGCGGCAATGCGTAAGAATGGAGCATGTGGATTTCCTGGTGGATGGTGGGGTCCACTGTCCTTGGGTCTAATTCTCAGACACTCCATCTCTCATCAAAAAGCATCGGGGTCTACATTACTCGCAGCCATTGAATTTTTGTCTAGTCTAACAGCTGTATTCATCTGAATTGCTGGCACTTTATAAACTAATTATGGATTGCATATTGTGACAGTGATATTATGATAGTTATATTATCGATAGTTACCATCCGTGATAGACATCGCAAGTATCGGAAGTGAACTTGTATATTGTTAAAAAATGACATTTATAAAATATGTTTGTTAATTAATGGGAAATATTTAAAATCGTAATTGGGGTCAGTAGTTAATATACTCATTGTAACCTAAAAAACCTTACAAAAAAATTATATTAGCACAATCTCAATTAAAAACCAAAAGAGATTTATGATTTCATAAAACTCGTGTTTATACTATATTGTTAAGTTGTAATGTTTGGTGATCAAGTGGTGATGTTATTTACAACAAATTTAAATGGATTTGTGATGGTGATAAACAATTTCGTGTAAAAATGAAATCCATTAGTGATTAATGACTGCTAATTGCTTAATTCCAAATTCTTCCTGCTCATTAAAAACATTACAATCAAAAGACTTGTGTAAAATTGTCCACAAACTGTATAATAATTTAAATACATTGTTCTTACATTTATTAATAAAAGTAAAATAATATAACTATTTCATTTCTAGATTTCTCAGTTGTGATTCATTTACAATTTTATTTTTTTTACAATTTACAATTTTACAAATTTAATTGTAAAGTCTACATGTAACATTACTGAATTTTTTATTAAAATAACTTTTATAAGAATTGAAATGTAGAACAATATTCATACAGCAGAAATCTCAAAAATATCTGCAGATGTACAGAGAATTGATAATCTACAGAAATATTTATTCAATTTTTTTTGTAATTTATATACCTGTAAAAAATTATCAGCAGATAGTCACCATGAATGATAGACATCGCAAGTATTAGAAGTGAACTGGTACAGTATATTATTAAAAATAACATTTAATGATTTATTAGTATTGTTAATTAATGGGAAGTATTTAAAATTGTAAAAGACGAAACATTTTTTTTATTCAATCAACCTCTTTTTTATTAACAACTACATTTTTAAATGAAGTACAAAAATTTCATGCTTTGATTACTTTTATTACTGTAAGACAAAAAATATTGTTCTGAATATAAGTAAATTTATAATACAATTTTTAATTTATGCTTCTATTGAAAACGTTCTGTATTATTGAATTTGTAAAACATTTAATTCTGCATTACAGAGTTTAAACACTATAGTCGGATTCACAGAATTTCAAGCTTTCCTGCTATTACAGAATAGTTCCTTTATAAGATTTATAACATTAGTCGAGGTCGTTTACCTGCGTCAAATTTCTACTCTGCTCGCTCATTGTTGCCACTTCATTAATTTATCAATTATGTGTACAAGAAGTCCAGTTTTAAAAATTCCCTTTTGTAGATACTTTTTTGCCATCAGTACTGTTCACAGTTACTATACTCTAATAAAATAACCGTGGGAAGTAACTGCTGCCTTTTATTTGCTAGTAATCTTATAATTGTATTGCATTCACCAAAAGTAAACAAATAAAGATAATACTTAACAAATATTAGATTTCAACGATGTAAGTTTAGGTTAAACACTTATTCAAAAAGTACTTAATTATTGAAATAAAATTTCAGCTTTCAAAATAATCAGTTTGAAAATAAAACGTAAGAAGAAACTGAATGTTTACATACCACCATTAAAATCACACGGTGGGCTAACTCACACCATTTGTCAGTTATAGTTCGGAAACACAAGTATATTAACACACAAGAATTTATATTACAATTAAATAAAGGAGAAAAACAATATTGATGAAGTAATATTTTTATCGCTTTTCTCCCACACAGCAATAATGGTAAACACTGCTACTGTATGTGTGGCAACATCAGCAGCTACGTGCAAGTTTGCTATTCTGTGAATCTAGTTCTAGCTTTATTTTACAAGTCTTTGGGAAAAAATTCAAAATGAATAATCTGGCTTGGTTGGTAGTTCAGTTAACAACATACTCAACTGTAAAGCTATTTACCTAAAAATCTGTGTTACGTTTTTTTCACTGCACTACTCATGTATGTTTCTTAAATCAGTATACGTAGTTGCCAAGACTAAACGTTTCAAATTATTTATTGGTATTTAAATATTCCAACTGTTTAAAAATATACGCATGATCATCTCTAACAAATATGTAGGCTAATACTAGATAACACCAATACATTTCAGAACAAGTAACAATACTTTAAAAATATTTGTAAACTTTCTTGAACTAAGGCCTAATTTTACTGTTCCGTTATTAGCTGAGTGTGACCTAATTTGTTTCCTACAAATATTTGTTTAGTAAGCAATAAGATTGAGGTTCACTAACTGAGAAGTTTAGAAATCAAAATAATATACTATTCCAAGTATATACTGTTACAAAGTAACTTAAGCAATAATTTATCTGTAAATTATTAAATTTAAAAAAATCAGAAATTTAGTTGACTCGTTTCGACTAATTATATAGATTAAATATGTAATTTATTATTTATGTTTATAACAAATGCAGTTCTTAAGTAAGTATAAAAGTGACATTCTAATGTAGTAATTTATGTAGGCTCTGTTCTTAATAAGGAGTATAAGGCCAGGCTATGGAAGAGTTAGTGGGGTCCTTTCAACAAAGATCTGTTTAGATCATAGTAACATGAGGCTAAGTTGCATTGCCAACTCATGAGTAACCTAGCCTAACCTAAATTATACTACTTATTAATCGTTTACTTCCACTTATTACAGTAATCTGACCTGATATTACTATTTCACTTTAACAAGCTATTTCACTATGAAACAAATTAATTATCATCTCTGTACTAACAGGAAAATCGATCACTCCATTGGCATAGTTTTACGTAAAAAAAAGCTTCCAAATTGATCACATTTCATTTAAGGTTCATTATTTGATATTTTTTAATTATTTGCAATAAATAGAATTTATTAATAATGAGATAGTACATAGCATAAATCAGCTAAATCTTAAAAAAAGATATTTTACCTGTACTTCATTGACATTTTTAAAAACTGTTGAGTTCTCTACTTTATTGATAAGATTTTCTTTTGTCCCAGTAACAAGCAGTACATCAAAATATTGACTCAATTATTAGTTTATTTGTTGTGTTTACGTGATTTCATTTATATCTTCTGTCTTTCATCAATGTCATTCAAAATCAACATTTTTTTTAAGATAAAATTAAATATTTTTTTTAATGTTTATGAAATTGTTTCTTTTTACTAAACAATAATTGTTTAGTATTTTACAATTATTGTAAAACACAGCCAGCAGCAATATTTACATAAACATACACTGTTTTGCTTCAATTAAGAAATTACACCAAGGCAAACCCTTGATAACATATGTATGAGGGTGGTTTGAAAAATTCTCGGCCTATTAATGAAAAATTATTTTATAGTTTCAAATTTATCATTATTTTTTACACAATCTCTCTTAAATCTAATGTGTTTATCCCAGCGATGCTTTCCCATCTAAGTCCTGCAAAGTACTCTTCTATAACTGCAATCATGACTTCATTCGAAGAAGAACAATGGCCTACAAGGAAAGTTTTAAGTTTACGGAATAGATGGAAATCTAAGAGAACCAAATTCAGGGAATAGGGTGGATGTTCCAAAAATTCATACCAAAAATCCCTTAATTTTCCCATTGCCAAAACAATCTAGTGGGCAGATAAAATGTTCCAATGGAAGATTTTCTTCTTCTGCAAACTAGAACTTTTTAGAGAATTTTCTTCTAGATCAGTTAATAAATTGGATAGTATTACTCAGTTATTATTTTACCACTGTCTATGTAATAAATTAAAAAACAGCTTTTGATTTGTCCAGAACACCCAGCTATGACCACTGCTAAGACAGTTGCTCAGTTCAAGAGTGTAATAATTTCACCCTTCTAAAACACAAAAATGCTTTGTACTTAATTCGTTCACTGATCTACCCTGTTCTTTAAATGCCGTTTTTTTTAAATGCCGTTTTTAAAAATTCAAGGTGCTTCCAATAGTAACTTATATTAAACTTTTTTAAATTTATTAATTATTTTTGTAAATATGTACGAATTTTTTCATTTGGAATCACAATTATTGCTGGTACAGTATAAACTTTGAATGTATATGAAACTTAACGACTATAATTAATTATATTACATAGTATTGAATTTGAGAGATTTTTAAATTATTTTTTAAAATATCGGAAATGTTTATATTAGTTTATAATTATATAAATAAAAATGATGTAAATGTCAAGAAAAAAAATCAAATTAACATAACATAAATTTAATAATACAGTACAATAATTATATACTGTTTATAAACCCAAAAACATACATGTACACACACACACACACACACACACACATACTTTCACCCATACATATACAAAAAAAACTATTATGTACAGAAATAATAATAATAATAATAATATATACTTACATAATATTTATAAATACTGTACTATATTTACTACATTATATATAATTAATATTAATGGTGTGACACCATGTTTTATTATTGTAAATAATCATTACTATTATTATTATTATTATTATTATTATTATTATTATTATTATTATTATTATCATTGATGAAATATATTTGTGTTAACAGTTTCAAATTTATTTAAATCTTACCAGAGAAAATAATTTAATAATGAGTCAAAGACTGGAAGATAAAAGTATGTTCCTTTTATGTTTAAATTCTAATAAATCACCATTCAAACTGATATTACGAACTGGAGTGTAAAGGTGATTATGTACAAAACAATAGTATTAATACTGTAATTCATCTCATGAAATAAACTTTTCTTGATAAAGATAATAAATAATATGTACAGTACCTATAAAAATCATTAAGTATACGTGCTCAGTTTTTAAACTTTAATTTATTATAATGAGCAGTTTTAGAAGAAAATTTGCATTGTAATAATTTTTAAAAGTTACAAAATAAGGAAAGAAGAAAGTTATTGAAGGTGATACATCAATAAATTATTTATGAATATATCGAAGAAAATTATAGTGTTTTTTTCTTTTTCTTTTTTTAACATTAAATACAGGTAAGGTTAGGAAGTGAAGTAATAAAATGATATTTTTGTGACTAATGTAATGTAAAATAAAAGTAAACATATAAATAAGATGTTCATAAAATAATATTATGTATAAAAAATAAATATAAACTAATTAAAATTTTACAAAATAATTTTTTTAAATAATTGTCATGAAAATTTAATCACAAAAATTAATACCGTATTATGATTTTTTATTGTTTAAATGTAATTTGTTATTTAAAAACCAATACATTTTCGATACTATTTATTGAATTTTTTGAATTAATTTCTTGACTTTTTACTTTGGTTTTCCTTACATTAGTTTATTACATATCTTTAAATATTCTAAAAGTCATGATTTATTATAATTATAATAAATTATTGTATTTGAGATTTTAACTACCTTTTCTTAATTTATCAGCGCTATCATATGAAGCACATTTTTATACCACTACACTTTTCCTATTAAAAACATTTATCATATTTGTTGTTCTGTTACAGTAAAATATAGTTCAGTAGAATAGTCAGTTGAAAACTATGATGTAATAAATGCTGAACATCCTTTGTTCTTTTCTTTTCTTGAATAAAAAAGACAATGTTTCCTTATAAAGTTACTATACTTTTCAATGAAAAGTTTTTACATGCTTGAATTTATTCTAACCAACTTGGGAAATGTTTGTAGCATACTGATGTGAATAGAATAGCGACTGTTTCAATATTCTTATAATAAAATAAAACAAGAACCTTTGAACTTACATAAAACAAACAAGTTGAACAAAAAACTATAAGTTTTCATAGAAGATATTTCAAGAAATCTGTAAAGAGACCATCCTTCATTTACGAACACTTTAGATAAAAGGTTTCATTTCTGGTGATATTTAAAATTCCCAAATTTATTTGACAGTTTTTTTAAATAAAAATTCTTTATACTCCGTGTGCACGATGTATTCATACTTACACGCATTCAAAAATTTGTGATTTTTCTTTTAATTATGTACAGGATTTAGTTCATAAAAATACTTCACAGTGGTTATATAAAAAAAATAATTTCTATTCAGTACAAAAAATGAATTTCTAAATAGGTTAACATATTTACATTGAAATGGATGTAACTAATACAAAGTAATTCAATAACGTTCATACATATACTGCATTCAAATTTCCAGTATTTTCAAATTTATTTTTAAATACTCAGTTATGATGTGTTCTGGCATCTTATTACAGTGTATAGGTAGATACTTTTAATAAAACAGGTTTTACTGCTACTTTTACTTTAATTAAGCTTTTCTAATTCTCATTTTAATTTTCATTTCTATAAGAAAAACATCTATAAGTCTCAAATTAATGTGAATAAATAGAATTTTACATCAAATTGCAGGCTAAATAATGAAGACATTACACTATGTATTCCAAAAAATGTGACAGACTCATTTACTACAAGATTTTTTTGTTATTACATTACACCAATCAACATATAACTGGTAATGTCATGTGAAATGAGAATAATTTGTGTATAAAAATGGCAAACAATTATAATTTTATTATTAGGCCTATAACATTATACCACTGATGATTGAATAATAAAATGTAATGAGTGGATATTTTCTTATATCACCGGTTAGCCAGCAAAGAGTTCACCCAAGGCCACACCAGTCTGTGTGTTGTGTATTCACAGGCACTAACACATACGCAGTTTGTTTACAACAGAATTCAACTAAGAAAAAATGGACTATAGCATCATAGAACATAAATTTAAACAGCGTTTAAAGGAATCAGTAGGAAACCCACACAGGTTTAAGATAACAGTTAGTAATCTTAAAAAAAAGGATTACTTGAGGAGAAAATACTCGTACTTCCATTTTTCTACTTAAACACACTTTAATACAGTAACAATACAAAGTTGACCAAGATACAGATCAAGTCCTTTTTCAAACGAGTTATTGAAATTTGAAACCTATTGCTAAAACCTGAATTCCTAAATACCTACTTCACAAAAGCATTTTCCTGTAAACTTGTGTATCACACCCTAAAGAAATTATTTATACCTTTTCTCCCTAGTTACGGTAATTTATTTCAAAAGATAAAAAATAAATTTTGTATTCGCCAAGATTTGTTAAGATCAAGTTTAAGGACCACTTACAGCTTGTAATTAAAATAGTGAAACTTATTACTTTGTCATATGAACAGCGACTAATCTTCTGTTCATAAAAGAGATGAGTAATGGGCAGTCAAAAACAATTCAAATTCATAAAATTGACTCAATATTAATCGTTGATAACATTATCCAACATGAATAAAATTTTAATTGTTGTCCATAAATAAAAAAAAATTGAAAATTAACTAGTGAGAAAATTGTAAATTTTATTGATAATTTGAAACACTAAATACCAATTACTTACAACTTCATCTGATTTCCTACATCAGAATAAATTCCAGACATTTAGTATCTACCGCCATCCATCAAATCTTCATTAATATAGGATCATCAACTCCAAAGAAAAACTAAAACCATCTCCTTCTTATTCAATTACTCCCTGATTAATAGATAAAATACACGTGTGATCCCAACAAGAATAAAATTTATTACTGAAAAATTATTCCTGCATTTGTTTCTCTCAACATTGATTACAATATTGAAGTGTATTTAACAATAGTCAAATACACAAAAAAAATTAAAGAGCTACCACTAAAGTTAATTTTCTACAATAATTTATAATTTCAACCCGTTAGTTAACCTTCAGTTTAACGTTATAGCAGTAACCAAAAAATCAGCCAGTGTAGTGGTTATTATAACAGACCACACTAATAAATTTAAAAAATTAATTAATACACGACCTCACAGTACTGTCATTCAGTAAATTTACTGTACAGTACTTTTAAATAAATCATTCACTTACTAAGAGATTATTTTAAACAATAAAAAATCATTTTAGTTTGTGTAAGGAAAATTTTACTCATATAGTTTCTTTATAACTGACCAGACAAATTACATAAAATCATATTTAATAATTTTATCCTAAAAACAATGTAAATGAGATTAATTTTATTTACAAAACCAAAGATCAATTTTAATTGTTAAAAATAATTGTTATATATTTAAAAGTATATTGTTAATTATGTTTAATAATTATTGTTTTAAATGACATCTATACAATATTGTAAAATAGTTATTGTTTTCTTTTATATTATAATATTATGTTTTATTGTATATTTATTAAAAATATCATAAATTATTGTTTATTATCTGACACAATGAAAAAAAATTATTTATTAATCTTGTTTCTAAATCAGAACAAAGGATGCCAATTTATATTTTTTTAAATTTACCTAGCACTAATAGCCAACCGAATTAGTGGATAACTAGTTCATATGGTTTATAAATTATGGAAATGGGCTTTAAATTTCTTTGCATACGATTTGAAAATAAGCAGAACTTTAAAACAATAATTTTCTACGTATATTTAACTTACCTTGTCTAGGCTAATCGGTTCCGTTATCAAAGATGCAATAATTGATTAAACTGTACTTATAAACAAGTTTTTGTGCGTGTTAACCAACATTTTAGTTTTAGATAAAGATAACTTAGAACAATAAACAAAAGGATTTACTCCCAGTTGAATATATTTGTAGAAAGGCCATTCTAATTTATTCTAGACTCATGCAGTGGAGAGATGCCACTTGTGTTTTCCCATGATTTCTTTATCACCACCATGTTCGAGATACTTTAACTTTGTCATTGTGATTTTTCTCGCAGTAATATATGGAAGAGAGGATAGAAGGTGACATCATATCGACCATCACATAAGGTGGTAAATCATGGTTATAAAAGAATTCTCAAATTTAAGGAATAGGATTTCAGTTTCACCTCTCACAACCATACTTACTTTAGGTTTGATGAATTTAGTGTCTTCCACTTTGAACTCGCATCACTACTTCATTTTAAAGAAAATTGAATGTTTCTGATGTAGATTATTGGTTTTATCCCAACAAAATGTTCAGCAAATTGTTGTAAAACATTATTTTCCATTTTAGAAGACAAAACCAATCGGGTGTAACACACCAGCATCTTTGCATTATAAGGTATATCCAGAGTAGGTTCAATTTTTAAAAAATAAAGAGTAGATGATGCATGCAAACTGTTTATTGCAAAACGTACTACAATTACTACAATCATGATCTTTCCACATACTTTCTAGCTTTTTGGTGGCACTTGTGATAATGTGGTACAATTTTTTGTTAGCAACATTCATGGAATGTTGGTTTAGTGTTAAATGATGAATAACTGGTTTAGGGTTCTTCACATTCAGAAAACAAATGACAGATCTAATCTCACATGAGGCATGATTTTCAATCAACTTCACCATACTAACCAAGCACTTATAAAGTGTAAACAGACAGCAAATTCGATATGGTGTCTCTCCTCTTTTCGACTCAAGAGCTACTGCGGCACATGCACCAAATGGCAATGACAGCAACATATAAGAACGGGACTTGCTTACTGATGTACGTCACGTAACAGCTTTTGTTGCAGTTTTTGTCTGAGTACAAAAACATTATAAAAGTACCATTTGTAATGTGCTGCTGCCACTATTGAAATACTAGAACTTCCTAATTTATACTACCTCTTTACTGTCTGATAACTGCTCTACATTGCTAATGCAATTTAATTCTTTGATGACATTAATATCTTAAAACAGCTAATAACTTCATATTTTTTTAATCAATATCGGATTGACATTACTGTCAATCTGATTTTCCTAAATATAAAAAGAACTGAAAAGTTAACTCAACGGAATTTCTGATGCTCTTTTCCATAATTATTGGTGAACAATCTACAAACTGTATAGCCTTTTAAATTTTATCCAGTCAAAATTGGTGCAAAAATATTTATTTTCTCTTTCAAAGTAATCAACACATTGGTGAAACAGAACTATGGTATTGCTTTGTTCTGTGTGATCCCAAAATCCTAACTTTTCCTGTCTTCCAAAAAATACATAACACTAGGAACACAGAATGTTTAAGACATGCTCTTTCCAGGAGTCTTGATGCTTTTCGAGAAATAATAAAAATTTGTCATTCATTCAATTTTTGTTGAAGGTTATGTTCTATAAGTCATTTAAGAGACAAAATTATACAATTATTCTATATACGTTACATTACTCAGCTATTGTAATAACCATGACCTTTAAAAAGTCTTGTAAATGAAGAAAAAAGATTGTTACATGTTATGCCATTCTTTACAGTGTGTGGACCTGCAGTTCAGCGCATGGCAGCTATCGCCATACTAGTTTCTCCAAAAACATTGACTCCACTTAATACGAACACCTAAACATTTACTTTAATACCTACGCTCAGTTATTTTTGTTACAATAAATTGATTAAAACATCTGGTCAATTGCAAACTAATAAAATTAAATATTTTACATAAAGTAGCCCTACTGTTTAAATTTGATTTAGGTCTATATTAAATGAAAAAAATTCTTTCAAATTGATCAGGTCGGCGCTCTAATTATATAACTACAAGCGATTACCAATTTATTTTCCGACATTTTGTTTGAAAAAGTAAATTAAAAAAAGGACCATGCAATTGGCACTTAATACTTCTACGCAAGTACCTGTAGTATAGTAATACAAAACACACGTAAACATTTACTTTTTGAAACACTACTATGAAAATGTGAGAGAAAGGAATGATAGGCCTACGATATTGACACTACAGCTGAAGTTAAAGAATAATTAAATATTACTCACAGTAATAAAATCAGTTAACAAGAACGTTCTAATGTTGTTATCAACTCTTGTTTTGTTTATATTTCTGTGTGACATATGACATAATCAATTTATAATTAACACTCGAACACGAACAGCAAGTGTTGACAGTTTTTAAAAGACCAGTGAAGTCAGACTCATGTTTTCGGCAATGTATGACTTCCCCACCTCCCACCAAGTACGACGTACACAAGGTGGTGCGCCAAGCTAGAGTTCCACAAACTGTACGTAACTGGCTTTCGTGTCATAAAGCACTAAAGTGCATAATAATCTGAAGAAACTTGAAACATAAAATGTAGTTTACTCTAATATACTGTGAGATACCTATTTTACTTGGTAAAAACATAATAGTACTCGCAAAAAACAAACAGAGCATTAAAACAAGATGCACACACAACGTAAACACCAGCATAACCTGCACTACAATATGTTTCTAACATTTCCAACATGTGAGTAAGTTTTATTTAATATTTTCAAAAAATCAGATAGCCCTGAAAACAAGTGAATATAATTCAAAATGACCTAAGGAATAATTAATTCTATTACAAAGTCGAGAACAGGCAATCTGAAATGTATAGTGGAATTTGTTTTGTATCTCCATGCAAGATACGAAGTCTGTGTAATATAAAAGTTTAGTTTCTAGTTATGTTCTGATTTGCACGACACTGGCCTAGGAACATACAATAGTATGTTCCTATTAACATTAGTTAATATTAAGCCTTATTTTATTAATATCAGTAACTTTATGCTTTCTGTTTTGAAGAACTTTGAATTCTATCACTATTCACCCACATTAAGTTATTTTATATTGTCTACTTCAAACTCATTAACAAGTCTGTAATGAAGGTGTGCTTTGGCTGTAAACAGGTATTTTTCCTATTCAATCCCCAACTTCATTATCAGTTACTAGTAGCTGTATTATCTAGTAATAGTAATACAGAGAAATAATTGTTCAGATTAGTTTTCTCGTAGAAAATACAAAAACCAAGTAAAAATCAAAGCTGTTTTTGGTAAGGAAGAGTTGAACATTCCAGTCCTTATCAAGATAAATATGAGTTCTGCACGAGAAGAAATATATTATGATTATATGAAAACTAAAAAATAAATACACAAGTGTTTTGTGTTTTATTAATTTTAATTGACTATATAATGACAACTTGTGACTAGATAACTACAAAACATTTCTACATCATAACTAAAAATTTATAATAGAAAAATTAATTCTTTCAATAACACTATACTACTATCAAACAAGTTATATAACAATCTAAACACAATTATGCTTTAAATTTTTTTTTTGTTTTACGTCTGTTTTGCAATTTCTGCTAATGCAGACTATGCAGAATGATGATATATGAAAACGAGTGATGAAAAAATGCCAGACCTGGCCAGGAATTGAACCCAGGACCCCAGCGTAGAAGCCAGTTGCGCTAACCACTACACCAATGGGTAGTTAAAAACTTTAACAGTAACTTGGTAATTTTTACTTATTAAATAAATCTTTGAAATGCATCCTGCAGCCTACAATAAATTCTTTTGTAAAAAAGACTGTATTTTCTTATTAAAATTAACAGCTCTCTATTATCAGCTTTTACCTTCTTATCATAAAATTCTAACCTTTACTACACTAACCCTTTACTTACATGCTTCTGTGAATCCACAATCATCAGTGCACATAAATTTAAAAAATTGAAACTACATAAATCAAATCAAATAAAGACATTATATCTTCAGTCATTTGTAAAAAAAAACTTTTATAAAAATGACTGAAGACACTACATCTTCGATAAATTTTGATTTATTCAGTTTCAATTTTTAAAATTTATTTACTTATGTCGGTGGATCCACCAAAACATGTTAGTAGAGAATTATATAATAACAAGGTTAAAACAGATAATACACCAGCTGTAAAAGATTAGTAAAAAATTTACAGTACTTTAACAACATTAAATACTACAAAAGTCTTAATTTTAAAACATTTCAATACTGCTAAAAATCCACATAAATAAATTTCAAGTAAAAGTTTGCAATTTACATGGTTCATACAACCACAGTAAAACGTTCATAACAATCAAATTTAACTTTAATCTAGATTTATGAACAAATTACGTGAGATGAAACAATAACAGTGAAGTTTTAGTATGATATGGAAAAGCCGCGATGGAAATTGATAGTGTATGTACATAGACCCTACGACATATTAAGTTAAACAAAAATAAGGTTATAGATGTCATTGCTGCATAATAGTTGACTGTGGCATAGTGGTATTTTAATACCTGGAAATAATTTCCCTGAGCTGGTAAAAGTGACACAAGCAATGACACTTGTGAAGCTACAAAAATAATACTTTACTGACTTCGTAAAATATGAGATTATAGGCAAAGAAAAACCATGAAACAAAATAGTTGTTTCTGTGCAAAAATACCAAAACTAAGCATGGAAGACGGAATTCAAATTTTTGACCTTAAGCACAACCTATATTTTAATTTTACATACTTTTCTCTATTAGATAATATGTACTATATTATCTAAAACTACCTCAATTTTAAACATTTATGTACCTAACAAAAAGTGTACTACCACACCATGAGAAACAATCTGATTGAACAAGGCTAGGTGATAAGTTCATGTATGATACACAAGTTGGTTCAAGCCATGAATTATAAAACACATTTATCAGTAATAATAATGGGAGTTAGAACAATAACAAGATAATATAACAGTTTTCTATTAACAACGCATCACTTATATTAATACTAAACACTAGAAATAGAAAATGGCTTACATGTTTCTATTTAAAAAATTATTGCTGAGAATAATTTTTAACAACTTGTCCATAAGTAAACTTAATAACACACCAGTAATCACAGTCACACAAATATTATTTTTTGACACAGGAAAGAATGAAGGTACAAAAATTAAGAATACCATGAGGATACAAAAGTTGTTCACACGATTTACAATCTTGTACCAATAATAAATCATCAAAATAAACATGACCAATGTATACCGCTGGTTACTTTGCCTCTGCAAGGAATGCATATCCAGTAAGATCAGGACAGCCAAAGGATTGTGTCTATCGTACAACTACATACAAAATACAGTTTGTCAAGACACAAGGTGGTCTAACAGATCACGGTTATGCAATGGTAGAGCAACAGATTAAATATTTTTTTCATAATGAACAGTAGTTATCATGGTTGCCAGCAAACTAACCTAATTGCAGTATAGAACTATCTTGTCCCTCTGTTTCACCTCGCAGAAGCAAAGTTATGAGCTGTATACTATACCAGGACTTAATCAATTATACACAATATTAAAGAACCACTGTAACTGCAGTTGTTTAGCAATGATGCAAACTGCTAAACCAATGAACCAAACCAAGGTATTGATAAATCACACAGTTTAAAAAAAAAACACAAAATTTAAAAGATAAAACTACATCTTTAATTTCAATCCTACAAATAATTGAAAATACTTTCTTTCTTAAATACAATCAAAAATTACTACAATTCTGAAAAGCCCACCTGTTAATGCAATAAGACTATGTATAAAATTTAGATAACACATTATTAGCTTTAGATAGCACATTATTTATCAACTTATAGTGTAATTTTCACACTATTAATAAGATGCGTATTTGAGACACTAGAACAGCACACTAATCAAAAAAATACGCTGTAAATCATCAAACTGATCAAATGCATATGCTTCCAAACCAACTGCTTCAGCACACAATATCATGCTATCCGGCTTTGAATGATGAGCAATTCACTGGATCAGAAGTTCTAAAATTATCACATTTTCAGAAACTAATTATGCTGAGAAGTTTTTGTTATTAATTTATTCAAAAAATACAGTTTATCCTAAATTTCAACTCACTGTTTATTCTGCCATCATATAAAATTTGTTTCACTTGGCTCACAAAAGACAGTGAACAGCTAGTCAGTCATTCACTGATTTAGTGAATGAATTTAATGTAAAAAATAGTTTTAAAATATACTTTATTTCCATAAGTTTTGAGTCACATTGACGGCAAAGCTTACAAACTGCATTAATTCAAAAAATTGAACTATGTTATGTGTAAAGGGATATAACCGTAGACTGCAAATCAAAGATCACACCAACTTTTCTATCAAAAAAATTACGTAATATGGGTTTAATTAGTCTGTACAAGAGTCAACAACAAATACAACGGTGTTCATCCCAGTTTGTACAGTCAGTCATGTTGAACTGATTTGAAAAACCAACAAATAAATCACAGTGTTTTCCTTTTCATTAATCATTATGAAAAAATAATGTTAGGTAGAAACAAAGTTATATTCAAACAATCTACAAAAAATTTTAATGAATGAGATATCTCTTGATTGCAAGACTGGATAAACCTAAGAAGGTTACCCCTATTATTTTTCCTTTTACCTTATTTTCATAAGAATACAAAATAGTCAGCACATTCAAATCGAATCAAACAAAAATTATACTGATTTTCATGCATGTTAAATTTTAGTTACTTCATTAATTAAAAATTTAACATTTCAATAATTACAATAGCAAGTCACAAAAATTTACAATAGTTCATTATGAACTTGCTTGAACCTGTAAAAGTCAAACATTGCAATCGTGACATAACAATTTTATCTGCATCACAAAATAAAATAAAAGATTTTGTTTAATGTTAGAGATACACACAACCATCATACAGGTCAGTAATCACAAATATTAGATTAAAAACACTACGGATTGACGAAAGAATACAAATAATGAGTTATGAATTAGGAACTAATCACTGCAACATGGCAAGAAAGGTTAATAAAGAAAAAAATTGGTCACACCATACCTGGAACCATAATCTCAAATGGGATAATTTATCGTCAGACTCTTCTCAGAGAAACACCACAGTATACTGCCAAATAACAATTTCAGCACATCCACATTTTAACGCACTTTCATGTGCAACAGAACACAAAAGAAGAATGGTTAAAATTAAGAAAAAAGACAAACATAAAACAACATACAAATAGTATGGAAGATTTTCTACATAAAGAAAATTGTTTGTGATCTCATAATACTAAAAATGAGGATTATTAAATTGAACTACAAAGAATAAATTCTAATGAGCAGAACAGGTAAAAAACATTCAAAAATAATTCTGATTTTCCACAACTTTAATTTCAATTACTTCTACAACTGCAGATACACTTGTTTTTGTGCAATTTCAGTAACATTTTAAATAGTTTTTAACATAAAGGTTCTATTTTAGACGAGGAAGATCAAAAATTGAAATGAAAGTACTGTTTTTCTTCTGGCACTCTGTTCAGATTGAAATAATTATGTATCATATCACAGATATAAACAAATATATAAAAGTTTAACAATTCCTTTAATTAACAATAATATGGACAAGTCAATAACAATTATTCAAAAATAATGTATATAAAATAACATTTTCAAAATCCAACAGGACAATATAAAATTATTATGCTTGAAATTTTATTTCCATTAAATTAAGACTAAAAGTCAATGATATAAATAATACAATAAACTTTCATTAAAAACAGGTACAATAAAAATATCTCTTTAAAATAATTTTCAATAAGAGATGGAATAACAAATGCGTAACACGTAACAAACAGATCCAGTATAAAACAGTATGAAAATAACGTGTTATTACTTTAAAACTAACCATTATAGATTTATTATTTTAAGATATTGTTTCTCGGCAAGTAGAATGAAGACTAATCGAATAAAATAAATAATACGATTGAAAATAAATTAATAAATTCGAAAAAGAACACTAACTATAACAATTTATAATAATATTTAAATTGGCTAGCTAGAAATTTCATACTTTAAAAATCTAAATATTTATTTATCTTAATTTTTCACAAATTGCTTTGGTAAACTCAGAGCATTTTGCTTTGCCACCTAGATCACCCGTTCGATGTTTACCTTCTTTGATAACTTCTAAGCAAGCTTTCTCAATCATATCTGCTTTATCATTCAATTCCAAGTGGCGAAGCATCATTACAGCAGACAACAATAATGCAGTAGGATTAGCCAAATCTTTACCTGCAATGTCTGGGGCTGTACCGTGCACCTGAAACAAACCACAATTATGAATTTTTGCCAGACAGGACACTACCCAAAAACTCAAAAAACTTGAACAATTAATTTTAATTAATCCTACAAATAATTATTTCGGTATAAAATTCAAAATATAAGTCTGTCTACATTTAGACTATTAGACTACATTTAGACTATTTAAAGATATGATCTTTAAATTATTAACAAAGTACAAACACAGTTATAAATCATTTAAATAACCATTAATCAGTTAAATTTCAAATATCATCATGAATCAATTGGAGACAAACCCAACCACAGTTGCACATCGATCTTAGGAAGACACAAAAAGATGCAAATCATGCATCTAAATTTTAACAAAATGCTTAATTCTTGCTCAGAATTTGATTCAAGGGGTTTAGAATTCAACAGAATAAATCAGCAATTGCACTGCAAGCCTCAAAGGAAGAAAGGAAGAAACTCAATCGCGAAGAAAATAGTGACTAGATATTTAGCAAAAATTACAGAAACATTTCATGGATACATTTATGAAATTTTATCAAACATCCTATCTGTGGGAGCATTTTGTTTGCTAGTGCGGGATGAAGGGCAAGGGGGACTGGCGACAGTGAGACGTGATGTCATAGCAACGGTTGATTTAAATCACATGACGTGTGTATTGTACATTCTGAAAATATTTACTCATCATATTTCTCAGCTGTTACTGTGAGACCGTTCACTGTAGTGGTGTTAATTATGCTTGCGGCTCGTGAAGTTATTAATCTAGTTATTGTGTGTAATCTAATATTGTTATACGCGACATGTTTACGAACAAACTGATATAAAATATCAAAAACTAATGCAGTTACTACTTTCATACTTAAACGTATTAATACTTAATGTATTACAGTTAATACTTTATTAGGGTATTATAATAAACTTTTAGTATATTAATAAAATATTTTTGAATATTATTAGTTTAAAATCTAATAAAATATTTTGGTACTGCAGTAGTTATTCGAAATGGTTTGTAACTAATATTTTTAGAATAGCACATAGGCCCCCTACTAATTGTATTAGTACTACTACTACTAGGTTGTAGGAAGAGGGGAATCGTACAAACAATCCTCTCCACTCGAATTCCTTACCCTAACAATCAAGTGAGCTCCCATCTATATGTAGGAAATATTATACTTATTACCATTAAGAAATATTATCTATTTTCTAAAAATGACTCAAATTTTCTCTTTTACTAATGATTCCACCATTAAAACAGCATGACAGCAATCTTTATTATGAAAATTAACAAAACATCGAAATTCTTAACAATAAAACACTTCATTCAACTCTACAGCACAAGTTCGGACAAGATTCATCATGGATTAAAATTAGTGGAGACCTATTTATAGACTGATAAGCTACCTATCTAGAAAGTTCCAACAGTTAACAAAATACAAACAATAAAAATTAAAAAGTCTGAGTGCGGTTATATAAATAAAGCACAACATATGTCAAGTATTGTTATTGCACAGACAAACAGTTATGCGAAGAAAACATAAGCTTGTTTCAGTCAAGTTTTGAAGTATATTTCCTGTTAAGTAAATGTATAGTAAACTTTTGACAATAATCACTCCCCAAGAACCATAAAAGATTATCTCTTATACATCAACGAACTAAAGACTGCAGATGAGACCTAGCCAATAACAGCTAATTTCAGATGTGTGGTTGCCCCTTTGGTAAGTCACACTCTGTTCCACCGAACTCCAGCTGACTTTTTGTTAGGCTGCCATCCACAGCGGGACCACAACGTGACAACGCAGGATACGATTAACGAAAGTCAATTGGCTCCGTGTTGTGAAATAGGTCACTATGATACGCCTTCATCTGCAGTCTCTAGTTCATTAAGGTACAGACATAGTTATTACAACAAGAGAGCAACAGTATACTTGAAATGGGTAGAGACCCTACGATTGGACATACATAAATCACCACAAAATTGTTTCACTGCAGGTAGTTTCTTAGGCATAAAATGACACAACAAAAAAAATAACATCAGACAAGATTAAATACAACTAAATTACTAATACGTGCAATCAACTTTTACTTACAGACTCAAATAAAGCTCCGTTTAATCCAATATTACCGCTGGGTGTAAGTCCAAGACCTCCAACAAGCCCAGCGCACATGTCAGATAAGATATCACCATATAAATTAGGCATTACTAGTACATCATATTTAGATGGATCCTGTACCATGTTTAAGCAAACCGTATCTAAATACTTCTCTTCAAATTTAACTTCTGGGAACTTTTCGGCAGCATCTCGGCAACAACGAAGAAACAATCCGTCAGACATGCGCCTTAAAAAATAAAAAGATCATGATATAATTAGAGAAATAATAAAACAAATAGAAAAATATCTAAAATATTATAATTTATGAGGAATGGCTAAAACAGAACTGGGCTGAACGTATAACGGACAATCAATGCGTGTGCACGCGCCAAGCACCACATTGCTGAGTCACATGACATCCCCCTCTCCATTTCTGCCACGTAATCATCTGCCGGTCGCTCAGTTGGGCGTTGACCCCTGTGCTTGTCTGATTGTGTATTTGCCATAAGTCGGAAACATTCTGAGTGTTTTGAAAGAACGTGTCAATTTAAAATTCTAGGTGAAACTTGGGAAGATCGCTTCAGAAGCCCATACTTGGTTGAAAAAAGTTTATGGCGATGAGGGTTTGTCACATACTCAGGTTTATGAGTGGTTTAAACGGTTTAAGGAGGGGCAAGAAGAGATTGAAGATGACCCACGTCCAGAGCGATCTTCAACGTCGACAACGGATGGAAACAATGAAAAAATCACCACTTTGATCAGAAAAGACCGTTGATTAAGTATCCGCAGAGTTGCAGAGATTGTAGGTATCGATAAAGAATCGGTTTGGCACATTTTGCGTGAGCATTCGAGCTAACAGTTTGCTCAAAATTGGTCCAAAAAAAAGTGGTCACGACAATACCTCATCTCACACTGCGCTGGATGTCAAGACATATTTGGCCAAGCACGGGATCCCTCTGCTGAAGCATCCACCCTACTTACCAGACCTTGCTCTGTGTGATTATTGTTCCCCAAGGTGAAACCTGTGCTTAAAGGAACCAGTTTTGAGTGTTGAAGTGCAACAGAAAGCGATGGAGACAATAAACATGTTTATCGAAAATGACTTTCAACACTGCTTCGATTTTTCGTAGAAAATCCATACAGAATGGTGTAGGGATAGGGGAGGGGAGTACACTGAAGGGGACAATTGCAAAGTTGTGAAAGAATAAAATAAAATAAATTTATAGCATTAATCCAGTTATTTTTTGGCCGAACCTCATATAATCCCACGCCAGTTTTATCCAAGGCAAAATACAAAAATCACAATTTTATGTTGAGTGGCTGTTGTATTACACTACTTAGATTACACTACTTAGATTAACAACAACAATAACATTTAAAGTGAACTTTACAATGGTAAAGCAACACCAATAAAAAGAAATGATTGAATGTAATAAACAGAAAACAATCTTTGCTATGCGACCATTTCTATTGTAAACTATTAATTAAATTAATAAAACTATTAAGTAAACAAGTAATTATTGCTATTACATCTGGTTTGTGTGCTATCACTACCAATTATTTTTGAGAAATGTGTTTACAGTGTTGTTTAACAATGTCTTAGCAGGGAATATATGGTAGTTTACAGAAAAAAAGTTGAAGTGATAAACAAAATGGAGAAAGGAGTAAAGCAGAAGTGTGAAATATTACATAATATTGCCGAATACTGTTTGACTTAATTTAAAAAAATATATACATAAACTTTTATAATGACACAGTAGACAGGATGAAGGAAGCAGAAAACACATAAGGTGCAGTGATTATCTGAAAGTAGAGTAGTGGTTGCTCTTCAAAATTTATTTCAAATTTACAGTGTACCTTAAAATGTATTTTAAGTTGGTGTTTCATTTGTTCTGGTAATTTTTACATACCTACATAATATACAATGCTTCCTGCAGCTTCCAATCAAATTTAATGAAATATTTAAAATTATTTTACTGCAATTTTCAACGGCCTTTAATTTTGTTTCTTTATTATTTTACTTAAATTTTTGGTGAATCACTATGATTAGAGTATATACAATATTAATTTAAAACTAATTAAAATTTGTGGAATTAGTTTCTTTAAGTCATGTGTATAAAACTTTAATTTTTCCGCTTACATATTTTACTGTACATTGCAGCAGCAGTCAATACTACCTATCATTTTTAAATTTAATTTGCTCATTTAAATACACACACACACACACACTCTCTCTCTCTCTCTCTCTCTCTCTCTCTCTCTCTCTCTCTCCCACCCACACACCACCACTCTCCCACCCATGCACGCACAAACACACCCATGCCCACGCCCACTCACACCTTCGCATTCTTTTATATTGCAATTGGTGAAAAGGTCAGTAAAATAATGTAACACACTTATAAAATATCAAAGTTATGTTAAAAAATGTTATTAATTTTCATTATTGTTATTGGACAATTTGAATGTTTCCCAATTTTCCATTGGGGTAAACCAGAGATTACTATAGTTGCTTAACAAAGTGAGTGTTTTGCAGATCACACTCCATAGAGAACGAAAAAAATTTGAGCAGTGCCTAAATTTGGCAACTGCAAGTAACACTAACACTGAATAATACAGAAATGGTGAGTAAGTAATATTTTACTCACAGAAACAGAAAACATTTAATTTTAATATTGTATAATAATAAAAACTAAGAATGGTAAAAATTATCCAGCTACATACGAGACCAGCAAATGATATTACTTAAGAAAAAACAATTTTAAAACAATAACTTACATAATATTTGCCTTATGTACAGCTGTGACTTTACTACGGTTCTGTTCTTTGGCAAACTTGAATGCAAATTCAGCTACTCGACTAGATGCATCTTCAGTAATCAATTTAATACTTTGTACAACACCATCTACAATTTCATGTTCAATACCTGAATACTCTCCCTCGGTGTTCTCTCTTATTGTGACAACATCTACATCATCATAAAGTGTTTTGTACCCTTCAAGTGAACGGCAAGGCCTTACATTTGCATACAAGTTGAATTCTCTACAAAAAAAAACAGCCAACCATTAATTAATTCAGACGCTGAAATAAAACAAAAATAAACGCAATGCAAATTACAAAATAAAAAAATTACAATTGTTGATACAGTAGAAGTTATCAAACATGATTAAATTAGGAATTTAAAAAAAAATCATCTCCGGTTTATATTCTGTAACCACAACAAATTTTTCTTTTCAATAATGTAAACAAATCCATTGAAAGTATTAAATTATATGTTATTATATGTATTAAATTATATGTTAGCAAACTTGCTTTACCAGTTTCTCTTTCCCTCATTTTTAGTATAAAGGTTATGTAAATTAATACAACTCTAAATAAATAACTATTCCTAAAATCATATGAATGTGAACTTTCACACAACAACTGAAGTCGCCACACTGACAGTAGCATAGTATACTGTGCTTGATCTGAAAGAAACTAGGCGACAAGCACACTACATCACAGATTTTTTAATCCTCTATTGCAAAGCATTATAAATTCTTGGGTATCAATTTACTTCTGTTTTCTAAATTATATTTTATTCATACTTATTTTATCCAACATCCTATGCAGGTATTATCAACAGCCATATTATGTTTATAATTGAAATAAGGTAAGGAATAGAATATTTCTTATCTGCCATGTTAAAAGTTGGAAGTTTTAAATTTTAAATGTTAATAAATTACAAAATGCATTACAGAAGATGTGTACAAGATAGATGAAAGCGCTCTTAAACATTGATAAGTGTTTCTTTTTCTTCTATCGTGCCCTCTCCGACCGGAGGTTGGCAATCATGGCTATTCAGACCTTAGACACCACAACTCCGAACAGCTCCACTGAGGTACAATGAAACCAGTCACAAAGATTCTTCAACCGAGACATTCTTCTCCTTCCCATACCACTCTTCCCCTGAATCTTACCTTGTATTATCAAGCGAAGTATTTCATATCTTGGTCCATGCATATATTTTTGCTGTTACCATACTCTGGTAATTTAGTAATATATATTTCAATCACATATATTTATACAACACACTAATGCATGTTCCGCAAGATTTTAATGGTTAACGTGGTATGTAAACATTCAGTTTATTTTTATTTGTTTTACTTTTCAAACTGATTGTAACAAATTTAAATAATTTTTGAACCAACAGTTAAAACAAATTTATTTTGTCATATTATAATGTTTGTTAAGTATTATCTTATTACTTTTTTGTTTACTTTAAACAAAATTAAAAATTACAAGAACAATAACAAAGAAAAGGTGGCTGTAGTAGTACTGACGAGGGATAAATAACAACAAAAGGGAATTTATAAAACTGGACTTCTTGTACACACGATTAGTAATCAATGAAGCAGCAACGTTGATTGAGCAGAGTTGTAATTCAGCCCAGCTAAACAATTAGTATGGGGTAATTCATCACAGGGTAACATGGAAAGAGTTTTTAAAATACAGAAAAAAGCTATTAGGTGTATGATGGGAGTCAACCACCTTACCTCATGCAGATCACTATTTAAAGAGCTGCAATTGCTCACGGTTCCTTCTTTGTACATTTTTGAAGTGATAATGTACGTAAAGAAAAATACCTTTTTACAGAATTTAGATGTTCACAACCACTACACAAGAAACAGAATCGATTATTATGTTGCTAATCACAACACTAAATTGTTTGAACAAAAACCAACTTATGCAGGTAGAAAATACATCAATAAATTGCCTCAAGGTTTAAAAAGTTGTGACAATTTAAGCCATTTTAAAAAAAAGCTAAAACAATATTTGATTGATGAAACATTTTACAGTGTGCACGAATTCCTTTCTAAATAGTTTTGGTATTTAACTTGAATTAAACAAATATTGTGTACAATTTGATACAAAGGGGTTCTTGACAAGCCTGCTGAGTTAAGCAGTGGTAGGGGGAAATTATTGGTAAGTGATGAATTTATCATTGTGTTTGATTTATTTTTATTATTTATGGTGTGTGATATTTAATTCATTAGGGTTCATGACAAACCTACTGAAGTAAGCAGTAGCAAAAACAAATTTTGGTGGTAAGTAGTAAATTTATTACATTGGTGATAAACTTTCAGTTCATCAATTTTACCTTGACATGTCCTATACTCCCTTTGGAGTCTCCAGGATGCAAGTAGCAAAAAAAAAAAAAAAAAAAAAAAAAAATTCTAATAAATTTGGTCAATTGATATATCTGACAACGCCGCAATTGAAGGAAAACTCATATTTCTGTGATTTATATAATAATAATCACTTAAGACATTGCTAAAGAACTTACCGCTATGGAGTAAATTTTGCAATTTACTCTACACAGACAAAACCTACGTAATCATGTGAAATTTCATACCGTAAGATTTTAATATCAATTAAATATTAATATTAACATAATCACATTCACAGACCAACATCTTTATTATACTTCCTAGCTCCAGATACAATTATAATTTATACAAGTTCTTACAGGATCGGCAAGTATGAAATACAAATTTTTAATCTTACAATAGGAGGTTACAAAATTCTTATTAACTAATCACCGCCTTAGTAAAACACCTAAGTATTTAAAATTAACTCCTCTATAAAATTATTTTTACATTTACATACCAAATAATTCAATTTGCATATTATAAAAAAGCGAAGATCAGACAGAAATTTTACGTCCACTAATTGTCATACATAAAAAAATTATACAAAAGAGGAAATTAGTTATTTGTAATTAATCATGATCTCCATGTAACAAGTCTGAACCTCAAACATACATTACATTTACTCCCTCAAAATTAACAGTAATTATTTTTAAAACAAAATACTTAAATACAATTTATAAATAATGAGATGAAATCACGTACTTCCTTAAAGCAAGATTTAGTGAACGATGTCCTTTACCAATAGGTGTAGCTAGAGGGCCTTTGAGACCTACTTGATTTCTGTGAACTGAATCTATTGCCTCTTGAGGAATACCAAATTTACCATCTGGACCTCGGACAGGAGTCACATCAACGACCTCCCATTGAAGTGGCACCTATAAAAAAGTTTTATTAATGTTACGTAACATGTTATTATCTTTATATGTAAAGTGAAGATTAGAGACTTAATTAATCAGAGCAGAATGTTCATCAACTTTCCGGCAAGCTGCAGATTTAAAATTTGATTTATACGCAGATGCTATAGAGAGATGAAAGCAACAAAAACTTTCAAAATACCAATTTTTGGTGGAGTTCCAAAGAATATGAAAACAGCTTGACATACATACCTGCAACTCTTTTTTTAATTTTTTCTTTGAATCAGAAAACTATAACTTTTTTAACACTATCTAAATTCTGTAAACTCTATCAATGACTTAGTGAAAAAAACCAATATAGAAAGAGCAGGTTACAGTTTTACCATGTAAGCTGTTACAATACAGAACAGTCCTTTGAGTTATGATAGCTGCTTCTTGGCTATACATGCATGTGAATAATGAAAGAGGAAACATAAACTAGACTAGAGAAATGCACGCCACAGTCCTAAAACAAACTTATTTAACTAATAATCTTCTTCTTCTTCTTCAGATGCCTTGTCCTTGAAGAACAATGGCTACTATCAAGGTCACTTGAGTTTTTCTGACTACCTGATGAAAAAGGGTAACCAAACTTACACCATAATAGTCCCAAGATTCCTCAATCTTCATGTTCTACGTCAACCTGGACCACGCCTACCCTCTATCTTTCCCTGCACAACATTCAGCAGTATTCTACGAGGGCCATCCGGAAAGTAGTACCCGTTTCCGCCGCATGAGGCGCTGACGAGGCTAGCAGCCGCCGGTCAAGGTCAGATCGCTTCAGTGGCTTGTCTGCCTTCTCTGTTGCAAGTTCCGCGACGCTAGCATTGCCTGTCTTGTTTCTGTGACCGTTCATAATGTTTAAAAAAATTGAGAACGCCGCCAGTTGTGAAGTGAGGGCTGTAATAAAATTTCTCAATGCAAGAAACGTTCGACCTTGTGATATTCATCGCCAATTAAAGGAAGTGTATGGAGACGATGTGATGGATGAGTCATCTGTTCGGCGCTGGTGTCGTAATTTTAACTTGGGGAGGGGGAACACACACGACGATGAGCGTTCAGGGAGACCATCTGTCATTACAGATCAACTGCTGAGGTCAGTAGACGAATTCGTGAGGCACGATCGGCGCGTTACAATTGATGACATCTGTGAACATTTCCCTAATGTTTCTCGCACAATTCTTCATGAAATTGTCAAAGACCATCTGCATTATTCAAAAATTTGCGCAAGGTGGGTCCCTCGCATGCTTACAGATGAGCACAAAACCAAGCGTATGGCTGCTGCATTAACATTTTTGGAACGTTATTCTGATGAAGCAGACGCGTTCTTGAATCGCATAGTTACTGGTGATGAAACGTGGGTTTGTTATGCTTCACCTGAGAGTAAACGACAGTCAATGGAGTGGCATCATCCTCATTCACCAAAGAAACCAAAAAAATTCAAGACTGTTCTGTCCACCAGGAAACTTATGGCAACCATTTTCTGGGATCGACGTGGTATACTGCTTATTGATTTTATGGCCCGTGGAGACACTATTAACGCTAATGCGTATTGTGAAACATTAAAGAAATTACAGCGGGCAATACAAAATCGACGGAGAGGTCTATTGTCTGATGGCGTCATTCTCCTCCATGACAATGCCAGGCCTCATGCAGCGGGGATAACACAACAACTTCTCCAGCAATTCAATTGGGAAATTTTCGACCATCCACCGTATAGCCCGGACTTGGCCCCTTCAGATTTTCATCTATTTACAAAACTCTTTACAAAACAAAAGAGTTTTTGGGGGGAAAATGATGTGACAGCGATGAAGAACTTAAAGAAGGTGTGACTACGTATTTCGATCGGCTGGCGGCGGAGGAATATGATGCTGGAATACAAAAACTCGTCACACGTTATGACAAAAGCTTAAATTTGCTTGGAGATTATGTGGAGAAGTAGTTTAAGGTATGCTCTTTTCAATAAAAATGTTTACATTTGTTAATATTTACTTCTGTGTCTTTATTTCACAAACGGGTACTACTTTCCGGATGGCCCTCGTACATTTCTCACCTCTCATCACATGACCGAAGTACTCCAGTATTCGATATTCACAGTAATTAGTTTTATTTAGCTTTACTAAAACATCCATGTTCCTTACTCTTTCGTGTATGGTGTACTCTGCAGCAATCACCTACAACACACCTCAAAGGTCTTGAGTATTTTTACCAAATTTTGGTTCAGTGTCTAAGTCTAGTCCTGTACAGTACTTAACTGATGCTAGCAGTTAAGAATGAATACAATTGTCACTTACAACACAAATTAAAATTAGATGTTACTTTAAGCACATTCATACAAATCAAATTCTAACCTTTTTTTAAAAAGTCCACAAAATATCTATTTTCTTGATATTGTAAATGTATTTACAATAGAAGATCTAAAGTTTAGATGAAACAATGCTATCAGTACGTGGAGATAACATACAAGCCTATTAATGAGACTGAATTTAAATAATGCAGTATCTTTTAACTGCCTGACATTTTGTGACCTTTAATTAATGAATAATTAAGACAAAATTTTCTGTTGTACTCTGTAATAGACTTTAGCTGTAACTCTGGAGCAGTGGTAGCACATAATGTAATAAAAAACCAGAGGGTTCTGGGTTCAATATTCAACAAGTAAATTTTAACATGATAAATCCAACAATTCAGTCATTCACAACCTGATTCTACTCTAAAGAATTACACTTCAGATGAAGCACATTTTGTACCCAGTCTTTACTACTATTACAACATTGGCCTTCTAAATTATAATAAATACCTTAGCAGCCTCAAATATTTGTTTAACAGCTTCTGATATTTCAGGTCCAATTCCATCTCCAGGTATTAATGTCACAGTACGTGCACCAGAACTATACTTTCGCGACAACGGCAAGGTGCATGAAACCTGTGAACATACAAATACTTTAATAACCAATATAAAATAATTTTATTTAACAGGTAGCAAATCTACTACAATGTTTTAGAGCTCAACTTTACAAATTAATATATTATTATTTTATATGCTATATATATTTATACTAGCAGGACCCGTGCGCTTCGCTGCACATGTTGGAAAAACATAATGAGATTATGTTAATGTCTATGTATATTAAATATAAAAATTTGTTGGTTCTTAAATTTTTAAGGGTTAGTGGAAGCATTTAATGTAAGGGCTATCTATAAACAATATTTTTAGTTTGTCCTGTTGGCGCTAAAATGTGTAAATTGTTTTTATCGCTAACCCTCGAACATGAAACATATAACTGCCCGTGCGAAAAGCAGGAAGTACGTAAATCAATCCCAAAAATGAACTTTAGGTGAGTTCGCATTGATGATATTTTGAAAATTTGATCAGATGGGTTCATGCCCAACGCGATAGAAACTGCAAATGCAATAGACAAAAACCCCACATCAGTCCAATTTTGCTGCTGTTGACAATCTTCATAATCAATGGAGGGCTTATGGGGAAAAGAAGCGAAAAGAAAACTGAGTTGTTGGTCAGTTATTTTGAAATTTTTATTTGGGTTTAAGCTGTCATATACATGAATAATATTTCCGTCGTAATAGGTACAGATCCAGTGCGTAATATGTTCTGTGGCTTTGGAAGGTAGTAGCTGGATATGTTTGTAATTTCTGGGAATGGGAATTATATCCTCGATGAGATTCCACATTAACAGAGCTTCTTGCGGTTGCAACTACGTGTGTGCTGACAAAATTTCATTAAATTTGCTTACGTGGTCTGTAGATAAATAAATCGTTATTCATCAGCTCGTAAACAGCAGATTCGGATAAAGGTAATATATGAGCAGATATTTGTAATGTAACGGTAAATGACAGTTCTAAAAAATATATATAATAAAGTTTTAAAAATAAGGATAATATAATATAATGATGATGACTGTTTAAACTAATGGTAAATGACCTGGTTTATTGAGTCAGGACCTCAAGATCCACTTTGTATTGCAAAACAAAATGGTCCTTACAATAACAGTAAACACTCTGATATTATATTTAATTAATATTAGTTCAGTTCTTAAAAGAACTGTTTATATTTTGAATAATATACTATGGTAACAAATATAGCAATGCAAAACAGGTTGCCACTTATATAAAAGGTTTAGTTCTTAAAAGAACTGTTTATTTCAATGATATGCTACGGTAACAAATATAGCAGTAGCAAACAACGAAAATGCAACTGCACAGTAAGGCTGTTGTCCGAAGACTGACTGGAACAATGCGATTGTGTAGACGTGGTGACAATAGGGGGTTGTCATACATACAATAATAGGCATAACGGTACTTTCACATGATGTGTTATAACCCTTTACGTAGTGACATCAATATTGAAAAATATTGTAAAATGTTTTTAAGTAATACTCTTGTGCTATAGTACTCAAGCTAATTTAAGTCTTAAGGACTTTATGTTTTCTGGGTCGAGAAATCGATTAAAATCATCCGAGTTCGATATCTCTAGTCGTTAAGGATTTATACTGTTTTTTTAAGTTTATAGTGTAAAAATAGTGGTCACACTCCGGATTTTTGATTTTTCCTGGGGGGCAAAATATCTCAAATACAGAACATTGTACGAACTTGAAACTTAAGTTAGATATCACTAGAGAACTCGACACAAACATTTTCATCAAAATTGGTCAACCGGAAGTAGTTGTTTATTTGTGTCATTTTTCACTTTTTTGCGATTTTCTCAAAAACGGCTCCTACAATTTTTTTTAAAATCGCCTCATTTACTAAATATTTTATGCACTGCAAGATAAGGTAGGCGCCATATCTGCTGAAATTCTTAGAAAAGTTGTTTTCTCGTGAAAAAATTGTTTTTTAAGATTGCATTTTAATGCAATTTTAGCGCAAAAATTCATAAAAGTTGTAGAGAATTTAAAACCCTACAACTTTTATTTCAAACATTTTTTGTTTAACGCTTAGTTAAGCGGTAATTAGCGGTTTTGTTTTTTTTCCTCATGAAAACGTGTAAAAAATTGATTTTTTTAAAGATTTCAGCCTTAGCATTTTACGACAAAAGTGTATATAATCAAATTTATAGGAAATTAAAAGATCTACCATTTTTATTTAGAGCATTTTTCTCTACAGAGCCTAGTTTTGTGTGAAAGAGTGATTTTCCGTATTTGAGCCAAACTGAGGTTGATTTTCATTTTGCGTCTTTCACTCATGATTAAAATTTAGTTATGTTTATTGAGGTTAGTTTTTATTTATGTTTTATTACTAATGTTAGGTTATATTGTTAATTATTTGCAATGGCAAGAGAAAGTTGGGTGAGTGTTTCACACCAGATTTTTATGGTTCAGTTAGATTTCTGTATTTGTTATATATACTACTCATTCTCTGCAACGTGCATGATAGGGAGCTGGCTGGTGTTAAAACAATACAAAGAATTTTCTGCTTTACTCGGGACTAAACTTATTTCTGTTTTATTGTAAATTAAATTTAAAATTAATTCAACTGTAAACCTTAGATTTTGTGCTCTTTTTTGTGTTTTTTTTTCTGTCAAAAGTTAAATTAGGGTATTTGTGGTATTAACTATTTTTACATAATAAGGCTGTCTGTCTGTAGTGAAGCACATAAGAGAGAAAAACATTGAATAGTGGCAAAAAATAGGTACCTAGTAAGAAATATATCGTTAAGGAATAAAATCTGAACGTGATATAGTTAATGAAACCACCATGAAATGGGGTGTTTAAAAAGTTAATGTATTTAAATTCAAATGGAATGTATAATTCGTATTATTTAAAATTAAATTAAAAATAGATATGTAGCAATTTCTTATGTTTTCAGAAAAAAAAATGTTAAAAAATAGCGCTAGGTACAATTAGTATGGGTTGGGCTAAGCAATATCGGTTGAGTTCTAGCCAATCAGAGAGAACTGGCTTGTTGAGGTAAATAAAAATAGGGTGTTTGGTATTTGGGGTGTACTATAGCAAATTTTAGACTTTTCAAGAACACAAAATTTTCACTTCACTTCATGAATATGTAATCTGTTGATCGATTTTCTAATACTGTGAAGTGCTTTAGCTTAATTGCTGTTAATTAATCTTATATAGTAGGCCTACATTATGTAATATAAATTTATATTACAGGTTGTAAATATTATTATCAAACCAATGTTCAATTAAAACAGATACTCAGTTGAATTATGATTTAAAACCTTCAGTGTTATAACACACTACTAGATGTTAATGCTTGTAACAATCATAAAAATATATATTATTATTTTACTATTGTGTCAGTTTAAATGGCACAATCTCTCAATTGGCCTCAAATTGTTTTAGCCTACATTAACAAAAAAAATTTAATACAGTGCAATGCAGTGTAGTACAACTATAAGTAAAATAAAATATTAATGAATGCAAAGCAAGCAGGAATTGCTGGTAGGACATAAAACCACGGTTAACATGATTGTATTTCTATAGAAAAATTATATCTTGAAACACTAACATCCACTAACCTCAAAATCTATTTATTTATATTTTACAACAATTTATGGTTAACCATGGCAATTTCAAATCAATATTCATATTACAGTAAGATCTCTATAGCGGAATTGAAGGGACCATGAGGTTCCGCCGCTATAAAGAGAGTTCCGTTATAAAGAGAAGAAGTAATTAATAGTGGGAGGGTTGTTGGAGCACTAATTTTTCTGCACTAAAAACTCATATATAGTTCAGCCGCTCTAAGTTTGCTCCTACTGTCAACAAACCAAAACCAGCTACTACAGGGTGCACGCTAGAGTCCGTGACTTTATGGATGTCGTATTCCTATTAAGTTATCTATTTTTTAAATTATAAGTACTTAAAGTACTAAAAACATCACTCATGATATGATGTAGGCCTGACAATTTAATTTAGAAAAATCCTTTTAAAAGTATTTTGTATTTAAATACTTTTGAAAGTATTTAGTTGTTACTTTTTAATCAGCGTGTACAAATTTAGATATAATGCGCATGCTCAGTGACGTCATTATTTGTTTACATTAGGAGCAAACTTAGAACGGCTGAACTGTAGGCCTACATACGTGAATGGTGCATGCAATAAGTTTACTTTGAAAAACTACCAAATAGAGTTACTTTATGACAAATGTTTAATACAGTAGATTACTTCAATACAGTGATATATTTTAAATTACTTATCTAAAATGAAGGTTATTAAGTTAACAAAAAATTTGGATACAAACAGCTGGTTTTACTACATGTTGTGTCACTAATTTTGAATAGAATTTCACTTTTTATGTTGGACTGTTTTCAATTATCATTTGTACAGTACATACCGTAATAGATAGCCTAAAATTAATTAGCACTGAAACTCGTTTTTTACTGAACAGTACTTACTATTATTTGTAATATACTATTATTTGTGCCTATTATCATAATACTATTATTTGTGCCTAGGAGGTGGGTCTCCGAAAGAAACCCAGGGCACGTCCAGATGTTCTAAGGTGGCAGCCCCACCACTGGTCTAGCCTCGCGCAGGGTTTGTAACCCGGCCGGGGGAAACTTTAAATACTAGCAAACTCACAAACAGCCTCGGAAATAGGACAGGACTTTACGGAAATCAAAATAATCGGAAACCAAAAAAGGGCTCAGGGATAACGGATAAATTAGCTATAGCAACTTGGAATGTGAGAGGTCTCTCAACTAAGGAAGGGGAGCTGAACAACTTGTTGAAGGAACAGGGGGTGGACATCGCAGTAAGAATTATGTAGCAATGTCAACCTTAAAATTTCCGCTGCGAAATCAAAAATAATGGCATTTAAAGGCAGATACCCAGTCCGGTCGAAGATAGTAGTGGACGGGATACTATTGGAACGAGTGAATAACTTCAATTACTTGGGATGTGACGTGAGCTTTGATCATGACTTAGATGTTGAACGGAAGTTGAATAGGTTTCAAATGATATGTGGCACCATCAATAGAATTATGAACAATAGAGCTAGGAAAGAGACGAAATTGAAATTGTATAAAGTCATGGCAGTCCCCGTGGTCACATATAGAAGCGAAGCGTGGATAACCACAAAGAGGCAGGAGCGAACTATACAGGCTGCAGAGATGAGATTCCTGAGAAGGATAAGGGGATGCTCGCGAGAGGACCAGATAAGAAATGAAGACATACGATCAGAGTTGGACATCTTCGACCTGAATGGGAGAATCTGCGACTATCGGGATAGATGGAGACAACACTTGGAACGGATGCCAGAGGAGCGGATACCTCAACAAATACAGCGTTACACCCCAACAGGAAGAAGAAGAGTAGGCAGACCTCAAGCAAGATGGATTTAATAATCTTAGATATAGATTGTATGACTTTATTTACATTATGTGTTTGTTTAACTTTGTACTATTTAATTGTGAGTTCGGAACAGGCAATAGCCTAATCCTGGAATGTAAGATGATGATGATGATGATTATTTGTAATAGACATACATACAATTAAAATCTCATAAAACATAGGCTACACAAGTACACAAAAAAAAAACAGTACAGTATATATTTTTTCGTTATTAAGGAAACAATGACTGTAAAGTACATTTCATTTTGTAAAATAAGTTGTAATTTTTGTTTGTTTGGTTTTTAATACATAAAACATGTCTTCAATCTTATTTTCAATGTTTAAAACTAGTTGTAAATTTTCATCAACACTGTGGCAATGACAATTCGTGCAAACAATACAAATAGTGTCTAGAGCCTGTTTACTTGAAGGGGCACTATTTTGGTTTCTATTTCACTTTTTTCTTGTTATTTTGGGCTAAGACATTTTCGATTATTGCATCATCGCCAACATCTAATGAAGTGGCTAAGTCATTGTCTGCCCCTACATAGGCGTCTAAATCCATATCCTGAAGATAGCCGCTATAAAGAGATTTTTGTGTCACAATAAAGAGAGTTTAATACATTACCGTAATATACGAAAGGGTCGGGGTCAGCAAATAATGCCGCTAAAAGAGATTTGCCGCAATAGAGAGATTTTACTGTATTATATACTCCTTATAAAAACACACACATATGGTTAATAAGTAGGATAAACTTGTCCATGTAATCATAATTATATTTGGGAACGATTTACTTCTGTGGGTCCACTGTGCAAGTTCATGGTTTATTTTTACAAGTCAGGCAATTCACTCTCGTCATTCCATACCATCTAAAACTAATCAAAAATATTCCTCTACATGCAGTTGCTGCCTTTTTTATCTGCTCCAACTAATGTATTTTTATCTGTACCAAATACTGTAAACCAAAAACGTAATAAGTAGTGACTCAAAAATAATCTAGCTAAACATTAAAATCTATATTCAAAAACTAAAAAAGATATCCTACTGTAAAACAAGTAACTGCTGGTATGAGAAGTCTAACCAAACCAAAATCTAAAACATAATGCCCCTTTGTTTCAACATTTTTTCATAAAAAATAAGTATTTGCAGAGGAAACACCAATTAGTATCAAACCATTAATTAAGTAGTTACTAATAGTTATCAAATCACATGTTAATTAAAAATTGTATCATCAAACGTTATATTTTTTAACTGACAGACTCCATTTTGAGATCTTACATTTTATTAATAGAATTTAGTGCCAATCAATGTTTAGTTACAGAAAAAAAATTAAACTTTTATAAAACAGACTTACTTTTAAACTGAAAAATGGCCAATTTTTTTACCATCTAATAACGAAAGAACCAGTTCTCCCAAGTTATGAACTGACTACAGTTTACAGCTCTTGAACTGGTCACTGGTTTTTTAACATAATTCTCAAAAAATTTTAATGCAACAGCGTAACCTACTAAACTCCAATTTCAACAGTTTACCAGTGTCATGCAGTGCTGTTACTAGTGAAAATAAAAGTACCAGAAATGTAGATATTTTATAAACAACAAGACCAGTACTAAAAATTACAAAAAGCAGTGGTTAGTGACAGTAGAAGTACGATTTACAGCAAAACTGTGGAATTAAGGGACTATCAGTTATAAATAATACATTTCAAAACAAAAAAATCTAACTTATAAAAGTATAACAAAAATAACACCTGTAAACTTTTATTAACATTTAGTGCACCATAAATAATTAAAGCATTGGAGTTCCACTCCCTCAATATACACTGCTTTATTATTTAAAACTAAAATCAAATAAACAAGAAAGCAACAAATTAGTTTTATCCCTTTTATTTTTTGGCTGGGCTTCAACAAATCAAACAGTCATTATTATGTTTTCTGGACCCAATTTCTGGAAATAACGAACTTGCATAGAGAGCATAATAAATAGACAAATAAAAATTTACACAAATATAACTTCACACATAAACTAGAAGCAATATTATTTTAGAGATGAAGTTTCAATACAACTGGACAAACTGTTCCTAAGTTGGAACTACTTAAGATGGCAAACAATAATTTAGTAAGTTGGTTGTCTTTTAGTAGATTAATTTAACTTAAATGGGTCATATTTTAGTACAGCCTTTATTGAACAACTATGCAAAGCAAACTGTAGTACTTATTTAGGCCTCCAAAACACCGTATTTAAGGCACTTGGTTTAATTTTCTGCACTTGAGAATCATAATAAAGCAATGCAAATTATTATATCTAAAACCAAATAATTTCCAAATTGTTAGTCTACATTTAAGAATTTGTAAATTGAAATAAAAAGCGTAAGAATGTTACATAATTTTGGCTTTTAAGGCATTCCTAAGAATATTCATCACACCAATGTTACAAAATTTGTCAGATATACACTAATAACATCTCCCTTACAAGATACCAGGATAGAATTTACAAAATCAACATTATTAAGTGTGAGCTAACTACCTTCAAAATACTCTACCTTACAGTCTGCATACAACAGAATTAGTTCTGAAAATAAGCTTTAAAATAGTTAACAAACACCTTGTTACAAATGTTTTACTAATTCCTTAATTAGTAATTTTTTCCAGGTATTTCAGGACTATTACGAAACTTTTTCATTAATAGAAAAGTTTAAACTGTTACCACTGGAATATAAAAGAGAATGTTCATATATGTTTTAATTATTTAAAATAAATTTTCAGGTCCTCACAAATATTCTGAGTTTTAAACAAAAATTCTTGGTAGGCTACCAATTTCTAATTAGTTTTATTTAACCTGCCTACAGAAATTTCCCCGTCTGGTGACTGGTAATACAACCTTTTTCCTTATGTTCGAATTCGTTTTAAACCAAGGATAATAACAGCAGGCTGTAATCATTATAAATTAATGTTTTACTATAGACTAACTATTTCATGATATCTTGGGTTACCGATATATCTATACAATCAAATATTTAAAGAAATAATCCCAAACAATACAAAGTAACGCAGACCAAACTAAATTTTATACAATCGGCACACTGAATTCTAAAAATAGGTTACATTAACCTTAACACGATATAGAACAATGCTGAGGGCACCTTCCCCGTAAACAAATTTACAGCACCTCATATTTTTATAAACAAAAACACCACATGTATTCTACAAATTTCATGTAACTTAGTAACTCCACATTTTAAATATTATTTACACAAAAAACTACACATATAATAACTCCGATCAATTCTACTTACAATTCGCTTCACCCACGTCGTAGCCATTTTAGCAAAGGACTTCTATGCGATAATTGATCAGCTGATCGGGAGTTCCATTCATTAGGAGCACCCATGAATTGTTTTTAGAAATTTTAGTATTCAAATTTTATTATAAAATTTCATAACGTCAATACTTATAGTCAAATCATCTTTTGAAAACGTATTTTTTATTCGTTCATACTTTTTAAACGTATTGTGATTGTAAATTTTACATTTTGTACATCGTGTATACAAATTACTTCATCATTTTTGTGATATGCACAAGCTTTCTAAATAATTACAATTCTCAAAAACATATAAATAAGTTTAACTACGGTGATAGCACAAAGTGATAGTTACAAAATATCTACAATCGATCAATGTTGGCTTACTGCCATCAGCGCTAAATTTAAAACATCCTTTATCTGTTTAATTTTGATTTGGGATTCTCAGACTATGCCCACGGTTTGTTTGGTTCTGTAAACCATATTGTTTTCACATTAATGTTAATGCAAACTATGAATGCTGATTAAAATATACAAGGCCTGACTGGGAATTATACCCGGAACCCCTGGCATAGAAACCAGTTAGGCTGACCACCACACCAAAGAACGAAGTACAAACTTTGCTCATAATGTAAGGGAGCAACAACTAATAATATCTGGTAACATTCAACATAATACAAAAAAACCAAAACTTCAGGCAATTTGGTTGTCAACTTTAAAACAAGATTTCTCCTCTTAGGTATTATAGTAGATAAGTATTAAAGTAGGAGTTAGTGTACATAATGCTAAAGTTTGTTTCTGAACAGGCATCAATTTGTTTAAAAACTACATCCATAGTTGGAAAAATGTTGTTCTCAAGGTAAAAATTCAAAAAATTGGTTGAACCCCAAGAAGCTGTACTGAATAAAACAGGTGAGGTTGCTCACATTACTTTCCTCATAAGATTAAAATGTATGAATGTTTATAAAGATGCCTATGCCAACCTATTTATTTACAGATCTAGAACTAACAGTTCAACTGCAGTTACTTTCACTGGCAATAGTAGCAAAAATCCAACTAGACTAATATACTAATGAATTCTTCACCATTAACAAAAACTCATTATTTATGCTTAACAGTCATCAAGAAGTTAATTCAGCTTTGGAATAATGTATTCCTAAATTTGTAGCAGTATGCAGATGACACTTTTATTATTTTTGACACAGAAGACAGGCTCCAATATGCCATTTATAAGTTGCACAACATTTGCGCAGAGTTTGGCATGAGAATATTGGTGCATACATCAAAGATTATGGCATTCAAGGGAAGATGGCTGGTCCGCTCAAAAATTATGTTTGGCAACCAAACTATAGAACAAGTTTAAGATTTTAAATATTTAGAATTCAGTTTTTCCTACAACAAAGATGATAACGTAAGTGAAAAACTGGTAAAATTCAGAGCTGCATGCGGTTCTATTTGTAGGACAATAGGAAAGAAAACGAGACAGGACACCCAAACGGAATTTTATAGAGCAATGGCTGTACCACTCAACATGGGTGTCATTACAGAGGGAATCAATCTTGTATCCAGGCTGCTCAAATGAGATTTTTGCAGGAGCCAAAGATTGTACCCAGTTAGTGTGTGTAACGAAGCTACACATACAGTTAAATATTCAGTCACTGTGTGGAATATTAAGAATATAAATATATGTTTAAAACAGAAACTGGCCCAACAATTTACTTCCCATGCCAGCACACAGACTTCCTCTACGAGCATAGAAATATAAACCTAGAGGGAAGCGAAGCTTGGGAAGCCCTAAAAAGAGATGGATGCCAGATCAGGCCATTGAGCCTAATTCTTGACAGTTGATGATGAGTTATCAAGAAATAGAGTCTGAAACACCCTATGATTAATCAGTTTTAACAGCACGGCACCAGTCAGTTGTAAAAATAATTGAAAATGTGAATCACAATTTCCAGAAGAGTTTGTCATTGTTTACAAAAAAAACTAAGTAAATGTAGTTGGTTCCATTTCACATGGCTAGTAAACTTGTCCCCTCCATTCCACAGGAATAATACTGCCTCAACCCATCTTGCTATGATCCTACTGTTCGTTTATTGGTAAACTGTCGATTGTGTAGATAGAATACATAGTACATTGTACAAACAGTAACTCGCATTGACTACAGAGCGCCCCATACTCCACAAGCTATACAGACTGATTTCAACTACACATTATAAACGTACACATTCACTGCGGCAAATGTAATTATAGTAATATAGAACAGTCTACTAAATATTCAACAATTTGCAAGATTATTTTAAATACTTAGTTCATGAAATAAAAAAATAAGTGTACGAACGCCATAAAGTAAAGAATGACTGTATGGAAAACTTTAGTAGTAGGGGCAAACCTCAGTCTTTAGCAGTTCTCTCTCCAACTTTGGCAATACCCCTATTAATTTTACAATTCCTTGGTAGCTCAAATTAAAACAAACACAACTTTATCCAATGCAAATTGTTATTCTCAGATTAGGTAATATTATGTCAAACAAATTATGGTTTTCTTCCTCCAGTTTGGTATCAGCTTCCACTGGACCAATTCCAGTCAACTTTCTTTAAAATTAAGCTGTTTTTTTTTTTACTTTCTCTTGCCTGTATGAATATATGTAGGAAGAAAAGTATTGTTTACATGTCGATTTTTCAAAATCTAGTTTTCACCGGATCAACACATTTTCAGAACCACTGAACCCAAAAAATATGTTTTTAGCAATTGGTCTGTGTAAACAGAATATCTCAAGAACAGAACATTACACGAAGTTAAAACTTGAAATTTAAGTTAGGTACTACTAGAGGACCCGACACGAACATTTTCATCAAAATCTGTCAACTGGAACTAGTAGTTTGTTTTTGTCATTATTTACTTTTTTGCGATTTTCTCAAAAACGGCTCATTTTTTTAAAAAATGACTTAATTTACTAATTTTATATGCTTTATAAGATAGGGTAGGCACCATGTCTGCTGAAATTCTTGGGAAGGCTGTGCTCTCGTAGAAGAAAATGGTTTTTTTTACAATTGCGACCTTAATATGCATTTTAGCGCAAAAGTGTACAATAGAAGTTGTAGAAAATTTGAAAATCTACAACTTTTATTTCAAAAATTCTTTTGTATAATGCTTACTTTAGCAGTAATTAGTTATTTTCTGTTTTTTCATGAAAATCTGTAAAAAACTGAATTTTTTAAGATTTCGGCCTTAGTAAGCACTTTACGATAAAGGTGTATAATCAAATTTATAAAAAATTAAAATATCTACAACTTTTATTTCAAGCATTTTTTTCTACAGAGCCTAAATTAGTGTCAGCGTGATTTTTTTGTATTATTGGGCCAAACTGAGGTCGATTTTCATTTTGCATCATTCACTCATGATTAAAATGATGTTATGTATTTTGAGATTATTATTTTTTGTTTATTTTAACAGTTATTACTAATACTATGTTATATTGGTAATTGTTTACATCAGAGAAAGTTCCATGAGTGTTTCACACCAGATTTTTTGGTTTATGTATGGCTGTTTTCTACTTTACTGCCAATACAGATAATAGTGACAAAAAGACCCTATACCTGAGTGGGTCGCCTGGCATATAAGCCAGTTGCACTGACTATGATACACTTGGGTCAGCTGTGTGCAGATTTAGCATTACCCATCGTTAATTTTAAATTGCTAACACAGAAATAAACTTTTTCCCTATAACCCAAGTTTTTAAAGTCGCCACACCACCACCATTCCTAATCACTTTGTGGCATCCGTAAAGCCTGAGTTGTGGTATTTAGTGAAAGTTTATTTTTCATGCAATAATACTAGTTTCAAAAATCAGGGAACCTACAAAAAGCACTCTTGCCTGTCCACACTTGTAATACTTACCATAATGAGGCAAGAAGTACTTCTATTACTTTAAGAGACCTCATTTTGAAAAGTGAAGTAGCTTACAAAATATTTTGTTCTTAGACTTCATAATTCATCCCCTGCAGCTTGAAATAATTTCTTTTTTATAAATTTCACTAAACTTTTCAGCTGCCTTGATCCTTATAATGAGCACTAAAAAGCATTGAAATGTGACTATTTTATATCAAATTATACCAATCATATACGAGGTGTGACAAAAAAATACGATGAATAATTCTATTACGAACAAAGTAATAAGCTTACATCAAATTTGAATTAATCTCCTTCAAAGTACTCTTCTTGGCTAGCAATGCACTTATCTGAGTGTTGATTCCATGACTAGAAACATTTCTGGCACAATTCTCTTTGGAAGGGCCTTTAGCTGCTCTGTCGAGGCCCTCTCAATTTCAGGAATGGTGTCAAAATGTTTTATCAGCACAGTTTTTATTTTTGGGAAGGGTCAGAATTCACATGGTGCTAAATCTGGAAAGTAAGGCGAATGTGGACAGACAAGAATATTTTTAGCTGAAAACTCTGTATCAAAAAAAGAGGTGTGGCAAAGGCATCAAAAGTCAAAAAGGGTATGAATTTTGCACTTGCTCGTCTCATTTGCAAATTAACTATTAAAAATGCTTTGTACAAGATGTTCAGTTCTCCAGTAAGCTCTTGAATAGTCGTCAATAAGATGTTTGATTTTTTGCATTTTTTCAATCAGATGTTTGCATTTTTTCGTCTGTTTTTGAGTTTGAAGGACATCCCGATCATCTGAAAATGAGTCTTTAATAGACTTATTTCTGCTTTTAAATCGCTTATACAACTTGTTAACAGTCTTTAGAGTTATCATATCTCCATACACTAATTTTAACATTTCATGAGCTTCTAAGGCACTTTTTGGAACTTAAAATAAAATTAATGTTAACACAATGTTCAAAATCCATGATGCACGACAGACACGGTAAACATGACCTTACTCTTCCAGCTCTGGAAGCCGACCGACAAGTCGCAACTTGTTCAAAATCGATACTGATACCTCTAAGAACCAGGCTATTGAACTTTTTATTTCAAATGGCTGTAGTGTCTGCAGTTCATTCGTAATAAAATCATTCACCATGTTTTGTGATCACACCTTGTATAAAAAAGAAAACATAAGTTTTGGTGACATGTACAAACATCTCAAAATAATAGAAAAGTATAATAAAGAAAATAAAACCACAATTGAAATATGAGATGTTTAATAATATAGGTATAATAAATAGGAAAGAGCAAAGGTACATTTTAAATAAGCAAATCAAATTTAAGAACGAGTGAAATTTACTGTTTCTGCAATCTATAATAAATACAAAAAAGGATAAATTAGAATAACTGAAAATTTATATAGATGCCTGAATATGCAACATTTTCTGTAGGTTTGTAAAAAATATTTTGAAGTTTCACACAACATTCTGTGTACTTGATGGAAATCCACCGAAACATGTGTAAGGAAATCATAAGGTTTAAGGCAGCTGGAAAGGTTAGTGAAATGTATACAATAGAATACACTTTCAGCTAAGAGCCAAGCGTGGTGAAGCACCGTCTTGTTGCAAAATAACTGTGTCTGCGATTCCTCTAGTCGTCAGTTCTGTCATTAACCACTCGTAACTCATATTTAGATAGCTGTTTTGGTTGATAAAGCCTTCAAAAAAATAGGGGCCAAATAGATGATCGACACACCAGCTCAGATCATGACATGAGGAGGGCTATTTTTCACTTCTTCGTAAAAATATGGGTTTATTTTAGACCAAAAGTTAAGATAGCGATTTCGGGAGCTTCAATAAATTGTGCACTCATCACTGAACATATCGTTTTTCTTCTCCATTAATTTCGTAAAGCGTTAAAGCATCATTAATATGCTTGCACACGAAATTCCACATCACTATCACTAAATTCGTTATTGATATTGGTCAAAAGGATTTCATATTTAGGTCCTTTCGACCTGTTTGTTTCCTACACCACCATTTCACAATTGCCCCCTTACTTATCTTATAACAGCAATTTTTATACAGTGTAAATGGACTTTTACGGCCACTCTGTATGTACAATTGATATTTGTATGATTTATTGTGATGTTTTGTCACTACGTTATATTTTTCGACATCTAAGATCATATTATTTGTTTTGTTTTTCAATGTTAATTCATTTTGTTAAGTATTATTATTGTAGCTTAAATTTAAGAAACGTTATGAAATTTTTGACTATTATTACTGTTGTATTATTTTTTTTTGTTCCATACATTTATTGTTTTTATTTTTACAGTTCGTTTATAATATAGTGAAAATTTAAGTAATAGTGTTAATTTTTGTATTCTTTATTTACGGCAGGATCTCATTGATCTGGAATTTGTTTTAAAATCTACTGTGGACGACATACTGTAATATTTTCTCATAGGTGAATTTTTGAAATTATTATTAATGGTATAGTTCTGTCATAAACAGCATCAATCATTATATATTTTTTGCCCATAATAGACAGGTGGAGTGTCAAATTATTTACACTCAATCTGTTTGTTGCTGGGCTAAAATAAATAGTTCTGTTTCTTATCACATGGTCAGCCAATTAAATGACTGAATCATTTAAGAACAGAAGAGGTAGGGGTGTAAAATACACTAATCAGAGTTATCTTCTCTGAAAGTAATGAATTTCATTGTACAGCCAGACCCTGTGGTGAATGAAGTGAAGGTGTCATTTACAGAGTGGAAAATATGTGCTTTTCAGAGGGCCCGGCATGCTGATAAGCGTACTTTTCCACTCAGTGAGGAAGGCAATGGTAAACCACCTCACTCCTCGTTTTACTTAGTAAAACCTCTAGAGGTTCAAACCAGCCTTTCGGCTGTTGACCTAAACAACAACACAGGAACGTGTATTACATGTGATTATGGTTTTTGTCTATTTTTAGTCATGTCTTTGACATTTAAATATCATGTTCACATTTTTGGCCCATATGACCCCACCTACTCTTTGGCAACCATCCTTTTTATTACATTTGATTAAAGTCGCATCAACTTCTTGGTCATTAACAACTATATCGAGTTACGAAATGGGTGGGTTTGAACATTATTAATTTTCCAGACTCTAGCGGGAAATCAAACCCGGGACCTTCACTCTGCAGAGTAGCAGGTTAACCAATGAGCCACAGAGGCAGCCATTTACAATACTTACTTTAATAACAACAATGACTTAACCAAACCCTCTCAGGCTGGTAATAAGCCTGTGCAACACATGGACAAAATTCTTAGTATCAATTAAGATACTCTTTCCTATTGATCAACTAAAAAGAAATGCACACACAATTGTAACAATTCGCTTTATACTCTTGTTTTAAATAAATTTATTCATTTATACTTCAAGTCTAATTGAACAGCAAATTATCGAGAAAAAAATTAACGCCTGTAAAATTATTTTGATTTTCATTTATTACAACCAACATTTCATAAACCAGCTGCTATCCGAGTTGCAGGTTAACATAAATCATAATGTTTGTATACAATTAAAAGTAATTAGATTGAAAGCAATATATATTTTTTAATAACATACAAGAAAGAAAATACAGCATTAACAATTCTCAACATTAAGATGATACACAACAAAATATTGCAACATATCTCGAATTCTTTAGCTGATAACAGGAATAAATTGTTAATATGTAACTCAAAACAAAACAGAACATTAATAATAATTCCCTTTATTTAAAAACAAATACTTTCTCTCTTTATGAAAAGAAAATAATATGGCTGTACTGGTCAACAACAATAAATATTTTATAAAATTCAGTTACTAAAAAAACAAATTTTTAATACAAATTATAAATTCAACATGGAACAATAATCTTTGAAGTAATAAATTAACTAATATGACCAGTAACTACTGAAAATAATTAATAATAACATTACATTAATTTCAAAAATAACCCAAGAATATAACAAAAACTATTAATACATTAACAATAAAATTACATCTGGTTTTCTAATGATGTTTAGTCGTTTTGTTTGTCAATCACTAACAAACTTGCTCATTTTAAACTGGCATGAGGCAATTGATTGAATAAATATTTGTTAACAAACATAACTGCATTACAAAAAACAATGAAACTGTACTACTTTTTTAAATTCTTTTGCACAAAAAAATATTCCATTACAAAAATTACAATAATTAGGCCTATTAGTGCAGGACAAAACTAACAAAATTAATAATTTATGTTTATATATAAATGTTTACACATTAAATACATTGTACACAAGTTGTAGACCTAACTTATTTTTTAAGCAAATATTAAAATAACCTAAAAAAAATAATTCACAGGTTATGGGTAAAGCTTATTCCGATTTTTGAACAATTTCCTATACATTCTGAGATATGGTTCTATAAATATTTATCTAATACATTCTTCCATTGCAGTCACAAGTAATCTTGTAGATTAACTCAGAATTAAGTGAAGCATTAATTACCTTTTAGTCATAAAGAAGCTGTTTTTAGCAGTATGTACATAAAATAGTATTCCAAAGTATAATTTTATCACCATACTATAATAACAGATGAGCTATGAAAACAAGTATGGCGTTGAGTATTATTACTAACTGCATAATATCATCAGTAAATTAAAAACCTAATGCACAGTACCTCCACTGACGACTTAACACTTTCAAACCTGTTCTAGTAAGTAAGATACTGATTTTTCACTTGTCTTCAAAAATTCACAATAGAATTTTTCTCACTTTATGTACTAAAAAAATAAACGTGAGAGCTGAATTTTCCTTTATTTTGAACAAAACATTACAGTAAAATTTTATACTTTTTCAAATTGTTATATGTTTAAAGCATTATGAATGTTATCAAAAAAAATGAAAGTAGCAAATTGAAAAACATAAAACCCCAAACCCATAATTTCACTTCAAAAAGTATAAAATACAACAAACTAGTACAGCAGAAATGGTCATTTAATAACGCTGAGGAATACCAATACATTCAAGTGTACAAAATTTGACAAAATAGTTAAAACAAAATACCAACAAATGAAAGATTATTTCAGGAGACAACCATCATATGAGATTCAGGGAAACGTACGTAAAGAAAAGTACAAATTTATTTACAAGGATGCTATATTAAAACTTTATCCCAGCACTGTGTGAGCATAATCTTGAAAATGTTAAGGCTTTGCATATTATTATTTTATATAGTACATACAATTAACAGTTATTTCCTCAAGTTTTATATTTTAAACTTCTTTAATCATAAACATGCTTACTCTTAAGAAATAACAGAATTTGTTATTCTTTTATCACAACCTTTCCAAGGGTAATAAACTGTGCAATACAAAAGTTGTTCTTTTAATATAGTAAAGCACAACATGACTCGCTTATACCACATTACATTAGTACAAATGTGATTCATTTCGCTAAATAAAGAAAACCATGTAATACAACAGAATACTGCTGTTTTAATTTTAGTTATTACGTATGCTCATGACAAGATAATTACCATAATTACAAAATGAAACTCACTTCTTAAAATCATTTTTTTCCAATTAGTTACAGCCTATATCAAAAATAACTTTCACAAAAAAAAATTATTCAGAACATTAACAGTGTTTACTAGGGGAAAGGGTGAAAACAAATAAACTGTCTTTAGACTAAGAACCTAAAATAATTTAAAAACCTGCATTATAACAAGGTTAGTAATTTGTTTCTCTAACTTTCAAGACAACCTGGCAAATCAATGGAATTCTAAACCACTAAAAAAACAATTACGTACTACTGTGAAGCCCATTCATCCACTACCAACTTGGATTTCCTTGTTGAATCATAAATTCGTATGATGTAAAGAACCAAGAACAAATTTAATGTCCAAAAACTATTCTTTAATAATTATAAAACAAATAAAGTGTTATGAAGGACATATTAAATTTTGGAAAATTTGATCAAATAGTTGTATTATAAAGGGATGAATGCCTAAAAATTTAATGATTAAAGATTAAAAAGATTTAGAATAAAGTTTAAGATAATGGTTCAAAGCCTTGACTGTAGTTGGTACAGATCACGGACATAGTAAGAAGTGGACACGACATTGTGACTGTAGCCACTCTTGCTAGCTGACTGCAATCTTAGGAGACTCAAAATGGTAGTTAGTTCTATATAGACCAGAGGTGACAGGAACTGTGGAAGTGTACAGTGTTGGTTTGTTTTGTGTTAATAACCAATGTTTATGAATTGAGTATCATGCATATTTTCTTTCATTTTTATTTGTAGCTTTTAAATTGTTAAACTATGTTCAAAACTTAAACCTAAAAAGGTTTATAGTAAAAACTTTAAATAACATACTTTTAAGTTACCTGTACAGCGTATAACTTATAAGTTTTTTTAAATGCCTGTTATCACAATTTCACTGACTGAAAGTGGAGGTAAATTCTTATTTAAGTTCACTCCTAGCAACTTAAATTGTATGCAATGAGAAAACCTTATTTGTAGCAATGGTAGCAACCTTATTTGAGAATATTAAAATCTATCGCAATGATCAGACGCCACTTGATGATCAAAAGGTTCACTTGACAACCACAATTTCATTGAAATACATTGAAGTTCATATTCATTGTATATTCACAGGTCTGTAAATAAATTATTATCAAAAATAAATGTTAATAATACAACTGCTTTGTTTCAAGGTAATTAAAATCATTGGAGGCCTTTTTTATAGAGTCAAAATTAACACAATTGTGCTTCAAGAAAAATACATCTGTGCTGTACTGTCAGGGGGTTAAATCTTTTAAAACACAATTTATTAAAAGGATTTTTAGATTATATAGATTTTCCAGTTATTTTTGACTATTTTCAATGTTTATAATACATTCTGTTTACTTTACAGCTACAATCATCTCTTTGCTGGTTTAAATATAGTGCAATATATTGGCTATTAAATGGTTAAATGAATTAAGACTATTGAATTTTATAATTTTAATTATAATTATAACATTTTTTTAATGAATTCTTGCTTACAATATGGATAAAAAATTAGTGAGTGTTGGACAATGGAGTATTTTTTATATTTTTTACTTTGCTGCAGCTTCAATACAAGGTATTTAAACTGAGAACTTTATTTATTTGTATTAATATTATATTTATTTAAATTTTGAGTCATTACTTTATCAAGAAAAATTTTAGTTAGATTTTTAATAGCGTACTTTCGTTCCCCGTATTGATTGCACTAGTAGTTCCAGCAAAAGTGGGCTGACTTCTTAGGCAGCACACATTTTCTTCTTAGTCAAAACTGACTACATATTCCCAGTAGGTTTGGGATATGCCAGGGCGTGTCCATCTCCTACTACATCCATGGTACATATATAACCAGTTTTTTACTCAATGTACTACATGGAAGAAAGCAAAAAAAGTCACTAAAGTTAATACAAACAAATTACAAAACAACCCTGTTAAGAATAAGAGCAAGTTTATAAAACACAATTTTAAAGCACTTGAATATTAAGATTAAGTGCAGTTTAGTGTCAAAAGGGTATTATTTTCACTAAATAACAACACTGCTAGTTAAAATTAAAACAACATTTTCATTTTCTGTCTTTATTGGCTGTTCATCACAAATTTATATTTTATAGCAGAGCTCATTTAATTAAACCAAAGAAACCTTAATGTAACAACAAAAAATTTTTTGTAAAATCAAAGTAACAAACCAACTTGCTCTGCCTCCAACAGATTACATCTCTACAACTGTTAATCAACTGGGTTGCAAGAGTAAATTTGAAGAAAACAAAATATATAAATTTCATAATGTGGTAGTATGTTTGATAAACCATCAAAATAAAAACTCAATAATTGCCCTCGAGTTTATTCGCATAGATCGTTGTTATCTTTATTTTGCCATTTCCCACGATGCGACTGCTATACGTGGCAAGGCATTGATCGCTTGGAGTGAAGTCTCGCACCAATTGTGCCACTGCCGTTTCACTTCGCCATCAAGCTGCTCCCACAGCCCGAAGACATTTCGGCATGTAATCAATACGGCTGAAAAATAAGATAAACAACAAAATCAATATATTTTACTAAAAACTAAAATTCTGCAGAAATAGTGCACAAAAGCCATGAGTGAAATACAACAAATTTGTATTTTCAGGTTTGTACAAAACACCTGGACATAACACGACAGAAGTACTTCTATCCATCTACTGATTTTCCTGATTTATAGAAAAAGATATGTAACTAAAATCACAAGCACCAACTGATTAACATCAGAATTAACCCATTGATAAGAACAGATATTATTAAGCTAATGTTGATGATACAAGCAAAAGACCAGATACCAACATTATCTAGTAAAAAATTTCAGATACATTATCAATATAAATAACTAACTATTTGACGGTATATGCTGAAGGCCTTTTAATTATAAATTAACAAGGGGGATTCACGAACAAAATTTTAGTCCTCATTAGAAGAATTTAAATGCAGTGAAATGGTGGCAATGCAACAATTAGATTTTAGGATACTACACAGAATAGAGATAAAGGACCTCGTATTGTACGAGGGGTTTAAATAATGGCAGCTGATAAATGGCCCTAATGAAAATTTGGGCCAGGAAATATTATTTTCCACTCAGGAAATAGAACATGCCACCTTAGAAAAACCAGGATGCAACGGCAGCGAGGAATTACAGGGAAGGCAACTAAGAAGACAGGAGGCGAACTATTGGATCCAAGAGAAAAAGAGAAATTTGCATGGCCATAGTTAAATTAATACACTTAAAATAATCTTTCAAAAGATGAGATTATTTCAATTGAATAAAATCTAAACATACTGACTCTCAATATGTCACCAATACAAATATCATACACAAACATACAATTATATCATGTTAAACACTCTAAAAATCTGAATACAAGGAAACTACTAGAATGTAATAAATTTAGAGAAAATATTAGTAACAGCTATAAGAACAAAATACACACCTGTGAGAAGTGAGCGGCAGGGCCAGGATATCGGTCACCTTGGTAAGTTGAATCCTGAGACAGCAGTCCATCCATTTGGGATTGAAACTCACCAACAATGTAACTGTCCTGGGAAAGTTCAGCCTGACTCAATCCCGGCTGTGATAAGCTTAATCCAGGCTGTGACATACCCTGCAACGAAAAAAGTTGTAATTTAATAAAATTTAAATGAATTGTATCACGTAAGAATCGAATTCTTTATATACCCTCACTAAATTACACTTTACAAACACAACTAGAGGAATAAATTTAAACACAATTATAAATCCATTAACCATCAATTTTTTCCACGTGTGAAAGAGCTCAGGTAAACCACCAATTTCAGCTTTGACCATTAAGTCAAATTGCTCCGAAAAATTCTCATCATATTTGCATTACTCAGGAATCCTTATTGCAAATAATAAACCATACATAAGAAAACTAGAAAAATATGAAGGCCATTCCAGCATTATTACAGGAAAAACCATCCCTAAATCAATATCATTTTTATTCATTATGATTCTCTTTTCATAATTATTAATAAATTTTTATTTCATTCTTGTTTTTACACTAAATGTTTTAAATACAAAACAAACTAATTATTATGAATTTTTATTTTTTACAAATTAGGGACTAAAATGCAAATATACATTAACAGAACACTCTATAATGCTTTTCATGGTTGACGAGCTCTGCTGTTCCACGCGTTTAGATCAATCAGAACGTTTGCCACTGTTCTCAGATTGTACAAATGTACCAGCGTGAGAAACATTACACGCGCATGTGTATAACAGCCGCAGTAGTTCACTCGTACTTGTATCTCGTACTGAACACATCAATTATAGAACGTGTTAACATGCAATACTTTATAATACAATCAGCTGGTTGTAAGTTGATAGGTTATAATATTGTTATTAAAAGTCCAAAAAATGGGTGACAAAATATGTAACAGAGCTACAAGAGCAGTATTGGCAACATTGCTGGCAAGTCATTGGCTAGCTATGAAGTGGGTAGGGGGCAATGCATACATAATCAGCTTTGAAAAATAGTAGTTTTGATAAAGATAATCTAAATACTGCCGCTTAGAACAAACCTGGGACATTCCTTGTGTAATTCCTTGACTGTATGGCTGTGTTACATCTTGACTGTTAGTCTGACTCAGCCCAACACCTCCTTTGTTTTTGCCTGCCATTGAATTCATCTTATTGCGCATTCTTCCACTACCAATGTTACGATTACCTCTTTGATTTTGACGAGCTGCAACAAAATTTATCATTACTATACAATACACGTTTAAAACATTTAACAAATTTAAAAAATACAACTGATCACTCTTGAAAATTTTCAATTGCAGGACTAATAACAAATACATACATATGAACAAAGAACTTATTATAAGAGCAAATTATACAAGAGCATTACAATACAAAGTCAATTTCTCATTTAACTTTGCAAGAATTCTATAATACTATGACAAATACACGGAAAATAATGTTTTGATAACAATAGCTTTGGTATAAAGTCTGGACAGGTGTTGTGTGTGCCTGGCTGGTAATGTTGATTTGTAATAAGTTCACGTATTGATTTTTGCAGTATAGAATCAAAGGTTTCTGAAGGGTATACATGTTCAACATTTTAAAATATTCTTTTATCAATTTAACTTGTTAAGTAGTTAATTTTAATTTACCAGTAGTTGTAACTTATAATTAATGTAATTTAATTAGTTACAAATCTTTGTTATAAATGTTTAAGAAAGTTTTGTTATTTATTAACAACCACATCCCAAGAGAACCTGTAATAAATATTACAATACTATTTAAGTTATATAAATAGTCAAGTCTTTGTTTATGTTTGATTATCACCTTACTTTTTAATAAACTCAATATGCAAAGGAAATATATAGGATAACATTTAATTTCCTTCATAAACAAAAATAAAAATGCTCTCAATAAATCATTAAATATACCGGGTGAGCATAAAGTCTTGCCCTGATTATAAAAATTTATTGCAGAATAACTGTTTGACATAATAATTTAAATTTGATGCTGTTACATAGGTTAGTGTTAATAGTTTTTTTTAATATTACTTACATTAGTAAACTTCAACGTGTGCCCCCTTGGTAGCTCGGAGAATGTCGAAGCGGTATTCCAGTTCCCGCCAGGTGTTTTGTAACATGTGTTCTGTCACAGTACCCACAGCAGCTTGTATCCTAGCCTTCAGTTCGTCAACGTCAGCAACTGGTGTGGCGAAGACTCTATCCTTGATATAGCCCCAGAAAAAAAAGTGAAGGGGAGTCATGTCTGGAGAGCGGGGTGGCCAGGGTGTTGGACCATCCCTTCCAATCCACCGATCCGGAAATGTTTCATCCACGAAATTACGCACTATCAAAGCCCAGTGGGGCGGTGCCCTATCTTGCTGGAAAATTATCCATGGTTGATATTCTTCTAACTGTGGTGCAATGAACTGTTGCAAAACATCTAAGTAAATGTTAGCGTTAATGGTGTTTTCCGTGATGAAACATTTCCGGATCGGTGGATTGGAAGGGATGGTCCAACACCCTGGCCACCCCGCTCTCCAGACATGACTCCCCTTCACTTTTTTTTCTGGGGCTATATCAAGGATAGAGTCTTCGCCACACCAGTTGCTGACGTTGACGAACTGAAGGCTAGGATACAAGCTGCTGTGGGTACTGTGACAGAACACATGTTACAAAACACCTGGTGGGAACTGGAATACCGCTTCGACATTCTCCGAGCTACCAAGGGGGTACACGTTGAAGTTTACTAATGTAAGTAATATTAAAAAAAACTATTAACACTAACCTATGTAACAGCATCAAATTTAAATTATTATGTCAAACAGTTATTCTGCAATAAATTTTTATAATCAGGGCAAAACTTTATGCTCACCCGGTATTTTAAACAATGTTTATGAAATTAATAAATTCAGAAAATAACTTATCCATCTTTCTTCTTCTGTTCCAATCAGCCTAGCCATGCTACGTTATGAAATGTTTATTACCAATAACAATTTAACACATACTTAACTTTATGTTGTAACATCTGATTAGCAGATTGTTACTGTTTTATTAGGTTTTGTCTGCGTTTTTCGTCGTTGTAGTTTTCCTTATCTGCTTTGCCGGTAATGCGTTTCTGCTTGCCGTGAAGTGGCGCGCTCTGTTGTTTTTCTTAGGTACTGTTTCTGTCCCTCTCGATGCGCTGCAACGATGTATTCTGTCTGTGTCTTGTCCAGCGTTGTTTAATGTAGTAACGTTTGATTTCTAATGTAAATTCTTTACGTAATATTTGAGTATTTTAATACTTTTTTAGGAAAAGTATGTTCTTCTGCCCATTGATAAGGTAAGCAAATTCTTTATTAGCATTCCGGAAGCTGAGAATATTATTACGAGTTATTATTATTTTTGTAAAACTAAGCTATGTTCAGTTTAGGCCTATTCCTAACTGCAAGTTAACTGTTGTATTAAAATTTAAGCAATTTAATTGCACTACTTTTGTAAAAATGTTATATTTTCTGTATGAGAAATTGTTTTTTTTATAAAATGATTAGTTAATTGTATTTCGTCTAGTTGTTTTAAAGTTTATTATTGTTCTTAAAAAAAAAACTCGTAATTATGTTCTGGTTTTCCTTATATTACATAACCTAATTTTTCTACTCTACTGGTAATGTGTAATGGTGCTGTAGTAAAATCTTTTATAAATTATTGACACTCGTTCGATCTTTCTGCAGGGCTCAAGTATACGATTCAAGTGTACGTTACAAATGCACGATTTAGGTGCATGATTTTGGGGGTACCGGTGTCGATGCAACATGTTCTGATCAATGTAATACAGCAAGTTAAAAATTTCCAATGGCTACTACCTTCATCTTACCGATTATTATTTGGGTATTCGATTCCCGTATTTGATCTTTATCATCCAACAACATTCAACGTCTTGATGAGGTTTTTCTGCTGGATTTCGAAAAGTCAGGAACTTTCCGATGCTGTTTTATCTACCACCTCGTGAATAAGATTACTAGGATTCGTGAGTGTTTCGCAGCATATGTGTTGTTAAAATGAGGTATGTGATTATTTTTTTTATATCTGGTGAAATCCTCAGTCTCGGTCAACTGTGATTCGGCGAAACCGATTTATTATATCTTACACGGAAAATTCTATTCGTAATCTTTTGTAATTCACAAGTATAGGACAAGAAAATCTCTGTCAAGACATTACCTAATAAATATTCATTTTCATGTCTTTTCATAATCAGTAACTACAAGCTGAAATGTAAAATAATTAATATATATTTTCTTGCGCAACCAAATGTAACTTAAAATTTATTTTTTTATATAACTAGCTAAGTTCTAGTTTTCTTAAATTGTTCTTGGAATTTAAATAATCTTAAATTTTTGCTTAATTTAAAATCATTATGATAGTAATGAGGAACCTAACCTTTTGATTAATATTTGTGTTGTAATTGATGAAAACTAAACAAAATAGTTACTAAATCTATAGTAAACTTATTTAAATATGTATATTTATGTTGGCCAACAAAACAAAATGCTATTATTAGTTTTTTTAGCATTATATTACAAAATCTATAATTTTTGAATTATCCACTTAATGAACATTTAGTATTTTGCGTTTGTTCAATCCACACCGATTTATAATTAGTTTTTGAAGTATTTAATACTTAATATCTTATATGCTAGTCTTGTTCTGTTATAAATTAAATATTTTTTTTACAACCTATTGTGAATGATTTTATTTTACTCATGCAACGATCCCTGTTTTGTTTAGCACTTCCTAACTTTTTTTTTTTTTAATATTTGTTTACACCCCATCCGACCTGTTGCTTGTGTTTTTTTGGCCGTGGGTGTTCACGGTGGCGATAGGGGTGTTTACAATGTTCAAAAATGTGTACCAAATTATTTTAATTTTTTATTGGACTGTTTATGTATAACACTCTGTATTCCTTAGCAACTCCAAGCAAATGCCTGGTCAGTCTCCTGTTTGACTTGCAAATATTATATATTATTTTATGTGACAGTAAAATTTAATTTTTAATACTTAAAGGAAGATTCTACTTCAATCAAGAGATATTCTTTTCTTACATATTAACATTTTTTAATATCCTTTTCTATATTACATATTTTTATAATGGGTTTCAAAAAAATTAATTCTCAATGTTTTTTTTTTCACAAAAAGAGATCCTTACCTTGGTAATTTACTTGAAAATTATGTAGTATTTCAAAAACAAAATAAATTTTGTTAAGTGTGACATACATTCTACACAAATGTTACAAAAACTTAAAAAGACACAATTTATCAATGGTATTTTAAAATAGTTCTCTCAAAGAAAAATAAATCCTGCAAAGCTTTAGGATTTTCAGTACCTCATTTCTATTAGTTTGTTATTTTACTGCAGTAAGCTTTTATGATTATGTCTTTGTGATGAGTGATACTAGTAAAGAAATTAAAGAATAATTTAATGGTGATAAACTTACCTTGAAGTGCCTGTTGATGCTGATTGTAAAATCTTGGTGGTATGTGAGCCATATTCATAAACATACCTACAGGTACAGCCATGTTGGAGAGAGCAGCCTGAGCTCTTTCTTGTGAGATATAACTTATTGGATCATGAGTCCTTCCAAACATATCAAGAGTGGCACCTGTACCAGCAGATCTAGGGAAGTAATGAGGAGGTGCACTGTTATTACCGGTTCGATCATAAATTGAACCAGGTACCATTGCTTCACGGGCATCATACACAGTAGTTGACATAAAATGAGTCCCTGGATTAGCGGTATTAACAATTTGTTTAGGTTTCGAAAACTGTATCATAGATTCTTTCAAGTTATTCAAAGGTCCTTCTACTAACACTTTCTGTTCTTTATAAAAATTTAACAAATGATTCCATAATGGTTGCTGTAAAATAATAAGAGAAAACATTACGAATTAGCAATATCAACTAAATCTTTATCTTAATATATTTTTAATTTTACTTGCAAGTTTTTGTGTATCCACCACCATTAGAACATTTTCTCTTAAAGAAATTATACAATTTCTAAATAATTCTTAGAAATTTACATACATACACAATTTTGTTCTCTAATGTTTAAACAAACACAGAAATAAAATCTTCTAAATAAAGCTTTTATTAATTTTACACCCATATGGGAGCACTTTAATCAATTCATACAGAATTGAATTTTCAAAATATTAGCTAAAGCTTTTTAACCTCTTATTTTGGTTCCTAAATTTTTCTTTCTTTCCGACCTGGCAGCCCTTTGTTCAGCAGTTTCGGTGTATTGTTGTCATTCAAATGTTTTTAGTTTAAGTCCTATTTCTTTCTCCTCTCTTCTCTGCCCTCAAATTGTTCCATTGTTGTACTTAACTCTTCCAAATCACTTTGAAATTATCATTAGTTTCATTTTTCCAAAAGTAGTTACTTGGGTTTTTTTGAAGATAACTGTCCTTAACATTCTTCTGTCTGCAAAGGCAAACAGAAGAATACAGCTTTACTAGCATATATTGCTTCAGGTTAATAAACAGAGTGGTAATGTGAGTTTGGAGTTCATCGAGAGATTTCTTCCTGAACGTTGGCTAGGTGAATTGCTGTGCTTGTTTCAATTTAGTTGTCCTACTTTCTATTGAAGCCATCTAATTTGAGTCCCGAAATATAATTTCCTCAAGATACTGGAACTTATTTACAATCTTAATTTTTTTGTTATTATTCATCATGAGGATGCCGGCCATCCTAATGGCATCCTTAAGACTCAACCTTAAAGACTGGCATCATTCCTATTGTTTCTAATGAATTTGCAGCCACTTTCCTGCTTTTTTGAGTTCTTTGATTTGATGTTCAGCCTCTTCCACAGATGTAGGTTGCAATTTCTATCTCAAATAGTGAAAGAAGATGAAACTTGGGATACACATTACACACCCGAACTAAATGTCAGTCTTAATGGAATGGAAACACAGCTTCACCATCAAGAAAAAATTAAAGCCATACCATCTCTAACGACTTCTGTTTTCTGCGACCATGAGGGCATTATTCTTACTTAGTTTTTACAATGGTGAGTTACTGCCAACACTGATTGTTACACAGGAACTCTTAAAAAAATTTCTAAAGAGTCGCACAATTCATAATCACATGCCTCATATTTGTAAAGCAGAAATCACACTCAAGTTCATAATGAGAATTAAGTTGAAATCTTACAATCAAGATCAGCACTACTTCTTTACTTTACCAAAATCATTTATGCAATAACGAGTATTTAAAAAATAAATAACCAAATCTGTCATAGAAATAAAATTTAAGAATATTTTAAAATTTGACCAAAACTATTGTATTTTTAACAGTGATCACAAAATAACACATGGAATATTCTTTTTAAATTTAAATATTTTTAATGTATATTTTATATACTTCACACATATTTACCTTGGATAGAACTTTTGGATTGCCAACAATTATGATTCCATACTTGGCTCTTGTCAGTGCAACATTAAGCCGACGTGGATCATTCAAGAAACCGATACCTTGGTGTTCATTAGATCTCACACATGACATTATTATCAAATCTTTCTCACGACCTTGAAAGGCATCAACACTAGCAACTTCAATCTCTTGATATAATTTAGAATGTAAGGCTCCTTGGTACTGCATGTACTGTACCTGTAAAGAATAACAAAAATCAGTTCAAATTCAAAGGGATTTTAAATGTTTATACCCACCAATAAAAATCCTTAAATGTAATTAATAAACCTAAAATTTAGTCAAAATATTCACTAAGTAAATCTAAAATAGGAAATAAAGTCACCTCCCTAACTCAGTGGTTAGAGGGCTAGACTGCACTGCACACCTCAAAGTGAAAGATTAAGATTTGCTAAAACCAAAAGAGTTGATGCAACTTAAAAATTTTTAGAAAAGAACAACTCCGTAATAGAACAACATCCTTAGACTGACTTGTTTTTAACATTTAATGGACCAACGACCAAAGATAAAGAATTTTGAATTGTTGACACTTTCACATGAACAACAGAAATGGAACTAGTAATAGAACGTTTTTACTTTCGACGTAATGGACATCACTGATATAGCAAGAAAAAAAACGTAGATAACAATATAAAAAAAGCTAAGAATTTTTATTGGTTCTGACCAATAAAAATACAATACAACAACAAAAATGCAGCAATTTATAACGTTATATCAACAATAAAACGTCAAGTTCCTAATTTAATCAAACAAACATTAAATTTTACCATACATTAAGTTGACGATCAAACAATAACATTCACATTAGAATATTAACTAAAATTAACAAAGATAATAAATTTTAACAAGCTGATTATAACTTACAAGATATGCTCGCTGCCCTTCATATGGAGTAATAACACCAATCTGCTCTGGTTTCACACCGCATCTTAAAAATCGTGTTGTAATTTTTTCAACGTTTGCAGCTTCAGTTCGATTTAAATATGATGTACCTGATCCAGCTATTTCTTCTTGTCCTTGTGTAACATAAAATAGCATTGGTTTGTCTGCTACTGGCCAGGGGAAATCCATTTTTGCCAATTTCCTTTCATCTGAAAGATTATTAAAGCAAATTAATATTAACATGGTTTTGTACCAGTAACATGATAACATTTAACAAAATAAACTATACTGAAAGTCAGATCTGAGCAAATCTCATTATGATCATAATATGTACTAGCCCTCAACAAAATGCATAATTCATTTTTGGATCTTATGTATTTCTTCACAAAGCAAAAAAACTATATACATATGCTAACATACCTAATACAGAGTGTATTATTAAGAACGCAATCCTATGTTAAAAGCCACAATCTACGGCATATTTTTATTTTCCGTACTTTACAAATTATTAATTAATCTAAATTATTATTTTACAAATGAATAGCAAATTGCAATGAATTTAACCTTTTATGTTTAAAGAAGATGTTCAAAGTGATTTCCTGCAACTTCAATACAGATACAAATTCGTTTAATGACATTAGCAGCAACTTTTTTCAAAGTCTGTTCACTAATGCTTAAAATTGCACTTGTAATGTTAGTTTTTAATTCATCGATCGTATGAGGGTTGTTTTTGTAAACTTCACCTTTTAAAGAACGCCATAGGAAAAGTCTGCTGGTGTAAGATCTGGCGATCTCGGAGGCCACAAATCTTTCGATACTAAGCGGTGATTAAAAAATTCCCATAGTATTGCTAGCGTTTTATTTGCAGTATGACATGTAGCATTGTCCTGTTGAAACCAACAATTTCGGTCGTCCAAATTCAACAATGAAACTAACTATTGGATTAAATCAATATAAACTAAACTGTCTACAGTACTGTCAAAAAATAATGGCCCTATTATACAGCGGCGGGAAATTGCACACCAAACACCAATTTTACGTGAGTGCAATGCTTTTTCATGGAAAGCATGAGGATTTGTTACACTCCATATCACAGTTCTGACTATTCACATAGACATCTAAATGAAACCAAGCCTCATCATCACTAAAATAAAAATGATCCAACAATTGAATACCATTTTCTTCAACCTAAGATCGAAACCACCGACAATATTGTAATCGTTTCTGACGGTCTGTAGCTTTCAGTTCATGAGTTACACTAACGCGATAAGGATGCAAATGTAACTTTTTTGTAGCTCTGAAAACAGTAGTTAATGTTAGCCCAGCTTGCGATGATAATCTTCTAAGCGATTTTTTAGGTGATTTGAGTCACGATTTTTCAAATCTTCGAGAACTTCCACAGTTAACTTTGTTGGCTGGCGAGGTGGTTTCTCATCTAGTACACTCCCAGTTCTACGGAATTTATTTATCACACACAATATTGACGATCCGTCCGGCTATTTCTTACCATTGCATTGAAAGTAGAGTATATTCCCCCAAATCCGTTACTGGCGGATTGTGAGGTAAGACTAGTGATGGGGCTGCCATCTTTGAGCCTCTAGCCCTGCCCTGGGTTTAATTCGGAGACCCAACTCCTAGACTCTTCCGCCCTCTTCGCCGTTGGGAATTCTTCCTCTTCCGCCGTCGAGGCCGTTGATCACTTCCTCTGGTTTTTGTCAACCCTGGGTATTTTATTTCCCCAGTACCCTCCAACTAGGTTGGCGAGCGTACCCCATCGCCAGGGGCGGCCCCCGATAGCTGATCCAGCAACAGCCACGGGAACAGTTGGAGGGAACATGTAGAGAGAATGGAGGAGAGTAGGATACCCAAGTTTTTGTGGCACTATAGAGCGAGAGGAAGAAGAAGAATTGGGAGACCGAGGAAGCGATGGGAGGACCAACTGTAGGAACGCATCGATCGGAATGGACTCGAACTTTCCAATTAGGAGCAATAATTTATGTAAAGACGCAGGTTTCGATGATGAATTTTACTAAATTACAAAGTATACTTTTAAAATATACAATCTTTTAACAAATGACAATTTCAAAAGAAAGCAACAAAAGAAGAAAACAACTACCATTGCAACGGAACAGGCTGGGTAAAGCCTAAGCCGTATAGTTGATGATGATGATGATGATGATGACAATATTGACGATTTATTCGGCGGCAGAACGGGGAAATTTCAACTGAAACTTATTTTGCACACATTTGTAAAATTTACTCGCTATGTAAGTCTCTACAATAAACACGCGTTCTTCCTAAGAAAAAACCATTGCTGACACAATATAACGAAACGACTGCTGTCACCACACTAATGCTTGACTGTAACATTTTAACTGTCTTAGGTAGTTGGCCTTGAGTACACTGTTGCCAACATACCGATTGGGGGACAGAAAATTTACCAATGTATTACTTCTATCTTCTTATAATCAGAGTTGGGTCCTTAATAAAATACCCGTTATATTAGATCATTTTCTGTATATACATACCAATACAAACAAACCATCAGATTATTAAATATCACATACTTTTGTGCCAATCTGTGAAATCAATCAAGTGATTCTATTGTACTATCTTATTACTATTAAAAAAAATTAAGTTAACAAAAACACAATCCACAAAGTTACTTTGTTTTTGGCATATTACTTACGATCACAATAAACTATTTGCTCAATAGTACAACTACCAAAATACTTTTTTAATCAAGAAAATCCACACCATTCAATCATTTTATTGAATTTCATATGATAAAGGTTTATGATATTGAATTCATGTTATTGAAATTGAACTGTTGCAGATATAATTATAAAAAAATAAAAAAATTTATAGATAACATGCAATAAATTTTAACTTTTGCTACATAAGTAAATTTAAAAAAATAAAATGAAATTACCAGCACACACTCCATTTTGTAATGAACCTTCATAAAAGAAATTTGATGGGAATCTAGATAATTCAGGATGCATACGGTACTGTACTTCCAACCTGAAAGGACGAATTCCAAGAACAACTAGACGTTCAAATAATGACTGTGAAAGACCAGCACGAGACGCTTTCTTACACATCACAACTGGACCCAGCTGACAGTGATCTCCAACCAATATAAGCTAAAACAGTTTAAGAAAAAAAATTATTATGCAATTATTATTTATGATGGGGTGTCACCAACGTTATTTAACATAGCCATTGAAGAAGCGCTGCAAAGAGTAAGAAGCAAAACGAAGGAATTAAGATTGGGGTGAATATAAATATCCTGGCTTTTGCAGATGACATTGTTGTAATGGCTGAGAAAGAAGAAGACTTGGTATACCTGACGAATATTTTGATTGAAGAAACTGAATATGTAGGACTACAAATAAATGAAAAAAAGACCAAGTTTATGCAGATAAGTAGAGATCGAAATATAAACGGACACCATAATCAGATTTTAAAAGTAAGAAACTATAATTTTGAAAAGGCAGAAACTTTCACATACCTAGGGGTAACGCTCACGCACAACAACTCAGAGGAACTGGAAGTGACTAACAGAATAAGATCGGCAAATAAAAGCTTTCATGCATGCAATAAGCTGCTTAGCTCAAGACTCCTCTCACATACATCAAAAGTAAGACTATACAAAACCATCATTAGACCAGTAATGCTTTATGCTTCAGAAACGTGGATACTGAACAAAAAAGAAGAAAAAAAGATCCTTGTTTTTGAAAACAAGGTACTTAGAAAATTTTTTGGCCCAACACTGGAGAACGGAGTTTGGAGGATGAAGCACAACTGTGAAATATGTCAGCTATTCAAAGAACCGGACATATTGGGCGAGATTAAAAGCAGAAGGTTACGTTGGGCGGGGCACGTTGTGAGGAAGGAGGGGAACACATTGACGGGCAGTGTATTGAGGAACAATCCTGAGGGAAGAAGACCAGCTGGAAGGCCTAAGACAAGATGTGGGACCAGGCCCGGAAGGACATGGGAAAGATGGGGCTGAAGGAGGATGACGCTGCTGACCGGGTTCGTTGGAGGGGCTGTGTTGATGAGGCCAAGTACCGACTGGGGTACGAGTGGCCACTGCAGTAAGTAAGTAAGTAAGTATTATTTATGAACATTAAGTAGAACTTAACTGAAAACAAACTAAAGATTTTATGGCACTAACCAATGCTAAACACTGAAGATTTAAACAGCTGAATACATCAGGGAATAGCTATTTAAAACTCAGGGCTTTTGAATAAAAGAAGGGCTGTCTCATGGCGCTCGAAAAAGTTGTACCAACAGCTGTTCGGCTGTGACGTCACTGCTCTGTCTACACTGTGGTTACACACATACTTTCTCGGCTACTCATCTTAAAATATGCCTAATCATTAAGAATAAATGTCTATACTTTGTTATTATTAGCAATGTTCGAAACATTATTCATATAACAATAGATAGCAGTAATGCATAAATAATATGATATTCTAAAAACAATATGTGACAAAAAAAATTTGGGTTGCGTAAAATACTTAAGTCTTATTCTAAAGATGAATATGATCTACGAAGAGATTGTAAACAAAATAAATAAATATAATTAAAATAAAAGTCTTACATAAGAAATGCGAATTAACGCTAACAACAATATTATTTTTTGGAACGTATCCATTTCTTAGCTTTGTTTATGCAGTTGTTATAGTTTGATTTGTTCTCATTAAATCGCCTGATCCTAATAAATGTCCTTGATCTAGCATAGGCGTTAATAGCTTGTGGGCACAGATTTGGAAATTTTTCTGTAAGTCTTGTTCGGAGTTTTTTAATGACTCCTCTTAGGACACTGCACATATCATTTTCGCCATTGAGTGATGCAAAAACAATTTCAAACTTGTCCACTGTTTCTTTTCCAAGATTTACTTGGCACAGTCAAACCTCTGTGGAAAAGAGCTTTAATCCATTTTTCATGTAGGCCAACATTTTTCGAGTAGGCATTTAGTGTTGTATCCTTGTTACTTTGTACACTATACACCCTACAACGTAAGAGAGGGCTTTCAGGGAGGCAGTCCGACAGGATATCACTTACATAACCTAGGAACATGTATAGTAGCGCCCACCCCATGGCAAAGTCTATTTTTCAAAATTTTAAAAATTCTACAACATTGGCCAATCAATAGTTCATGTTATTAATACATTTGTTAATACATTTTTCACACTGAATAAAACGATATTTTGCTCGTGCCGAAAGATTGAGCGATACCTAGATAGCAAAGGTACAGAATATTGTTAATTTAAAATTTAAGAAACATACATATTTAAAATTTCGTATTCACGGTAAAAATATAATTCGCTATGTTATGTTAAAATTTCAAACTTGTCGGTCAAATATTTCTTGAGTTATACGTCTCTAAACACATGAAAGTCTTTGCGGAAGCAAAAAAAACCGGGTCTTTTTGTCTTCCAATCTCGATATGGCAATTTTCAGACAATATTAAAAATATAGGACTATTATAGGTCAACGCAGAATAAAATGAGCTAAATATTGGTGTAAACTATGTTAAAATCAGATTCATCGTTTTGAAGATGCAAGCGTTCAAACTGCGGTGTTTATAATTATGAAACATATAGTAACAGAGTTGTCAGAGTGGTGACGTCATGGCATTGGCTCCCCGCTACTGCCAGCGAGTACCAAAGCAGCAGTGTAAACGTAATAGTAATGAGATACCCCTCCTTTTATTCAACGGCCCTGATTTAAACTCTACAAAGAAATAGCAGTATGTTACATATGGGTACACACAATACACTCCTAATTAATTTGCACCAGAACCAGATGATTATAAAACACAACCCACATAGGGCAGTGTAGCCACTTATACTAAAGTAAAACATTAACAGACCAAGTTATACAAGTATACAAAAGAGACAAGAGGTTCATAAGCTAACTGCTTTAACTTCTGTTAACAATCCTTCAGCAGTAGTGTTAAGTACCTTTCACACTAAACTATAAATTGGCAATGGACAAAATCAATAAACTCCAAAATTAGAAAAGATCTGTACAGCACAACAGAATGTCTTCATCAGCATTAATGCGTAATACAGACGAATATAGAAGAAAATTACGGATGGAATTTGCAGTTTTTGTTTCAACACTCAACCCGTACACACATTTTACCCACAACAAACTACAGGTGTCTGCTGGCTCAATATTTATAAGCAGAACAGAATGTCTGACATATGCAGAGAAACACTACAGTTTTCTCTTTTTTTAATTCACTTACTAGCTTTCACACAAATTGGTGACCACTAATGTTAAAAAAAACTAGTAAACTAAGCAGAAATATATAATTACTAGTCACATTACTTAGAGTACAAACAAAAAGAACTATAGAACTGGGAGTAGTATCGTAAAATTTTGAATTTTACATTTGTAGCACAAGCTTAATGTATTATCCAACCTATTAAAAATGTTCTCCTCACCTGTTTGGCACCAAGAATTACAGGTACCATGCACTCAGGTTCAGTTGCTTGCATGCTTTCATCAATCAAGATAGAATGAAATTTGAGCCTGGCTAATCTTGGATCACCAGCTCCAACACATGTACAACAAATAACATCAGCTGCATCGAGAAGTTCTTTTTCTGATGCTTTCTTCAATATCCTATAACGTTTCTCATCTGCTGATGACAATTCTCCAGTTTCATCTTTTAACTGCTGTAATTTTTGCAATTCCGTATTGCTGAAAAAAATAAATGTAACAACTTATTAATAATATACGAGTGAAAGATTTTATGCATGTATTTGTATGAGAAAATCTCATAAACTGAAACCATTTTAATGACTTTTTCACCAGTGTTGTGATTGTGGGAATGTTGTAAGCTGTATAATAAATATGAAAGGATTTGGGAAGTACAGAGTCACAAGGCCTATGTTGTATTACATCTTTCTACTGTATTTAACGACAGTGACAAAATTTAGGGAAATTCCAATATCTGTTTTCATTCTTGATTTCTTGATTTATAGAAATCAACTTCACAATACTGAATTCAAGATACTGGTGATTTTTAGAAACAAAAATTCTATTTAATGTTAAAATTTATATTTATTGTTAAATTAAGTGAAGTGTCAATACAAATATTTTTCGGTACAAATTCCAATACCAAGAAACGGATTCTAAATTCCGATACCAGAAATCAAAGAAGTGTAAAAATAAAAAAATAAAAAGTTTATATATTATAACTTTCACAATACACGCAATGAAACCACACGGTCACAAAATGAAACACAAGTTAACCTCTTTTAATAACCTCGTGCTCGCAACCATATCCAGAAGTTCTAGTTTTACTATGACACATCTACGCTAATCGATCAATCAAAACCATTCTAAATAACTGAGTGCACTTTGACACATTCACTCTTTGTTCATAGTTTTACGTAATAAAAAATGTAGAAAACCACACATGAACAATTTAAACTTATAATGTAAATCTTGACAAATGGCAAAATCATGTGCAGTGTTTTGGGACAGACAAGGAGGTCTCTTAGTACTTTTCACCACGGAGTGAAATAGTTAAAGCAAACGCTTACTGCAAGACGTTTAGAAAACTGCATCATTCAATACAAAACAAGCACCATGGAACGCTCACAAGCAGCATTGTTATGATCCATGACAATGGTCGCTCTCACACAGCCAATGTGACAATTACAGACTTTTGGCTGGGAACAATTCAACCATCCTCCATAGAGTCCGGACTTTGCTCCTAGTGTTTACCAAACTTTTTTTGCACCTGAAAAATGATCTTGCTGGCAAAAGGTTCAACAACATTGAAAAGATCAAAAATCATGTTCCCACTTAGTTGAAGTTACATGCGGCAACTCTAATGATGAAGGAATACAAAAGCTTGTGTTACGCTATCTTAAGTGCCCACAAGCTTACAAACTGGTGGTACTTATGAAGAAAAATATTTTATAGAATAGATTCTTTGTACATAAATTGTTTTTCTTAATACATAATTGTTTTCTTTCACCAGTAAAATGGAACTTAAATTCTACATGCACTTCGTAATACGAATTGACTTTTTAAATTAGTTTCTTAAAATTAAATTTACTTACCAATCCATATTCCTTATTTGATTATGAAGAGCCAAAAATGAGACTGGTGAGTCAATTGCTTCACGAGACTTTGCACAAACCCTAACAACCTGAAAAGAAATAAATTAAAGCTTTTGGACACATTTTATAAACAGAAATTTTAATTATTATACTACTGGTCACATCAAGTAATCCATTTTTCCGATTCAGACTGTACATAAACACAAGTTAAAAACCATATTTTCACAATGTTCATACAACTGTTTGTGTATAAACTAAACTTGTTCAAGGATACTGCAAAAACTGGGCTAAACTTAGAAAAGTTAGGTTGAGCCACAACCCAGTTATTTCTTTTTTACCTTTGAAAGATTCCGCATTTAAGCATTAAATATAATTTTTTTACATACAAGCATTTACTAAGAGATGTCATAAATAAATTCCAAATTATCCGAGTTCAGGAGTATTTCAGACAAAGTTCTGATAACACAAATACTCAACCAACCTCTATGTGAACGATTATTTTAATGTAACTCAGTGAATTAAAGAGCAATACTTGCTATAAATGACTGACTTCTTAGAGAAATGCTCAAAATTATTAAACCAAGAATATGATCTTCAGTACAACCAAATGAGTAATTTAGAACAAAACTAAGTGTATGAAAGCAACTTAATTAAAACACAAATAGGTTACATAACATAAATCTGTATGATGCATCCTGCAGCTTGTAATCAATTCTAATACAAAAATATTTTAAACTATTTTTACTGACCTTTCGCAGCTGCCTTGATTTTTTCTTTATGATTTTACTTAAAACTTGCACATGTTTCGGTAGATCATCAGAGTACATAAAATATCAGTTTGAAACTAATCATATGTTATTTTTATTTTCATTATTACCGCTGTTCTATTCTACATATGTGCAGTATAAATGGTATGATTTAGTCACAATTTATAAGTAAAATACAATGAATCACAAAAATATGACTGCATTATATCAAATTACCAATCATAAAAAAGAAAAACACAAGCTTGGTAATATATATACATATTTTAATATAATAGACATGTGTAAGTTTAATAAAAACCGCAAAGAAGTAAAAATGCATAAAAGGTCATTAAAATGTTTATTCATTAGAACAAATACATAAACAATACAGATAAACCTAAAGAAGATCTTTTAGTTAAACCTTAATATAATCTACTAGACACAATAAAAACAAATTTAGAATATAAAAATCAATGCACTAAGTATAATGCCACACATGAATAAAATGTGACTTCACATTGTATACATTTAATTTTTTTTGGTAAGAATTAGTTTCTAACACTTCAAACAACCATTACTTTTACTAATGTAGCGAAAATACACTTTCAAGAGCTACAAAAATGATACAAGTAGACTCACTTTAAGAGAAGTACGATGTATTTTTTCGGTCAGCTGATCAACAGCAATATTTGATGGAGCACAAACCAATACAGGACCACCATTCTGTTTCACAAGCTGGTAAACGATAGTGGCAGAAGTGACAGTTTTACCAGTACCAGGTGGTCCTTGAATCAAGGACAATGGACGTTGTACAGCATGTTTAACCGCATACACCTACATTAACATATATATATATATATTTTTAAAAACTTATTAACTATTCAATCAATATTTACTTAACTACAAACTAAAAATTATATTAAACGGATAAAACAATTTCCAATTTCTTCTATTTTTTAATACAGCTTTAATAGCAGATTGTTTATCAGACAAAAAATTCTGCTAGATAATAATTAGATAAACAGATTTCAACATACACAAATATATTTGCTAATAAAGCCCACATTGCATGTAATATCAATCTATTCAATATCAATTCTTCAGATAGAATATGATCAGAATTACTATTACAGAATACAATAATACCCATCACAATTTATACATGTAAAAATATCCACTCACTCGTAATAAAATTTCCAAAACAAGGTTTAGATACTAGATATGCTAATTCCAATCGGATTACATCTATTGAATACCATGTATTGTTTAATGCAATCAGGTATCCGGAATGCCCACAATACATTTTTTCTTGCCTTTTAACAAACCTTTTTTGTATATTGTTTAGAATAATAAAACCCCACCAAATACATAATAGATGACTCTCACATGTTTAAAAAAGTCAATAGGTCCATACGGATATATCATGTATCCATCTTCAGTTGCAAGATAAATCATCAATGCATGCGCTTTTTCATCAGTTTGTCGTTACAAAACCAAAAATTATATTGAGTAGAAATAGATAACTAATGATCAGGTTTACTAACTTTTAGAATTCTGTCATTTTCAAATTTTATCTGGTGGTTTATTAATTTATATTTAAATTTGCAATAATAAATATAAAATTTTTTAACTTAGCCATTCTTTTATAATTACACATTCAATGCTGAGCTATTATGAGGTACACTTACTTGTTGGCCTAAATTTTTTTTTTTTACTTATTTTAAAATTAATAAATTTTTATAACATGTCTTTGTATTAGTGGTGTTTGTTAGTTTTTAATCTTTAGGTGCTTTGGAATTACCAGTTTACGTGTGGAGCTGCTAGGCAGTCATGCAGGCTGGCTGCATTATTTACTATGTAGATCATTCCCGCCTAGGCAATGTTCTCCACTTACTTCATTTACACCTGTTATTTACATTTTTTAAAGAGTTTTATTATTTGCGACCTATTTTATGTTTGCTAATAACATAAAGGTAGACTACTCAATTTTTTTAAATTTATTATGTCAGTAACATTTCCATTTATTTTTGTTATATCTCTAGTTTTACCCTAATTTACATGAAATTCGATAAAAATAATTCTTGTTATATCGCTGTTTTGACTATTATTTATTTATTTATTGTATTTCTTGCTGTGAATTATGGAGTAAAACTTCGGAACCATCGGATAATTAAATTGAAGAGTTTAAGCTAAATGTTGTAAAACACCACAGTTCACTATAAAACTTTTGTGTTTTTGTTAAATTCTCTTCAGTTGAAAAGCTATTCATTGTTCATGGTATTATATCAGTGTTATGAGAGAGAAGTATAAAATTTACAATAACTATTTAAATCTATTACTGCATGCTAATTAATTCCAGTTGGAATAGGTATATATTTATACACTAATTAAAATATGCATAAATAATTGAAATATTATAATTTGAAACGTGTAAGAAACTTATTTTTATTTTACAGAACAATGAGATTAATAAAAGAAACTGTAATGACAATTTAATATGACTAAATTTGAATTCCGATGCAGATATCTTACATTTATTTTGTAGCATACCATTGAAAAATCTGGTTTTAGCAGGCTTTTCTAAATTTATAAATACAACACTACACTCTTTAGAAAAAATTACTAAGCTTAACTTTTTTTAAAATTTACTAACCATTTTCAACGTAACATTTTATAAAATCTAAAAAAGAAATATAATTTCATAAAGTGTTTAAAAGTAAAAACAGATTGAATCTTCGGCAAAATATTGGTCATATGCTGTCTAAACACTCAAACACAAGTGGAAATATTATTTAGTAAATTTAAAGAAATTCTGTTTTTTTATCGTAATAATGAAAAATAGGTGAAATCAAATCATAGATAAGACCCAACAATAATTAAGAAAATTGTGCAAACGTCATAATATTGTGCAATCAAAATTAAATGGCTTTGTTTTATTTACTGTACATTCTAATATGGATAAAAGTAATATTTCTGACTTAACTGCAAAATATAAAAAATTCCCAGCTCCAACTGTACCATGAAAACCCGTTAAAAATACTGTATGCGCTTACCGTACGAGGACATAAGAGCAAGTAACTAAAATTTTAAAACGAAAGACATGGGCACAAAGAAAAAACCTTTCTGAGCACTATACAATAGCAACAAAGTTATTTACGACAGGCAGGCTTCCACAAGAAATGATCGAAATAAGAACTAAACAAAAACCGCTAGGCGAACACCAGCTGGTGGTACCAAACTACGCATGAACCGCTAGGCGGTTCACCAGCACTGAATGTGTTTAACACATTCTTCCAAATTCCCATGTTATTATCTGTACAGTTATAGTATGTTTATTAGAAATTAAAAGTTCAGCTACATTTGAAATATCTATCTTTATGTTCTTATATAGTATAATATAATGAATGTTCAATGAATTCTTAAAAATTATGTTGGTTACCTATATAATACCAGGTGACCCACAAAGAGGTTGCTATTTTTAAATTAATTGCCGGATGTATTGCATACTCTACACACTGGAAACTTTAGTTATAGTAAATAGATAAGTAAAAAAGTACCCTCGAGTTACATTTGCTTATGATTAATCAAAACAAAATGGCAGAATAAGAAAATACTATAAAAATGAACAATAATCTTGTGGATAAAACCACTTATATTTACAATAGGATTCAAATAGAAAAAAACAGCTGTTTTTGCCATTCCATGTTAACTAATCACATAGCTCCTCATTTTTTTCAGGCGGAGATGCAGGACGTTTTTTTCCAGCATGATGGAGCTCCTCCACTTCGCTAATATGACCAAAGCTGTTTTAAACCAAAATTTTCCTAACCGTTGGATAGGTCGTGGCAGCGGCCTGGTGGACTGGCCTCAAAGATCACCAGACTTGTCTGTTTGCGATTTTTTCCTACGGGGCTTTTTGAAGGATAAAGTTTATTCTCACACCATTGCAACAGATGATGAATTAATGAGGCTGATTGAAGAGGAACTGCTGTTGATAACTCGGCAAATTTTCAAAAACGCTTATGACTCAATTTTGTTTCATTGCTATCAGTGCATAGCTATTGATGGACATCAGTTCGAATAAAGATAAATGAAACAAACTGAGTTCATTATAATTTATCACTTTCATATTTCTTTCTTTTTATTACTCAAGTAACATGGTAACAAATCATCAATTTTAAATTGTTATGCAAATAAAATTACTTTCTGCCATTTTGTTTTGATAAATCATAAGCAAATTAAACTCGAGGGTACCTTTTTTACATATCTATTTATTATAACTGTAAAGTTTCCAGTTTTTTTTTTTTTTTTTTTTTTTTTTTTTTTTTTTTTTTTTTTTGGTTTTACGTCCGACTGTTTTGCAAATTGCTGCTAATGCAGACGGTGAAGGATGAAATGAATTTTTGTAACGTATGAAAAAATGCCATGCCCGAGTGGGATTCGAACCCAAGACCGCGTGATGAGAGGCGAGCACGTTACCAACATCGCCAACGCGGCCGGCAAAGTTTCCAGTGTGATACGTCCAGTATATTAATTCAAAAATAGTAACCTCTTTGTGGGACACTCAATATATTGAGTCACAATCATTGATGTTCATTCATTCAATGAACATATAAGAACTTACAAAAATAAATAGATAGATATTTCAAATGTAGCTGAACATTTAATTTCTGATAAACATCATACTATAACTAGAAATTTTGGAAGTATGTGATAAATTATAAAAAAATGGCTCGGTTGAAAAAATTGTATAAATATAAATACAAAGTGAAGTATAAATTATTACTAAACCACCAGATAAAATTTGAAAATGATGAACTCTATAAATTGGTAAACCTGATCAATAATATAATTTTTGGTGTTGTAATGACAAGCTGACGAAAGTGTGAATGCAGTAATATATTTACATTACAATTGATGGTGTATACATGATATACAAGCTAAAAGATCTATTGATTGTTTTAATCAGGTGAGAGCAATCTAATGTGTATTTCATGTTTTTTCTGTTTTATACAATACAGAAAATAATTTCAGCATAGAAAGTTGTAAAATATCCAAAAATTAGTCACACATTTCGTTAAGAAATAAATTTTACCAAATTATTTTTACCCTTCTACTGGTTATTCAAATTGAAGCCAACAAAATTCCTGTATCCAGTACTAATTGGATTTATTTGTAGTCTTGATTTGGTTTCACCAAGTAAGGTTGTGTACAAAGTTAACTGCTTTAAGTTTACCATTGGCATGCAACCAGCAATGGGCTGCTAGTACTGTAATTATTATTATTATTATTATTATTTTGTACCTGTGATCGATTGAGGTCTGGCAGGTTTGGAGCAGAGAAATGTTTTGGTAAATGGCATCTGAACAACACTTCATCTACATCATGCCCAAGTAAACGATGATAAATATATCCAGAAACAGAATTGTCATCCACAGCAAATTTACGTAATGCCAACTGCATCCTTCAAACAGAAATCAAAAATAAAATTATCAAAAAACTGTAAAGGCTTTCAAAGATCAACTACAGTAAAATTTAAAAGCCATTTTTGGCTTTAACATACTTGTATGTCTGCTGAGTGACCTCAAATTACAAAAAAAAACTCATGTCATATTTTACAAAAACACAAGTTTCAAATTAGAATTCAAATAGACTAAAATGAACCTTAATAAACAAAAACACATTTTGCTTTGTTCATTTTCATGCAAAATCTAACAAAACATTATTTGAAATTAATTATTAATAATCTATCAATGGAATTTGAGAAACCGGTGCTAAACATCAAATCATTTTTACTGACAACTTCAATATCAGGATTGCACAAAAATAGTACATCAAATTTTGATTAAATTTCCATGCCATGATCAAGAACACAAAGCAGTGCCTTATTTATACACAAAAAATGCAACTGTAGTAAAAAGAACCTTCACTGCATTTTTTTTAAAACATGAATTGTCCACATAGCCTGTACTAGAACTGTAAATTTATGTTAAAAAAAATTTAAAAAGTATAAATTAATTTCAAAAATGTTCCAACACCATGTATGAGAAAACCCACCCAAATATGGGTATAGCCCTATAATATGCTTACCTATCAAATGATGTAGATTTCCAAATAAAATCTACAACAAAATGCGATGTACATGATGTGGGTGCACCACTTGAGCTCTTTAGTTCAATACCTACTTCTTCTCCAAAATTATCAGGTATTTTAATAACATGGCCGACCCCAGACCATGGTTTGTGCATCTCTCCAAGGTAACGTAAACGAAGTTCATCACCATGCATTAACTTCATATCTGAAACAAATTTATAATTACTAAAAGAACCACAAATTCTTCACAGCACTCATTCTGCTACACACTTCTACAGTTCATTGAGAATAATTTAGTGTTTTTTCTCACACATTCAGACGGGTTTTTTTTGAAAACAAATTTTTTTATTCAACCATGTATTTTTACATGTTATAGAGAGGTAATGGCCATTTTCACTTTCTCTTGCCTGTATGAATATATAGGAAGGAAAGTATTGTTTTCATGTCGATTTTTCGAAATAGAGTTTTCATCAGATCTACATGTTTTCAGACCCCCTGAACCCAAAAAACATGTTTTCAGCGATTGGTCTGTGTGTGTGAACAGAATATCTCAAGAATGGAACATCGTACCAACTTGAAACTTAAGTTAGATACCAGTGGAGGACCCCCGACACGAAAATTTTCATCAAAATCATTCAACCGGAATTAGTAGTTTATTCGTGTAATTTTTTTACTTTTTTGCAAATTCCTCAAAAACAGCTCTAACGATTTTTTTAAAAATCGCCTCATTTACTAAATTTTTAAAGCTTTACAAGATAGGGTAGGCGCCATGTCTGCTGAAATTCTTAGTGAGGCTGTTTTCACGTAAAAAAAAATTTTTTTAAGATTGCGGCTTTAATATGCATTTTAGCGCAAAAATGCATATAATAAAAAAAGTAGAAAGTTTAAAATCCTACAACTTTTAATTCAAAAAATTTTTTGTATAACGCTTAGTTTAGCAGTAATTAGCAATTTTCTGTTGTTTTTACTCACGAAAACGTGTAAAAAATCAATTTTTCAAGATTTCAGCCTTAGCATGCATTTTATGACAAAAGTGTATATAATTAAATTTATAGGAAATTGAAAGATCTACAACTTTTTTGGTATGTTGTGCTGATTTTAGTGTTATTTTGATATTTCATCAATAAATCAACACACTTAATTTTTTAGCTGTCTAGTATTATTTTCCTTTATATAATAAATTTTTTTTATATAATACTAGCAGACCCGACAGACATTGTCCTGTGGAAACATAACTTTAAAATTTAAAGTTATAATAATTGATTATAATTCATTATAATCAATTCATTATAATTTCATTATAATTGATTTTAACCCTTACACACCAAAATGCCCAATATCACTCTTTCGTCATCTTTCTTTAAACTCAATTATCTCCGCAACTATTCATTATATTCTAACGGGTTTAGTTTTATTAGATAAAGACATTTTTCTTCTTTCATTTGATGTATCTTGCATATTTGTATGATGAAAATTGACGACATGGTGTTACGCGAAAAAATGTATTTTTTTTGAACAGCCAGTACTAAAATTTGAACGGTTTTTATCCATAACTTTTCAACTAAAAAACATATTTGTTTGGGAATGACATCATCAGTTAGCTTGAAATTTAACAATCGAAATAAATAAATTAAAAGTGCCGGCGACAAATTTTACGACCTTAAAATCGAACAAAGAAGGTTAACACTACTCGTCTTGACTACCCCTCGGTTAAACCTTACAATTAGTGTCAAAATAAACGATCACATATTTTGATTTATGCTATCCTGTTTAGAAAAGGATAATACACAAAGCAACATGCGTAAAAGAGTTAGAACTTGCATAGAAAAAGAGTAAATAAAAATTGAAAAAACACATTATTTTGAGGTGATTTTTTCGCAATTTTTTTCATCCAGCACGTTACTTTGTTGAACAAAAAGTGTGATATCTTATGAGTGCATCTATCAATTTTCAATATCTAAACATATGTTTTTTATTTTTTACTGATTTAGCGACACCTTTACGTACGTAAAGTGATATTACTAAAAAAAAATTTTTCTTAAATTTCAATTTTTATTCTGGTTGTAAATGAAAACGGAAAAATTTGGTTTAAACGTTGTTCTAATAACAAATGGTAATTTTTTTTAATTTTTAGAAATACAACTGAATGAAATAAAAGATTTTTCATTAGGCGTAAAATGACAGTCCGCGTGATCGTTAAAAATCTCCGATCTCGTCAGGTTTAATAATTATTTAAAATTTGATTTATGAATGGTAGATATTATAGTTTAATCGACTCACTTACAGCGAATTTATCTTCTTAGATTCACAGGTTAAGTTAATTTTTAGTGCACATGTACACATCATTAAAATTATTAAAAAATCATGAAAAAATACTGCACGTTATGGCTGGCACAATGAGTAATTTTAATGACACTATAAAAAGTTTTTTATATAAAATAATATAATATATTATTCAATACTACTGCTGGGTCTGACTAATATGCTAGAAATTGTCAAAACGTTTCGTAAACACGATCAGAGCACCACCTACCAGATACAATTGTGAACTTTAAACTAACTAAAACACGATCGGAGCGTCACCTACAGGATACCATGTGAACTTTAAGCTAACCTAAAATTTATAAATTAGTTAATTATATAAGATATAATATAAGATTCTAAGATCTTGAGCATGTCACAACTAAACTCCTTAGGACACGAAAAGTGTTAAGATTATAAACAAGACAATTTTATTTCATCATTTCAATAACATCTACAATAACATTGAGCAGAAATCTTGGAACAACTTGCCTCCATCTGATTTAGCTAGGTTGAAATACGCTATGGTCTTTTTGTTCAAGCCAACATCCCAACGCACATCAACATTTTCTTGAGTTTGTGATTCTTTCAAACGTTTATCATAATCGGCTTCTAATTTTACAAGCGGACCAAATATATTTTGATACTGATATCCATCTTCATATCTGCAACACCAACAAAAAATTCAAAATAACGTCATCAACAAAACATACAATGTTATCACAGTAATGAAAACATAACAAACCTCGCTATCACAATAGCATTGTCTCAAGACCCTTTACCCTCAATCGCCTATCTGTTGGTTTTTGTTTTCCAATTGAATTTAATATTCGAAGTATCAATTAATTCTTCTTTAAAATCTTTTACACATATTGAAACAACATTTTCCACCGAAAATTATGGGAATTTAGTTTTTAACTTTGAATTCTTAAAGAATAATTTTAAAATTCTAAGGTTATTTACAAATTGGGAAATATTCAGACACAATACTCAATTTTTCCCAACTGCTTGAACCTAAGAAACTTTTTTAAAGCTTTCAGACTTTATAGAAACGAACTAGCCTAAGTTAGGAACAATAAATAGGCCAATAAAATATGTTCAGAATTGTATCTGAACAGCCCAGTAATGTCAAGAACCTCTAAACCATGGTAAACCATTTTACTATTGCATGGTCCATGGTTCAAAAATCTGGTTTTTGCCAATTTTTCTCAAGATCCATATTTTTTAAACAATTTCACATAATTACAAACAACTTGAGACATAAATTCTAATTACGATTAGACATTAAAAGTAGAATTCACTTTATTGAATTCACAGAGTCTAGAGACAAGCATCAACAAATACATGCGTTGTTCACGCGATAATAGTACTGCTGGTTGCCTAACTGACGCCGGCTATTGGATAATGAAACGCGCTTACGTAAAAATAATTCCTTTCTTTCCTTCTAAAAATTTGAAATCTATGATCTATTTTCATTAAAAATAACTCCCACTGTATATTAAGCTAGTGATAATGCAACGAAGACTAGTGTTAGAAGAATGCATAATGACCTCGGTTATGCGTTCAATCAACAGCTACCACGTGATCAATTTGTTAACTGCGTGTCTCCAGACTCAGTGAACAGACTACAGTCACAAAAAGTTTACTAAGTGCACCTTTGTTAGCCTACACTAATTTTTGGTTTTTGGTATAATGTTATTGTGACAGTAGTAACAAAATATTAATATCATTGTGCTTTGTGTTATGCCAAGTTACATTTTAACACATACACGAAGTGAGTTACAAAGGGTCTAAAACTAAGGTAACTTAAGGTTGAGGTATATCTCAAGATACTCTTTTCAAATAATATTTTCACATATAAAACAAATTGTTAATTAACATACCTAAGTAACACCTGCTGAGGTTCTTCATCGATTCCTGGTTTTTCTAAATCTGAAAACGTAGCATCAGCATTATCACGCCATAGTTCTTCAAGTTTAGCTATTTGAGTGGATGTTACTTGGCGTGCCCTTAACTGATCTTGCTCAGCAGGAATTTTAACAAGCCAAGAAAGGAAACATCGATCTGCAATTAAAGGTTTCCACTGTTCCTGATCCCTGTACAGAAGACATAAATACTGTTAATTAAATTTCCTGCATTCAATAATGCTTCCTTTCTGAATAACTTTAAATACTGATCAAATATAAAAATAACAGTGCCTGCCATTACTCCAGCTCCTAAACAATTTGTTCAAAGCAATAAAATTTTGAGTTATTTTAGATACTGTCTAAGTAGGTTTACTACTCAAAATTTTCTTGATTTAGACCAATAAATTAAAAGTTTTCATATCCTTGTACAGATTGCTTTCTCTCACGTTGACTTTAAAGAAAAAATTATTTTGTATTACGTTTGACTACTATGCACAATAAGGAATAGACAGTTATAAAAATTTCTCATGTTATCAACAACAAATTGGATTCTGAACAGCTTGTCATTTTACTAATAATGGGTTGCATCTGGAACCCCATCAAGACTAATAGTTTAGTAGTTTAGCAATCTAATGACTAAACAGGAAAGCTGTCATGATTGAAACTATTTTTAATTTTAGTTTTGTTTTTGAAACTATTACATTTTCCTATACAATGTAATTTAAACTTAACAGTATTAGAATTTGTACTAAATAAGAGGATATATACATTTTAAGTTCAAATAAATAAGACTGATATAAATAAAAGAGTACAAATAAACACAAACCAATTCATGTCCTTTAGAGAACTCTGAGCAGCACATGGTTGGCGACATAAAAGTACAACAACAGAATCTGCTTTAGCTGGTATAAAACCCAACACAAAAACATTACGAACACCACATGAGTAACACTCCAAAACTGTCTCACCAAGAGGACCGTCCTTGTGTAAAGTTACTTCCTGCACAAATAATAACAATAACATTAATAGACTAATAAGAGTTCACAAGACAAACATAAATTCAATGCTCAAAAGCTAGAAGAAACATAATATGCCGCAGTCTTAAAATAAATTAACCCGTTCCTGTATTCCAAACAACCCCATAGTAAATTGTTTGTTGCTCTCCCCTAAATTCCACATGAACCCATAGTTTCACTAAGAAAGTGTTTACAGCCATCATCAACAGATTTACTTACAAAATACATGCTCTACTGGAGTATACTAGCAATTTTTAGAGGATATATAATTTCTTTTATTTTTAACAACTGATTTTAAGGTTATAATATGTTATAAAAAGTACAAAAAACATTTGTGGTATACAGTGCAACACATATGACATCATGTAATAAGTATTTCAGCATACTCTTTGTTTAATCTTTTATTTATTGCAGAGTTCAGCCTGTAACCACAAAAAAAAAACTATCTTTTATAGAGTTACAAAAACTCACTACTATTTGAACTCAAAGAACATGAAAATGTAATATTTTAAGAAAAAAAACAGGTCTGGATGTCTAGAGTAAAGTGCTGGTTTAAAATCCGGAGGAAAGGGCTACAAAAGCACCCATTTAAATTTCAACAACTGACAAACTTCAACAGATACTTCTGCTTTATGAATTTCCGACAAACTGTTTTACTAAAATTAATTACATTTTGGGAGCTTTTTATTTACAAGATTAAATTGAAACTAATATTTTAATTTTTCAAACAGAAAATAAAATTGTACAGAAAAAACTAAATGACTGAAGAGTTCATTTTATCTCTACACGTAGCTTATAAGAGCAGTAAAGAAGATAATGGCGAAGTAAAGCAAGCTTGCTAGTAAATCAACAACTGAATGAAAACTGTAGCAAGATCCATATGACTAAAATTTACAATGATATTGCAATAATTAAAAAAATTCTCAGAATTCTAGTGTGAAATTACCTTATGTTTGGCTCGGACCAGGTGGTTAATAATGTGAGAACCAGAAGTGTTACCACGCCCGTTGCAGAACCATTTTTTACAAACATTGCACATGACAACACAGCTTGGATCATGAATTGCGCAATACTTGCAGGCAAACAGAGGAAGTTCCTGAAACACAATTAATTGACTGTATTAAACACAAATCAAGAACTCAAGCTTATCTGCTCAGCAATACTTCACAGAAATAATTTTTAATTTAATTTTAATCTTATTTAAAAACAAGAAATAGAGTATGATTCCCACAAAAAATCAATGTAACAGCTTAATAACAAAACAATGACTCCCAAGCTTTTAATTTATGTTTACACATCACAAAACTGTTATTTTTATATGTTACAATGTGAGTGAGAGTGTTATGCATTCTCTCACTCCCACGGCTAGGGAACTTAATTCCATCTGAATATTTTTCATGTACACATAAATGAACAGAAATGCGTATTTGTGAGGCCTACAATCCACATTAAAAATGTAAGTTTTTAAAACAAATAATTAATGACAATTATCTTTTGTAAATAGGTGCTCACAAGTTAATGCACAGTTTACATGTTAGTTCAAACATTTTTCCATGATTTAATAAAAAAATTTCCTAGTACTGGTAACGCGCTATAAGTTGACGATTGTCAGCAAGTATAAGAGTGGACTATGTGGTGCGCGGAAATGCTACTATGTGTGCTTTTCTAAATACATCAAAGCAATAGCTCTAACCATAATATGTTGTAGTTATTTACTCCTACATTGATTTGTGTATGTTTACAAATGTCATTTTATAAACGTCCCATTGTATTATTTTTGGATAAACTTGCATTCTAAATACACCATACTATAAATCCTAAGCTATATTCAGTATTCTTTGTTAGTTATCAGTTAAACTGAATTACTGCACACTGACTTTTGTAGTGGTAGGTTAGTTAGTCCGTCAGTTACATTTTGAATTACATTCTTGATATGTCTTACGCTACTAGTAGTTACTTTTGTTTTCATGTTGGCTGATGTTAGTATAATGTCCTCTGCTCAATAGGAGCAATAGTAAACTTATAGCGTGTTACCAGTAATTCTATGATTTCTCTGATTAGTCAATGCTACCCATTTATAGAATTACAACAAACATCTTAGATGTAACAACACACACAAGTGTGCATGCCCACATTTCTTCTTCAAATTTAATAGAATTGATGCAAAGGTATGCCTTATGAAATACTTGTATTTTTATTTATATTGATAATTTGAATGAAAATTCTTAATATATATTTTACATATTCAACGCTACAAATAAAAACAATTTACACTGACAAAGTTTCGTAATATGATGCAATTTAGTGAATGAATTATTCACATTGTACTCTTACTACACTACTCAATATCACACTCCAACTACATAAACATCAAAGATTAGTGAACTAATAGTTAACTATGAGTCCAAACACTTAGTTCAATTTTTTTGTTATTGGTGTGGTCACATAACCTAGGCTTGCACGTAGGTAATGATATGAGATGATACATAAAGATAAAAACATAAATAGACATGACCAGAAATCAAGCTTAAGACCACTGGCAAACCAGTTGTGCTGTCCACTAAACCAATAAGAAGTGTGCACAATTCTCTTTAATTAACGGTAACACAAATTTCATTTTTACATAAAACCTCTAATGAAAAATACAAACCTTGTTGTAGAAAGCTTCTTCGTCATCTTCTTCAAACTGCAGTTCACCAAGCTTCTGTGTTGTTGATACAACACTGTTCTCCAATACATCTCCATTTATCTTTCCATTGACCTATAAAATTTAAAAAACTGGCTTTTTTAATTGAAAATTTCTATTCAGTATCGTATTTACATTTTTTTATTTTATACATGACGCTGTATGAATTTGTTAAAGCACCGTGGTTTGGTATAATCTATCACAGTTTCATAAACATACATAACTAAGTACCTCATTGCTACTTTGTGAACAAATGAAACTAAGCAATGCCTTCAAAAACAAGTTAAAAAATTTAAAGGACAAGAAAAACAGCAGTCACATACATTGTACCAGGAACATCAAAACTTGTTACACCTTGGTATCATGAACCTAGGGTTTATTAGAGATGTACACAAGGATTATATTTTATACCATACCAGAAGACATACTGATTTTCTACAAATTATTTTATACTGATGATGCAAGCAAAAGGTATGGTTTAATAATAGAAGGACCATTTCCATTATTTCACATCATCAAAATATCATGTGAATGCACCTTTACTGTTCGACCCAGCAACTGCCTGCACGTGCTCTGTACTGTTCGATTAGCAATCGCTTATTTCTTTTATTTTCAGTTGTTTTCATTTTCATTATATTTTTGATTGTTTTTTCCTTCATTCTTTTACAAGTTTCACAAATTATTTACAAGCTTTATTTTCCAAATTACAAAACAATTATGATCAAACAAGTACAAAACATTAAAATGTTCGTGTCGGGTCCGGTAGTGGTATGTAACTTAAGTTTCAAGTTCGTACGATGTTCCGTTCTTGAGATATTCTGTACACACATACACAGACCAATCTCTAAAAACATGTTTTTTGGGTTCAGGGGGTCTGAAAACGTGTAGATCCGGTGAAAACTCAATTTCGAAAAATCGACATGAAAACAATACTTTCCTTCCTATACATTCATATAGGCAAGAGGAAGTAAAAAATACAGAATATCCTAGCCAGTGGTGTTCAGTATCATATCGTGTCCATTTAAACAAATGCGCAGATTATACAATATTCCTTTCTCTTTAAGGAAACGTATAGCGCTTTCCTTAGTAGAAAGAATAGGAGCCAATTCCAAAAGATTTATTATGTATTGAACAGAACACTAGCAAAGCAAACAACCAACTGATTTGTATCAATAAGCATACAAGCAATATCCACAATATTAATTATAGTGAGTGGGAGTCAACAATCATAACAATAAAAATGCGTTTACACAAGGCGACTTTAAGGTTATAGATGGTGTGATGTGAAATAACGGAAAAGGTCCAAATAGAATTAAATGATGCCAAAAATTTCCATAAAAAACCTTAACAGTACCAAAGAGAAATACATTGAATTGTATAATACAGAAATTGTGCCAAGCTGAGTATAAGCTGGTTTACTGTTTTTCATAGGTTCATTCTATATTACTTTTTCTAGGTATCAATTTACAAATTTAATGCAGATTTTCGGAATTACAGCTCTTTGAAGAGGAACATAAATAATATTATTGTTTTACGGTAGTAATTTACCTCTTGTAGCAAGTAATCAAAATTTGAATGCTTTAATAGGTACTATGCAGAAACTACACAAGTCAATTTTTAGAGCTGTAGCTATTCAAGAAGGTACAAAAATAATATGTACTGCCTTAAGGTAATTACTGTAGTTTTCAAAATACAAGAGACTATTGGCATTAACATCTTCAGTAAATGAAGTGGAGGGAAATTATATGCAGCTGATTGAACAGAAATGCAAGCAATAGGAAAGTTCAATTTTATAGTTTAGTGAAGTTTTTAGTTTTTTTCAATTTTATGAATCACAAATTACAATGAAAACAGCTCACACCTCATTAAATTTTACAGTGATATTGAACTGTTAGTAAAAGTTTGACACTTTTAAACAAGTTTGAGTACTAGACAGTGGTTACCGAAGTACTTTGATGGTTGGGATTTAATTAACCATTTTCTCAGGAATGTTTGGCAAGAGTCTGTATACCTCATTTACACATCATACATATCATCTTCATCTCATTGGGTCATGCAATTCCTTATTGCTCTTAAATTTTTTTTTATTAGTTTTAAGTTTGATTGTTCTACAATTTCTACTAATGCAGACTGTGAATAATGATGATAATGGAAATGAGTGATATGAAAAAACCTGACTAGGAATCGAACCCGGGACCCCGGTGTAGAAGCCAGTTGCCCTCTTAAATTGAACAGATTGCAACATATACACTACAGGGATTTTAAAAAAATAACATTATATGCACTTGTATTATAGGATGCCTTTCAATGCACTACACAGTACATTACTGTTTTTTTTTGAAGTCCCTAAACCCATAACACTTGTTTTTACTGATTAGTCTGCAAGTGGGTGTGTGTGTGTAATTTTTAAAAAATAATGGTTAAAAAAATAATACACAATATAGCGTTTAAAATTGGACAGGATAGTGATCATGACATTTCTGCTGACAGAGAATTATTAGTTTAAGAGAGGGGTATGTATATAGCTCTAATTATATTCCTGGCTGGATACTTTTCACTATAAAAATGTTCACAATGCATCCTCCTATACATGTGGCTGCTCTTAAGTATGTACTTTGGAAACTATAGCAGCTACTCCATATTTACTTCTTAGGTACAATAGTGACTGAAAATCCAGCCTTTAGTTTTTCTGTTCCAACTCAAAAAACAAATGTGCTGAATTTCAGATCACTAGGTAATCAAAAGATAATTAGAAAACAAAGTGAATGAACCAGTCAGTGAGGACTTCCACAATTAATATTAAAAAAAAACATTGCTCCTTAGTCATTAGCAGACATTAGAAGGTTGCAAATTGGGTTTTCAAGTCAAATTAGTTAAATTAATAGTTAAAATGCAAATTGCATAAACATTTTGAAAGATATAATTTTAAAATATGCATAAAACTGTACACCTGTCCCTTTAGATTGGTAATGTACAGAGAGGAATGTGCCTTTAGATTGGTAATGTACAGAGGAAAGCATTTATATAACAGATTGTAGTTTTATACTTTCTCTGGCTCTATAAAATCCACATGTTTTCATGTTGATTTTTCACAGGAAATACATATTTTCAGTTCCCAGAACCCAAAAAAAGTTGTATTTACAGATTAGTCTGTGTGTGATCAGAATAATTCAAAAATAAAAAATCATGAAATTAAAATTCGGACATAGGTTAGGTACCATGGGGGAACCTAACATGAACACTTTCATCACAATCTGCCAACTGGAAGTACTAATTTAATCATGAGATTCTTTACTTGTTATAATTATCTATAAAAATAGCTCCTAAAATTTTGTTTAAAATCGTCACATTAACTGCTTTTGTATACTTTCCAACATAAGCGATGCTCTAAGTGATACAAGATGCTTTAAGGATAAGCGGCACATTTGCTTAATTTTGTGGGGGCTAATCTCTTGTGATGATTTTTTTAAAGACCGCGATCATCATAATGCATTTTAGGGCAAAACTGTTACAGAAAATTGAAAAACCTGTAACTTTTATTTTTAGCACTTTTTCTACAATGATAAATTAGTGTATAGTGTCAATTAGTGATTTTCTGTAACTCGTTAATCAAAATGTCAGTTCAACAGAGGTAGATTTTCACTGGCAATAGAAAGTTGTGTGTGTGTTTCACTAACACAACTTTAGGGTCTCCTTAAACACCGTTTAAGAGACATGAAATTTGTCTAATGCATTACTGCTAACTTCTAAATGTTACTGTTGCGTCCTTTTTGAAACAACCATTATATACTACCCTATTTATAACTTCTGTTATGTAATTAAAAAGTAGTGGTCCAGGTTTGCGAAAAAATCCTTGGTTATCACAAACACTATATTCTAAAAAAAAAGCAGTCGGCTACTATACACCAATTTGATATCAATGCGTATAAAGATATTTTCGTGATCAACCATACAATTGAAATTTGTAAATTGGTACAAATTACAATTCCATTGCAAGTTTTCTTGCAGTGTACTGTGTACATCAGTTATCATGCTTTAATATCACAAACACTACACATGGACACTGATACAACACACACACTACAATTACAGATTTAAAGGTTTTCAATTACAAAACACAAAATTAATCATAGAACTCAATTCATCATTAAACAGGGTTTAAACAGATGATAAATTTAATAGTCTGTAAAAAATGAAAATACAATTATTGTAACTTACTTATGACAAACAAATCTGTCATTCATTTAATGCCAATAACACCTATTCACAGAGTAGTTCTGTGAGATCAGCATTTAAATCTACTGGTTTCCATGCGTAAATATGCCCCATACTATTAAAATTAATCACACCCACTATTTGCATATCAATTACCGACTGTAAATAAACGGAACACAATCTTAGAAATACGTATGCGTCATTTTGGCTACACAGAGACAAAATAAGCAACTTAGTTACACTTTGAAACATTTTTCAGCTTCAAACTTTCTCAACCGACAACAGTTGGGCAATTCACCACAGCACAGTTTTGTATAGCAAACAAAAAATGAACAGCATAAATATTTTTAAATTAATAATGTGTACTAACGCAAGAATAGTAGCAAAAACTTAAATCTTTTGCAACCTAGTCTCAAGGCTAGTCATACTTGTTGGCAAGTCACGAGGCCTACTACAACAGTCTTAAAGAAACAGAAAATACTTTTTCTACAGCTTATTTTACCTGGTTCTGAGTTTGCACTGAATCTAGCTGAGATGCTTGAGTTTGACTTTGAGAGGGTAAAGTAAAATCTGTAAAATCGAATTCAGATCCTTGAGTATCCGCGCCAATAAGATCACCTTCTTCGGTATCCAAGAAAGTTAAAGTTTGAGAACTTGGACCGTACGCGTCAACACTCATTTTTTACAAGGAAACGTTTAACAATTCGTACATAAATAAAATATTCTATTCTCCAAAAATTAAATAAAACCCAATAAATCAAACAAAAATTAACATTCAACGCAACACGTTACGGGCATTATTGGTCGCCATGTTTTTTCAAAAACCTCCTGTTACGTCAGCACAAAAAACTGATGATAAGTGATGAAATAAATAATTATTTCCTAATGAAACAGTACTTCGAAATATGAAATAGAGTATCCTTAAATACAATTTTCTTGGACAAAATAAATTTTAAAATGACAAAAATATTACGAATTTAATGTCTCCATGTTTGAATTAACAACGTCTTTGATAGATATAGTACCCACAAGAACGAGATTACAAACGCAGATGAAAAGAGGTGCAATAATTATTCTTATTCTCTATATCAATCGTAATACTTTCAGTCAAATTCGGAACGTTTCAAGTGCAACAAATTATAATCCGAAAGCCAAAATATAGAATAAACTCCAAAAACCAACTTCGGATGGCGGGCAATAGTAATAAACGAACTGATTGTTTCGAGAAAACAAATTACTTCGGTAATAGTTACTCAGTTAATTGTTGGTGCCACCAAGTAACGTACGACGATAATTATATTTGTCAGTTATTGACAATAACATATCGTAGGCCTTTCCTGTACGCTTCAACGTTATCTAACTTTTGACGACATTACAGGGGAAATATACATCAATTGCACACGTTTATTACTATGTTTTCTTATTCATATTTACATACAAGCTGATTTATTGATGCACTATTATCATATGTTTTATCCATATGAGATCCAAATGAAGCACATTTATGAGATCACTCAAAAAATCTTACCACTCTCACTCTTGAGGGCTTACCTACTAACTTATGTTGCATCTTAACGCCGATATTGCTTAAATAAATACACAGCATAGTTACATCATAGAAAAGAAATTTAAAGCAACTTTAATAAAAAAGTACACATTAAATCAAATTTAAACAAACCTAACCGAAGAGTCAGTCATTTTTTTTAGTGGATAGCTTCCCTTTATTTATGATTTTTAGGGAATAATTTAACCCCAAATTCAAAATGTTCTTTACAGACCTAATACACCTGACAACCTGCATTTTTATTCCATAATCAACAGATAAATCCAAAAGTATATACAGGTCTTAGCACACCAGACAAAATAGGGAGAGGAATTTCAGAAATACTCTCTCTCCACACACAGCTTGAGCACAGCAAAGTCTACTTCCAGATATTGTAATATTATATAGGGCCTACTCTTGACTTGGAGAAGCAAGATACAAAACTGAGTTTTTCAAGTAGACAAAACTTATAGCAATGCTATAGGAAAGGAAAATTTGGTGTGAAACATTCACAAGTCTTTCTCTTGCCAATGTAGATAATGAACAATATAAAATGACAAACCTAACTTAATTCTAATCATGAGTGGACGATGCAAAATGAAAAATTTCTAAAGTGAGTTAAGTTGTTTAAAAATTTGCAAAAGAAGCAATTGCTAGTAAACTAGGAGTTTTCTCTGTGGAGAAAAATGCTTAAATAAAAGTTGTAGAATTCTTAATTTCCTATAACTTTGATTATAAACACTTTTGCCGTAAAATGCATACTATGGCTACAAACCTTTAAAAGAAACCCATTTTTTTGCCGTTTTTGATGAAAAATATAGAAAATCACAAATTGCCGCTAAACTAAGCGTGGTACAATACATGTTTGAAATAAAATTTGTAGACTTTTTAATTTCCTATAAATTTAATTGGTGCTTCTATAGCATGCGGCCTACCATGTTGTTTAGTGAAGCTTATATTTGTTGTTGCGGTAGCACTCAGATTTCATATTATTATGTTATTGATACTCAGTTAGCACTCAGTTGTTGCTGAAATTCTTGAGAAGGCTGTGTTCTCGTAAAGAAAATGTTTTTTTTTTTAAAGATTACGGCCTTAATATACATTTTAGAGCAAAAGATATAAAATAAAAGTTGTAGAATATTTAACGAAGACCACGCCGAGTTAAATTTTCAGTCACTGTTGGAAACGTTTAGAATATAAGAGAAACTGGTCCACCCATTTACTTCGCATGCCAGCTGACAGACTTCCTTTGCGAGCATAGAAATATAAACCTAGAGGGAAGTGAGGATTGGGAAGACGGAAGACCTAAAAAGAGATGATGCCGGACAGGCCATTAAGCTTAATCCTTGACAGATGATCTCTCTCAGTCGCCCCGTCGCGCATGGTCAGATCATCGCCCCGCCATACGTATGTCAAAATCGCATGTGTTAGACAGAGAGCGCTCAATATTACGTGGTGTGTCTCTCTCGCACAATTTTACCATTTTTGGCCGCGCATGTTGCCTCCTTATAGAATACTCAAAGGCACATGTATTGCAGTGGTAAGTTTAATAATTTATTAATTATTGTAATACAGTATTTGACAATTCAAAACTGTATATAATTAATTGTGATTTATAAATAAAGAAAACAGGAAATAGATTTCAATGTTAAATTTACTAATATGAAAGTTACAAATAGTAAATTAGGATGTTTACTAATGTGTAAACACTGAGTAGACAGTAATTACATCTATGGTTACAGAAATATTCCCGCTTTATTCTTGTGGACAAATAACAAAAAGACCCTAATACAATATTATGTTATAGTAATGAACACAAAATTACTGCTGTAACGAGTAACTTGTACCAATATTGTACGTCTTCCATGCTTACAAGCAATGAGCTAGAAATATAACCGGAGGTAGCACTGACACGGCGTCTACTCTTGAAGAGCGTGCCGCTGTTATTTTATGTTTTTGTTGGTACTGTGGTGAGGATAGCGCTCTGAAATATTACATGCTGTAAAATGAGCTTTTATTTATCGTCAGAGTTTACTTTTGATAATGTAATTTCTATAAGTAATTATGGTTCGATATTGTGTCGTATTTGGATGCAATGAAGCATATAAAATAGGAAGTGGGGTCCAGTTTCATAGTTAAGTTCATAATTATGTATCAATAACCATTTAAAACAGCTGAATCTGAGTGCCTGTATGAGTTTCAAGTCCTTTGAGATTGTAAATATTTATTATAAACTAATTTTATCTCGGTTATTTTTCCACCCATTTCATTATTAATGATCTATCATAATTTTATACTTCACTCAAAAAATTAAAACCCAAAGTTTTGATCTTCCAGGAATGAAATTTCTCAGGTAGGCTAGGCTTAGTTCAATTGAATTACAAAGCCCAGGCCTACCTAATTGATTACTCTATAATTATTGCAGTGCCTTAACTGATTTAATTAGGCTATAAAATATCACGGCATAAATTGACAATGTTTTGGGAAAGTGAGGTTATGTCGTTATATGACATAAAAGGGCCTATAACTAATTTCACAGCGGTTTGCGCGCAAAAATAAGTTCATATTCGGATTCAGCATACAAAAAAGTATCTATTTTAAACAAAATGGTTCAGATTGGTTTGGTGTCGTATAAGTAAACAATTACCCATTCATGATATACTTTGGCATCGGTTTTACATGTTTGGGTTTTAAGTAGAACTGGTTGTAATTGGTTTTCATATCGATTTATTTTAATTTCTTTTTTTATATCGTACTGCTTATGGAAGTGTACCACATAATAATATTCACAGCTACCCGACTTGGAAATTAAACGTATGTAGCCTAAGTTAAATTAGTTTCAACGTTTTAGCCATGACAACATTCAAAGCGTCCACCACATTGAACAAGTCAAAATTGAGTATGAATCCTGTAGTTATTACAGCGATAGAATATGGAATATATTGTTTTCATAGGCTAAACATAATTCCGATTACAGATTTCCAAGATCCTGCCCTAAACTTTTAAAATCATGGGAAAATGCTGTTAGAAGGAAGAATTGGAAAGCAACAGTCCACAGTACCCTCTGCAGCAAGCATTTTACGGAAGAGTCCTACCAAGTGAAACCTGGAACTCTAATAAAACTTCCTATATAGTGAATTGTTTAATAAAGTTCCTGACTGTGAGGAAGAAACATATTATCTGTTTTTAGTACATTGCCAGAAAAATTTGTCTGAACTAAAACTTTTTATTTAATTTTATTTTACTTGACTCTAAAAAAAAATAGTGCAAGGAAGTACTACTGTTTTACCATCAACTTGTTTGATCAAAATACTGACATTTCTGATTTCTTGCTTTGTGCGATATGAACACAGATCTTTTTTTTTGTCATCAGTCTCTCGACTGGTTTGATGCAGTTCTATCTTGCGCAAGTCGCGTTTTATATCTACATACCTGTAACACCCTACATCTTTTGTAAATTGCTTTATATATTCTAATCTTTGCCTCCCTCTACAATTTACTCCCTCAATGTTACCCTCCATTATTGATAGCCCAATACCTGCATGTCTTAGGATATGCCCCACTAGCCTATCCCTTCTTTTGGTAAGATGCTTCCATATACTTCTTTTTTCATCCACTCGCCTAAGAACCTCTAAATTACTTATTTTGTCCACCCACCTAATCTTTAACATTTTCCTATAACACCACATTTCAAAAGCTTCTATCCTCTTCCGTTCTACAGCCCCTATCACCCACATTTCACTTCCGTATAATGCTACACTCCAAACATAATGTTTTAAGAAATTTTTCCTAATCTGTAAATCAATGTTTGTAGTCAGTAAGCTGTTTTTCTTTTCAAAGGCTTTTCTAGCTTGAGCAATTCTACTCTTGATATCACTCGTGCTTCTACCATCCTTTGTTATTTTACTCCCTAGATAGCAGAATTCCCCAACTTCCTGTATGTTTTCGTTGCCTACTTTTAAATTTCCCATCTCTTCTAAACCACTCTGGCTGCTGCACAACACTTTCGTTTTGTTCTTATTAATTTTCATGAAGTAATCCTTCCTCAAGATCTCATCCATTCCATTTAAGGCATCCTCTAGTTCATTCTTTGCCTCGGCTAATACTACTATATCATCGGCGAATCTCAACATTTTTTTTGTTTCTCCTTGAATTTTTATTCCTACGTCAAATTTCTCCTTCACTTCATTTATAGCCTCTTCTTTATACAAGTTAAAAAGTAGTGGTGACAAAGAACAACCTTGTCGTACACCTTTTCTTACAGCAGCCTCTTTTTCGTACCCCTCGATTCTCAAAACAGCCGTTTGATTCTTATACAGACTGTAGATAACTTTCCTTTCTTTGTATTTAATTCCTAGCCTTTTCAAAGTTTTAAACATTTTACTCCAGTCCAGATTGTCAAATGCTTTCTCTAAATCTACAAATGCCATAAAAGTAGTTTTATTTTTCTGTATCCTTTTCTCAATAATCAGTCTCAGAGCCAATATTGCATCTCGAGTTCCCATTCTCCTTCTAAATCCAAATTGGTCATCGTCCAATACTTCTTCTACTCGATGTTCTATTCTCCTGTATATAATTCTTGTCAGTATCTTAGATGCATGGCATGTTAGGCTGATGGTTCTGTAATGTTCACACTTCTCCGCTCCTGACTTTTTTGGTATTGGAATCATAATATTTTTTTTAAAGTCCGATGGTACCTCTCCACTCTCATACATTCTGCACACAAGTTTGTATAATTTGTTTTGAGCAACTTTGCCACATCGTAATAATAATTCCGATGGTATGTTATCTATTCCTGGTGTCTTATTCATATTCATATCCTTAAGTGCCCGATCGAATTCTTCTCGTTGTATAGGGTCCCTTTTTTTATCTTCTTCAACATCAGTTTCTTGTTCTATCGCATCATATTCTAATTCTTTTCCCATGTAGAGTTGATTTACGTATTCCTTCCATCTTTCAGCTCTCTCTTGGCCATTCAACAATGGTTTGCCACCTGCGCTTTGTAAATTAACAGCTTTCATCTTTCGTTCTCCAAAGTTTTCCCTTATTTTTCTATAAGCTGCGTCCACTTTACCAACTGCCATTTTACTTTCAATGTCCGTACATTTCGCTCTGATCCACTCTGCCTTCGCTTTCTTACACCTTTTGTTTATGGTATTTCTTAAGTAGCAATATTGCCTTTTACCTCTCTCGTCCTTTGCGTTTTTATATTTTCTTCGCTCATCCATCAGTTCTAAAATATCATTAGTAATCCACGGTTGCCTACCTCTTCTTTTAGTATGTCCTAACCATTCTTCCGCTGCTTTCACTACCACCTCCTTGAAGTTTATCCACTCCTCCTCTACACTTCCTGTGTCATTACCTCTTTCTTCTATCCCTTTTTGAATACTCTCCTGGAAACCTACCTGGTTGTCTTGTTCTCTTAGTTTGTCTACATCCCACCTGGCATTTCCCTGTCCCTTCTTCAGTTTTTTAAGTTTAAGCCTGCTATCCATTACTACTAAGTTATGATCACTCCCTATGTCTGCACCTGGATAGGCTTTACAGTTCATAATCTGGTTTCTGAATCTTTGTCTAACCATTATGTAATCTATTTGGTATCTTCCCTTGTCACCTGGCATCATCCAAGTGTATAACCTCCTTTTGTGATTCTTAAAAAGTGTATTGCCTATCACTAAATTATATTTGGAGCAGAAATCTACCAGCCGACTCCCTCTGTCATTTCTCTTCCCTAGACCATATTCTCCGACTATCTTTCCTTTTTTTCCTTCTCCAACTACTGCATTCCAGTCTCCCATAACTATCAAATTTTCGTCACCCTTGACATATTTTATTACTTCATCTAATTCCTCATATACTTGTTCTATTTCTTCTTCTCTGTGTGAAGACGTAGGCATGTAGACCTGCACTATAGTGGTAGACTTTGGTTTCGTATCTACTCTAACCATGATAATCCTATCACTACACTGCTTATAGTAAGTCACTCTTTGTCCAATTTTTTTATTCATTACTAGACCCACTCCGCCCTGCCCTCCGATGGCTTTAGTGTTAATAACCCTATAATCCCCGGACCAAAAGTCTTGATCATCATCCCAGCGTACCTCACCAATGCCTACAATATCTAACTTCAACCTATCCATTTCCCTTTTTAAATTCTCTAACCTACCAGTTTGTTTTAAACTCCTAACATTCCATGTTCCAACTCGCAGAATTTTAGAAACTTTTATTTTTTTGATGAAGTCCCCTCTGATAGTCCTCGCCCGGAGATCCGAATGGAGGACTAGTTTATCTCCAGAATGTTTTACCAGAGAGGACGCCATCATAAATTTTTCATATTTTGAAGTTCTCGAAGTTCTTGAATATCTGCATATACTAAGTAAGCCTAACCAGAATCATACATGAAGGAGTTTCCTTACGATAATTCTAGTCAGACAGAAAAAGCTGTAGTTTACTGTTGCTTTCAGCTTTTTGGTTGGCAGACTGAGTGCCCCAAGCCACCGGCTGCCAGGGTGGAATGGGCAGCCCTTCCAGTTCCGTTCACCATGAGCCGGTTGCTCATGGTGCTGTTGCGCGGTTGCTCGGTCGTGCTGATGAGCGGTCACATGGTTACTAACAGGCCACACAACGTGAATGTATGGATAGGACACTAGCCTTCTATCCCGGCTGGTTCCCTTAAGCCTTTTGTAAAAGGAATTAAGGGGTCTCCTTCCAGTTGACGACAGAAGCCCTTTATAGCCCGAACACAGATCATAAAACACAAACTGACCATTCACAATACTGAGGTCTGGCAATCCTATCCACAATCCTATTCTGAAACATTGATATGAAATATGTTATACCAACACAACTATCAAAGTTTTACAGAATTGTTTAACTTTTAAATGAACAAATAAAATGGTTTTAACCAATTCCTTCGAGTTTCTATTTACAATCCTGTATTCTTAAAGAGAAATTATTTTTAGTGATCTTTCCAAGTGTATGAAAACATTAGTAAGATGTGGGAGAGATAGGTAATAGTAGTATGGTTTTAAACCAGCATTAGGCCGTGTTTTATACAACAACATTAATAATATATTTTGTGTGAAGAGTATAGGTGAAGGTGAAACTAGTTACAAGGTAGATTTAATTTTAAAAATGTACTTTTAAGTGATAATCCTGGATAAGGTAGGCCTACATACTTAAACTTAAATCAAATATCTTGAGATAAAAATTTTTGCAAAGTAAATTTCCAAAGGTTTTACTTATTTTAAAATTTGATTATTTCTACAAAAAGTTATTTTTAAGCAAAGATAATTTAAATATGTATGAACAATTAAATTAAAAGGCTTACCAAAAACAAAGAAGTAAGGGTTATTTGATTTTGAATTTCTTGATAACTTAGTTATAGCTAACTTGATACATATTAAAATAACTAATATAATTGTAAAATAAAATATTCTCAATATGTATTGGTGGTATTAACATATTGAAGAAACCAATAAGAAAGAACTCGGGTAACATCAATGTAATTTGGTCTATGTCGCATTTGTTAGATTTAACGTAATGTGTTTTTGCCTTTCTAAACAAAATATTACGTTACAGGAATACTGTATTAAACTAATAATGAATACTAAAATTACTATGAACTTTATTATCGAGAATTGATTCCCTAAATATTACATTAAATGTATATTATCAACTTTCAGTAATTTGATTTGTACGAGTTTGAATACTGCGCATTATCTATCCTCACCGCAATATGGCTGCGTGGCAACCAAACGGCACGCAATTCGTTTTCACAGTGCTACCTCCAGTCATATATCTAGCTCAATGCTTATAAGTTACAACACAACGCTCTGGCTGAAACGGAAGCCGACCGAACTAATCTGTATGGTGGAACTAGTGCATAGAGTAATAAAGGTTTATTACTCTATGTACTAGTGCGTTATTTATTTGAAGAGATCTGCTGTAATTTTAGGTTATATTGGGTATTACTAAATAACGCGAATTATTCGACTTTTACATTGTTTTCCTTCTAAGGTGTTTAAACTGTACCGAATTCTGTTCCAGAAATGTTACTCCAGAGTGTTGCCCCAATTTTTGGAAGATTTTACTCGTAAGTTAAAATGGCTTATTTTAAGTAAGCATAAGTTGCTTGGGGGTAATTGACGTATCGCTGGATTAGTAAAATAATTTTATAAATTTAGTGTGGTCGACAAAATGTTGCCAGGTACTCACGGTGTAGCGTAGAGTTGTGCAACGTATTAGCTGAAAAATAACTTATTTTGGCTGAAGTCAAATTGGAACTACATACATTTTTTTCTTTTGAAGCCCTCGTCTTTATACTGATTACTTCACGAATGCAATAACATAAGAATCTGTTGAAATTACAGCAGCTTTAGTGAACTATTTAGCTAAATACATGTATAAGATTTGTTGTTTTAATGTGTATCTTTTTGTAAAATAAAGATAGATAATTTAGATATTATGTATTAGGGTTGAAAATATCATATAAAGTTTATTTATATTAGAAAATCATGTATAAAGTATACCCCCCTTTCTGGTACACATTCATGATCATTTCAAATAGAAACAAATGTTTATTAAAACATTTAGGCTCTTGATAATAGCTTAAATGAAAACGACAAGTTTGAAGCCTTTTTTAATTAGAAAACTTCTGTAGACGTTTGGTCGGCATGGATTGAATTATTAGTGCAACGGAAGAACTGCCATAAGGTTCATGTTAAGAACAGTGGTTTCTTTCATTCAGAAATATATCTCTAAAGGGAAAAGTCTTATTAGTACTCGTGTATTTTGGCAGAAATTTGTATAAATATGATGAGAAGTTTCACTTTTACCAAGTGAATTTCTAAAATTTTGTTAGTAGTTGTAGTCTGTAGATTCTTTGGTGTCTGTTACAAAACTTATTGTGTTAGTGCAGCAACAATCATTGAAATATTCAGAGAGCAATTTAAGTTTATCCATAGATTCACTAGAGATTAGGATCCAGGGATTTTTTAAGTTTAACAGACTACTAATTTTTAAGTTTTAACTTGCAGACCTACTAATGTAGTGAGAGCTGAAGAAAGGTGATGTGACTGCATTGTTTACAAATTTACTACATGTATTTGATCACATAAATAGGATTGTTTTTCTTTATTTAATATTTGACCATGCAAGTCTTGAAGTTCAATCTCTGCCAATGTTACAATGTACATCTTCAGGCACTGTGGCCATATATCTGGTTCTCAAAATTAAATGCTGGTTCATTTAGTAGTAAGAGTAATAATTTCCATTGTCACAAAAATAAGAACCAACAGCTGAAATTTACAGCAGGCTGATGTACCACAGTGTTTTTGGTGTCTTGTATAATTGAGGATGTGAATTGGATTTTGACAACTACTCTTGGTTTTAATCTATAGTCCAGCCTCTCTTAGTTTGCTCCTAATGTAAACAAATAATGACGTCACTGAGCATCCGCATTATATCAAAATGTGTATACGCTGATTAAAAAGTTACAACAAAATACTTTCAAAAGTATTTAAATACAAAATACTTTTAAAAATATTTTTATAAATGAAATTGTTAGGCCTACATCATATCATGACTGATGTTTTTAGTACTTTAAGTTCTTATAATTCAAAAAATAGTTAACTTAATAGGAATACGACATCCGTAAAGTCGCAGACTCTAGCGTGCACCCTGTAGTAGGTGGCTTTTGTTTGTTGACAGTAGGAGCAAACTAACAACGGCTGAACTGTATATGGTTACCTATACTGTAGTTTAGTTTTATTTGATGCCTTGTGTGCAGTTTATAATCACACGGGGGTCATTCTGAGCCAAATCAACCAGTCAGTCAACATGACTGCCTCAGATTTTTATGAAAATTCAGGAGTTATTTGTTCTAATGATCTAAACTCAAATGTACTATTTGAACATTTTTAGCTTTGATTTTTTTATTAATTTTTTAAATTTAGATAAACCACGATTTTCTCTTTCATACTCATTTTACAAAACCATTAATAATTCCAGCTCTAAAGTATCCAGAAAAGTGTTTGATACCTTATTTTAAAGATAATTTCATGAGGTCTAATTTGATATGATATTTGAATAATATATTTGCTAAAAAATCCTGTTAAATATTTTCAAAAACTACATTTGTATTAATTAGATCCTCGGAAAGAATAATTCCTGAAATTTTCATTTGAATCTTAGTGGTTGAGTTGAAATTCAAAAATTTGGTTTGTTTTGGAATGGAATGACCCACTAATCAACTGATTTGTAATTTTTTTCTCTAAGTACATGTTCAGTAAAACTCAACATTATCAAAAATATTGAAAGAGTGTTTGTTATTCGTAACACTGGGTTTAAAATTTTTTGAATAAGTCAAATTGCTAAATGCATTAGCTTGATTCAAAGCCCCCACCTGATTGGTGACTCTATGGATGCAATAATGTTAGACTCTGTTGAAATATACAGCAGATATATATTATTTCACTGATACATTTTTGTAATATTCTATAGGTTTTTATGACAAACCAAATGCTATAAAGACCCAATTATTAGTAAGATTCCTTTTCCTCAGTATTGGAAAGAGCTGACAAAAAATTTCCTTTAAGAGTTGAACATACTTTATGCAATCAGTTTTACTATGGGCTTGAAATACTTGAAAATATACATAGCATTAATATATGTTATTTTGCTATTGCATTAACATTGGCTTTGGTTTTTTTGCAGGCACTCTGTTAGGACTCTTATGACATGTTCCCGTCATCAGCCAGCAAAATCATTATTATCAAACAGTAGTATTTCTTCCCAAAATTATTTAGGATCCACAATCAAACCAGAAAGCATCTGGTCATTTGATTCAATTCGTACTGTAGTTAGAAATCATTTTCCGTATCCGAAGGAAACTAAACGTGTTAAAACACATGGATTTAGAAAACGAATGTCTACACCTGGTGGTCGAGCAATATTGATGAGAAGAATATTAAAAGGAAGACATGTACTTTCTCATTAATAAAAAAAGTTTTTTTAGTAATAAATTTTATTCTATTAAAAGGAGTTGTGGCCATCTTCTGCGTGTTCTGTGTGGGGTTAATATCAGTGCTTATTACATTACGCGATGGATGAAAAAGCGATAACTTCTACACATGGGTTGTATTGAAAGTTAGTTTATTTTGTGTAAATAAATATTTTGCTTATGACCATTCTGAATTTTCTTAATCCCATGAATAAAAAAATCATTTCTCATGTAGTTGACAAAGGAAGTACAGCTTTTAATTATAAGAGTAGTTCTAGAAGAACTAAAAAAAAACACAAAAATTTGGGGAAAAATTCTTTATTTCTCAACATAATCCTTTCAGCTTGATGCAGTTTTCCCAGCGATGTTCAGTAGCCCTGTTTATAGTAAGAACTGTCGACCCTCTTAAAATAGCCTTCAACCGCAGACTCTACCTTTACATGGGTAGCAAATCTTTTACAACCAGACCATGTTTTCAAGTTTGGAATGAGAAATTAGTCTGAGGCGGCTAAATCTGGCAAATAGTGCGTAAGGAAGCTATTCAAACTTTAACTCATTAATTTTGGCCACCACGATAATGGATGTGTGAACTGGTACATTATTTGATATCATAACTCAAACACTGCAATAAGTTTGCATTATGCAGTTGATTTTTACTTTCTCTTGTCTATATAAATATATAGGAAGGAAAGTATTGTTTTCATGTCGATTTTTCGAAATCGAGTTTTCACCGGATCTACATGTTTTCAGACCCCCTGAACCCAAAAAACATGTTTTTAGCGACTGGTCTGTGTGTGTGTGTGTGTGTGTGTGAACAGAATATCTCAAGAATGGAACATTGTACAAACTTGAAACTTAAGTTAGACACCACTACCGGACCTGACACGCACATTTTCATCAAAATCGGTCAGCGGAAGTAGTAGTTTATCCGTGTCATTTTTAACTTTTTTGCAGTTTCCTCACCTCTCTTACAATTTTTTTTATGCTCTACAAGATAGGGTAGGCGTCATGTCTGCTGAAATTCTTAGAGAGCTGTTTTCACATAAAAAAATTGTTTTTTAAATATTGTGGCTTTAATATGCATTTTAGCACAAAAATGTATATAATAAATGTTGTAGAGAATTTAAACCCCCGTTTTTATTTATTTGCCCCCGAGAATTTATTTGGCACACCCGTTCAAGCCAGCCTTTCGGCTGATGACCTAAACAACAACATGCTATTGGAATAATTATTTTAAACTGACTGCCATGTCTACAGGTTTTTGTGGTTTCCCTTGGCCACTCCCAAGTGAATGCTTTGTCGGTCTTTTTAAACACTGTGCACTGGTAAAACCTTATCTATTACTAACTCTAAAATTTTACATTACATTTAATGGTAGGCTACATTGTAGAACATGACAATAAATGTTTTATCTGTTTTATTTAATTGGAGGGGCCCAATAAAAGATATTTTCTAACATGATTTTGGACAATTAATAAAATTGGTTGTGATGAGGTTCAACACAACATATTTGTGAAATATTAATGATCCTGCACAGCTAGATTGTTTGAGTTGCAGTGATTCATTGAAATGTTAACTGATCTATAAGGGTTTCACCGTGCTAGCTGGCAGTCACTGATAAGTTCTTATGTTTCTGATACTCAGGATGAAAATTTAAACCTGAGGTGGATACTGTGACTCAAAATAATTACAACAACTTCAGTGTTCTGATTTCACAGTCACTTGTACTTGCAATGTTTTCACATCTGATAACATACATTATTTCTATCCAGCACTGTCTATAGAATCCTTCAAAGACGTTGAGACTTGAAAATGCACTCTTGTAAAGTCAGGGAACCAAATTGGTGAATAGTAATCATTTTCAGTGAAAACTTAAAATTTTGGCAACTGCTGCTTGAAATTGGGTTTGAACTATCTTTTTAACCCTCGGAGTGGCAGTTACATTTTGTTAAACTGGTAGCCCGTTTATCAGAAGGTGTAAGGCATTTTTGTTATAATTCTGTTATCTGAACATGTACTAAATACTAAGTATTTATACCATATTATTCAGGAAAGTTTACAGATTGTGATTATAATTAGCTTTTGCTGTAAACTGGAAAAAATAAAAAATGTACTACACAAGGTATTTTTGGTTTAAATGTGTGTGTCATCTAAGACACCATATAAGTAATGTGGTAAACTGATATACCTAAAATCCAAAATATACATAATGTAGCCCATTCAATTTTGTACTAAACTTTCAAAACTGAAACCAACATTTTAAGGGATTAGTTAATTATCGCTTAAACAAAAAACAATGCGTGAAGTCACACAAGAATATAATAAATACCTTTTATTTTTTAGAATTCTTTGTTCAGTTTTACACATAAAATAAAGTTACTACCTAACAAATATTACTAAATGAAACTATAAATAAATAAATAAATAAACAACATATGCACAAAAACACAATAAAAATGTGCACATGTAAACATGAAATGGCGATTAGCATATCAAAACAGCTGATGAAATAAAGCAAAAATATATTTTTATTAGCACCCCACAGCAACGTTGCGATAAAAAATTTAACTATAGATTCATAAATTATATAATCTTTTTAGTGCTGCCATCTGCCAACGGTTAAATGACTTAACAGTAAAGAATACAAGATTTATAAAATGCATCGCAAAATAGACGATGCCACTTCTACAACGGTGAAATGTGTCGATTTTGCGACGGTTGCCATTTCGAGGGTTTAAAAATGCTATATATACACAGGAAAAGAAATAAGAGACAAACATTTGTTTAAAAATTACAAAAGATTATAATTTATTTACTATATTAATTTGCTGACACTGTATGAACTTTTTCATGTTCAGTTTCTACAGAAGATGAATTGCTCATATTTGTTGGTAAACTCAGTCCAAGCCTATCAATTGTCCAGTTGAAATGTGCTGGTGGTGGTGCAGTTATGACAAGATCTGAATGCTTAAAAAATTGTATGAGTCTAACTTCAGATAAATGGATCAAAGTTGGTATATATTTTTCACTTCCCGGTTGCAAATCCAACAAAGTCAGTAAACTGGAATCCAATTTCTGGAACAAAAAATTGTCAAATATTAATGGAATTGAAAGGTTTCATTTGTTTTTAAATTAATTCTGGCGTTTTGGTAAATTGTAATTTACCAATTTGAACTGTACACAGTTCAAAAGTGAGATATAAATGTAATTTATACAGTAGTGATTTATCAATACTTTTCTTTCTTAAGAAATGCCATTGATAAAGAAGATTGGGATAAGAAACTAAGTCAATAGCAGTGACAAAGTTTGACTGTCTTGTTTATAGAAATAAGATTGTTTTTTCTATACATCGGTTCTTTCAGATTTTCAAAATTCTGTCACTAAATTTCAGACTAACTGCTTAAAATACAGGATTTTATACCCAAAAATTTTAAGTGGTGGAATAAAGACAGTTGTATCTGATTTAAGGGTTAGAAAAAACTGTTGCCTAGAACTGAAGCTAACACTTTCAGTGAGCTAGGAATGGAGAAACATTGTTTGAGCTATTCGGTCTCAGACTAGTTAGTGTGTTCTGGTTGTGTTCAGTGAATTTATTTATTATTTTATACACTTTTTTAATAAAAATTTAATGGGGATGTAAATAAAAAACAATGAAATGTTTTTATTTTCCATTGGGCCATACTTTTTGAGCAAGGTTGTTTTCTGCCAACACCATCAAAATAGTTTGCTTCAAATCTCAGGGAGTGCCATAAGGTAGATAATTCAGAAAAATCAGTTAGATGTAAAATGGTAGGAGGAAACCATCTAACCTCATGAATATATTTTTACAAAATTTAAATGTTCACAATCGCAACGTAAGATTTTTAAGTAAACTGATTTTAGGTAAATAAACTATGTATTATTGGGTAAAATGTATTCCCAATCAGCACATTAAAAGATTGGTAAGTAATAAATTAAAGTGTTAACATTTAACTATTGGTTTTATCTTTACTATACTCCCTTTTAGGAGCCTCCTGGATACAGTTAGTAAAAAACAATAAGAGGGATTTGATTACAAAATTGTTACCTCTTAAATCATTAAAATATAAACTGTAAACCAAAATATGTATCTTCTCACCTGTGTTTGGGAAGCGTACTCACTCCAGTAATCTACTGCAATATGAGTTCCCATAACTTTCCTCACTCTTGAACCAAACAAGTGATCTCCAATTGCAGGGGATAGCAAATAAGTAGCAAGAAATAATCTTACAAAATGCCATTTCTTCTGATTGGTGTTTAATTGAACTAGGCTTGCAGACTGATCTTTATTAAGGCTCATCAAACTGGAACTGACTGTAGCTACCTTTACAGAGCTCTTTAATACCATATTATGACTGTATGATTTTGTTAAGATTGCCTGAAATGTGTAGTGAAAGTTAGATATTAATGTTTACCAGAGAATTAGTCATGTCTATATCTATTACTAACAATGTAACGGGTGATTCAAAAAGAGCGCCGGTTTTTAAACGGCTGGTAAATTTTTGTTTATCGGTTGGCAACATTGTTAGACCTCATTTCTATTTCGGAGAACATTCCGATTGACGATTCAGTTGTAGTTTCTCTTGTTCGCAGTGTAGTACTCTCGCAGTCTGTGTTTAACCATGGAGAAGTTTACTATTGCACAACGAGTGTTAATCGTCAAAACATTTTACCAGAGTGGAGAGAGTTATGCGGCTACTGTCAGGCGACTTCGCGGTACTCTAGGACGTAATGAAGCACCGAATGAATCAACAGTTCGCAGGCTCATGAAAAAGTTTTTTGAGACGGGTTCAACAGTTGACCTTAAAAGTTCTGGACGTCATCGTTCTGGCCGAACTGAGCAGAACGTTGCGTTGGTTCGTGACAGTGTGGCTGTTAGCCCAGCAAAATCAGTACGTCGCCGTTCTCAACAATTGGGTTTACGATGTTCTTCTGTACGGAGAATTCTTCGGTACGATCTCCAATATCACCCGTATAAAATTCAGTTGCTGCACGAGAAACAATGTTGTTGCTCCGTGAACGGTTCCAGGATCGCATCATTTCTCGTAATTCCGACCATCAATGGCCACCAAGGTCGTGTGACTTGACGCCTTGTGACTTTCATCTTTGGGGTCATCTGAAGTCATTGGTGTATGCCAATAAACCCCGAAACATCAATGACTTGAAGGAGGAAATTCGACGGGTTATCGGGCAAATGGAAGTCGAAACTTGTCGTGCAGTAATATCCAATTTCATGGACAGAGGTGATGCGTGCCAGCGCAGTAGAGGAGGACACATGCATGACATCATTTTTCATACATGAAATCGGAAGGTAAGATGAACTTGTTGATGTATTTATTTTCAGTTTTTCAATAAAATAAATCTCTTAATTTGATATATCAAAACCGGCGCTCTTTTTGAATCACCTATATTATGATGTGTCTAAGACAATAGAACTTGTATGATACCAACAGTATTTATAATTTAAGTAAATTTATTTGTAACCATGAATATGAAAAATGAAAGGCTTCATTAACTCATCACTAGATCTCTGAAGTTTGTGATCACCTAGAGATCTGAAATTCGACCTCTGGCTCCCAAGAGTTAGGAAGAGAGTAACTAGACCCTAGAACAATAAATATTACTTCTTTACCTTCCCAAATAATTGTAAATTAGCACTAAAATGATACCTATAAAAAGTAAAGTGTATAGTGTGAAACTAGGAAAACAGTTGATAGCGTACATTCCGAGGCTAGCAATTTAAAAATTGGTGTGAAAAACTCACACAACTTTCTCTTGTCAATGCAAATTATGAACAATATAGCCTAACATTAGTAATAAAACATTAGATTTAAACAAAAAAACTAAGCTCAATAAATATAACCTAATTTTAATTATGGGTGAAAGATGCTAAATGAAAATCAACCTCAGTTTGGCTTAAAAATCACTCTTTCACGCTAAACTAGGCTCTGTAGAGAAAAATGCTTTAAATAAAAGTTGTAGATCTTTTAATTCCCTATATGTTTGATTATATACACTTTTGTCGTAAAATGTATACTAAGGCTGAAATCTTAAAAAAATCTATTTTTCACACGTTTTCTTGAGAAAAACAGAAAATTGCTAATTACCACTTAACTAAGCGTTAAACAAAAAAATGTTTGAAATAAAAGACATAGAATTTTAAATTCACTGCAACGTTTACTAGATACATTTATACATATTAAACATATTATACATTACACATAGTACATATTATATTATATTTATATTATATATTATACATATTACATTTTTTTATGCATATTAAAGTCGCAATCTTAAAAAAACAATTTTTTTTTATGAAAAACAGCCTTACCAAGAATTTCAGCAGATATGTCGCCTACCTTATCTTGTAAAGCATAAAAAATATAGTAAATGAGGCGATTTTTAAAAAAATCGTAAGGAGCTGTTTTTGAGAAACTCGCAAAAAAGTGAAAAATGACATGAATAAACTACTACTTCCGGTTGACCAATTTCGATGAAAATGTTCGTGTCGGGTCCCTTAATGGTATCTAACTTGAGTTCAAGTTCGTACGATGTTCCGTTCTTGAGATATTTTGTTCACACACACACACACACACACACAGACCAATCGCTAAAAACATGTTTTTTAGGTTCAGGGGGTAACGTGTAGATCCGATGAAAATAATACTTTCCTTTCTATATATTCATGTAGGCAAGAGAAAGTATAAATCCTTCAGCACCGCTAATTCTCTATTTTCCTGAACCCCCCCCCTCCTACAGAGCTGAAATTCAGTAAGTACCTTCTTTATGGGCTGAGTAGAAAAACTAAAACATAATTACCACTTGTACTGACCAGAAGCAGCCCTTGAGTAATAATATTATTTCTGAACATTCCTGAGTTGAGAAAATTTAGATGTCAATTCACTAGAAAAAAATCTGGTGTGAAATACTATTAACTTTCTCATGCCAATGCAAATAATTAACAATATAACCTAACAATAGTAATAAAACATTAGAAATAAACAAAAAATTAACCTAAACATAACCTAATTTTAATCATGAGTGAAATATGCAAAATGAAAATCAACTTTAGTTTGGCTTTAAAATACAGAAAATCACTATTTCACGCTAAACTAGGCTCTGTAGAGAAAAAGGCTCTAAATAAAAGTTGTAGATCTTTCAATTTCCTAAAAAAAAAAAATCGATTTTTCACACGATTTCGTGAGAAAAAAACAGAAAATCGCTAATTACCGATAAACTAATCGTTAAACAAAAAAATGTTTCAAATAAAAGTTGTGGGATTTTAAATTCTCTATATTTTTTGTTATATACATTTTTGCGCTGAAGTGCATATTAAACCCGCAATCTTAAAAAAACAATTTTTTTACGTGAAAACAGCCACCCCAAGAATTTCAGCAGACATGGCGCCTACTCTATCTTGTACAGCATAAAAAATGTAGTATATGAGGCGATTTTTAAACAAATCGTATGAGCCGTTTTTGAAAAAACTGCAAAAAGTGAAAAATTACATGAATAAACTACTAGTACTTCCATTTGACCGATTTTGATGAAAATGTTTGTGTGGGGTCCTCTAGTGGTATCTAACTTAGGTTTCAAGTTTGTATGATGTTCCGTTCTTGAGATATCCTGTTCATACACACACACAGATCAATTGCTAAGAAATGTTTTTTGGGTTCAGGGGGTCTGAAAATGTGTAGATCCGGTGAAAACTCGATTTCGAAAAATCGACATGAAAACAATACTTTCCTTCCTATATATTCATATAGGCAAGAGAAAGTAATAAACCATATCAATTAACAAATTTTTTTATAAAATATCACAATGGGCTGCTAAGATTTTTCTTTGCTGAAATTAATAATATTAACAAGCTAAAAGCAATTCAGAATTTTCTTTTAAGAGAACACACTATGCAGTAAATTCTTCAATTTTAACATGCATCCTATCATTAAAGTCAGAAAAGGTAAGCAACTTTTTTTTCTGCTCACTCTTGCTATAATAATTTTTCCGTGATCTAGTGCCCTTAAGAGAACAACAAACAACCACAGTATAAAAATTAGAAGTTCGAACTAAGAGTAGAATTTTTTCAGTTACTTTTTCAAACTGCGTTTCGTATACTATACATTTCGATTGCAAGGCAGTTGAAAAATTCCTGTGAAATAACAATTACTGTCTTCTAATACATCTACAATTACTTAACTCTTTTAGACTTTCCATCTTTTGAAACATCTATAGTAACTCCAATCCTCAGGTGATTTATGAAAGAGCTAATTGGGACACCATTGCAAATAGCCCAGTATGATTCTAATGGTATTTTTTGAGCTCGTGATCTTTCCCAGCACTTTTTCACTTTTGTTCGAATTTCTTCTGATTTCCCTAATATTGAAACTCCTGTGGTGTACCTTTAAAAAAAGAAACAAACAGCTATTAAAACAAATTCTTTTGCCTTATCCTGTTGGAGAAGAGTTTAAAATATGACAAATACAGGAAAATCTCTAGACTATGACTATCTCTATGCAACTACTAATATTCATAAGAATTAAAATTTTATTTGCTGTTATGTTTCTTAATACGAATGCTCCTTTTCAAGACCAACTATCACAGTTTTTGAAAGGTGTGCACTAAAATACTGAATTTTTAAATTAAACAGTATATGATAACAACATGCAACCAGAAAATGAATTAGAGATTAAGTTCACCATCTCTGATCACAATAAAATGTTTAGATGAGACATACTTTATGCTACTACTATGCAGTAATAACATTCTAAACTCTTGCTTATGTACTGATTTTTTTCTACAATTTTGTGAAATAATAACATAATAAGTTCTGATAATGAGTATTGTAACAACTTGATCAACAGTATTGACTAATTGTAAGAATGCAAACTATATTACATGAAAATTCTATTTAATAAACCGTGTAAGTCTATAGTGGTTTGTAATAGAGGGAGATATTAAATTAAATGAAAAACCCTTAAGATTGGTTAAAAAATTAACATATTTGAGAAGTTGCATTTCTGCAAATGGAGTAATAGATTATTAACTATCCAAGAGATTACAGAAAGGCAGGGAATTGTATCAGGCATTGAAACATACAGTATGGAATAAAAGGGTACCAGAAAAGGCTAAAATCTTAGTGTATGAAATGTACTACAAGTTGGTTTTACTGCATGGTGCAGACTGTTAGAATGATATGACAGGCCAAGACTTCAACCTAAGGAGATGAAATTCCTTTGAGCAATAAAAGGTAAAACAAGAAGAGAAAGGATGAGAAATGCGGATGTTAAGAGAGGTTCTGAATACAGAAAGTAAGAGATAGCAAGTTGAGAAAATTAGTTCAAGAGCGAGGAGAATATTGACAAAAATTGAGGAGTAAAGTTGATAACAGAAGACAGCGAGGACACCCAAGAGGAAAATGCAAGGAGTTAATTCCAAAGAAGTGTGAATAAATAGTAAGTTTTCTCATTACATTTTATTTTTATCAATTTCCTATTTTGTTTTTGGATTTTCAATTTTTGGATAGTTTCCTGTTCAAATAAGTCCAGATAAACAAGGTAGTACTGTAGTCTCCAAAAATACAGACAGGTGACAAATTGAAAATCAGTTTGATTAATTAACTTTAATACGGATTCACAAAAATGTTTAAATGAAATATGAGGAATGATAGAGAAATACATTTATATACAAACTATGTACTGTAGGTTTGTTGGGACCTGAAGCTTGGGTATGCTTCACAGTAGCGGGAACTTAGTGAGTGAGGGGAAGTTGGCTATCTCTTTCCAACCGGCATCTAATACAACATGCTAATAGCAAATCTGAAAACATTTTTACTTACCACAAGTCTATAACTCTTCGATTGAAATGAAATAACACTTCCGAACCCACTCACAATTTTAACAATCAGCACAAAATAAAGTTATATGAACTAAGCCAACTGTATTTACTATTAACTAGCTAGCTAAAGATTTACGGATAAACAAAATTGTAGCTACGTGACTTAGTGTATGATTGTATTCAACTTGAATAAGTGATTAACTGTTGGCTTGGTATATTTATTCTTTTAATGTCCACAAGTCATACACCACTAACAACGAAATACAGAACCACCGTACTCATATCTTTGTTATTATTCATTGTTTACTTATTCTGTCATCTACCAACCAACGTTCAGAGATGGAGGAAGTAAAGCAGGGACCTCCTGTTTATAAATGGTTATATGTTATTAATAAATAAATGGGTAAAGTAAACTGAACAAGGCCATCTACCTGAGGGACCGGAGGTTTAAGGAAATCTGTGTTTTATTAGTGTAGAAAGGGTCGCCTATTGTGTTTTATTACTGGTGAAAAAGTCCCCTGTTGTTATGATGCGATGGACTCGTCTAGTTGCTTAAAGGCACTTTGACAGTTAATCTATTTTAAATCTATGCCATGCAAAGATAATGTACTTTAATGTACATTATTTTATATAACATAATTATAATGTATTTTAAATTAACAAAAAACTTAGAAAGTAAAAATATAAATAGTGCAGTAGTACAACAAGAGAGAAGATTTTATTTCTTGAGTTATTCGTTTTCACTATTTATGCAGCCGCTTAAGATAATATGGAAAATTATTAGTTTTTTTCACAATAATCTCCTCATTTACAAAAAGCGGCCACAGATCTTTGCATGTTCATTTGCATGGCATAGGTTTAAAATAGGTTAACTGTGAAAGTGCCTTTAGGCAACTAGGCGAGTCCATCGCATCATAACAACAGGCGACCCTTTCACCAGTAATAAAACACAATAGGTGATACACTAATAAAACACCGATTTCCTTAAACCTCCGGTCTCTCAGGTAGATGGCCTCATCCAGTTTACTTTACCTAAATAAATAAATTAATCAATGAATAAGTAAGAAGTAACTAAATAACATGCCGGAGACCTGTCAGTGGATGGTGCTCTCCATGCATGTCACTGTCATTTTATTCATTCTTTCACCCACCATCTTATTCACTGGTTATTTATTTTGTAACAGTTTTGTAAATTTTGTTAATAAAAAAAAAAACTTATTCTGTTTAAAGCAATTCTATAAAAGCGCATATGTTTTTAGTTTTCATTTACTGTAGCTGTAACTTAGTGTCAGAAATGCAACAGCGGGCATCTCCACCTTTACAAACCAACTACCATGAAGAATTCTATGTGGAGAGGCAAAAATCAGGTCTAAACATCTCGATTATATTTTATATATTTGTACGTGTATAGGTTGCAAACTATAACAAGTGAAATGAACTGCTACAGTTGATCCAACACAAACATTTATACAAAACTACACACTCAAGGGAATAGATTTCAACAAAAATGGAGAGAATATTTTATCGATAACAAGAACTGTGTTAGATATGTATTGCATAAATAACATATAGGCTTGCCCATTGTGCTTTAGTCAGTTATTCAATATTTTGAAAGAGAAACTTTATTTCAAAACTGTAATAATACTGGAGATAATATTACAGAAGTTATAATTTTTACATTAATAATAAAATACTCTTCTCACCTTAATCTGTCCCCTTCACTATTTCACAAATTGTTAAAAATAAGAAAAACCTTAAGCAACTCGGACTACACTTTAAGTTCTTCTAAACATTTTATATGAAAACATAAATATTAATCAATAGAATAATTAAATTTCATAAAAATAAAAGCCAACTAAACTTACTTTTCAGGTGATTTAATTATACAAAGTGTGTCACAATTAAGATTTGATTTGATGTAAGGCAGTGCTTTAAATAAATTCACTTTGTCTTCTTCAACAGAAATACTAGTGTAACCATGTGTCTCTTCAATGTTATGCCTAATAATGTTTTGTTTCTTCACTTTTTCTTGAACTTTCCACTGAGGAGCATCTCTTGAGAAACAAACTCCATATGGTTTATTTAAAACAACTATTCCTGTAAAAGAAATCTAAACTGAAATTCAGTGTCCCAGAATTCCTAAAAAAAACTAAATTTTATAGAAGATGTCTGAAACAAAGTCTAGTTACATAAGTGCTCACTCCTTGAGGACAAAAATTAATCTTTTACATTCAATTGTTCAGCAATACACAGGTTAATTTAAAGTTTTTTATGTTATAATTTACACTATTACCTGAAATATATAACTGCAACTTAAGAGATGATTATATACAGAAAAACGAGGGTTCAAAAATATCCTTGTAAACATTAAATGATAGTATTATAATCTTTACTGGTCACCTTAAATTCAACTTTAATGCAATAAATGGTAAGATAGTAATTACAAGAAAACAACAGCAAGAACTGTTCATCGGCTTTTAAGTTATTATGCACACAAATGTGTATGCAACTGGCCGAAAATGAACAAACATTTTAAAACATATAAATCTTGAGTATTTAGAAAATGTGGTTATCAACACTCTAGCATACAGTTAATTACTAAAGTTGGTTTATTTTAAGCGGTGTGACAATCATGTTTATCACTTACAACAATTTAGTTACTACAAAAACTTGTACAGAGAGTCAAGAATTCGGAATTTGTATAAAATACTACGTCTACGTACATACCATTGTTGTCATACAATATATTCTCACATAAGTAATTAGCTAACTGTTTATTACTTTCAAAGGGTACCACATTGTCAAAAGGATGGCTCTTTTTCGAAGTACAATATGAACGACATGAAAACTTCACAACTACTTTCCAAAAAGCATTAGATAACTGGATGCCTCCCATTATTTTAACTCAAGATTAGTTAATGGTTTGTATTGGTATCACAATAAAAATGAAAGTACGACCTCTACAGCCAGAAATATCATTTGCGTAAGTTTTACAGATCTGTAAGTAAAGAAATTAATCCAACTTTACAAAAGTATTCGTTCAAATTACATGGCATATTATTATTCAACACGAAGTAATCAACGGATTCTTAGTACAGGTTCAAATTATAGTGCTTGATCCATAACCTGAAAATGCAAACAGCAGTAACAACACATGTATGTACACATGACACATGATCGATGGTTACCCAGTCCAGTCGCAAGTTTCTCTCAGCTGATTTGACCAAATAACGTACTATGCCGGTTGTTTATTTCGTTTGGCGCCCAGTGATCCACTTGTAGATTGTGTTATTTTATCTAAATTTATGGCGTTATACGCGGAAGGACTAATAAACGAATTATCAGCATGTTGCAGAAATTACGATAATTCTGCCCAGCAAAATGCAAAGGAAAAAATTAGTATCTTGTCAAAACAATTTGAAGAAAAAGGATTAGACTGTGACAAGGGTAAGTTGGCGAAGTTTTTCGGCAAGTTTGGTTGCTATTGTGCAATGTTATGTTTCTGTTTTGCATAGAATTAAATTTTTACCGTAAATACTGTCTTACAATCTGTGTCGCACAACCATCGTCGGCGTGCCGTTTAGGCACGGTAACTTAAAAAAAATCTGTAATTAAGAAAAGAAAAATAACTAAAATACTATTTGTTTTTTAGCAGAACGTAGTGTTCTTTAGTGATATTTTGTGAATATATCCAATAAAAGAAAATCTTTTTTAAATTTTATACATTTAGTACTGAAAACTTGTCTTTCCTGATGAATTGAAAAAATTTAGTTGACTTCACAAACTTCAAAATACAAAATAATTAACTGTTTGTGATAGGAATAATGTTTTCAATTTTATATTAAAAATGTACTGATGAAAAATCCTTTATTCGGAAACTGCACAAAAACTTTTGATTAATATTCACTCAATATATGTTCTGAACACTGAAGACATATTTCTTGAGAAATTAGTGCTATTATAATAATATTATAATAGCTTTATAAAATATTATATAGGGTGACTCAGATAAGTTGATTCAAATTCTCAATGGATAATTAAATTCTCAATGCATAAATATTTACGGTTTTGACTTGTCTAAATCTCCCTGTTTATTATTTAGACTAATCATCTCTGGTTTTCCATTTCTTTGATCCATTGATACACTGTCATGCTTTGAAGATATCCAGAGAATCTTTAAAAAAAATTTGGAACAGGTGTTAATATTGATCCATTTTTGTGTTAAATTTGTATACAATGTCTGGATTTCTGCACTTTCTAGTGTGTATAGATGGCCAGGTATATCCAATTTGAACAAATATTAATGGAACCCAAGCCCTAATACTCAAAAAAATGGAAAAAAATAATATATGTGAAAATTTATAAAAATGTATATGTATGTAAAAGACTTCCTCTGCGAGCTTGGGAAGACCTAAAAAGAGATGAATGCCGGAACAGGCCGTTGAGCCTAATCCTTGACGGATGCTGATAATATGATACAGGGCACTGAAGAAAGTTAATGCCTTTGGCAATACTCTTCTGGCAAGTAAATTCAAAGCTACAGAAATGATTAATTATTTAAGTTATTAGTTAGCATCATAGCAGTAGAATCCATATTAATATTTTGTTTTTTATGTATATATAAAAAAGCTGTAATTTACCTTATACTGCTTTCAAAATCCTTCTTACAAGTACTATCGTGGTGTGCACCGCTAAAGTACTTATAAGAAAGATTTTGAAAGCAGTATAAGGTAAATTACAAAGTTTTTTATATATACATAAAAAACAAAATAGAAATAGAAATGGTTAACCCTGTAAACGAAATGAAATATGAAGAAACAATAGCTCATGGAAGCCTGCTGTGCTTATGAGGATAGTGGTAGTTAAAGGTTCAATATCAATCTGGTCATAATTTATAACCAGACTACACTTGTTATATATTTATGAAAGTGTGGGATGTCTTCTTGTATTGTCATACTTTCTTAATTTTACAGTTATTTGAATTTTATTGTATAAGTTTAAAACTAGGGGCCTTGCCCCTTCACCGTTTCATGCTGTAACTTCTTTAGTTGTCTCATGTAATTCAAATAACTTCAAAATTTCTACAGTTGATACCACCAACTTATTGGTTTTTCAGCTTATAAAATTTATTTGTGGTCTTCCAATATGATAAGAATTAAATAAATGTTAAATTTAAAGTAATTATTTTGTATGTTTTGTAGGCTGTAGTTCTATAAGTATTACTAGAAATGCTAAAATGCATTAATTCTTAAAAAATCTGGTGTGGAACACTCACACAATGCTCTCTTGCCAATGAAAAAATGAACAATGTAACCTAACATTAGTAATAAAACATTAGAAATGAACAAAAAACTAACCTCAAAACATAACCTATTTTAATCATGAGTGAATGATGCAAAATTAAAATCAACCTTAATAATACGGAAAATCACTCTTTGACGCTAACCTAGGCTCTGTAGGGAAAAATGCTATAAATAAAAGTTGAAGATCTTCTGATTCCCTATCAATTTGATTCTATACACTTTTGTCGTAAAATACATACCAAGGCTGAAATGTTAAAAAAACCATATTTTTTACTAATTTTCATGAAAAAAAAAAGAAAATTTCTATTTACCGCTGAACTAAGCATTATACATAAAAGTGTTGGAAATAAAATTTGAAAGTTTTAAAATTTTCTACAACTTTTATAATAATAGATTTGTGCACTCAAATTCATATTAAGGTCGCAATCTTTAAAAAACCAATTTTTTTCTATGAGAGCACAGCCTTTCCAAGAATTTCGGCAGACATGGCGCCTACCTTATCTTGTAGAGCATAAAAGATGTAGTAAATGAGGCGATTTTTAAAAGAATCGTAGGAGCCGTTTTTGAGAAAATTGCAAAAAAGTGAAAAGAACATATAAACTACTACTTCCAGTTTACCAATTTTGATGAAAGTGTTCATGTCGGGTCCTCTAGTAGTAGCCTACATAACTTAAGTTTAAAATTTCAGTTTTGTACGATGTTTGGTTCTTTAGATATTTTGTTCACACACACAGACCAATCGCTAAAAACATGTTTTTGGGTTCAGGAGGTCTGAAAACAAGTATATCCAGTGAAAACTTGATTTTTCAAAATCGATTTGAAAAGTACTTTCCGTCCTATATATATATCCATATAGGCAAAAGAAAGTAATGAGTTTTATGAGAATTAGAAAAGGACGCAATGTATGGGAAAACTATAGTAGTTTTAAAATTTATTTTTTCTGTGCCTGAATTGTAGTGTGCATAGCTTTTTAAATTAAATGTCTTGAATCATCAAGGCCGGAAAAGATGTTTTGTTTATGACTGATAAGCCACATATTGTTAGGGTATAACTTACTACTATTATGCCTAGTTTACTCGGGTCGAGTATTGTAGTTGAGTAGCAGCGGTCGAGTAATTAAGTAACTGTCCGCACATGTAACATAGACAGCGAATTTAGTGCATCGTTGGGGCTCCACGGAGGCGGGATCTCGCTCGTAAAGTACGTTGTGCGTAGTGGTGGGAGTAAGCTGTTAAACTGTGCACTTGACCATTCTACTCGACTGCAACTAAACTACTCTACTAAAACGATGTGTCCAAACAAGTCTAGTACTAAATTACTAATCTACTCGACCCATGTAAACTAGGCTTTATGACAAGTTGATTATAGAATTTTGTTGTATTGCAGCTCTTCCAGTCTGGTGGCATGGGTGTAAACAGCAATTAATGGCTCAAACAATGTTGTCTTTATGTAGTCATACAGGTGTTTTGTAATTAGGGCTTTTAACACTTTTGCTGATTTCTTACTTTTATTTACTTAGTGTGCTGGTATTTTATAGGCTATGTAAACGTGCATTAGCCTACTTTATTTATTAAACATTTTGATATGCCTTATTTCATTATTTTAGTTCATATGTTTACTAACTATGCTAGCATTTTACATAAAAAATTGACTATTTTACAAATTGAGAGCCTACAGGAAACAAAATTTATTTGAAATTTTTTCAGTTATTTATAATGTATATTCTGGGTATCATCTGTCCAGCTTATTTCTGATTATAGCTAGTAGTATTTTTCTGTTTGTATTTCTAAATCAGTAAAATAATAGTTCATGGTAAATGAATTGTTTGTGTTTTTTCAGATTGTGAAAAATTGAGATTTGTTAGTTGTCCAAGTTTAAGGAATTAGTTACAGAATTGTGTACAAAATACAGAATAGTGTAGTTGTCACAGAAATGGTGTATTTTAGAAGAGAATTATACAACATAATGTTTTGTTCACAGATTTGCTGATTGCCATCACCTTTAATGAAAATTGGGGTATTCATTCATTCATAACAGAAGGAGTAAAGCAGCCGTGCCTTCATGAAGCAGTTAAAAAGGCTCTGAATTTAATCACATATATATGTGAACATTTTCCATCAAAGATAGAAAAGCATTCAAAATTAGTAATTGTAGGTTTTTATTTTTATTGACTGATATTTTAATTCTTAATTATTAATTTTGCTTAATGTATTTTTGTGTACAGTTTGAGACTGTGCTGTAAAAATTATCATTATGCATTACAGAATCCAGGGATTGTGTTAAATTGGTAATCTTGCAGGACTTAGTTTACTAATTTTGGATTGTGTGAAATTAGTTTTCATTTAAAATAAACTTCATGTTTTCAAACATGTATGCCTAATATGCAAACAACCAGCAACTATTACCTTTTTCCTTTATAAACAACAGTGGGTTGAAAGATGCAGTTATAATATGGCGAAGATTTGATAGAGAGATAATTGATTTGATTTATATCATTGGTGGGAAAAGTTTGTGAATGTGGAATTAAAAAGCTAATTGAAGTATGTGTATGAAAAAGGGTTAAATTCAATGCAGTCTGTGGAAAAATAAAATTTATGTACCATATGTAGGTTTTAATGTAGTAAAGGTTTTTTATTTTTCTTACATAAAATTTACTTCATAATTAACCTAATTTAGTAATGTGCTTTGTAAATAAATAAAATGTATCATGATAATATAATTTAACTTGATTTTTGTCTTACTTAAATTAGAGACTTAAGTTGGCATTAGAATTTCAAGTAGTTGATTAGAAGCTGATGCCAACTTGAGGGTTTGTCCAAAAGCATTATCTCATTTTGTTCACAAGTATAATTCAGAGATCTTGTATGTTACCCTCTAGTTTTATTATTATTTGTTCAATTCTTATATACATTGCCCATAACAGGCAGTTGGAGTGTTAGATTATTTGCACTCGATCTGTTAGTTCCAGGGCTACAAAAAATAGTTCTTTTTCATATCACGTGGTCAGCCAATTGGTTGATTAAAGCATTTAGGAACAGAAGAGGTAAAGGTGTAAAAGACATTATACTCTATTTCACGTTCAGAATGCAGTACAGCTCTTATGAGAACCCGTTGTGTTATCAGGCGTACGGAAAACATCAGGCTCATCCAAAACAATACCTCTCCTCCACCGACAGATCCGAAGGTCACCGACAAAAATATGTGGGGTTTCGCTTACCACGCTCTAACAAGCTCATTTTTAATCAAAAAAATTCTGAAAAATTTACTTTTGCTTTCAAATGAATTGTAGTTTGTTACGCTATAAATATTATTAGTATACTCTGATATTTAGATAAGATATGTTTGTACAAAGTTGAACATTTAAATCTAGTCAAATTTTTTGCAATTCACATCATATAATTTTTTTCTTTCAATGATGACGTATTTGTTTTATTATTCTGGTATAAAATATAGAATTTTGTCCATAATTTCATATACGATAAGTCATATTTTGGATGGAAACAGAAATAATAAACGAGTTTGAAAAAAATCACTGATGTTTTTATATTATGTAATTCAATAGGAGTTTGTAAATGAGAATGTGTTGTGGCGCGGAGTAATATTTTTACATAGTGTAGTAGCACTCAAACTCCCATTTGAAAAACATTGCTTATGGACTTTTTATACTGCATTCTAAACGTGAAGTCAACTATAGTCAGAGTTATCTACTCTGAGAGTAATGAATTTCATCATTATACAGCCAGACCCTGTTGTTATTGAAGTAAAGGTATCATTTGCAGGGTGGAAAGTAGATGCTTTTCAGAGGGCTTGGTATGCTGATAAACATACTTTTCCACTCAGTGAAAAAGGCAAGGTAAACCACACCTCATTCCTTGTTTTACTTAGTAAAGCCTCCAGGGGTTCAAACCGGCCTTTCGGCTGGTAACGTAAACAACAAAAACTGTTATGCAAACATTATAATACATCATGGTATAAATGAGATTTATCACCTTACCTTTGGTTGCTTTTTAAGTTTTTACTTTCTCTTGCCTATATGAATATATAGGAAGGAAAGTATTGTTTTCATGTCGATTTTTCGAAATAGAGTTTTCACCGGATCTAGACGTTTTCAGACCCCCTGAACCCAAAAAACATGTTTTTAGCGATTGGTCTGTGTGTGTGTGTGTGTGTGTGTGTGTGTCTGTGTGTGTGTCTGTGTGTCTGTGTGTGAACAGAATATCTCAAGAACGGAACATCGTACGAACTTGAAACTTGAAACTTAAGTTACATACCACTACCGGACGCGACACGAACATTTTCATCAAAATCGGTCAACCGGAAGTAGTAGTAACTTAGTTTATTCGTATAATTTTTCAGTTTTTTGCGATTTTCTCAAAAACTGGTCCTACGATTTTTTTTAAAATCGCCTATTTTACTCAATTTTTTATTTTCTACAAGATAGGGTAGGCGCCATGTTTGCTGAAATTCTCGGTGAGGCTGTTATCACGTAAAAACGTTGTTTTTTTAAGATTACGGCTTTAATATAAATTTTAGCGCAAAAACTTATATAATAAAAGTTGTAGAGAATTTAAAAACCTACAACTTTTGTTTCAAACATTTTTTTGTATAACGCTTAGTTTAGCGGTAATTTACAATTTTCTGTTTTTTTTCTCACGAAAACGTGAGAAAAATCGATTTTTTTAACATTTCGGTCTTAGTATGCATTTTACGACAAAAGTGTATATAATAAAAGTTATAGAAAATTAAAAGATCTACAACTTTTGTTTAGAGCATTTTTCTCTACAGAGCCTAGTTTAGCGTGAAAGCGTGATTTTCCGTATTTTTAAGCCAAACTGAGTTCGATTGTCATTTTGCGTCATTCACTCGTGATTAAAATAAGGTTATGTTTTTGAGGTTAGTTTTTGTTTATTTCTAATATTTTATTAATAATGTTAGGTTTATTATTAATCATTTGCATTGGCAAGAGAAAGTTGTGTGAGTGTTTCACACCAGATTTTTAAGTTTTTTAAACTTAAAAAGCTAAATAAAATTTAGCTCTTTAAGTTAACCAGGCAGACCAGGTGGCAGATAATCAGGAAAGATGGAAGTGTACAATGAAAAACTTGTTATTAATTTCATGCAAGTTTTGTATTAAAGAATTTTATTTACAAAGTAATACATACAATAATAACAACTTGAAAATGAAACAGTTCTGTACTTAAAATTCATATGCCTATTTTTGTACATGCAGTTCAAATTATCCTAAATTCCAACTTGAGCTTTTTAAGTTTTTTGACTTAAAAAGCAACCAAAGGTAAGATGATAAATTTCATTTATACTGTAATTTATATTAACGGTTGACAGGATGCATTTCAAAAATTTATTTGTGAATTATAATACATTTTTATCGGTTAGCTTTTTTCAATAAAAAAACATATTTTTTTCAGGATGCTGCAAAGGCTTGTGCTGTAAACTATAATGCATCAGCGACCTTGAGGGCTAGCAGCCTGGATGTCATCACAAACTTACTTAAGAAATTGAAATATGTTGAACTGACTAGCATACTTACAATGATAGACAATCTAGTCAGTTGGCAAAAGAGAGTAGAACCAACTTGTAAGAGAAAGTATTTTGAAAATCATTATTTTGTTACAAGATGTGTTCTTTATAGTGTTGATGTTATGTATCATATTTTTTAGAATTGAATAATTTTATGAAATGTATATGCAGTAAAACCCTTATCAGTCGTCATAACCAGGCAGACCAAGTGGTAGATAATCAGGAAAGATGGAAGTGTACAATGAAAAACTTGTTATTAATTCGATGCAAGTTTTGTATACAGTATATAGTAAATGCCTGGACGGATTCTTATGAAATTTTTTGTGTGAGATTAAGTTGATTCGAGAATGCTATAGATTCACAATTCGACCTGATAGGATAAGTTTTTTTAAATTAATTAACTAATTTATCAATTTTAGTTGATTTTAGGTTAGCTTAAAGTTCACATTGTATCCTGTAGGAGGTGCTCCAATCGTGTTTGGTTAGCTTAAAGTTCACAATTGTATCTGGTAGGTGGCTCTCCGATCGTGTTTACGAAACTTTTTGACAATTTCTAGCATGCTAGTCAGACCCAGCATTAGTATTGAATAATATTATATTATTTTATATAAAACAACTTTTTATAGTGTCATTGAAATTACTCATTGTGCCAGCCATAACGTGCAGTATTGATGATGGAGGTATTTTACATGATTTTTTAACAATTTTAATGATGTATACACGTGCACTAAAAATGAACTTTACCTATGAATCTAAGAAGATTAATTCGCTGTACGTGAGTTGATTTAACTATAATATCTACCATTCATAAATCAAATTTTAAATAATCAATTTTAAATTTTTAAATCAATTATAATGAAACTTTAAATTTTAAAGTTACGTTTCCACAGGACAACGTCTGTCCGTCTGTCGGGTCTGACAACGTCTGTCGGGTATAATATCTACCATTCATAAATCAAATTAGAAGTAATTAAAATCAATTATAATGAAACTTTAAATTTTAAAGTTACGTTTCCACTGGACAATGTCTATCAGGTCCGCTAGTATATATGTAAAATATATAATATTTTTATCAAACATCCTATGTAGGTATTTCAACAGCTGTATTGTATTATAATTGAAATATACCAAGTGTCCCATGAAGAGGTTGCTATTTTTGAATTAATATGCCGAACGTATCGTACACTCTACAGACTGGAAACTTTACAGTTATAATAAATAGATATGTAAAAAAGTACCCTCGAGTTTCATTTGCTTATGATTAATCAAAACAAAATAGGGGAAAGTAATTTTATTTGCGTAACCATTTCAAATTTGTTACAATGTTACTTAAGTAATAAAATGAAAGAAATATGAAAAAGATAAATTATTAATGAACACAATTTGTTTCATTAACCTTTACTCGAACTGATGTCCATCAATAGCTATGTAATGATAACAATGAAACAAAAATAAGTCATAAGCGTTTTTGAAAAATTTCTGAGGTATCAACAGCAAGCAGTTCCTCTTTAATTAGCCTTATTAGTTCATCGTCTGTTGCAATGATGTGAGAACAAACTTTTTCCTTCAAAAAGCCCCGTAGGAAAACATCCCAAAACGGACAAGTCTGGTGATCTTGGAGGCCGCTGCCACGACCTATCCAAGAAGAGTTTGGTTTAAAACCACTTTGGCCACATTAGCATAACATGGAGGAGCTCCATCATGCTGGAAAAAAGTCCTGCATCTCTGCCTGAGACAGATGAGGAACTATGTGATTAGTTAAAATTGACGCGTATCTGTGTCCAGTCATTTTCTGATGGAATGTCATACGATAAAACACCACTCTTTCTATCTGATTCCTATTGTAAATAAAAGTGGTTTTATCCACAAGATTATTGTTCATTTTTGATATTATTTTCTTATTCTGCCATTTTGTTTTTAAATTGCCAATTTGAAATGGTTACGCTAATAAAATTACTTTCCGCCATTTTGTTTTGATTAATCGTAAGCAAATGAAACTCGAGAGTACTTTTTTACATATTAATTTATTATTACTGTAAAGTTTCCAGTCTAGTGTGCGATACATCCGGGATATTAATTCAAAAATCGCAATCTCTTCGTGGAACACACGGTATATTTATTTAAACCACCAGTAATATGGTAAACAGTAAACACTTACCGTATTACTGGTGGTAATAAACATATATTTTAATAATGATAATTAAATATAGAAGAAAAACACCTAATACACAATAGACTACTTTCATTTGATTAAAAAAGCTTATATGTCCTTTCGGATATCATGTATCCATCATCAGTTGCAATATAGAATCAGTACATCAATGCATGCACCTTTTTGCCAGTTTGTCATGACTATACCAAAAATTATATTGAGTGAAAATTGATAACTGTGTAATCAGGTTTACCAACTTTTAGAGTTCATCACTCAGTTATTCTTAGGTTGTCTTTTTCCTTGTCTATTAGTGATTCATACTGATGTCAACAAAATTTCTGTTTTCAGTAGTAATTGATTTTATGTGTAGTCATGATTTTTCTTTCAGTATGTAAGGTTGTGTGATAAGTTAAACACTTTAAGTTTATTATGCCATGAAGCTTAGTGAATGGGAAGTTGTTAGTGCTTAATGTTATATGGCTTATACAGTTAGATTATGGTAGTCACTTGCCGCTTATATGAATGTTTTTGGCATGAACTCCAGAGAAAATGCCAACCTGGGTGCCCGTCTGATCAATTTTTTATGCTATAAAGTATAGAGTGAAAAAGTATTGGGGCAGAATTTTTTGTATGTATTTGAATTTCAATTAATCTTCATGTTTCTTGATCCCCTGAAGCCAAATAAGTGGTTTTTAGAAGGATGTCTGTGCATTCATATATATATATATATATATATATATATATATTCATGTTAGTGTGTATTTCATTCTGGAGCCAGTACTACTGCAACGATTGGATTGCAATGCTGAGGTTTTCTCAGCCAATCCCGAAGGAGTTTTTGGGATTAGCAATATAAACTAAACTTAAGAACCTGGATATAAAAATATAAAAATAATTTTTTTTTCAAAAATGGCTGTAATGATTTTGATTTAACTTCTTGTAATATCTGCATTTGCTACACTATCAAAATAGCAATAAATAGTATCCCTGGGAAAATTTGTGGGGCTTCTTTAATTAAAAAGTCTCCTTTGTACAAACAAAGTATGCAATATTTCCTAGTTAACTGTGAAACTGGTTTGTTGTCATTTGTACCTATTGTAAAAGTATTCAATCTTTCATTGACCTGTTACAACTGTTATATCACTTGTTTTTACCTTATTTTATACAACCCTCATTTTTTCTGTCATCTTTCATTGGATACACCGTCATCAGGGTACATAACATTGAAATTTTTTTTAAGTTTTTAGATCTTGTTACTTCAGTAATTAATATAAAACTCTTTTGAATGAGTTTTATATGAATGACTGAAGATACAGCTTTTTTTTAAATGTTAAAACGTTTCAATTTTATGTATTCTAATTATGGTGGATCCACTGAAACATGCCCGTAGAAAGTAGGATTAAATAAAAAAGGTAGAAAACAAGTGATAGCAGCTGTAACAGGTCAGTAAAAGATTGACTATTTTAAAAATGGGATTGAATATAGGCTGCAGGATGCAATATAAAGATTTATTTTATAAATGAAGATATCATAAAAATAGTATACTTTTTGATTAAAATTATTTGTGATGACTCTAGTTAACTTACTGGTTTGTAAGTTTGTACCCATTTTAGATCAGTAATTAATTTTCTTTTGTTTATCATTACAGTTACACATGCCATGTTCAAACTGATTGGTGTAGTCACTGAGCATCATTTGAGTTCGGTATTAGAGTATGAACGACAGAAGGAAGAAAGAGAAGGAAGATCCCAGATAAATGAATATAAATTTGTAAAACAACTGATGAGTGATGTACTCTATATTTTAAAGTCAACAAATGTTAGTATGTTTTTCACTGCACAGATCTGTATAATTTACTTATTGAAATTGCGAGTAATTAAGTCTGTGTTAGCTCTGTAATTATATAATTCTTTTTGATAATGAAACTCATCGTCTTCTGTATCCCTCTTCCAACTTTTCTTGGGTTGGGTCCACAACACAATGGTCTCTCTCTGAAGTATCTCTCCATTGCTCTCTTGGCATTGCTTCTTTACTCAGTTCACCCATAATTGAATCCATCCACTTCATTCCTTCTAAGCAGTAATTGCTACACCTGATGCTTATTCTCTTGTCCTTTATTTTCAGCAAGCCGTTTAATAGCCTTCCTCTATTTACTACCTAGGGATGCGCCTTGTCGCCTCAGATAAGGCTCCTAATCCTAAGAGCAGATATAGAGTAAATACAGTAGAGTACCGATTTTCCGTGGATCGTTTAACCGGGGTTTGGATTAACCGTGCGATCACTAGAATTTTTGTTTTTGTTTTTGGTTTAACGTCCGACTGTTTTGCTAATTGCTGCTAATGCAGACGGTGACGGATGAAATGAATTTTTTGTAACGTATGAAAAAATGCCATGCCCGAGTGGGATTCGAACCCAAGACCGCGTGATGAGAGGCGAGCACGTTACCAGCTCTTAAAATAAGTTGCAAAGAAGCTTTAACCGGTGCCGAAACATTACTAACTTTCATGGAAAATCAGGATGACACAGATTACGTGGACATTTTACATATTCGTGGTTATATAAGAAAAATAAAAGAAAAAATATTGCGGCATAAATGAAACAAAGCAGATAACAGATTTTTTGTGATTTTTTTTTGTACGTAGTTTAAGGTAAGACTTATATAAATTTATGTAGTAAATATTTTTATTTCAATACAATTTGTTTATTTATTTCCGATATCCGATAGTATTAACATGTATTAATCAGTAGAATAAAACATACGCGTAACTGGTGGTTTTGTTTATGACGTAAGTGGTCTCGACCGAATTGGGTTGTATTATCCGTGTTTTCCGGTTATCCGGTATAGTTATCCCCCCAATTACTACGGATAATCGGTATTATACTGTACTCTGTAAAAAGCAGAAATGCTTAAAAACTACAAATAATAAACATAGGTAACAAAAAAATTAAAATTTTTTAATTAAAAAAATTAAAATTAAATTAAATTAACAAAATAAATTAAAAAGTCTTCTTAAAAAGTTTTATGAAGAGCTTAGAAAACAATTCACAGTATTTTATTCTGCACAGCGGAGTCAAAACCTCTTGTTATTTTGGTACTTGTTAGTAACTGTGCTCGCATTGTATTGGAGCTTCAGAGGGGTGAATTTAAAAAACTGGTTTATTAGTTTTCCAGTTTCAGTTCCAACATATTTTTCCTTGTAGTCACAATCAAACAATAATGCCAGTTTTAAATATATTAACTCTTTGGGATGGTACAGAAATAAAATTTTGTGTTGTTGGGTCATTACCCCAGTAATACAGTGCAAAATATAGTAGTGGAGGAGCTATAATCAGGATATACCTGATTAGCTGTAAAGGTTAAAACATACATTTTTTAAAAAAGGGGCTGGTGGGTTGTTGTGAAAATAATAAATTCTAAAACAATTGGAATGTAATAGTTTGTTGTATAGGCTACAGAAATTATTTTGTTTTATAGGCTACAGAAAAGTGAAAATATATAAGATTAGACTCAATCTAGCTTTTTTTAAAAGCATTGTAAGAGAGCACTGTTACATTCCCTTGAGGTTGAAATTTAAGGGATTTGTTTTCCTTTTGTATCACTTGTAGAATATGCATGCCAATCTTTAGTACTGTAAGTGTTCAGGAAAGTAATAATTATGCATTTTTTATAGTTGTGATCTTTTTACCCCCTTTTGGGGCAAGTTATCGAAATGCAAATGCTGTAATTTATCTGCTTAACCCTACAAGACTTAATATGCTGAATTTCAGCTGTAGGTGATTGGGGCAGAAGAATAGCGATGTATTAAGTTGGTGATAAAGAGCTTTGGATTGACATATATCGTGATTACTGAAGATTATATCAAGATTACTTGTTTTCAGGAAAAGGATTCTGATACTGGTAAAAAAACTCTATTAGAAGGGTGTTTTGAAGCTCTAACTGGGCTTCTAGTTGCTGACTGTTATTCGCCAGATCAATATAAAGAGATTTATAAATATACAAAGCTTGTTCTTCAAAGTAAAGATGAACACAGGAGAGTACATCAACGAAGTAAGTGCTGCTACAAACCTTGATAATTTTATATTAAAACTTCTTTCTGGATTGCTAACTTTGAAAGGTGGACTGACTTTCCTTTTCCCAATCATAACCTTGAAACTTTGATATTAAAGAACTTAATTTTTATATCTCTTGTAAAAAATGTTTTTTTTTAAAGATTGTGATATTAATACACATTTTAGGGCAAAATCATATATAGTTAGACCTCTCTGATTCATTTATGAAGGACCATGGTTTTTTCATTTATGGAGGTTTTGATTTGAGGAGGTAAACTATTAAAAAAATTACACATTTTAATAAACATCATATTATTCCATAAAACAGTACATTACATTTACATTAAAGGTCAAAAATATTATTTGACTGCTAATTTGATTGAAAACTATTTCTACTAATATTGTTTTCACTCAAATACTGTTATTAAGAATTACGTAAATGTGTTTGTACCATATGCAGTATTAGTACACAGAAGTAGACAAATACATGATTGTGTCTAGCAGAAAGGGCCTAACCAGCAAAAAAAAAAATTTACAGGAGAGGGAAAAAACTTATGCATTTCAATAAATGACAATATAAACAGCACTGTAAGGATTATTTGTATACCTACATTTGTTCTTGTTATTATATGATTAAATTTATTTTAAGAATTTCAGTATAAACTTAGATGTTTACCAAAACCTGTGAAAGTACGTTGGTTAGGCCCTTTTTGCTACACATGTTTCTGAGCATGCTACATAGACCTCTTACAATTTGTAGATAAGCCCATTTTGCATTTGTATTATTATTGTTATGACTGGCATTGCAGTCAACGCTGTACTTAGAAGTAGCCAAAGCCACTAATCTCTGTCCTCTGCGTGATGGAAACTTTCGACTCATCTTCCATGTATGAATTATATCACCATAAATAAAAGCGAAATAGTAAATTACATGTAATATTATAATAATAATAATAATATGTAAAGAAAGAAGAAAGAAGGATAATCAAGAAGATTCTGGGACCGAGATGGACCGAAAATGGATATAGATTACAGAAAACGTCTAAAGTTGAAGAATATTCTAATGTAGAGACAGACATGAGGAAAAGACGCCTTAAATTCTATGGCCATATAATGAGGCTTGCCGATCACAGACTAACAAAAAAAATAGTAAAATACGTAGCATCCCTCGTTAATGGAGGAGAATGGATCCGAAATGTTAAAAAAGAGTTGGAAATGGCTAATATTGTGAATGAAGACTTGGACACAAGAAACAATTTTAGGAGGAAGGTTGAGAAATAGGAAGTTAAACCAGAGACAAAAGCTCCGAGTACTGGAGTAAAATGGAGTGAAGAAAGAAAAGCTAAATTCTCGCAAGAAATGAAAAACTGGTGGGCAAATAAAAAGAACAACAAGAAACCCCAAAACTGAACCATCTTTACTTAGCGTCTTCCACTTTGGGAGTTTTACGACTAGTAATAATAATAATAATAATATGTAACAAAAACTACACAAAAATTTTGCTAGGTGACTTTAATGCTAAATTGGGAATGGAAAAGAAATTCAGAGATGTTGTAGGGAAATGGCCAGCCCATAACAGAACTACGGAGAATGGCCGAAGATTAATACAACTTTGCAGGAATCACTGTCTCATATCAAAATCAACTTGCTTCAAAAGACTGCGCAGAAAATTGAGGACATGGAAGCACCCTGACTGGAAAAGGGGAGAACATCAACTGGACCATGTATGTATGGATAAAAATACTCATAGGGAAATTTACAACGTTAGAGTCATGCGAGGACTTGAAATAGATTCAGACCATTACTTAATTGAAATCAAAATTAAAATGACTCCACTAAACAAGAAAAAATCACCTTCTAAAAAAGCCAAGAAATGTTATGACCAATCAAAATTAACTGGAAATGCAGAGTATAAAGCAAAAACAGAAAGCATCCCCAGCGATACAAAATTGGAAGATCTGGTAATAAAACTCAATGATATAGCAGCTGAAATAGCAGTAACAAATAGAAGAAAGAAACATCCATGGTGGAGTGAGGAGTGCGATCTAGCGGTTGAAGATAGAAGTTGGTTGATCTTCCAATCCAACAAAACTGAAGTAAATAGCATTAATCTAATCAAACAAAGAAAACTCACTCAGAAAATAATCCGTAATGCTAAAAGACAATTTGAGAAAAACATTTTGAATCAGATAGAAAAAAATTTCCAGAAAAACAATTCCCGACAATACTATAGAGACTTAAAACAAAAAATATCACAATATATACCCCCAACACTTGTGCTCCAGGATAAGGAGGGAAATCCAGCCCATAGTGATGGAGAAAATGCCAAAATCATGGCTGAAAGTTTTCAGAAACTACTGAATTGCGAAGACCCAGAAGAACCCTTCAACATAGACACTAACACAAAGATTGAAACCAGTCTTGAAAACATTGAGCCTCCTAGTCTCGATGAAGTATTCACCGCAATAAAGGAACTGAAAAATAATAAGGCCAGTGGTGAGAACTATATAACAGCAGAAATATGGAAAAACGCCTCGAGGAAAACGCTAAAGAATCTACACAAAGAACTTGTAGAAATGTGGGAAAACGAGCAACTCCCCTCAGTATGGAAAGTAGCAATCATTCATCCGATACACAAGAAAGGAGATAAAACTAATCCGGATAATTACAGGGGAATTTCTCTCCTCGACTGCACGTATAAAATTCTATCCAGAATCATCTACAATAGGATTAAAGATCAGCTGGATAAAGAGCTAGGGGAGTATCAAGGAGGGTTTAGACCGTGGAGAGGCTGTCCTGACCAAATTTTAACCCTGAAATTGATAATAGATTACTTTAAAATTAGAGATAAACAGCTAGTCATGACCTTTATTGACTTCAAAAAGGCTTATGATTGTATACACAGGGAATCCCTACTGAAAATATTGAGGAACTTTGGCTTACACCCTAAATTGGTTAAAATGATTGAATTAACCCTGACTGAAACAAAATCGAAAGTAAAATTCAGGAGTGAAATATCGGGGCCATTCGAAGTTAAAACAGGACTGAGGCAGGGAGATGGACTATCCCCACTTCTCTTCAACTGCGCATTGGAGTATATTATGCGCCAGTGGAACGAGGAAAATAAAGCTTATATCAAAATTGGAAGAGAGATAAAAGTTAACTGCCTCGGTTTTGCCGACGATTTAGCACTATTATCCAAAAGCATAGAAGAAGCCAGGACACAGGTTGAAACTATAGAGAAATACGCTGGGAAAATAGGACTAAAAATATCTTATGAAAAAACAAAAATAATGGTTCGAGATCCCTTGTGTGTAGACAACGTCAGAATTAACAATCAAAACGTGGAATTAGTTAGAAGTTTCAAATACCTGGGTGAAACAATAACGCACAACATTAAAGGAAAAATTAACTGGAAGGAAAGAACAAATAAATTAATCAAATCCGCCATAACCACTAGGAATATTTACAATAAGAAATGTATGTCCATCAACACAAAATTAAGACACTACAATACCGTGATACTTCCTGAAGTCCTGTATGCGAGTGAAACCCTGTTTGGTCCAACAAGAATAGGCGAAAAGGACAAAATCGAGAAAGTGGAGAGGCAAATAGCAAGAAAGTGTATTGGAAAATGGTCCCTTCAAGATGGTAGTTTCTATATTGTACCAAACAGGGAAGTATATGAAGCAATTGAGCCTTTAACCAGTATCATCAGGAAAAAAAGGATATCCTTCCTGGGACATATATTGAGAATGGAGGATACAAGATTACTAAGAAGGATGACTGAGTTTTTCTGGCAAAAGAAGATGACACCAAACTGGATAAAGGAAGTCAAAAAGGATATGGAGGAACTAAACATCACAATAGCTGACCTCAAAACTAAGTCAGGGAGCTACAGGACATACAAACAGCGATCGGTTAATTTTAGGGAACAAATGAGGGTCAGGAAAGCCATGGTGATTTCGGACGCTGAGAGACTGAGAAGATCCGAAACATTGAAGAATTATTGGCGAAGAAGAGGAGAAGTACGGGAACGACAACTGCGGAGGCGTTTGGGTGGAACATCTGAAAGAGCTAGACGTTGAAAGATTGAACTTAAGTGGTCCTTTGTGGCCGTAGAAAAAAAAAAAAATAATAATAATATGTAAATACCTAAATACTTTAAATCACTTAAAACCTGATAGCTGATAACTATTAAACTACAGGTATAAATACTTTAAACCACTTAAAAACTGATAGCTGATAACTATTAAACTGAAAGTAAAAATTACGCACTAAACAACATAACCTCAACTTAACCACACTTTTTCAACTGAACATGGCGATGATTTAATAGGAAGAATAACTACTGTTACAGAATTATTAAGTTCAGTATTTCTCCTATAGATCAAACTAATTTAAAGTGTTGTTAAGATTGAAGTTATTTTCCATCATACTCTCAAGATAGCACTGTTAAACATTTTATGTAGCACAACATGCCTATGCTATAAGAATCAATGCTAAACAGAAGCAGTTATGCCTTTATTGTAGATTGTACTTCATTGAAATTATCAGTTAGGTTCTTCTGTTGTTTAACATTATATTAAATATAAATGCTCTGCTATGCAATATCAGTTAAGTCTTTATTCCAGATCAACAAACTAACTATTGCAAGCAAATAGAATAAAAAATATCAAAATCCCAATTTTGTTGGTTTGGTCCTTTTTGCTGGATACCGTCAACATATTAAAAGACGTGACTAAATATAAAAACGACAGCATAAAAAACTACAAAATTAAGTTGGTAAAAATGTAAACAGTACATAGATACATACTAAAGTAATATTGTACAACAAATTAAAAATAAATTACTGGAAATTTTAGTAAAGTAGAAAATTACGTAATTTATGTGAATAAACAATACTTTTTTAAATATATTTCTGTAGAAAATAATATACCAAAGAAGAAAAGCTTTACTTGTTCAGTGAAAAAGTAGACTAACATCTTTACAGTGCCTACAGCAGGGAACAAAATTCAGAACCCTCACATTCTTAGGATTACTGTTTACTCTGAGAGTGTACTGATTGCCATGTATGTTTCACCAGAAATCGTGTACACTATCTAAATCCTTTACAATAAAGTTTAAAAAATGTTTTTGTACAATATACATGACCACGAAACTCGAAATTCTTTGAATATAGGAAGTAATTTAATTTGAATTGAGGAACATTTTTCAAGGGGATAAAGTAAATATTTGATAAGCAAGTATTTCAAATATAATTTGAATACTATTTGAAATTAAGGGAGTATTTTATAGAGGTTTGAATGAGAGAGGTCGACTGTGTAAAATAAGTAATAAAAAATTAAGATCCCTACAGTTTTATTTCAAGCATGTTTATCTGCACAGCTTAGTTTAGTGTCTGTAAGTGATTTTTAATGTGTTGCTTTTTGATATTGGTGAAAGGGTTTCCAAAATGGGATTTTTTTATAAAACTAGGTCGATTAATATGTCGTCCTGAATTTACAGTGTTATGAATTTACTGAAAGTACAGGATAATAAAAGTTTTTTTTCTTAAAAACTACAATAATTATTGTTTGAACATTATTCTTTCATTTTACTTAGTTTTGTGGCAGTTACTAATTTTACGTATACTATTTATCACATTGGTCTTTTTTACTTTCTCTTGGCTGCATGAATATATAGGAAGGAAAGTATTGTTTTCATGTAGATTTTTCGAAATTGAGTTTTCATCAGATCTACATATTTTCAGACCCCCTGAACCCAAACCAATGTTTTTAGCGATTGGTCTGTGTGTGTGTGTGTGTGTGTGTGTGTGTGTGCTTTGATGAAAATGTTCATGTCGGGTCCTCTAGTGGTATCTAACTTAGGTTTCAAGTTTCAAGTTCGTACGATGTTCCATTCTTGAGATATTTTGTACACACGCGCACGTGCGCGCGCGCGCGTGTACAAAATATCTCAAGAATGGAACATCGTACGAACTTGAAACTTGAAACCTAAGTTAGATACCACTAGAGGACCCGACATGAACATTTTCATCAAAATCGGTCAACCGGAAGTAGCAGTTTATTCATGTAATTTTTCACTTTTTTGTGATTTTCTCAAAAATGGCTTCTACAATTTTTTTTAAAATCACCTCATTTTTTACATTTTTATTTTCTACAAGATAGGGTAGGCGCCATTTCTGCTAAAAATTCTTGGTGAGGCTGTTTTCTTGTAAAAAAATTGTTTTTTTAAGATTGTGACTTTAATATGCATTTTAGCCCAAAAATGTATATAATGAAAGTTGTAGAGAATTTAAAATCCTACAACTTTATAATGCTTAGTTTAGCAGTATTTAGCGATTTGCTGTTTTTTTCTCATGAGAAATTGTAAAAAAGTCGATTTTTTATGATTTCAGCCTTAGTATACATTTTACAACAAAAGTGTATAATCAAATTTATAGGAAATTAAAAGATCTACAACTTTTATTTTAAGCTTGTTTCTCTACAGAGCCTAGTTTAGCGTGAAAGAGTGATTTTCCGTATTTTTAAGCCTAACTGAGGTCGATTTTCATTTTGCGTCTTTCACTCATGATTAAAATAAGGTTATGTTTTTGAGGTGAGTGTTTTTGTTTATGTCTAATGTTTTATTACTAATGTTAGGTTATATTGGTTATTATTTGCATTGGCAAGAGAAAGTTGTGTGAGTGTGTTACACCAAAATTTTTTAAAAATATAAAAATTATAAAATACAATATAGCCATTGTTGTTACTTAGGGAGCTCTAAGCTTTTCAACAGTGAAATAATTTTTGAATTTGGTTGGGTAGTTTTTGAGATTGCCTCATTAAACAAACGTTTTACTTCTTGAGGATATTGATTAAACAATGATTTTTTTTATTGTTTTTATTAACCATGTGGAAATTGATTTTTGAGTAGCCTTTGATTGATTTTAAATATTGTAGAAAATAGTTTTTCATTTTGTTAAATTCTTTTTATAATCTTAATTAATTAATAACTGAAATCTGTTGTTTTATTGTTACAGAAGCACTCAAATTGATTAGTATACATTTATTGTTGTTCTCAAAACTCGTTTGCAATGAGTATAAGTGGTGGCATGATACAATGCTGCAGTGGTTTAAAGATAACAATAATAAAGAAGATAGAGAAGTGGGATTGAAGGCATATAATGCCTTTGTCCAAGAAGTGGCTCGATTGTTACATGAAAGTGAAACAGTCTCTGAAAATGAGGACTTAAAAAAGTTATTTCAGGTTGGTTGTTTTGTTGTATAAACTGAGACTGTTATTGTTTTGATCCGAAGAAAAAGGAAAAACTTTTTTGTGAATTTATCATTGTATTCAATTTATTGATACACAAGTGTAATGCTTATGTCTTTACAAAAGTAACAGATGATTACCAATTGATAAAGAATGTTTTTAGAAAAAACATTACATAACTGCTTCTGCAGTTATTGGTAATTTGATAATTTTACCATTTTCTTTATAATCTTTGGTGTTGGTTTTTATGTGTTACTAACTGTTGTGTGAAATTTTATTTCAGTTTTTTATTAAATATTTCACTGACTGTTTAAAACAGTCTGATGTTGCTTCAGAAGAAGAATTCAGTATTGCAATAATGGGAATAGGGAAATTTGCTTATGTCTTCAACAAAGTTATGAAGCCTGAGGATATTGAAGTTATGTTTGGACACATCTTGCAACGAACACAGAACATAAGGTATTGATTCCTTTACACTAAATTTCATTTTATATTGTAATTTTTGCAGCCAGTGATGGAAATTTTTTCTCTAAAATAAGTGAACTGACCTCATTATGTACTGGTTTATACCATCATTAATTAATACTAAACTGAACATAAAAAAATATTATGCAAGATTTTAGATTTTTCTCATGGGCTTTTGATCAGAAAAGTTTGTTTTAATATACTCAAAATTTTCACCCATATAATAAAGCCCCCATCTATAAATGTTTCCACTTATACCATTTAGTTAATCTACATTTAGAATCACAAAAATTATGTATAGCACGTTTGTTTTTGGAAGAAGCTTGTAAGGGGAGGGCGAGTAGGTAGAGTAGGGATAGTTTCAAAGGGGCAAGTGTTGTCTCCTCACTTAATCATAATTCCCTCTCTTTCTAACCGTATACTATGTTACAACTACGAGGTGCTTCCCCCACCACTAAACAGAACAGCTCAGCGGCACACAGCGTTGGAGGGAAAGCTTCTAGCTAGAACAAATGACCTGTAGCAATTTAAAAAAATATGTAATACAGTAAAGTCTCACAAACTTGACAATTTAAACTGAGAGGTTGTTGAATTTTTTAATGTTGGATGTCGATTATTTATTACACATTGGTAATAGAAGTAATTTAAAAAAATAATAAACTACCAGACAGCTATATTGTTGAAAACTTTATAAAAAAGAAATTGAACTTACATTACTTCTGGGTAAAAAGATTTGTGATGGCACATTTGTTTCTTCGCTTAGCTGCTTCTTCACATAGCTGGGTGTTGGTATAGATATTGACCGAGATTTTGCGGAGAGTTCAATAGAAGGCCCAAAAATACTCTGGCTTTTTCCACTAGTGGATGATGTTCACCGTGAATATATTCGGGCTTTGGCTTCAAGGTGTTGAAATTACAAGTTATAACATTTTTAGTATTTTGTACTGTTAAGTTGTTCTGTTAAGGTGTTGACTGATATGTATTCTCAAATATTTCTACCTTGAAGTTTTTGTCCAACTTAGTTGTTTACAAATTAATTTTTATAATGCATCCTGCAGCCTACAATCAATTCTGCCTGTATTGTAAAAAATGCAGCATTTTTACTATGGAACTTATATTTCAAACTTTGTTTTGTTTTAGTGATACTGATTCTGTAGATCAGATTCCTGATTACTTAGAAGCATTATCCGACATATGTTGTGAACTTAAGGGAAGATTATCAGACCATCATTTAGCTGCATTAGAACGATTGGTTATTTTACTTTTGGAACAATATCCCAAAATTGGTATGAAATTACGTACTCAGGCTGCTACAAGTGTCGTGTCATGTATATTCAGTGTTGGGAAAGCTGGTTCAGAAACAGAACTTAAGAAGTTTGTCAGTGTTGTAGGTACGTGTATTATAAACTTTTGGTTATTAAGTTACAATACAATTTTATTTACCATTGATCAATAATTGTATAATTATTTTAAAAAACAGAATTTGGTTATAATATGAGCTTTTTAGTATTTATTCATAGTATTACAGTGTATATAACCTTTCAAAATGGTTTTTGTGTGATCAAATAAAACCATTATTGTGTAGAAAACTGGTGAACCGCATGTCAAATTTTTTTCTATTGTACTGATGTAGTGTTTTGCTGATTTTATTCTTAGCGTTACCAGTTTTATTTTTCAGCAAACTCATTGAGGAAACAATATGTATTTTAAATTCGAGACATTCATGGGATGACCTTAACAAGTTACTCAGTTGATCTTTCCAAGTAATTGAAATGTGATTTACTGACAAAAATTTTAATTCCCATGGGTTAGTAAATGGGTGTGTGATATTAACTGGAAAGTATATTAGTAGATTGAACAATTTAAAAAAGGTGTACAGTGCTCGTAGCTGTTGAGCCTAACTATCGACATATTTCTTTTGAACAGAGTATTAAAATATTCTCCTGGCATTCAGACGAATGGGAAGTGCAATGGAAGGTAAAACATTTCATGGCTACCAGAACTTGAAAAAATTAGTTTTGCAGGTTTTTTATATGGAGTACATCACAATTTTTAAAGATTGCGTATGTATTTTACGACAAAAGTGTGTGTAATCAAAGTTATAGGGAAAAAGTTACAGGAAATAAAATATTTTACATTGTTTACTAATGTTAAAGATAAATTATTTATGTTTTATTATTTACGTAGGCAAGAGAAAGTTGTGTGAGTGTTTCACACCAGATTTTTTAGTTATAGTTTTTACTGTTTGGTTTTGGATAGTAAAGTAATTTTAGTTTTTTGAATTAATTTTTCTGATGTTATAGTGTACCAAGGTTTAATAAGAGCCTGTATACATAAAATACCGTTGGATTCTGATTCTGAACAGGATGAAATTACAGTAAAGCAGTATATTCGTCTGTGGCAAGATATACTGTCTGTTAGAACCAGATTCAAACTTCATAGAAAAGGTATAGTTTAAATAAATTCTTTTTTAGCAATCGAGAATGAGTTAAAGTCTATTTCTCGAATTGTGCTTCTTTTCTGACTTCATATAATCTACAATAAATGATAGTGAATAAGTAGTGGTAGTCTCAGGTGTTTGTATGATTTATATGTATTTGAAGATCAACTGACATCTCTGTATTGCAATTGTATACCTTGTACTAGGAGTATTTTGCTTCACTGCTGGATGTGTGTTTCTGGTTGTTTTTGCAGGCTCCCACTTACCCTGATGAAATAATGTGAATAATTTTATTGTAAATGGCTTGTATTAAAACTTATATATCGAGTACTTTGTACCGAAACTTGAGAATTGTATTTTTGTGCAATTTGAGTGTTACACCTGATAACCTTAAGAGTGCTCACCCCCCAGCCTAGCTTGTACTTCTCTGCTTCTAATGAATAATAAATTAAAATTTAATTTAAAATTTCTTAAACAATTAAGGTAATAAACAATTAAGGTAAAATCTATTTCTTTTTTTAAATATATGATCGCTCTGATTTTTGGAAGATTTACATAACTATACAGATATCAGATATGACATTTGTTTCGGATATCTGTCGTATAAGTAATTTTCAAAAATTTAGAAAGTAAAAGAAAAAAGGGTCATGTCATCCTTTACCCTTTGTAGGTCGGTTGTACCATACTTGATACCTGACCACATAATGTAATATATTGTACACACTAGATGATATAAAAGAACTCAGCTTTCCCAAAGATGTTACACCAGAGAAATGAAATAAAAAGTGACTTTATTTTACCAATCAAACATTTTTTCAAGATGTAAAAATTATAATAGCCTTTGTTTCTCAGGAAGCTGGAAGCTTCTAACTATAAACAAATTTTTGAAATTGGTTGGGCAGTTTCTGAGATTAGAGTGGACACCAAGTAAGCTTGCCAGTGTACCTGCGCGAACAGTTCGGATTCAGTCAGTAGATTTTGTGTCTTAGGACCGAACTGCCTCTTAAATCACAGGCGCTGAACGATGTAAATTATCATCTATTAGCGACATTAAAAACATTCATTTGTAAACATTGTGTACAACAATTAACACCTACGACATACAACACATTACAGACTAATGTTTTCAGGTTAGCTGATATATAACGTTGCAAGAGCGACGTGACTAATCACAGCTGGTACAGCACTGACCCCCACCACTCGCTGAGGCAAATGAGCACGCCATTACCAAAATAAACCTTCTGTGCACTTCAGAAAATTGGCAAACTTACTTGGCGTCTGCTGTACCTGGTGCAAACAAAAATGTTTCTTCTTCATTATTAGTGTAGATAATTTAACAAAATTAGTAGAGATAAATGGTTTTATGAGTTTTATTTTGACTAGAAATCCCACGGGAAGAGGAACAGAATATCAGTAATAAAATATGGGATACTTTTATCGACTCGGTTATTGTAATACTGAATAAAATAGATGTGTCAACAAGAAAGAAGAATTTGGAAGAATGTGTGAGTATGATGTCTTAATACATGTGGTTTCAGGAGTTGATTGCATTGTGTTTTGGTAAACTACAGGGTTTTAATAAAATGTTGTTCCCGTGAGTGACTTCAGCCTTTCAGTGCAGAAAAATAAAATTTAGGATTCACTCACTTATAATAAGAATATTGGTTTTTCTTTATAAGACATCCCATTGGCAGGTCTGACCTGGATCTAAGGTTTTGCATTATTTTTTTGTGTTCAAACGGATGAATCAAACTGGAGATACAGTAACATGTAGGTGTGATGACTCATTTACGTAAACCATTCCTACAGTATTATATGCTGTTAATAGAAAGAGCAGTTATCCATTTAATACACTCACGGCTAAAACGATTTTCTGCTTAAAAACCCGGTTCATGAAGCCCTTTGATTAATAAAACGTGCTCTCTTCTCTCTGTAACCGCATAAGTTTGTTCAAAATAAGTCACATAGTGATGAGTCATTGCAACATAGCATACCGTGAGTCAATGGATGTAGTATCTATTAGTACTGTAGACCTACTACATAAACAAACATTCAGACTACGTGCAGTTCAGTGCTGTATGTGAACTTGAGTGTACATGACATGATCTTGTTACTGTAATTTGGTTGTGTACGACTGCTTGAATCATTTGTATGAAGTTGAAACTTAAAACTTAAAATTTAAGTTACATACCATTACTGGACCCGATACAAACATTTTCATTAAAATCGGTCAACCAGAAGTAGTGGTTTATTCGTGTAATTTTTCACTGTTTTGCGATTTCCTCAAAAACTGGGCTCTACGATTTTTTTTAAAATCCCCTGGTTTACTAAATTTTTTTTGCTCTACAAGATAGGGTAGGTGGCATGTTTTCTGAAATTCTTGGTGAGGCTGTTTACATGTAAAAAAAATTGTATTTTTAAGATTACGGCTTTAATATGCGTTTTAGCGCAAAAATTTATTTAATAAAAAATATAGAGAATTTAAAATCCTACAACTTTTATTTCAAACATATTTTTTTATAACGCTTAGTTTAGCGGTAATTAGTGATTTTCTATATTTTTCTCATGAAAACTTCTAAAAAATCAATTTTTTAAAGATTTCGGTCTTAGCATTATGCATTTACGACAAAAGTGTATATAATCACATTTATAGGAAATTAAAAGATCTACAACTTTTATTTTTAGCATTTTTCTCTACAGAGCCTAGTTTTGCGTGAAAGAGTGATTTTCCAAATTTTTAAGGCAAACTGAGGTCGATTTTCATTTTGCGTCTTTCACTTATGATTAACGTAAGGTTATGTTTTTTGAGGTTAGTTTTTTGTTTATTTCTAATGTTTTATTAATTATGTTAGGTTATATTGGTCATTATTTGCATTGGCAAGAGAAAGTTGTGGGAGTATTTCACACCAAATTTTTTCTGATAATTTACAAAAATAAATAAGAGACATAATTAAATAATTGAATTGAATAAAGCAATATTTTTACAGAATTGACTGACAGTAAATGTTGTAGGATTCAATGGGAAATACATGTTTCAGATGTAAGCACATTGTGATGTGGAATTTTCAGAAGTGAAGGGTAGTTTCATGTACTGCCAACATTAATGCTAATGCTGTCATGCACTTTGAACTGTCATGACTATTACAACAGAATATATTGTATAGTTAATTTAAAAAATGTTTGTCTTTTAACAGAATTGGATGTCAGATCCTGAAGCTGCTCTTGAACCAAACAATTTGCAGGATTTTACCATTCTATATAATCTGCAGATCTTGTGTTCTAGTGTAATGACGGTTTGTCTGTACAAGGATTTCAGTCGTCACTGGTTATCAACATTAACAGAAACTATTGTTACATTATCTTCTAGAAATCCATTAATATGTCCATTTTATGATCTTCTAAGTACTTTGCTTAGTATTGCTGTCAAGACTGACTATTTTCAGGTATGTAAAACTGCTTAAATTAAAATATATAGTTAAATTTGTGTAGGATAGTCTTAAACTAAAACATTTGATTCCTGTTAACAGTCGTTGGTTTTAAACGATTAAAGAATAATTGCTTTTAGCAACTTAGAATTCTAAATCAACTAATTTTGAGCTTTTAATATCAAAACAGTAGTTTTTACCACTAATTTCAATGAAAAACGTCCAAGTACCTTTGTTGACGTTTTGGTGCAAATTATTATTCAATATTTTCAATTTACAATACGAGGGGGTACCCAAAAGAAACCGGAATTATTTTTTAAAACTATTTATTTTTAATTTTTTTACAAAAGAACCTTATCCCCTTCAAAATACTCTCCATTACAACTAATACATTTGTCCCTCCGGTGCTTCCACTGTTCAAAACATTTTTTGTACTCCTCTTCAGTGATGGCTGCCAGCTCATCCGTCGTTTTTTTCTTGACATCATCAACGTTGTTAAATCGGATACCTTTCATGCCCCTTTTCATGCGTGGGAACAAGAAAAAATCACACGGAGCCAGATCGGGTGAGTACGGTGCGTGTGGTAGCAAAACCATGCCGTTTTTCGCCAAAAACTGGGTAACCGAGATTGCCGTGTGTGCAGGCGCGTTGTCGTGGTGGAAAAACCAGTCCCCTGTCTGCTACAAATTAGGTCTTTTACGACGAATGCTGTTTCGTAGTCTTCTTAACACTTCAAGATAAAAAGCTTGATTTACCGTCTGGCCTGGTGGAACGAACTCTGAATGGACAATTCCCCTCACATCAAAAAACAAATCAGCATTGTTTTGATGTTCGATCTGACTTGACGACTTTTTTTTGGTCGGGGTGATAATGAAGTCTTCCATTGACTGGATTGTTGTTTGGTTTCTGGGTCGTACCCATAGCACCAAGACTCGTCACCCGTAATGATCTTTGACATGAAATCTGGATCAGTTTCAAGCTGTTGTTTCAAATCACTACACGTTTCAATTCGACGTTCCTTTTGAGTGTCTGTCAGAACCCGAGGCACAAACTTGGCAGCGACTCTTTTCATTGTCAAGTCTTCTGTTAAAATGCGTTGGACTGAGCTCCAAGATAACCCACTAACCTGTGATATTTGGTCAATGGTCTGTCGTCGGTCTGTTCGTACAATTTCTTTCACTTTCACAACATTTTCGTCTGTTCGGGAAGTCGACGGTCGTCCAGAACGAGGTTTGTTCTCAATCGACATGTCGCCATTTTTAAAGCGCAAAAACCACTCGTACACTTGGGTTTTTCCAATAGCGTCGTCTTTGTAAGCTGTGTTCAACATTACAACTGTTTCCGCGGCGTTTTTACCGAGCAAGAAGCAAAATTTCACAGCCGCACGTTGTTCATTAAAACTTGCCATCATGAAAAACGACACGAGCACAAAACAGCACTAGCGAGAACAATCACTGCACGAGAACAGAACAAGCTAGATCAACGAACAAAATGGCATTGAACTGGCAATGAGTAGCGCTACAAGCAGCCTAGTGGCGGGAATTTGTACTGCACAAGCTCCGCCCACAGCAGAGCTATTCCGGATACTTTTGGGTACCCCCTCGTATATACCATCCTTATAGCTATTCTATGGAACAGTATTCTATTTGCAGGTTTTTAGTTCACAAATAAATGTAAAAAACCGATGCATTTATTTGAAATTGATGCTTGGAAAACACGAAAAAAGTAGCAAATATTTTCATTTTAAGAATTAAAAATGTTCACCTGAATGTGCACTTCAAAAAAAGCTAAATTTAAAAAAATTCCTTACTAGAATAAAATTCTTTTTGAAATGACTAATTTTTGTAAAACAGGCAATAACTTCATGTTTTGATTCTCATTATCAACTTTAAAATAAATGCAATGATATTATGGTTTTTTGTATCATTTTACCATAAATTATTTCAAATTTTGTTGAGGAAAAATGGCTGAATAAAACTTATTCAATCCGTGTGCTGTATGTGTGTAGATATAGACTAAATAAGCAAGCCATTTTAGGAGGGTTAACAATCTGTAGTAACTTTCTACCAGCTGACTTACTAGGCTTGCCCATCAATGTATATTAGCTGCTGGATCGCTTGCTGTGCAAAAATGGTCCGTACCCCCACTCCATCATAGGAATGGTGTTGTCTGTACGACAACCAAACCTATCTTATGTTACTAGCTACATTTAATCTCCTTAATATCTTAGCCAAATATATTTTCGTAAAATTAATGTTCAATTTTCTATTTTACACACTCAAGTAAGAAAAATATATATTTCTTAAAATAATGCACAGGTTAAAAAATACTCATTATTAATTGTTAAACAATATTTTATTAAACTATATTAAATACACTAACACAATCTTTACAGCTCATTAGATGTATTTAATTAAGATATTATGGTAATGCAGTTTTGCTCGTACTATATGTATTTTTTTACGGTATTGCAATATTCTTTGCTCATGTCACTATTTAATTATAATTAGTTACGAATATAGTTACAAAAAAGGTATTTTATTTTTTAAAACAAAACGTAATTGAAATTGAAAATAACTATATACACTCTTTTTTTGTCATCAGTCTCTCGACTGGTTTGATGCAGTTCTCCAAGCTGTTGTATCTTGTGCAAGTCGTTTCATAAAGCTACATACCTGTAACAACACAATACGTAGGAATGATCTAAATTCACAAAAAAAAAAAAAAAAACAAAAAAACAAGTCAACGATGAATAAAAATATTGGAGATGTAAAAACAGTCTGTTTGCTAAATAAATACAACGAAATGGCAAAATACGTGGATGCCGCCATTGTTTTAATGAACCTGTGTTTGACCACAGCTGAAAGCGTACTATGATGTGGTGGGCTCCCTCAACACATCATAGTACGAAGCCAGACCGATTTTACCACTCGATCCGTCACACAGCAAGCAATCCAGTAAATGTACATTGATGGGCCTGCCATCGATGTATAACTTTACTATTAAATCTGTCAGAAGTAATTTAATGAATCTTTTTTTGATGCAGGATGAATTTGAAGGCAGTAAAGATTGCAAACATATTGTTATAAACTATTTGGAAGATATTCTTATAAATCTTCACCAGTACCAGTAAGATATATTTGATTTAATGTTATGTAGTTGTTAAGTGCTAGAATATAGTGACATTCTTTTTGTACAGTAGACACTTGATTATTGGCGATAATGACTGGCATTATGAGTGCTGGAAACAAAATTACCAATAATTCACATTATATTAAAAATGCTATTGAAATTTATAACCTAAATATTAATAAATAAGCACTCATAAGAAAATAAAAATAGAAACACTCAAAAGGTTACTTTATTTTATTCTTAAATAGGGAAAATATGTGCACTTTTTAAGCCTTTCCTGATTTTTTAATGTACTAAATGAAGGTCCATATTACATTAAATTGAACTTGTTTATTTAATACACTTATGTATTTTATAGTGTCTTGTAATTTGGTAGTTTTTATATTTTCTTCAAATAATAATATTTCTTTAAAAATAATATTTGTGAAAATTGTTAGTTTCTTACTTTTAAAATTCTTATAAATCTTTTTAACTCTCTACATAGCTGTCAATATTTACAAAGGTATTTACATCAACTTAAGTAAATATGGCTGTTTGCATCCTAGACCAGTGCTGTACAATTCTGTATGTGGCTAAGGCACCCGTTACTTAGACAAAATCTCCCTTGGGCTGCGCTACACGACTTTAGAGTATTGTTTAATTTTCTTTAGTATTGGTGAGAAATTGCACCTGTATGTCGCAATGTTTTAACTTTTTGTTTATGAAATAAATTGTACAGGAAATTAATCATACAGTAATGTCCCAGGTTCGTTCAGATCAATAAATTTGAAAGCTTTTGTGTTTGAAATTAAACTTGTTTATTTCAACAATTTGGAGATAGATTTTTGAAAACTTTTAAAACACAATTAAAAACTTTAAAATCCTTTAAAACTTGTTTAAAATATTAAATTCTTTTCTTTTCACAAATCTTCTAAAAGTATTATTTCCAAATATTAATACAAAATATCACTAAATTAGTATATTACTAAATTATCAAAAGTATTTGTTTTTAAAAATAACTTGTATATAACGTCTCTCCTTTAAAAGTTTAAAAGGGAGTGAGTTCAACAATCCAATTTATGAATTTCATAAAATTGTTCTTTTTTTTTTTTTACTTCCTCTTACATCTTTAGATCAAAATTAAAATTTTCCTTTTACATCTGTAGTTGAGATCATCTGATGTGTGTGTGTTGATGCTGTAAAGTTATGTTTATGTTTACGTTAGAATGTTATGATTGTGTTTATACTGTTTGTTGTGTGTCTGTGGAGATGTCTCATATTACAATCATTACAATCTTCCCCCCCCCCCCCCCCCGGAGAGTAAACTGAAGTACAAAGGTATGTGTATGCAAAATAATGGGGGTGAGTGCTTAAATGAAAAGAGAAGGTGAGTATGTAGCAGTTGTCGGCCTGAGATGGTAATATTCATTCATTCGGTCGGGGCCCCTTTCAATAAAACATGCAAATAACATGCAAACAGCACAGTTTACATTTTTGTTACAATCATCTCAAGCTCGAGTATCGCAACAGACATCACCAAAATAAATCCTCATGAAAATAAATTATGTAAATTATGAATAAATTATGTAACTTTTTTAAGGTTAGAGATATGTTCTTTAGTTATTTCTCCTCCAATAGTCTTACGAAGTAAGGCTGTAACTGGAGTAGAGAAACCGATAATATACAAAGGTTCAGACCATCGATATGCCATTTTCGCACAAATGTTTTTCCGTTTCGAACTTACGGGGTGAGTTTTAAGTAAAACTTTGTCTCCCACCGAAAACGGATTGGGGTGGCGTGTAGCATTATACCGGCGCGCCATATCATGATGGGATTTAATTAGTTTTCTTCTAATATCACACATCATGTTACTGGAACGTATAGGATTTCTATGGAGGATATCTTGGATATTCCATGCTCTATCCAACGGTGTTTGAGGTGAAAAAGTATGTAATATGTCAAATGGGCATTTCCCATGAGCATTATGTCGAGCCATATTAAAGGCTAATTGAAACCAAAAGAGAGATTTGTCCCAAGTTGTTTGAGTCGTTGCATGATATGCAATAAGGATAGACCTAAGATTTCGATTTAATCGTTCGGCATGAGATGGTTGAGGATGATATGGTGAGAGGGTGGTTCGTTTTATGTCTAGATTGAAACAAAAGTTTTTAAACATTATGGAATTAAAATTTTTAGCGTTATCTGTGACAATTAACCTTGGAATGGAGTAATTTTGGAAAATACGTTTTAATTCATTGACAATGGAGGATGTATTAGTGTTTCTTAATGGAGCTAGCCATGTAAATTTTGAAAAACTATCCACTACCACTAGAATATATTTATAACCTTGGTTGGTTTTTGGCAGACTACCTACAGTATCAATAAACAAAGTGTCAAATGGCACTGTTGGAACTCTAGAACTAAGATTTCCCCATTTATAATTTATTCCAGGTTTACTACGTTGGCAGGTGGTACAAGCATTCACTTTTAAAGGAATATCTCGATATATAGCTGGCCAATAAAAATACCGTGTAATTTTGTGTATGGTTTTATCAACACCTAAATGTCCACCGATTTCGGACTGATGGAAGTATTTAAATACTAAATCTTTTAAGGATTCGGGGAGAACGATTTTGGTTGGGTTATTATTTTTATCTTTTAGGCATAGGACACCTTTAGATAAACAAAATTTATTATTCATTTGTTGTTTTTGTTGAAGGATAAAGGTATCCTGTTCTTGATGTTGTCTTAGATCTGTAAAAGATAGGGGGAATTGAGATAATAAGGTATTAATATAAGATATATCTTTTGAGATATCTTCGTTATTTAAATCGTACATCCTCGATAATGCATCAGCCACATTATTATCTGAACCACGGATGTGATTAATTTTAAATTTAAAAACAGATAATCTAAGTAACCATCTAGCGAGTCTACCTAATTGCTTTGGTCTAGAAAGAAGCCAGGCTAAGGCTTGGTTATCGGTTTCCAAAAGAAATTCTCGATGTGTTAGATAAGTTCTAAAATGATCTGTTGCAAAAACAACTGCAAGACACTCTCGTTCATATGCAGAAAATTTACGTTCTGCTTCTGTTAATGTTTTGGAAGCGTATGCTATGGGTTTTCTAAATCCTTCATGTTCCTGAAGTAAGACAGCTCCTAAACCTGTATCAGACGCATCCGTCTGTAAAATGAAAGCTTTGGAGAAATCTGGTATTGCCAATACCGGGGGATTAGCAATTGCCTGTTTGAGATCTTCAAACGCAATTTTTTGTGAGTCTCCCCAGATAAACTGAGTGTTTTTACGACGTAACTTATTTAAGGGTTCTATTCTATCAGCGTAATTTTTAATAAATTTAGAGAAATAATTAATCATACCACAATATCGATGTACTTGTTTTACCGAGGTCGGTTGTGGATACTGTAATATTTTTTGCGTCCTCGCCGGATCTATAGAAACTCCTTTGTATGATAAGGTATGCCCAAGGAATGGTATTTCGTTTACAGCAAATGTTACCTTATCGGGATTAACTGTAATACCAGCTTTCCGCAGAATTGTCAATACTATTTTAATATGTTTGACATGCTCTGTAAAACTTTTAGAATATATTAATATATCGTCCATGTAATTAAATACAAATTTATGTTTAATATTTTTGAATAATGTATTCATAAGACGTGTTAAAACTTGTGCACCAGTCGAGAGACCAAAAGGTAATCTGACGTATTCGTATAAGCCATCCGGTGTGCAAAATGCGGTGATTTGACGAGATTTTTCTGTCAACGGTATCTGATGGTACGCTTGTGCTAAATCCAAGGTACTGAACCAGCGGGCATTAGAAAACCATTGAAAAGCATGATTTATATTCGGTAAAGGTTGGGCTTCTGAGTCAATTATTAAGTTGACTCGGCGATAGTCTACAACTAAGCGACTTGTACCATTTGGTTTCGGAATTAAAAAGGCTGGGGAGGAATAAGGTGAAACACTTTCTCTAATTACTTTGTCTTTTAATAATTTGTCAATTTGGTTTTTCATTTGGATCGTTTTTATCGGATTTAATGGATAGGGCCTAGATTTTATAATTTCGCTATTCTTTAGTTTAATATCATATTTTAATATATGGGTACAACCTAATTTAGTTGTGAGTACATCAGGAAATTTCCTACATAAATCATTAATTGTATTTTTAATGTATTCACTTTGTTCTATGTTGTTAATTTGTTTGGGATCTAAATTGATTAGAGAAAATTGTTGATTTTTTGCCCAATCAAAGGTTATGAAAGATTTCGAAGCATTGAATATTGCGTGGGTTTTTTGTAAGAAATTCATTCCGAGTATTATTTTATGGTGTATTTTTGTTAATATTTTAAAATTAATTTTCCACGATATGTTGTGAAGAGTAAGTTTAACCCATATCTGTTTATTAATTCTTAGAGGAAAGCGATCAGCTGTGAGGCAAATTGTGTTAATGTTTTCTTCCTTTATAATCGCTTTTTTAGTTTTTAAAAATGTATATAGTTGTTGATTAATAATATTATGAGTGGAACCAGAATCAATGAGAGCGTTAAATATATTATTTTTGATTTTTACCGATAAAGCTTTCAACGTATAATTACAGTTCAATGTGTTTTCTTTTAACCTTGAATGTTTACAGGGATTATGTTTACAAACAGATTGTTTGTCCGTGTCCAAGCCATATGATGTGTGTTTGTAAAGATTCAGTTTTTGTGGAACATTATTATTTTCTTTTTGCTGTAAAATTTTACAATGTCTTTTGATATGACCTAGCTTATGACAATAAAAACATTTTAAGGATGTTGCAGGCATTTGTGATTTGATTTTGCAAGTATTTTGTTTACTTTGATTAGGTACCACGCTATTCACATTATTTATTACACTTGTATCATTTATTTTAGATAAACCGATATCATTAAGGGTCCTAGCATAAACTCTTTCGTAGACATATGTGTCTAATTTATTGAAATCTTGTAAATTATTAGGTTTGCCGATTATACCTATGTGCGTGGCATATATTTCATTTAAACCGGTTAAAATTATATTGATTAACTCACCTTCTGTCAGATCTAATCTTAACACTTCATGGTTTTCTAAGATTTCTTTTATGTATTCAGTAAGAGTCTCTGTTTGTGACTGATTTCGGTATAACAATTTGAGTTTTAATATTTCTTTCATTTTTGGTGTGATTAGTTTGCTTACCAAATCTCTATGAAATTGATCAAAATTATGATTGTTTTTAATAGAATTTTCAAAAATTTGTTCAGTGAATCCAGTCATAAACGGAGTCAACAATACCAAAGGTAAATCTACTGCATAACGTTTTTGTATTTGTTTAATAATTTTGATATTTCGTACTAGCATGTCAATATCACGTCCATCAGTTATAGTTAATTGTTTTAATTCGTTTTCAATTGGATTTGCAATTTTCGTCCAATTAAAATTTAATTCACGATGAAAATAAACAGGATTATGATTACCTACTGCATTCGGTACTAATATGTCAGGAGTTTCGTTTCTAGGAACAGGATTTTGCATTACTGGGGAATGTAAAAGATTAACATGACCAACATCAAGATTTCTTTGTTGATCAGGTAAAAAATTATTTCCTAAATGTACGTCTTCAAGGTTTATGTTATTTTGTTCAAAATTAGGTTCAATTTCAAAATTTTGTAACCTATTGAGTTTCCAAATCTCAAATCCTTCTTTTAAATTTTGAAATCCTACGAGTTTATCTGGTTTGTTGGGTAATATGAATGTTAATAGTTTGTTAAGCCTATCATCAAATATTTCGGCATTATACCTTTCTAATTCAGTGAAATTCTCTATGTTCCGTAACCTCGCTAAATAATTTTGACATTCCGTCAGTTGTTTGTCTATGTCAAATCTGCGTAGTGTAGTTAAATCAATTTGGCGTCCGTTATCTAATAGTTTCTGTAACCTTTGTTTTTTTTGTCTTATGTTTCCTGTAGTTGTGCTTTTTCGTATGCGTAGTTGGAAGTTAATGTTTGTCTCGTCTAGTTTGGTAGGGTCAAGTATTGGTGCTACGTCTCTATTCATGTTTATACCTGTTTTGTTTAATGATGATGATTTTTTTAAATGTATGTGTTAAATCACTTACCAGATGATCTCAATGTACTTGCCTACACAAATTATAAATTATTTTGTAAATTTTTTAGAAGATTTGGTTTATTATTTTTGTTTGATTAATTTTTATTTGGTAAATTTGATTCCGGTTTGTTCCTTTTCTTTTATTATGGTTTCCTTCCAATCTTGTCCAATCTTGTTCCAATCTTGTTGTATTGATATTTTGTTTCCTTTCCTGAAATTGTCTTGAAAATTATGTTGAAAATGAATTATGTATCCTGGTCACGGCACCATTTTATTGTCCCAGGTTCGTTCAGATCAATAAATTTGAAAGCTTTTGTGTTTGAAATTAAACTTGTTTATTTCAACAATTTGGAGATAGATTTTTGAAAACTTTTAAAACACAATTAAAAACTTTAAAATCCTTTAAAACTTGTTTAAAATATTAAATTCTTTTCTTTTCACAAATCTTCTAAAAGTATTATTTCCAAATATTAATACAAAATATCACTAAATTAGTATATTACTAAATTATCAAAAGTATTTGTTTTTAAAAATAACTTGTATATAACGTCTCTCCTTTAAAAGTTTAAAAGGGAGTGAGTTCAACAATCCAATTAATGAATTTCATAAAATTGTTCTTTTTTTTTTTTTTTACTTCCTCTTACATCTTTAGATCAAAATTAAAATTTTCCTTTTACATCTGTAGTTGAGATCATCTGATGTGTGTGTGTTGATGCTGTAAAGTTATGTTTATGTTTACGTTAGAATGTTATGATTGTGTTTATACTGTTTGTTGTGTGTCTGTGGAGATGTCTCATATTACAATCATTACAGTAATAAAGTGTAAATAAATAAATTGTACAGGAAATTAAACCGCCAATTCTGTATCTGCATTGACCTTAATTAAGTCACCGATAATCTGGAGTCGACTGTATTATAAGCATAAGATTAACTCTGTAATAGTTGATAGTATTTCTAGGGGTTATGTAACAAAATTGAAATTTTCTTAGAAGTTAGATAGATATGTTGGTACCTGTTGCATAAAGACAGTGTATGATAAAAAATAATTTTTGTACAAATTCTTATCTGACCAAATAATTTTAGGACTTGTACTATTAAATGAGTAAAACATAACTTGAAATTAGGTGTCACTGTATACATACCAGATAGATATCACCTATCTGTTGGTGTTGTTTAGGTCATCAGCCGAAAGGTTGGTTTGAACTTTTAGAGGCTTTATTAAGTAAAATGAGGAGTGAGGTGGTATACAATTGCCTTCCTCACTGAGTGAAAAAGTAGCCTATACTTATCAGCATGCCAGGCACCGAAAAGCATCTACTTTCCACCCTGCAAATGATACCTTCACTTTTTCATCACAGGGTCTGGCTGTAAAATGAAATTCATTACTCTCAGAGGAGATAACTCTTACTAGTGAGTTTTACACCTCTACCTCTTCTGTTCTTAAATGCATCAGTCGCCTATCTAGCAAGTAGTAAAAAATCTCTTTCTACATTATTTCCTGTTTTATAAACAGGAAATTAATGTGTATTATTTTTTGTTGTAGATTAAAAGCTAAATATTTTTTTGTTTATTGACAATTAAAGTAGTATGAACCTGTTTGGTGGTTAGTGACTGTGACAGGTTGTAGAATTCTTTGAAAATTTTCTAGACCTGTGCTGGGAATTGACTGTTCAGCAGATGTATTGCCTTCAAGTCAACGTGTTGGGAGGAAATAAGTTTGTTTATATTTCTTATACCTATTTCTGACTTTTGATTATTTTCCATTTACTTGTTATTTTAATTACAACCATGTATTTTTACAGAGCTTCTGTTCAAGTATCATGCCTTAAGGTAGTTACTGCAGCACCTGTGTCTCTAATTCAGGGATTAATGCAGCATTTGCCTCCTGCATTCAAGGTTAAGTAGCATTGTGAACTTAACAATAGAAATTAAGAGTGGTTATCATTTTATAGTTGTTGAAACAGCTTGTCACTTACATAAAACATTGAGTAAACATGTTTTCTTGTTTGTATTAATATATTACCTACTTTTACTTTTTTTATACAGTATAGTTGTCATAATCCGAACACATAAGATGTCTGACCTTTGCGAATTATGTCTATAACCATACATATTGGCGATCAAATTACAAATATATACTGATTAGGAAAAAAATACAGATTTAACGAAATACGAGAACACGAAATTATAAATGACACCTTTATTTGAAATCTGTTATAGTATTATTTTCATATGATTTTAAAACAAACAATGGTGATTGCTAGTGCTGTTACTGCTCCGGAAATGTTATATAATCTTTTTTAACTCTGAATCCAGCGACAGTTTTTCTTACTCATGAACTAAGGTTTTTCCTGGCAACATTTTTCAGTACAATGCTGACTCGTCTCCTTTGTAAACTTAATCTGACATTAAACCCCACTTTTCTACTTCATCCAGGAATTTTGTTTTAAAGTTCATAAAATCGTCCATGTCACTAGAATTTTTTCACTGGTAACAGTTAACAGTCTTATACTGTATCATTGTTTGAATTTGTCCAGCCAGCCTACTGTCTTGAAAGTCGTCTTTCATGGTCATTTCCTTTTAGAAAAACTTAGCTTTTGGGTGAGAATGTCTCACTGACTATATATAGATTGCTTGCCTTTCTCTTTCTTGCAAAAACCATGAGTATAAAGCCCGCTCGGCATCAGTTGTTACATGCTGCTTTCAATATTTTTCTTTTCTGTGGCCTGCATTCCCATTTTTGAGCAGTAAGAACCAATAATGTCAAATTTCTTGTTAATGTCACAAACTGTTGATTTACATATTGAATAATCAGCTGGTAATTGAGTAACACTTACACCACTTAATAATTTATCTGAAATCTTGCATTTATTGTAGAGAGATAAAGTTGTGTGCTTTCGTTTAGCTGTGTTACGTACGACGTTAAATCATGAAAGAAACTGAATAACAAACAAGGCTGGATCCAGGCTTCACTGTAGACTGGGGGTTATACTTACAGTACAGCAATTAAGATACCAATACCAGATGTGTGTTTCCAATTAATGTTTAGATTCTGTGACTGCCTATTCATTCTGTATGGGCAATGGCAATAAAAGTTTACGAACAACATACATATTCATACGAAAATTCCTATGGACAATTCCTGGAAATATAAGTACAAATACACTGTTGTTGTTTAGGTCAACAGCCGAAAGGCTGGTTTGAACCTGTAGAGGTTTTACTAAGTAAAACGAGGAGTGAGGTGGTTTACCATTGCCTTCCTCACTGAGTGGAAAAGTACGCTTAACAGCATGCCGGGCCCTCTGAAAAGCACATATTTTCCACTCTGCAAATGACACCTTCACTTCATTCACCACAGGGTCTGGCTGTATAGTGAAATTCATTACTTTCAGAGAAGATAACTCTAACTAGTGTCTTTTACACCTCTACCTCTTCTGTTCTTAAACGATTCAGTCATTTAATTGGCTGACCATGTGATAAGAAACAGAACTATTTATTTTAGCCCTGCAACAAACAGATTGAGTGTAAATAATTTGACACTCCACCTGTCTGTTATGGGCAGACAAATACACTACCATACTAAATGAATTGTATAGTCTTAAAACTAATTATAAATTATCTTAAAATAAAATACAGTATTAGACTTTTTAAAGAATTTTTTAAATGCTAAAAAAATAATTAAAAACATGATAATAAGCGATCGTTTGGATTACTGTAGGTTTCAGTGTATGGGTGGGGGGAGGGTTTCGAGGTTCAGTGTTGGATTACCGCGACCATACTGTACTTGTTATGTTACTAAGCTTATTAGTGGAGGAAAATTTAAAATGTGAAACGTATGTTTTTTATATTATTATTATTATTATTTAAAAAAAAAACATTGAATTTTTTTTTATATTTTATTTATTTGTTTAACATCGCATCAACTGCAACAGTCATTAGCAATGATGTTGGGGTGGAACTTTATGCGATGTATGATGAAATGATTTTTTGTAACGTATGAAAATATGCCGTGCCTGAGCGGGATTCGAACCCAGGACCGCATGATGAGAATTATTTTTGTTATAATTACTGAAACAATTTAAAAGAGTTATACTCAATATTGTGTAGAATATTATTCATTATTTGTTTTTTTTTGTAATATGTAGAGGTGTTACTTATAGTGCTTTAAATTTAAATCTTAGTTCAAATTAGTACTGAAGAGATAACCTACAAATTGTATCTATAAAATGTTTTAAAATAATATTTCTTTATTATATTATGGTAAAATTGAACGTTCAAATTTGTATTTTTTTAATTTACAAGAATTTTTGTTTGTGCATTTCTTTTTTTGTAATATTCATAGACTACTACTGTTAACTGTTTTCGCTAGGTTGTTTTCAAAATTGGGTGTGGACAAATAGAATTAGCTCGACTTGGTGTAGAAGCATTAGAACGATGGATTGATGAGCTGACAACAGATCAGTTGAAGCCATTTCTTCATGAAGTCATTCCTCACTTACATCCATTCCTTCATACTCGTAGTAAGTTTTACTTAGTTTGCTTAGTTTAAACTTTCTATTTAAAAAACTGAATAAACACAAATTTCATTTTAGCATACAAAGTGCAAATTAGTTTATTAAGTATTTATTAGCCTTCTTGAAACTACCCGTGAATAGCTAGAGGTGCATTTACCAAAATCAGTCATGTATGCTACAAAATTATGATTTGAATACAGGTGTGTTGTAAAGGCTTGTTAATACTGCATGCTTGCCAGTGTTGTATTGTGAGGAATTCAAATAATTACTAAGGTAGCCCACCAGAAATTTTAATAGGTCTCTTTGAAATCTGGTTAATCCATCTCATACTCAAAATTTTCTGGAGTGTCACTTAACGAATACAGAAGTTTTTCAACGCATTTATAGAAAATCGATAGTTCTTACCATTGTCAGCAGGAGAACTACTAAGTACTTCAGATATGCCGCGTCAAACTCAGCAAATACAAACTCCACTTTTGATTCTGCTGGGCAAGATAAGCAGTCAAAGAAAATGTAGTAAGAGTCTTTGTTTAATAGCATATTGCTGAGCGTTTAGAGGAGCTATCGCTTCAGTTAAGATAGCCTTCTGGCTTTTCAACATTCAATGACTAGTTGACATAAGAAGAACAACAGCTGATATAGGCAGTTAAATGATTTTTACTCAGTGATTCATTCATTAAAAAGATCTAGAATTTTAATTTATTTTTACCTTCATTCAAAAATAAATCTTTATAATGCATCCTGCAGTTTTAAATATTTCTATTTCATATAATGAATTAATACAATAATTTCACTAACCTTCTTTTTAAACTGTGTCACCTTTATTTTAATTTTACTTACACGTGTTTCGGTGGATCCACCATCATCAGAGTAAATAACATATAATTGAAACTAAAAACATTATTTATTAAAAATCTATAGAAGATGATACATCTTCAGTCACTTGTATAAAACTGATTTAAAATTAATTTATTTTAATTTATCCCTTCTCATATTTACTGTAGATAGCAGCAGCAGTCAATGTCACTTCATCATTCCTAAATTTCACCTATTCATTCAAAATGTCCTGCTTTTGCTCTTTTAAATATTTATAAATGTGGAACATCTCATATTTTTCAATTTTATTTTTATTTTCTATATTACATTGTTCTATTATATTGAAATGTTCATCTATTTTACCAAATTTATGTTTTTCTTCTTTTATATGATTGGTATAGTTAGATATAATGTAGTCACATTTCAGTGCTTTTTTATGTTCATTATACCTCACTTGAAAATTACGACTAGTCATACCAATGTAAAATTTTTTACAATCCTCATTACCACAATCTATTTTATACACACCCTTTTTATTGCTTAGTGTTTCATTTATATTATTTTTAATTATCTTTGTGGACAGTAGTTTTTTATTATTACATGTGTATGCGATTTTATAAAATTTATTTAATGTTCTGTATAATTTATTGTTAATAGTTTTATTGTATTTTAATGCAATAAATGGTTTATGTTTTATTTTATTATCTAATATAAGGGTGGTTCTCAAGTTATTTTTAAAATGTAGTTTGTTTTTAATTTTATTTATTACTTTATTTATTTCTTTTTCATGATACCCATTCTTTTGTGCTATGAATTTTATTGTTCTTAATTCATTTTCTAGTAGTTTTTTATCTTTTATATAATTATATGCTCTGTGAATCATACTATGGTAAGCTGCCATTTTATGTGAGTATGGGTGGTTAGATGACTTATTTATATTTGTTACTGGTAATATACTTTTACGAAATACACCTGTTGTTATTTTACTATTACCCTTGATTAATTGTATGTCCATGAAATTTAATTTATTATTATTTTCAAGTTCCATAGTGTGGTGTAATTTATCATCAAATGTATTTAATTTTTTTAAAATAACATCCTCTTCATTTTTATATGTCTTTTCCAATATTACCAGTATGTCATCTACATATCTGTGCCACATTACTACATTATGTGTGTGTTCTATTTGATACACAGTTATTTCTTCAAAATATTGTAAATAAATTTCAGACAAAATAGAGCTTAATGGTGCTCCCATAGTAAGTCCATCTTTTTGTTTGTATATTTTTTCATTAAATTTAAAATAATTTTGTGAAGTACATTGTCTCAATAATCCTATAACTTGCTTTACTTCATCTTCATGCAATTTACGTTCTGTTAATTTATTTTTTATAATGTTTATGGTTTTGTCAATGGGTATATTTGTGTACATATCTTTGATATCAAAAGACATCATAATCATGTTTGTCATTAATTTCAATTTTTTGTATTTTGTCTATTATTTCTTGAGCGTTTTTTATACTATATCGGTTATTTAATATTATATGTGTTTTTAGGTAATCGTATAAAAATTTAGATATTTTATATGTAGGCGCATTTTTATAATTAACCAGAGGTCTTATAGGTACATCCACTTTGTGTATTTTAGGAAGGCCATTAAGATTTGGTGCTTGAGGATTATTATTTATGTATTTATTTTTTATTTTTTTATCGATTATCTTATTTGATTCACTAATAATTCTTCTAAGTTGTGCATTGAATTTTTTAGTTGGATCTTTTTTAATGATCTCAAAATTATTGTTGTTCAAATATTTTTCTGTTTTTTGTATGTATTCACTTTTGTAAATTATTACAGGTACATTTACTTTATCAGCTTTTACAATTACAGCATCTTCTTTTTGTAATTTTTTCTTTAAATTTTCATATTTTTTATTTATTTTTTTATTATACAAACATTTAAATAATTATAATAAAAAAATTAATAAAAAATATGAAAATTTAAAGAAAAAATTACAAAAAGAAGATGCTGTAATTGTAAAAGCTGATAAAGTAAATGTACCTGTAATAATTTACAAAAGTGAATACATACAAAAAACAGAAAAAAATATTTGAACAACAATAATTTTGAGATCATTATAAAAGATCCAACTAAAAAATTCAATGCACAACTTAGAAGAATTATTAGTGAATCAAATAAGATAATCGATAAAAAATTAAAAAAATAAATACATAAATAATAATCCTCAAGCACCAAATCTTAATGGCCTTCCTAAAATACACAAAGTGGATGTACCTATAAGACCTCTGGTTAATTATAAAAATGCGCCTACATATAAAATATCTAAATTTTTATACGATTACCTAAAAACACATATAATATTAAATAACCGATATAGTATAAAAAACGCTCAAGAAATAATAGACAAAATACAAAAAATTGAAATTAATGACAAACATGATTATGATGTCTTTTGATATCAAAGATATGTACACAAATATACCCATTGACAAAACCATAAACATTATAAAAAATAAATTAACAGAACGTAAATTGCATGAAGATGAAGTAAAGCAAGTTATAGGATTATTGAGACAATGTACTTCACAAAATTATTTTAAATTTAATGAAAAAATATACAAACAAAAAGATGGACTTACTATGGGAGCACCATTAAGCTCTATTTTGTCTGAAATTTATTTACAATATTTTGAAGAAATAACTGTGTATCAAATAGAACACACACATAATGTAGTAATGTGGCACAGATATGTAGATGACATACTGGTAATATTGGAAAAGACATATAAAAATGAAGAGGATGTTATTTTAAAAAAATTAAATACATTTGATGATAAATTACACCACACTATGGAACTTGAAAATAATAATAAATTAAATTTCATGGACATACAATTAATCAAGGGTAATAGTAAAATAACAACAGGTGTATTTCGTAAAAGTATATTACCAGTAACAAATATAAATAAGTCATCTAACCACCCATACTCACATAAAATGGCAGCTTACCATAGTATGATTCACAGAGCATATAATTATATAAAAGATAAAAAACTACTAGAAAATGAATTAAGAACAATAAAATTCATAGCACAAAAGAATGGGTATCATGAAAAAGAAATAAATAAAGTAATAAATAAAATTAAAAACAAACTACATTTTAAAAATAACTTGAGAACCACCCTTATATTAGATAATAAAATAAAACATAAACCATTTATTGCATTAAAATACAATAAAACTATTAACAATAAATTATACAGAACATTAAATAAATTTTATAAAATTGCATACACATGTAGTAATAAAAAACTACTGTCCACAAAGATAATTAAAAATAATATAAATGAAACACTAAGCAATAAAAAGGGTGTGTATAAAATAGATTGTGGTAATGAGGATTGTAAAAAATTTTACATTGGTATGACTAGTCGTAATTTTCAAGTGAGGTATAATGAACATAAAAAAGCACTGAAATGTGACTACATTATATCTAACTATACCAATCATATAAAAGAAGAAAAACATAAATTTGGTAAAATAGATGAACATTTCAATATAATAGAACAATGTAATATAGAAAATAAAAATAAAATTGAAAAATATGAGATGTTCCACATTTATAAATATTTAAAAGAGCAAAAGCAGGACATTTTGAATGAATAGGTGAAATTTAGGAATGATGAAGTGATATTGACTGCTGCTGCTATCTACAGTAAATATGAGAAGGGATAAATTAAAATAAATTAATTTTAAATCAGTTTTATACAAGTGACTGAAGATGTGTCATCTTCTATAGATTTTTAATAAATAATGTTTTTAGTTTCAATTATATGTTATTTACTCTGATGATGGTGGATCCACCGAAACACGTGTAAGTAAAATTAAAATAAAGGTGACGCAGTTTAAAAAGAAGGTTAGTGAAATTATTGTATTAATTCATTATATGAAATAGAAATATTTTTACCTTGTTAATTTATTACTTCTAAATGTTTATTCGTAAATAGGTTTCAGTCTGTACTCTCTCAACATGAATATCTGGCTCTGATATTGTGCAGTAAGCCTTTATTACAGGTACTGGGTTTTCTCAAACTTTAACCTATTAGTATTTTAAAAATATTAAAGTAGTTTTTATGATGTTATTAAAATTTTTAAAAATACTCGTATGTGGATTGATAGTTAGCCTGGTTTAGCCACAGATGATGGACCGTCTTTCTTTTCACCTGAATTTAATGACTGCCAGTCAGGGTCATTCTCTATGTGGTTTTTGTGTTCATATCATCGTAAGACAAATTATACAATAAAATGGTGAAAAATTTCTGGAAAGCATTGAAAGCTACAAAGATTTTAATTATCATCAAAGTGATTTTGATGATTTTGTAAAGTTCTGATGAGTTTTTTACAGTTGAGATTAATTTTTGTATTATATATAGCCTATTTGCTGATGTATAAGACGCACTCCCATTTTCAAAAAAGACTTCATCCTATAATGTTAAATTTTATATTTGATTTTTATTTTTATGAAAAGAATGAGAATTTTATTTTCATATGTAATGATTTTTTTAAAAATACAATAAACATGTAGGCCTATTTGTATTGCTAAATCAGTGATTTAAAGTGATTGATATGTAAGTATTACTGCACGATAAAAATTAAATAAAAAAATTTAAAAACCCTGACAAAAAAAACCTTTAACCATTATAGGGCAGTACTATGGGGAAAAATATATATGTTGTAAAGTGTTAAATTTTGTTTTATAGGGACTTGAATAATATATTTCTAGTGCCAGAACCGTAAGATATTTCTTTTCTTACGTTAAGCCCTGGTAAGTATACTTACAAAGGAAGGTTTATTGAAATGGGAATCACATAATATTTAGTGGTAAGAATGCTTATTAAAACAACTTGTAGTTCTATATAACAGAAAAATGTGTAGAATAACTTCTCAACTTTATATTAGCATGAATGCTTGATTTCCCGTAAAAAACTCAAATTTTCTAAGCACTGTACAAAAGTAACAACAAAACAATGCAGTTGCTGGTATGAATCTTTACCACATTCGTGTAACTCATGAAGTAAATAGTTGCTGCGACTAAAGTTCAAAATGTAGATAGCCTACTTACCAGAGAACATCTACAAAACCATTAAATGCTAATAGGGTTAAACTGCATAGCTTATTCTTAAAAAAAAATCGACCTTATTGCCAGTGGTAAGTATTCTTACCAAAGACCTATAAAGGGTTAAAAAGTAAAAAATGATAAGTATTGGCCCTTTAGGTTAAATATCTTTTATTAAATATTACTACTTTAAGTAGTAATATTTTGGTCCAAGCTTCATCACATCGGGGGACTGCTAAGTAACAGAATAAAAATTAGTTTTACTTGTTAGAAATTATTTTTACCGTATTATGTTATTAATTATTATTTTGTAAATGTAATGTTTTATGTTGGTAGTATGTGGTTATGTAGTAACAGCGAGAAAAGAGGACGAGTGCGCTTGGTGTTTGCGAAAGGTTTAGATGTGTATGTGTGTGCGGTGTTAAGTATTTGCGATTATTAATAAATTTAGGTAATATAATATATACCAGTATTTCATTGCTTTTGATCTCCCCTCATCCTTGTGAATTAATAAATTGTACGTGTTTGCGTATGTATTGTGGTGTATTAGAAAAACACCCCTTACATACTGTATTTCTTAGGAGTACCCTGACGTGACGATGCTGGGATTAGAATATTACTACTTATATTAAACCAAAAAGGTCCAGTAGATATTACTTTTTTAAGGATTTTTTTTGTCAGGTATTTAAAAAAAAATTATTTCATGTTTTTTAAACTATGTATTACTAGTAGATATTAAAATATATTAAACACTATCATTGACGGTCGAGTTTTGAGGTTCAGAAAAACTAAATCAAAATCGGTTCATCTCTTTAGGAGGTACAGTGTCACAGACAGACTCTCAGATACTCCACGCAATGATAAAGTTTTGAGGTCATAGTATTTTAATAGGCCTATGCTTTTTTTCTTTTAATTGAATCATAGCTAAGAACACTCTCTATGAAGTCAACTTTCTAACAAAAAAACTAAATCAAAATCGGTTCATCCGTTTGGGAGCTATGATGCCACAGACAGATACACATGTTAAACTTATAACACGCTTTTTTCCGTCAGGAGTTAAAAAAGATTAGTATTACATTATAGTAGCTACTACTTTAAGCTACACATATAATACCCATAGGCTAAACTATAATAAAAAATTCTTGCATGTACAGTAGTACGATACACATCAGCGCTGGTCGGAGTCACTATCACTTGGAGAATTTGAGCCATTTTCAAACAGTAAATCATCTTCTGCTCCATCCAAAGAATTAATGATGCCACACTTTTTGAGATAATTTGCAATAATTTTGGAGTCAAAATTGTTCTAGGAAGTTTTGGCTCATTCGCAGACCTGAGTTTTCTAAGGATGTTTTAGTTTTTCCCCGCTCTCGTTTCTTGTTTTGGTGACATCATCCATTATTCCATTTGTGAAGAGAGTAAAACAGTTAGTACCTACCTCAGTCGCAGGAAGTGAGTGCGATTTCCGTTAAATGGTATTTCAAAAGAAATGACTAACTGGACAGCAATGAGAATCACTAATTTTAATGTAGGCCTATACTGTAATTGGTTGTTGAGTCATTGTGTCATTGTCAAGAGCCATGTCCTCTGATACTGGATTATGATATTCTAGGAATTTTTGTAACGGAAACACTTTTTCCGAATAAGGTTATTTAGTTAAATAGCGTTAATGGCAATAATGTACAGTACAGTATTTTTAATTTTTGTAAAGCTATATAGTAGACATTTATAACAGTTACAGAAAATTTCCATCCATTGTATAAGACAAACCCTGTTTTTTGACCAGTCACTGAAGGAAAAAAGTGGGTCTTATACACCGGCAAATATGGTTAGTAAATTGATTTGGTTTTATTGTTAATATAACATTTTACTTTGTTTAGGTCTTATCATTGACGATTTATTTGGAGATGTGAATGAGCCATTACCATCAAAACGATCACAACGTTATAAAAAGATGACTCAGTTGCAGTTAAATTCTGATATTTCTGAAACAGAATTGTCTAAATTGCAAAAACGAATCTTACTACTTCTTGGCAGATTAGATACACCATTTTTGTTATCATTGTTGGATCAAGATTATACGGCTTCTGTTATATCATGGAATTTAGCACCTATTTTACCATTTGAAGTTAAATTTCCAAATATGTCCAAATTTCCTATAATTTATCTAGGTAAGATTATTAATCACTCTTATATATAATAATCTCTCTATATAATCACTATATATAATCTTATAACAATTACAACTTTCATTTTAATTGCTTAAAAACTGCTTGACTTAAAAAAATTGAATAAGATCTAAATTTTATATTACATTTTTTTATTTCCAGATCGTTTTGCACCAAGAGTTACCGAATTGGCTTTAACATCGGGAGATAGAAAAACCCGAGCTGCATCGTATGAAGTTTTACAAGCAATATACATTATTTTTCTAGGACAGAGTAAGTTAATTCGTCATTAAAAACTTTACCGTATGAGTGGTTCTTTGACACCTTTTTTCATCTGAAATCTAGTAATATCTGTAGTAATAGTTTAAACTTTTGCTTACTATAAGCCTTTTCATCCAGTGCTGAATTTCTGCTGATGAAGTTGGGATGATATGATATTGTAGAACAATAATTCAAAATTTTTGATTGGAATCTGATAATATTCAAATTTAGAAAATTTTAGAAATTTTCTTATGTCTCCCAAAATTTAGTACTTTTGCAGTAAGTTCTGTTTATTATAATAACATTTGTAATTCTAATAACTGGCTTATTTAGTAATTTGATTTTCTTGAAAATGTTAGAAATTTTATTTTATTTAAGAAATTTTTATTTTGTTTATTTTAGTTCATTTAAAGCTACATCAACAGCACTTATGGACATTTTCAGACCCTTGCCAGGGATTGAACCCTGCATTGTAGGCAGAAGCCATTTTATTCTTGTTGACAGACAATTCAAAATTTCCTAAATTGCTAATTTTATAACATTAGTGTTAGAATCGTGCATTCAATCATTCATTACGTGCTGAATTTTTACAAAACGTGTTCGAGATGGGTTCCAAGACAACCAGATTCAAATTTGTTCTGAGCTCAAACAATGGTTTAATTTAGAAGGTATTGTTTCGGTAGATCGTATAATAATGTGTAATGGAATGTGGATCCACCATTTCGAGATGAATCAAAATGGTAAAGCCTTGAGTGGAAACATCTGGATTTGCTTACACAAAAAAGGCGAAAATGTGAGGGTGTTCTCTTAAAATGCGTAATTCTCGTGCATGATAATGTGTGCCTCCAAATCGCTCTGCGAATGTGAGAAATAGGGTTTTAAGATGTTGCTGCATCCTCCTTATAGACTAGGCCTCGCCTCATATGGTTTTGATATGTATGGCCTGCTCAAAGATTTTTACGCGGCACAAAATTTGATAACAATGATGCAGTGTATAAATGTTTGAAACAGCTAGGTAAAGACTTCTATACTGGGGGAATCAGAAAGCTCAGAACGTAAGGACAAGTGTCTAAATGTTGATGGGGACTATGTTGAAAATTATTGTCAGTTTCATTTTCATTGAACAAATTCTTTTTCTCTACATTAATTTGTCTCATTAATTATTGAACATCCCTTGTAAATACCTGTTAATTATTTTGACTAAAACAATGTTTTTCTTAATGTGCTATTGTACTTGTTGACAAATGAGAATGAGATTTGGTTGGGATTTTACACGTTAATTTTTTTTTTTGAAAGATGTAAACTTAAAAATTTTCTACATCTTTTATGCAGATGTAGATTTTTTTTTTTGGTTTAACGTCCGACTGTTCTGAAATTACTGCTAATGCAGATGGTGATGGATGAAATGATTTTTTCTTTGTAACGTATGAAAATATGCCGTGCCTGAATGGGATTCAAACCCAAGATTCTGTATTAGTGCTTATGATATGCAGATATAGAAACGGATATCATAAGCACTTATATAGAATCTTACTATAGTATCAAACCTAGAATCTTATCTTTATACTGAGTTCACTTTTTGTTCAAATAGCTTCAATATTCTTTTAATGAACTATTTTGTAAGCTATGACTATAATACTAAAGAATGTGTAAACGTAAAATATGAATTGAGAAAATTACTTAATTCATTTTATTGTTTTACAGCTGTACACTCTGCTAGAAGAACTTTAGAACCTGCAGTCCATTTCTTGAAGAGGTTATTGCCAAAACTATACCAGCTTGCTTGCTCTACTGATAGTATTGCCAGACAAATGTTTAGTCAATTGTTACTTGAATCATGCCACTGGTATTCTAGCAAATTCTGTCTGTTTGATGCGCAGTTACCGTACACTCATGTATTCATTGAAGCAATATTTGTAAGAATGTTATATTATGTTAATTAATATTAAATAATGCTATATTTTTTTACTGTAAAAACCTGTATTTAAAAAATAGGACTGTTTTCTTAACTGAACATTTTTTTGTTCATAGTTTAGTTCTAATTACGTCCTGTTTCAATTCACAAAGCTCTTTTAGAAAGTATGTACTATCTATGCATATGTCCATGGATGTAACATTACGAAGATGGGCCTTGTCAAGTTACTTCCTACTACTCAAGAGCGAAGTAGCCTAGCCATATGGTTTGTTTAAGTTTAAAACAGCCAGCCAACTTGCCAGTTGTAAAATAAGAAACTAAGAGAAATTTTTAAGTTTTTAAATGTTATGTTTTGAAAAAATGTTTTGCCTTTTAAAATTTGTCGGTAGATTTGTAACTCTTATGGAAAAATTCTATGGATGGAGATATGGCGAGGCAGTGGGTTGGGATATTTAATGATGGAAAGTAAATTGTTCATGATGAGGAGTGCAGTGTTTGTCTGTTTTGGTGACCAAAAAATTAGTAGACATTTGACAAAGTTTGTTTCAATTCGAAACTCATGATTTCCAATGTGTCAATGAATTTTTAAACCATTTCAAATTCTTCATTACTTTATATGACTGAACATTTACATTATAAAAAATTGTGTTAGAGATGAATGTACAAAACACTTACAGACGTTAAAAAGTGAAACATGGGAGAAACTCTCATTAAGTTTTTCAACATTTTGAGAAAGAAGGTAATGGTTCTTGAAAACTATTCTCGGGTGAAGAATCTTGGATTTTATTATTTATTTTATCATCTGAAGAAATTCTTTGCTAGCCAGAATCTTAATAGTGACGGTGAGATCAATTTAAGTATTCAGAACTGGCTCAGTTTGCATAGTGAAAATGTAAAACAATAGTTTGTAGTTTGTAGATTATCTCTAATAAAAAATTTGGTAAAAAGTTTTTGTTTTTCAATGCCTAAACTGTACTTACTTTCTCCATAAGCTTTATAAAGAAACTCGTGTCTGGCGAAACATGTCACTCACTGATTGTGAAGTATTTTTCACAATTAGAAAGATATTTTTATGAGACTCCTTCCTCTTTTATTTAATTTTTTTTATTTGTTAGTTTTCTAACCTTTCAGAGGTGGAATGGTGCCCAGATATTATAATTCTGTCATAATCTTTGTAACACCTATTAAGATTTTAAAATTGTTTTCCATTTCTTGTTCTATTTTGTTCTGCCTCTCATTATTTATAAAGATATCTTCTTTATTCTCAGCTAATATATCCTGGTCATTAACAAATAATGAATGCGTTATAAATCAGTATAGGAGGAGTAATAGTGAACTTTTTTTTTTATTCGAGGCGGCGAGAAAAACTCATGTTCACTCCCTCACTATGGGGGAAGTAGTGTTGGACTCAATTGAAGCGTCCTCATCCAGCCCCAAGGAGGCTGCATCCGCCTTACCAACCAAAAACCCGCCACCTGGCCACTTGATCCGACATCAGCAAACAACCCTCCACCTCCCTATATCAGTAATAGTAATAGTAAGAGTAATAGTGAACTTACATCATTCTAGTCGTATGTACATTACATCTCCTGAAGTAATTCACCATTGATTAAACAGTATATGTGAATTTCATCTCAGACTTCATATAAATGGCCTGCCCAGTTTTTATTTTTATTTTTTAGGTTAGTTAGGTACTCTAGAACTTGAAACCAAAAACCTTTTGTTTTCGCACAATGCTCAACTTTTGCAATACTATTCAAATGATTATATGTGAAATTTCTAATCTGTTGCAATTTTATTTTCGTAATTAAAATAATTAATATCATATTTTTAACTTGGAGATTACACTTAAATGATCACTTGCAGTTAACTGTAAATTATATTTTATTTTTTGCAATTATTTCATGTTTATATTTACATGAAAGAATTGCATTATTAGTTTAAGTTTTGGTACTGTATCTTCTAGTTTTTCTAACCTGTTCATATTTGTTTATAGGATGCACTCACACATTCTACTGACAGTGCAGTTAGAGATTTTGGAGCTAAATGTCTTTGTGAATTTGTTACTTGGGCTGTAAAACAGCTTCCAGAAGACCAATTAGAAAAGGGTCCTTTAAATATAAAAGCTGTCATTATGAAATTAAATATGTATTGTCTTCATCCGTGTAATTACAAAAGAGAAGGTACATCACTTTTTGTTTATTATTTATTATTGTTTAATGCTCATACAAATTATTTTTAATTTGTATTTTTCAACTATCGTATCTTACTTAGTTCCTGGATTCTGCTACTTCTTAATATCAATAAGTAAACATTACAGACTGTTTGCCAGGAAGATCAGAACACTTTTGTCTGAGGCCTGGGGTGTGGTGTAAATTTGGATTGGGTAATTGTAATAAGTTGTCTTAAATTTTCAATTAAAGTCTGTGTTAAGGTTCCGGTGCGAGAGATACCTTGAATGTTAAGACATGCGGCTCGGACGATCGAAATGAACATGGAAATAGGCCGGTAGACCACAATGAAAAATTACCCACGACGAATAATTATCGAATTTAGTGAAATAGCAAATAAAACGATTGTTTCCGGAGAACCAGATTACTTTTATAAGATAGTTGGTAATCACAACTAAACGATTGATTGATTGTAACTGGCGGTTTAAGGCGGTTAAGAACGAATTGAAATATAAACAATAGGATGAATTGAGGAACATGAAATCAAAGGAATTGCACCAATAAATAGCAGAAAATACAACAAAAAATCGGCACTTACCTTGATAAAGCCTTGAAAATAGTTTCGCAATGTTACTAACACGTTGTTGGTAGGTTGAAAATCACTGAACATAATTTGTAAGTTAAAACAGTTATAAATTCACAATAAACAAAATGAATAACACAATTAGAGTTCTCATGAAGAGATCGAACGAAATGCATGCCAACGACTGACATATATCACAATGTAATGCCATAACGCGCCATTATGACCAGTACGAGAGAGAGCGCCGACTAGATGCATTCACTGCTAAATTACAAGTGCAAGTGTTTGGGGAACAAGGAAGTCAGAGAGCGGTGGTAGGGACAGGAAGAATGACGTATGCATGAGGTCACAGGAACTATTTTATTTAGGAAATTTGAAATACTAGGTAGCGGGAATCTGAGTACGTTACTGCATGTATAACGCGCCTTAACAGTCTGTCTTGCCATTCCTGTATGGTGCAACAATGAAACAGATTAACTCGCAGAAAACTGTTTATTTTATATATATAATACTAAATGCAATAAACTCGTACATAAAAGAATAAAATAATGCACTTAACATCTTTGTAAATTTTCAAGGCTTGTGCCTCTTCTTCAGATGTTGGAAAATACAGTCTGCCTGTTGTGTCTGTTATAATGAATACTGATAAAAAGTAAAGGGAGTAAAATTTTCTGCGTAATAGGTCCCTCACTGCTTGAGCGCTGAGCAGGAACTCAAACATTTGGACATTGTGACCAAGCTGAAACCAAGATTTGACTTGGAGGTCAAGCTTCTTGCCTTGAATTATCGCTATTGATGTAACATGGGTTAGAGACATTGAAGTTGAATAAGTGGAAAGGTCAATCTTTTCCACATCCAAAAATATTTTGTTGAGCTCAATTGATGGTCAAACAAATTATGATCTTTGCTTACAGTCACCATCATATCAGTCATCAGGACAGACAGAGTTCCACGTGAACAAAGTATTACACTAATGTATTATCATAATTTTGTTCAAAAACTGAAAACAAAAATGCTTGAAACCCAACCTCTGTTGCTCGAATCTGGGCCACTCATTCTCCAAAACAGCGCTTGCTCACACATTGCGTATGTCTGAGAAATTGCGTGAATACAGTTGAGAAGTTACCTGATGCACCCTAGTCCTGACATGAGTTGACCAGCAAAATTTGTAAAAAACCTATGTGCCATTATGAACAAAGATGGCTTGTTAGATGGAATTGTAAATTTTCCCAAATGTTGGGATTTAGTCGTTGAAAAGCACAGAAACACTATTGAAGGATTAAAGAGATACTATCAAAAAGTAAAATTGTAAGTTAATAAAACATTGTGTGCATTATTAAGAAAATTATCCTTATACATTGAAGCTTTCCATCTTTTTCAACAGAGGAATAATTTACTCTTGGGATGGGGACAAGCATGTTTTGTTCTGCATCAAAAGAGCTGTCGTAGGCATATATAGGATTATTCATCCATATAGACAAATTATCTTAACAACTATGCTCTTATTACATCAAAAAGTTTTTTCAATTATTAGTTTCGCTTTCATTTTTTGAGCAAAAAATGAAACCCCCTAATATTCATAGTATGTTAATTAACGTGTATAGCTGAAATGTCATTGATATCTAAAATGTGTGTCATTGGTGCATTCAGAAATAAGCACTAAGGAAAACTTTCATGTGATGTAATTTTTAAACATGACAATGTATGTATTCCTGTATATCACAAAAGCAACAGTCTCACTTTTGAAATTGTACAGTTGGGAGATTATGACCCACCACGATTGGTAGTATAGTCTTGTCCGATCTTCATCTGTTTGGCAAATTGAAGGATTCTTGGATAAATATATTTTGTGAAGTGAACAAAAAAGTGCAAAAATAGTTGAAACATTTTTATGCAGTTAGTGGTCAGTACAACTCGCTTCTAAGCCAGGGATCCTGGGCACAATTTTCCATCACGTCTTCCATTTCATGTCTCTAAATTTTCTTCTATCATCCTTCATCGTCTGCATTAGCAGTAATATGTAAAACAGTCAGTCTTAAATCCCCAAGAAATTTGATCATGTTCTGGAAATTACATAGAAGAGTAAAATTAAAGTTTGTAAATTCGATTTATTTTATTAATTTCTTATGAAATAAATATTTTAACTAAAAGAAGATGTTATTGTTAAACATCGCCCAGATTAATAATTTATTACATCAATGTGAATAGTTTATTTTGATGCTGACATTTCAAATTGCTGTTGTGTGTTAAAAATAAAAAAGTTTTGTTTTAATTGTTCTGGTCTGTGTGTACTGTAGTGTTAGTTTATTGTGTACTAACATGTTTGTGGTTTTATTGGTAGGAGCTGCATTAGGCTTTAATGCAATGTACAGACAATTAAGAGAAGAAATAAGTGTTGTCAAAACATTCTGGTTGGAGATGCTGTATTATTACTTTAAAAGCTTATCCCTTTCCTGTAGTAACCAGAGTACTTTAGAAGCATTAGACCATATCAGTAGAGTTATAATCCAAAAACCGGAATTGTTTAACAAGGTAAGTATTATTATATTTCACATCCATTGACATCATCTTATCAAAGTGATAGATGTATATGTTAAAGTATTGATTTTTATGTATATATATAAAAAAACTTTATATTTACCTTATACTTCTTATACTTTGTTTCTTACAAGTACTTTCGCGGTGCGCACTGCTTCTTCAGGTTATAAGATATAGCTTTGACCAAGGAAGATGGAGTCTTTATAAATAGTTCTAGATGCTATATCTTATCAACTGAAGGAGCGGTGCGCAGCGCAAAAGTACTTGTAAGAGACAGAGTATAAGAAGCAGTATAAGGTAAATATAAAAAGTTTTTTATAAATACATAAAAAAATACATTAATATGGATGCTGTTGCCATGTTGCTAACTAGTATTTTAAATAATTATGGATAGCTATGTGTTGGTTAAGACATCTGCTGAACTTTTCCGTATTGCTGTCAGCAAAGTGAGAATTGCCATGCTGGTCGCCAACATCCGAAACGGATAGCGCACTAAAAGAAGAAGATGTGTTGGTTATCCTTATTTTATTAATAGAAAAGTGTATGCATTAGACTTGCTCCTAGTTGTAAAACCGCTGTGAAAACATCTGCAATATACACTATTGTCTTCTGTGTATACTTTGCAAGATCAGACAACTCGTAAGGCTTTAGATGATCATTTTCTCTTCAGTTCATTTTTCATTTCATGCTACTTATCATGTAAACTAATAGTGTAAATATGAAAAATAAAACAAATAATAGGGGTAGGGATAGATTAGAATAACTCATTTTTATATAGATGACTGAAGATGTAATATATTCTTTAGATTTTAAATAAACATTTTAAGTTTCAAATGATATTGTGTAACTTACTCTGATAATGATAGTGGTAGGGATCCACCAAAATACATGTAAGTAGAGATCAAGGCAGCTTAAAAAGGTTAATCAAATTTATTGTATAAAATAGAATTGATTTTAAGTTGCAGGATGCATTATAAGGATTTATTTTTGCGTGAATATACCATATGTGTTGTTATACTACCATAAATTATGAGGTATCTATTTATACAATATTTTATACAGTTTTATAGTCTGATTTGTATTACGTGACAGCATCAATTGTAACGTTGACAGTATGTGAAACTCCCTTTGATTCTGAAAATTCTCTGCCATAATTGTAAGTGTACAATCTAAAACAAAAATTCCCCATTGCATCATGCAACCATTTACTGTCTCTCAATTCTGTATAAATATTGTTTGTTCTATTAAATTATTAAGTAAATTCAATTACTGCTTCATTCCTTTTACAAATTATTAGTATGAATAGTTTAATATTTGGTAGCAATAAAGCTTAGGTAAATTAATACAAATAAGTTAAAAGATTGTAAAATTGTGAATTGTTGATGCTATCTAGTTTCAAAGAAGAATGTACTGTAATAATTTTACGAATGAAAGAAAGATTTTTGTTCGTCAATTCCTGGAATACATACAATGCATGATATAAAATAAGTTTACAGGTTTAACTCTTATGAATAACTGATCATTCTACAATATTGTAGAAATGCTAGTAAGTATGGAAAGAGTTATCACACGTGTATGATACTGTATTTCCAATTTGATTTTCTTCATTTCATTTAACACATGCAGTTAGGTTTCTTCCCTCTAGCTTGTAACAGTGATGGTCCATATTGCATAACTGCTGCCTTTCACTATGAATCAGACTATGTGTATTTGTCTTTTAAATGTTGATTACTAATTTTTTTAATAAAGGTGACAAAATCGGAAAAGCGTAGACAGCCTCCTGAATTCACAGGTGTGTTATTAATGGATGCTGTGTGTTGGTTGTTGACTCAGTGCAGTTCAGTTTATACCGATTGCCAACGAAAGGGTATAGAGTTGGTCACCTTACTTTCTCCTCATGTCTCTGGTAAATAGTATTACTATTAAATTGTAATTTGTATACAGCAAATTTATCTTATGATTACCTTATGTTATTAATCTATGTTGATTTTTAATGGAATAAAAATCAATAACTCTTTAAATATGGACAAATAAAATGATTTAATTGTTGTCATGTACATATAAATTCATTGTTTAGGTGTCTTCTAATGACTGTTGTCATAAAACCAATTTTACTTTATTTATTTTACTTTTATTCAGCTAACTGAGTGGAATTAGTTCAGGAAAAATATTCAACTAGTTATGTCTGGAAATTTTTGTCTGGCAAAATTGTAGGCTGCTTGTGAGTTAAGTTTTTAATTATAAAGGAAATATTTTGTATCGATGTGTTAGCTTGAATAATAATATTACGTGCTGTTTTAAAAGGTCCATGCACTTGTCCACAATGTGACTGTCATGGAAAGACTGCTTTTGGGTATTACTTTATAAAGGGATCAGTCCAGACATGTTAAAGAAGATAACCCACTGCCTCCAATCTGATCTGCCATTATGTTCCTGGAACATGTTCTCAGACTGTATCGTCCAAATGGGCCCATCTAGTATATTTTCCATAGGCCGATCTTATCAAAGAGCATAGTTATTTTTTCTACACGTTTTTAATTTTGCTTTAATTCATAGCATACCTACAAAGTGAATTAATCACAAAATTGAATAGTTTAAAATTAATTTTAAATGTGGTAAGGTTGACTGTATTCTGTATGATGTAGAAGTCAAAATGTTCTTCTGTAGTTTGTGGTACTCATTATGAAACAGGTTCTGGGTCCATGAAATTAATAAAAAAAGAAATGTTTAGGGGTTACTATCTCTATAGAGGTAGACCTTTGAGCTGATGTTGACTGTTGCAAAAATAACAAAAAGAAAACATTAGCTTATTACAGTAGCGCAAACTTTAAAAATAGTTCTAAAATCTATGTGCTCTCTTTTCTCCTGAAGTAGTTGTTGAATCGATAAGTAAGAAACCTAAGAATGGGTGCGGTCTAACATTATTGCTGGGGAGAGAGTAATTTTACTAGATATAGCTAGTAGTATCTTATATAGATTTTTTTTGTAAGTAAACGCTCAGGTAAATTGTATATTATTTAATAAAAATTTATTAGACGGCATTTTTATTGAATGAAGTAAGTAATAATAGTAGTAGTAATAAAAATGTAATAAATGAATCTGTAAGTAATGAATTTAACATACTATTAATACGAGGCATATCCAGAAAGTAAGTGTACTGAATTTTTGTAGGTTTCAAAATTTTTTATTTAAACAAAAAAATTATGGTTACTTTAGTACATATATAAGCTATTTTTCAACATAGTCGCCATTCCTCTCAATGCAGGTGGTGAAGCAAGGTATAAATTTATTGATGCCTTCCTCGAAGTACGAGTAGTTTCCCGCCAACCCCTTCACCCACTTCTCCACATCCTTCTTTACCTCCTCGTTGGTTGAAAACCTTTTTCTACCCATGTGCAGCTTCAGGAAGGTAAAGAGATAGTAATCTGAAGGTGCTACGTCAGGGGAATGCACGGGATGGTTCAGGACATCCCATTTAAACGAGGCAAGCAGTTCCTTCGTGATGTTGGGCGTGTGTGGTCAGGCATTCTCGCCCAGCAGGTGGACTCCTTTTGTCAGCATGCCTCTCCTCTTGTTCTGAATTGCCCTCCACAATGTTTTTAGGGTCTCACAGTATCTTGCAGAGTTGATTGTCTCCCCTTGAGGCATATATTCAATTGAAATTAAGCCTTGACAGTCCCAAAACATGTATGCCATGATTATCTTGGCTGAAATTGTGGTTTTGAACTTTTTAGCGGAGGGTGAAGAGGTTTGACGCCACTGTTGAGACTGTCTTTTGGTTTCCAGCGTGTAGTGTCCAACCTAAGTTTCATCTCCAGTAACGATGGAGCAAAGAAATTCATCTCCATAGAGTTTAGAGCGCCTCAAAAACTCTTGCCCGGCCTCCACTCGATTCAACTTGTGTTGGTCTGTGAGCTGTTTTGGCACGCACCTCGTGGACAGTTTCTGATATCTGAGGGTTTCTGTGATGGTTTTGTGTAGTAGAGATCTGGAGATTTGTGGAAACGTTGCAGAAAGTTCATCCACAGTCAATCTGCGATTGTCACAGAGCACATTTTTAATTTTTTCCACGATTTTATCAGTCACATAATTGAAGGTCTTCCAGTCTTCTGATCATCATGCACAGACATACGACCGTTTTTAAACTCGCGACACCACTTGTACACACTCTTATGATTCATAGCTTTATTACCATCTGCAGTTTTCACCTGATTAGAAACCTCAACTGGAGGTGTTCCCTTCTATACGAGATAACGGATGACGTATTTCGCACTTGGCGGGAGATAGGATTGACATTTTTCATGAAAAGTGAAAAAGTGCTATCGCGTCGACAGTTCTCAACATACTGACCTAAAACCAATCTCGTTGCGGAGGTTAGAAGTTAGGCTACACTATTGTGTAGCCAACACAACATGTAGAAAATAAAATCCCTTCGGCCGTGAGAGCCTTAGAAATACACTTACTTTCTGGATATGCCTCGTGTTTAGACTTATCATTTATCTTAGAATATCAGTTTTTATCCTTATTGACACGCCCTCTTCTCTTTTTTTGGAGTCTGCTTGATGCAGTGTACAGAGAATATGAGACTTTTAATATTGTATCAGAGGTTTGAACTGAAGTTAGGGAGTAAAGGTGTACTACCAAACAGAATGATTGTTGTTGACCAACCTTGGTGAGTACACAGCTGAAAGTGAGGACAAAAGCAAACAAATTCATTGAGTGACTTGTATCATTTTCATTTAAATTAGGGGTTTTCTATAAAAACTAACAATACTTAGGTGTGCTCCCATTTTTTAATTGCTAAAGGCATTTTGTTCCTACCAACTTTTACTTATCCCAGAAAGTTGGAAGGATCTCCATTAAATTTCCTTTTTGAAATACCAGTGGTGGCCAAGTTAAAAATACCCTGTGGATGAGTTGGTATTGGTATCCCACTTTTTCATTGTTTTTAAGTTGTGAAAATCAAAAAGCTCTGAAGTTATTAATTTAATGATCATTACGCAATGACAACGAGTACAAATGTTAACTCTTTATTATTATTATTGATTATATGATTGTTTATGTTTAAGGTTATAAAAGTGCTGCTGATTTTTTGCAAAAAATTATTTTTCAACAAGAGAAAGGCAATATGGACAAATTAGTTATGCTTTGTGAGGGTGGTGGTAAAGAAACTTTATTAGAAATTCGTCCTTCTACTGCTCATATCGAAGCTGTGTTGAGTTGGTTAAATCATATGCATGCTAGTATTTATTGTTACTCATGGTTACAGCAGGAGAATATCGATGTGTTACACATTGTTTTGTCATCAAAAAGCAGGCAAGTTTTATTAAATTATCTGCAGTGTTTACTATAGACCTACTGTTAAATTACTTTGTGAAAGTGTATTTTGCAGAGTGGAAAGTAAATGGTTGTCAGGAGGCTTATCATGTCAGTAAGATGAATTATTTTTCAATCCAGTGCAGAAGGCAATAATTAACTCCTCACTCTTTATTCTGTGTGGAAACACATCTAGTGTTTCAAACCATTTTTCTGGCTGTTTTAGTATACAGGGTGATTTTTAAGTATGGAAACAGCTGTATATTGCGTAACTGAGACATATTTGGCGAAAGAAGCTTATGCGGATCTGCATATTTTTTAAAATCTTTTATTTTGGTTTTGAAATTTTTATCCGCCATATTGGATTCAACTTTATTTTTTTACATGGGATGTTGGTCGTGTGATACGTCATTTCAGTGTGAAATTTTAAGAAAAAACCAATGGCGCAAACCGTTTTTCAATAGATGCCTTCGTGTTTTAGTTATAAGCAAGCTTGAATAACAACCCATACCATGTAGAAACTTGAAACTCTAGGTTAGAGCTCTGTAAAAAAGTTTAGGAGTCTGTAGGTATCAGCAATCTTATTCGTAATCTTTAAACTGAGTGCAGCATAAGGAAACTTCATTGCCAAAATGAGGCAGATTTTTTTGGACTAGTTTAATCATGATGGTAGTAAATCTCATTGCCTAATTAATGTATTTAATAATAGATTACAGCACTGCTTATAGGACATGGGCTGTCTGCATTAGCGGAAATTGCAGAACAGTCAGACGTAAAACAAAAAAACAAAATAACAAAAATAGGACATGAGTGACTATTTATCATATTAATACAAAAATAATAATTCTGTAATAAAAATACTTAAATTTTTAATTATAAATTTAATGTAATTTTAAAAAGTTATATTTTTCAGACTCATTTACTTCTCACTGTTATAGGTTGCTGGATTCTCTGCGATACTTCATATGTGAAATCAGTAGTTGTTCACCTGGTAAAGTGGTAGAAAATTTATCTGACCCTAATGTGCCAGTTTATTTAACCACTAGGCAAATAGATCAGTATTCTAAAATTAAATGTAATCTGACCTTAGCTGTATTCAAATTCCTTACAAATTTGCAAAGTAATATCACTCGCTTTCCTGAAGATTTTTGGAGTAACAATTTTTGGATGTGGATTACTAGGTCAGTCTTAATATGTAATTTCTATATTAAATTAGTAAGATTAACTTATGTTAAACATCTTGATTTTTGTTGAAGGAGCTTATGGTCCAGATTATACAGGTGATTCACGAAGAAAAACGGATATACTTTGGGAGGTGACTCTACATCCAAAAATAAAAAAAAGGTTGTTTAAATATAGGTCCAAAATAGCTTCATTAGTGAGTTCGACTGCGAAAATTTTCATCCAGGTTTCAGTTTTCCCGCTGAAGTGAAGCCCTACAAAAATTGTAGAGCACGTTAACATGCAATATAATAAGCTGGTTGTATGTTCATAGGTTATAATTGTAATTGAAAGACCAAAAAAATGGCTGACATAATGTATAACAGCTACTAGAGGAAGTATTGGCAATGTTGCTGGCAAGTCATTGGCTAGCTAAGAAGTGAGTAGAGGACAATGTGGTATATTCTGAGCTCATCAACTTTGAAGTATAGTAAAGAGTAGTTTTTGAGATATCTGAAGAAATACACCAAATTTGGTCTTAAAAACTGTTTTCTTTAAGGTTTGAAGTACGTTAAATTTGTTAAATGGCTAAAAAACACGGCATTGTTTTAAATAAAACTTGTAGAGAATTTAATTCTGAAGAGATGATATTAAATAGGCCAATAAAAACAAATACAAACTTATGAAAAAAAAGGTTTTTATTACACTGAAAAAAAAACAGAACTGTAAGTTAAAATTTGGTGTATTTTTTCAGATATCTAAAAACTACTCTAGTTACAGATCTTGGATCTAGTTTATTCAATTTTTCAGCTCATGGTACATTAAATATTTAGTTTCACAACTCAATTAACGCTCTAAAAATTTCTGTAGGGCTTCATTTCTGCAGGGGAACTTAAACCCGAATGAAAATTTTTGCCAGCTGTAACTCGCTAACAAAGTAATTTTGGACCTATGTTTATAGAAACTTTTTTCTTATTTTTGGATGTAGATTCACCTCTAGAAGTATCTCCGTTTTTTTTCATGAATCATGTTGTATTATACATGTGAAGTTTTAATTTTGTGTTGCAGGTTTTTTTAAAGTTTCTTATGTACTAACTGTATTTGTCCACTAAGGTTCGTCTATATGATTCAATTTGATCTGTTAACACATTGAGTGTGGTATGATGAATTAGTGTCATTTTGAACATTCCAGGGTGGTGGTAGTCGGCAACTGGCATTATATTTCTATATTGATTTGAAGTGTTCTAAAACAATCCAATAGTTTTCCTTTGCTACTGTTTTATGTCCAGGTATTCAGAAAGGTTTTTTTTTTCTAGTGAAAACATCTTTGGTTACCTACTTGGAGGAATCATTTATCACAAGCTGGTAGCTAAAGACTATCTTCACTAGAAGGGAGAAACAAATATTTCTAACAATAGAAGTTAGTCAGATTATTCTACCACACTTCAAAACAATGATGCCTGTAATGGCTTGTTGTCACCCAGAAATGTTTAAGAAATGATGCCGCTGACATCAAGACACACTAGACTTATTCACATTGACTTCGCACAGTGAAGCCGATGGACAGTTCAGCTCGTCTGCTGGAAATGGCTGTAAAATCCTAAGGATGAGTGGTAGTTGTCCTGACTTATTGCATTGTTTTAAATGGAATAGAATGGCATGGTTCATCCACAGATTATTATAAGCTCTCTTTATAATTTTAAGATTCTCAAATTTGTCACTAGAAGTGCTAACTATTTAATGTGATAATTTTAATGACTATAAAATCAACAAGTTGTGTAATGGCATTATTGTTTATTAAGTTTTGGATTACGCATCATTTTTATGTTTTTGTTTGTTGTATTATTTTTGGACTTTATTTCTATTATTCTGTTTTGGTTTCAAAGTATATGTATTGTTTATAATGTGTAATTATTTTGTGTTTATTTATTTTTTTATGTATTTATTATTGCTAAAAAGTACAATGAATCTTATCCTATGTTATTTCCTAATACCCGCATAGGTCTAGCCTGTGCGCGGGTATGAGTTGGTTTATTTTATTTATTCTATTATAATAATAGCTTTTTATATCTACACTAAATTTACATAAAAGAAAGAAACAAAAATTTACAAAAAAACATACAACAAAATTTCCTAACGTAAATATACAAAAAAAACAGGATAATAGTATAAAAAATAAATTAAAAAATAAAATTAAAATAAAAACATCATGTAATGGCAAAGGATGAAGCAGACTTTCGATGACAATGTTAATTTTTTTTTTTTTTTTTTTTAAAGCTGACACACGAGAAAGAGAAATTAGTTTGAATACATAGAACTAATTAAATCCTCAGACTGCCCTATTGTGATAACTTAAGAGTTGTTTTTATCATTATTTTATAAACATTTTATTATATTTTGTGAAACTTTTTTACTGAAGAAGTGATATTTTGTGAAACTTTTTTACTGAAGAAGTGGTGTTATTTACAAATAAATATCTTATATTTTGATTACTTTTTATTGTTCCCTCCTGATACGGCTTGATTTTAGTCGTATAGTGAAAGTTCAAATGTCAAAACAAGCTCCCAAATAAATTTATTTATCTAAGGCTATAAAATCATGAATTCTATATAAAGAAGGGTATATAAAGAAGGGAAGGGTTATTTACTATTACTGATAGAAAATTGTGAAAGAATTACAGGTATTTTACAAAACACATTCAGTTGTTTTTATTATAAAAACATGAGCTACAGCGGGCAAAAGACTTGCGCGTAAAAATTTGTAGGTTACTTTATAATTTTGGCTGTAATGTGCTGAAATCATAAAATTGTATAAAAGATAATTTTAAGAAGACAATGTCATGAATAATACAATGTTTGCAATATAATTTTGAGTAACATTAGCCCTAGTAATTGCAGTTTGAAATTTGTAAAATTTTTCCGCAATTTCGTATTTTTTTTTATAGAAAGATTGCAACGAAAAAATATTTTTATTCATCTACCGAATAAAAATTGTGAAAAAATTACAGGTGTTTTATAAAACATGTATAGTTATTTATATTATAAAAACATGAAAATCGGTTCCGTTTTTCACTAGCTACAGCAGGCAAAACACTTTCCCGTGTAACAATTTGTAGGTTACTTTATATTTTTGGTTGTGTTATATAATGCAGAGCTCAGTTTTACTTACATAGAATGCTACGCACAAAGTGGGAATAGAAGTGTGATATTTAACAGTGTTGCATTGTCAAATTCCTGCCATCCCCACCCTGATGTTCACAATACATGTGTGAATAGTTTTGACATTGAACACATATACAGTTACTAATACACATAGAAAATTATGTAGTTGTGTTAAAAGTATAGGTTTTGTAATAGGACATGAAAAAAGGTCGAAGGGTTTGACGAAGAAAGAAAATGTTTACTCTCTCAACTTTCGTATACAACGCAAACGGTTGCATGTAGGAAGAAAAGCCTTGATTTCATAGCATCTACGCACCTGTAGTGTACATACTATAGCATACTGTAGTGTACATACTATATTTATATGCTATTTATATAGATATGCATAACTTAATAGTTTTAAAACCAGCAGTTAGATGTTTCGTAGGTACTGTATTTATGTATGTAATAAAAGCACATTATTATTCAGGAATGATGTACAAAACATTTTATTGACATGTTACTTAATCACTTATCTTACTAACCACTCAATCACGAAAATCACAACGGACAAGATTCTTACAATTATACTTTCAGTTTCGTTAATGCTCAATTCAGTAGCGCCATAGAGCTTTTTCCAGCAAGAAATTAATGTAGACTGCTTCAGTTCGTTAAGAGAAGATTTAATGCATGAAATACAATCAGCTATGTTAAATTGTTTCCACCACTTAACATGATCTAGCTCAGCATCTGCATCCATAGCGTCTAAAAGTATTTTGAACGTATGCCTTACATACTACAGTTCAGATGCTTGAATTTTTCTTCATTCTGCAGTTCATTTCTTGAACGTTTGAATTCTTTTTCATTCGGAACAAACCGCGAATATTGAATTTAGCTCACCGTGAATAACGAAAATGGTAACAAAAACGGGAACTGCGAATACTGAAGGCACGCATATGGAAAGTTGACTGTACTAGGCTGACATCAGATAAACACTTTATTTGAATCCCAGTGAAGTATGGTGTCTATCAAATCAATTAAGAGTCCATAATAGAATTTACTAATGTACCAGAGATAAGATTATATAGACATGATAATCTACAGTGTTGGCCAAAGAATGGTGGGTTCAAATGTGCAATAGTCTTCCTGATGTCGGCTGTATCCTCGGAGTAATGCATGAAAAAAAGTCTTATTTATTTATAGTATAATTCCTTACTGTAGACAAAAGTCTAATTATTGTGAGGAATTCATTTTAATGTTGTATTTTTGTTTGTTTTTACTTTAGGTGTATTATTTGCCCTCCGTTAATTGGTTTTGATAATATTAATGCTGCTTACGTGAAAAAAATAGAACCAACATTACTCAAGTTGATTCCTGCTATTCTGGGTAATCTTAACAAACGTTACAAAGATGAATTTTTCAAGTGTGTTTCTGATGAACTGCAAAAGAAAAATCTCGAATTGTCTTCTGTTTTGGGCATTTCGTTACACTTACAAGAAAGTGATAGTGTTGTATTAAAAACACTGCCTCATTTGTTAAAGTATGGGTGCCACCAAACTTCTGTCCATAAGCATTACATTAATGCTCTGTTACTGCTAAATAAACTCCGCATTTTAAATTCTCTTGAAGTAAGTATGCCATTAATATCGTTGATCTTTGTGAGTTTAGTGTTAGCTAATTTTCCTGTGAATCATTATATCTGCGCGGATATTAACACACGGATAAAACACTGTAGCATTTGAACCACATTTCAAAATTGATTAATTTTATAAATAAAACACTAAATCAAATTTTAATATTTATGGGGGTGTATTTAATAAATTGGTTTATTGCTTTTCCAAGTTTCATTCCATATTCTACTGTCTTGGTATTATCTTTAGTATATGCGTGCCGATTTTCAGGATTGCAGCTTTTGGGAAGGCACAGAAACAATAATCCTTTATTGTAGTTACCCCTTTACCTCTTAGGATCAAATAGTCAAATTTAAAAGCCTTTAGTTTCTTCGGTATTACATAGAGAATGTACCTCCTGATTTTCAGAACTGTATCTCAGTAAGAAGTTATAAAAAATATTTATTGCTTTAGGATACCCTGACAGTTCTAAGTTATTTCAAATTAACACTTTCTAGTTTTATGATGGCAACAATTGAATTTCAGTACTCAATTCTCATCTTTTTAAGCAGAGTTAAAAAATAAAATGCGTCTCAATTTTTACTGCAGATTCAAGCAAAATCAACTGTACATTTTAAAGTGTATGATAAAGTAACCAAAATGAAATAGACAAATAAGTTTTGTTTACTTTGGGATATCTATGCACTATTTTAATTCAGGAACAACACTATTATGTAGTAGCACATCCTGTGTTCATATCGTGATGAGAACATTAAGTGAAATGTCTAATAGGAACAATTGTAAATGAAATATGATATAGAATGAAAAGAGCTGGAATAGGAAAGTTTATGGAAATGATATTGTGATAGTATTAGTAAAAAAGTAATTAATTACTCGTAAATTGAGGTAATTTAGAACTATGTATAGAGGACGACTACAAGAACATTCAAGAGTTAGGAGAACGGTAAACAGTTCAGGATATTTTTTCACACGAGAATGTTTTGCTGTAAATACAAGAGGAGTTGTAGTTTGATAGTTGTGTAGGTTGGAAATTTTTAGAATCTAATATTAAATATTTGTTACTAGTCGCATTCGATTAATTTTAACTTTATAATTGTTTTTCAATATTAGAATGTGTGGAAATACAACTCTTGGAATAAGAATCTTGTTCAGGAAGTTTTTATGGTATTAACCGATGATGAATCAGGAGCAGCGACTGATCTTGAAAAGGGCATAACAAAGTATATTTCCTCAGTCTTGAACTTTGCATTTCAGATGAATTCACAGGTTAGTACAATGAAATAATTGTGTGTTAATAATTGTACTTTATCTAATTGTAGGAGTAAATTTTATAGGTTTCTTTTTGCATTTCTTGGCTCCTTGGCCATACATTCAATTTTTAGAAGATCACTGTGAGCAGTTAAGGTACACTAATAAAGATACAGCTGACCTGCAGCTACGAACGCACCATAAAGTTGAGTTTCTAAGGTTATTTTCAAGCCAACACCAACAAAAAACGTAGAACAAATTGAATGTTTATCAGCAAAGTACACTTTTCAATAAAATTAAGCAGTATTGTAAATTTTCTGTTGTATATATGCTAAAGCTGAAATTATTACCAAAACATTTGCAAATTCTAAAAAAAGATTTGATTTAGTATAGAGAATTTCAGGTAATAGTAGAAATGAGAAATGACTTAAGTTAAATAGATTTTTAAATTATTAAAAGTATACGTAGATATTATTAAAATAATTAATTCAAATAAACATAATTGACAATTAAATGGCATGTATATTTTTATCTTATGAAATTTTACATACATGTAAGACAGTATAAATTAAAAATTGTTAAAGTTAAAAGAAAAACTTTCAAGGTGCGTAATTTGAGATGTCATACCGCTGAAAGCTTTATACATACAACTGCTACGGCTGTCTGGCAACAACTAACAACTTATATACGCTTCACCCGTAGCCGAAGGGTTAAATTATTTAAATTATAAACTGTCACATTGCACTGAAATCTGAAGACTAAATGTAGTATAACAATTGACAAATGATAACATATTGTATCACCTAAACCTAGTATCGTTCGGGATCTGGGTTTGATAAATAATAAACAGACTTATAACAAATTGTTACAATAACTTATTGACAAAATTAATATTACAATTAATGATTAAACTTAGCCTACTAACAAATAAAATTACATAAATTAAATCAATTACAAAACTTAAACTTGAACTTTCTGTTCTTAAGAACCAAAACAATTACCTGTCCACAAACACTTTTTGCCATCAGCACCCACAATTAGTGTAACTCAGATCTGGTCCCATAACAACATATTCCACACACAGTCTAAAACACTTTCCATTCAATGATTCATCTATTGACTGATTCACTACAAAGGCATTAATAGTTTTTATACCTGTGGTCTAAAAGTTTCCCAAAGATTCAAGATCCTTCGCCACTCTTCTGACACCTTATAGGATTAAAAATAAAAACAAACTTTACTACTACTTCCAAATTCCTAGAAAAACATCTTATTGATTGCAATTCATTATCCTTGTTCAACACACTCCACCCCATACAGTGCACAATTCTTACAATAAAATAAAGGCAACCTACATAAAAATAAACAACCTATTACATCAACTGTTTCTAGACTAATCATGAACTAGTTTGTAGAAATGCCACGTAAGCAGGTAATGATAGGATAAATGTAAGATTTTTCCTTTTTAAATTTTGTAGAATGTATAAATGACCGTTGGATTTTTGACCTGTTAAAAATTCAAGTATCAGAGAAGGCTACTTTTGTTTTAATAAATTATTTTTCTTCTTCCAAAATCGAATTTGCATTTAAAAGAAAAGTTCAGACTAAATAATTATTCTCATGAATTTAAAACACAATTGTTTTCATAATTGCAGATTAGATATTTAATATAAATTGTAACAACTACTTCCGTTCTTACATATTAGTACAGTATTACATTTTTGTGTTATTTGCAGGTTGATTTAACACTTGATTGTATTTTGAATACTGATGAACTAAAGCGTAGTAGACAACTCTTCAAAATTACCAAAGGAAAGTATTTCTTGTCACTTTTTAGTGATGAGATATTTAATCATCTATTAAATAATACTGATCAAACTGTTGATCGTTTAGTGAAGCATTTAAATTTATGTGATACTTCTAGTATGGGAAATTGTAATAGTTTTGGTGTGTCAATTGTTAAACAGTTATTGGAGAAAGCAAGAAACCAGCCAAGCTATGTGTAAGTTACTTTACTTTATCTTCTTGTCAGGGCCATTCAGATTTCTCTGAGTCCCGCATATTACGGACTATCCACATCTTCTGTTTTCCCAGTTGCCCACCCTGAGGTTCTTCGCTACCATAACACCTCGGATGCCTTGCATCCATGTCTTTTGAGGGCGACCTCTTTTCTTTCACCTTTCCTAATGGTAAAGGAATGCTCTTTGGGGCCATCTGTGCACTGTCTTTCTTGGGGCATGTCCATACAACACCAATAATCTGGTCTAATAGTACCTAGTGTCATATCCTGAGAACTATTTCATTGCCTTATGCATTTTCATGTTTTCCACTCTTAGAGACCCTTCATCTGTTTTTTTTTTAGACCAGAGTATTGAATTCAGTCTATGAAGAGCCTCTACCCTGATTCTGTGGTTCCTGATATACTTCTCAGTTGTTCCCTCAGATAAAAATTTGATCTTATTTATTTTGATGTGCAAGTTACATTTTTTAATGTTTTATTCTGTGGGTTTGTAGAAAGTCATCGTTAATTGTGCTATGAAAAAAGGGTTTTTAGAAAGTTTCACTAATTTTTCAATTCTCGGTATTTGAACTATATTTATGTAGCAATAAAACTAAGAAATCTTTAATTTTTTCAATATTTGTGAGGATTTAAACAAAATGTGTCCTGCGAATTTTTAAGTTTGTTTACAATGTATGATTCACAAAATTAACTAATTTTTTATATTTCTGATTTTAAGTACTTGTACGTTTATTGTAATTAAACTGAGAGTAATAACCCTTGTTACTTATAACTAGTTTAAAATAAATCCAGAATTATTCATGAGTATAGAAATAAAAATTAATTGTAGTTGATTCTTTTGAAGTAACAAAATACACAGTGGACTATATATTTTATATAAAAAAATATGTAAAACGTACAAACAATTTTAATTCACTGTTCTTTTTTTCAGAAAAAGTAATTTGGTAAACAGGATTATGTCTCAGTGGTTCACTGTTGCTTTGAAGTCTAACACGTTGTTGGAAAATAAAAGAGATCTTTTAACTGTCTTATCTAACCTGATATTCTTGATTCCTGATAAGAATTTACGTTGTTTTGAAGGATCATCAGTAGTTATAATGTTTTTGTACAATGAACTAAGGAAATATGAAAATAGTGATCTTGACTATAAAACATTAATTTTAGAGTTGCTTCCTGCACTTGTTAAGAGAGAAGATGACAGCCTTGATCCTGAATTATGGTAAGATATTTAATACATGAACGTCTTTACAAAGTAAAGTTCAGTAGATAAGAAAACATTTACATTTTCTGTTGGAATAGTATTAACGTATATTTATGTAAATTATAATTATCTTGTTTTCTTTATTAACCTCAGTTTAAATGACCGTAAGAATGTTGTCTGATTGTAAATTGACACATACTTTGGAATCTTATCTCTTTGACGAGGGTGAAAAGCGAAAGTACATGGATGACTGAGAAGCCTGGGATGTCTTGAGATATCTTGGGGAGTTAGTAAGGGGAAAACATTCACCTATTCTTATAGGGAAACAAGAAACATGATATGGGGTTTGATACAAATCGGCTGAATAGCTGGGCACTGAGAAGCAATAAAAGAAATTGAAGTATAGAAATGCACATATAATAATTATGCCCCATGATTTTTAATTGTACCCATTCAATAATCTGTGCTACTGCAGAAAGAAAAGGTTCAGAATCCTTTCTGCCATTACTGATTATTTTAGATTTATCTATCTATTATTCTACATTCTATCATTCTAATATTCTAGCTATTCGTAGTACATGGATGTACTGTGCACAACCATGTACTACGAATAGCACACAGAGGTGCTACAGCCAGCGCCCATTACCTTGAAAGCAGGCAAGGATAGGGTAGCTAAACCGCAGTTTTATGGGCACGCTCTGTGTGGTCTGGGGCGTGCCCCCATTTTTAACACCACACAGGATTTTGAATCTGTTCAAAGATGAACTAATATTACATAGAACTAATATTACATGAACTAATATTACATACTGATCCTTTGTATTAGGTAATCTCAGAAACCACATAACCATTGTCAAAAGTACTTTCACTGTTACAAAAATTAGAACCCAGGGCTTCCTGGTTTTACAGGCTATATGGTATTACCTAATTTTGAAAACTTTTATTTTGGTAAAATAAGAGTCAGAATATCTTACTTTATTTGTTTGGGAATTGTCAGGGAAGTTAATTCTGTTATCATGTTTACAGTATACACGAAGGGCATTAAAAAAGTTCCTGGAATGGTGGTTCAGCATGCTAATGTTATGACCGAAGGCAATGCTTACCTAATTACCTATGAAGGACCCTTGTGCTCACACGCACACACACACGCACGCACACACACACACCCCTTGCTCCATTGGCTCCATGGGAGGATCTGCTATTGTGATAGAAGGCTTCTTTGATTTGATATCCTCCAAGGTTGCAAAACATCTCCCTTTGAGGCTCATTTTCAGAGTAGGAAACAGTCAATAGTCGCTTGGAGCGAGATGTGGAGAGTAGGGTGGTTGAGCGACAATGAATGCTGTTCTCAGCGAGGAATTTCTACACATCAAGTGATGTGTGGCTTGGTGTGTTATCGTAATGCAGACACCAATTTTCTTGCCACTTGTCCCGTCGAAACAAACTTCGCACTGACGCATCTCATCTTCAAATCATCACGTAAAATGGCATGAATTGATCCCTGTGAGATATCATTTTTGTTCACAAATTCTGCATTTATCATTCTTCAAAAATGCTACAATGGATTGCTGCATAGAAAGTTTTGTAAAACTTTTAAAAATCAAAAGAGATTGTACCAATTTATTTGAAGAAATAGATTTTATAAATAGTTTTTTCTTGCAACATGTATTCAGTTAGTCTCAGATTATAAATTTTTCTTCCCTTTTACTGGTATTTCAAACTGATGTCTACAAAATTTCTGTTTCCAGTACTAATTTGTTTTACTTTTTCTGTCATGATTTGGCTTTCAAGAAGTAAGGTTGTGAGGAGTTAATGTTGTGAGGGATTGCGAGTACTTTTATAACTGTTGATAAATACATCAAATATTCAGATAGTGGTGTTCTCTGATAGTGCCTATTTATTCATTCCAGATGTTTGTAACCATATTACAGATATTATTGTTTTGTTGGCTCGTGCCCTGAATAATAGCTGGGTCATAGTTATGGAGTACTAGGTTCTAAGATTTTCTAACTGTGAAATTCTTCTGCCCACTTCCATTTTCCCTATTGTTTTGTAATATTATTTGCAGTAGTTGGTATTTGCCCTCATTTCGCATTATTTGTCTTAAGTATTGGAGTTTACTGGTTTCTACAATAGTACATACAGTGATGTTAGTGTTATCCTAATTTAGCTCAGCTCATCAGTTAGGTTCTACTTTAAAAATTGTATTACAATCCAGGTAGGCTTTGTTTATGTTACTAATAGATAGCGTTATTAAATAGCATTATGTATTCTGAAATAAATTTTATTGAAAGATTCATTTTTATTTTTTGTTTGAATAGAAATTAAAAATGTTAAGCTATTGGATTATCTGAAGTAGTCATTGGTCTTCTTTCACACATATTTTCTTGGTTAGCTCTAGATGTAGATGATTAAATTAGTGTTGTACCATGAATAAAGATTTTAAAAAATCTGGTGTGAAACACTCAACTTTCTCTCGCCAATGCAAATAATGAACAATATAACCTAGTATTAGTTATAAAACATTATAAATAAACAAAAAAAGTAACCGTAAAAAAACATAACCTTATTTTAATCATGAGTGAATGATGCAAAATTAAAACCAACTTTAGTTTGGCTTAATCATTTATAGAAAATCACTCTTTTCATGCTAAACTAGGCTCTCTAGAGAAAAATGCTTAAAAAATTAAAGTTATAGATCTTTTAATTTCTTATAAATTTGATTATATACACTTTTGTTGTAAAATGTATACAACGGCCAAAATCTTAAAAAATCCATTTTTTACAGATTTTCATGAAAAAAACAGAAAGTCACCAATTACCGCTTAACTAAGCGTTATACAAAGAAAAGTTTGAAATAAAAGTTGTAGGTTTTTAAATTTTTACCAACTTTAATGGTATACAAGTTTGCCCTTAAATGCATATTATGGCCACAATCGTAAAAAAACTATTTTTTTCCACAAGAGCACAGCCTCCCCAAAAATTTCAGCAGACATGGCGCTTACTCTATCTTGTAGAGCATAAAAAATATAGTTAATGAAGTGATTTTAAGAAGAGTCGTGTGAGCCATTTTTGAGAAAATTGCAAAAAAGTGAAAAATTACACGAATAAACTACTACTTCTGTTTTGCAGATTTTGTTAAAAATGTTCATGTCGAGTTCTCTAGTAGCACCTAACTTCAAGTTTCAACTTCGTACGATATTCTGTTCTTAAAATATTTTGTTCATACAGACACACAGATAAATGCACACTGACCAATCGCTATAAACATGTTTTTTGGGTTCGGGGGTCTGAAATTGTGTATATCTGGTGAAAACTCAATTTCGAAAAATTGACATGAAAACAATACTTTCCTTCCTATATTCATATAGGCAAGAGAAAGTAAAAATGTAAATGTAGTTATTGTCAAGTTATAGCTATATATTTTATAATCTTAATTGTAAACTAATGCATTTTTGTTTTCTTTACAGGAATGTACTGTCTGCATTCAGATCAAATTATTTTCCTGTTAAATCAAGTGATTATGAACGCGGTTGTCAACGTCGTATAACTTATGCTGCTGCTTTTACTGCACTGCTGAAAGCACTTCGTTGTACTGGTAACTCAACAATATTAAAAACAGTCGTTGTGGTTGCAGCTGGAGATAAAGAACATCCTTGTGTAAATGAAATCAGACAGACATTATTTGCATTTAAAGGGTAACTTATAAATTGGTTTAGAAATAGTATCTTTAAAATATTAATTTTAATTTTTTTTGTTGGTATGATCTATGGCTGGCTATACACATAAGCCTACATACCATGCAATGTATGACATTTACAAATTTTTCATTAATTTTGTGTTGTATCTTGATCTTGTTAAGCATGGATTTGAGAAGTTATTATAACATATAATAAATTATCTATTGTCAAAGCTCAAGCAAAATATTTCTGGGCCTATGAACGTAAGTCAGTCAATTAGCCAGTAGAAAGTTGCTAAAATAAGTTATGTTACACTGTGTCGTGCACAAATTAAAGGAATAAAAAATGAATTGAAATAAAGTGTTAGAATCTGGTTATGACTTGATGAGTGGTGATAAATTTTAAGGAAACAGGTGTTACTATACAAAAAAGACATAAACACATGAAATATTACTTGAAAGTAAATTTATAGATTGAATCAAAAAATATAAAATAATACATGAAATAAACAAAAATAACAAACATAATAAAAAGAAAATAATGAACTCACCAATTTTACATTGAAATAATTACAATAAAATTAAAATAATACACTATAAAAAAACTTCATGATAACACGACAATTTTACCATGAAATTTATTGTACAGAACATTGAAAACAAGTCATTTAAAACATTATTATATTTATATACCCAAAGTAGCCATACCATAGTTTACTGCTTTCCTCCACCACAGCTACAGAAATGACTTCTCACCTTCAGGGTTATTGCAGGACTGCCTAAAACCCCACAAACTCGAAACGACAAAAAGAAACAGGCATGCGCGGTAACGAAAGGAACGCATTACAGAAAACTAGGGACTATGTAGCAAACGTCACAACACCTATTGAAAAAATAAGGTGGCCAGCAATTGGTAAAAGGAATTTGGTAAATTTAGCTGATAGCCACCCTTCAACACATACCACTGAATTTTTCCCTGTTCAAATTCAAGAGATTACAAGTCAGTAAACCAGTAAAAAGCTGCAAACAGATTGAGTGGTTTTCTACAATTATTACATTTCTTTTAACAGAGAAAAGCTAAAAAAATTTTTGATCAGCTTGTACTGGTAACCAGATAATTATGTTATTGCCAAAGAGGCAAAGTTTAGGTTTAGAATTTTAAATAGGTGTTGTGTATTTTTCAGATTCGGTTATGCTGTTCAACTGAGTGCTTTGCAAGAGGCTTATTCTGTTTTCAAGGATAAGAGAGACAATACCAGAAGACTTGCTGCTGTCAAAGATTTTGTATTGCCTCTGTTAGGAGTATCAAATTCAGAAAGTATTTTAAAATTTTTTGAAAATAATGTTGAGGAGTTGTACAAAATGATAACTGAAGGGAAGTCTTACAATACAAAGGTACTAGTTACATCAAATGTAATTTTTTCACTCAGTGCTTATTTCTGTGATTTATGGTTTATTTGTTTTTATTGGTAGGTTTTAATAAAATAAAGAATATTATTTTGTGTCTTGGCTTAGGACGTCTGTGTTTTACTTGGCCATAAAAGAAGTTTACACAGTATTTACTGGTGATAGAATAGGAGGGGAGAAATTGTAAAATAGAAGTAAATAAATTGTCTTAGTGGCTTGGTCTACTGCTTATTTGACTGTAAAGTTCATGTTCTTTTGTTTGCTTCCCACCTACACTATAATTTACCAACACATAATGTTGTATTACCTAATGTGGTCGAACAGCTATAAAAAAATAAACTTGTTAATTTGTTGATTGTAATAGAGTGCTCACTGAATGATAATTTTAGTTTTAGATTGCTTGTATTCTTAAATGTTGTAACATTTTAAATCATTGCATAATGTTGGCACAGTTAAATTTTGTTTAACAGCATTTACAAGCTTTACATCTATGTTCAAATCAGTATATTTAAAATCTCCTGAGATTTACATCTGGTAAAACTGAAGACAGAAGCTAAATATTAGAAGTAAATGGTGTTAAACGTTTATTTTGTTCAACCTTAAGATTCAACTACATAGCAGGCTTGTTTTGATCGTTTTATGAATCATCACTTAGCAATAGTTGTGTGTTTACGTGTGCGTGTTTATGTGCGTCCGTACGTTCTAACACAGACTCGTTTCCCCGACAAAACCATTCTCCCCACTACTTCACAACTGGTTATCTGAATCTCTCTCTCGGAGAGATCGAGGGAGTCCAAAAATACATACCCACCCACACTCCAAGCCTAAAATTAGCGTAATTCAGTATTCTGTACTGTGTAGATGTAACCTAACGATTGATTTATAATCACAGCTTATAATCAATAAATGATGTAACAAAATTTCTTACTCAGTTATACTTTTAGCTTGTGACTGATTAATTGTATTGTTTGGTAATGGAAGTACCAACAATTTTATTAGGTACAGTAAAAGATTGATTTTATAGATAACCCAAATTCTAAACAATAGGCCTACAGGTAGTATTGTTTGAAGAGGCAAATATATTCAAATTTACAATATAAAGTCAATGATTACCTCACTGATATATTCTCAAAAAATCAAATTAAAAATCAAATATACTAAATACGATAACATTCTAATTTACAGATGTATATGTGCCAAATTAGTTATAAGTCATAAATAAATTCATCCTCAATTAGGCTAAATTAGTTAGATAAAAAAAAATTCCAAACAAATTTACAAGTACGATACCTGAGGGTACGGAACGGAAAATATTGAAAATTTTCACATTTCCGGTTTTTTGCAAATTATTGAAATGAAGTGTTTTCTCCATCCAATGGTATACAATTTGTGGGGGATTTAGCAGTTTCTATCCAAAAAGAAATATGTTGAACCCTTACGTTATTTTCTAAACATTACCAGTTTCCATAAACATCTCGATAACAAAAGATAAATTCACAATATTTTTTATTTTGTACGATATTTTTACTTTTTCTTGCCTGTATAAATATATAGGAAGGAAAGTATTGTTTTCATGTCGATTTTTCGAAATCGAGTTTTCACCGGATCTACATGTTTTCAGACCCTTGAACCCAAAAAACATGTTTTTAGCGATTGGTCTGTATGTGTGTGTGTGTATGTGTGCGTGTGTTTGTGCGTGCGTGCGTGTTTGTGTGTGTGTGAACAGGATATCTCAAGAACGAAACATCGTACGAACTTGAAACTTACTAAGTTAGACACTACTACCGGATCCGACACGAACATTTTAATCAAAATCAGTCAACCGGAAGTAGTAATTTATTCGTGTAATTTTTCACTTTTGTGCGATTTTCTTAAAAACTGGTCCTTTGATTTTGTTTAGAAATCGCCTGGTTGACAAAAATTTTTATGCTCTACAAGATAGGGTAGGCGCCGTGTTTGCTGAAATTCTTGGTGAGGCTGCTGAAAGAAGAACAGAACAGATCCGTTTTCTGCGCTCTTCAAGCTACTCGGCTTAGTGACACGGAAGCATCGTCCTTTCTGCAAGTTGCTGTCGCTGAATTGCATCGATATTCAGACTAGTTAGAAAGCGGTTTCGTTCCTCTTCAAAATGACCACTGATGACAAGTTAGGGCGCTGTAAATTACGGCCGTTATGTTTATCAGTCTGCGACGTTTCAGCCGAAAATGAAACTTGGCAGGGTTTTTCTTTCCTTTTTCTTCTTTCCCTGTATTGATGTACATTCTTTTTTCTTTTCAAGAATGTATTTTTTGAAAACATTCCAGGGCTGCAGCTTAGCAATGACTTATGTAATTTATAGTGTGCTATCACTGAATTGCGTTGCATTACCGCTCCTTGATACCTCGCCTCGTAACTTCTAGTTCTTGTAAAGTTAATTCTTTTCCCACCAGTGAATTTTGGCCACTGTGTGGTTGTAGTGATCACCAAAGTTCCTGTCTATATCATTTAAAAGGCTGTAGGAATTCAAGCTGACAGTGAGTTGCTTCTTCAGTGAGTTGAAATAGCCCACAAGATTTCAGGTCGGGCAGCAAATTAGACTGGTTCCTTTTATACGAGTATGTTCGCAAAAGTAACTAAACTTAGAACAAATCTAGTGGTTCCCAAAAAATACATGATTTGGGCCATTTAAGATATCGTTTTTGAGGAGATCCACCCTGTTTTGGCAACTTTACGTTTCCAATATGTTATCGCTTCAGTAATGGCATACCAAAGTCTGTATAAGTTCCCCTGTTTTTACTTTTTTTGCCCTATATAAATATAATTACATAGAAAGGGAAAGTACTGTTTTAATATCCATTTTTGAAATCGAGTCTTCAATGGATACACACGTTTTCAGGTCCCCGAACTCAAAAAACATGGTTTTAGTTATTGGTCTCCAATGTGTGCGCGCGCGCACGTGTGAACAAAATATCCCAAGAACGGAATTGCGAAGTTGAAATTTACCACTTAAGTTAGGTACCATAAGAGGACCCGACACAAACATTTTCATCAAAATCAGTCAATCGGAAGAAGTAGTTAATTCGTGCAAATTTTCACTATTTGCGATTTCCTCGGAAACGGCTACTATGATTTTTTTTAAATCGCCTCATTTACTAAATTTTTGTGCTCTAAAAGATAGAGTAAGCCCCATGTTAGGTGAAATTATTGAGAGGCCTGTGCTCTCGTGGTGAATCATTTTTTAAAGTTTCCGCTCTTAATACAAGGTGTGGCTATTATAACGATACTGACGTTGTAAAAAATTTTATTTTTATTTTATACATAATCACTTATTGTCGCCTTTAATATACACTCTTTCTCTATCCCTACAACAATCCAAGCGAATTTTCCATTGTTGGAAACAGTGCTGGAAGTCATCTCTCAGCTCCTTCAGGACACGTGCCGCTTTCTCTCTTACAGCTTCCACAGACTCAAATCTTGTCCCTTTTAATGCAGATTTCACCTTAGGGAACAGGGAGAAGTCACATGGTGCAAGATCTAGTGAATAAGGTGGATGCTCTAACACTGAGATGCTGTACTTGGCTAGGAACCTCTTGACAGTTAACACGGAATGAGCTGGCGCATTGTCTTTGTGGAGAACACATGATTTGTCCTTCCACATTTCGGGGCGTTTTTCCTTACTCTTTGACGAAGTTTAGAAAGTACCTCAAGGTAGTAATATTGATTAATTGTTTGACTTCAGGAACTCAGTGAAGGTACATAATCCCATGGATATAAAAAAAAACAATCATCATTGCTTTAAATTTTGACTTGCTCATTTGAGCTTTTTGGCTCTCGGTGAAGTTCAGCTCTTCCAGTACATGGATTAGCGCTTCGTTTCCGTATCATAAGTAAAAAACCACGTTTCATCACATGTTATTATCGTTTCCAAAAAATTTGGGTCATTTTCAGTCGCGTACAAAGTGTCAGTACAAACATTTTTGCGAGCTTCATTTCAAACATTTTTGAGCGGTACGTGTCCTGAAGAAGCTGACAGAAAATGACTTCCAGCACTGTTTCCAACAATGTAAAATTCGAATGGAGCGTTGTAGGGATAGAGAAGGAGTGTATATTGAAGGTGACACCAAGTGATTATGTATAAAATAAAATAACATTTTTTTACATCAGTCTCGTTATTTAATAGCCACACCTCGTATGCATTATAGAGCAAAAGTGTAAAAAATTAAAGTTGTAGAACATTAAAAAACCTACAACTTTTCTTTCAAACATATTTTGTACAACGTTTAGCATTAATTAGTGATTTTCTGTATTTTTTCATCAAAATCGGTAGAAAATGGGATATTTTAATATTGCAGCCTTAGTAGCCTTAGAAGTTATGACAAAAATGTGTAAAAGTTATCGGGAATAAAAAGCTCAAGAACTTTTATTTCAAACGTTTTTCTTTACAGAGACTATTTTCGCGTAAATTGGTGATTTTTCGCTGTTGAACAGAGATTGATTTTAATTTTGCTTCATTCACTCATGATTAAAATTAAATAATTTTCATTTACCGTTGTTTACTAATGATGAAAAGGTTATACATAATGGGTTTTTACATTGGCAAGAGAAAGTCGTGTTTCACACCAGATTTATTTTTTTGTATAAATCCAACGATAGCGGCCAGGAAAGTAAATAAGTATTGTACTATATTGTATTTTGGAAATTATTGCTGAACTGTTTTTGGTGTCAAATGTAAGAAATAATTACCTAGTACTGAATAAATTATTAATATTTTATTAATTACTTTGAAACTAGCAATTTTGTCCAGACAAAGATAATGGCTGCCCTGGTCAAGGATTTTGTACAGTTCCTTTACCTATTGTACTTTGTAATTGCCCGGTCGTTCTTTTGTGTTCTGTGCAGTACAAAAACTTTCCTATTCCCGTAACAAAATTAAGTGTGCCATATTATAATGTAATTTGGAAAATATATTATTCTATTTATTCGATTATCAAGTTGCTAGTTAATGTTGTGGGAGTTGAAACATTTCTATATTTTTTTACGCAATGAGACTATGTGATCGTGAGCAAGAATTTATAAGAGGTGAAATACTTCCTTTGCTGTAAGCTAAATTTGTTAATGTTATAAATACAATTACTAAAATCTTTCACATAAAAAGTTTATTATTATAGAGAATTAAATCAGATATTGTACTGTCTTTCCAGATTGAAGAAGACCTAACTAATAAGGCTGGCAGTTTTATGTTAATAGATGCAATGTTTACTTACATCTCTAAAGACACTCTAACTGCAGAGAATAATGTAATTGGTGTGAAAGTAAGCAGATTAAGTAACATTCTGGAACCAAAACGTCGTATTGAACCAAAAACATGTAACAAAGCTTTTATTTCCTGGTAAGCAGATTTCTGTGTTAAGCTGTAAATTTGACTATTCAGAATTAATTTTAAGCTGTCGATGTCCTAAAAAATGAATGCTACATTGTCGTGTTATTTATCCATTGTAAAACTTATGTATTTCTTACCTAATTTTATTGGTTAATAGTTAATTTCCAGATCATCTGCAAGGAATAAGCTCCTGGCATTTTCCTTTGTCTTCTTTTTCACTCTCTTATGTATTACAACCATTGTTATTATGAACAAGAAGGGATTATACACTTCCCTGCTTTACACGACTCTCTATTGCAAATCACTCTTGGTTGACCCACTCATGTTTTCTCACACCTCTTATTTTCGTCACACATAGCCTTTACCATGTGCATCAACATCTTATGTGCACCCCTCTCTTCAAGCTCACTCCATACAAACCTACGCTGTCGTATGCTTTCACTATATCTAAAAAATACCATGACCAACCTTTTTTTGTACTCCAGTTCTTTTCACAAACTTACCTCAGTGCAAATATCACTTGTGTTGTTGCTCTCCCAAGTCTAAATCCCATATGCTCCTGTTCTAGACTTGTTCTGTATCTATTCTCTTTAATGCGCCTTTATAGAATTCTTTTAAATAGCTTCAAGGTGTGTGGGAGGAGAGTAATACGTGTATAGTTTCACACTTCATTTTATCCCTTTTTAAAATATATAGGAATAATGATACTTTTTTTTCCAATCTTCAGGAACTCTTTTCTCTTTTCACACAACTCTAAAAATTATGTACAGCCACTAGATTCCACACACCCCTGTTGCCTTAATAGTCTCAACTCCAATCTCATCTACTCCTGTTCTTTTCCTGATCTTCATTTTATTTACTGCATTTTCCATCTCATGGTTATGTAACCACTGTCATCAGTTACCTCCTTTCATTCCTCTCCTTCCACTCTTTGAAGATTTCCCTGCTTTCTGTTCAACATCTCTTCAAAATATTGCCCCCGCTAGTTTTGTATATCCTTTTCATTAAAAGTGAATGCTCTATCCTTATATTTTACATACCTTTTTCGTCCCTTACCATTTTCCTGTTCATCATAAGTCCGTATAACGTTTTCTTATTTGCCTGTGCAACTCTACTTAGTTCCTCTATGAATTCCACCCAGCATTTTCTTTTCTCATTGATTACCACTTTCTGTCATTCCACCATTACATTCCTGAAATTCTTCAATTCTTCCCCTACTCCTTTCATTTCTTGTCTCGGCAATTGTCTCTTCAATTCTCAACAAACTTCTCCCTAACATCTCTCTACTTTAGTTTCATACTATTTTATTTCCATTTGTCACCTTCAATACTGGTAATGTTCCGTATCTAAATTTAGCCATTATGAGTGTGAGGTCTCCTCTGAACACTACCTCCTCTGCAACCACTTTAACATCTTTTGAATTTTTTCTCCTCTCTTTCTTTACTAGAAAATAATTATTTACTTACTTACGAGTATTTGTTTTAATTCATGCATACTTAATTTTGTTTAACAGACATCAATTTCTCTTATATTTGTGACATATGTTGTTCTGATAGTTGCAGTAAAATGAAGTTTACCTGACAGCCCAAGTCGGCTGCATTATGAATAAAATAATGAATAAAACGAATAAAATAACTCCCTCACTTTGTCCTTTGTCCATTCTGTACAGTCGCTTCATTTTGATATAAACTAGTTTATTCCTAACTTATCCCAATACCATGTAACATATCTATATGTATGGTGGTTTTTCTCCTTTTTTTATATCTATGCATGATTTACCTACTTCATAATGGTTTTGTGCATTGTCTCGCCAACATTATTTAATTTTATGTGTTGTACACAAATTTTTGTCCCATAACTGTTAGTTATAAACGAAAATTATAAAATTGTTGGGAGTGTTTATCATAGATTTGTTTTGTACTTTTACGTATTTTATTCTTGTTGTTATGGTATAAAATGATGTAATTCTGTAAAAACGCCATCATCTTCATTAAAAATTTGGTTGTAAAAGTCAGCATATTTATATGTGTTTTCTTATTGTGAATTTTCTAATAAATAACTACTGTACAGATAATTCAGTGTGAACTGCTTGTGTGATTACATAGGTTGGGAGTAGTTGGGTTGAATTCCTGAAAATATACAATGATTTTTTTTTTTTGTTGGTTTAACGTCCGACTGTTTTGCAAATTGCTGCTAATGCAGACGGTGAAGGATGAAATGAATTTTTTGTAACGTATGAAAAAATGCCATACCCGAGTGGGATTCGAACCCAAGACCACGTGATGAGAGGCGAGCACGTTACCAACATCGCCAACACGGCCGGCAAAAAAAATAAAATATACAAAAGAAAATATACAATGAGCCTTCTACGGTATACAATAGATATTTTCATCCTAACAGATAAATGATGATTCAATGTATGCATTACTATGTATTTAAGTCTGTACTGTGCACAAATATAGTATTGAAATTGATAATTACAAAATTTAAAAACGTTTTGTGGATCCGTTTCAGTTAAGCCAGGATTTGCAGAAGCAGGGTTTTACTGTAGTAATATTAAAGGAATGGTAACACTTTGTAAGTTGCGATAACTTTAGAACAGAATTCTAGTGTGCAGGTAAACAGACTATCTCTCAATGTTTGTGCAGTTGAGTCAAGCCATCTGACAAGCTATACAACTTAGGAAACAAACTTTTGTTAGGATTTACAGTTCAATCCTGTGAGGCCATTGACTAAATCATTCAGTACCCGTGTCTTCTATGTGAATCTTTAAGGCTACTTTCACACCAAGTGAGTCAAGTCCAGTAGAGTCGAATCGAGTCATTAGAGTCAAGAGCTTTCATACCAGTAGAATCGAGTCATGATTAGTCTCGTGATGGATGTCATACTAAGCGCAATAAGTATATGCCGAATGCGCCGCCAATGATTTCAGAATTGTAAGTTTTGGGTACACCCAATAAATTCAAAAAGATCTGAGTATGCCATGTATAGATACAATAGATATTTTCATCCTAACAGATAAATGATGATTCAATGTATGCATTACTATGTATTTAAGTCTGTACTGTGCACAAATATAGTATTGAAAAAATATAGGTATTGAAAATATAGTATTGTATTAGTCACCTGTTTCCAGATTTATTAAATGACAAAAAAAGTTTTATAATTACTTTAGAATGACTTGTGAGTGAGTAAATGACTGTGAGATTAGGTTGAGACATCTGTTAAGAGCGCGTGCATTCTTCATAATTTTATTCGGCAATGACAAAGTGTATCAAGCCAAAATATATAGTGGCAGTTCTTACTGGAGGCAAATAGACCACAAATTACAAATTTAATTCCGTCTACAAGTCATATGGCAAGTGCAGAAGCAATAAAATGTAGAGAAAAACTAGTAAATTATTTTCTATTGACACAGAATTCTACTACATAGTTTATTTTGATTAACCTTTATTTCAAGCATTCATTTTGCCCTTTTATATATTTGTTCAATAATTCAGTTTTCTTGAAAGTTACAAATTCTTTTAAAATTTATTAATATAAAAAATCACGTAAGTCTGAAATACTCTTTTTTCATTTTTTTCTCCTACAAATATTAAAATACATGTGAACAAAAGCAAGAATATTTTTGCTTTGAAGTATATTACGTAATTTCTGTGTTAAAACGTTCTGGTGTAGTGAATTTTGACGAAAATATGTAAAATCGTTGTAAGCAATTAAATTCTAAAATGAGATACTAATAAATGAAGTACAGAAAACTTACCATATGTGTTTAATTTTTCAGCAATTTCTTTCCAAACTTTACTAATATAGTCATGGTTCCTGTGGTTTTACTCTTGATCTTGAGGATCATAAATTTCAAGATGATTTTCAACTAAAATTATTTAACGGCTGGTATCCATTTTAAAATACAAACGTTTATTACTTCACACACTTGACATTAATTATTCAACTAGGTTAAGACAACCTGCTGCTTTTACACACAACAAAATGACTGCAGAACTCATGAAAATCCAACATGCTGAGTCATGAACTCAAGACTCGTGTTGACTTGACGCTACTTGATGCTTTTGGTATGAAAGAACTTAATCATGTGCCATTCATAATGCTGGGATTTTTGTAAAATGAATCTTGTGGAGTCAGAGTCGATGCGCGTGGTTGAAAGCAGCCTAAGGATGACCATTGATTCATAAAATTTATTAAAAATTTTATATTTTTGTATTTTCGTCTAATATAAACTTGTAAGATCTTCATGTGTATCATTTTTATATTGAATGCTTTAAAGTGCATCATTATATACACTATTGTTGTACATCTTTTGCAGTGATATGTTATATCTTTGCAATGATGAGATGATATGATGAAGCCACATGTTTTCTTATGTTCTTTTTTCATATTTCATTTCTTGTTTGACAGTGCTGTCCAAGTGAGGAAAGTAGAATTACCGAGTGGGTCAAGTGAAGAAGTAGTGAATCTGTTCTATAAATACCAATGTGCTGCTTTTAATTCACTGATAACAATAATTTCAAATACAGTACCATCTGGTGAAGGTTTAGTTATTAGCTATGATGTTTGTATTTTTAAAGACACTGGAAACAATGCTTCGGTTTGGAAGAAAATAATACCATGTGATAAAACATTTGAGTTCTCGATGGATTTTGATGAGGTAAGTTATCTAATGTTTTGCTTATGTATTCTTTCATAGGAAAAACTGTTCCTATGCCTGTAAATCAAGATGATAGACTTATTGAAAAGTAATGTTCAAATTGGACAGCCAGAATTATTCTTACAGAAAAACCTTGATAATTTGTCATCATTTGTACTGCCAATTTGAAGCGTTAAAGAAATGACAAAATATGGCAAGGGGCTATAATTGCAATCTGGTAAAATTATCAAAACTGTCTATTTAGTTCAGCAATCTAAAGCATAGGCGGTGGTGTAGTGGGCAGCGCAACTGGCTTCTACGCCATGGTCCTGGGTTTAATTCCCTGTCAGGTCTGGCAATTTTTCCTCAGTAATCTTCATTTATTAGCCTTCTCATCTTCTGGATTAGCAGTAATTGCGAAATACTTGAATGTATTACAAAAAAAACCTTAAGAATAATAAAAGATTAAGGATGAAATAGAATAAAATAAGGAATTAATTTTTAAAAAAACATAACATTATGAAACCCTTCCACCGCTTTTCAAGGAACAATAATTGAGCTTAGTTTGATCGGCCACCCGGAGAATCCCATTCAAAAACACACTATCCATTAAAATCCATGTCGTTGTTAGATCATGTTTCTTGTGTCATTGTTGTAGGGATGACGTATGAAGGTTTGGGGGGAGGAGTGCAAAGCTTATTTAAAAAAATAATTGAAGCTTTGTGTAGACCATTTTGTTCTCAAAGTGGGGGATGCGATGAAGGATTTGGAGGGGGCACAAAGTTGAGTTTAAAAAAGTAAAGAAGTTTTGTGTAGACCAAATAAATGAAGTGAATCATTCTTTATTTTTCTAACATTGGAACGAGTTTTTAATTTGGAATTGGTCGCTATTAACGAAGTTATAAAATTGCATTAGTAGTCTTAATTTTTGTTTTGAGTTATATTTAGCAATAGTATGTACCTACTTATTAAAAATACATGTCCTCATCTATTTGTAATAATGTTTTAATTATCTCAACATTGGACCCATTATCCCAATAGGAATAGGCTTTAAACATAAGAATTTACCTACATAAGAATAGGCTTTAAATAAGAATTACCGGTAAAAATAAATTATTAAAAAAGCACACTTATATATATACATGAAGGGGGCTTGGCTTACAGTTAAACCATTTAGAGGGAGGGGTTCAAAATAAAAAGTTTGAGAACCGCGGGATTAAGCAATTTGCAGGAAAGAACTGATGAAAGTATATCTCAATGCTTGTGCAACGCACTGATAGCGGAGCGCATTGTGAACATCGTACAATAACAGGACAATCAGCTATGCAGCTTTTGTTGACAGTGTAATTTATTGTTTATTGGGCAGCAATCCTGTGCCCCAAAAAATCCAATCCTGTGCCCAAAGGTTTTTATTAATTTTTTTGTTGATTTTGCTACTATAGAATGAAATATTTCAGTTTGATCTATTATGTTCTTTCTTTTGTTAATTATTTATAGTTTGTATTATTCATCTTTTGATTACTTGTTCGTGTATTTATTTATCTGGAACAGCTTGTTTGCCCATATATAAAAAGCAGTTGACTCTATGGTTAGGCAGTTCAGTAGTAAATGGATTGTAAAGTGAGTTGGTATGTTAACAGTCAGTGTTCGTAGTTAAAAAACCAATTATGCATACAGAATTAAAATAGATTCTATGTTTGGGCAAACTAAGTTGTAACACACGTGGAAGTAAGGAATTTATTATTTGATTGAAAAACGCTATATTTTCTTTTTACTGTAACATTTTGTAATCTGTTTAGTTTGTTATTGGTCAATAGTTTATCATAAGTTACTTTTTTGTAGTTGTAACTAATAATTAATGTAAGTATTTAATTTAATTTGGCAATAAATACTTGCTATAAGTTTATGATATCCTATGAATCGTTCAGAATTGCAATCAACATAGTGAGAGCAGCCTTTCTGATGGCTAACATCCAGAATGGATAAGCACCATAAGGAAATAAGTTTTTTTATTTATAAACAAGATTCTGAAAAAACCAGGAATAAACATCACATTATGAGTAAACTTCCCTGTTTTCTTTCTATAAAATTAGTGTTAACGCCGATGTTCCCGGGTCTGTTCATAATTTTGTTGTACTGTGCTGATTTACTATTTTGGACTCGCGCGCCATCTATTAGTTGTCGATCTACATATTCGATCTGCATCATCTCCGTATCCCCACCCACGGTACACCGATTCCTCAGATTCCGTTCTTTCCCACTTGTGCATTGACTTTTGCCACGAACACTCCGTTGTTTCTCGAGGCTTTTCTTCGACCACGCATCTAACAGGGTGCGTTGGCAATTGCTGGATTCTGGTTTATAACTATTGAGGCTAAATTTATTCATGTGTGTAACTGTATTTGCATCATTGTATTTTGTGTGCTTTTCTAACTGTGCCACATTAACTAATGTATTTTCGCAACGATCAATCAACGGAATGAGCTCAATGTGTGTTCATCAATTGAACGCTATTCTTCAGTATTTAACAACAAGTAAGTGGCCTCTTTTGTTTGTGGTTATAAGTTCAATGGTAGAAGTGACTGTTTCCTCTCCGTATCTGTTACCCTTTCTCATTCCATGCATTTGTTCCAGTCTTAGACAGGACCCCGATAACTTGTCTTGGTCCTCTGTGGGTTATTTTAGTGTAAAACGCGGACTGCAGATTGGGAATTTTCCCGTAAAGGCTTTGAACAAGGTATCCGGACTGCGGAACCCTTAACAATTAGTATAGCTTATTATAAGATTTAAATTAACTGTTATTGATCTATAAAAAAAATTAAACTATATATGTGAAATATTTTTGGTTGCCCAGTTAGTGCAATGTATAGAGTGTGAGTTATCTTGTTTATACTGTTGGAAAGGTTAATAGTTTACATTTTCCTTTATTTACAAAATGTTCTTGTTAGATTCCAGTACGAAGAAAACAATTGATTGGTATTCGGCGAGCTGTAAGGAGTGAAAGAGATTCTGACAGTTTAAATGCTAGTACATCCACATCATACGTTTCATATTCTTCACAATCACGAGCATTTTTTAATTCGACTTTGCATGAAGATTTATCTGCATTTGATTTCTGTAATTCTTTGGTACGCACTGATGCAAATGTGGAAATACAAGTAAGTATTCTTCATCTCTATTTACGTGTTTTGTGAGTGATTCAGAAGTTATTCAATGTATGTAAAAGAAATTTACTTAGTTTTTTTTGTTGGTATCATAAACCTGTTAATGGGTATGTCTATCTGCAATAACACAAATCTTCAAATATTACTTTGTTAATTGCTAATCTCCAAATTCATATTATTGGGGGTATGATGCATATATAAGCCTTGGCTTGTGTGTAGGTAATGATAAAAAAAATGCCAGACTGGACTGGGAATGAAACCCCGGACCCCTGGCTTAGAAGCTACTTGTGCTAACCACTTTTCCAATGGGCCAGCCAAGTTGTATTAATGGTTTTAAATACTTTTTTTAGTTACTACTTTACATGGTTGATTGTACAAGAATATTGTTAATAACGTTTATTTCGGGTAATTGTAAAGAAAATATCAGGAGCTGAATCTGAGTACTATATGGATGTACTACTAGAGAGTATTGTCTCTCAAAAGAATTTATGACAATAATAGTGTTCTTTGTTTGTTGCTGTAGCCAGAAATGTGTGGCCATTTCTGTTTATTCTTTGAGCTTATTGTTAACTGAATATACGTGATTTTATTTATTACAGTTAGGATTTCATCATATTTCTGTTATATAGAAATATTATTTTCTATTTAATAGAGAGATTAATCTTTTTTTTTAAATATTTCCCAAAGGTAACAATTTTCTTCTGTTATGTTGCTTTTAGAGAACAGAAGACCTAAACAGGACAGAAGTAACCTTAGAAGCTGATATTCTTAATACACATGATTGTATGGCTCCTCTGTGTGGGCTAATTGAACATCTTTCTTCAACAGAAACATTAACAACTAATGAAAACATTCCATCCAGGGTGTCAGATAATAATGGACAGGTAGTGTCAAATGCGTTTATTAATTTAATCTTTGGTATTTTTTGTCTTCAAAAAACCTGTTCATCTATGCTGTTAGTTGTGATCCACCACGAAACTTGAACTATCTTTAAATTAATGATATCATAATTTCATAATGTTTTGGTACTTGTTTGTCATCTGTATTAACCAGTGACTTTATAATTATTTAATTCAGTATCTTTTATGCACATTAATATATTTTTTATTTAAGTATTTTTTTAAAGTTTTACTGTTTGCTGTTTTAGTCAAGATTTTCCATATTTTTTTTTATAATCATCAGAACAATTACTTTGTTTGTCAGGGAGTATGACTTCCTTTTTTTGTCCCAGATTTACAGGTCTCGTATAATGTTGTGTTTAATTTTTTGTAATAGTAACATTTATTTATTTAGTAGTATTAATTTAAAAAATTTTTTAGTGTTCAAACTTTTGAAATATTTAAGTATCTTTAGGTCTGCCCAGTCATTTAGTTGGTAGAAAGTTGCTTTTAATTTTCCAGTACCACTGGTTCAGCAAGTAACTTTATATGTGACAAGCTGTCTGTTATACATGAGCAAACACAACTGTCCCTACTCAAACTCACACCAAAAACTCAGTGTATTTTGTAATGAAATGTTGTGGTTGTTTAAAATAAAACATTTTCCTAGAACAAAACTTCTGATTCTTTGTCTTCACTGCTAATGTGTCATACAGTTTTAAGAGTATCCAGGCAAGTATCAAACTGTCATGTCTAAAGTCATTCTTTTTACTTCCTGGAGATCACTACCATCTTCCTACTTATTTGTCCCATTTCTTTTCCGCTTAGGGAAGTAAATTTCCAATTTCCAAAATTATTATATTTTTCCTTTTCCAGTGTTTGTATGATAATCCTGTCCATCATTTTCTCTTTTATTCTGAAATGGTATAGTGATTTGCCTCGGGTAGGCTACTAATATGTTCAACTGGGCTTGGGTATCAAGAAGTTATATATAGGGACCAGCAGAAAAAGTGGATGGTTTTGAAATGAATAAAATAATTCAGAAATAAGATGTAAAAAAAATTTATTAATAGATTTGAAACATCATTTCTTGCCATTTTTTTATTAAAGCACTAAATTCTAAAATTCACTTATTTTGTTTTAAAAATTAGGTCAGTCAAGTGATGACCCTCATTCTGCACGCATTCATGTAATCGTACTTGGAAATTATCCATTGCCTTCACAATCATGTCGTTCGATATCGCCGCTATTTCATTTCGAATTGCTAGCTTCAGATCTTTAGTTGTTTGAGGCTTTATGACATATACTTTCGATTTCTAATACCCCCTAAGAAAAAAGTCACATACCAAAAGATCTGGGGAGCGAGTAGGGCATGAAAGGTCACCATTTCTTGAAATCACGTGTTCTGGAAACATTTGTTGTAACACATTCATTGACACTCTGGTAGTGTGAGCAGTAGCCCCATCTTGTTGGATCCAAACATTTGCAGTCTCAACTTCACGACGTAACTGTGGTGCAAGGAAATTATTTAGCATTTCGACATAACGACTTGAATTGATTGAAACTGCTCGACCGTTCTCTTCGTAAAAATATGGACTTATATATAAGTGACTTCTATATAACTTATATTGTAAGTTAGCCACTGTGCACCAAACTGTCACACTTTCACAATTAAGTGGTTTTTCGTGTAGGCTATGAGGATTTTCTGCCGCCCAGTACTGGAAATTTTATTTATTTACACAACCAGACCGGTGAATATGGGCCTCATCTGACATTATGATCATTAAATCGTTAGTTAAAATGTTCAGAATTGATTGTACACATTCTCTTCAGTTTTGGAAATCATGTAGGCTTAGTTCTTGAACAGTTACGATTTTATACGGATGAATATGAAGATCCAAACGCAAAATTCTTCGAACACTCCGATCTGATATTCCTAGCACAGCTGCGTGATGTGCAGCAGGGCAACGTGGACTTCTGGCTACTGACAATCGCAAAGAATCTGTGTTTTCAGGAGTACGAACGCTACATGGACGGCCTGTAGGTTTCCGTTTTAAAGATGAAGCCATTTCTCTAAAATTTTTAACCCAATGCATAAATTGCATTGTGACTGGGAACACTACCGTGTCTACTTACTCCAAACTTTGTACGGAACAAACATTAGGTTTTGACTACCGAGAAACCGTTACTAAAGTAAGTCTCTATGACGAAAGCACGTTGTTGTGCGTTCCACGATTCCATTGCAACTGTAATGGCATTGAGCCGGGGAATTGAAGTCATTGACCCGGTTCTCCCCACTCGCATTTTTGTGATGTACAGTCAGATCAAAAACCATCCACTTTTTCTGCCGGTCCGTGTACAGCTGTTCACACCAATTCCGAGGCTTGACATTCGAGAGAACCTTCATTTTTGGGAACAAATCAGGTTTATTACGTGACTTTTATTAATCATTTAATTTTACTTTATAAGAATTTTAACTTTTTTTAAAAATTAATTGGTTATTTTAATGTATTTCTTACTAAATCAATGTTTTTGTACATTTTTATATAATTTATTTTAGTAATATTGACTTAGTAATGTTGCATTTTACGGCTAATATTACTTACGTGTGTATGTAATATAAGGTAAGGATAAAAATGTATTACTGATTTCTAATAATTTATTTTTTCAGTTTTACAAATTATTAATAATTGTTAATTTAAACTGATAAAATGTGTCTATATGCACACACAGGCATGCACCTAAACAATAATAAATCATAAGAAATGTAAAAAATATTATATAAGTAACAAAAATTTTAAGATTATTAGTGGTAGAAGTAAAAAAATATAAAATAAAACACACTCTCATTATTTAAAAATATTATTTAAATTTGTGTAATCCATTTTGACATAGGGAACTCTTTTTTCTTGAAAAGATGTACAACAGGTACAAATCAATATAATAGACAAAAAGAAAAAATCTGATATGAAACACTCGCATAACTTTCTCTTGGCAGTGTAAATAATAAATCATATAGCCATATTTATCTATAGTACAGATATCAGATAAATTAATGTCCCATAGCCAAGCGAGTGAGAGGGAGATATGTGGCATAACTACGCATGCACCCAAAGGTCTTTACCGTTATAATCCAGATCTGAAAACATACTACAGTCGTTATCTTGGCCCGTTCAAGTGTGTACGTGTACGTTGTGTGTGTGTGAGTGTTATGAACAACAAAAATGTAATGATAGCTGAATAAAGGAAGGTAAGCAATAATAGAATAAGACTGCTGGTTAGTTTACTGCATGCATAAACGCTTGCTCACTGCAATGAGTAAAATTATACAATGTTATTGAAATTGTGCATATGGGTTGTGCGAGTGACAGCGTTATGCATTCTCTGACTCCCACGGCTAGGGGAATTTAGTTCATCTGAATACTGTAAACCATGTAAAATGAAAAACATAACCTAATTTTTATCATGAGTGAAGGACGCAAAATGAAAATCAACCTCTGTTCAACTTAAAAGTAAAGGAAATCACTAATTGATGCTAAACTAGGCTCTGAAGAAGAAAATGCTTGAAATAAAAGTTGTAGATTTTTTGTTTCCTATAACTTTTGTCATAAAATGCTTACAAGGCTGCAATCTTTAAAAATCCCATTATTATATATTTCAATGAGCTAAATAGTATCACTAACTGATGCTAAACTAAGTATTGTACAAAAAACGATTGAAATAAAAGTAACAGATTTTTTAATGATTTGAATATTACTTCTAATATTACTTGCTTTGAATATTACTTGCCCTAGAACACATATTAAGGCCACAATCTTAAAATTGCGACGAGAGCATAGGGCCCCCAAAAAATATTTTAAAAGTAAAAGTTGTTTTATACTTTTTCTTCTTGTAATTCTGTTAGAATTCTTTTCCATGTATATAATCTTTTAGACTTCATGTGCAGTTGTTGTGCCTCTCATCTACTTTGTATAAGATTATATACATCATTATTAGTCTGTTTAACTTCTTAAATTATTATTTTTGTAACTTACCGTATTTTATAATTAAAAAAAAAGTAGCTTATAATAGTTTTCAGATTTTAATATATGTACATTTTTTTGTATTTTATGGTCAGGAAAAAGAGATGCCATTTTGGATGAAGAGCCTGGTTTCTCTGATAGAACGACAGGCAAAAAATGTCCGACTCTTCATTTTAAAAGTTATAATTAATTGTCAACGTTTCTTTAAACCATATGCTAAGCACTGGATTGTGCCTATTATCAGAACGATCAATGATGGATGTGTTGGAAATAGTATCAATTATGTCATTGCTGATGCTGTAAGTATGATGAAGGGCATTATCTGGTTTGTTTGATTATAGGTTTCTTTAGATTTTATTTCAAAGTAAGTTTCATTGACTGTCATCTCACTCCTTGCAATATTGTCATTTAGTTTAGGTTAAAATAATTTTTACAGTTAGACCATGTGTGATTTATTACTAATGAGTCAATAACAATTAGTGCTATTAATACAGTGCTTCAGTTACTGTGCGAAATAATCATCAATAGCTGATTTTACAAATTTCTTTATGAACTGATGTAATGAACTAGCTCTTAGTAAAAATATTAGGAAATATTTAGTGAAATGGATTTGTTTACTTGATAATGTTTAACCCTTAACCAGTGGATAGGCAATATATTTTTTATTAGATGACAAGTGTGCTAGTACTAAACAGTTTGTGTAATAGTGAAGGTCAGTGTACTCGCACACCGGTAAACATGATAGTTAAATTGTAGCTTAATGTATGCGGGAAAAGTAAGCTATTTAGAAACACAATCAGGTTAATGGGAAATTTTCTATTGATTTGTGAATGTTGGGGTACCACTTCAGTCTGGTTTTTTTTTAAGAGAACCGTGTAAAGGCTGTATCTCATTTAAAAAATAGAGTTATAACTGCGTTTCAAAGCTTGAATAGTAAAGGTAGGTGTATTGTTCAGTCTTGCTTTTATAGCAAAACTGGTTGAACTGAATATGACCTGTAAAATGGAATAAACCCTCCAAAATTCGTAGAATAGCCTATTTTCAGACATTCTTCACAATGAAACTAAAGTGTTATAATATTATCTTTTATTTTTTTTTCTACATGCACGTGTGTTCACAAAATTCCGTGCTTTCATATAATAACATACGTCATATAAATAACTGTAGGAATGGGTCAATGACATCAGCTCAAAGAGAGAAGTTTTTCCGCCTTCATTTTACCACAAAATTCATATTCACTTGAGTCTTACATATGCTTGAATAGCTGCATAGTGTGGTAAGTGAAGGCGTATGATGTATAAAATTTTTTGCTAGACATTTTTCTATTATACCAGACTAAAAAAACATAAAAATAAAAATGATTTATTGCCAAATTTTGACAAAAACCCGCGACTTAGCATAAATTACAACAAATTTTTCAGAAATTCGCTGTAACTGGTGTAAAAAAAAAGAGTTTCATGTTTGTTTTTTTTTTAAAACATCTCTCGAAGTTTTCTTAACATCTCATAAAAATTTAAAAATTTTTGGATAAAAGAGAGATAAAACAGCCAAGTCTATTGGCGCAATCTCGGAATTAGTGTTCAAAGAGTTAGTATTCTCAAACCTATCAGTGGCGCAAGGGTTTAAGGTTATTTTCAAATTCACATTGAGTTACCCTCTTCGTTTTGGTATTTTAAAATTAACATTGAGTGTATCGATGTCTATTTAAAGCATGCTGTTTAGAAACATTTTGATCTTTGAACATAGTGTAATAATTACATCTGGTACACAAATTATTTGTGTATGAGAATATATACATGGGGAAACTCTTATTAATATGAGTTTTTAAAAAAACTTTAATATTTACTTTTTGTTACTGCTTTCTTTTTCTTTTTTCTTTAACTTATTACAAGCACTTTCTTGTTGTGCACCGCGAAAGTGCTTTTCACTCTTTTGATACATTCTCTACTTTTTTGGGAGTGTCCTGGATTTACTTCACAAAAAAAAACTAGTAAACCATTTTATTGTATAATTCAAGATTCTTGTTGGTTGTACAGGTCAAAATGATTGTGTCTTGGTCTAGCATTGTTAGCACAGTTGAAGATGTTGATCAGTTGCAAACATTGGTGAAGTTTCTATTTACAAATGCGCCTCATGACCGCACAAATGTTTTCAAATTTAATATTGAAATTTTAAGGTTGGTATATTTTATGTTATGAGTTATTTAGTGGTGTAAGGTTCTTTTATTTTCATTTGACAGTTTGCCGTTGCTTGAAAAGATAAATATTAGAATTTTTTGTTCTGTTGGATGTAAAATTTAGACAGTCGTTTACACTCTAAAACTATAATGAAGTTGTTGGATTCTTGTTATTGGCAAAACTGCATATGTGTCATCAGTTTGATAACACTAAGTACAGAAAACGTATATTTATCTGTGAAGATTTACAAACCCCAAAACTAACAGATCTGGTTAAGTATTGGTTTATACAGAAGAACATTTGAGTGATTTTAATCTATTAAAGGGTACTCTTTATTTCTTGTATTGTATTCAACACGACCTTTAAATGACGACTTTATGATGAGTTGGCCTTGGTATTTTTGTGTTTTATGTATAGAATATATGAATTAAAATTTACAGATAAATGCAAAAACTTTCCATATTTTTGCTGCACGTATTTTACAAGTTAGATTTAATATTTTATACATGTGTTTTATTAATGTTTTTGTATGGGCGTTTTATATATTTTCTTCTCCTAAAACCATTAAATGTTTTTCTATTTTAGTTAAGCTTAAGTATTTTATTTAAGCTATCTCGAAAACAAATTTTGTTATCAAGATAGCTTTAGTCATCGATATTTCAACATGAGCTTCAAGGGCCTGTCTTCTCTCTTTACCTCTCACCTGGCGTAGTAGCCATGTTGTGCAAAGACCTGCTTTTACAATGCTGTACCAGATAAAGTTGTTGTATAATGTCAGCATTGTAGACAAGAAGCACTTGAACTTGAAGCTGTGTCAATGTGTGTACTAGTTAAGCTTGTATTCGTTGAATTTGCTCGTTTTGTTGTTGTGTAATGGAGGTGCCCCCTGAATCTTAAAAGGCTGTGGCAGTTTCTGTTACAAATATTTTGAAATGTACTTTCTTCATAAATAGGTTATCTTTGGTTTTTGCAGAGACATAGTCGAAGCATGGAAATACAATGTAGCATCCTGTAGTATGCATGATGAAATTTTGCGGAAACTATTGTCTTGTAGAAAGATTGAAGTAATGGCAGCAATTGAAATGTCAGCAATTTATCTTCTCCATGATATACAACCTTATAGTGATACTGGGAAAAAGTTGTAAGTTCTCTTTCTACTATTGTTATATCAGCAGATTTCAGTTAACAGTGGAAATACAAGTTTTATATGATACTTCCTTGTTAGTGTGGTAGAATAATTCTTCTGCAATTATTGTATAAACTTACCAAAATTGTCCTTATCATATGTAAAGACAGATTCATTAAATATTTATTAATGCTATTAAATATATTCTTGTAGGTGTATTTTTTAAACTGAAAATTGTTTAATTTTTAATGAAAATAACTACGTAGAAAACTAACCATTGTATGGCAGTGAAATAATGAAGATTTGTGGCTTAGACAAAGCATAAAGTGCTGAGATTTGCTGAACAAAGAGACAATTTTGACTGCAGAACTATATCCATAACTTTATAAAAGAAATAGTGAAAAGTATAGTCACGGGTTTTTATATAGAATTTGAGAAAAGATTTACAAGTGGAGCAAATCTATTAAAAAATCTTCACTGTTTTTTATAAGTATTCTTTTGTTTTACATGGTACTTGTTTAGTATGTTGGCAGAATAGCTCTTCTGTTATTCTATGTATAATTACTTTCACACTTTTTTCAATATTTGTTAATTGCCTTGTTAGTCAATTGCCAGTATTTTAAGTAGAAGTATAGTTTCCAGTTTTTTAAGTAAATTTTTTAATAGACAGTGAATTTAATAATGCATGATAAATTAGTTTGCACTAATCATAAGTAATATGTACAAAGAATTTATTGAAAAATAATTCAGTTACAGTAAATCAATTGACTATTGATAATAATAACCATAATAGTTTTTTATTGTTCGTTGGAACAGTTGACTGTACTAATTTCTAACTTCATATTTTCATAGATTCTTTGAAACACTATTAAAACATGTATGGGAAACTGGATTAGCAAACATCTCATCTGAAGCTCTTGGATTGTGCTTCAGGTAAGTGTAATTATCTCATGTATTGCAATTTTTTGTTTTCACAGTTAAGGTTACTATCGTAATGTGATTTCCCACATTTTTTCCAAAGCTCCCCAGATACCGAAATGAGGTCTATTGAAATTCATGTACTATATTATTTATATTATATTATATGTTTAGGTATATATTATATTATTTATCCGTTAAAGCTCTATTTCTCTAATTTTCATTTGATCTGAATGAAACTTGAGTTATGTTCCCTTTAAAAATTTAAAGGATGCTTTTAACAGGTAAATTTGGACTATGGAGAGAGGGGTTTTCTATGAAGACCAAAACATATTTTAAATATTCCTGTTAACATTATTCCTTATGAAAGGTATGAAATTTCTAAGCTTGTAGTAGCCATTATTTTCTTTCATTTATGTTTTGTCAATATTTTTGCGTACAGTGCATCAGGGCTGGAGATTTTTGAATGTAAACCATTATTGCACTAATATTTATAGTGATATCTGTAATGATGCAATGGATTGGAACGTTAGATTATGCTGAACTATAAATTGGGAGCTATTGGATTCGATTCCTTATAAGTCCTGAAATTTTAACATGTTACATTACCAGCTTCTGACTTTGTTCTGTATTCCACTATATTTGCTAATTATAATGCTGTTGATTAGAGAAGAGACAAAAGAACTGTCACTGTGAACGAGTCACGGTTACTTATAATTCACGGTGACTACAGTTATTCAGATAGGCGAGTAACCGTTCCCCAGTCACTGTTACAAAGATCGCTTACTCTTCTGTCACTGGAAGACAGGACGACAAGGCAAATCTTCACCGTACTTGTACAGATATAGTACAGACCTCTCGTTCCCCAGTCACTGTTACAAAGATTGCTTACTCATTCTCTGTTCACTGTTTACGACAGGATGACATGGCGACTGTAATTCTACAGATAGAAGAGTTACAGACCTCCCTTTTCCCCAATCACTTTTACTAAAATCATGTACTTACTCATTCACTGTTCACTGTCACTTTTAAGACAGAACAAATGATTTACCTTAGAAAGTAGTAAAAAAATTCACTCACTCATTCACTGTTCACAGTTAATAGACAAAACGGCAAAATATGCTTACTCTTCTTTAAGGCCCCTATAATAGCTACGTAAGATATGTTGGTCTGTTCACTGGGCTTAGTGCTCTCCTGTGATAACTGGCACATCCATTCTCTTTTATTTCAATTTTTATGCACTTTTCTCTCTCTCTCGCTCTTTCTCTCTCCTTCATAAGTCTCTTCTCCTTGTTATGTTTTTCATCTACTAGACTAAACAAAACGAGGGTAGTTCCTTTACATTTCTGATCACGGTAACATAATTACATTACAGTGTTATTTGTATTGCACATCGCGTTCACTTAGCTATTTTATTTATATTGTGCGTTGTTAATTTTTTCAGTTGTAAATTGTTTCTTGTACTTTCTCTTTTTTATACAAAATGTTCTTTTTATTACTAATTTAGGATACCTTGCGTTAATCAGTTTTAGGCTAAATTTTTATTTTAGTTATATATGTAGCCAATTTTTTTAATTAATCAAAACTTCACTTGTTATCATGAAATAACAACTGAAAACATTATTATTTCATGATAACAACTGAAAAATATACTAAGTATATACACAGTTATTACTAAATCACTAGTAACTATTAAAAGTAACGGTGAATGTAAAATCACTGTCACCGTGATCACGGTGACTGGTTGAAACAGTGAACACTCTTCACTACTGTTAATATGAACTGAAAGAAGAAATAGCACAAAGAAATTCTTCTTATTTCACACAACCATGATGTACATTTTCTTAAAAAAGTACTATCATTTTTAATCTTTGCTCAATCAAAACTATTTTTAAAACTGTTAACTAATTTAAATACTGGCTAGAAAATGAACAGATTCTACTATATTGCTATATTGTGATGGAACATAGATCATACTGAAAATTTAATTGTTTGAATTTAATGCTTTTGTTGTGTATCACATGTGTTTAGGTTAATTTGCATGCAATTTGAACTGGTGAAAACTCTTTATCGTGTAAAATGTGTATTGTTGTGTGAATTTACAATTGTGTTTTAGCATTTTGTTTTTTTTTCAGATTTTTGACCCAAGATTGTAAAAATCCACTGAATGAAGATGATGAAGAATTCTTAAATAAAGTTATTTGTGAAATAAAAAGTAAGACTTCTAATGTGCAAGAGGTTACAAAAGCAATAAATTGTTTACATTATATACAAAGGCATTATCCACTGATTGTTAAAAGGTTTGTATGTTTGCTCAATGAAATCTTTTTATAATGAAGCTCTCTGTACTAAATTTCTCTATAAAAAATATATTGGCTTTTCCATCCCATTTCTATTAAAACCCATGTATTTTATGCCATCTCAAAAATAAATCGTTATAATGCATCCTGCAGTTTGAAATTAATTCTATTTTATATAATAAATTTATAAAATAAATTTCACTAACCTTCTTTTTAAACTGCGTCAACTTTTATCTACTTACACGTATTTCAGTGGATCCACCATCATCAGAGTAAATAACATAATTGAAACTAAAAAAATTTTTTATTTATTTAAAATCTATAGAAGATGATACATCTTCAGTCATTTGTATAAAACTCTATAAACTCTACTTTCTATAAAATGGAATTTATGCCATTTAATTTGAATAAGGGTGTACAAAAAGTGCCAGTCCTTATTTCAAAAATAAACAGACTTAAGCGTGCCATTGCCGACCAAAATTTCAATGTTACAGAAAAATAAAGTGTCCTGTATCATCTTCTATAGATTTTAAATAAATAAAAATTTTTTGTTAGTTTCAATTATGTTATACTCTGATGATGGTGGATCTACCGAAACACTTGTAAGTAAATATAAAAGTTGACGCAGTTTAAAAAGAAGGTTAGTGAAATTTATTATATAAAATAGAATTTATGCCATCTGTAATGAATCATAATCTTTAACCCTTTCAGTGCTGAAACAATATTTAAAAGGGTGATCTAGAGTGCCATTTAATTTGAATAAAGGTGTACAAAAGTGCCAGTCCTTATTTTGAAAACGTGCAGACTTAAGCCTGCCGTTGCCGACCAAAATTTCAACGTTTCAGAAAAATAAAATGTCCTGTTAAAAATTAATTTGTATTGTGTTCATAAAAAAAATTGTTCCAACACTAAAAATATTCAAAATAGTTTTTTTTAGTTTATTTAAAGTTGCGTTGACAGCTTGGTAATTAGCAACTACTGTGGGTTTTGGTACCTTAATGGTCGTTTCAACGTGTAAAAATTTCCAGACCAGAATCAAACCCGGGACCTTTTGCTTTGTAGGCTAGCGTGGTAGTCATTATATTAGTACAGCTGCCACGGAGGCAGTTTCAAAATACATTATTTCATTAATTTTTGTTTCAAAGTTTTTTTGGAAATGTTCGGTTAATCTGGACATTTGCACGTTATGCATAACTTGCGGTCGTACGGTAAACCTGATGTCATCACTACATAAAATATATCAACGTCTTGTTTTCCGGACGATGGTACTGAAAGGGTTAAACTTTCTATAGATGAAAGAAAACAAATGACAATTTTTAAAATAGGACCAAGACTTATTCAGTTATACAAATAGGTACCAAAAATTTTTGAATGGAGTGAGGTTCGATATACTTAAGTATATTATAACAACTGCAAAACTCAGTAACTTTCATACAACCTCTCACTTCAAGCCATAAATCGAATACCTGTCAGTAATACAGCTTTTATTGAAGAAAAAACCAGAAAATAATTTTAAAGATGATGACAATGCAAGATAAAAATCAATCAAAATCACAAGATGCAAACAATAAAAATCATTATTTTTTTAAATGTAAATAAAAATTTTTAACGGTGATTAAAATCCGAGGTATTTAACTGACAATTTTCGTGGGAAAAATTAAGATAACCGTGTGTTAATAAACAGATATTTTGTGTAAAGTGTTTCGTGTAGTATTCCAAAATAAGAAAAGGATTTAATCTTGTAAGTAGATTCACATCATTGTGAGCTTACAGGTAGCAGCTGTAATTGCCACAGCATTTAATTATAAATTTTTCGGTATAATTTTGTCTCCTTATAACTTTAACTAATAAACTGTGTGAGTTATGCATGATTTTAATGGTTATCGTGGTATATAAAAATTCAGTTTCTTTCTATTTGTTTTATGTTTCATATTTAGTATTTAGACAAGTGATTTTTATTACTGATATAGTTAAATTATCATTTAACTTTTTGAATTAATGGTTAACCTAAATTTACCATGTTGTATTAAAACGTTTGTTCAATATCATAGTTATTTATTTCATTTACTTTCGCTAAACATAAATAAAAATATTGAGAACAATAACTGGTTGCGGTTGTGTTTGATTTAATAGAGCGACAGTGGACTGTATTGCGGTAAAATACTTTAATGATATAATATATGCGAAGTAAAATATAATGAAAACTTGACTTACCCCTTTTTCCAAGACAAGGACAAATAAAATAAAAGGAATACCACCTGCGCAGGGATAAGGTACAAGGAGTTTCCAAATTGCGGTGTTCCGAATTCACGGTTATAAAAATAGCGGTTTAACGAGACAGCGGTAACAAAGCGACGCGCACTGCACGACTCTCATTCATCGACTGTGTGGAGTTATCTGCTACCTATATTTATTGCCAATAGCGGCGATAACAAATATAATTTAATTATCGGGCCTAAACATCAACTAACAAAATGTGGTTGTTGTAATACTGGCTAGTAAAAATTATCAATGAAAGGGAATTGTAAAACTAGACTTCTTGTGTGCATTATTGATAAATTAGTGAAGCGGCAATGTTGATCGATCAGAGTTGAATGCAGCCTGGGTAAATGACCTTGATTAATGTAATAAATCAGTTGCAGTGTCAATTTCAACGACTCACTATTGCCGGAAAGCTTTTGTCTGGTGATTCCAATTATAGTATTGTGTGTGTAATTAGAATTTGTTTTTAGTATTAAATCCAAAAGACCTCAACAGAATCGTGTAGGTCTTATTAACTTTCATTTATAGAAGAATACCGTTTTAATTTTATAAAGAACAGAAAACTGTTTTAACTATGTTTCAGTTTTAGCTATGTGGATGTGAAATATTTTCTTCCATTGAAGTTGAGTCGCATATCTTAAAATGAAATTATGATTTCACTTCCATTCCTGACAATAAAATTTCTCTATGACAAATTGTTCAAGTCCCTCAAAATTTGTTATAGAGAATATTTACTGTAAATTCAAATGCATTCTAATTTTAGCTTGCCGTCATTACAGAGATAATGTAGTTTATTTAGTGTTTCAAAAGCTATTGTTGTGAATTCTGAGACATGCATAACAGTTATCAAAGTAAAGTAATTATAAAGAGTATAACAAAATATAATGACTTTCTGATTTTTCTTTATTGGAACATTTAGGAATTTAGCTACTGAGATGAAATAATTTAGTTCTTGTTGTATGCACCAATCTATAAATTTAAATCAAAATCTTTCTCATTTTAAAACTGTTTAGTAAGGTGACTGGCATCAATACAGGATTATCATTTTGGTTAACTTGTCTGGAATGTCTTTGTCATGATGACAAAAATATTTTGCTCTTTATCTCGGTTCTTATGAGTTTTTACACAAAATTTTAACATTTTACATTTGTTAAAAAACTGAGGATGTACAGAGTGTGCAGAATTTAATTTCTCGGTTTCTTAAGCTGAGTTCTTCCTTTTCTCTCTATTAGTTTGTAATATTTTTAACATTTTGAATTTGTTTCCTGTTCAGCAAAATATATTATGTAGTTATAAAATCAAACTAAAATTGTGTTAAATGTTACTTCATTGGCGTATTATAATGATTATGTTGTGTTATGATTTTTTGCAGTTTTACCCAGTTTGCTTTATCATTGTTAGGGAGGGTTCAGGCTAATGTAAGAAGTAATGTTTTAAAAATCCTTATTGGAGTATTAGATTTTGAGCCTGAAGATTGTGCAGAGCAGATATTATCACATTATTCAATTATGTCTATTATTAAAACCCCGTAAGTATTATCAAGTTACTATTGTCTGTATTACTTCCAATTTCTATTATTATTAAATATAAGCAAAAGAAAAAAAAGCTAAAGCAAAAGTTTGTTAGCCTGAAACAAAGCGGGATACTACATCACAAAAAACTATTGAATTGACAAAAAAACCTGACTTATAAAATCAGTAATAACCATAAACAAAAACTTTTATATGAAATTATGATAAACAGAAACTGTCACCAGTTAAATTCTAATGTTTCATCTGTGGAACAAGCCTGTTCCAAAGACTGACCACTTGTCGCTTCAAGGGATTCTGTTTTGCTATGGAGCTAAAGCAATCGAGTAAAGCAACTGTGGCCCCGAGTCCTACTGTGAAGATCCCTTATGAACTGGTGTTGAGTAGAAACCATTTAATATTTTGAATGTTTCTATCAGCTCCTTCTGATGAAGATGGTACGCCAGAATAGAAAGATTTAGGTTAAGAACGTTTTAACCTTGAGTGTTGGTGAAGTCTCTCTTCAAACAAGAGAATTCAAAGTGCATCACTGTGAGTCGCATGTCACTGCACCTTCTCCAGCCAGTCCACATTACCCTGAAAGAAAGGGCTCCACACTACCACCACATGTATTATTGCAATTCAAAGTTTTTTTTGCTCCCTGGAGACTCCAACATTTTGAAATGTTGTGTTTTGATTGAACATCCATTCTTCTGACATACCGAATTACAGTTACGATTGAACTGAAAGATTGGAAAATGTGAGGTTCAAGGAATTATTATATCATCAGCAAATGTACCCTGACAAGATCTCAATCCACTCAAAATGTCATAAACGTAAATGATAAATAAAATGAGACCTTGACACATTCCTTAATTTGGATGCCACTAGTAACTAAGAATTCATTAGATCTGGCCCTTATTAGCTTCACCTTCGGCTTTCGTTCCAATAAAAATCCTTTAATCTACTGGAGTATTGAGCCTTGTATCCGTAGTGCTCTAATTTTTTAAATTATCTTTCGTGTGGCTCTGTCAAATGCTCATTTGAAATTCAAATAAATGACATCAACAGAGTCGTGTTCATCAATTGCATGAATCCAGAATATCACCCACAAAGGAAGCCATGTTGTGATAACGCTAAAATGTTATTTTTCAAGATAAAGTCTGGTACATGCCATGAAGCTGCACTTTCCATGATTTTACAACAGGCCAACTGAACACTTATTGGTCTGTAGCTGCCTGGAGACAATGATCACCCTTCCTCTTGTATTGAGGCCAAACACCAGAGAATAGGAACATTACCAGATTTTAATGATCTGTTTATCAGCAAAGCTAAGGGCTTGGCCAAGACATGTGCATACTTGGACATAAACAATGGATGAATATCATCCAGTTCAACTGCTGAATTTGTGTCAACTTGATGTATAAGCATGTGTATGGATTCTGCGCTGGATCTGATCAAGGAAAGTTCCCAGACTAGTTTTATCAGGCAACGTTGGGAGAGGACTTGACACCTCAAGAGTAAAAGCCCTCTGAAATTCTTTACCAGTTTAGAAAATACTAGCAATTGTACCCAGGCTTATCGCTAGCATCAAAGGGGATGCACTAAGTTTAGAGTTGCATACTGGGGATGCACAAGTTCAGAGTTAAAAATATAAAATGGCTGAGTAGACCTTTGTAATTAAAAAAATTGAATGAATATGAAAACAGAAGAGCTAATCCATAAAATAACAATCATAACTATTAAATGCATTTCAAAAGATGCAAGACAGTAACCCAAATGGTGAATAGGAAGATGTTAGAAAATTAAAAAAAAACCAAACCCCATGACCAATTGATCGACAATTAACTCACATAAATTACATGTTAATATAAGTTCCAAACACTACTTAGATAAAAGCAAGTTACTCAATCTAAACGTTAGAAAACAAAAAGTAAATTCACTGATCAATTAATTTTCGATGCAGGTTTTGAAAATGAGGTGACTGAATTTATACAGGGTACTCCTGAATTAATACATACTGCCATTTGAAATTTTTGGGTCGTATTTATTATGGCAAAAACATAAGAGACGGACTGAGCAGTGACATTTTCATTTTTTGCACCTAAAAATCTATGAAAAACCCCAATCAAAGAAAGAATCAGCCAACAGCTTACTATTTCCAGATTTTCCAGATTATCTTTGAAAACTATGAAAGAAAACTTAGTAAGGCTGCACCAATTATTCTTCTTGGAGGCTACAAATTGATTAAGGCATCTGTTTGGTAAATCTTCAAAAAATCATGTTATAAAACGACCTTAATTTTTTGTTTTAATTGGGAATTTGGAAAAAATTATGATGGGTGATGGGAAATCTGCATGTAGAGAGCTACATTTGGAAAAAATAAAGGTTGAATCAGTCCAGCAGGAGCTGAAACTGAACTCGACCAAAAAAACCTTACCCTTTTATATGGATTTATCGGTATTATTGTTATTATACAAACAGTTAAATTTTTTGGAATTTTATATACTAATATAGTTTTCATTTAGTTTCTGTAGATTCTTATTATCTATGTTTCTACTTTGCATAGATATAAATTGATACCAAACTAGTCAGGTTTCTGTTTTGTTTTGTGTTTACTATAACCTGTGTGTGTTCTTTTGTTATTGCACTTTATTTTACATTTTCTGGATAATATAATCTTTTATAAAGAGGCAACTAAGTTGATGATAAATTTTCTGTATATTCTTTACAATGAGATCTTGTAGCAGAACTGGTACTAAGCGATGCTAAAAATCAAGCCCCTCAAAACAGACAATGCATTTATTACGTTTCTTCTTAATAACAGGTAAATTTATTACTAATGTACATTTTTTATGCATATTTCCTGATATTTTGCGTTACTTAATGTTGGAATGTATAGTAAACTTGATTGAGTAGGTTCATAATATTAAACCCTCTAAAGCATATTCTTTTTGTTCCACAAAGTCTTTTGTTGTGTATGTCACTGAATTACTTTTGTGGAGATACTGTTATGACTTGGTTAGTAAGTTACATTTTCACTTTAATTTTGTGGATAAGGTGTTTGATGATGGTAGGGAAGAATATAGTAGATTAAAATGGTGTGACACTTATTGCAAGGGTCTGTTTCGGGATCTGGGTAAAATAAATAATTACAAACTATAAATTACAAATAATAATCTTACATAAATATGCTAATAAATTTCTAATTACTATAATCAAAATACTTGTAATAAATAATAAAATAATTATAATAAATTAATGACGATAAATGAACTTTACCAGTAACTAGATTATCTCGCACTTAATTAAACTAAATCCTACTTACAACCAATTACACGATACACAGTTAATGGTAGACGATACACAGAAGACATTAGACCTTCTCCAACGTAACTGCTCCACCATGCAAAATTCACTCACTGAATGACAAATCAAGACTAACTGGCTGGAAAGGATGTCATGGCCTCTTTAAATACCTAACTCATCAGGGTTCTAGATTAACAGAGATTTTTCTATATAATATTAAAAATTCAAAGTTTTTCTGTCGCGTTCTGGAATTCTTTACAAAAGGTAAACAAAAACATTATAACATCTAACAAAAGAGCTAATTAACTAATTAGATACACCAACCCTCTCAGGTAGCCATCACAACAATAGGCCTATAGGCTACTATACCTAACCATTTCCACACTGTATTTTAACCATTTCTTTGAAATAACCTGACTTAACAACTATTATTATTTACATTAACACTTCGACAAACTCGGTCCTGCTAGACAATTCTGGAACCAGCACTTTCCTTTTAGATGTTTCTCATAATATTTTTTTATTTGTTCAGCCTTCAGTTTTATGACTAATTTATTAACATGAATTTTTTTTCTGTTAGTTGTGCAACTAATCAGCCATTGGCATTAATGATTATCTCCAAGATTCTGCCTACGTTGAATGATGAAAAGTTGACCCATATTGTAACAGAAGTCATTAGAATCTTTGCAGTAGACAAAAATATTAAAAGTAGAGAGGTTCTTTATGACATACTAATTTGGACTTACGAGTAAGTATATTATTTAAGGTAGTATTAATGTAATGTTTAATGTCTATAACCTAAACAGCATATCACTACTTTTGTTTATTTACTATTCAAAACCTGCTGGTTTGATAGAGACTCAAAGAAGATAGAGAATGTGTCTTGTCTAGCTAAATTACAGTTAAAATTTAGCTATTTTCTAGTTAACTATTTACTGCTCCTTTTTTAAAAATAATTTTCTCTTTGTTATAGTAATTTATGAATGACAGTTGGAATCATAGTAATATAAGCTTTTCTGCAAATGCGGGGCTGTCATATTTGTGTCTTTTCCTGATTAATTACATTAGTCAAGGTTGATTATCTGGTCTGGTTTGCAACTCTGATCAATCATTTTTGCAGCTTCACTGTTTTATGAAGCACGTGTACAAGAAGTCTAGTTTTATAAGTTTCCTTTTGTTGATACTTTTTCCCTGTCAGTTCCACTACAATCACCTTTTGTTAGTTATTGTTCTCGTAATATTTAAATACGTACATTAAAAGAAAATAAAGATAATACTTAACAAACCTGAGAATATAATGAGATATCTTAGTTTAGTTAAGGCCACCTCCTTAGTGTAGTGGTTAGCGTGCTAGCCTACAACGTGGAGGTCCTGGGCTCGTTTCCTGGCTAGATTCTGGAAATTTTCACTAGTCAAAACCCACAGTTCTAGTAGTCAAAACCCATTTTAGTCACTAGTAACCAAGCAGTTGATGCAACTTTAAATAAAACTAAAAAAAAAGTTTAGGTTACCATTTATTTGAAAAGTATTTAATTATATCAGTAATTAGATAACTTCCCAAAATAATCAGTATGAAAAATTTAACAAATGGATAGAAACTGAAGGTTAAATATCACTGTAAACATTAAAATCACATGCAACTTGCATTGTTTGTCAGTTACAGTTAAGAAACACAGCTAAATTGATAAGCTAAAATTAATAATTAAATGCTGTGAAATGAAAGTGAAAAGAATATCGATGAAGTAATATTTTTATCACTTAATATCCCATTTCGTAATAATAGTAAACACAGCTGTTGTAGATGTGGCAATGGCAGTCTGCTACTTGCAAGCTCGCAAATCTGTGATTTTAGTTACTGTATAATACTACAAATCTTAAGTTACTTGTTCACCAGTGCCTCAGCTAGTTTTTTAGTTTTACATCTGACTTCTTTGTACATTGAGGCTAATGCAGACAGTGAAGGATAGTACATAAAAATGAGTGATGAAAAATAGCAAACATGATCAAACTGGCATAGAAGCCAGTTGTGCTGATCACTATATCAACTGCTGCTTTAACTACAGTGATTTTGTTTGTATTGACTTTATCAACTCAACTACTTTACAGTGACAGAGTAGTAGAATCTTTTTTGTCATGTGGCCTCGTTTATCACATGATTATGATCCATTTTTCTCTGGTTAACCTAGTCTATTTTTAATCCCCGATAGAAAAAGAGGGGAGTTATAAGTTTAACATGTGTATCTGTCTGTGGCATTGCAGCTCCCAAATGGATGAACCGATTTTGATTTAACTTTTGATTGTTTGAAAGGTGACTTGATAAGAGTGTTCTTAGCTATAAATAAACAAAAAATAAAACAAAATTGCTAATTGCTGCTAAACTAAGTGTTGTGCAAAAAAAATGTTTGAAATAAAAGTTTTAGGTTTTTAAAGATCTACACCTTTGGTTATATACACCTTTGCTCTAAAATGCATTTTAAGGCCGCACAATCTTGAGAAAAAAGCGGCAATTAGTGATTTCCTGTTTTTTTTTCGTGATAATGTGTAAAAATGTTTAATTCTATAAGTTTAAAAAGTACAAAATAAAAATTAAATTTAAAATTTAAAAAAACCCCGACAAAAAAAATTGTTTTAAAAGTAAAAAAAAAAATAATATGTATTGCCCTTTATATTTGATGTCGTCACTTCAGGGTAACGCTAAGTAATAGTATAGAACTCAGTTCTATTACTTAGCGGTACTATTACTTCGCGCCACAACTATGTCAAACCTAAAGGGCCAAGACATATTATTTTTTTTTTACTTTTTAAAGGATTTTTTGTCGGGGGTTTTTAAATTTTAATATACTTGTGATGACAGTTGTGTTAAATATAATACTATATATAATTACTGTGGTAGTGTATTGTGAAAATATCAGGTAAAACTGTCAACAACTGTGATAACTGAATTCTGCATCTGTAGTCTTGTTAGTCATCAATTAAAAAAAGAACAGTTTTTTATCTATCTATTTTGTCTGTATAGAAACTATCATGTATTTGTTTGTCATATGCATGTTATGTTATTAGATTGTACTTTGGAAAATATACTATTTTATGAGGATATAGTGTATTACAAAAAGTCAGTTTCAATTAAAAACTTTTATCCTCTCTACAAATAGTATTTCAGTCATCCGTCACCACAGCCCTACACAATTTTCTTCTATAACATTAATTTTCTCGATCTATGTTTAATCTAAAACACTAGTAAGATATTTTTAATTGTTAAATATTTTATAAATACTAAGGGGGGGGGGGGTTGATAGTTTTACTTGTTTGCACTTTTTTTTCAAGAAGTAAAGTATTTTGATGAAAGTTATAGATAACTCTTGATTATGTTTCTATCTTCTCAGGTGTAGTAATGCTTTTCAATTGGTAATAACTCCACATTAAATGATAAAAAATTTCTGCCATTGAAAGTAGTTGAAATTTGAAATCCATGTTAACTCTTTTTCTGTGTGTGTGTAACCTCAATGTGGTGACATTAATTTCACTCCTTGCCATCATAAAATCATATGAGGTGTCATTGTGCCTGACTGTTACAGACTGCTAGAAGATTTCATCTATATTAAAAGGGATTGTGGTTATTTTTTTTTATAACAAAAATATTGTGAATTCTGAATTTATACAGTTGGGTTTACAGTTTATTCAGTCACACTCCTAAAACAGATCATTGATCTTGAAAACTAATGCCAAAATAATGCAGTGCAATGCTTCGCGGGAAGTGTTACCTCCTAGAAAAATTAAAGTAAAAGGAATGGGAACATTTTCTGTACTTTGCTGATCCTGCATTAAGTAATTTCTGTTTTTGGTTATGTGGCCACTAAAAGTTGAGCAAATTAAAGAAATTATACTAATTAACAATTTTAAAAAGCATTCCAGGAGGTTTTGGATGTTGAACTGAAATTTTTAGCAAAGCTATTAAAAATATGTCTTAATTTTATTAATGTGAAATAAATCTATTAGTAATTAGAAAAGTAGCTCTTCCATTGTACTTTCGGATAATTAAAATAATGGTCACAAAAATTTGATTTGTTGGTAATTTATGCGTGTGCAACTCTGCGACTGTTCTTTGTACTTTTATTTTAAAAAACATTTCTGTTCCCCTTATATGTTCAATTAAACAAATTATTGTTCTAATCGGGCCACAAAAGGGCAAAATGGCATATTTTTTGTAAATCAGATATTTTAATTTTTTTACCTGTGAATTCTTTTACATGAATGGAAATTTTACAGAAAGTCATCAACATCAAATTCTCTTAAAAATCTCCATGAAACTGTAAGAGTTAAGTTATTAAATGGTCTCCACGACACAAATGATGAACTAAGGAACAAGATAGTGGAGTAAGTATTTTTTTCTGAAAAAAATTATTTTATTAATTATGGATCGATTTACAGACAAAGATATGCAGTGAAGAGAAGCAGCTGTTACGTAGTCAACTCTGGTTGTATAGTAACTGCTGGGATCATCAGTATTTTTACTTTATTAGGGCAGTTACATAACAACCGCAGTTACAGAAAAAATACTTACTATTGGTAATTTATTGAAATTTGCTTATATGTGAAGAGGACTACAGGGATTCATAACTATATAATAAACCTAAAACAAAATAATATTGTACTAAAAAATATAATTTATTTTAATTAAATAAACAGAAAAATTTCCATAATGGGCAGGTGGAGTGTTAAATTAATTGCACTCAATCTGTTGGTTCCAGGGCTACAAAAAAATATTTCTGTTTCTTATCACATAGTCAGCTGAACTTTTAAGAACAGAAGAGGTAGAGGTGTAAAAGACACTAGTCAAGGGTTATCTCCTCTGAGAGTTATGAATTTCATTCTACAGCCACTGATAAGCATCTCTTTCAACTCAGTGGGAAGGCAATAGTAAACAACCTCACTCCTCGTTTTTACTTATTAAATCCTCTAGAGGTTAAAACCAGCCTTTTGGCTGTTGACCTAAACAACAACAAACAGAAAATGTACCTAGGCCTAAATAATTTTTTTGTAAATCTGTGAGTTCAGTTTTGTTCGCTCTCATTTATTTAAGAATTCAGAAGTGCATTGTCCAGGTCATCGTGGGTTGGGTTCCTACTTTTTGTTGCTTGCAGGTTGCTAATTCTTTCACTACCAGCTTTGATTTTTCTATGTTACCCCACATTATGGTAGAATAAATTATAAATTATGGTAGAATAATAATATTTATGATAGAATAAATGAAGTTGAACATTTTTAAGCTACATCAGTCTTCTTGTCTCTACTCTCCAAATATTTGATAATGCTTAATTTCATTTGCATCGATAAAGTGTCTTTTTCTATTTGCGCCTAACACTTTTACAAACTCAATATTTAACACTTTTACAGCAAATCACCTCTAACACAATAAACAGTAATTAAATATGCTAGTAGGGAGCTTTTAAAATGGATGTTGTACTGTATTGCACTACTGTATATGATGTAACAGTATTTCCCACGTATTCACCCAGAAAGTGTGATTAAGGTTTCTGGTGAACAGTTGTAGATCGCTAAAGGTTATCTGTACAGTAAAATTAAATTGACAAGATTAAATTCATTTTAAGTATGTAATTATTCTTCTATGAACATGAATAGCATATTACATCTAGTGAAAGATTTTGGCTGGATTTCAGGTCATCCCATGAAAAAAACTTGTAATGAAATTTTTAAAGTGTTAATAAACAGTCAAAAGTGGTGGTTTCTTATGGTTTTGGACATGAGGAAATAAATGAAATGTGTCCCAGAACCTTATCTTCAGTAGTTTTTGAGAAATCTGGGGTAATGGTAGGACAATGGTTTTAAATAAAACTTGTAGAAAATTTAATTCAGAGAAAAAATTGATGTAAATGAACTACCAAACAAAATTAAGTTGCTAAAAATAAATTTCATCATCAAAATATCCAACACTTGGCTGGAAAAACGCGTTAATTTTTTACAAGAAGAATAAATACTTCTAATATCCAAGAATTTTTTTTTATTTGAAGATATTCTTGAACAGAGAGTATTATTCTTCCTATATACAAATTAACGTTTTTTCCTGCCAAGTTTTGGATATTTTGATGTTATTAAAATTCATTTGTCTTTAGTAGTTGACTTTTACATAAATTTTCTCAGAACTAAATTGGCTACAGGTTTTATTTAAAACCATTACATGTTTATTGCTCGTTTAATGAAGTTATTGTATGGCACATAAAAACAGCGGGTTTCACCCCTATTTACTTCTGTTTTACCCCAGATTTCTCAAAAACTACTGAAGATATGGTTCTGGGACTTAATCGCTTTTTCAGGTCAAAAACCATAAGAAACCAACATTTTTAACTTTTTATTAACACTTCAAAAATCTCATAAGATGAGCTGAAATCCGGGCAACATCTTTTGTTAGTTGTAACACACTAATAAAGCATTTTGGACCTATGTTTATATGAATTTTTTTTTTAATTTTTTGATGTAGATTGATCTTTTGAAGTATTTCTGTGTCTTCTTATATCACCCTGTACAGGGCAAGAGAAAGTAAAAAAACTGAGAACACTTAACACGTTCTATTCACATTACAGAAAAAAATCATTGTAGCATAAATAAAAGTAAACCTGGTGTCCAAATGGATCAATTAATTAAAATTGGAGATATATTTTTTTGCTATAATTTGGACAAGTTCTTCCAAGCTGCACGATCTGGCAAATGCTTTGTTGTCAAAAGATTACTGGCCAATCAGTATTCTTGCCTTTCAAAATAAGTCATTAATTCCTCCAACATCGTAGCAGCTTCATTATTTTTCCTCCGAATGTATTTTAAAATTTTTTAAATATATATTTTCTAACCACCAGAATACGGTAACATAAAACACTTACCAATGTTTATAGCGCTTTCATGTATCTTGTACACATCTTCAGTAAATTAACATTTATTACAAGTCAAAATTTAAAACTTCCTGCTCCTACCATGGTAGATAAGGAATAGTCGATTCTTATATTTAAAACAGTCTTGCCAACTTAATCAGTTGATTGTCGTATTCAATTTGTGTGTTCATTAATTTCTCCCTGCTATTGTATTTATAAATATTATATTTTTCCAGAATTTCAATTTCATTTTGTTTGTTATTTATTTCTAATATTTCTAGATTATTTTTTTATATTCGACATATTGTGTTAATTTTTTATCATGTGTTCAGTTACATTGGAGAATTTTCGATTTCCTTTTTTATAGTTAGAATAGTGTTCTGTAAACCGTTTTTTAAAAGATCTGGTGGTTTTACCGATATATATTTCATTACATTCATTACATTTAATTTTATAAATTCCACATGAATTAAATTGATTATTTTCTTTTTCTTTATCATTTACATTTGCTTTAATATTATGTTTTTGTAAAATAAATTTTATAGGAAACAGGGGTTTATATGCTATTTTGTATTTATTTTTATCGTATATATTGGTAATTTTATGTATTCTATGATTTATGTAATTATATGTAATGTATTTATTACCATTTTTGTTTATTTCTTCTTTATTGTTTAATGGTAATAGATGTGTTTTTTTCTGATTGATTTTATGTAAATATTTATTTATTAATCTGTTTATGAAAATATTATTGTAACCGTTATTTCTTGCTATTTCTTTAATATAATTTATTTCTTTATTAAATCTTTCTTTATTGTTATATGTGTATATATATGCTCTGTGTATCATGTTATTGTATGTGTTTATTTTATGTATCCATGGGCGATTTGAAAATCTGTTTATTGTGTTATTTGTAACATGTGGTTTCCTATATATGTCAGTTTCTATTATATTATTTATTATTTGTATTTTTATATCCAGGAAATTTATGTTTTTATCTTTTTCAACTTCACATGTAAATTTAAGTTTTTCATAGTAATTATTCAATTTTTTATTTATAATATTATGTTCACCCTTTATTTTTTCATTATAAATTACCAATATGTCATCTACATATCTTACCCAAAGTAAAATGTTGTGTGTGTGTGATATATTATTTACAATTATGTTTTCAAATTCTTGTATATAAATTTCTGATAGTATGGCAGATAATGGAGAACCCATAGCTAGTCCTTCTGTTTGATTATAAAATTTATTATTAAATGTAAAATAATTTTGGTTACAAATATTTCTTATTATTGTACATATTTTATTTATTATATTATTGTTTTCCCCATTACTTTTTAATTTTTTATTTATTATATTATAAAAATATTGGGTACAAAAACGTTGGGTATTTTATACCCAACGCAAAAATATTTAAGAATAGTAAAGCTAACATGTATACAAATATACCCATAAAAGAAACACTAAATATAATAAATAAAAAATTAAAAAGTAATGGGGAAAACAATAATATAATAAATAAAATATGTACAATAATAAGAAATATTTGTAACCAAAATTATTTTACATTTAATAATAAATTTTATAATCAAACAGAAGGACTAGCTATGGGTTCTCCATTATCTGCCATACTATCAGAAATTTATATACAAGAATTTGAAAACATAATTGTAAATAATATATCACACACACACAACATTTTACTTTGGGTAAGATATGTAGATGACATATTGGTAATTTATAATGAAAAAATAAAGGGTGAACATAATATTATAAATAAAAAATTGAATAATTACTATGAAAAACTTAAATTTACATGTGAAGTTGAAAAAGATAAAAACATAAATTTCCTGGATATAAAAATACAAATAATAAATAATATAATAGAAACTGACATATATAGGAAACCACATGTTACAAATAACACAATAAACAGATTTTCAAATCGCCCATGGATACATAAAATAAACACATACAATAACATGATACACAGAGCATATATATACACATATAACAATAAAGAAAGATTTAATAAAGAAATAAATTATATTAAAGAAATAGCAAGAAATAACGGTTACAATAATATTTTCATAAACAGATTAATAAATAAATATTTACATAAAATCAATCAGAAAAAAACACATCTATTACCATTAAACAATAAAGAAGAAATAAACAAAAATGGTAATAAATACATTACATATAATTACATAAATCATAGAATACATAAAATTACCAATATATACGATAAAAATAAATACAAAATAGCATATAAACCCCTGTTTCCTATAAAATATATTTTACAAAAACATAATATTAAAGCAAATGTAAATGATAAAGAAAAAGAAAATAATCAATTTAATTCATGTGGAATTTATAAAATTAAATGTAATGAATGTAATGAAATATATATCGGTAAAACCACCAGATCTTTTAAAAAACGGTTTACAGAACACTATTCTAACTATAAAAAAGGAAATCGAAAATTCTCCAATGTAACTGAACACATGATAAAAAATTAACACAATATGTCGAATATAAAAAAATAATCTAGAAATATTAGAAATAAATAACAAACAAAATGAAATTGAAATTCTGGAAAAATATAATATTTATAAATACAATAGCAGGGAGAAATTAATGAACACACAAATTGAATACGACAATCAACTGATTAAGTTGGCAAGACTGTTTTAAATATAAGAATCGACTATTCCTTATCTACCATGGTAGGAGCAGGAAGTTTTAAATTTTGACTTGTAATAAATGTTAATTTACTGAAGATGTGTACAAGATACACGAAAGCGCTATAAACATTGGTAAGTGTTTTATGTTACTGTATTCTGGTGGTTAGAAAATATATATTTCAATTTTAAATAATACGGCTGTTTAAAAATCCTACATAGGATGTTTAATAAAATTTAAAATTTTTATATAACCGAGTCACACTGTTCCGGATATTTAAGCTGTCAGATGATTGGCTAATTTCTTGTAAATTATTATATTAAGTACTATTTATAAAAGTTATTTTTTGTGTGTTTGATAATGTTTCCTCTGTATATTTTTTTTTATTTTGTAGATTTTGGCGCAAAACAAATCATCTTCATAATGGATTAAATGAAAGAATGACTGATGTATTTACAACTTTATATTCTTCAGAGTCAGAGCCATATTTCATTGGTTCAGCTGCTAGTTTTCTACTGGATATTTGTTCTTTATCTCCAAATAGTAAAGATAAATTGTTTAATGAACCTTTAGCTAATTGTAAAATGGAGGTAAGGAGAAATTTGTACTGTATTCATAGAAAACTAATTTAGATAGTATTAGTGTAAACCTGAAACTGAAGTGTTTGTTTGTTTGTTAATTAATTCAGCCAAATTTATACCCAGCAGAAATAGTCTACAAACAAAAATTATATCTGTTAGTAATTGTGCGTCGAAATTATAGTTTAAAAAACAATGGATTTTAGGTATGTTGTGTTGCATTGTAAATTATTTTTTTAAATTATTACAAGAATTTGATTGTTGATTCAGCTCAAAGCTTCAGCACCATTTCATAATATAATGCTGCATTCTCATTCTCTTCTTTTCTCTGAAAATTAACTGGAAGCACTTTTCTACTATATCAAAATAGCCGATAATATTTTCTGTTAAAGGTTTTACCTTGAGTTTACATGTTAATGATGTTGCACCTATGATTCTTTCCTAGTAACGATACTGATGAGTATGTCTTCTTCATCATTGTAATGGCCGAGATATTGAAAAGAGAAGCCCATTTGATTTTTTTGTTTTCTTCCATCATTAATATAAACCACCCCTACCTGGAACTCAGTTTTCTATGATACAAATCACTATGTATTATATGGTAAGTTAAACCATAAGAACATCGTACTGCAGATGCAAAAAATAAATTACAATTGTGTTGTACATTAATATTAATATTACCTTACTTAATATTAATATTACTTACATTAATATTACCTTTTGATTCCCTATGAAATAGGGAAAGGCACCAGAAGTGTGCTTTGAAGAGTTTGACAAATCGTATTTTTTTGAGGGGCAAAAGAAATCCCAGGAACATTAAGAAGAGTGTATCAATCTAAAAGGAGATTATATTGAAAAATATTTTTAAAAATTGTGAAAAACTTGCTTCTTTATTCCTAACACAGTTACTTATTGATAGACCTTTGATTACTGAAACTATGCTGAAATTGGAGAACTTGAATGCCCAGTCCATAATCACATTACATTTGGTAGTACTCTTTCTTTTTAATTAAAAGTAGCTATTAGAAAGAAATAGCAGAGAAAAGGGTATTATATATAAATATATTAATAGCAACAATAAAAAAATAAAGTTAATAAAGGATATTATAAATAATTACAATGCCAATAGTAATAGTAACTATAGCTATACCAGAAGGATGTTGCAGTCCCAGTCCACATGCATCAGGAAGTTGGGGTGAATCCCCACTACAAAATAACCTCACTACATTAATATCAAACATTTTGTTGCAGAGTCTCTACTGCAAAGTACTACAATCGTGGGGGTAATGCTTCCCCACGGAGGCTGACGTTTGGAACGCTCGCACTGCAATTTCCTTACGGTATGCGTATAGAAATAGTAACAAGACCAATAGAAATAATAATATGTTGGTTATGGTGAAGTTGTTGATGATTTAATAACATTTAATGTGGTTAATTGTTTTCAGGAAATGAAATTTGACACATCATGGCATAAATCAAATTTACATATAATGCCACTTTTTGTTCCATCTATATCGACACAAATGAGCAATTCATTTTCAGTAGATTCTGAAGTGCCTTCGACTTCTTCAGCTGCTGGTGTTCGTGCTACTCAACATAGATCACTTGAATTTCAACCTACACCTTCTTTAGGTATTTCTTATATAATAGTTTTAAGTTTTCATTTTGTAGGAACTATAACCTCATGTCCCATTTAGGAGTAATAAGAGTTAATCAATGGAACCATAAAATTGAGAATCTTTTGCGGTCTACTTATTGTATCACCTACCTCGCCTACTAACACATCAGTTATAGTTGTTGACTTCATACCTCTCCTTAACGCACACGCATGAAAATTAATACATACTTGCTCGTGCACAACCATGCATTAATATAAATATTGCAGTACTTTCTACATATTGAGCAGAATGTCGTTTACAATTTGTCCCAAAACAAAAATTGTTAATGATTCATCATTTATTTGAAGCAGTGGTCTTTTCAGAATGTGACTCTGTGTTTCATAAAAATGTGTATGTGTGCATTAGTGGAGGGAAACAATTAAGATTTTAGTGGAAGGTGGGGATGTGTTGATGTATGGCAAAAAGTTTTATGAAATTGCCTCTTACTATAGTAACCTATTTAGTAATGATAAAAATGATGTTTTATTTTACTGTAATCATACTAAGTCAAAAAATTTTTGAGGACATTGTAAAAAAACAAGTATAAAAGTTATAACTTAAAAACCTATGTATTTTTTTAATTGTATCTTAAATTTCTTTTGCAGTGTGAGTTATGATTAGAACAAGGTAGTTTTTCTCAACCTCCAATTGTCCATAAATGAAAGACAAGTGAATATAGAAAAAATGTTTTATTACTAAAAGTTCTGTATACTTATGGCTACTTTTTGACATATTCACTTTAACAATTGATTGTCCTACCTGTAAACAAGGTTTCCAATACATTCTTTATAAAATGTTGCCGCTAATTCATTTAAATGAGTCTTGGTGTTCTTTTGAAGTTCCTCATTGTGTTTCTGGTGGAGTTCATGCAGCTGGGGGATCACAATTAGTGTAGTTGTCTATTGTAAAACTTTATGAAGTTTGAAAAGAGCCATTCAAAATATAAGAAGAGGTGTGTTGACTTCTGGAATGTTCTGGTCCATGAAAGTACTGGTCACAGACCTGGTCTAAACCAATGAATTGTTGAGCAATTTCAATGGGACATTTTCAATCACCTGCCATATTGAGTGGCTTCCATCTTTTCCCTGAACTGAAGAAGTAACAAGGAGGGCAGCTAGACTAATAAAAAGCTTCAAGACTCCATTAAATTCATTTTTTTTTTTTTTTTTTTTTGGTTTAACGTCCGACTGTTTTGCAAATTGCTGCTAATGCAGATGGTGAAGGATGAAATGAATTTTTTTGTAACGTATGAAAAAATGCCATGCCCGAGTGGGATTCGAACCCAAGACCGCGTGATGAGAGGCGAGTACGTTACCAACATCGCCAACGCGGCCGGCATTAAATTCATTGGCGGCGGCATTTTATAAAGAGCATATTGGCAAGCTCGCCAACACGTACGACCAATTCTTCAATCGTCAAAGTGTTTATGTCAAAATGTATCCATAATATATGTAACTTTTAGTAATAAAACTTTTTTTTATATTCATTTGTCTTTTATTTATGACCTACCGGAGGTTAAAAAAAATCACCCTCATATTATAAGCTCATCCTCTGCCTACTTAAAAATATTTTTTCTTTTATTGACAATATATATACTTTTACAGTACACTTAATATTGATTATTTTGTTTTATAGCAGCCAGTTTAAATCAAACATTTGGAGCTAGCTCTTTAGCAAGTCTTTCTTATCAAACAAAAAACTCAAACACTTATAGAGCTTCACAAAGTGGTTCCCATTCAAATGAAAATTCTTTGTCTCCAGGTAATTAAAATGTTATGAATTGTTAAATTATTTGTTATAAATTTAATTTCATTATTTATTTATGCTTTAATTTATCATGTATATTTCTTTAAAAATCATGTCAGTGAATTTTTTGTGAAATAAATAATTTTTACAGAGTTTTCTACAGTTTAGTTTAGTGTCAATTGATGATTTTCCATACTTTGCTCATTGAAATCGATAAAAATGGGTATCTTAAAGATAGAGTTCTTAATTTAGTTTTATTTAGTTATTTTTTGCATTTTAGGGTAAAAGTGTATATAATCAAAGTTCCAAAAAATTAAGAAACCTACAACTTTTCTTTGAGCCTTTTTTGTCCAGAGCGTAGTTTAGCATCAAGAGTAATTTTCTATATTTTGCTCATTAAAGTCCAACAGAGGCTGATTTTGATTTGGTATCATCCACTCATGATTAAAATTAGTTTATGTTTTTCATTATTTACATTGGCAAGAAAATGGTGAGTAATTTTTTCACACCAAATTTTAAGAGTGTGTATTGTGATGCAATAGTTATTTTATTTATTTTTTTTTAGGGAAAAGAGAACATTTATTTACTGTACCTTCCTCTCATCGATTTATTAAAAAGAGAAAACAGGATGGTAAAATATTTGCTGAAAAACAGATGAAACAGAATGCAGAATTGGGTAATGAAGTAGCTAAAAAGAAAGCTAAACTAGAAAAAGAGGTTAATTTAATGAGAACTTATAGAAAGGGTGATTTTCCAGATATAGAAATTACCTTTCATGACATTTTGAATCACTTACAAGTTTTAGCTGAGGTATTTATAATAAAATATACTACCATGTCTTGCATGTTCTCATATTACAATATGTAATAATTGTATCCACTGTCAATCTTATTAGATTTGTTTACAGGCGTTGTACAAATTAATGTGAACATGTACTTCTGAAGGTAGATTGTGATATTTCTTGCTCTTAAGTTAGTATCTAATCAGTTGCCAAAAAAAGTGAAATTTTCCTCGTATTTAAATTATTTTAAAAAGGAACTGAGGCATTGGTCATTTTCCAGTTGGGATGAAATATCCCAATTCCATTCTTTTAAAGTAACAGTTAAATGGTTTCTTCTCCTCCTAATGAACTAATAGTTAGGCATGCTGATGATAGAAATGAATTGTGTACATATTTCTATATCAATGCTTAGCCTTTTTTCACTAATTTTTGTCTATTTTCTTTTTTCATTTTACTTAAAAATTAGTTAATGCTAAACGTAATAAGTGTTAAATGATGGTGAAACCTAATCTGGTTTCCTAAATCTTAGGGATACGTAATTTTGTCACAGTTTTTTTTTTAAATATTTTTCAAGTGTAAGTTTACTATAGTTAATACGAGGGCTATTCAGAAAGTAGGGAACGTTTTGTAAATAAACAAAAACTATGTAAAAGAAATTTTTTTTATTATATACATCTGAAAGAGTGACTAAAATACTACTTTTCTACATAGTCACCAAGCAAATTGAGGCACTTGTCATAGCGGTGGACAAGCTTCAAAATTCCTTCGTCATAGAAATCCGCCGCCTGCGACCGCAGCCACTCAGTGACGCGCGCCCGGAGTTCCTACGAGGCAAGGTGTGCTGCTCATTGACTTTCTCGAGCGTGGTGCAACAATAAACTCTGATCGGTACTGCCAAACATTGCGCAACCTTAGGAGAGCAGTTCAAAACAAGCGCCGAGGAAAGTTGTCGTCAAAAATTTTGTTTCTTCATGACAATGCCCGACCTCACACGGCAAACCGCACAAAAGAACTCCTTAATTCATTCAAATGGGAGGTTTTCCCTCATCCACCCTATAGTCCTGATCTTGCACCGAGTGATTTTCACTTGTTTCCAAGAATGAAGAACTGGCTAGGAACACAGCGCTTCGACGACGACGAGGAACTCCGGGGCGCGCGTCACTGAGTGGCTGCGGTTGCAGGCGGCGGATTTCTTTGACGAAGGAATTTTGAAGCTTGTCCACCGCTATGACAAGTGCCTCAATTTGCTTGGTGACTATGTAGAAAAGTAGTATTTTAGTCACTCTTTCAGATGTATTTAATAAAAAATTTTTCTTTTACATAGTTTTTGTTTATTTACAAAACGTTCCCTACTTTCTGAATAGCCCTCGTATTATTTGAGTATTTTCCATTAATTTATTTTTGCTTTGTGGTGATCAAATAAAAATGTTACTATTTTGTGTTCAATTGACTTCAAACGAGAGTTACATTGGTGTCAGCTATCTGTTTGTAATTGTTGTAAACACAGTAGTTAACTTTGTCTATATCCTACCATATTTTGTTTATTCTATTTTTTACCCACAGTTTCCATTTCATTTTTTTTTATAATGAAACCTTGATTATCCATAATAAATGGGCGGTCCGGGTGACAGATAACCAGGAAAATCAGTGTTAGCAGAAGTCTACTTAGAAAATGTATTATTTCCCGTAAAAGTTTTTATCAAATGATTTTTATTTACAAAGTGATTAACACATATTAATTTAAAAATTATGTTAAATTGAAAATGAAATAGTTCTGTTCATACAATTCATAGGCCTACTTTTGTTCATGCCGTTAAACCCTTAAATTTCAGATATCAAAGGTGTTATAAAAGAAGGTGAAATAAAGAAGAAAGAAAAGGTGTTAAAGAGAGAAAAGCTACCTTCTTATTATTATAGAGTAGTAACGAATTTTCATTTCAATGTTTTTGTTTAAGCAAAATAGCTGTGTTCTGAATGATAAAAAACCACAAATAATTGTGAATTTAACTTAATCTGGTAAATTGTTTTGTAAAATATCTTTGACAGTATATTTAAACAGACCCCTACGTAAAGATATACAAGGTATGGCTATTAAATAACGAGTCTGACGTAAAACATTTTATTTTATACATAATTACTTATTGTCACCTTCAATATACACACCTTCTCTATCCCTACAATGCTCCATGCGAATTTTCCATTGTTGGATACAGTGCTGGAAGTCATCTTCTGTCAGCTCCTTCAGGACATGTGCCGCTTTCTCTTTTACAGCTTCACAGACTCAAATCTTGTCCCTTTGTAATGCAGATTTCACCTTAGGGAACAAGTAGAAGTCACATGGTGCAAGATCTGGTGAATAAGGTGGATGTTCTAACACTGAGATGCTGTACTTAGCTAGGAACTTCTTGACAGATAACGCGAAATGAGCTGGCGCATTGTCTTGGTGGAGAACCCATGATTTGTCCTTCCACATTTCAGGGTGTTTTTTCTTACTCTTTGATGTAGTTAGAAAGTACCTCAAAGTAGTAATATTGATTAATTGTTTGACCTTCAGGAACCCAGTGAAGGTACACAATCCCATGGATATAAAAAAAACAATCATCATTGCTTTAAATTTTGGCTTGCTCATTTAAGCTTTTTTGGCTCTCGGTGAAGTTCGGCTCTTCCAGTGCATGGATTGGCACTTCGTTTCCGGATCATAAGTAAAAAAACCATGTTTCATTACATGTTATTATTGTTTCCAAAAAATTTGGGTCATTTTCAATCGCGTACAAAGTGTCAGTACAAACATTTTTGCGAGCTTCATTTCAAACATTTTTGAGCAGCACGTGTCCTGAAGGAGGTGACAGAAGAGGACTTCCAGCACTGATTCCAACAATGGAAAATTTGCATGGAGCGTTGTAGGGATAGAGAAGGAGTGTATATTGAAGGTGACTATAAGTGATTATGTATAAAATAAAAAGAAAATTTTTTATGTCAGTCGTTATTTAATAGCCACACCTCTTATATTGTGTTAGTTTTACTTTTGTTATATAAAACTGTTTTTATTTAAACAACCACTCAATTTGATTGCTACATTGCATGTAATTGGCACAAATTTGAACTGGAACGTCCTTAGATGTTTGTTCATGTACTATTGTCAGCTGATTGCCAGACCCAATTCTTTTTACTTAACAATTTTAAAATGACTATTTGCTGGCTAGTTGACTAGTTTTCATAAAAATAAATATGAATCCCTGTTTTGTTGTTTCATTGATCCGTGATGGAGTGAGTTATCAGTTAAGATAGAGATTGATGTATTGAGGAAGTATTTGTATAAGTTACAGCAAGTTAACTGTTAAATGTAAAATAATGAAAAAATAACCAATAGAAATAAAATTAAAACCATGAAAACTGTATAAATTATTCATAATAAATTTGTGTGTTATTTACTGTTTTTAGAGAGACTCGACACTTGCTAGCCAGTTAATGGTTTGTTTGTTAGAAAGTATAATAAATGAACCCAGTATTAAAGAAGATATTAATGTAATTATTAAAAGTTTAAATGATGCATTTAATAATATATTATCAGCTACAAAAACTCCATCTGTTGTATCAACTATATTTGAGATATTGCTCAAATTTAATAATTTACTGAAAGTCGATTCAGAAACTGTTACAGAAGGTAATTATGTCTTAGTGCAATTTTAATAACTCATAATTATTATTATAGTGGTGTCATAATTTGTGTAATTGCTGGATAAATTTGGTTATTATTTAAAAAAAGTAAAAATGTTGAGACCAAGTTGAAAATGTAAGGAAATAGCTGGAATCTCTTATCTTTCTTTTCTGTTGCACTTTAGTTTTAAAATAAACTTAACGATCGTTTTCATGGTACCATCTTCTGTAGATTTATTTTAAAAATTGAAATTCAGAATGGTTGTTCTATTCAGTCATAAAACTTAAAATTTTATTTTGACGACTTCCAGCACTGTTTCCAACAATGGAAAATTTGCAAGTTTTATTTTGATATTTCATTCATATTATAAATGGTTGGCATGATGCATTGCAAGAATTAGTTTGTAAATAGCCATTCAGTTTGTTCTTAATATTTTTAGCTCTGGTGGTTTTTAATTTTGTGTACAATAAGTCAAATAAAAAATAATTCTAAATATCTCAGAGAATTTATTGGCATTACAGCAATTTTTAATAACTACTTTTTATCCTTCTCTGGTCATGCATTATAAATATATATTGTGATAATGATTATTTAATTAACTCAAAGATTCCATACTTTAATGCAAGGCCTTATCATTCTTTTTCATCCTATTTTCTATTTCTAACTTGTAATTTTTTGTTTCAGTATCAAAAAGAAGTGGTTTATTAAGTTTAGGGTCTTTGTTATTAGAAACAAAATTAATTAAATCATGTAATAATACTGATCCACCTCCTGCTAAAAGAATCAAGACAACTCATCCAATGAGTAAGGAGATGTGGGCACAATTGGCACAGTAAGTAAAGGAGCAAAACAGTATCTGTGTGTATAGGTTTTTACTTTCTCTTGCCTACATGAATATATAGGAAGGAAAGTATTGTTTCAATGTCGATTTTTCGAAAACGAGTTTTCATCGGATCTACACATTTTCAGACCCCCTGAACCCAAAAAAACATTTTTTTAGCGATTGGTCTGTGTGTGCGTGTGTTTGTTTGTGTGTGGGTGTGTGCGTGCGTGTGTGCATGTGTGTGTGTGTGTGTGTGAACAGAATATCTCAAGAACGAAACATCATACAAACTTGAAACTTACGTTAGATACCACTTGAGGACTCGACATAAATATTTTTATCAAAATCGGTCAGGTCAACCAGAAGTAGTAGTTTATTCGTGTTATTTTTCACTTTTTTGCGATTTTCTCTAAAACAGCTCCTAAGATTTTTTTTAAATCGCCTCATTAACTAAATTTTTAATACTCTACAAGATAGGGCAGGCGCCCATGTCTGCTGAAATTCTTGGGTAGGTTGTTTTCTCGTAAAAAAAATTGTTTTTTTTTAAAGATTGCCACTTTAATATGCATTTTAGCGCGAAAATGTATATAATAAAAGTTGTGGAGAATTTAAATTCCAACAACTTTCATTTCAAACATTGTTTTTGTATAACGCTTAATTTAGCGGTAATTAGCGAATTTGTTTTTTTCTTACGAAAATGTGTAAAAAAAATAGATTTTTTTTTAAGATTTAAGCCTTAGCATGCATTTTACGACAAAAGTATGTATAATCAAATTTATAGGAAATTAAAAGATCTACAACTTTTATTTACACAATTTTTCTCTACAGAGCCTAGTTTAGCGTGAAAGAGTTATTTTCCGTATTTTTAAGCCAAACTGAGGTTGATTTTCATTTTGCATCTTTCACTCGTGATTAAAATTAGGTTATGTTTATTGAGGTTAGTTTTTTGTTTATTTCTAATGTTTTATTACTAATGTTATGTTATACGGTTCAATATTTGCATTGGCAAGAGAAAGTCGTGTGAGTGTTTCACACCAGATTTTTTTTTAAATTTTGCTTGACCAAAGTATTAATACTTTATCACGTGTAAGACATAAGGTGTTTATTGTGACAAATTGTGGGTTTTGTATTCATGTTGACACTCATGGACTCAATTTTTAACTTTCCATGTCAATTTTTTATTTATTTTATAGGCATACTGCCTGATTACTTGAGTTTTTAAGAGTGTTTTAATTTAATGTAGTAAAAACATTGTGATTGATTTTGCCATTATTGAATCGTATCTGCAAACGTTTTTAATGTAATTATAATTTTTGAATACAGTGGAATATCATCTTTCCAAGCCATCAACCATGTGAACGTGATGTAAAAAATATTTAAGGATACAACAAATCTTCTAATTTCTCTAACTTATGTACTTTCAAACTTTATAAGCTGTAAGTTTAAAAGCTATAAATCTTATTCAGGATTTATTAAAAAGATTTACTGCATTATGAATACAAATATCTTTCATTAATTTGCAACATAAAACTAACTTTTTTTATATTCTGTTTTTTTTATAGATTTTGACATTTCTCACTCTTGGTTGGTTTTTAGTTTCTAAATTTTCAAAACAGTCTGTTCATTGTAGGAATATAGGTTTTTTAATAAGTTGAAAAATATATTTGTGTAATAAAATATATGAAAAAAAATTTGTGTTTTCTTTAATAGAATAATAATGGTTTAAGTATTTTTCATTGGATTAAATTTAAAATTTCATGTTTTTTTTAATTTCTATATTGTTATACACAGTAACTGTAAATTTTTTAAAGTATTTAAATGTAAGTTACAAAAGTAAGTTATGTAATGCAATATTTGAAATGTATATTATAAGTTGAAAAATTTAAATATAAGAGTAGATTTATTAAATTGTATTGTATATACTGTATGTCTCATGGGGAAACCAACATACTTTACATGCAGGTTCTTTATATCAAAATCATAAAAAAAGTTCATATAAACTTAGATCTGGGAACTTTTTGTTAGTGGTTTGTGGCTGACGAAAGTTTTTGCGGTGTGTTCAGAACCTACTCTTAAATAAAGCTATCCTGGAGGTTTAGAACCCAATTTTTTAAAAGTAAATTTTATGGTTTCTGATGGATTTTGATCTGATAAATTAAATAAAGTAGGTTTCAGAACTGTATCTTCAATAGTTTTCATGATTTTGAAAGTAAAGTTGAAAAAATCTGTCGTCTGAAAACAGTTTTTTTTAGGTTATCTGTACAATACGTCGGTAAATGACCCATAAATGTGTAAAATATTTTATTAAAACTTGTGGAGAATTTGATTGTATTACTAACAATTACTGTGTATAAATATGCTAACAATTACAGCGCATATAAAAATTAAGGGAGTTCACATATTACAAAGCATGTTTTTATTTACAACAAAGTTCAATGATACAAAAACACTATTATTTATTTATTAGTATTTATTGGTAAATAAATATTTGTGTATTGGTTAATTTAATTTATTTGTGTAAAATTGATAAAGATAGAGATAAAATAATTTAAAAAAAATATATTAATAATGTTATTCAGACAATTAAATCCGATCACCTTTAAATTCACTAGCATAAAATTAAAAATTTGGGAAATTATGGTTTCTTAAGTTGGTAGCACTAAAATCAACTTATCTATTGTATTGGGCAACAGTGTTTTCAGAATTAAACTACCAGTTTTAATGAAACTTTTTTTTGCATGTATTGGCCATTTAATGAAGTAATTGTACAGCCAAGCTAAAAAACAGTTTTCAGATGATAGTTTTTCAATTTTCTTTTCAAAATTATGAAAAATTCAATTCTAAAACCTATTTTATTCCATTTATCAGGTCAAAATCCATAAGAAACCATCAAATTTACTCATAAAATTGGGTCCCTAGATCTCCAGGATGGTTTTATTTAGGAGTAGGCTCTGAACCTAAAATGAAATCTTTCACGAGCTGTAACACACTAATGAAGCGTTTCCAAACCTATGTTTATATGAACTTTGTTCATTATTTTAATAAAAGGAACACACCTGTGATGTATGTCGGTTTCATTGTGGGACATGCTGTATTTTGAATAAATTGAAAAGTGAACTTCATTTGTTGCAGTTCATTGAGTCATTGGTTTGCCATATTTGTTGATAAACTTCAGTATTATAAATTCTATTGCTTATCTTAGAATATGTTGTATTCAAATATTATATTTTCTTCAATTTTCTGATCTGATTAATCTGCGCATGTTTAGTCGTAAATACTTTGGTTGTACAAATTACTCTTGGTGTCAGTTAACTCAAATAACTACGATGTTGTGAAAACATACATGTTTATTTTCTAAAATAAATTGAAAATGAATCTGGAATGAAATTATATTAATTTATTTCTACAATTTAGGGTTTATCGCAGTATGGGTGAAGATGACATTGTGCAAGGAATATTTGAGGATAAGCTTGCTAATGTTAGAGTTTGTGATGCACTTGAAAGTGAAGCTCTTGGTCAGTTGAAAACTGCGACAGATCAGTATTACAATTTAATACAAGATGAAACATTGAACAGTGATGAACCACAAAAAGATTTTCTTTACGAAGCATTCTTTAAAGTAAGTATACTAATCTTCTTGTGACTAACTTAATGAAGGACTATGTCGTATGTACTTCCTTAATAATATTTCTGAGTTGTAATATAGGATATGAGATTGTTAATGAGTATATTATAATGTGTAACTATTTAATTTTTGGTCAGATACTTAAAATAGAACCAAATTGCATTTGGTACTTGTAAGCAAGTGAAATTAAGAGGAAAATCTAAATTTTAATTTAGTCAATGTTTCAATAAAATTAGTCAGTTGATCTACAAGTTACTGTAATTTTTAAACTGCCCAACAATGATTTTGATTCTGACTACTATTAATAATAGTTCAAACACGCTCCCACTTTGTTAGGAAATTTTCACTTTGTTAGGAAACTTTGTTTGGTAATTTCGAGTACCCAAGTGATCTTGATGACATGAAATAGCTAAGTACCGAATTTGAAGTTTTAAGAGGGCCTAAAAGTACTTGTTTGTTGTGATTGTTTAAAAGATTAACACATTGGAGCCTGTGGACGAGTCCAGCGTATCTGCCACAAATGGCTCTAAAATCTTAAGGATAATTGGTGCTTGTCCTCACTCGATAAGTATGTCCATACTCGTGCGCTTTCTTTTTCGACACGCGATAAGGCATGCACTAGAGGTATACCATTCATCTGTCCGCACTTGTTTGAAGAGCTTTATCTCAAAAAAAAACATAAATATTTTTGAACCCTACACTAAATCAAAGCCTGTTCATCGTTGATTGGTTTGATTTAGATTATTTTATTTAGAAATTGGTCGGAGATACCTACAGCAATTTACGCAAAAAAATACTCAATTTTTAGCTGGTTTCCATTAATGTGGTTTTTAAACGTCCATTACTCCGTCCAGCCTTGTCATAATAATCGGCGTTTAAGTACGTTGAAGATCAGTTTTTTTCTATAATATGATTATTTTAAAAGTTAAATTTGATGTTCCATTTTAATATGCCGGCCATTTTTTAAAAAAGTGTTTTTTTGGCTCCGTGTAAAGCAAAGCGTTTATTTTTTTTAAATAAAAGCATCATTAAATAATTCAAAATGAGCTATCAAATGAATTGCAGTAGAAAAACACAGAAGTACATTTTTCCACGCAACTATACTCGGAGCGGATACCACTGTAGAGCTCAGTTTTCTCTCATAAAGTTTAGGGGCTAATAGAATTTTCTATTAACACCACATATCTATTTCTAATTACAAATGCAAAATATGATACATGGCCCAATACGCTGTAAAAATGCATGGTTTAGTCCAAAAATCATTTCCCTATCTTTATTTGAAGCCAAAATAGCACTTAAAAACAATGTCTGGCATATTAAAATGGAACATCAGACTTCTCTTTTAAAATATTCATATAGAGAAAACTCGGATCTTCAACTTTATTAATCTTCAACACATTAATGGAAAACCGGCTAAAATTTAAGTACTCTTTATGCATAAATTACTGTATCTCTGCCTAGTTTCTAAATAAAATTATCTAAGTTAAACCAATCAACGCAGGAAAGAACAGGCTTTAATTTAGTGTAGTGTTCAAAAATATTCATTATGTTTTTTTTTTAGATAAAGCTCTTCAAACAAGTGCGGACAGGTGAATGGCATGCCTCTAAGCGCATGCAGTGAGGCATGCATTGAAAGCACATGAGTGTGGACTTAGCTTTTGGAATGTTTTAAATGGAATAGAACAGCTTTGTTTCATTTATAGGTTATTATAAAGTGAAATTATTAGTGTTTTTTGTGATTATATAGGATTATTTTTATCATCATTATTTTACAAAAACATTTTTTACTCAAAAAGTGGTGTTATTTACATAAACATTTTATTTTCTAATTTATTTTTATTTTTTGTTAATATTTAAATTTAATAAAAGAGGAAATTAAGAGCTTTTTATAGTTGTCAATGTTATAGTGGTAAGTCTTGTAGGTTATTTACTATGATCGTTTAAAAAAACTAAAAATGCGTAGGATCTGGTGTTATTACTTTATGAAAAACGGTGGGCTTCAATATGTTAAATTAGTTCTCATTAAAAATGTTTATACTTTTTTTTGTTAATTCTTTGTATGATTTTGAAGAAATAATAGCTGCTTATGGATGTGCTATCTTGGTCAACACAGTAACAAATATTGAGGTATTATTAGGATTTTATTAATTAATATTCATATTATTCATTATTAGAATATATCACATTTAGTAATTAAGTTTAATGTGTGTATAACTGTTTCAGTGCTCTGAAAAAATGGCGAACTGGACAGGATTGAATAAATATGTCGCTGAAGTAGTAGGCAGTGATCTTGATGAATTATGGAAGATTAATTGGTAATTTTTATTTGGATTTCATAAAGTCTTTTCCTTAACTAGTACACCTAATGTTGAGAATATTAATAAATAATTACAAAATGTTAGTGAATTGAATTCTGCATACAGTTTTTAGTTAAAACTCCTGGAATTTTTTTTATTCAAGAAGTGCTAAACTATTGCTCACAAAAATTACTTAGATGCTTAAGTTGTTTTTTCTTTAAGTTTTCACCTACATTCATTGTAGGTGTTCATTCATTATGCCTATAACAGGCAGGTGAAGTGTTAAATTCTCAATCTGCTAGTTAATTGTTAACTCAATCTGCTAGTTCCAGGGTTACAAAAAATAGTTGTGTTCTACTGTGTAAAGTTGTGTGTAGACATGACCAGCCAATTTATGACTGAAGCATTTTAGAATAGAAGAGGTAAATGTGTAAAATACACAGTCAGAGTTATCTCCTCTGAGAGTAATAAATTTCATTATGCAGCCAGACCCTGTGGTAAATGAAGTGAACGTGTCATTTGTGGGGTGAAAAGTAGATGCTTTTCTAAAGGTCTGGCTCGTAAGCATAGTTTTCCACTCAGTGCAGAAGGCACTGGTAAACCAACTCTCTCCTCCTTTTACTTAGTAAAGCCTCTACAGGTTCAGACCAGCCTTTCACCTGATGACCTAAACATATTCATTGTGCCATGCCACAAACTTCTTTATCATTTTTTGAATGATTAGTTCAGTTGAGTATTAACTCATTCAAATACCAAATTATTTCATAATTGTCTATTTAGCCGGAAATTCAGTTATGTGAAATGATTGCAGTTACTTGGCACCAAGTTAGTGCTGTGGTGGATGTACATTGTCTTGCTGGAAAACTGCACTATTCATATGGATCCCGTGTTGTTTACTCTGGACAGATCTCTTAAGCTCTTAAAACTTTAGTATCACATGTTATTTCGTTCTTTATTTTGCTAATTTATTACTGTGCTTCGTCAGTCTTGAGTTGTTGATGATTTGTTGTGTTTAACTAATCAGTAGTTCTTCTTCTTATAGTGCATCTCCTATCGGAGGTTTGCTATCATCACAGCAATCCGGACCTTGTCTCAATCAGTAATTAGGTATTATAAAAACATTCACTCTTAAGAGAATTTTAATATCTAGTGTTATTTTTAAGAAATTACTTTAAATACATTGTGTCTATTGTGTTTTGTTAGGTATAAAGAATGTCTTCTGCCTTGGTTCTTTACTTCTGGGGCTCAGTGTTCTTTGGAGAAACCTTCATCTTATAACAAACTTATTGGATCTGTTTTGAGTGAATGGCTTAAAAACAAGGAGAAATCAGTTTACATTAAAGTAAGGAAATTCATTACTAATAAACATTTGTCTAATGTTCACAAAAAATGAAAGATGAGTTAGTAAAGATTTTTTCAATAATTTTTGTTATTTCCACATAAAAATTTGGAGTCTTACAAAATTAATCTAATCTAGTGATTTTACTATTCATTGAAAATTTATACTGAATTATGGCCATTATTGCAGAACAGTCTTAACCCTAGAGCCAGTAATCATCGATTTTGAGACAATGATACTGCTTCATGACTTGGTAGCATTGCAAATTCAGATTTGCTTCATAGCATTGCAATGTTGTCGTTTTAGTTTTAAATTCGTTGAACAGATATCATTGTTGTATAGTATAATAGTTTAGTAATGAATAAGGTAAATTTTTACGTATAATGCAATCATTTCAGTTGCATATTTTTCCTGTGCTTCTCAGTTGAAACCACACTATTCTAGAGCTGATTTTGGTTATGTTTCTTTGTTTACGTGATGTGTTTTTGTGAGTATTTTCTTTACTTTATTTAAAACATATAATCGTTTTTCTGGTTTTATTTTGAAGTAAACATTATGGGTAAGAATTTGTATGTAATGAATTTAAAAGTAGAGCATAAGAAAGTTTTAAACAATAATGTCATCTGAAAAATTATCTTTAATAGCTTCAGCATCCCCTAAATGTCATGTAACAATAAATAAAATACATAATTTATTCTCTTAAGTTTCTTGTTATTTTGATGTGCAATATGATATGGTTTGGTTTAAAAGCAAATTTTTGATAATTTCTTTCCGGTTCAGTGACTCACCTGCTAAAAACCTGCCGGTTTAGAAAAATGTTATTGCCAGCTATAGGGTTAATAAACTGTTTATTTTTTATGATTTGGTAGAAGTAAATGACCAAACATTTAATGAGCAAGTGAGTTTGTGGGGTTCCTTGGAGGTCTTCTGACTGCTTTAGTCAGAACACATACAATGCTGGGATTAGAGCTCGGTCATTAGCTATTCATGTGCTGTAACCTTACTATAAGCTTGCTTGAATGTTCAATGATCTTTATAACATATAATTGTACTATAATTCTAAATGTCAAAGAACAACTTAACCATCTGTATAGGAGTGGAAAGAGCAATATCTAGTGACAGGACCTGAGGACTTCTCAAATTGTACTAGTGCATCTTGATAAAGCACAGTAGACCCTCATATTATGATCATAATAGGCTATTTGACAATGCGAAAAATAAAGTGTCAATTGCTGTCATCAGTATAAATTAAGAGTTTAAAAATGGTTATTTATTAACGTAAGTTGAAAATAATAATTGATTTATTTAAAAATCCATAAATAAAAATGCAAATTTTTAAACGTTTGTCACGTGACACAAAACGCTCTTGATTGGTCGAGTTAATGATGACGTCACATGCTTGTAAACAAACCTCGTGGCTCGTTTGCCTACTTGTTATATTAGCTTTCGAAACTGTTATTAAGATTTTCCTTTGTTTTTGTGTGATTTATTTGCAATATTTTAGAAATTCTGTCAAGTACCTACTTTTACCATGGACAACGATTTTGTAAAAGCAGACAGCAGAAACCTGCCCCAAGTCGACGCAATCATGGTCGGATTATTTTTCAAAAATAATTCCGACTTTTATGCTTCGGAGCTAAATAACTATTTAATAAGAGAGTCTTGAATGTTTATTAGTGCACATGCTATAACAATAATATCATTGAGCACTCTTAAGAAATTTTTATTAATGACAGAGTGTTGCTTTAACATGTTAAACTCTCTTATACGCCTTATGACTCTTTCCACATGAATTCTTAAACTGGCAATAATTTTTGTTTGCCATACTTCTTCTTTAGATAACTTTGACCCAGAGGCTACACTAGGAGGCCTTAACAGTTTAATTCGTTTTTTACTCAATGTTTGTTCCACATGCTTGAATCCTCTATCAGCTAATATGGCAGTACCTGGATCTAGATAATCTAGGAAGTTGCAATTTTCCACAATAGTGACATCACTTGCTCTGCCCCCAAAACCAGGAGAAATATAATTGACGAGACCATTAGGTGTACATGATATCAAATACTTAACGGTATTACCTTTCTTATAATCTGACCAAGTTAACGCTTGAAAAAGGGCTTTGGAAGGCTTTTGTATGTCAATTTCCAGGCAATCAATAATACAACTTACATTGTGATAGTTGTGTCGAAATGAAATCGGTAAAGTCTTTCTGATAGATTGTTTATTTAAATTTACAATAAAAGGGCGTAAAAAGCTAGCTATAATTGGAATATTTTTCAGGAATAATTTACTGTTGTATGATAATGACAGTCCAAAATTATCTTCAAGTTCAGAAAAAGTACTATTTAATTTAATTTTTTTCTAACACATTAATATATGTTCATGTGGTATGTGGGTGTGTTTATGTATTAAATGAACTAAAACATAGCAGTCAACAGGGATTCCAATATACATCATTGGCTTTTTTACAATTAAGCGCAAAGTATTCTGCAAACATTGAATTTTTTCAATATCTTCATTTGCGCATGCAATGCGCAAATGAAGATATTGAGGTATATCGCATATGAAGATATAAGTCGGCGCATATGAAGATGTAAGAGGTATTATAACCTCCAATCAATAACGAAAATATTTACATTCTGAATGTAATTAATTATTACAAAATATAAATATTATGTTTACTTACATCGAAATGGTCTTCACAGAAGAAAATATTTGTACTATTCGCTATGTCATTAGGATCCCTCCGAGAAAGTTGCAACCACTTTCGGCGCAATTCGACATTCTTTGGAACACTTACAAATAGTTTTTCCGGAGTTGTTAACGACGTATTTGTACATTTTGGAACTGCACACCATTTGTAACTCATTTTGTTACATAAATCACTGATAAAATGTAAATCCAACCGCACTTTCGTTTTTTGTTTACAACAAAATGTATGTGGATGATATGTGCCACAGACCAAATACAGGCAAGTGACGTCAGCGACCCGTTTGCAGCGCCATATTGTCAAAGTAGTGTTTTGGCGCGCTATTTAAATATTGAATTTTTAATTTGATATTTTTCAGCAAATATGTACCAGATTTAAAAAATACAACTTTTACTGGGTTCCTTAAACTCTACTACATCATATAAAATGTATTTTAAAAACCTGTCAAATAGCCTATTCATTCCGGAAGAACAATCGTAATGCGAAAATATCGTATTGTAAGACCGCATTCTAGCTCAATCGTTAGACCATATGAAGTGTGGCTATTAAATAACGAGACTGACGTAAAAAAATGTATTTTTATTTTATGCATAAACACTCTTATTGTCACCTTTAATATACACTCCTTCTCTATCCCTACAACGCTCCATGTGAATTTTCCATTGTTAGAAACAGTGCTGGAAGTCATCTTCTGTCTTTTGCATGGAGCATTGTAGGGATAGAGAAGGTGTGTATATTGAAGGTGACATTAAGTGATTATGTATAAAAAAATAGGTATAAATATTAAAAAAATACAGTAGGTAAATTAAATTAAAACTTTATGTACATACCGTTATTTTAGTAGTTAATCTATAAAATGAAAAATTAATCTATGTAAAGAAAAAAGAAATACATCACACTCTAGTAAATAGTACAAACGTAACGCTCATGTACGTATACCAAATTAAAAACAAATGAAATGCAGTTTCAACACAGCAAATCACTTAGTTTGATAAAGAAACAGTCAGTTATGTTACCAATGCGTCTCTTTTTTTCATTGGTATAGCCACTTTCGTTTAAAAATGAGTCCAAAGTAGTCTGCCTTTGATATTTTTTCAGTTCATCTTTGAAAAATCACAGCACCTTGTCTTCATATTAGTAAGTTTTTAGTTCTGTGCATTCAATGTCGGGGTGTTTTCTTGCAATTTTCTTCACCACTTCCCAAGATGTAAACAATTCTTTCAGTTCTTCTGTTTACACGTTATCATTTTCGGCGGGTTCATCTTCACTTTTAAACTTATTCATGTCCTATAGCTCTTGTAGTTCTTCTGTTCTAAACTCCCTTTCATGATTGTAAATTAGTTCTAGTAAATTTCATTAGGCTCGGAATTTCATGGTTACTAGTATAAATTATTTTCTCGTGTGACCTCACGCATTGTTTTACATTCTAAGCCATAATAAACTAATCCCTTGAAATGTTGGTTTCAGTTTTGGCAGATTAGTAAAAAATTGAATTGGCTACATTATGTATATTTTGGATTTTAGTATATCAGTTTACTACATGACTTGTATATGGTGTCTTATCTGACACAAACATTTAAACCGAAAAAACCTTGCTTTATACATTTTTTATTTTTTTCAGTTTATATCAACAGCAAAAACTAATTATATACTCATAATCTGCATCCTCTTCTGAATAATATGGTGTATAATACTTAGTATTTAGTATAGGTTCAGATAACTGAGAATTATAACAAAAACACCTTACACTTTCTGTAAAATAGGCTGCCAATAACAAAATGTAAATGCCACTTCGAGGGTTAGGTAGATACTGCATTTTCTTTTTAATTGACTATATTATTTGTTTTCAGGAATATTTTGGAGAACAGTTGGCAATATTTTATCTGATTGAAGGTAAAAGAGAACTGGCAAAAGTTACATCACAACAGAATGTTTCTATATTCTTGGATGACTGGGCACAGTTGCCTCCATTGGCCCACAAACTTATCATAAACAAGTGTTTTCAATTACAATCTCTAATGGAAATTCATGTAAGTATATATATACTTTACAGATAATCCTTATCCATTTTTTCGTATTTTATATATCTTCAAGTGTAAATCATTGACAGTATATGCAACTAGGCTTTAAAATCTTCCTGTTGGTAAATTATATGGATTGCTTATGTTTTTCATTTTGTGGTAAGTTAGAGATAAATGGTTAAAATCCCTACGTTAGTTTTAAACTTTTCAGTTATTAAGTTCACACTTCACTAGTAATTGCTTCAATAAAATTGTGCGGTGTTTTTTCTCAGGTATTGTAGTATTGTTTGATATTTTAAACTTATGCCAAGAACTGTAATAATCTTAACTATAATTATTTTCTATTGAAATGGTTTTCTTTAATGTTTCAGTCATTCTTATTATTGCCATGTATGCCACACATCAGAGGTGTTAAAGATAGTAATACAGTTAAATGGTGCAGTGAAGTTGATAATTTGCTGAAGAAATGGCAATCCAATTCTCCCTCAAAATTTGATTCTCTTACCTTTTGGGAGGCCAGAACTAAATACAGGTTTGTAAGTTACATTAAATTTGTTGTATCTTTTATAAATTGCTAATAAGGTGCTTGACAAAAGTTTGAGTATATTAAACTTAAACAGAATTTTAACATGATTTGTCAATCACAAATCATTTTTAGTAGATAATTTCTGTTAATTTATTATACAGTGTACTGTCCTTTAACCGATAGTCTGTTAACTGTCTCTTAAATTAACCTCCTAAGTAAGGTTTAGCAAAGTATAGTAATGCCTAAAATATGCAGCTTACTATTAATGTATAAAATACACATCTTAATTAAATAACTTAAACATTAAAATAGTTTATGTACTAATGCAACTGATGTATCATTACAAATGGATGCCCAGTATGTACGCCAATATCAGTAGGCCTTTTTATATACAAACTACGAGATAAAGGCTGGAGTCTTGAAAATTATTAATGCTCATTATGTAGTTGTACTACATTGTTTATTTTAACTGCCATATTCCTAAAGTAATGGTCTTTTCTTATATTTAAATATTGGCGTGTCAGAACAAAGTTGTATGCATGCAGTGCCATCCATTGATTGTTTCTAAAGCCACTGATGTTACTGTTTTGATTCAGTAGTATTTTGCTTGTTGGTGAATACAGGCATCAATGTCCGTGAAAATCATTGCTTCTGCCAGTTACAAAGTGCATGTTGGTTCAATTTTTGTATGCAAAAGAACCATCAGCTGTCAAAATTTATAAGGAGTTGTATTTAGTTTATGAACCTACAGTAACAGTTGAAGGAAAGGTTAGATAAAATAGGGTTTTTTTTTGTTTTATTTCTGACTGTTTTGCAATTTCCGCTGATGCAGATAGTGGAGAATGATGATATGTATGAAAAATGAGTGATGAAAAAATGCCAGACCTGACCAGGAATCGAACCCAGGACCCTGGTGTAGAGGCCAGTTGTGCTAACCACTATGCCAATGGGCCGGCCGAGTTAGATAGGGAAGGTTAGTGGTGTTGAGACTTCAAAAGTGGCCGTACAAATGTGCATGATGAAGAGCTGAGTGGCCGGCCCAGTATCCAGACCAATGAAATCGTTCACTAAGTGGACAGAGAACTGCAATATGATTGATGATTGCCAATTATTGCTCTGACTGATAGATTTCCTATTGTTGGACGCGCCACTCTTTACAGGACTATTATCGAAAAGCTCAGATATCACTAAGCGTGTATTAAAAATGGTTAATGACCAATGCAAAGAGCAAAGAATGTCAAGTGGATTAATGTTTTTGGACTGCTATTTACTAGATGGAGATGATTTTTTCCCACATTGTTAACAGGCGACGAAATATGGATATTCTACACCAGTACAGAAACAAAGTAACGTTCAATGCAATGGCCCCATTTATCTTCACAAAAACCATAAAAACTTCAAGCAATCTCCTTAGTCAAATTGGAAATGATGGCTACAGTTTTCTGTGACAAATAAGGCATTCTTTTGGTTGATTTCATGGAAGGTGGTATAACAATTACAGCTAACTGTGAAATACTCACCAAACTAAGACGTGTAATCCAATGAAACTTTTTCTATTTCATCTAATTCACTGTTTGGCCTACCCTTTCCATCATTACTTAATTCATCATGTGGGCTAATGTAATTTTCCATTGTATCACTGCCCTTCCCTGTGCCGGTCTGCTTATTTCTTCTTTATTCAGCATTATACCAAAGTACTTAACATTCTTCACAAACTTCAAAGATAATTATTTTTAATTTGTTGTAATTTTTAAATGAAATTTTTGTTTGTATTACAGAAATTATTTTTGCTCAGTTTTGTGTGACCAAGCAAAAGAATTAAAAGAAAACAATTTAACAAATAAAATATTAAGTGCCTCTCAAAATATGTGGTTCTCACTTCTTGACAGTGCGCTTTACCAACAGAACTACTATGTAGCAAAAAAAATCATTGACATTAAAAAGGTACCTGTTTTTTGTATTTATTTAAATAAAAAGTTTTTTGTATTTTATTGTTAATTATGTGTGAATTTTGATTTGATATACCATAAAAAAACAGTCATTCTAGTTGTTTTTCAAAACTATTGTACTGTATTTTCATACAACCACGCACTTTTATCACTGTTTTTGCTAGATGTTTTCTTTTGGCATGCATTTAAACAGGGTAACCTAGTAGTATTTTGGTCACCATACTAAGTTGCTCGCTGTTTTCATAACATGGCCTACACAGTCCAGCTTCACTACATTTTTATTTGCCTTTATTACCATATCTTCTTCTAGTGCCTAACCGTTCCAGATGTCAGCAACCACAATGGTAATCCTCACCCGGTCTGCAAGTATGCAAAAGAACTCTGTTGATGTTCTTCCAAACCACTTTCTGAGATTTTGCAGCCAAGATATACGACAGTGTCCTGGACATCTACATCCTTTTATTTTGCTCTGGATGATGAGCTGCAACAGAACATACTATTGATCATTTCACATTATTTGTGAAGGAGTTCTGTATTTATTTTTAGTCCTGTAGTACCTCCTCATTCCTTACACGTTCCGTCCACGACATGTGCAGACTCTCCTATAGACCCATATCTTGAAACCTTCCAACTTTGCTACCACGTGCTCATTTAGAGTCCACGTTTCTACACCATACAAAAATATTGAGAAAGTGTAGCATTTAATGAGCCTCATTTTAATGATAATTGATAAATTATGCCTTCAGAAAAGTTGGCTCATTTTATTAAAAACGAATTTGGCTTTAGGTATTCGGGTCCACTCTTTCTACAGTTAGGTTATTTATTTTGATGCTCACATATTTTTGAATGTTATTCTTGCTGATTATCTCTTTGGCTTTTGTTTGTTCCTTCCCCACTCACAATGTTGCTCTCTGATTCCAATAAAGGTTCCGGATTATCCTTTGGTTCCTTTTATCATTTTCACTCATTTTAAGTATTTCCATTAGTTTTCCATACTGAACTTTGTCAAAAGCGTTTTGGTAGCCTATGAGACATGTATAGATGTCACAATTCACATCCTGACATCTCTGCATCAACATTTGTAATGCAAAAAGTGTCTCCCTGGTCCCAACTCCGTTTACGAAGCCAAACTGATTTTCTGATGTAAGCCCTTTACATTTGCTGTACACTCTTCTATGGATTATCTTGAGGAAAAGCTTCAGCAGGTGTGTCATTAAATTGATAGTATGGTAATCCTCGCATCTCTGTGCTTCGTTTTTTTTTCTGGTATCGCAATGAATTCCGATGTATTAAAATTTTTATCGTTAAACTCTCCTTAAGAGAAATTGTGTTTGATTTGTAATTTAATTTATCGAAAATCATAAAAATTAGCAGCATGTTACATTAAAGATTTTCTTGATATTTAACCTTAACCTTTCCCAAATTAGACTTTCAAGCACAATTAGGTGACTGATATGAATATAGAATTTGACAGCAGAACTGTGTCTTGGCCTTGCTATAATTAAAAAAAAGCCATGAAACTATGTTTACCATAGGGACATTTAAGATCTTCTAAAATTGTTTGGCACTTGAAAGTAATTAGATGCATTTAAATTAAATTCAGTGAAATTGTGAACTCTTGAGCCAATGACCCTCTAAAAGTAAAGTTTCTTACCCCTAATTAATGACTAGTTAGATACAAAAAAATATTTTATGATGAATGGTAAGTAAAAATTTATTGAGTTTATATTTAAGAAATTAAATATTACATTCTCTGATTAATTCAGTGGTAATTCAGGAAATGTTTTTATTATTCATGGTTACACGATTTTTTCATTAAGTTTTATGTGCATTTCAGTCAAAACATGTGGATGGTGATTTATGGTTGTTAAATAAAAGCAGAAGTAGACTTCTTTTAGCCAAGGAGTATGGTAGTAATATATCAAAACTGCTGAAAACTGCCATTTTAGCATGGACAGACATAGGTGAGATTTTTACTGAGCTATTTTTTACTAGATTGATAGTACAATAGAAGTTTAAAGTTTATATTAATAATATGATATAATATTAGAAGACGAGTTTTGCAGACGACTTAGCAATCGTTTCTAGGAACACAAAAACAGCAATAGAACAAATCAGCATGTTATATAAACAAGCAGAAAAAGCAGGACTACAGTCTAAATACATAACAAAGATCAAAACACCACATGTCGCTTTCAAGACACAATATGGAAAAATTGGGAAAGTTGATAGCTTGAAGTATCTCAGGGAGATAACACAACCAAAGACCAGAGAAAACAACAGATGAGGAAAGATGGCCAGTGCACTCTGAGGAACTTACCACTTGTTTAAGAAGAAAACACTCTCAAGACAAGCCAAGATTAGACATTATAATATTGTAATAAAACCTGTGTGTCTCTACGTAAGTAGTGCCTTATAATGACCAGGAAGGTTGGTCTTAAAGAAGTAGAGAAATTTGAGAGAAAGTTCCTCGCAAGGTAATGTGTCCGAATATAGACAGACGATATAGGTTACGAGGTCGAGAATAACTGTACAAGGAAAATGAATGATTAATGGGAAAAATTAGAAAAAAATACTAAAATTTGTAAGACACTTAACAGTAGATCTAAGGTGTCTGATAAATGGTTTAAAGAAGCCAGAAAGGATTTTGAGAAAACAGTAATAAATCAAGAAAACTTATGAATCGAACCAAATTCAGACAATTGATTATGGGTTTAAGGGCTTCTACGAAGAGCAAAAACAGAATACCGCATAGACAGGAGAAACGAAAAACCTACAGTGAGCAAATGCTGACAACAAGGGCTGCAAAAAGAGCTTTCAGAAATCTCCTCACGTGGTCTAAAATTGGCCCTATATGAGCGGCAATAAAAGTTTAAAGTACTTTTTTACAAGATAGGTTAAACAGTTCTTGACATTGGTTTGTTTAGTATAAATCATTTACTGGAAAAGTTTTAAATACATTAAGGTCCTGAAAAGTAGTTTTTATTTTGGCTGCTACTTTCTTTTGCCAACATCCATAAAGTTGTTGGAAACATTTTTAAAATCCATTCTGAAATATTACCATTAGTTTACTTTGTTGTGTCACATCTGCATCCTTGTACCTTTCCCCTTCAGAGCATTTTCCAATGAAGAAGACAAGTAAACATCAGCTGGTTGTAAGTTGAAGAGAGTATACATATACATTGTCCAGAGTTGTTAGATTATGTCCTGTAAGAATTGTTTTATTCCTGTTTCAATTGAGTGATATCAACATATGTTTCTTTGTTCACTGTCTGCTCTTCAGGGGTGAATTCATTATAACCAATATCCCGTGAATCAAAAATATTTTCCAGTCCAACCTTTTTTCTTATTCCTGGGACCACAAAAATTATATAGATTCATCTCTGAAGACTGGCATTGTGGCTAAGGAACATAAAGAAAATAACCTTTCTCTCCTCCTTTTATGATAAAAAAATATATTATCAGCTGTTGCGATGAAGCGTGCTAATTTCCTGCCAGCTTCTTTCTGATCTGCAGAAAACATTGTTAGTACAATGTTTCGACAAACATGATACATTTTCAAATCATAATAAAGAATACTGCAGTAACTTTTGATTAACACCCAACCATCAATTCTCTATTTCTCTGACATCCTACTAACACTTCAAATGAAATTTATATGCTCATATTGTCTTTTATTGTCAAGGCATATGGGTACACACTATAAATATAAATTTGATTGTATAAACTTGTATTTTAGTTCATTTTTTACTACTTTTGAGAACTTAATAACTTTACCAATAAAACAATTTTGACAGTATGCTTAAATTACAATATGGTACCCCTTCCAGTGATAAGTTAAAAATGAAAAGGGATTTAATTGTTGTTTCTTCTTTTATATTTCAGAACCATTGGAGAGTAAATCAGATAAAGATCTCTCTTTTAAACTTTCCTTCCATTGTCATATCAATGAAATATGTAAATGTTTGTTTACTTGTATCGAAGAACATCCCGGAGAGTGGTCTGAATTGCAAGTAGAGTATAATAATGAGAAACAGTGGCTGTTAAGGAAAATCACTCTTGAAGATGATAAGTATGTTTGAATTTAACTATTACTATTGATATTAACTATTATTACTTTTGAGAATTATTAAATTTTATTCCCTGAGTTATGAGTTACGTTAAGAGCTAATTCAAAATCAAATAGTGTTCAAACTCATTGATTTTTACTTTCTCTTGCCTATAAGAATAGTAAAGAAGGAAAGTATTGTTTTTTATGTTGATTTTTTTAAATCGAGTTTTCACCGGATCTACACATTTTCAGACCCCTTGAACCCAAAAAACATGTTTTTAGCAATTAGTCTGTGTGTGTGCGCGTGCGCGTGTGAACAAAATATCTCAAGAACAGAACATTGTATGAAGTTGAAACTTGAAACTTAAGTTAGATACTACTACCTGACACGTTATTTTCATCAAAATCGGTCCACTGAAAGTAGTAGTTTATTTGTGCCATTTTTCACTTTTTGCGATTTTCTCAAAAACGGCTCCTACAATTTTCTTTTAAAACACCTCATTACTAAATTTTTTATGTTCTACAAGATAGGTTAGGCGCCATGTCTGCTGAAATTCTTGGGGAGGCTGTGCTCTTGTTGAAAAAATTGTTTTTTAAAATTGCAGCCGTAATATGCATTTTAGTACAAAAATGTATATAATTAAAGTTTTAGAAAATTTAAAAACCTACAACTTTTATTTCCAGCATTTTTTGTGTAACACTTAGTTTAGCGGTAATTAGTAATTTTGTGTTGTTTTTTTTTCATAAAAATCTAAAAAAAATTTCAAGATTTTATCCTTAGTAGGCTATGCATTTTATGACAAAAGTGTATATAATCACTTTTATAGGAAAATAAAAGATCTACAACTTTTATTCAAGAATTTTTCTCTACAGAGCCTATTTTAGTGTGAAAGAGTGATTTTTCATGTTATTAAGCCAAACTAAGGTTGATATTCATTTTGCATCTTTCACTCATGATTAAAATTAGGTTAAATTTTTTGAGGTTAGTTGTTTTGTTTAATTCTAATGTTTTATTACTAATTTTGGGTGTATTGTTCATTATTTGCATTGGCAAGAGAAAGTCGTGTGAGTGTTTCACATTCAATTTTTAATTTTGTACAACTCTGGAGTGGTTGTGTAGTAGGTGACTTAAAGTACTAGAAATACAAAATTTTGTTGCTATTTTTGTCAATTATGATTTTGTGAACTATCTAATCCAGTAAGATTTTTAGTAAATTGTCTTACCTAATTTCTAATTTTTGGGCTTAGTTACTTTGGTACAGATACTAGATTAAAAAAATCTATTGTAAAAATACGTAATAATGCTGTGATTACGTAATAATACTGTAATATGTAATACAGCTAACCTAATATTAATGCTTGCATTATTTGTTTTAATTATATTTTTACAGTGCTCAAACTGTTGTTGGAGAACTCTTTGAAAGAGGTTTAAAGAATCTACTGACAGCAACTCAAATCACTGATGAGTTTTATGAACTGAAAGCAAAAACAGACATAGAGCAACAGAAGTATGCATGTGAAACCGCAGAAACTTATTTAAAATTAGCCAAGTACTGCCTGAAGCAACACCATATTCATGGTAAGTCATATATTTTTGAAAGTACTATTTATTACTTTAATTTATTTAATAGTGAGTACAATTATTTTTAACTTCTGAATTTCAAGATCAGAATATGTGATCGTGCAAATATTCTTGTTATTTATTGTCTCATGATGGAATGGTGTGTAACAACTACTATACTCCAGGCTGGCCTGTGTTATAATGGTCAGCACAACTGGCTTCTGCACCACATTTCTGAGTCCAATTCCCGGGCAGGTCTGGCATACTTTCATCAATCACTCTTCATTGTCAGCATTTATGTGCAAAACAGTTGGATGTAAAACAAAAAAAAAACATTCTTGATTATCCTTGCTACAATAACAAACAGCCCACACATGGTTCAATTTAGAAACTTAGATAGCCAGAACTTTAACTGGTACATGGCAATTTTAAAAATTTGTTAACAATTGTTAAGATGAAATGCAAGCGACATAGGTGCATATACAACCGCAGATGGAGGAATTTAGATCGCTGCTGAAGGCTAGCCTACTTTTTCTTCAGCCTTTACCTGACCTGTGCATAAGTTCTTCCAACTTCCATTAATATTTCTGTGGTAAAAATTGCTTCTTATTTATCCTAGTGTAGATGACTACGACTCCCTGTGTTTTGTTCAAGTTTATTATTATGAAAAGAATTTTCTTATGCAAGGATAAACAATAGTGTATTACATAATTTTTATTATTGGTTTACTATTATGTTATGGTACTGTATTTAGAAACCTCCTCCACTTTGGTATTTATGATTACTGACAGACTACTTACTTTTATAAATCTTTCATGAGAGATGACACCTTTTGTTTGAAGAGCAGTCACTTTGGCTGGGCAGAACTTATATAAATCGTGTACATGTACAGACTGGTGTTTTTAGAAAAGGTACGTTTGTTTATATGTTGTAGCCCGATAGAATTACAAAATTATGTGGATACAGATTGTGCTTTTTCCTATTTCATAAGATGTTATTAAAAATTGAATCATGCATGTTTCATATCAGGTGTACTGTATCAAAATTTAATATTTCTTTCTGTAGGCAAAGTGGAGTGTAATGAGATCATGATAAAGTCGTTATTACGTTCAATGCATCATGGTTCAGTTGAAGCACGACAACTCTTTCCATGTTTACTGGTTTTACCTACATTGGCATCACAGCACAAGGACGTTTTCATCAGTGAAGTAAGTTAATAATCAAGATCTTTTTATTGTTGTTATGTCGAGTAAAAACCTAGATGTCAAGTAGATGAGAATAGGTGTCAGCTGTGATGTCAAGTAAAAGAATCTGTAGATCTTATATTATATATTTACTATATAAGATCTTATATTGTAAAATTTACAGGTATTTAATTTTTACTTTCTCGTGCCTATATGAATATATAGGAAGGATAGTATTGTTTTCATGTCAATTTTTCAAAATCGAGTTTTCACTGGATCTACACATTTTCAGACCCCCTGAACCCAAAAAGCATGTTTTTAGCGATTGGTCTGTGTGTGTGTGGTGTGTGTGTGTGTGTGTGTGTTTGTGTTTGTGTTTGAACAGAATATCTCGAGAACGGAACATCGTACAAACTTGAAACTTAAAACTTAAGTTAGATACCACTAGAGAACCTGACACAAACATTTTCATCAAAATCAATCAACCGGAAGTAGTAGTTTATACGTGTCATTTTTCACTTTTTTTTGCGATTTTCTCAAAAACGGTCCTACGATTTTTTTAAAAATCTGCTCTATTACTACATTTTTTATGCTCTATAAGATAGGGTAGTTGCCATGTCTTCTGAAATTCTTGGGGAGGCTGTGCTTTCGTAGAAAAAAACTGGATTTTTTAAGATTGCAGCTTTAACATGTATTTTAGTGCAAAAATGTATATAATAAAAGTTGTAGAGAATTTAAAATCCTACAACTTTTATTTCAAGCATTGTTTTGTATAACGCTTAGTTTAGTAGTAATTTGCAATTTTCTGTTTTTTTCTTATGAAAACGTGTAAAAAATTGATTTTTTAAAGATTTCAGCCTTAGCATGCATTTTACGACAAAAGTGTGCATATTCAAATTTATAGGAAATTGAAAGATCTACAACTTTTATTTAAAGCATTTTTCTCTACAGAGCCTAGTTTAGTGTGAAAGAGAGATTTTCCATATTTTTAGGCCAAACTGAGGTTGATTTTCATTTTACGTTTTTCACTCATGGTTAAAATTAGGTTATGTTTATTGAGGTTAGTTTTTTTGTTTGTTTCTAATGTTTTATTACTAATGTTAGGTTATATTGTTAATTATTTACATTGCCAAGAGAAAGTTGTGTGTTTCACACCAGATTTTTTTAATTAATTTTTGTTGAAAATTGTACTCATCAGTAATAATTTATACTATCATTGAAACTACTGATCTGTTATGGAATTTCTATTATACAAGTAAAAAATTAAGACTTCCCGTGGCTTTTGTCCTAGTTCATAAACTGTAGTCCATAATTAGATACTGTACTCACCTGGTAAACTGAACTAATTAAAACCCAAACCTGTGTGGGTTTTATCTACACCATTAGTGGGGGATGAGGTATTTACAAGGGAAAGTAAGGTTACAAAGCATTAGCTCTCGCGAAGAATTTTGATGAGGGAAGTTGGTTCCAATGCCATGTAGTGAGAAGCCAGTGGAGGCAATCAAACAGCCCCAATCATCAGTAGCTTGTTAACTGGCGTTGTGGTAAATGTTAAAGATGAGCATCCTAATTCTGTTCCCTGCGAAATGCAATGTGCTTGCTGTAATATGTTACCGCCATGCTAAGGGCATGAACGCCGCAGTGATTCATCAAGAAATGGTTGTAGTTCCTGGAGAGGACGTAATGTCAAGACAGCATGTGACAAAATGGTTACAGAATTTTGCAATGAAGGTATAAGTGGACAGCCATCTGTTGTAACTGATGACGTGGTGCAGAAAATTGAAGAAAATCTGCTCTCTGATCGCCGTTCAGCAATTGACGACCTCCATGAACTTTGTCCACACTTTTCCATGAACTGTTGTTCATGAAATCGTAACTGATCGACTGAAATATTTCATGTTAGTGTTCAGGGGATGCCCATGATGGTTACTGAAGCACACAAATTGACGGTCAGTGCCACCCGAGAATTTCTTGATTATTTTGAGACTGAAGACAAGGCTTATCATCATACTGCAGAGAGCAATCATCAGTCAATGCAGTGGCACCATACCCATTCTCCTTCAGCCAAAAAATTCAAAACTCTGCAATTCTCGAAAAAAATCATGATGTCAGTGTTTTGGGACATAAAAGGGGTCATTGATTGCTCATTGAGTTTTTGGAAAGAGGTGAAACGATCAATGCTGCAAGATATTGTGAGACTATGAAGAAACTTTGCAGAGCCACACAAAACAAATATCGTGACGTCCTGATGATTGGGATCTGTCTCCCTCATGACAACGTGCATCCACACACCGCTCATGTGACATGAGAGTTATCATTTGGAGTCATCAAGAGTCTTCATTTGCTTGGGATTTCTTAAGCAACTGTGCTCTTGCACCTAGTGACTATCATCTGTTCACTAAATTGAAGGCACACCATTGTGGAAAACACTTTTACGACGATGATGATGTTTCAAAGCATCATCATCTTTAATTCAAAAGAAGACTCAGGAGCTGATGATACCATACGAAGAAGTCCACAAGGAGTTTGAAAAGAAGAAGAAGAAGCAAACAGCCATAACTAACTGTTTTAAAGCAACTTAAATTTTTTATGCGTACATTACTGTACTTATTAAATATTCATAGATTATAATAATGGTAAAATGTTCCTAAAACTATTAAACACTTAAAACGACTACAGGACTTTACCTTTAGAACCTAACCCCATCTTTTCGTTCACATAAGGTATTATTATCCGCGGTTTTACTAACCCCGGTAACCCTCCGGAATGTAACCCCCGCAGATAACGAGGGATTACTGTATATTAAAATTTCAGAAGATGCTGCATTTTCAGTCAGTAAACCTTTAACTTATCTTTAAAATGGTGCCACTGATGACTGACTTTTAAATTATTTTTTTAAAGTATTCACAGGTAGAATGGTAATGAATATTTTCCCTGAAATTTGTTAGCTTGTCTCCATTGCATGTCATGTATGTTGTACGGCTAGTGTTCACAGAATTTTAAGGTTTTTTTTAAGTTCTTGTTATTTTATATTATATTTTCAGAGTGCAGAAGTTCCTGAGTGGATGTTCCTCTCGTGGGTTAGTCAGTTACTTGCTAATCTTGATACTGATATTGGTGTTGTATTACATCCACTAATATTAAGATTAGCTCGTTCGTACCCTAATGCATTGCAAATACCTTTCCATCTTAGCTGTTCTAAATATACATACAAATATCATGAAACCAAGGAGTTCGTTAATCAGTAAGTAGTTAAAAGTTATTGTATTACCTTCTAGTAATAATTATTCGTTAAAATACTTATAAAATTATCATATGAAGCAATTAAATAGTACCCTTTTTGTGAAAAATTAACAACTAAAAAAATAAATTAAATTTCTTTTTTTTAAATTAATACAATATGTTAACAATAGTAATAATTTTTAATAACTCTTGTGTTAATATCTAACAAGTGTTGTATAGAATAATGTTATCTTAAAATTTTGTATTTGATGTTTTTAACCCTATAGCCGGCAATAACATTTTTCTAAACCGACGGGGAAGTTTTAGCATGTGGGTCACTGAACCATAAAGAAATCATTAAAAATTTGCTTTTAAAAACAAACCTTATCGTATTGCACATTAAAATAACATGAAAACTTAACAGAATAAAATATATATTTTATTAAAATTTCTATGTGACACTTAAAGATGATAAAGCTATTTGAAAACAATTTTTAGACAAACATTTTTCTAAATTTTCAGATGACACTATTGTTTAAAACTTTCTTATGTTCTACTTTTAAAATTCATTATATACATTTCCTTACCCTTAATGTTAACTTCAAAGTAAAATCAGAAAAACGATTTTATGTTCATAAATAAAGAAAATAAATATACAAAAAACACATCATGTAAACAAGAAACAACCAAAATCAGCTCTAGAATAGCGTGATATCAACAAAGAATCCAAGCAAAATTTCCAACTAAAATTATCATATTTTACATAAAAACACGTTGTGGTAACACTAGTGTATGCTTTGTGCTCTGATTTATTAGCTTGGTTTTTGGTGCTTGTTGTCTTTTACACCGAACCCAGAAAATAACAGAAACCTTCATATTATTATTGTTAATTTTTTTTTTTTTTATATATAAAACTTGAGTGGAAAAAATAATAAAGTGTTGGATTTTTCATGTAACATAGATTTTCATGTACTTTTTAAATTGAAAATTTTAAGTAACTAACCATTTATTTTTTCAGATTGGAATCATTATTGGCTTACAATCAAGTTACAGAAGATTTTTTGCGTGCATTACAGTGTGTTAACATGCCAGAAGTTGTTTTATTGTATCATGTAAAACAAATTATCAAAGCACTTAAGTCTGATTATTCAGCTCAGTTACTGGATTCAAGGTGGAAACAGTTATTTGAAAATTCATTTAGAGGAAGACAAGATACTTTTAAAGGTCCTCTGTATGATAAATATAAAACCATAAAACCTGAACTAGAACAGCTTCAAAGTAAGATTTGCTCATTTTTATGAGACCAAAATTTTTATATTTGTTTTTTTTATGTTAAGGATATTATTGTAGCTAACTGATTTTCACCACTTGCTCTTGTATACAAGTTTTATATCTGCATCATGTAAACAAAATGTATGTTCATACATGCATGACATTGTTTGAATTAATAACAAACTGTTGTCACATAGAAATTTAAGGAATAATTTAAATTTAATGAGTGGCATACAGTATACCATAATAGCATATTAGAACAATAGGTTATTCCAAAAGACATTTTAATACTGACTTTCTTAAAGTAAATTTTATAAAATATGAGAAGTGTTAAAAAAAAGATTTTGTTTTTTAGAAAAATATTTATTTATTTGTGTACATCAATGTCATTGTCTTTAGTCTCCATCAAATATTACACATTTATAGCAGCAATTCTTACAATCCCCGAAACACTTTTGGAACTCGATCTGTGGGATAGCTTTTGTTTGTTTTTTTTCAGTGAGGTACTTTTAATCTCATCTTGTAAAACAGTGGCTCTAATCACATGAGGGCATGTCTGGTGAATATAGATTTTTTTACAGGCAAAAATTGCATAGGTTATTATTGCACACAAATACGGAGCCTGAAGCATCATTATAGGTTGATTTTGGCCAAATATTTATGAACAAGCAATAGATTGTGAGCAAGTGCATTATCGTTATGAAAAATACATGAATTATTTTGCCACTAACGCCAGTGTTGTTATAGGTTGCTTCATCCAAATGGTGTTGAATTTGTTGGGAGTACTCTTATTGATTATTTCACCTTGTGCCAAGTACTCGTAATACCTTGAAGCCAATTGATTCATCTTCCAGATTGAAGAACACTGTAAGCGTACCCTTCACATATGACTACACCTGTCAAGCTTTTTCTTTGGTCTTGGCAATCCAGAATGACTCCACCAGGATTATTGAGCCTTAGTTTTTATGTTATATCTGTAAACCTATGTTCTATCTCCTGTTATGACATGTTTCAGTAATTCTGAATCATTGTTGACTTCATTTAGTGATTTCTGAGCAACTTCCATTTGCCACCGTTTTGTTTGAAATTCAACAATTCTGGAACAGTTTTTGCTGTACACATTTCATACCCAAAACATCCAAACAAAATCCATTGCTTGAGCCAATTGATTTGCCAAAGTCTTTGTGGCCATTGGAAACGTTTATACCAGTCATGTCAAAGATACGGCCCGCGGGCCGCATCCGGCCCCCGGGCTGTATCAATACGGCCCGCGATCGCAATGTGTCACAGAAAAAATAATCATGTTTTTTAGAGCTTTTAGACTTCACTCGATTCCTCTATGGAAGTTTTAAATGCGCACACTACATTTACAAGTAATTTCAAGGGCACCGCGTGCCTAGACAAGCGAGAGAGATAGACAGTAACGCCATCTCTAACGGACATCAATGAGCGTGTCAAAAACAAGAGAAGTCATGTATCTGGATTCTCGAGCTCAAAATAATTACCATCTTTTATAACCTTTGATATGATTTTTAACAACCGTATATAGTATTATATACTATATAATTAAATAAATAAAATGTTATAATAATTCAGTACATTTTTTATTTGAATCTGGCCCGCCTACACATTCTAAATTTAATATATGGCCCTCTGCAAAATTGAGTTTGACACTACTGGTTTATACCATTTGTACACCCTTATTTTACTCATAGACTCACCAAAACCAATATTTCTAAAACATAGCTTATTCCATGCTTGTAGCAAAATTTTATCTTAATTCTCTGATCTGTTAGTCAATAAATCCATTTTTTCAACAAATAAAAAATCATGTATTTGACAATTGTAACTTTTTCAGTAGTTGATATTGAACTAAATTACATCCGATACTGAGTAACTACCAGTGTGCAGATACTTTTCAGACATGTTTACAAACACAATAAAAAAAATGGCGTGAATCAGAAATAATACAGCTTGAAAAATTCAGAAATTCATGTTATTTTTGAACAGACCTCGTATGGTGTAATTATTTTGTTTAGTATTTAAAGTAGTACCTTACTCTACTAGTCAGCCAGTTGTGAAATTACAGTCTTAAAAAACATTTGTTGGAGAATTTCCATCCCGAAAATCCCCTTGTTTTACTTTGCCACTTTACACAGTATTTTTTAAAATTTACGAAGATATTTTTTAGTAATCCTTTTGTCAAAAAAATTCATTAATAAATTGCACTGTAGAATATTGGCTGTTCCTAAAAAAATATTAACCCATTTATTTGCTATTTCTAATTGTAGTTTTAATCATCCTAGATATGTAACTATAATATATTTGCAAAACATTTTGTGTACTTTTAACTGCAGTTTTATAATTTTATTATTGTTATTGATATACAGTTTTAAAAAACCATCAAAAATGCGGTGAACATTCACTAATTTGTTTATAAAGCATTTTCATGTATTTTATTCCTTATCTACCGATGGTTTTGTAACTATTTGAAATAGGCTATATCAATATTCGAAAATATATCGAGACTATTATGAAAATATATAGACCATTTGAAAATATATCAATATAAAATTCTGAAGATGTGTAAAATACATGAAAACGCTTTATAAAAACATTGGTGAGTCTTTACTCTATTACTAGTGGTTTCAAAAATTATTTTATGTAATATATATATATATATATATATATGTTAAATCATCTCAAATTCTCTTAGTTTCCAATATTAGATTTACCTAGAAAACTAAGGGTTGAACAAAAAACGTAAAGCATTTGCATTTTGATCACTTGTGTCTAGGGGGGTAAAAGAGATGACAACCCTAAAACAATACTTATTATTTCTATACCTTCCTGAAGAGCTACAATTCTGAAAATCACCATGCTACATTTTCTCTTTAGTAATACTTAGGAGAAATATAGGATTTTAATTACAACCTTTATGATTAAGGCATAAAAACAGACAAAACAAAAATAAAATTTTTTAAATAACTTTCAAAAACTGTACAGAGTAAAACAGCGTATACAAGGGGAGACCCAAAAGTAACCGGACTGAGAGCGCCCTGCCATTCTTAAACGAAGTATATAGTTCTTTCGCTACATGGGATTAGCACCTTCAACAAGCAACTGCCCTGACGATGTCAGTTTGTAGATTAGTGTTTTATTGTTGTGTTGGGTTTCTCTTACTTTTGTCATGTTCTGTCTCCGACGTCATTAAGCGCCAAGCCAATCTTCCACTGGCTTGACGCTTGCTTGGTTTCTGGGTCATGCCCAATTCCACTCCCCTGATGATGATGATGATAAGAGTTGGTGTTACCCAACTCTCATCACTTGTAATGACTTCGGTCAAAACTTTGGATCACTTTCAATCTTGTTTGAGGAGGCGATGAACAAATTTAGCGCATTTGCAAATCCTCAGTCAAAATCCCTTGACACGAGCTCCAACTCACGCCTGTTTCTTCAAAAATTTTGTTGATTGTGAAACAACAATCCTCATTGACCTTATTCCGGATTTTTTAAGTTTTCATCATTTCGAGATGTTGAAGAGTGCCCAGAAAGAACATGGCCTTCAATACTCATCTCACCACATTTAAAATGTCCAAACCACTTGAAAACTTAGATGGGACTCGTAGTATCCTCCTCTAAAGCCTGTTGAAGCATTTGATTTGTTTCTGTTGTCGATTTTTCAAGCAGGATACAAAATTTCAAACACTTTATTCTTTTAAATCTGCCTTAAGGATGTCGCAGACGGAACATGACAACAGTAAGAGAAACGTTAACCTACAATTGATGCCATCTGGACAGTTGTTTGTTGAAGGTCTCTACTAGCCACTACGTCAGCAAATAACAGCGCACTCTCAGTCTGGGTTTTTTTGGCCCCCCTCGTATATTGTGGTAGTGATAGAAATTTTTATTTACCCAGTGATGTTTGTTAACCGAATGTTAATGTAACCCCTCTGAGGTTACCAATGGCAGCATAGACTTAATTGTTAGTAATAAATAAATTATTGCAACCAAACATATCATTGAATATCATAGTTGGCTTAGCCAAAAAAGATTTAATTTTATTGGCATACATCAGTCAATAAAAGCTAACAATTTTAAATTATTAGCCGTTTCAATTTTAGTGCCTTGTATATGATTTATTAATTAATTAATATATTAATTCTATAATTATAATAAATGAATGCTTTATGTTTTAGAAGAACTGAAAGGTAAATATCAAGCTGCAGAAGTAATAAATAATCTAGAGAAAATAATGGAAAAAATTCAAAGTATTTATAGGAATGAAAAGAGAACTACTGATCAGTTGAAATCTGTTAGTCCATGGTTACATAAGTTCAGTAGATTATGTGGCGTTATTGAAATACCTGGACAATATAATGGTGATTCAAAACCTATTCCTAATTTGAATATAAAAATCTGTCATTTTAATATCACCATTAAAGTATTAGCATCTTTACGAAGGCCTGTGAAGATTGGAATATTAGGGCATGATGGAATTGAAAGAGGATTTTTAGTGAAGTATGGGGAAGATTTAAGGCAGGATCAAAGAATACAGCAATTGTTAAAGTTGATGAACCAAATATTAAAGACCAGTAATTCTAGCGGAAGAAATATGTCTCTTGGTACTTACAGTGTTGTGCCAATCACTGGTTGTTTTGGCTTAATATCTTGGGTCGATAATACTGAAACGCTGCTTCAGTTCATTAAATCATTTGCAGGAGAAGAAAATTCTGTTGTGTAAGTATATACCAAGCTATACCAAGAACGAAATATTTAGGCGGGTCAAGTTCTCGCTCGTGTATCCCTTCCACAACCTCCTATGTACTTATAGTAGTCATGGGACGGCACAGTAAAATAGGTGAGCTAGCACACCCCGCTCTGCACACTTGAGTGAACGGCACAGAGCGTGCCGTACAATTGAACGATGAGACGGGGTGAACTGTGGCAGTGAGCTAGTAGATTCTTGAGTCTAATACGACAGCACTGAGCTGAGCTATGTGAATAAACAGAGAGTGAGTTGAGCCGAGGTTGACTTTGGCTCACTCCTTCGCACACAGCACCTTGTGTTTGTGCGTACGTCATTCTGAACGTTCATGCATCCCTTTCCATAAACAAATTTTTGTCGTGTCTATCTTTGTTTCGTATGCACGTGGTAAAATTGTACAATGGTATTTTAAACCACTTGTCTCAGGGTTGTTGTAGTATAGTATTAAAGAATAATGACCCCCTCTCCGCACCCTCAAAAACAGTGGCAGAGTTTGATACGAAATGTATACTTTTCATGCAGCGTTTAGGTATAGGTAGCCCTTGCTATGATGCGACTAGAGAAAAGTGGTTTAGTCGTGGAGGGGATGTACAAGTCAGCTCTGTGCGGAGAGCGTGCTGCGTGGGGAGAAACGCTCGGTGTGCTGGTCGTTCAAAATAAAAGAGCTGGTAGCTCACCGCTCAGTTAAAAGAGCTAGCTCTTTTGTGCGACTCGCTCATGAGCATCACATCACTAACTTATAGCATTCCCCTTATGCTCTTTGCAGTGTTACAAGACGTACACTACTTTTACGTGTTAGAGAAAAAAAATTTGGTAACCTTTTGATCGCTTATCCCTTACAACAATCATATTACTCACTGCTACTTAAAGTGTAGCAACTTCAGCAGTTATGTTCAAAATCACATTGCTATTATTGTTATAATGTGCTTCCTGTTCCTTTCTAACATTACTAGTGTATGATAATGTAACTCATCCGTTCTTGCTTAGTTCTAAATGTTACATACAATTTATTTTATTTTAATATCTGTTGGTCTTGTACATGGATTTTTAATTCAAATCAGGTATTAGTGCTTAAGTGTTCTAGGTTTAGTAATTCTTAAAAGTACATTAAACACAAATATTTATTTATTTGACGTGAAATGGAAAAGTATGATATTAGATCTTCTGTCACCAATGAGTTTTATGGTTTTAATACTCATGTTATTTTCTCTTGCCTATATGAATAAATAGGAAGGAAAATATTGTTTTCATGTCAAATTTTTGAAATTGAGTTTTCACCGGATCTACACGTTTTCAGACCCGCTGAACCCAAAAAACATGGTTTTAGCGATTGGTTCGTGTGTGTGTGAACAGAATATCTCAACAATGGAACATCGTATGAACTTAAAACTTAAGTTAGATACCACTAGAGGACCTGATACGAACATTTTCATCAAAATCGGTGAACTGGAAATAGTAGTTTATTCATGTTGTTTTTCACTTTTTGCGATTTTCTCACAAACGGCTCTTACGATTTTTTATTAAATCGCCTCATTTACTAAATTTGTTTTGCTCTTAGGGTAGGGGCCATGTCTGCTGAAATTCTTGGGGAGGCTGTTTTTTTAAGATTGCGGCTTAAGTATGCATTTTAGAGAAAAATTTCACATAAGAAAAGTTGTAGAGAATTTAAAATCCTACAACTTTTATTTCAAACATTTTTTTGTATAACACTTAGTTTAGCGGTAATTAGCAAATATCTGTTTTTTTCTCACGAAAACGTGTAAAAAATCGATTTTTTTAAAGATTTCAGCCTTAGCATGCATTTTACGACAAAAGTATATATATTCAAATTTATTGGAAATGAGAAGATCTACAACTTTTATTTAAACAATTTTTCTCTACAGAGCCTAGTTTAATGTGAAAGAGTGATTTTTCGTATTTTTAAGCCAAACTGAGGTTTATTTTCATTTTGCGTCTTTCACTTATGAATAAAATTAGGTTATGTTTATTGAGGTTAGTTTTTTGTTTATTTCTAATGTTTTATTACTACTGTTAGTTATATTGTTAATTATTAGCATTGGCAAGAGAAAGTTGTGTGAGTATTTCACACCAGATTTTGTTGATAATAATGCACTATTGAGAATCGCCAGTAAACCTTTGTTTGCTTATTAACATTCTTTTGACAATCTGTGGAATATAAGTTAGTAAATTACTCAAATATGTTTAGGCTCTGGCTTTTTAATGTAAACAGCCTCTAACGTCACTGTACAGTAGTATACTGTTCGCCAATTACGGCGGCATGTAGGGAGGGTAGCGGGACAGAGAGAGAATGTGTTGCGTCCGCCATTCCCCTCAACTCATTTCAATCAGTGCACGGTGTTCAAGCACAATAGTGACAATACGCGGTACGGTAGGGCACTCTGCCGGCCAGTTTCATTTATTACACTCTAACAAGCTCATTTTTCATCAAAAATTCTGAAAATATTACTTACGCTTCCTAATGAATCTTATTTTATTACGCTACAAATATTATTATTATACCCTGATATTTAGATCAGATACGCTCGTACAAAGTTAGACGTTTAAATCTCATCGCAATTTTTGCGTATCACGTAGGCTAACCCCATAATTTATTTTCCAGGATGACATAATATGCGTTTCATTATTTTGTTATAAAATATAAAATTTTATCTGTAATTTTATATAGGCCTATGTAGGGCAGAAAGAGAAATAATAAACGAGCTTGGAAAAATCACTTTTTGAAGGGAAGTCAAAGACAGAACATCGTGTCTAGTCTCTCCTTCCTGTTAGTATTCCAAGAAGCTGAATCATTTTTTATAGTTGTGAACTTTATACCAAACATACATATTTTTTTAGAAATTAACTACACACGCACAATATCAGTTGTATGAAATTTTAACAAAAAGAACCGTACAGTAAATATAACAGAATGAGGGTATGACGTACCTCTCTTTCGGGCCTGTCAAAACTTATGGTAGATAGGCCTACATCATTCAGAAAAAAACTTATTGCCTATTACCCCAAAAAGAATCGCAGAAATTTTTCCCCGTATTTTGTGCACGCGCAACAAATTTTGACGGCGTGCGGCTTTCGACAGCGACACAAAAATGTCAAAACGATTACCGCATGAACAGAACACAATGAGTAGTGAGTACTACTTTAGAGGCAGCCTGTATCAGGCTACGATCTGTGGTGGGGGAGCTACTTACTGCGCATGTGCGGCCTGCATGCCACCGTAGTTGGTTATATTTATACTACATTCTAAATTATGCATTCCAGAATTCACAAATCTTAGATAGAAGTTGCCTTTTGATGTCCTTTTAACACATTAACTTTTCTGTTGACTATCTCAATTTTTTATTATGCTTCTACTAGTACATTTTGTTAAAATTAATAACTACTAATGATATTTTTTAATCTTATAACTTGAAATGTTTTTTATTTCTATTTTACATTATTTACATAAGGTGTGTCCCAAAAGTATCCGACCTACCTTCAAATTTCCACGCCAACAATTGTAGCGACCTCTCTGAGGTATAAGCGTAACCAGTATTTTTTCACACACTCCCCAGATGCTGCAGTTATCAACAGTTAGTTCGCACGCAGTATATATTTTTGTGGAGTGCTTTGCTTATGTTTGTTGGATTTTGTTTTCACTGAAAATGACGGAGATAACGGATTTGCATCAAGTTTTGCTTCGAACTCGAAAAGAGTTGTGCAGAAACGATTGAAATGATGCACAAGGCCTTTAGGAACAAGTGTATAGGCAAAACACAAATAAAAAAAGGTACAAGCGGTTTAATAATGGCCGACCTTTGACCACACTCTCACCGGAAAATGTTGAGCATGTGTGACTTACAATTCGTCTTTGACTGTACAGGGACTAGAAACTAATCTTGGAATTCCAAAAACACGTGTTTTGAAAATTTTAACTGTTTGTTGGGAAATGAGTTACGTTAATACAAAATTCATTCCAAAATTGATCAGAAAAACCTTTGCTTGGAAGTCACTCAGGGTAACTTGAAAATGAACACAAATGATGAAAATGTGCTAAAAAATATAATGACGAGTGACAAATGTGGCTTCTGAATTCCGTAAACCCATTCTGTGGGTTTACGGTTATGATCCCGAAACAAAACAACAGTCTTCTCAGTGGAAGCTTCCACCGGAGTCATGACCAATAAAAGCACATCAATGTCAAAGCAATGTTGATTGTTTTTTCAATTATGAAGGTGTTTTGTGCACCTTGAATATGCTCCAAGAGATCAGAAGATTAACAAAAATTTTACCGTGAAGTTTTGAGAAGATAGGTGACACAGTGAGAAGAAAACGGTGACATTTTTGGGCAACCGATGACTGGCTTCTTCACCACTATAATGCACCAGCACATTCATTGAACATTGTACACCATTTTTTGACTAAATACCAAATTAGGCAACTTCCCAACCCCTATACATTCCCATTCCTGACATAGCCCTCTGCAATTTTTAGCCGTTTCCAAAACTGAAAATTCCATTCAAAAGTCACCGGTCTGATGACAGAGACGATTGAGAAGTATGCAACAGGTGCACTAAAGGCTTTTCCAAAAATTGACTTCCAGAACAGTTTCAGAATGTTGAACGACCGATAGGAGCGTGCTGTACAGTCAAATGGGGATTTCTTTGAAGGATGTTACAAGCCGGATGGCAAAGAATACTCAGCACAGAGATTTGAAGGAAGGTTGGATACTTTTGGGACACATCTCGTGTATGTACAAAAAATTGGTTTAGAAGTATTAAATTGGTAATAAATTCAATTAAATTAAATTGGAGGTAAAGGCACCATTGGACTTAAAAACTACCGACTTCAAAAAAAAAATTCTCGGGTGGTTAGCAAGATATTCTTGACTTGTGTACATACTTCTTACATTTTAAACAAACCTAAAAATCTGGTGTGAAACACTCACACAATTTTCTCTTGTCAATATAAATAATTAACAATAAACCCAATATTAGTAATAAAACATTAGAAATAAACAAAAAACTAACCTCAATAAACATAACCTTATTTTAATCATGAGTGAAAGACGCAAAATGAAAATAGAACTCAGTTTGCCTTTAAAATACGGAAAATCACACTTTCACGCTAAACTAGGCTCTGTAGAGAAAAATGTTCTAAATAAAAGTTGCAGATCTTTTAATTTTCTATAAATTTAATTATATACACTTTTGTCGTAAAGTGCATTCTAAGGCCAAAATCTTACAAAAATCGATTTTTCACACGTTTTCGTGAGAAAAAAACAGAAAATCGCTAATTACCGCTAAACTAAGCGTTATACAAAAAAATGTTTGAAAAAAAAGTTGTAGAATTTCAAATTCTCTACAACTTTTATTATATAACTTTTTGTGCTAAATTGCATATTAAAGCCGTAATCTTAAAAAAACTATTTTTTTACGTGAAAACAGCCTCACCCAGAATTTCAGCAAACATGACGCCTACCCTATCTTGTAGAGAATAAAAAATTGAGTAAACCAGGCGATTTTTAAAAAATATCGTAGGACCAGTTTTTGAGAAAATCGCAAAAAAGTGAAAAATTACACGAATAAACTACTACTTCTGGTTGACCGATTTTGATGAAAATGTTCGTGTCGGGTCCGGTAGTGGTATGTAACTTAAGTTTGAAGTTTGTACGTTGTTCCGTTCTTGAGATATTCTGTTCACACACACACACACACACAGACCAATCGCTAAAAACATGTTTTTTGGGTTGAGGGGGTTTGAAAACGTATAGAGCCGGTGAAAACTCGATTTCGAAAAATCGACATGAAAACAATACTTTCCTTCCTATATATTAATATAGGCAAGAGAAAGTAAAAATAGGGTCTATGTAAATGCACTGTATATTTCAGCTAGAAGGTTCTTTCTGATTGCAGTTCTGTTATCAGTTTTCCAGAAATTTTGCTTACTGCTTGTGATGATCTTACTCTTGACTAATAAGTCAAGACACATTTTAGAAAATCTTTGAGGATGTAAATAAATAGTAAATCTTTCCATGCGTTAAATATTTGAGAAGTGTGCAATTTTATTTTTGTTTGACAAATGCCTTTAATTTTTCAGTGAGGAACTTCGTACTAAACATATGCAATGGATACAATGTTCTAAGGACATAAATAATAAAACTATTAGTAGGGATTATATGAAAGCGTATATAAACTTCAGTCGTGATGTAACGGTTAATGAGTTTAATAAAAGAGTTACTGCATTACCAGATGATCTTTTTCGGTAAGAGCTTCATTATTCATGTGTGTTGATTGTATTACGAGTATTTCTAGTCCTAATGTAAGTTAATGTTAGTTTATTTATTCTAGCCTGGAGAGAAAGATACTATTACCTGCAGAAGAGATATGAGGTATAAAGGTACAGAAACCAAGTAGGTCTTCATAAGTGTGAGAGGTTTATTCTGGGCTCAAGAAGGTCCTATGCATTGTAAAAAAGTTATGTATAATGCGTACTTTGTGCCAATTTTGACTTATACAGCAGAGACGTGGACTGGGGTAGGCAAGGTAGAAAGTTGAATTCAGGCTGCAGAGATGAAGTTCAAAAGGAAGACAAGAAGAGATAGAGTAAAAAATATTGTAATTTAGAGAACAACTAAAAATAAACAGTTGTTTAGGAGGGTTGGACAAAGTTAAGATGATTTGGGCAGTCAATAGGTTGAAGGAGGGAAGACTGTAGAAAAGGATGCTGTACTTGGAGATGGAGGGAAAAGACCAAGAGATAGGTCCAAGAATGAAGTGGCTGGGTTCAGTTATGGATGAATTGGGCAAAAGAGCAATGGAAGAGAGATCGTTCAGTGATGGAGAGAGGTGGAGAGCTGTTGTGTTGGGCCCAACCCAAGAACCTTGAAAGAGGGATAAAGAAGATAATGACCTGGTGTTTAACTGTGTAAAGAATGTCATGCAGCAATTCATTAAATTTTAATTATTGGTTTTGGTTTGGTTTTATAGAAGATTGTAAAATGTTATACATAAATAGTGTTTTAGATGAAACGGAAAAAAATACAGTGTTGTCGTTTAGGACATCTGCACCAGATGAACTTGCTTAAATTAAAAATTACTCACAACTGGAAAATCCTTAGTGATTGTATGTATCATATTACTTTTTTGCTCGACTCTTTTTCTGTTGTACATTAGTGATGTTCCTACATCGCATGACAGAACTGTTACTACCTTTGCAGATGATCCATTATTTTGGTCATCGCCAAAAAATATAACATGGCCACTAACAAACTACTAGGTGTAGTCAACAACATCTAAAACAAATGGACGAGAAGTGGTAGCTCGAGATTAACGAAACAAATATATTAATGTGCATAAAAATTATTTAATTTCAAGGGGCATTTTGATTTTACCATCAAGGTTTCAGAATTATTAATTTAATATTACTTGGAAACAAATATTAGCTTCCTGGCTCTCGTTAGTCCTGTTTAATTTCATAATTTTGGCATATCTTGTAACTTCGAAATAAGAAAAAAAATAGCATACGGAGTTAAGAGACTTAACAATATAGAGTAAAGAAAACGAACGAAATAAGAATACCAGAACTTTTAAGAACTTCAAAATCTATTAACAATAAAAGGATTAAAATTATATTAAATTAAAAGAATCGAAATACATTGTGTTCAACAGTAACACAATTTTTATCGAGTTATGACCTCTAGACAACCCGTATTGTTTACTGGTGGTATGGGGTATATGTGTGGGGGAAACTCAAACAGATTCAACAAAAATATCTGTAAACAAATTAATTTGTATTGTTTTACATAAATGAATAAATTTACTATAGAGCATTGAAAATTGATGTTTTGAAGATTTACTCACACAAATAAATCTGTATGTGTAATGTAACTGTAGAAACAAAATTTGGGGTAGTTTGAAAAATTTTACAAACAAAATCACTATTTTATTTGTATAAATAATGGTTAATAGATGGTGTGTCAGTCAAGTCAACTATTAATTAACTGCTATATAAATAGATGTTAAAAACAGTTTGAACTAATGGTTTCCAGCTGTATCAAATACATAGCAAAAATAAAACTCAAAGATTTCAGAAAGAATGTCTGAAGGGACATTGTCAATGTGCTCCATGGTAAATTCAGAGTGATGATAACCTCCATCGATATCTGGAACTGTGGACGAGGATAAAAGAAATTCACAAGGGCTCACAAAACCTGACTTATGGCATGCAAATGTTGATATGCTTCAACGCCTTAACATACACTTAATATAGGAAAAAATTACCCTGTAGATGATTGTATTAGATTTTGTAATACATTATTGGCTGTATCTTGTTCCAGTCGCTGTTTTCAAAAGTTGTCACAATCTATGGTTGCGTATCATTATCTGCGTTCTCAACTGGGCAGCAGTCTTGCAGTTTTGTGCATTTGTCATTGGATACTTGGTATTGGTGACAGACATCTTGGCAATACACTTGTTTGTATGAATGATGGTCAGTTACTCGGTATTGATTTTGGCTATGCATTTGGTGCTGCTACACAATATCTGGGGGTCCCAGAATTGATTCCATTCAGATTAACACCACAAATATTGAATCTTTTCTCACCATTTAGAGAAACAGGTAAGATTCTCTAAAAACAATCATTTAGTAATAAATCTATTTTGAATTATCTGAAAATCATTGAATCTATTTTTCAAAAAAGATCATTATTTAGCATTCCATATGACAATACTTTACTGTGTGTGTGTCTTAGAGTAGGCTAGTCCAAGCAAAATATTACGCAAATCTGCCCTCTACTCACAGGCATAGAGTATTAGGAATTATTTTCTCTGTTTCTATAAATTGCTCCTTCAGTAATTTTTGGGAAAAGTGCAAGTCATTACTTACATGTCTATTTGTAGCTCTTACTGTGTATATAGATTTGTTTCGAGAAGATGGAAATTTATTTCTGTCAATTGCATCCATGAGAGCAGAAAGGGAGTATAGGACATGTAAATACTTGTTTTATGTTACAATGTTGTACCAAGAATTACAGAACATTTACAGTAATCTGGACACTAGTTAATTTGACACATTTTTTTCAACAAATAAATTATCGAAGCCTCTGTTCTAATTAATTTGTTTCTGGCAAAAAAAGCAAACTACTATCGGAACTTTTTTTTTCTTGGAATTAAGATTTCTACTGTACATTAATCACAGTATGTAATTGCTGTACAGTAATATGCTCTGCAAATAATAAAACCAAACCTGCATCAAGATTAGTGTGGTTGTCAGATAGAACAATAAAAATCTAATTGATAATTTTGGTCCATCAGTGTCATTATTTTTGCAATGTCGCTGAGCAAAGTGGTCATATAAACGGTGTACTTTTTCTCAAATCAAAACAGACATGAGAGCCATCCTCTTGTGAATGGTATCTTGAATGCAGGTACTTAAAGCCTGCTCAATGTTTTTTCAATGTTATAATCACAACTTTCATAGACCTAGGTAATTTTTCCCACTAGAAAGTTTTTTTTATGCTTCTCCAAATTTTATCTTTCTATTGCCTTATATGAATATATACAGAAGGAAAGTATTGATTTCATGTCAGTTTTTCAAAATTGAGTCTTCACTTGATATACACATTTCCAGGCCCCTGAACCCAAAAAAACATGTTGTAGCGATTGGTCTGTGTGTGACAAAATATCTTGAGAACGAAAGATAGTATGAAGCTGAAACTTGGAACTTGAGTTGGATACCACTTCCAGACCAACACGAACATTTTCAACATTGGTCGACTGGAAGTAGTAGTGGATTATTCGTATAGTTTTTCACTTTTTTTGCGATTCTCTCAAAAACAGCTCCTACAATTTTTTAACTGGCCTCATTAGCTAATTTTTTATGCTGTACAAGATAGGGTAAGCCCCTTGTCTGCTGAAATCTTGGACGGACCTGTGCTCTTGGAGGAAAAATTGGTTTTTAAGATTGTGGGCTTAATGTTCATTTTAAGGTTAAAGATTATAAAATAAAAGTTTTTGAACTTTTGAAAATCTACAACTTTTATTTATATTATTTTTTTTGTATAACGCTTTGTTCAGCGCCTATCAGTGATTTTTTTTTCATCAAAATTGGGATTTTTTGTGATTGCGGCAATAGTATGATTTTTAGCGTCAATTAATGATTTTCCATACTTTTTAATTAAAACAAAGGTTGATTTTTATTTTGCGTCATTCACTCATGATTTAAATTAGGTTTTTTTACATTGTTTACTAATTATTAAACATAGGTTATAATTGTTCATTATTTACATTGGCAAGAAAAAGTCATGTGTTTCATACCAATTTTTTATGTAACAAACAGTCTTAATTAAAGCATGCTGTGTTTTAGCCTTTTATTTTCAGTACCTACATATAGACATTTTGCATCTTGAAAAAGTAGAGATGACTTGAAAAATGAAATCAATTTTTTGTGTGTAACTTAAACAATAAAATGAACTACTCATAACTAAAGCAAAAGGCACATCAAACTAAAAATAATTTTTTTTAAAAATGTGGTTATTTTTAAAAAACTAAAAAAAACTGAATGATTTAATGATTTGTAAACAAATTTTTATAAGAATTATTATCTTCCAGATACTTCTGCATTTTGACAGAACAAACATAATCGTTATGTGGCCTGTTAAATTATTTCTTGCAACCAGCCTTATTGCCAGTAGGCTGGCCCATTCACATAGTGGTTAGCGCTACTGGCTTCTATGCTGGGGTCCCGGGTTTAATTCCCTGTCAGGTCTGGCATTTTTTCATCACTCTTTCATGTATCATCATTCTCCACTGTCTGCATTATCAGAAATTGCAAAACTGTCAAACGTAAAACAAAAAAAAACATTGCCAGTAATATAATGTCATGATATAAAATTAGGGTATTCAATACATCTGAAGATTTTGTTGCCTGTACAGGGATGTAATGGTATCAGAAACAGGTAAAGGTTAATTAAAAAAGTTCAATAAATTTTAATTAATTTTTGAAACAGGTCTTATTAAGGAAACAATGATACAGTGCCTGACATCACTGAAGAAACATGAGAGTGTAATAATGGCTGCCATGGATGTATTTGTTCAAGAACCCTCTTTGAATTGGCTGGAATTTGTAAATGAAAAAGCTGATGATGAACAGAGCATAGTTGGTAATTATATTTCATTTGTTTACTTACTTAACAATCCCAACAGTTTTCAGTTTTTGAACAAGAAAGAATACAGAGCACAGCATTGGAAATTGGTAGGTACGGACTGTTAAATCATCAGCCTTGCTTGAAAAGAGTATGTAATTTGTTTTGTATCAAAGACGAGGCCTGCATTTGTGTCACAGTAATAATGATGTTGTACCTTGTAGCAGGAAAGTACTCCACTCAAAAGATAATATAAAATTGGCTTCTGAATCGTATGGCTGGCCCAAGGTGCAGTGTCAGCACTACTGGCATCTGGTCAGATCTGGCATTTTCATATCTACCACCCTTCATCATCTGCATTAACCGCATTGTGCAAAACAGTCATATGGAAAAATATCTGTATCTTTTGTACTAACTTTTTTATTATGTAGAGGTATTGTAATACAGTATTAATGATAATTAACATACCCTAATAATTGACACCTGAATTTACTAAAAACAATTAAAATAATTTTGCTGTTGACATCTATAAAATTACCAGTAGCAGTCATTTAAAATACGTAAAATCCTCTTTCTTATATTTTAATATAACCTAATTGTTTACTCTTTTTTTTGTTTCTAGATAATCTTAGTTGGTTGCCAAATGAGAAAGTAATATTAGCTAAGAGAAAACTAACTGGTGCTAACCCCATGAAAATCACTTTAGAAGAATTAACTGCTGGACATCAAGATAAAGGTGATGTGTTTCAAAGAATGGCAGATGTTCTTAAAGGTGAACCTAATAGTATTAGATCCTCAAAATGTTCTGACAACCTTACTCCAAAAGATCAAGTAAGTACTTGCACATACAATATTGCTTTAATAACCTAGATTTTCTGTTTTTGTCACTTCAACTTTTTTGAAATATTTTTTACCATGAGAAATGGAACAATAATTGTGGGGTTTTAGTGTTAAATACAAGATTCCAACCAGAAATCAAACCTGGGAATTTACAATTGATGGTGTAGCACCACACTCACAGTAGCATAGATGTGACAAACCTGAACTTTTCACATCAAAACTTGGATTATCACTTTACAAATATCACTTTAAATTATCACTTTAAAAATATGAAATTTTGATAACAATCTTCACTTCTAACACACAGATGTGTTTAGATGCGTTCCTAAGGAAATCTCCCGGTCTTGACTGTAGCCTTACAGCCAACCATATATAATTTTAATAAATGCAACAGGCTAACTTTTATTTATGACACTGTAATTGTTGTTAAGACTGTGCAATCATTCGTACATTGTGTTACGTAAGAGTATAATAATATTGTTCTGAACGACATACCCAGACTTGCAAGAAGCCAACCTACCGCATACATGTCTCCATTTCTGCAGTCAAGTTGTAAATATCCAATGTTGTCAAGGAGTCTTAATTTATGTGCATGATTTTCAGATTGGTCTCATTGTGTCTGATAAAATCAGGCCTCATTTTCCGTATACTCAGCATTAACCCAAGCCACTGGTTTAAGAGAGAGAGGTTAACAACCCCAAGTTAGGAAATTAATTTGTTTACTTTCACCACGGTAACTTATTAGTCATTATTAGCGCACATTTTCCATCCATGTATATTGAAAAAACACAGTTGATTATGCTTGAAGGGCACATTACCCAATACTGATGAAGTGAGTATTTACACTTAATAACACCATAAAGACATAACATTTAAGTACTCATTCATATGTTTTTAACTGCTAATATTTTTTCACAGAAAATGACTAATAGAAGTTTACTTAAAGCTTTTCCTGTGCCAAATTTTTTTCTATTTTATATAATAAAATTCACTAACCTTTTTTAAACTGTCGTAACTTTGTGTAAGCTTTGAAACATTTGTAAGTGAAAATAAAAGTTAAGGCAGCTTAAAAAAAGGTTAGTGAAATTTATTATATAAAATAAATTCAAGCTGCAGTATGCATTATAAAGATTTAAGATTTATTTTCAAATTTTTTTGTTTTATAAAATCAGTGTTTAACCCTTACGAAACAGACTGTTTCTTGTAAAACAGAAGAATTGCAAAAATCAAAACTCGCTCTCAAAACAACTGTTTTACCTAACGTCATTACTGATGAAAAATTCTGAAAAAATTACAGTTGATTCATATAATACGTATGCACCTTTTGAGTATAATTACAAGAAAATTGCTTCATAATTTTTTGCGTTTAGGCGAGCAAAATTTTCATCTGTGAAAATTTTTGTGTTTACTTAAGATTTTTTACTATAACGAACAAGAAATAAATGTTATTTTTTATTTAAATTTCCGTAAATATTTGACGAAGTTACAAAAAGTTCAACGTGAGTCCATTTTTCACATCACAGGGAAGCATGAAGGGATGGTATTTTACATTCTTAACGGTGATGTCACAGAGCCACTATTATATTTAGGTTACTGCTGTAAGGAAAGCAATGTAGAAAATAGAAATGTCAGAGCTTCAACACAAACTAAAGATCATGCATATACATTGACTTACACACAAGCTGGAGGGACTTCCATTCAAAACAAACAATTCCCAAACCATCATGCTACCTACACACTAGAGGGAATAAAAATTTTCCTTTTATGATATTCTTGTTTTGTAAATACTATTAGATGCGTTAAAAAATTTCCTACTAGAAAAGAACAATATTTACCGGTTTCCGACTTGTACTTAACTAGCTGCAGCACGTTTCGTCGCCTCCCCCACTGTCAATTGTGCATGGCCTAAAATTAGATCAACAGTTCAAACTCGGTTAAGGTACTGACTGTATTCCACTGATATTCCACTAATATTTTACTGTTTAAGTGCGTTTCTTGGGTTTTGGAATTACAAAATTTGACAATTTTTAAGATGATTGATTGTCTTCTGAAAAACCTTTTTTACTTCTTTTTTTACAGGTTGAATGTTTGATTGACCAAGCAACCGATCAACATATATTAGGTAAAACATATGTTGGCTGGGATCCATGGATTTAACTAATATCTTTGAGAAGATTGTTTTACCTACAATATTATACATTAGTTTTCTCTGGCTGTTATGTAGTAACATACACTTTGGTTCTGTGATAAGCTACTTTGATCAGTTTAGTTGAATGTTACAATTGCTGCTATGAAACCAGTCGATATGGAGGTTGTAGAACCAATACAGAAGAATAGTGAGCAATAGTTGAATGAAGAAAGTACTCTGTGTTTTACGAGATTCAAAATACACCCCATTCCACACATGATGTTGCATCGGAATCAGTGGGAATCTGTAAGAAGTACAGATGTATCTATCTGCATTGAGTACCTTATGTGATGATTAGCAAAGTACAACTAACCACAATGGTAGCCAGCTTTGGATAAAGTAAGGACTTAAGAACACTCTGGAAAACCCCTCATTACCTGCAGAAGTTGACAGTCAAAATTATAAAAGTTCACTTGAAATTGAAAGCAAAGATGATTAGTTTAAATAGTTTGATTTGGTTTCTTGAAAGCTTGTTACATTTGTCTAAATAACATTGTATGCTTTTTATTGATCTGATTTAATTTGGTATAATTCTGGAGGGTTTTTAAGAGTATTGTAATTTATTTTATTGTTCTTGGTTCTGTATTGACTTAGTTAAAATTATTTTGCAGTTTCTTCCGCTCTCAGAATGATCAAATGTGATGCTAGTCTAGGTTTTTTATGTCTGCTTTGTTCTTGTACCTGTGGAATTTTATCTACAAATTGACTCACTTGCTGTAGTGAATTAAGCATTCACTGATACTGGCTAATTTTATGATTTATTAACTAGGTGTCTTTTTATATGTAACTTCGCAGTCCTTCCACTAATACTTGTGAGCATCTTACATTTTCAAATTTAATTAATTTTATTTATTATTCATATTAATGTAACGAGTTATATTTCAACTGCTAGTCTTTCATTTAGGCTAATGTCTTGTAGATGTCAATATCTATTTAAAAATAAATCTATAATGCATCCTTAAGAACAGAAGAGGTAGAGGTGTAAAAGACACCAGTCAGAGCTATCTCCTCTGAGAATAATGAATTGCACTGTACAGCCAGACCCTGGGGGTGAATTAAGTGAATGTGTCATTTGCAAGGTGGAAAGTAGGTGCTATTCGTAGGGCTGGACATGCTGATTAGCATACTCTTTGAACTCGGTGAGTAAGGCAATAGTAAACCACCTCACTCCTCGTTTCTACTTAGTAAAACCTCTAGAGGTTCTAACCAGCCTTTCGGCTGTTGACCTAAACAACAAAAATGCATCCTTCAGCCTATATTCAATACTATAGTAGAAATACTTATTTTTCAAAAACCTGTTACAGATGCTACATCACTTGTTCTTTTTACCTTTTTTTGTTATATAACCCTACTTTCTTCTGACATGTTTTGGTGGATCCAATATCGTCAGAGTACACAAAATTGAAACTAAACTTTTTTTAATTTACAGATGTTGTATTTTCAGTAATTTGTACAAAACTGTTTAAATTATTATTAAAATGTACTTTATTTGTATTCTGTGCAGATGTCAGCAATAGTCATGTTGTTTCATAATTTATAAATTTAACCTGCTCATTTAAAATGTCTTGCCTTTATTAAAATGTCTGTGTACATGGAAGATCTCATATTTTTTATTTCACTTTTGTTTTTATTAGTACATTGTTCTATTACGAGGCATATCCAGAAAGTAAGTGTACAGAATTTTTGTAGGTTTCAAAAAAAAAATTTTTAAACAAAAAATTACGTGGTTACTTTAGTATATATGTAAGCTATTTTTCTACATAGTCGCCATTCCTCTCAATGCAGGTGGTAAAGCGGGGTATCAATTTTTCGATGCCTTCCTCGAAGTAGTTTCCCATCAACCCCTTCGGGTCCACTTCTTTACATCCTCGTCGATTGAAAACTTTTTTCCACCCATTTGCAGCTTCAGGGAGGTAGAGATAGTTATCTGAAGGTGCTAGGGAATGTGTGGGATGTTCCATTTAGACAAGGCGAACAGTTCCTTTGTGGTGTTGGCCATGTGTGGTCTGGCATTGTCGTGCAGCAGGCAGACTCCTGTTTTGTCAGCATGCTTCTCATCTTGTTCTGAATCGCCTTCCGCAATTTTTTTAGGTTCTCAAAGTATCTTGCAGAGTTGATGGTCTCCCCTTGAGGCATGCATATATTCAATTAAAATTATTCCTTGACAGTCCCAAAACACGGATGCCATGATTTTCTTGGCTGAAATTGTGGTTTTGAACTTTTTGGCGGAGGGTGAAGTGGTGTGACGCAACTGATTAGACTGTCTTTTGGTTTCAGGCGTGAAGAAGTGTGCAACCCAGTGTGATGTACACACTCGTATGATTCATATCTTTATTACAATCTGCAACATTATCTGTTGCAGATAATGCAATCTGCAATTTTACCCTCATTAGAAACCTCAACCTGAGGTGTTCCCTTGCAAACGAGATAACGGATGACGCCACGTATTTCGCACTTGGCGGGGCAATCCCCGCCAAGTCATCCAAAATGTCAATCCAATGATTGACATTTTTCACAAAACGTGTTGTTGCATCGACAGTTCTCAACTGTCCTCAAACCAGCCTCGTTGCGAAGCGGAGAAGTCAGGCTACACGGAAATGTAGCTAACATGTCAAAAATAAAATCCCTCTGGCCGTGAGAGCTTCAGTAGTACACTTACTTTCTGGATATGCCTCGTATATTGAAATGCTTGTCTATTTTACGAAACTTATGGTTTTCCTTTTTTACATGTTTGTGTAATTTTATATGATGTAAGCACATTCGAGTGCATTTTGGTGTTCATTATATCTCACTAGAAAATTACGACTAGTCATATCAATATATAACTAATTACAATCCTCATGATCACATTTCAACTATATATATATATATATATATATATAATAAATATATAATAATAAATTATGAGGATTATAATAAATATTCTATTGGTATGACTAGTTATTTCCAAATAAGATATAATAACACTAGAAATCAGATTAAATAAATCATTATAAAAAAAGAAAATTGCAAGTTTGGTAAAATAGACAAACATTTCAGTGTAATAGAACCATGTAATAATAAAAACAAGAATAAAATCGAGAAATTAAGATGTTACATAATGCAAAAATTTCAATCAGCAGATAAAATTTAAAAATGATATCAATATGAAGTTAGTTAAATTTGAATAATTAAACAGTTTTAAACAAATGACTGAAAGTACATCTTCTGTGAATTTTAAAAAAAGTTTAGTTTAAATTTTTGTGTTTTCTGATGATTGTGGGTTCACCAAAATAGAAATGTCAGTAAAAAATAGAATTATGTATAAAAATAAGTGATATAGCAGCTGTGAAAAATTAAATATTTTTATGATAGGATTCAATTGATGTTCAGCAGATTTCTCATGCTTTTGACTAGTCTTCAAACTCTGTACTTTTATTTAGTAAAATGCAATTTGTAGGCAATAAACAAAAGAAGCACTACAGGCAATAAAGACCATTGTACCACTGTTTAGCAGAGCATGGCAGTAACAATAGAAATTTAAAAAGAGCTGGAAATTTTTTTAAACCAAACAACTGCAATTAATACCCACAATGCAGATGATAATAACAATAAAATTCCAGCTCTTTAGAAACTCAAACTATTTAGAACTAATACTTGAGGATGCCTTTCTCTCAAAGAGCAGCAACTTTGTCAGTATGGAGTTCACTTGACAGTTAACTCCATACATTTGGATGTCTCCAACCAGTGATCAAAAATTAATTATTTGAAACAATTACCCAAGTGCTTATCAAAACCAAATGTAGCATATAATTAATTCATGCGTATATTTGACTGCTTGATTTTTTTGCTTTATAGACTCATTATATAAGTTATTTTTGTACACTATTATTCAATAAATTGTTTGTTATACACATTGTATTTTTTCCTTACTGTTTTCCTTGGGTGTTCTTGTCAAGCAATTCCAGATGTTTCACATTAAGCTTAATTTGCATTAAAAAAACATAATTGTTTGTTATACACATTGTATTTTTTCCTTACTGTTTTCCTTGGGTGTTCTTGTCAAGCAATTCCAGATGTTCTGCATAAAGCTTCATTTGCATTAAAAAACCATCACCTTTATGACAACTAAATTACAGTTAAGTTTTTTTTAGTAATACCTTAAACTGGTTCAAAGTTACAATAATTATGATTTAATTTAAACCAAGTATAAAATTTTCATTCTATTTTTATTTAATAATTAATAAAAAAAATTAACAATATGTATTCAAGTGTACAACTAAATAACCGATAGTAACAATTACTATACTTCTTACATTAAAACAAAATTTTTTTTGATGTCTCATTTTATTGTATCATAAAATCAAACTGTTGAAATAAACTAAAGATAAACATTTCAAAGACAAAAGTATTCTTATGACTTAAGTATATTTTCTATCTTAAATCTTATAACTAACCTCAATCTTAAATTTATAATTTATTCAAAACGCCTAACATACCAATATTTAAAAATTCAATATTAGTTATACACAGTAGCATTGCAAGATAATCTAAACTATCATAATTAATTCTGAACTGTTTTTTTTTAATACTTTTGTCAAGTAACAATAAAACATTTTAGAGTGAAACATAAAACACTGATGTTATAAAAAAAATAACTGTAATGAAGGTAAATTATGAAACAACTCATGTTTACTTGTTCACACCTAGTTCTCAAAAATCTACAATAAAAACTATTAAAAGTTTTTATTATGTATACTGTTGAATGTTATATTTATATTTATTTTACTAATTAACCACCCAATCTGATCACAGTATTTTTCAATTGAACAATGACTTTCAGGCTGGTCACCACATAAAGCTGCCAGCCCAACCAGTGTAAACTAAAATAACTACCAGCTGACAGACTAGGCTGACCCATATGAATATTAAATATATTCATATTATAATATTTATAATATAAATATTAATATGAATATTTAAAGAATATTAAAATGGTTAGTGTTTTTATTATTTAAACAAGATTCAAATTAAACTGGAAACATGTCTAGTTGAGCTGAAAAAGTAAACTTTCATCTTCACTGATCATTGAAGAACTTAAAATGCCCATAGTACATAATTAATGGATATTTTAATTTGTTCAATAACGATAAAACTAAAAAAGAAAAATGCACAATCTTATTATAAAAATACACAAATTGACCAAATTTCTTAACTAAGTAGATTATTTAAAAAAAATTTAGTGACTGCAGCAAGATAAGTAAAACTCAACTGAAATAAGATTACCTAACAAATAACAAGACCGACAGCATCATGATGAATGTCCAAGTTGGAGTGACTAAACTTTTTGGAAGACCATTGAACAAATTAAAATACACAAGAAATAAGGTTGTTTTAATTTGTTCAATAGCAGTTTTTTTTGCAATAAACATTGTTAAAGTACTGAAAATATCAAAGTAAATGCCTTGTACAAGAACTGATTTTAGTCGAATTACAAATTACTCATGCTGATTATCATTAACAGCAGATCCAAGAAAACAACTAAATAACTATATCTGTAACTGGTACAGTATTAAAGATAGTAACTATTTGTATACTCTAATATTATCTGATTCATAAAATTAAATTCTTTAAAATTACTTTCTTCCAGTTAATCCAAAACAGTTTCTTCAATTATTGACCTTCCATTTATGACACATCGCTATGTTTCTTCTTCTTCTTCTTTTTCTTAGGAGGTTCTTCAAAACTTTCATCAACTACAACTGAATTGTTCACACCATTAAGCTCACCTAATAGAACAAAATATTTATGTTACCAACAGAAAAAATCCTTTTAATAAAAAGAAATAACCTACACAATATCAGCTCAGAATCTATAACGGTTCACTTTAACTGTTGAATTTGGTTAACAACAGTAAATATTAACACAGTTGTTCATGCTTGTGCATAGGCTGGTACGATAAGTTCTCAGAAACTCAGAGATGGTCAAAATTAATTCAACCGAACACAATAAATTTGAACTGCCCACAAACACTATCCATTGTCTCATCTTAATTAAAAAAAAAACAGAAAAACAAATTTCAAAGTCCTTCAGTAACAATTATGTTTAACACTTTGAGACCTGCGCACTTATAACTGCATGGTCCTGCAGCCTGGACATTTTAGAGGATTTATTAAAATTGTGTTATGAACACTTATCAAACAAATTTAACTTAACATACATCAACCACAAAGGCCTAATAAAAGTTGTATTTGCTCATGTAAAAGATACTGTATTTAGATATTGTAATGCTTATTTCAGGTTTTTTGGGATTGGGTTATAATAAATGATAAAACCTGGGGGAGTTTGCTAGTCTCCTACCGGGCGCCTCCCCAGGTGGCGGATCGGGGAATGCTCACCAGATATGGTGGGTACCGGGGAAATAAAATACCCGGGGTGGACCAAAACTAGCAACCCAGGGCACGGCGGTTCCACATGTCAGTGGCGGTTTCCCGACAGCGTCGGTTCCACATGTTAGTGGCGGCTGAAAACTATCCTCTGCGGTTAACAACCGTGGTTGTAACTCGGAGTAGTCTCTACTCCACACAAGGTGGACAACCTTTGAAAGTCAGATATGGAAAGGTCTTATAGGAAAAATGTTCCACCGTCCTGTGCTACACGGCAGGAGAAGGCAATATCGGATTCGGTGGGTTGCCAACTACAGGACAAAAACATAGAGCAACATTCAAAGTCACTCATGTCTGACCGAACACGAAAGGAAAAGATCAAGTATAGACAAATAAACTACATTGCAACTCATAATGTCAACTCTCTACTGAAGGTGGGAAGACTGAAGAATCTGACGGATGAATTTGATAAACAGAACATCATTATAGCGGGATTGCAGGAAATGAGGAACACTACGGAGCAACCATTTGAGTCTCAAGGATATAGAATCTATAATGGAAAACCTGGACAAAGAGTCATGAAACAATGTCCACAGTTTGGAACCGGTTTTATAGTAAGTTTGAAAATAATAGATTCCATAATGGACTTTACAGCTCTTTCATCAAGAATAGCAACTTTGACTCTAAAAACAACAAACAAGGTGTACACTATTATTAATGCACATGCACCAACCAATGTGAAAAATTCTCAAGTAAGGAGTGCACAAGAAGTGGAAGACTTTTGGGAATTGTTAGACCAGACAATAACCCAAATCAATAAGAACTATGTCAAGATTTTGATTGGAGATTTCAATGCTCAGTTGGGAAAGGAAAGGAAGTATCGAGATGTGATAGGAAAATGGGCTCCACAGAAACACACCAACAGAAACGGTCAAAGACTTGTGGAGTTGTGCAGAACTCACAATCTAATTTCCAAATCAACTTATTTTAAAAGAAAACCGAATAAACTCAAAACTTGGAAACACCCGGATTGGACGAGAGGAGAATGGCAGCTGGACCATGTGTGCATGGACAAGACCTTTCATAAAGAGATACATAATGTAAGAGTTCTACGAGGAACAGACACTGGTTCAGACCATTACCTGATTAAAATCAAAATAAAATTCACTCCACGTAAAAATGTCAGACAGAAAACAGTTAAAGAAAAAAGAACTTATGACCCACGAAAATTAATTAGAAGCAAAGAATACCAACAAATGACAAGAACAACAAAATTGACAGATAACCTTGAAGAACTACTACCAATTTTGAAACAAAATGCAGAAGAAATAGCCCCATTGGATCCACGTAAGAAACACACCTGGTGGAATTCAGATTGTGATGGGGTACATGAAGAAAGACATCAAGCCTGGCTTAAGTTTCAGAATAAAAAGACAGAAGATAACTTTATTAATCTGAAAGATATCAGGAAGAAATTTACTCAGATTATCAGAAGGACAAAGAGACAGTATACAAAAGATTTGATTAACTATATTGAGGAAAACTATCACAGAAGGAATTCAAGAGACTATTATAAGACATTTAGTAAGCAGTTACATAAATACGATCCTCCTACATTGATACTGAAGGATAAAAATGGAAAATTTGCTCATAATAATAGGGAAAACGCTGAAATAATGGCGGAAGCATTTCATAAGCTCTTGAACTGTGAAGAACCAAAGAACCTTCTACAGATCAACACGAACACCCCAATAAGAACACAAGCAGAATACATAAATCCACCGACCATTCAAGAAGTGGAGAGAGCAATAAATGAAATGAGAAACTATAAAGCATGTGGAGAAAGTCAAGTATGTGCGGAAATATGGAAGCATGCTAGCGGTTCAACGCGGACCTCCTTACATATGGCCCTCACAAAGATCTGGACTACTGAAACACTTCCAGAACATTGGACTGAAGCAGTAATCAATCCGCTACACAAAAAAGGGGACAGGAGCAACCCAGACAACTATCGAGGGATTTCTCTTCTTGATTGCACCTACAAAATTTTTTCAAAGATCATATATAACAGAATTAAAGACCAACTGGATAAGGAACTTGGTGAATATCAAGGCGGCTTCAGACCATGGAGAAGCTGTTCAGAACAAATCATCACGTTGAAACTAATCATGGCATACTACAGAAAACGAAGTAAACCTCTTTCAATTGCATTCATAGATTTCAAAAAAGCATACGACTGCATCCACAGACGATCAATGTTGAAAATTCTGAGACACTTGGGACTCCATCCAAAACTTATAAAAATGATAGAGCTCACCCTGACGAATACAACATCTAAGGTCAAATTCAGAGGAGAACTGTCCAAATCGTTTGTAGTAAAAACAGGTTTGAGGCAGGGGGATGGCCTGTCGCCACTGTTGTTCAATTGTGCCCTGGAATATATAATGAGGGAATGGTATAAGAGTAATCCAAAGAATATCAAAGTTGGAACTTCTAGAGACAACATAAATTTAAACTGCTTGGGATTTGCTGACGACCTGGCACTGCTGGCTAACAGTATTCAAGAAACCAAGAAACAAATAAATACACTACAGAGTATTTCTCAGAGAATTGGCCTTAGAATATCTTTTGAAAAAACAGAACTTATGCTAACTGATCCACCTCTTGCAAAGAAAATCCGTATAGGAGATCAAGAAATAAAGATTGTGGACAGTTTCAAATATCTGGGTGAAGTCATAACGTACAATCTCAATGAGAAACAAGCATGGGACAGTAGAATAAATAAGTTGAGAAGAGCACAGTATGCCACAAAGAACACTTACAACAAGAAATCACTATCAATAGCCACAAAATTGAATCATTATAAGACAGTTACTCAACCAATAATAACTTACGCAAGTGAAACCATCTTTAAAACCACTAATACCATCGCAATAGACAAATTACTAAAAATTGAAAGAAGAATAATCAGAACTTGTATCAACAAAAGCTATCATGAAAATGGACACTGGAGATTAGCTTCCAACGAAACTGTATACAAAGAAATTGAACCTGTCACAAGTACAATGAGGAAAAAACGAATATCTTTCTTCGGTCACTTGATTAGAGCTCCGGAGGACAGACTGAGCAGAAGAGTTATTGAAAAGCTGTGGAAAAGTAAGACAAATATTCAATGGATTGAAGAACTCAGGGAGGATATGAGAGAGTTGCGCATAACATTCGAGGATTTGAAGGACAAGTCAGACAGCATCGGAATCCTGAACGACAAACAGACAAGACTTCAGATCAAAGCCGGACATAGAATGGGAAGAGTGATTTCAGACGAGGAAAGGAAATTGATTTCTGAGCGGATGAGGAGATGTTGGGCGGTGAGAAGACGAAAGAGGGCCGGAAGATACTGACTACAGTGGTCCAATGAAGGCCATAAAACTAAAAAAAAAAAAAAAAAAAAATGATAAAACAAACTTTTCTTGAATATTAAAAAATTATAAGTTGTTGCACTTCCAAATACAAGTTATGATAGTAATTTAATTACATGAGATCCATTACAAAATGTTATTATAAACTCAAAAGTTTTAACAACACTCAAATAAAAATAATAGATGGTCATCTACACTAATAGTTAAGAAATCTTACCTACAAACCAACTATCGTTCCCGAATTTCTGAATACAAAGATCTGTTCACTCAGACCGCATTGAGTACTTTACTAGTTTTAATGCACGAAACACACCTAATAATACTTACCTCTTGTCCGAAACTAAGACTGAACTTGTTAAGGAGGCAGTTTCTTTATATACTTACAAAAAATGATTATTCAAGAAAAATAAAAAGATATTCTCCCGAAATTTAATACTAATAAGAAAAGAATAGAATTAGAAAAAAAATACTAACAATAAAAAAAAACAATGGATAAAAAAAATCTAGTTCTAACAACTGAATGAGTACGACCCAGCATTAAGAAAAAGAATGAAAATGATACCTATTATAACTATTGTTAAGCACAACCACATAAATACCTTTCTCCAATTGTCACATATTTTACTCACCAATAAAGTTACAAAAGATTTAAAAGTGCTACAGTGCAGTTATTGAATTAAAAAAATTTACAATTCTCTTTCAAGCACTCAAGCAACAACGTGCACATTATTTTAGAGAAAAAATTGTAAAATCAGACTTGAACTGGACATTATGAATAGGTTTGTCTGTCCTTCCATCAAATTCTGCATTTTATTAATTTGTATACAATAACAATAAAAAAAAACTCACAAATAAGTAACTCGGAAATTAAGTACAAGATTGTGACAACACACTCTTTACATATGACTACCATAACATCATAATTTGCTACAAAACATTGGTCTTTTGTTTACATGGTAGTTAATAAAATATCCACTAGATACCATTGAAACTCTTAATGAATCATTTTATTTGAACAAAATTTAACCACGACAATTTAATGAGTTGGATCTGTTTACTATGCAATTAATAGCACAATCCATAAGAGACCTGAACTTCAGCTCTGTGACAAGAGTACCATGCTGCGTCAGACCTCAGTGTTAATGAAAACTGAGTACAAAATAAAATTCAAAAGCAATAACTACCTTATATCTCAAATTTAAACATAAATCAATATCATTAATGTCTTCATTTTAACTTAAAATTTTATAATGCTCACCATTTTCATGCGATTTTCTTTTCTTCTTTTTCTTATCTTTTTTCTTTTCTAGACTCTGTAAAAAATAAAGTTGGTTTTTTAAGACACAGCTTGCTAAAATAAGAACCATTTCAACAGACAACCATTTTTATTTACTGTTAATTATTCTAAATTGTATACACTCACAACCGTACGGTATTTCTACAAATTTGAAATTCTCATATTTAGGTCAAATGATAAAAAATATAGTATTCAACAGTCACACATTATAGTAAGTAAAATGACAGTTATATTAATCACAGCAAGACATTTTACTTTTTGGAGCAATAAGTATTGTAAGTAATAGCCTTTCATTATGGTTTTAGCAGAGCTAATGGGGCTTCGTTGTTTTTAGTAACCAATGTTCAGTTTTGACAGCATGGAAACAAATCAAAAAATTGGAAGGTATTTTCACAGTACAATAACTTTTCAAAAGGTTTTAAAATATTTCAAATTAGTCCATAGCAAATTTCATTACACTTGTTAAAAACTGTAAAAAATCTACTGTAAAATCTTTTCAGTAATACATTACTACAATATGAGTACTTGAAGTTAATATCAGGATATGTTTTAAGAATTTTGATTTGTTTATCAATGTATTTTCTATATTTGGCTATGTTTTTAATTTATTCAAATATTTTAGGATATGGTGTCACTTCATTAAATATTTTTAAAAGACAAGTAAATTTCATATTAATAACAAAAAGATTACAACAAACCTGTGAATTTGCTTCATCTAAAGCCTCCTTCATTACATCTATATTCTTTTTTGGTTTTACACCAGTTTCATAAAACTTTAATCTGTCTTCCACTTGTTGTTTCAATTTTTCTCCAAAGACATTAGTAGGATTTTCTGAAAAATTTAATATCCAAATTTTTACAACACACAAAAAAGCATTTTACGTACTTAATCAAGCCAATTCAAACTTTTTTTTAAACTACCAGTTCATGTCTCATAATTCTCTAGTGCTCTTGTTTTGCTTATTAAAACATCAGCATTTTGAGTATTTACAAGTTTATTATTAGCTTGAAAAGAACAAGTTAATTCAATTACGTAAAAAAAACCTTTGCAACAGCTGTTGTCAAGTCCTTTTTTTCGGTTTACCTTTTTCCGACTGTTCTACAATTACTATAATTACTGCTAATGCAGTAAAGAATGAAATTATTTTTTGTAACGTATGAAGATATGCCATGCCTGAATGGGATTCAAACCCAAGACCGCATGATGAGAGGCGAGCACGTTACCAATTACCCCAATGCGGCTGGCAAAGTCAAATCCTTGCCAGGAAAGAAAAATTTTGCAGAATTTGAAGAACTCTATTTCAGAACCTACAGTAGGGAAGGAAATTTGAATGATACCAATTAAAATCTTCTCCTTTTCTGCATTGATTCATAAGACTGAAAAAATTTCTCGGATAAATGAAAATTAACACATAAAAACCCCAGTTTTCCCATTAATGAGCTTTAAAACATCTAATACTTTCATCCAGACTACATACAAAAAAAATCTGTGTTCATGTAAATTAAAGATCACAGTTTTGTCTATAAAGTGATTATTTTTAAAGTAAAAACAGATGTTTCATTTAAATATGGTAGCTATTTTTACAACTCTGTATTTATTTATTATGCACAAATTTCCATATCTCATACAAATTTTTAAATAAAACATTTTAGTCAAATTAACAAAGAAAAGGGCAATATTTTGTATGGTGTACCATTCAAATTTTTCCATATGGTGGTTTCTGAAGTACAGCTCTTAAAACACAAGTTACTTTTTGTGTTAAACACAAGTTACAAGCTACCTTTTGTGGTGAGGACTTTTCGTTTTATAAACATAACAAGCGAACTCATCTGGACTCCTCATTTACAAAAGAGTACAATAATATGTAAATAGTCAAACTGTACAGAAACCAGATATTTCTTTAGGACTGTATTACAGAACAGCCAGAGAAATGCTGTAGACAGGTATGCTTCTAAATACCCACCTACTGCTCTTCCATAATTTAATAGGTATAACGAGGTGTCACCACTTTAATATAAGACCATCTTTTTTTTATTTCTCTCCGCTACTTGTCAATGTATAGTGTAGCACAAACAGAGCAGGGCCTGAAGATACTGACAGCAATGTTGCCATAACATCACACCTTTAAAAATCTGGTGTGAAACACTCACACAACTTTCTCTTACCAATGCAAATAATTAACAATAAACCTAATATTAGTAATAAAACATTAGAAATAAACAAAAAACTAACCCCAATAAACATAAGCTTATTTTAGTCATGAGTGAAAGATGCAAAATGGAAACCAACTTCAGTTTGATTTAAAAATACAGAAAATCACTCATTCACGCTAAACTAGGCTCTGTAGAGAAAAATGCTCTAATTAAAATTACTATAATTTTTATTATATACACTTTTGTTGTAAAATGCATACTAAGGCTGAAATCTTTAAAAAATCAATTTTTCACACGTTTTCGTGAAAAAAAAAAAACAGAAAATCACTAATTACCGCTAAACTAAGCTATGGACAAAAAAAATTTTGAAATAGAAGTTGTAGGATTTTAAATTCCCTACAACTTTTATTATATAAATTTTTGCACTAAAATGTATATTAAAGCCGCAATCTTAAACAAATAATTTTTTTACGTAAAAACAGCCTCACCAAGAATTTCAGCAGACATGACACCTACCCTATCTTGTAGAGAATAAAAAATTTAGTAAACCAGGCGATTTTTAAAAAAATTGTAGGACCCGTTTTTGAGAAAATTGCAGAAAAGTGAAAAATTACACGAATAAACTACTACTTCCGGTTGACCGATTTTGATGAAAATGTTCGTGTCGGGTCCGGTAGTGGTGTCTAACTAAGAAGTTTCAAGTTCGTATGATGTACCGTTCTTGAGATATTCTGTTCACACACACACAGACCAATCGCTAAAAACATGTTTTTTGGGTTCAGGGGGTCTGAAAACGTGTAGATTATTGAGTTATTATGCCTTGATAATCCCTTTCTTCCGTGAAGGTGACATAATAATTATGTATTTTAGCTTAAATTACATATATCTGTTAACTGTTTCTATTTAAGTATTGTAAATTTTTAGAATTATTTCGCTTGTCAGTGTGAATTAATGGTTAGCATTGTAGTGTAGGGACATGGAAATTGGTGGTTCGAATCTGCAGCAAAATTTTGTTATTGTTAAAAAAATATTGGAAATAAATTATAATATAAATAATATTATAATTAACTTTTGTTAACTGTACTATGAATAAAATTTTAAAAAATTTCAATAAAAAAGATACTTCAAATTTGTACGCTAACTATTACTCCACAGAGATCACAGAAATATGATGTAAAACTTAAATATTTAAACACTTGCATTTAGACACCATTGCATTTATGTACATTTCTATTTTCTTAAATGATTTTAAAATGTATCCATTTTATTGATATTGATATTTTGTAAAGGTCTAAACATTTTCTAATGATTCCCGATTACAACAAGTCTTCATTTATTCATGGAAGAAAATATTAACAAACTAATGAAAACCAATGCCATTCCCCATGGTTCAAATTCTGTAGAACAGTTGGTGTGTGTATATATACACACACATAAAATCATTAAGAAACATGATTAAACATCAGAATAATACAATAACTGTGAAATAAAGAATCAATGCTTTATCACCTGTGATGTAACTATCCTATAAGTTCATTTGAAATTTTTCATGTAACACATATTAAAATGCAAGAATGCAATTACAATTAAATTAAATTCACACTCACCTATAAAACAATCAATTCGAGAAGCTAGAGAACACTTATTTGCCAAGTATCTTGATATTCTTCCTTTCTGCTTATTTTGTGCCCTCCCAATGAATGTGGAATGAAATAAGAGGCCATATTTTGGAGTGTTACCTCTTGTTTTCAACGCTCTGAACAAAAATTAATAAATTCAACACAACACCAAAACCTTGCACAATACAGAACATTGATCTGCTGAAAACAGATTTATTAACAAAATATTTTAAATATCTACTTTTAACACATCAATTATTGAAAACTCAAAATTCATGAAAAATCTGTAATCCTAACCATTCTTAAATCTCCCAACTACAAAAACATGTCTTGCATCTCTCTGAGAGCAGAATGAAACAAAGGAGCTTAAACAACCCCCATTAAAAAGATTTTTTAGATAATAACTGAATGAGGGGTGTAAAAAATTGCAACTGAGTATCATTGGTCACAAACAACTTTTGAAATAATAAAACAATTGCACCACTAAATTTTGCCAACTGGAAAAAATCAATGAACTTCAATTAAAATAACAATTTAATCATACACTTAAAATGCAAAATCTAGTCCTATGTATTTTAATGGAGATTCCGTCTGTCCTTAAACACAGAGTTCTACCAAACGGATTTAAATTTCTACATGTTGTAAAATGGACACTTTCAGGGTTCTGCAAAAAAATTCCAAAAACAATTGAATCGAAGTTTTGATGGTGCTGCTATTTTGGTGGTGACGTTGCAAAGTGTGAATCAATACAGTTTGTTTTGAAGGGTCTTTATATGGTAGGGCATGTTATTATTGATATACATCAAGTATCTTTAAAATAAAAATCATTCTTTCATTATTAATTATCACATTTCTACTAACTACAATTTATTTTTTGTGTGTTTTATTTATTTTTGAAGTGCTTTGGGAACAATTAAATAGAACTTTATCATATTACATAATTTATATAACACTGGTTATTTAATAATAATCTAATATACTAGTTGCATTCCAATATTTTGATAAGATCATGTATAAGTGTTAATGCAAGTACAGCAATCAAAAATATTGTGCAAATTTATTTGTATGGGTCAGCTAATACAACTTAAAAAGCACTAATAAATTTAAAAAAATCTGGTAACAAATCTCATAGACAAAAAGAACAAATCCTCAAAAACACTTCAAAAATATATTAATACAAACTAAATTACACAATAATAAGCATTCTTGAACATTAAAAATAATACACAAAATATTAAGTGCCTGAATAGTAAATATTTCACAAAAACTTCTCTGACAGGGAAAATTTATGAGTGGATTTCCAAAGAAAAAGAAAAGAAACTAAGAATAGCAAAAATGAATAGGAGAAAAGAGGAACTCGAGAGTGAAAGAACAAAGGAATTATGGATAAGAAAGAATTTAAGCTACAGCTACGCCTGTGTAACTACCGGGCTGAATGACCGTAACAATGGGAAAGAAAGGAGTAGAGGTATTTTATGACTGCAGTTCATGCGTTCCTAAAAACATTGTCTCTGTCCCGCTATTAACAAATTCCGCCTTCCATTGTTGTTGCCACTGTCTTGTCATTCCTATCCATGGAGTACGTAAGAATTCTATTATTTACTCTGTGGTGCTATCCTAGCGGTTAATCACTGTAGTTGCGTCTCTCTCTTTCTCTTCAGCCGTTTAGATTCTTGTACCAATAGTAGTTATTTTTTTATAATTTCAGTTAAATTGTAGCTTACATTTTCTTACAAATTTAGTTAATTAATTAATTTATTTTTTTAGGTATATTTAGATTTATTCATTTATTTAGATTTACTTAGTTTAATTATTTAGATAACTTTCTTATTAATTAATATTATTAGTTACTAGCATTAGTTTTCAGATATTAATTAGATTAATAATCCTATAACTCCCGTCTTTCCAATTTCTTTAGAAAATAAAATTAATAATAACAGTAAAAATATAATTGTTCCTGTATAATTATGTATTAGGCAAAAAATGTATATGAATTAGAAAATAAAAAAAAATACAAAAAGAGCAAAAATATAATTGTATCAAACAAAACAAAAATGTTTTGTAAAAATAAATACAACCATAAAAGAAAAGCATGAGTTTAACATATTTGCACATGTGCGTGTGTGTGGTCTGTGTATTGCTTCTTTTCAATTCTTGGAAATAAATAAGAGCGAGAGATCGTGGAGAAGGACGAAGAGCGATGTACGGAAGCGTACATCGAGTTGTGATAAATGTTTTTGTTCATGGCAGTATACTAATGCTGTGACGTTGCACATCCCGGTTGTTATGTGGGCCTATCTATACATGATCCCTAATGGGCAGAACACAAAATAGATACAATAGTTACTTCTCCAAAGCAGCCCTCCTGTCTGTGTTCCAGGGGCAAAAAACATGGCTCACAAGTACCATGAATAAATATAAAAAAATCTGGTGTGAAACACTCACACAACTTTCTCTTGCCAATATAAATAATTAACAATAAACCTAACATTAGTAATAAAACATTAGAAATAAACAAACAACTAACCTCAAAAATATAACCATATTTCAATCATGAGTGAAACACGCAAAATGAAAATCGACCTCAGTTTGGCTTAGAAATACGGAAAATCACTCTTTCTCTCTAAACTAGGCTCTGTAGAGAAAAATGCTCTTAATAAAAGTTGTAGATCTTTTAATTTTTTATATATTTCATTATATACACTATTGTTGTAAAATGCATACTAAGGCCGAAATCTTAAAAAAATCGATTTTTCACACGTTTTCGTGAGAAAAAAAAACAGAAAATCGCTAATTACCGCTAAACTAAGCGTTTTACAAAAAAAAGCTTGAAATAAAAGTTGTAGGTTTTTAAATTCTCTACAACTTTTATTATATAACATTTTGCGCTAAAATGCATATTAAAGCCGCAATCTTAAAAAGAAAATGTTTTTACGTGAAAACAGCCTTACCCAGAATTTCAGCAAACATGGCGCCTACCCTATCTTGTAGAGAATAAAAAGTTTAGTAAATGAGGCGATTTTTAAAAAAACCATAGGACCAGTTTTTGAGAAAATCGCAAAAAAGTGAAAAATTACACGAATAAACTACTACTTCCGGTTGACCGATTTTGATGAAAATGTTCGTGTCGGGTCCGGTAGTGGTATGTAACTTAAGTTTCAAGTTTCAAGTCCGTACGATGTTCCGTTCTTGAGATATTCTGTTCACACACAGACCAATCGCTAAAAACATGTTTTTTGGGTTCAGGGGGTCTGAAAACGTATAGATCCGGTGAAAACTCGATTTCGAAAAATCGGCATGAAAACAATACTTTCTTCCTATATATTCATATAGGCAAGAGAAAGTAAAAATTACTATACTGTAAAACAATAATAGTAACATTTATAAATAAATTTTTGAAATTCATCCTGTCAACCATTTATATAAATTACAGTATAAATGAAATTTATTGCCTTACCTTTGGTTGCTTTTTAAGTTTAAAAAACTTAACGCGCGTTTCGGTGGTACCACCTTCTTCAGAGCATATTATTAAAATTAAAATTCAGAACGGTGATTTCATTTTGTTTAAAACTCTTTAATCTAAATGACTGAATGAAAACACCGTTCTGAATTTTATTTTTATTTTAATAATATGCTCTGAAGAAGGTGGTACCACCGAAACGCGTGTAAGTTTTTTAAACTTAAAAAGCAACCAAAGGTAAGGTGATAAATTTCATTTATACTGTAATAATAGTAACATTTCATTATTAATTACCTAAAGAGAGCCTTTTCTGCTCCCAATATTTGCACTGTAGAGGCTGGATATTTAGCTAAATTGGTTAATGACCCAGCATGGGCAATCAGTCGGGCTCCAACTTGATCACCAAGTAACGATGAGAGGTTTGGTGCAATTCCTGACATTTTGCTTCTTAAATATGCCATCAAATTTTTCCTGTAATCAGCTAATGATATAACTCGTTTGGCGAAATGTTCAATATTGATCAAATCAATAGGAGAAATGTCCATTCCTAAAACATAACACAAAATTGTTAATAATGAATATAAGTTAGAGACAAAATAAAATTGTTTCCAACAACAAATAAACAACCAATTTTACCAGCTTGTTAGCAGAATAAACACAACATCTGTGTTTACTTCATGTTGTACAGAACAGGAATGTATCTTAGTTGTATATTATCTGACATTCATTCAATACTTGATATGAGACTCAGTCAGTAGCTCGTAGATCACAGGTGTTTCAACTGCTACATGAAATCAAAATACGGTCAGAAGACTGTAAGCCAAACAAAATGACTACATCCTGTACAGATAGGTTACAGTGAAGATTTTTAAAAAAATCTACAACACAAGTTTTCAATTAGCAGATTCTTAATTGTATAGTGATTATATATTCAACATATGTAACAGAAACTGTTTCATTTGTAAGGTATTCCAGTGGTGACACACAATGCTAAAATACGGCTTTCATCTAAAGCTGTAGAAAACACAAATAAAAATAGAAAAGTCTTGTCATGAGTATTACTGAACTGGTTACAAGACAAACTTTGGCCGTTTTTGAGGAACAACAGCCTATCACTTGTTCATGATACAAGAAGCAGAGAAGCATAGGAAAGTCAGAAAGAAGATGGAGTATGCCACTGCTTCCAAATACAGCCAAAGTTGGATGAGAAGACACAAGGCAAGAAATAATGGAAAATTCTGGAAGTGGATAACACCATTAACATGACATCAGAAGGATACTGGCACTGAATAGTGAATTATAATTGAAACGTTTAGAGCTGAAGCTTGCCCCTCCACATTGTATTCTTCAAGGTAGTCAGTTTGTAAATGTGGAAATGCCCAATGTGGTATTTCTGCCACTGACACTGTCGAAGTAACAGCTGCGGTAAATGAAAATAAAAACATTACGCGCTTTTATAGGATTCCTTTAAACAGAATAAGTTTTTAGTTTTTTTATTAACTTTATAAATGAAGTTCACAACTGTTACCAAATAAACAACCAGTGAATATGATGGTGGTGATGGTAAGTGACGTGCATGGAGAGCACCATCCAATGACAGGTCTCGACATGTTATTTAGTTACTTCTTACTAATTCATTTATTTATTGATAGCATATAACCATTTCTTAAACAGGAGATCCCTGCTCCATTTCCTCCGTTTTTGAATGTTGGTTGGTAGATGACAGAATAAGTAAACAATGAATAATAACAAAGATACGAGTACGGTTTTGTATTACGTTGTTAGTGGTATACGACTTGTTGACAATAAAAGAATAAACAAAACAAGCCAACAATTTATCGCTTATTCAAGTTGAATACAATCATACACTAAGTCACATAGCTACAATTTTGGTTATCCCTAAATCTTTATCTAACTAGTTAGTAGTAAACACAGTTGGCTCAGTTTATTTCAATTCAATCGAAGAGTTACTGGCTTCTGGTAAGTAAAAATGTTTTCAGATTTGCTAGTAGCATGTTGTATTAGATGCCGGTTGGTAAGAGATAGCCAACTTTCCCTCACTCACTAAATTCCTGCGACAGTAAAGCATACCCCTTCACAAGCTTCAGGTCCCAAAAACCTACAGTACACTGGTAAAAAAATTTTCAGCGTGATCAAACCAAAACTAACTTTAAATGTTTTCATATAATTCACCTTTTCCATTTCATACAGAAAATCAGTTAAACATTAAAAAATTTATATTGAAATGTCACGGGTTTTTAAATTGTTTAATGCCTTCATTGAAAAATGCTAAAATGCAATGTTTTTAATAAAATTAAAGAAAAGATTTAGGTTCTACCTACCCATAGATGACTCTGCAGCTGAGATGATATTCGAAGCCAATTCTCTATCCATTACTACCTCTTCAATCTCATCTATTCTATCTGCATTTAGTCCTTTCCTGTCTTTAATTGTCTGAGCAACAGTAGCGTACAAATAATTGTCTGGTACCAATTTCACTAATTCTGGGAAATGATATGAGTACCACTCCCTACAAAACAGAACAAAAATAACTCATTTGTTTCCAAATGTTTAATGTTAAATGTGACTAACAAATAAATTATCTCACTCATTTCTTTACCAACCTTTTGTAAACCCACTGGATTGATGTTGTGGTGAATTGTCACAGAAAGCCAGCAGTTTAACAGCTGATTTTCAGAGACAGAGGTTCCATAATATAAATCCTAGTAAATGTTATACTTTTATATAGATTTGAAAAATAAGACAGTGGTTAATGGTGTGCTTTGATGGTCGGGGTTCAAATTACCATACTCTCTCAGAAATGGTCAGTTTTTCATTAAATTTTGAACGTTTCTCTATGCAGCAGAGTTTAGCCTGACCACACTCGTTGGTTAACGTCACATTTCATTACAACCTTTCAACAAACTGCACACATTGAGTCAATAATAGATTTAGTCCCATATCCTAATCGGCATGTCTGGGATAATTGATGCGAGAGTTGCTTCAATCCAGTTTCTTAATTCAGGTGCATAAGCTGGTAACAGAGGCACATATGATCTTTTATGACCCTTACAGGTAAAAATCCCAAGGCTTCAGATTGGGTGAATGTGGAGGCCATGTGAAACCAGCTGTGTCATCCGGCCCTTGCGGCCAATCCAACGGTTGGGTATGTTGTTTAACCAATTGCATACCAAGTTATGCTAGTGTGGTGGCACTCCATCTTGCTGCAAAATAAAATTCTCTGGTTCATTTTCTTCCAATAGAGGAGAGGGCCATTGGCCATTGTTGTAGCGCATCAAGATAAGAAACACTAGTTACAGTTTTTTCAATGAAGAAGAAAGCCCCATAAACTTTCTGCCGAGATATGGCACAAAAAACATTCAATTTCAGGGAGTCTCATTCCAACTATCCCTCGTGGTGATTTCTGACCTCCAGATGCGAAGATTTTGAGTGTTCACATTTCTACTTAGGTGAAATGTCGATTCATAAATGAAGACGACACAATCCAGAAAATCTTCATCGTCATACATTAACATTTTGTTTGCAAAGTTGGCACATAAACCGTAGTTTGTAGGCCGTATAGCTTTTAACAACTGCAAACAATAAGGACGTAGTTGTGTCTCCTTAAAAGTCTCCACACAGACATAACTGGAATTGCTATGCTAATTCATGACTAGCCTTACGGATTAATTTCTTGGGGCTGATAGTGAAAGGCTCTCTCACTCATTCAACGCGTTTATCACTCACACTTAGTTGTCCCTTTGTAAATACAGCCAGTGTCTTCAAACTGACGATACCATCTACGGATGTTATTATCGTTAGGAGGATTACAATGGAACTTAATACGGAACACACGTTGCACTATAACTACAGATTCAGTCCTTGCAAACTGTTAAACACAAAAAGCTTTCTGTTCACTAGTTGCCATCTTTGCTACTAACGCTTTTTAACGGAAGACTGAGTGTACCAACAAAACTGGTTGAGTTGCTCATTAATTTGATGTATTATTTATAATATTAAGTTAAATGTAATAAACTACAAAGCCTTGAAATTCCGATATACATTTTGAAATTCCCTGTATTTCTTTGAGCAGATAAGCTGTACTGGAAAGCCACGCTATTTTGGAGGAATAACATTAATGAATTAATAAATAATACAAGCTTGATAGAAGAAGTCACCTTTATACAGAAGAGACTTCCACTAAATTTTAGTAAATTAACTAATTTCAATTTTTGTTATTTTATGCACTCTGACGGTTGTGGATCCACCACAACAAATAAGTTTATTTGAATTAAATCATCAATAAAAGAAAATCAAGGTAGCTACAAAGGTTAGAAATTTGAAGTATTTAACCATTAGAATTGACTACAAGCTGCAGGATGAATTTGAAAGTGTATTCACTTTAACACTGCTTACCAAAATATTTTCTTATTTCTGAAAAACTAACTCATACAAGTGTATATGTTGCTAAGTAAGTTTGTGGCAGTGATACATTTTTCTTCTAATTAAATAAAGAAGTAACTTATCTTATAAATTTTTTTTATCTAAAGTTTTTCTTAATGTTATTTTTCAATATCAAAAGGCTATCTATTTATGTTCAAAAATGTGTATCAAATTATGTTTAATTTTAAATGGGTAGTCTCCTAATAAATACTACATGCGTATTGTTCTGTTATTGAACTATTTCTCATGTATTTTGATTTTTGTTAATAAAAGTGTACAAACACTCTTTAATGGTTAATTAGTAGGTGGACTTTTGAATACGAACACTAAAAACTATTTATGTTAGGAGTTAACAATAATTAGGAATAAATTATAATCCACTAGTTTTATTACAATGCTTGGCAGTCCTGGTCAAGGTTTTCGCACAATTTCCCTTGGCCACTTGAAGCTTATGCCTGGTCAGTCTTTTATTTGCATTCTGTGTAGTAATATAACCTTCTCATTTTTACAAAAAAAAGTAAGTGTTTTTTAACTTCTGATTTGTAATGTATATTATTTAATGGGGCAATAAAGTTTATTTCTTCATTTAATACCACAGTACATATTAAAAAATCTTACCTGATTCTCATAGAGAAAGTGTTTATATCTTTTTCAAGTTGATCAAGAAGAGCAATACTTTGTATCACCATGTTATCTACTCTGTTTACATTAAATTTAACTTTGGCTCTTGAATAACTGTGACCCAAACCAAGTTGAGCTGTGCCCTGGGTTGTATCAGTAAATCCCTTTACAAGATTAGGAAAATGAAGTCTGATACCTGAAAAAACAGCACTAAGTGAATTCATTTTCTCACCTAACATACAACAATTTCATTTCAAAATATCACGGGCACTTAAAAACCAAATTTTTTCAAACATGTTTAACCATAATTTTATCATTGTTTCAACAGAAATTTCTCCATAATCAAGGATTAGGCTAGAAGCACTGTTTTATACAAGAGTACTTCCATGATGTTAATTTTAAAACTAGTATCCTAATTTTTAAATAGTACTGTACATTCAAAATAAAAAAAACTACAATATTACAAGTAAGATAACTACCAGTGATAAAATTACAAAAAGTGGTCATATTAAAATGTCTATAATAAATTCAAGCTCATCTGGATATACATGTTCTTTACTATCCTCTGCAACACTTTAACACCAATTTAAATTATCTGTAAAACTTGGAAATGTAAAAAAGAAAATCCATTATGTGTTAACTTATAAAAAATTTGTTAAATAACAAATTGAAGTTTATTACTTAAATGAAAAAAGAAAAGAAAGGTACAGATATGCCCACATAACAACCAGGATATGCAACGTCATAGCTTTAGTATACTGCCATGAACAAAAATATTTATCGCAACTCGATGTACCTTTCTGTACACCACTCTTTGTCCTCCTCCACACTCTCTCTCTATCTATCTCCAAGAATTGAAAAGAAGCAATATGCACATCACAGAACACGTACAGCCACGAATATGTTACACTCATGCTTTCCTTTTGTTGTTGTTTTAATTAGCGGGGTACAAACAATATTTTCAGGAATGCACGAAACTGCAGTCATAACATACCTCTACTCCTTTCTTTCCCCTAGTTTGTAACAGTTACTCAGCCTGGTAGTTACACAGGGGTTGCTGTAAAATACATACCTATACAATAAAAGTTACGGAGACATCCCAAAATGTACAAATACAATTAACACTTTAAGAAACAAAAACAGATTGCCCACACAAAACATTCTGCAAATTAGAAATGATTTGAATTATTAATTCTTAAATTTTTTTTAAATAACAGGTTTAGATTAGAATAAATCACTTAAATGTGCAGTTCATGTTTTCACAATCATTTAAAAAAATAAAAACATGCATTTCATTTAACGGAATACATCATGCATATAAGAATTATGCATTGATTGAATTATTAAGAATTTAACTCTAAATTACTTGGAGTCAGATTATACAGTCCATCCTATATCAAATAATATATAATAATATAATAATAATAATAATAATATAATATTATTTATTGCCAATAAAAACAAATTGAATTTTGAGAACTTACCTCGTAATAATTCAGGTACTGCTCCAGTTGTTTGGCACTGTATTCCTAGTAAGTCAGATAATGCTGCTCCTAGTTTATTATCACCCACACCTAATTTTACTTTGGATGATTTTGAAGTTTTAGGTAATGTTTTTTCAATAAAGAGTTGCAAGTCCTCTGGTATAACACCTGGAAACAACAAAACATTTGCCAGTAAAGTAGGTCAAATATGGTCCCGACACTCATCATCATAATTCTCTTTGTCCCTCTCCACATTTCCTTAGGTCGGACCCAACAAAACTCCTCTATACCACGGTGGTAAAGATAGTTAAGACTATCCTCCTCCATTGCTTTCTTGGCATCGCATCTTTTTCCCAATTCATCCATAACTGAACCCATTTACTTCAATCTTAGTCTTTTCCCCTCTATCTCCAAGTACAGCATCATTTTCAGGCATTCTACCCTCCATAATCCTACTGACAATAACTGAACCATTATAGCTTTGTCCATTCAACCTTCAATAAAAAATACACCGTAATAAATTTATTTAATCATTATTAAGAGGTAGGTAGGATAAATTGTCTTTAAGAGATGAGTTTAGCAGAAATGTAAAATTCTCTACTAAAACAAGCATTGATATCAGTCCATTCCTTTTGAGAGTCAAGTTCCATATAGCTGGCTATAAAATTATAACAGTAGTCGTTGTAATGAAATACTTAAAATTGTTTAACTTATTATTTGAATAAACTGAATAACTTTGAAGAGAAAAATATAATTTGTTCATCTTCTAGAGATTTCACTTCAAATGTTTTATTTATACTCATTAATTCTCTAACCTTGTGACTTGTATATATTTCATACATCAGATGACTTGCAATTGAATTGATCATTTCAAAAAGCCCATGAGTCAAAATTTTTAGAGTATTTTTGACTACTCAAATATAAACATATAATCATTCTCTAATATAATATTTCCTATGCCCAATATAATACTAAGTAAAGGCTTTCTTCCAATTAAAAGAAGTATGTATGATCTTTTTAAAGCTTAAGCCATATATTCTAAAGGAAGAGGATATATAAAGCTTTTATGCGGAATTTATTAAGGGAACAACTACTTCTGATGAGTGACAAAGAACGTGAATTCATTAAACCAACATTTCTCTACTTCATCTTCAAGAAGAGATATGTTGGTTTCTTATGGTTATTTAACAACGCATTACATACAGAAACAAAATACGTCACTATTTCATTCTTATTTACTCGAACTTCAAGATTGTTGTTTTTTAAATCACATGGCTTATAAAAAAAAAAACAACTAAAGTATAGGTAATATGCGGCCGGCGTATAGGTACGCCGGCCGCATTGGCGCAGTTGGTAACGTGCTCGCCTCTCATCATGCAGTCTTGGGTTCGAATCCTATTCAGGCACAGCATTTTTTCATACGTTACAAAAAATCATTTCATCCTTCACCGTCTGCTAATTGCAGAACAGTCGGACGTTAAACAAAAAAAAAAAAGTATAAATAATATATTAAGAGGAGGGGGCAGCCCGTTACACATACATATTTAAAAAAATAATGAAACAATAGGCCTTAAGTGAACAGTCCTTTTTAAATTTTCAAATAACAATTGTTTCTTACTTTATGGGCTTTTTAAAATGACCAATTCAATTGCAACTGAAGTACAAACTTATAAGATATTGGAAGGGTTCAGAAACTACTCTGCAAGGCTGTTTGGTGATACAGATGCCAAGAACAGGTTCACAGTAAAACATTATAAATAACATTTCAAGATATCTTCCCATTACACAGCAAATATTAGATGACCAAGAATGTAAAAAACTCATACTAAAGAAACAATTTTAACAAATTAGTTTCAAGTAACTGAAGCATATTTTGTATCCAAAATTATAAACAAAATCTAAGAATAAAATTGAATATTCCGTATACATATAACATAACTATTAATAAAATAAGTTTTTTAAAACTCGTAATATTAATGTGGATTCTGCTTCTATGATGCTAACTAATCACTTAAATAATGTAACATAAATAAATAATGGTAATGAGTTAATTAATGAAACTCATAATCTAAAACTAGATAATAATTCTAGAATTGCTTCATATGATATTGGTAATATGTAGCCTACTCAAAGATACTTCTACCGACACCATTGAGATAAAAAAAAAAAATATTAATAAAAATTGATAATGAGGTTGACATTAATAATTTTAATTACTATAATAAAAAATATCAGCAAACAAAATTATTTTCATTTCAATAGAAAGTATTATTCTCAAAATGAAGGACTTCCAATAATGGGAACACCCATAACCATATCATAATTATATGATATGATTTCTGTCAAAAATATAAATACCGTGCTTCCTAACAAATCTGACGTATACGGAAATTAATATTGGACAATGTACTGTAAACATTAATCTAATGATAAGGGTATAATCTTACTTTTATTATTACCCCATTCATTAGGAAACAGAATAAAAATGAGTCTAGCAAAGATATTAATACCTAATATTTAATTATTAATAAAAAAATAACAAAAATGTTATTCAATTTCAATGTAGTACAATGTAGTTCAATTTCAATTTTAATGTACATACATTAGAAAAAAATTTCACGCCCATTGTTGACTAAATGTTACCCTGGCATGTAAAATGGACAATTTATTTTTATTTTTGATAATACCGTAAAAAGACGTGAGTTCAAGTCTACATATTAAAACTTTTTTTTTTTGTTAATTGATCATTGGTTATTATTAATTAAATAATGAAAAACATTCGATATTATAATTGTAGTTTTTAATTTAACAGAATATAACTATAGTCTGATTTACGAAAGAAAACACCTGTCTTTAAACAGTAATATCTTTTGAACCGTTGAATAAAAAATCAATTATGATACTTCAAATTAAAACTTGTTTTATTATTGGTTACAGGATATACATGAACATTTTCGGAAATTTAGTGTTTTAAACATAACGAATTACGCATAAAAAGTACCCTGTTTTAACCACGTTTCCAGTATACCCAATTTCAAGGTAATATTACTTTGTTCATGCGTACTTTAAAATGTATAGGGCTACAAAGGCTTACATATTATTGTAATTCTGTAACCAACAATAAAACAAGCTTTAATTTGATGTATCGTAATTCTTTTTACATACAACGGTTTGAAAGATATTGCTGTTTAAAGACAGGTGTTTTCTTTCGTGAATCGGACTATAGTAATTTTTAAAAAATTTAATAACAAAGTTAACAACAAATTATTTAGTAAAAAATAATTAAAATTTTTTTAAATAGTGTGGGATTTGAACTCATGGCCTCTCATATGGTAATATCAAAAATACAATATTAACTGTCCACTAAACATGCCTGGCTAATGTTCACACAACAATGGACGCGAAATTTTTTCTTATTTAAGTACCGCACTATATAGAAATTGAATAACATTTTGTCTTCATTTATTATAATTAATTTATTAGCAATTAAAATCTTTTGTAGACTCATTTTTATTCTGTTTCAGTTGTAAACAACTTGAGTAATAAAAGTAAGATTACACCCCTAAAAATTAGATTAGATTAATATTGACAGTAGATTGTCTAATGGTTATTACCTATACGTCAAATTTGTTGGGAAGCACCTTATACATGTATAATGACTATGTAATTATAAAAAAATCCGGTGTGAAACACTCACATGACTTTCTCTTGCCAATACAAATAATGAACAATATAACCTAGGTAATAAAACATTAGAAATAAACAAAAAAACTAACCTCAAAAAACCTAACCTTATTTTAGTAATGAGTGAAAAACGCAAAATAAAAATCTACCTCAGTTTGGCTTTAAAATACGGAAAATCACTCTTTCGTACTCTTAACTAGGCTCTGTAGAGAAAAATGCTTTAAATAAATGCATACTAAGGCTGAAATCTTAAAAATCTATTTTTTACACGTTTTCGTGAGGAAAAAACCAGAAAATCGCTAATTACCGCTAAACTAAGCTTTATACAAACGTGTTTGAAATAAAAGTTGTAGGATTTTGAATTTTCTACAACTTTGTTTATATACATTTTTGTACTGAAATGCATATTAAAGTTGTAATCTTAAAAAACCAATTTTTTTCATAAAAACAGCCTCCCCAAGAATTTCAGCAGAAGTGGCACCTACCCTATCTTGTAGAGCATAAAAAGTTTAGTAAATGAGGCGATTTTAAAAAAAATTGTAGTACCGGTTTTTGAGAAAATCGTAAAAAAAGTGAAAAATGACACATATAAACTACTACTTCAGGTTGACCGATTTTGATGAAAATGTTCGTGTTGGGTCTTTTCGTGGTATCTACCTTTAGTTTCAAGTTCATATGATGTTCCATTCTTGAGATATTCTGTTCACACACGCAGACAGACACACACAAACCAATCGCTAAAAACATGTTTTTTTGGGTTCGGGGGGTCTGAAAACGTGTAGATCCAGTAAAAACTCTATTTCGAAAAATTGACATGAAAACAATATTTTCCTTTCTATAAATTCATATAGGCAAGAGAAAAAAAAATGGCTCAATTGAAAAAATTCTATATTTTTATAAATGCAATTTCATACATAAATAAATAAACCACCACATAAAATTTGACAATTATAAATTGGTTAACCTGATCACAAAGTTATCTTTTTCTATACACTATAATGTTTGGTATTGTCATGACCAACCGCCGAAAGTGTGCATCCATTGATGTATTTATATATTGCAAATGATGAAGGGTACACGATATCTATTAACATTTTAAATCAGGTGAGAGTCATCCATATTTGGTGTTTTTTTTTATATTATATAATTCTAGACAATACATAGAAGAATGTTTAACAATATTATTATTATATTTTACTTATTAGTGATCTTTTAAGAATAGCATAAATTAGAATTCTTGCCTAGCATGGCAGAAGTGAAAGAATATAATACCCTTTGAAAAATTATACAACCTCACCTTCAGAAACGGCATTGACTCCTTCAAGTGCTGATAGAGCATTTTTGAAAGGTGAAAATCCGACAAGTGATACAACTTTCTTAAAACGACTTAACTCAATAACAGAAGATTCCAATCGGGCATCCAGCATAGATATTTCCTCAAACTCCAAGACTTTGAAGATAGCATATCCTGCTGCATGTTCAAACAGGATGAACGTTTGTGTCTAAAAAGTCAAAACAAATTAAAAATTACATTACAAACTGCTAACAAAACATATGATTCTATCCAAAATACTATTAATATAATATCAGCGTATTTCATGCCTGAAAAGTATTATATGTCCCTAAGAAGTTTTTAGTGGCACAAATACTAAGAGAATAGATCAATTAGTAAAATTTGACAGAATTAAATTACCATTAATAAACAGCAATAAAATTTTTACACAGTAATATTTGAATGTGGTTGGTCAAATTTTAATCAGTTCTGTTAAGTGATTAACACCAAAAAGGTTGACTTACATTATTATTGTGTACTATAGAATACAACCAATTATAATGTAAATCAGTCGTTTTCTCGTCAACATATAATAATAGGCCTTATACAAAATTTTTAAGTCAAGCTTAGTATTCAGACAGAGACTCAACATCATATAGGATACAAAAAGTAGGATAAAGTTCAGAAACCGAAGGTAACATGAATATGCCAAAGTTAGCTCCAAAAATTATTTCCTATTTACTAACATATTAAAATATAATGTACCAGACTTTGGTTAGGCCTATATTAATTCTGAACAACTAATACATCTTTGTAAGAGGAGTTAAGTAAACACTACTGACCTCACAAATTCTATTAGTACAGTCGAACCTCTATTTATCGAACTTCTATATATCGAAATTCTCTATATATCGAAGTATTTCCTGAGTCCCGTGAAATTTTAAATGAAAAATGCTTCTGTATATCGAAAACAAATTCTATATATCAAATTTAATTTTAGTGAAAATATAAATAGAACTCCATGTAGCCCTCCCATGACACACTAGTCAATCCGAAACATTGTGAGAGAGAGGGGGTTGGCGAGGGGGAGGTAGAGATAGAGAGAGAGAGAGAGAGAGAGAGAGAGAGAGAGAGAGAGAGAGAACAACAACGTGACAATACAGTACATCAGTACGTTGACCACTGTGGTCCACGTACAAGGGTAGTGTGATACGTTTATACTATGTACGATCAAAAATATGTAAATACAACGAAGAAGTTTTCAAATGGGTACCTAAAACTGTTACGAGATAAAAACATGCCTAAGCAAAAGAGAAAAGTTTTTCTTGCTGTGGAGAATTGCCCTTCACACCCGGGTTCACAATAAAACAAACTTTATTGTAAATAAATACTGTTTTAAGATAATATGGTCACGGTCGAGTAATCACTTAATATAAGTAGCAGTGATAATGAAAAAAAAAACAGCGTTTCTCTTTATCGAAGTTTCTATATATCAAATTTTTTATGAGGAACGTACAATTTCGATATATGGAGGTCCGACTGTATTTGTAAATATTTTGACATAGCCTACCATACATAAAATGACGCAGTCTAGCTGACACAAACAAACACTGACACCTATATATTTTTTGCATCAATCAATTAATAATAATGCAGATAGTGTTGGGCAAGATGAAGATTTCAGACGGAGAACCAAACACTGTGGAGTCGCTTCACAATACTTGAGTTTTGTGGTCAATAAATTACATTACAGCCATTTTTCAGAATTAACAATTAAAAATTACAATGATTAATATACTTAATTGTCAACAAACAACTTAAGTATTCAAGAAATTAATCGACAACTAAAGCCACCACAACAAGACGAATTTGTACTATACCACAGTATATATGAGGCGGCCCAGCAAATCATGCCACATGTATAAACATAAACATTGTTGTATTTTTATTATTAATAATGTGATTTTATTATTCTTTTATTTTTCCTAGTTTATAATGACTCTTTTGGCTGGGAAGTTTTGGACCACCCACCCTACAGCCCTGACCTTGCGCCGAGCGACTTTCATCTCTTCCGTCATCAGAAATATCACTTGGGCGGCAGCCGTTATGACGATGACGACGAATTGAAAACGGCCGTGAATTCTTGGTTATCACAGCAGGCGGCAAGTTTTTATGAAGAAGGTTTCCAAAATTTAGTTGTGCGATATGATAAGTGTTTACAAAAACTTGGAAACTATGTAGAAAAATAGATAAAAGTATGTAGATTCCAAAAATAAAATTAGTTTTTGCAAATTTCCTTTTATTTTTTTTTATTTTCAAACTTGAACGTTTTTATCTATAACTTTTCAACAAAAAACCGTATTTGTTTGGGAATAACATCATCAGTTAGTTTAAAATGTAACAATCGAAATCAATAAATTAAAAGTGCCAGCGACAAATTTTATGACCCTAAAATCGAACAAAGAAGGTTAACACTACCTGTCTCGTCTTTCCTCGGTTAAACCTCTCATTTAGCATCAAAATAAAGGATAACAAATTTTGATTTATGCTGTCCTATTTAGAAAAGGATAATACACAAAGCAACAGGCGCAAAAGAGATAGAATTATCCAACAAAGGTGCAGAATGTTATGTGATATTAGCCACATATTATTAATTACTAACATAAATTTAAAAACCGTACAAAAAATTAACAACATTCTGTATTTTTGTTGGATAATTGAAGTTGATGCATACCTAGAAAGGAAGATAAGAGTAGCCCTAATCTAACTACTACATTATAAACTAGGAAAAATAAAAGAATAATAAAATCACATTATTAATAATAAAAATACAATGTTTATGTTTATGCACGCGACATGTGGCATGATTTCCTGGGCCGCCTCACATATGTTAGACTGTATTGCACTCAACAGATAACAGGGTCAGTCCATGTGAAATCAACACAAAGTATTTTTTTTTCACCCTTACAGATTCAGAATTCCATGAAAATTTATACTTTTGGGTCATAAGTTAAGTCTGTTTCCAAAACTTCACTTTTTTTACCCTACAGTTTCTGAAATATAAAATTTCAAAGTTTGGCTTAAAACACAAATTTTGGTAAACTGTATTTTTTCAAATGAAGTTTTCTCGGTTTCTATTTAAGATAGAGAGATAAATTTGGTGTCAAATTAAAGCAGTTTCAACCAGCTTTAATTTGATATGCAACATGACAGCTTTTGTAAAAAAATGTTTTTTCAAAATCCATTATTTTATTCAAAAACCAATCTTTTAAAAAGCTACCTTTTTAAAATTTTGAAAAAAATATATGTTATTTGTCAACAAGTTTTATAAATAATTTGAAAATTTTAACTTAGGAATCACAGAAGCTTTATAATTACAATCAAATTAGTTAGGGTATGTTTCCCTGATTTCACAAGATTTCTCATGAGAGAGCCTACAGAACACAGACTTACCTTAATTTTATTGTAATTGCTAAGTTGAAATTTTCAAATTATTTTTATGACTCCTTGACAAATAACATATTTTTTCAAAATTTTAAAAAAGTAGCTTTTTGAAAAAAATATTTTTTTACAAGCAGTCATGTTGCACATCAAATTAAAGCTGATTTAAACCGCTTTAATTTGGCACCAAATTTATCTATCTTAAATAGAAGCCGAGAAAACTTAATTTGAAAAAATACGGTTTACCAAAATTTGTGTTTTCAGCCAAACTTTGAAAATTTTATATTTCAGAAACTGTAGGGTAAAAACAATTGAAATTTTGGAAACAGACTTAACTTCTGATCTACGACGTATGTATAAATTTTTCATGAAATTCTGAAAGGGTTGGTTTGTAAGCTGTGTTGATTTCACATGGACTAACCTAACAAGGCATAATGAAAACGCGGCTTTAAGCAACTTACTGGTCGTTTATAATATAGCCGAGCTTTATCTTAGTTCCACCTAAAACATGTAGTCCTACTAAAAAATCTGACAAACAGGTTGTACTAACAGAAACCTTATACAAAGGAGGACAAAAGAAAGGAAGATTTGCATAAGCATTTCCAAAACAATTCAATCTTAAGGCCCCAATCAGGACCTACAACCATGTTTAAAGTACTCGCACCATAACCAAAACAATACTTAACATAAATTTGAAAAAATAATTCGTTTAACTGTAATATGTAGTAGATATGTCATAAACACTTACCATTTTTAATAAGTCACATACAACACAATATTCATACCCAAATATTAAAACCACGTTGTTTGTAACCACAATTAACACACGCAAAGCATTTCCGCATTTCCTCTAACCAACAATCTTGCCAACACGACAGGGACTGCACAATACAAATAGGTACCGTACATAATTTTTTTTTTGTTAACTATAAAATACATGGCTGCACATCAAAAAGTTTGTTCCGTTTGTTTCATTTACACAATTGAATTATAAGAATATTTAAAAGTTAAATTAATTGAATAAAAATACTATTTTCTTCTTATTTTTTTTTTTAATTTTAATGGAACTATTTCCTTGCGCTCTATAGTTACAAAAATTTGTTGAAAATTTAAAAATATTTTTAAGTCCAGAGTAATATATATAAGCAAATTAAAACGAAATTGTGAGTATGGAAGGTACGTGTACGTAGTCACTTCCATTTTTTCCACTGTTGTTGGAAACCTGCTGAGGTATCGCTGTTCTGGTAGAAGTCATTCATCATAACCTGTGTGGTGTAAATGATGTTATGATGACCATAGAAATTGTGATATTTTTTTCAATCGCCGTGTCTATTATGTTAGAAAATTCAATGTTCTACCGTTATTTTTATTTATAGTTAAGCAGACGTGCTATTAACTTTGACGAGGAGGCTACCATCTACAAATTTCCATTAACAATAGTTACAAAAAAAATCGGTAATAATTGTCTACTGTTGACTTTACAGCATAACTTTATCCTACAATAACCTTAGTTTATGAGTTAAAAACTTAAATATTTTCAAAGATTTGCAACTCAGCCCAACACGTGAAATAAAATTTCCTGATCCAACCAAGTGGACAGTAAGCTCTTCTTAACGATAATATCAGTTGGAGTATCGTCCATACACTCGTATGAACCGTGAACTAGCTGTAATCGTTTAGATTTGGTGACTAACACTACTATGTAACAGCGGGAGGTAACTAAGTTAAGAAGTGCAAGTGGTTTGTTAGTATGAAGAGGAAACTAATTACTTGTGTTTGGCGTTATTGTAGTGTTAATTATAACAGTTAATTACCTCAGATTACTCATTCAAAGGATTGCATGAATTATTTTGTCTTCAGTCTCTCGACTGGTTTGATGCTGTTCTAACTTGCGCAAGTAGTTTCATAGCTACATACCTGTAACACTCTACATCTTCTGTAATTTGCTTTATATATTCCAACCTTTGCCTCCCCCTACAATTCACTCCCTCAATATTACCCTTCATTATTAATAGACCAATACCTGGATGTCTTAAGATATGCCCCTCTAGCCTATACCTTCTTGTGGTAAGATGCTTCCATATACTTCTTTTTTCATCTACTTGCCTAAGAACCTCTAAATTACTTATTTTGTCCACCCAACTAATCTTTCACATTTTCCTATAACACCACATTTCAAAAGCTTCTATCTTTTCCTTTCTACAGCCCCTATCACCCAAGTTTCACTCCCGTGTAATGCTACACTCCAAACAATGTTATAAGAAATTTTTCCTGATCTTTAAGCCAATGTTTGTAGTCGGTAATTTATTTTTCATTTCAAAGGCTTTTCGAGCTTGAGCAATCCTACTTTTGATATCACTTGTGCTTCTACCATTGTTATTTTCTTCCTAGATAGCAGAATTCCCTGACTACCTGTATGTTTTCGTTGCCTACTTCTAAATTTCTTCTTAACCACTCTTGATGCTGCACAACACTTTCATTTTGTTCTTGATCATTTTCATGAAGTAATCCTTTCTCATGATCTCATCAATTACACTTAAGATATCGTCTAGTTTTTTCTTTGTTTCTGCTAATACTACTATATCATCGGTGAATCTTAGCATTTTTATTGTTTCCTAAATTTTTATTTGTCAACAAGGTGATAGTGATCCTTGTCATACACCTTTTCTTACAACAGCCTCTTTTTCGTACCCCTCAATTTTCTAAATAGCTGTTTGATTCTTATATAGACCGTAGATAACTTTTCTTTCTTTGTATTTAATTCCTAGCCTTTTCAAAATTTTAAACATTTTACTCCAGTCCAGATTGTCAAAGGCTTTCTCTAAATTAATTTGCAAATGCCATATAAGTAGTTTTATTTTTCTTTATCCTTTTCTCTATAATCAATGTCTGAGCCAATATTGTATCTTGAGTTCCCACTCTCCTTCTAAATCCAAATTGGTCATCATCCCAACACCTCTACTTGGTGTTCTATTCTTCTGTATATAATTCTTGTTATGCGCAGACGTAGGCATATAAACCCGCACTATAGTGGTGGGCTTTGGTTTCGTATTCTACTCTAGCCATGATAATCCTATCACTACACTGCTTATAGTACCTAGGTCACTCTTTGTCCAATTTTTTTATTCATTGCTATTCCCACGCTCTCCTGCCTTCCAATGGCTTTAGTGTTCTTCTTCTTCTTAAAGTGCCATGCAGATTCCTGCGTAGGCGTCCATCCTCGCTCACATCATATTACTCTATCAATTGCAGCCTCCTGCAATGCCTGGAAGTCTCGTATCCCTGTCCACTGCCGTATGTTCCGTAGCCAGGATAACCTTCTTCTACCTCTTCCTCTTCCTCCTCCCTCTATTCTACCCTGAAGAATAAGCCGCTGGAAATGATAACGCTCCCCACGCAGTATGTGTCCAAGGTACCCAGTCTTTCTTGTTTTAATAGTCTCGAAAAGCTCACGATCCACCAAACCAGCTCTTCTCAGGATGTCCTCGTTCGTCACATGATCAACCCACGACACTCTCATCATTCGTCGCAGGGTCCACATCTCAAAGGCCTCAAGTTTGCTGATACTGTTTGTTTTCAACGTCCATGCCTCTACTCCGTACAAGAGAACGGACCAGACGTAACATTTTACCATCCTATATCTAAGACTGAGACTTAAGTTCTTGTCTCTCAAAAATTTCCCAAGTCTGAGGAATGTTGCTCGAGCTTGTTCGATTCTACATTTTATTTCATGATCTGGGTCCCATTCTTGGTTGATCATACATCCCAAGTATTTAAATTGAGCGACCTGTTCAATGTTCTCTCCATTTATGGATATTCTTGTACCCGGAGTGCCGTTTCTACTGATGGCCATACATTTCGTTTTACGGATGTTAATTTTCAGACCCAAACCCCGACTCTTTTCATTGACCTTGTCTAATAGAGCTTGGAGATCATCCGCACTATCCGCCAATATCACGGTGTCATCCGCATACCGAATATTGTTAATGGGAATTCCGTTCACTTTAATGCCCATGCTACTGTCGGAGATTGACTCGGCGAATGCTCTCTCCACATACAAGTTAAACAACATCGGAGACAAGATGCACCCCTGTCGGACACCCTTTTTTATTTCGAATTCCTCAGTTGTTCCCGCATCCTGAATTCGAACTGCCGCCCTTTGATTCCAATATAAATTACCTATAAGCCTTATATCCTTCCCATCCAGCCCCAAATCCCCAAGATATGATATGAGGAGATCATGCTTTACATTATCAAACGCCTTTTCATAGTCGATGAAACACAAAAAGACGTCCTTTCTCTGATCCTGGCAATTTTGTACCAAAGTTTGGAGACTGAATATGGCTTCTCTCGTTCCAAAACCGCTCTTAAATCCAAATTGACTAGCACCACTTACTTCCTCACACCTCCTATAGAGTCTCGTGTGTAGAACTCGAAGAAAGAGTTTAAGAAAATGACTCATCAGGCTAATTAGACGATAGTCCTTACATGAGTTTGCGTTGTTTGATTTCGGAAGTGCGACAAACGTAGAGAGAAGCCAGTCCTCGGGAATATGTCCAGTGTCATAAATGTTGTTAAAAAGTCGGACAATGATATCAAGGTTGTGTTCGCTAACTAAATGAAACGTCTCTGAGTACATATCATCAGGGCCCGGAGCTTTGCTGTTCTTCATTAACGCTATGGCATGTTTAATTTCACTCTTCAAAATACTTGGTCCCGACAGCGGCATCATTCCAGCTTCGGGGTTCTCTGGTCTGTCATCCTGGAAGAGATTAGTGGTGTATCTCCTCCACGTCAGTAACAATTCCTCGGTGTCCAATATTATTTTATTGTTTTCATCCTTAATGAAACTTATATTTCTTCTGTTATATACTCCAGCGATTTCCTTGACTTTTTTGTGGAGGTGAAAACTATCTCCTAACCTACTCAGATTCTCTGCCTCCAAACATCTGTCAGCCAACCAACATTCTTTCGCCGTTCTTATTCCATTTCGGATTCTTCGGTGAAGATTTCTATATTCTATATAATTTCCTTCGATCTTACTCCTCCTTCGCTCCTCCATCAAATCAAGAATATCATCAGTCATCCATTTGCTTTTCACATGCCTTTCGGTGTTTCTGAGGAAAAGTTCATTTGTTTTCTTGAAAACTTCTTTGATTTCGAGCCAGTGCTTGCTCATATCGCCTGTATTGCTAACACCTTCCAATCCTTTATTAAGATGGTTTTTATATAATGATCTTCTTTCCTGATCGTTAAGTAATTCTGGCTTTAATATCTTTTTAGAGGCTCTTCCTTTGGGTATGGACAGGCGCAGCAGTATGTCGGCACGTAGCGGATTGTGGTCAGATTCCATATCTGCACCTGGCATCGTGGTTACCTTAGTGATGAAATTTCTAAATCTACGATTAATGATAATGTAATCTATCTGGTTACGAACAGTTTGCTGGTCACTGTCTTGCGGAGATTTCCAGGTGTACAATCGTCTTGGTGGGAGTGTGAACCATGTATTTGTAATCACCAGATTGTTGTCTTCACAATATTGAACCAACCTTTCACCTCTTTCATTTCTTTCACCCAAGCCGTAATCACCGACCACTGATCCCGCTCTACCCTTACCGACTTTAGCATTGAAGTCTCCAAGAATTATGTTGACTTCATTCTGTTTTGTAATTCTTAGGACACTATCCAGTTGTTTGTAGAACTCTTCAATTTCTTCCTCTGACTTATCTGCCGTTGGGGCATATACCTGTATAATATTGATGTTGATGGGTCTACCACACAGCTGAATCAGGAGTACTCTTTCGGAACATGGAATGAAATTCTTTACCGACCTTTGTATGCTTTCATCCATTAAGATACCAACACCATGCTGATGGTTTCGGTCGGAATCACTGATACCTGAGTAGTACATTACTTTACCCTTCGATCTAATCATCCCGTTTCCAGGCCAGCGGACTTCGCTCACACCAAGAATTCCTATCTCCATCCTATTCATCTCCTGGATCAAGTTGTCAAACTTTCCAGCTGCAAACAAAGTCTTGACATTCCAAGTAGCTATTTTCGCTTTCCTATCAAGTTGAAACCGGGGGATTCTTCGCACCTCTTGACCACTTAAGGCCTGCCCGGGACTAGAGGCCATTTGTATTTGAGCCTTCATCATGATGCTAATCGGATGAATATCCTGGGAATATCCATAAGGATCTTTAATACAGTGGGTTCCCTTTACCTTCTGTATCCTTACGCCGTTGACCAGTCCTTGGTTCCTCCGCCTTTGAGATCGATTTCTCAATCTCAGGACAAAAGGGTGCCCTTCCACTTACCAGCTCATCCGCCCTAAGCCGTTGGCCGGTAAGTAGGGGATTGCTTATCCCGGCAACCATTCGGTCGTCCGTAACCCTGGACAAGGGACCCTAAACAGGTACTAGTTTCCCGGGTCAGGAAACACCTGGAATCTGCGGAGGGCAGGGATTGATTCACTTCCCCTGGTAGGATTGTCCGAAGAGGTCCTACCCGCTACCCATGCTTTAGTGTTAGTAACCCCATATTCCTCTGACCATAAGTCTTTATCATTGTCCCAACGTATCTCACTAAAGCCTACAAAATCTAACTTCAACCTATCCATTTCCCTTTTTAAATTCTCTAACCTATCAGTTTGTTTTAAACTACTATCGTTCCATGTTCAAACTCGAAGAATTTCAGAATCTTTTATCTTTTTGATGAATTCCCCTCTGATAGTCCTCGCCCGGAGACCTGAACGGAGGACTGAATTATCTCCGGAATGTTTTATCAAAGAGGACGTAATTTTTTCATATTTTTAAGTTCTTGATGTTCTTGAAGACTTGCATATACTAAGTAAGCCTAACCAGAATAATAGATGAAGGAGCCTCCCCACGATAATTCTAGTCAGACTGAAAAAGTTGTAGCAAAATGAGTCGTATGGGTTTGTCTCATCTTAAGTATTATTTTATGCTCTTGAATCTGGTCTAACTGAACTTCCTGTGTAGATTTTTTATCAGTTAATTTTACTATTGTTTTCATATTTTATAAAAAAATATTTTTATACGTTATAAAAAATCATTTCATCCTACACCGTCTACATTAGTAGTAATTGCAGAAGTCGGACAATAAACAAAAAAATAAATAAATAAATGTACTAATAAATATTTAGCCTTATGGAACACTAGGTTTCAGAAAAACCCTTTGATTTGATTTTTTTATTTTTCTCTGTTCAATGTTTTGTAAAAATGTTTTATGTTTCAGTTAATATGGAGTTACCGAAGTTAGGTGAACACTGCAGCCAATCCGATTGTAAACAATTGGATTTTCTACCAGTTCCTTGTGCATTATGCAATCTAATTTACTGTAAAGATCATTCATCTCCTTTTGGCCATAAGTGTCCTAAACAGATTAATAATGTAGTTACAACAAAGGTAAATACATACTTCTTTGATTTACTCTTATTGATAATTTAATTTTCTAAACCCTTCTTTAACTAAAAAATCTGGTGTGAAACACTCACACAACTTTCTCTTGCCAATGCAAATAATTAACAATAAACCTAACATTAGTCATAAAACATTAGAAATAAACAAAAAACTAACCTCAAAAACTTAACCTTATTTTAATCATGAGTGAAAGACACAAAATGAAAATCGAACTCAGTTTGGCTTAAAAATACGGAAAATCACTCTTTCACGCTAAACTAGGCTCTGTAGAGAAAAATGCTTTAAATAAATGTTGTAAATCTTTTTATTTTCTATTAAATTTATTATATACACTTTTGTTGTAACTAAATGATTACAGGAATGATTGTACATTTGTAAGTTGTGATTAGATTTCACAATTTAACTGGAAAGAAATATACATTCACTAATAGTAAGACTTTTACATGGTATTTTGGGTATTCTGTTTAGAGAGGTTAGGTTTGGTTCTAAAAATGTTTGACTTAATCATAAGGCCGAAATCTTAAAAAAATCGATTTTTTACACGTTTTCGTGAGAAAAAAACAGAAAATCGCTAATTACCGCTAAACTAAGCGTTATACAAAAAATTGTTTGAAATAAAAGTTGTAGGATTTTAAATTCTCTACAATTTTTATTATATAAATTTTTGCGCTAAAATGTATATTAAAGCCGTAATCTTAAAAAAACGAAGTTTTTACGAGAAAACACCCTCACCAAGAATTTCAGCAAACATGGCGCCTACCCTAACTTGTAGAGCATAAAAAATTGAGTAAACCAGGCGATTTTTAAAAAAATGGTAGGACTAGTTTTTGAGTAAATCGCAAAAAAAGTGAAAAATTATACGAATAAACTACTACTTCCGGTTGACCGATTTTGATGAAAATGTTCGTGTTGGGTCCGGTAGTGATATGTAACTTAAGTTTCAAGTTTCAAGTTCGTACGATGTTCCGTTCTTGAGATATTTTGTATACACACACACACACACAGACCAATCGCTAAAAACATGTTTTTTGGGTTCAGGGGGTCTGAAAACGTATAGATCAAGTGAAAACTCGATTTCTTAAAATCGACATGAAAACAATACTTTCCTTCCTATATATTCATATAGGCAAGAGAAAGTAAAAATAAGTTATAGGTACGTGCATGAACACGAACTTCAGTTTAAACAAACCAGATAAATAAGTGAAGTAAGTTGTAAATGCAGGAATGATTGTACATTTGTAAGTTGTGATTAGATTTCACAATTTAACTGGAAAGAAATATACATTCACTAATAGTAAGACTTTTACATGGTATTTTGGGTATTCTGTTTAGAGAGGTTAGGTTTGGTTCTAAAAATGTTTGACTTAATCATAATTTTGTTTTGCCATAACCTGTATATTACCAGGACCCTTCAGGGGATGCATAGTAAGTTTCATCGCTTGTCCTTTATAACTGAAGACAGATTTCAAAAATAATTTTACAAAGTGCTTCATCAAAATTGAATAACTTTTTTACCTTTATTTGTTAATAATTAAATTATTAGCCTTTGTAATCTTTTGTAGACTCATTTTTATTCGGTTTTCAAACAACTTGAGTAATAAAAGTAAGATTACACATTCTTATAATTAGATTAATGTTGACAGTACATAGTCCAATGTTAATTTCCCTGTACATAAAATTTTTTGGGAAGCACAGTATGTTATTATTTTTATTACCACCAAATGAGTCTTATTGTGAAATAGCTCACTTTGAAAAGCACTTTCATTTTTACTTTCTCTTGCCTATATGAATACATATATAGGAAGGAAAGTATTGTTTTGTTGATTTTTCGAATTGAGTTTTCACTGGATCTACACGTCATTTTCAGACCCCCTGAACCCAAAAAACATGTTTTAAGCGATTGGTCTGTGTGTGTGTGTGTGTGTGTGCGTGCGCGCGCGGGAACAGAATATTTCAAGAATGGAACATCGTACGAACTTGAAACTTAAGTTAGACACCACTACCGGACCCTGAAATTCTTCGTCCTACGATTTTTTTAAAAATTGGCTCATTTAGTAAACTTTTTATGCTCTGCAAGATAGGGTAGGTGCCATATCTGCTGAAATTCTTGGGGAGGCTGTTTTTACATAAAAAAAATTGTTTTTTTATGATTGCGACTTTAATATTCATTTTAGTGCAAAAATGTATATTTAAAAGTTGTAGAGAATTTAAACTCCTACAACTTTTATTTCAAACATTGTTTTGTATAAAGCATAGTTTAGCAGTAATTAGGGACTTTCTGGTTTTTTTTCTCATGAAAACGTGTAAAAATCTTCTTTTTTTTAAGATTTCAGCCTTAGTATGCATTTTACAACAAAAGTATATATAAGCAAATTTATAGGAAATTAAAAGATCTACATCTTTTATTTAAAACATTTTTCTCTACAGAGCCTAGTTTATCGTGAAAGAGTGATTTTCCGTATTTTTAAGCCAAACTGAGGTAGATTTTCATTTTGCGTCTTTCACTCATGATTTAAATTAGGTTATAATTATTGAGGTTAGTTTTTTGTTTATTTCTAATGTTTTATTACTAATGATAGGTTATATTGTGCATTATTTGCATTGGCAAGAGAAAGTTGTGTGAGTGTTTCACATCAGATTTTTTATTAATAAAAAGGTAATTATTTAAATTTTTACTGTCCTTTTGAATTAAGTTTGAAATCATTCTTTTGTTTTAATGGATTGGCAACATTGACAAAATAATATCTAGCACAACGTAATTGACGTTTACTTGTAATCTTAGTTATGAAAGTTTTATGTAATGATAAAGTCAAAGACAAGTATTTTGGTTTGTCATGACTCCTGTACAAATCCAGCCATCCTAACTACTAAAGTACCCTGAGTACTGACTATGTGGAAGTTCAGGTAATTGAAACTGTTATAATATATTATAGTTTAGCTAAAATTTACAGCAGTCATAGACATCTTAGCTTGACCCTATTCAATAAATTAGCTAAAGGTGCATTCTCAGCATCACCTAGCAGATATAGGTATGTTTCAAGACAGTGAATTACAAATAAGATCTTTTATTCTATTAAGAAGTTCCAAGAGTGTAATATGAGTGACCTTACCTTTTGATATTGTTCTCTTTAATAGTTCTGATGTTTATGCCTTGACATTGGAATGGATTAGATTGGGTTATCTTGAAATAAATGTCTACCTTTTAGAAATCCTTTTATAATGCTTTTTACATTAATTTGTCTACTAATATGTATTTTTTCTATAAGTTTTGTGTTAGTTTTTAGTTTAATGTTTTCTGTTATACTGGTAATAATCTTAGTGATGATAGTGTAAAATTTATTGATGACACTAATTTCATGTAAAAAAATAACCAATGGTGAATAACCAGGATTCTTATTCTTATTCATTAAACCTATTATATTATGTTGCGAGATATAATACAAAAATGGAATAATATTATTTTTTCCTTTTTATTGTAAGAAAACCAAATATTTGTATGGTAATTCAAATAAAAATAAGCCTAATCTTCTTTCCTCCTTTTTGAGAGTTACATGATAAGCTAATGAAGTGCTTACTCCAGGTTTCTGTAGGTGTCCCTTTTTTCAACTGTAGCAATGTCACCTTCAACCCCCTGTCAATATTCATTTACTACTTTTTGGGCAATTTCATCACTTATCAGGATTATAAGTGCCTACAGTTCTGTAGATCCCTACTGTAGTCTCTTTCATTCATGTCTGTTGTATTCCATCTGGAACAAATTGAAACATTTAATTTTTTACTGTCTCTTGCCTACATGAATATATAGGAAGGAAAGTATTGTTTTCATGTCGATTTTTCAAAATCGAGTTTTCACCGGATCTACAAGTTTCCAGTCCCCTGAACCCAAAAAATATATTTTTAGCGAATGGTCTGTGCGTGTGTGTGAACAGAATATCTCAAGAATTAAACATCGTATAAACTTCAAACCTGAAACTTCAGTTAGATACCATTAGAGGACCCGACACAAACATTTTCATCAAAATCGGTCAACAAAGTAGTAGTTTATTAGTGTCATTTTTTCACTTTTTTGCGATTTTTTCAAAACGGCTCCTACAATTTTTTTTTAAATCACCTCATTGACTAAATTTTGTATGCTTTACAAGATAGGTTGGTGTCATGTCTGCTGAAATTCTTGGAAAGGGTGTTTTCTCGTAAAAAAATTGTTTTATTAAGATTGCGGCTTTAATATGAATTTTACCGCAAAAATGTATGTAATAAAAGTTGTAGAGAATTTAAAATCCTACAACTTTTATTTCAAACATTTTTTTGTACAATGCTTAGTTTAGGGGTAATTAGGGATTTTTTGTTTTTTCTCACAAAAACGTGTAAAAAAATCGATTTTTTAAAAAGAATTCAGCCTTAGTATGCATTTAACGACAAAAGTGTATAAAATAAAATTTATACCTAGTAAATTAAAAGATCTTCAACTTTTATTTAGAGCATTTTTCTCTACAGAGCCTAGTTTATCGTGAAAGAGTGATTTTCCGTATTTTCAACCCAAACTGAGGTTGATTTTCATTTTGCGTTTTTGACTCATGATTAAAATAGGGTTATGTTTTCTGAGGTTAGTTTTTTGTTTATTTCTAATGTTTTATTACTAATGTTAGATTATATTGTTCATTATTTGCATTGGCAAGAGAAAGTCATGTGAGTGTTTCACACCAGATTTTTTTTTTTTCTTGAAAACCCCACAGCCATAGAATACCATGTTCATAGTTTATAACATTTAGTAAAATTGTGTTTTGTTTTATTAAAAATGTAATATCTGTCATTTATCCTCATGACTGAATTTCAGATAAAAGTTACTTTACGATAGTTATTTCAACTCAGAATTGTTCAAAATGTAAAAGTACTTGAAGTGATTTCTTATGTAATTAATGAGTTGGTGGAGATAATACCAGAGCTATCCAGAAAGTAACAGATGTTTTAAAATGAAAAATCAATATGGATAAACTAAATTTTATTACATACATTTGAAAAGTACACTCTTAAACTATTTTTCTACATAATCGCCATTCAAATTAAGGCACTTATACCGTGGCACAAGTTTTTCATTACCATTTCTGTAGAAATCTGTCGCCTGCAATTTCAACCACTGGTTTACACCAGTATGCAGTTCAGCGTCAGTATCAAAGCGTTGTGTTGCGAGCCATGTGTTCATTGCTAGGAAGAGGTGGTAGTGTAATGTTGTGAAAGTTCCATAATCATGAAACGATTACAGAATTTAACATTGATTTCCATCACCAGTTTGTCAGTCACAAGGCTAGGCCTACCACTGTGGTCCTTATCATAAACATTAGTACGGTCATTTTTAAAATCAATGCATCCATTGCCTCACTTGGCTTTCATTCATTATTCCTTTTGTGTATGCTTCACAAAGTTCATGATAAATTTTAATTGGTTTGCAGAGTTTTGACAACAAAAACCTAATCACAGAATGCACCTCACAAGAGACGGGATTTTCTATTGTGGCACACACTTTAACATGTCACAGAGAGCAAAATAGCTGAGACACAGACCTCACGCTACCACCTCTGGATGCATACTGAGTGTAAGAACATTATGGCACTAAGATGCCGGATGTAGAAACGTCTGTTACTTTCTGGATAGCCCTCATAAACAAAATGAATTATCATTTGAGGTAACACTAAATAAGTTTTTTTTTATGTTTAGGAAACATCAGAATCATTTAAATGTAGTTTGAAAGATTGTTCTACAAGGACAACGATTAAATTGTTATGTTCCACTTGTCAACAACACTTCTGCCTTTCACATCGTCACCATGAATGTCAAGAGATTTCCAAGAAAGATGTGGACAAATGGAGAGCACCTAAAGAACAGTTTAAGAAATTAAAAGCAGAAACCGATAAACAGGTAGACTTGCCAGTCAATCAATGAAATTTAAATTACAGTCAATCAGACAAACTTTGCCCTTGTTTTTCTGATAAGTATAAAAAATTGAAAGTAAAAAAAATTAAACCACGTATATCAGTTACCAGTATGTCAATTTTTTATGGAAAAATAATATAAGACCAAGAGATAATGAAGAAAAATAAAAAACAGGAGTCAAAATTACACCATTAATTGGTTTTTACCTTCTACAGATATTTTCCTTTAAAACTAATATTTTCTGTTTTTTAGGAGTCCTCTGGGTAAATTTTGACCCGTACTTTTAACATTAGGAATGATACATTCAATTTTTACTTGTTTTATTCATCGTACCTGAAACAAAATTTGTACTGGGGGGGGGGGGGCTTCATCAGGGTGTTGCTAGGTCTTGGTTTTTTAAATGGAATCAAAAATAAAGAGTGCTTTACATGTTGTATCAACTAAACAAATACAGTTAATAAACCACTTTTTTTTAAAAAATGCAGAGTGATTTTTTACTCCTGTTACCCAATTGTTAATGTCTGGTAATTTGTTTCTAAGAAAGAGGAATTTTGTTTTGTGGTACGAAGTTGGTAGCCCTACTCAACCGGTATAGATACAGCAGTGTGAGCTGTGTAAAATTTTGTGCCTTTTCCGGTCGCGTTACAAACAGCAATGTCTTTTACCCTAGAACAACGGGTTTTCATTTTTTAACCATATTTTGCTACAAAATCGTGCGCGAGTGTAAAAGAATCATTTCATATTAAATTTGTTGGTGTTCCTCCACCAGAAAAAATGTCAATTTCTTGGCTAAAAGTACGTTGTTAAGAGACAGGTAATGTTTGCAACAGAAATTAGTGGTCGACCAACTCTCTTGACAGATGATGTTTTAGAGAATGTGAAAACAAGACTGCTCAATTCTCTGCAGAAAAGTTTACGAACACTTCATCGAAAATTCGTGTGTCATATTCGAGTGTTCAGAAAGCTGTTAAAAATTGAATTTGTATCAGTATTGGATACAATTAGTCCAAGAGATTTAGCCTCCAGATTTAAACAAGCGATTCTTCTAGGGTGAAAGACATTATGTTTGTAACACAACTGGAAACGGCACAAAATTTTACACAGCTCAAGGAGAATCAACTCACTCTGCCGTATCTATACCGGTTGAGTAGGGCTACCAACTTCGTCACACAACAAAATTTCCCTTTTCTAGAAAAAAATTGCCAGACATTAACAATTTGGTAACAGGACTAAAAAATTACTCTATACATCATCAATATTGTTATCGTCTTGTAAAGGATTACATCTTCGGGATAAATTTTTTAATTACATCCTTCTCATTGTATAATATTTCATCCTTTTTTCTGATCTTCTGGCTATCTCCAATACTTACCTTTGATGACCATTGCATTTACCTTTACTTTAATCACATCATCAACTGGCACAAACTCTGCTATATAACATCCAGAAACGAAGATCCTTCAAAGTGAACGATAATATAATTATCTTCTACAAAATTTTCAATGTTTACTAATGATAACGATTTTGGTTCTGGATCAAGTATCTCATCTAATTTGTCAATAAATAGTTTATACCATTTTCATTGAGATAATCTGAGTTACTTTACACCATAGATAAAATCCTCATGATATTATTTTTACAAAAGTAATAATTAAATAAAATGCCTGATAATAATTATAAATTCTACAAAAATGTAAGTAATGTATCAGATGTTTTGTTCTTTTCGTTAAATTAAATAAATTGGACAACTATTTATTATAGTGCTTAGGGAAATTCTTAAAAAATATGAAAACATTTCATATTTTTAAATATTTAAAGCAATTATTACATTCTTAATACAAATATTTATTTATTTAGTTAAATTTTTGCCACACTTAATATTTACTATAGTAAATGCTGGTAATTGTAACGGAAGAAATGTAATGAAATAACATTTTAAAATATTACTACTATGACTAGAAAAAAGAAAAATTGTGTAAATGCTGAAGTTTTCTTATGTGATTATAAGAGTGTAGACAAAATAATCACTTAAACTCAATCAATATATATATCTAATATATAGATATAGAATATAATAAAACATACAGATATTTTATTTAACACTAATATATCACTAACAACAAATAAAATAGCCTGTAAAACTCTAACCTTAGTTGTAAATATACCAAGTTTTACAATTCCGCCAAAAAAAATCCGGTAATGTTTGTTCAAGAACTGAAGGTGTAGTAACATAGAATAAAACTTTTTCTATGGCTGAACAATAATAGAAATACAATTCACCCTAGCAGAATGTAGAAAGAAGAGATTATAAAACATTAGAGACAGACCACATTTTTGTGGCACCTGCACCCTGGGAGTGTTCAATACGCCATATAAATGCGGCCACCGCACTGATCATGTTAATAGAGGTTAACTTGAGTCTTGTGTAAAAAATGTCAGTTTTCAATTTTTTTTAAAATTGAGTGATCCCTTCATAAGGGATCTCATGCGTAGGTAGTTGTATGAGTTGATATACAGATAAAAAAAATGCCAGGCCTGACTGAAAATTATACTCAGTACCTAGAAACCAGTTGCACTGGCCACTACTAATATTGCAATTTAATTCTGTTGCTTCACAAAAGCTATGTACTTGACCTTTAGGTGACTGTGAACTTAATTCATGTATTTACTTTTAATTGCACCATTTTTCTAATTTAGTTGCACCATTTTGTTGTTTGAAAAAGTTATCTTGTTTTCAGATAGAAGAAAGGTTACGAGTTGCTAAAGAAAGTTCTGTTGCGAATCGAACCATGGTAAATAAAATAAAATTAATGAAAATAAAAGGCAAGGCTTTTGGCGACAATAGAATTCCAGTGGTCGACAGAGTTTTCTTTTCTGTTCATCAACCTTACTCTGAGAATGTGTCAAAAGAACCGAGGCCTTTATTTGTTTCAAAAACATGGACTGTGGGTAGAGCAATAGATTTTTTTGCAAAGCGAATGAAGATTGAGAATAACAATAATGTTTCAGAAGCTTCAAAGTTACGGCTGTTTGTAAAGGATAGTGGAAATCTAGTTACTCATCAGATGGATGTAGTTTTAGAGGACCTTATTAAAGATCAAACTATTCTTGATGGTGATTCATTAGTTTTAGAATATATTGAACCAGATGTTGCTAGCCAGTGCTCTTTTATTCAGATTTCACCAGAAAAGTACACATAACTGAATTTCATGTGTTGATGATATATATCTGAAATGAATTTTTAATGTTTTAAAACTGTAACTTGATTATTGTCAGTGAATAATTTAAGTAGTCAGTAAATTTGTTTTAAATTATGTAATTGAATTCACAGAACAGTTGTCTGGCACTATTCTGTTCTAACAATATTGTTAAATGTTTTTCAAATTGTTGCCTTTTCACAAATGTTTATAAAACAACCAATATGTATAAAATTTTGTCATTACAAAAATTGCCTATTTTGTTTTAGATATTATTCTACTGTTCTTAATCGCTTCTATTTCTTTGTTAAAGAAATTGTAAAATGAAATGAAAATCAAACATATCATATATACAGTAATCCCTTGCCATTCGTGGTTATTGTTTTCGACTGCCAAAATATTTAAAAAAATGTGAAATACCACATTTTTTCGCAGTTTTTATTACATTTAATACTCATTTACGCGAAATAAGTAGGTACAATGTTCATTAAAGCATATACGTAATGTTATTTAATTAAATAATATAATAACGTGTATAAATACATAGGCATTATTAATACTATTACAATATTAGACACTATTTACAAAACAGACAGAACTCGGCTCAAAATTGTAGGTACTATGACCACACTCCTGTGTGAATACAGTAGCCTTTACAATAATATTGGTGTGTGTAGGTTAAGATATAGAGAATCACGCATTATATTGTGTTATTCTTCAGTTGATGTGTCTCTTCCTTAAATAGTTAAGAGCATTTTATTTTATTTTTTCAAGTTAACTTATTTGATTTCATTTTTCAAGTCATCTGTATTTTTCAAGACGCAAAATGTCCATATATATACTGAAAAGAAAAGCCTAAAACAAGTCTCGCCTTTAATTTTTTTAAATTTAACTTCTTGATCGGCTTAAAAGTGGTGTAAAAAGTTTTTTTAGGGCAAATGAGTTGACAGTTTGTTATGTTAAAAAAAGGGAAACGTAAGAAAGTAGCATGAAAGAAAACACTTTCCTGTCAGCTAAAGTTATTTGTATGTTGTGATGTACTATTTAAAAAATTGAGGCTAGATTATTTGTATTGAAGATAACACTCACAAAAGTATGCCCCTCAGTTCTGTTTTAACTCGATAGAAACACTGCATTTGTATGAGACAAATTAAATCAGTGTACCAAAATTATTAATTTGTTTTTAGTTTTATTTAATGTCAACCATAACAGCCCCCTTCCCATGTATATTTGGTTTTCTTATTTATGATAGGTTCGTGGAACAAATCCACCGCGAATAGCTAAGGATTCCTGTATATATTTTTACTTTCTCTTGCCTATATGAATATGTAGGAAGGAAAGTATTGTTTTCATGTCGATTTTTCGAAATCGAGTTTTCAGCGGATCTATACATTTTCAGACCCCCTGAACCCAAAAAACATGTTTTTAGTGATTGGTCTGTGTGTGTGTGTGTGCGAACAGAATATCTCAAGAACGGAACATCGTACGAACTTGAAACTTGAAACTTAAGTTACACACCACTACCGGACCTGACACGAACATTTTCATCAAAATCGGTCAACCGGAAGTAGTAGTTTATTCGTATAATTTTTCACTTTTTTGCGATTTTCTCAAAAACTGGTCCTACGATTTTTTTAAAAATCCCCTGGTTTACTACATTTTTTATGCTCTACAAGATAGGGTAGGCGCCATGTTTGCTGAAATTCTGCGTGAGGCTGTTTTTACGTAAAACATTTTCTTTTTAAGATTGCGGCTTTAATATGCATTTTAGCGCAAAACGTTATATAATAAAAGTTGTAGAGAATGTAAAATTCTACAACTTTTATTTCAAACTTTTTTTTGTATAACGCTTAGTTTAGCGGTAATTAGCAATTTTCTGTTTTTTTCTCACGAAAACGTGTGAAAAATCTATTTTTTTAAGATTTCGGCCTTAGAATGCATTTTACGACAAAAGTGTAAAAAATAAAATTTATAGGAAATTAAGAGATCTACAACTTTTTTTTAAGCATTTTTTTGTACAGTGCCTAGTTTAGCGTGAATGAGCGATTTTCCGTATTTTTAAGCCAAACTGAGGTCGATTTTAATTCTGCGTATTTCACTAATGTTTTTTGAGGTTAGTTTTTTGTTTATTTTTTTCTTGTAACAACAGTATTATAATTTTTAATTTAAAATATAGTTTATTTATAAATGTATATAAATATCTTATCAAACATCCTGTATAGGTATTTTTAACAGCCGTATTATATTGATAATCAAAATATGTACTATTTCTTTAGACCACCAGTAAATATATGGTAATGATGTTTTTTTTTTTCAAACACCAGCAGTATGGTAACAGCAAACACTTAACAATGTTTATAGCGCTTTCATGTACTTCATACACATCTTTAGTAATGCATTTTCAAATTGCCATGGTAGGAGTAGGAAGTTTTAAAATTTAACTATTAATAAATTTGAAAATGCTTTACAGAAGATGTGTATGGAGTACACAAAAGCGCTATAAACATTGGTAAGTAAGTGTTTGCTGTTGACATATTGCAGGTGGTTTGGAAATTATTGGTGGGTTTATTTTAATTATAAATATAATACGACTGTTGATAAATCTGCATAGGATGTTGGATAAAATATATACATAATTGAAATACATACACGGTGTTTGTGAAGGAAAGTCAAACTTAAGTAAGTCATTTTAGAGCTGCAAATAAGAAAAAAGTCCTAATAAACATATACTTGAAAAGCTTTGTAAGCGAGTTACTGCAAACAAAAGATATTAGCCGGGTTTCAGTTCGTATGGGTAAGTTAAGACTATAAAATTCAGGGTAGGTAAATTAAAGGGTAATGTCAGTTGTTTGTTATGGTTTTATGTAAAAAAAATATAATAAATAAATAATAATAAAACAGGTCCCAGATCTGTGTCTCCTGTAGTTTTTAAGATATTTGAGGTAAAACAGAAAAATCTGTGCCTAAAAATATTTTTTTTAGGTTAGAAGTACAATAGCTCTATTAAATGACTAGTAAATGCCTTAAAGTTAAGAAAAAACTAGCAAAGAATGTAGTTTTGAAGAAGTTCTTGTAAATAAAGTCAAGAAAAAACAATTACAACATAGAAACTGAAGCATGGCCTATATCTTTCACTAGCAGTAATTCGCTTACAAAGCGTTTTCGATCATATGTTTATCAGGATTTTTTTTTCTTATTTTCAGCTCTAAAATGAGTTACCGAAGTTTGAACATTTCCTCCACAATCACTCGGTACATCCAAACCACCAGTAATGTGGTAACAGTAAACACTTGTTTATTGTGCTTTCATGTATGTCATACATCTTCAGTATGAAGTATGTGAAAGTGCTATAAATATTGGTAAGTGTTTACTGTTACTGAATTAATGATAGTTGGAAATATATATTTCAATTACAAATATTATGTGGCTGTTGACAATCCCTGCATAGGATGTTTGATAAATATATTGTAACACTTATCTCTAAGGTCCGTTTCAGGATCTGGGTAAAATAAATAATTAACACTTGATAATTTAAAATTACAAATATTTATTACAAACTATGAACTACAATTGATGATGTTACTTTAATCTACAAATGAATTACAATTATTCAATTAAATTATTTTTAATAAATAACCAACTAATTACAATAAATTGATAATGTAAACTTAAGCAATTACAAGATTATTTTTCACTCACTAAAACTAAGTTCTACTTACAAAGTTAACAACAATTATATGTGTCTACAATATATGCTGGACCTCTGCACAAACGTACGCGTACATGATTTAACTCACTAAATGACAGATCAAAACTCGTCGATGGCAGATCAAAGACCAACTAACTAAACTAGCAGCCTTATATAGGTAAACTATGAAGATTTTGAGAGCAAAGATTTTTGATTTAATGGTAAATATACAAAATCTTTCTGTCATTTCTGGATAAATCTTATCAAACACGTAAACAAATTAGGATTGAATAAAAAGGGGTTACAAAAAGGACCAATTACCATCTGAATAGTAACACCAACCTTCACACAATAGACCTGTATTAACCTTTCATATACTATATAATATTTCTAACTATTTCTTAGAAACTCTATTTATTAACTCTTATTATTTACGTTAACATTTTTAAAATCTCCGTCCTCGAGAATTCTTAGAACACACTTTCCTTTTAGATATTGTCACAATATACATTATTTTATCAAATATCCTATGCAGCTATTATCAACGGCCATATTATTTAAAATTGAAATATAAAATTACATGTTTTACAGTGCTTGTGTGAGTGAGGTAATTGTACAAGGAGCACACGGAAAATCAGTCTGGCAATACTGTGGCTAACTCCTAAGTTTGAAAGTCAATGATGATACATTCTCTTAACTTTATTTATGCGGAAATAAAACAGCTGATAAGTCTCCATTCAATTCATATTTGTCTGTTGTTTCTTTGTTAAATATAATTTTTTGAATGTGTATTTGGTCATTAAAGAAGTTTTATGTTTATTTTTGTTTCTGTTATTTGTAATCAGTGTATGTAATACAAAATTGGCTGTAATGACTAAAATGTTTCTTTTTGTTTTGTCTTTTAGTCTAACCTTAACTGCTTGTAAGAAGAGTTCAATGAGTTATTAATTTAGTTAATGGTTTAAAGAAATCTAATACAGACTTCCATAATAGGTCAATATAGTCAAGGCGGTCCAGTCAATCGCCAGGCTCTCAGATTCGAAGACTATCATGCCAGAAAATTGTCTTGCGGTTCTCACAAACCAGGTGTAAACACCCACGGCTGTAGTCAAGTACGGCCTGATGTTTCTTTAGCCAGTCGTGTCCAAGGATCATTTCTTCTCGAGCCCTGGTACTAGAAGAAACTTCATGGGTATTTTTATACTTCCATATAAAATTTCTGTTTCAACCTCATCGGTAGCCTGGCAAGTAGTACTGTTGAGCGCTAGATCGATGCTGGTAGTTTGCCGTGTTCTTTCACCTTCCATAGGCAATAAGTCTGCTCGTGCAAAGCTCAAGTTAGCCGCAGAGTCAATAGCCGCTCTTACAAGTTGTCCCTCGACTTCTACAGTAATTCTCGAAATGTCAGAACTAGTTGGATGAGGGCTCGGTCGGTTGCTTGGCCAGGGCCTGGTAGTTTCCCTGCTTCGCCTTAAGTACTGGACAATCCCTGTGAAAGTGCCGCTCTGGACAGTAGTGGCACCAAGGGGCGAGACTGCTATTTCCTCGAGTCGATTTTGTCATCCTTAACCCTGGTCACTTCTGTGGATTCGCCTACTAAATTCAGCGAGCCCTGCCTAGGTTTACTGTAGTTTTCAGGCTTTTCTCCTGCTTGAATGTTGTCATCTCCCTTTCGTCCGTTTCAACTACCATTGCTCGATTGAGCAGTTCCTAGAAATCATGGATGGTCGCTTTTCATAGCCTTCCCTAAGTCGGGCGGCGTAGGCCGTCGGCCGATAGCACGGTCGAGGCGGTTCCCTCCAGGCCTGCGCTGACCTCCGTCTTCACCGTGGTGTCTGCCGACACGCACGGGCTTCCGCCGGCTGACCGGGGTGGGAATGAGGCGTCCGCCACCAGTAGCATTGTCCTGGGATGGCTGTGTCCCGGCTCGGCTGGGCTGTTCAACTTGCTTCAGTTCCTTTGTCTTCTTTTCAGTCTTATATATACACTTACACTCACATTTGAAAGAGCCACTATTTGTTAAAATTAAAATTTACACACATACTCTTCATTTAACATTTATTCTGAAGTACCCACCCCTTTAAATTTCTACGAACAATCGGTTGGTGACCCCCAAGGTATCGCCTTTATCAAATCTTCAATACGGATTCAGATTCATTCACGAGCGTCATTCATTTCCCAACTCTCGAACGGGCAGGAAGACTGAAAAGAAGACAAAGGAACTGAAGCAAGATGAACAGCATAGCCATCCCAGGGCGACGCTACCAGTGGCGGACGCTTCATTCCCGCCCCGGTCAGCTGACGGAAGCACGTGCGTGTCGGCAGACACCACGGTGAAGACGGAGGTCAGCGCAGGTCCGGAGGGAACCGCCCAATTGAGGGAAGGCTAGGTTTGAACCTGGTAGCCAAGCCGTCACCCTTCGAACACCACGCTGCACTCACCGGCTTGATGCGTCTGACCACCTACAACGGCCCTTTCAGGGCCAACCATCCTGCATGGCGAGGCTTGGCCACGTGCCGTCGGCCCCGGTCGGCGACAGTATAACACTATCGACTTAAATGTTTTGAAAAAAGATTGATTTTTTTAAACAAACTTTATTTTACAATTTATATGTCAAAGAATTTTGTTGTTTAGTTCATCAGTTGAAAGGTGGTTTGAACCTCTAGAGGTTTTACTAAGTAAAATGAGGAGTGAGGTGGTTTACCATGCCTTCCTCACTGAGTTGAAAAGTATGTTGATCAGCATACCAAGCCCTCTGTAAACCACATATTTTCCACCCTGCAAATGACACCTTCACTAAATTCACCACAGGGTCTGGCTGTATAACGAAATTCTTTACTTTCAGAGAAGATAACTCTGACTAGTGTCTTTTACACCTCTACCTCTTCTGTTCTTCAATGCTTCAGTCATATAATTGGCTCACCAAGTGATAAGATACAGAATTTTTTTTTGTAGCCGTGGAACTAACAGATTTAGTGCAAATAATTTAACACTCCACCTGTCTGTTATGGGTAGACTTGAATATTGAAGCCATTAAATACGGAGTAAATGTTAAATTTTTTAAACTATATAAGTGTTTTTGGAGTAAGTGAGTCAACAGTTAATTACATTAAAATAAAGAAAGAAAATATTTGTGAAGTGTAAAAGAAAGCACTTTCTCATTGGTAAGAGTTACTTGTTTGTCACAATTATAATATTGAGCAAATGGAGGAGCCTTAGACAAAAGGAAGCCTTTCAGTTTTGTTTTGTATTTTCATGACCGCAACCCCCTTATTACCGTATAGGTTTGAGTAAGTTCATGGAATGGATTGCCCATGAATAATAAAGGATTATTGTGATTACAGGTGTTAAATCTGTATCTTCCAAAATTTCTTCTGTTCAATTATCTGACATAATTTTGTTTACCCAGACTGACTCATCAACAGGATTATTTTCTGTTTGCTCATTTGCAGCATTACCAAAGTCCATAATAGAAATAGCACATTATAATTAAAATAAATGTTCTCAACATTATTAGGCTTATCTAGCCATCTATATTTTCATCTTCATCACCTGACTCCGACTCGAAGTCCATCATCTGATTCGGATCGGAAGAAATTTTTTTAAGAAGCATGTGAATATCATTATCATCCAATGTGTTCATTTTTGAATCTGTAAAAGAAAAATAAATATAATTAATTATAATAATATAAATATTATTAGTATATTTTGACTGGTAATTTTTAAGTAGGTACTAACTTGAATTTAATAATTTTTTTAGGAAATAAATATGTACTTATTATTTGAATAATAATTTAATTACAATAACTATTTATTTATACAATTTTTTATTACTCAAAGCATGAAACATCTATAAAAAGTTAGATTAATGAGTGACTTTGTGCATAGTTAAGTAAAATAAATTGAATTGTGTACTGTTCTGAATGCCATTTTGGTAGATTTCCACACAAAACCAAAAATAATGACATTAACATTATCATCATAATCTTCTTTATCCCATCTTCATGTTTCCTCAGGTCAGGCCAAACATAACTCCCCTCCACCTCTTTCTATCACTGAACCATCTCTCCTCCATTTTTTTTTTGGCATCGCATCTATTTCCCTCAAGTACAGCAGTCTTACCTCCTCCATCCTACTTTAATGACCAAACCATCTCAGCTTTGTTTGTCCAACCCTTCTTAACAAGCTGTGTCCATTTCCAGTTGTTCTCTAATTACATAATTTATTTTATCCCTTCTTGTCTTTTCCAGCATATTCCTCTTGAACTTCATCTCTGCTGCCTGGATTCTACTTTGTACCATCTTTCCACTAGTCCACGTCTTGGCTGCACAATTTAAAATTGGCACGAAGTGTGCATTAAGCAAAATTTCCTTACAATGCATAGGAACATGATGCAAACATTACCACTTTAGTAGTGACATCTCTATCAAAGAACTGGCAATATGTGAGCTAGTTTATATTAGTAGAATATTCCTCTTGTGGAGCTCCAGAAAAAGCTTAAAAAATGGAAAATAAATATCCTACCTTCTTGAACCTATCTATTCTTTTTTTACTGAAAATAATAGAAGGGATGGGCCAGACCCCAGGTGACAGCACACAAAGAGATACACCTCCTTATGCATTGTATGCAGATGGACTTCAAGGTAGTAGTTGCTGACCAACCACAATGGGGAGAGATAACAAGTGACTAATGCACAAGTTTTTGTGCTGTATGAAAATTCTTTCAAATTAGTTGGTCTTTTGGGGGTCAATTTGTGTAAGATTGGTATCAGTAGGTGCAGCTAACCCATGAGAGCACAGCCTCCCCAAGAATTTCTGCAGACATGGTGCCTATCCTTTTTTTTAGAGCATAAAAAAGTAGTAAATAGGACTATTAAAAAAATGAAAAATTACACAAATAAACTACTACTTCAGGTTGACCAATTTCGAAGAAAATGTTCATGTCGGGTCCTCTAGTAATAACGAACTTAAGTTTCAACTTTGTACGATGTTCCTTTCTTGAGATATTTTGTTTACACACACACACTCACAGCTACAAAAAACTCACCTACAGCTAACTTTTACTTATTAGTTAGCAAAACATACAAAGTTTACTTTTATGATTTTCTGAAAAGAATGAATTATGTAGTTATTGCAGTAGCAACACTTACTTGCAACTCATTAGTAAGGAAAACAGTCCAATAACCCACTCTCCTGTGTGGTCAGTGTGTTTCATTCTCCTCTGTGTGTAAAAAATGTGTGATGGCTGTAGAAATAGATTGTCAGTTAATTTTTTTTATGTCCATGAATTACACAAACCAGTTATCATTAGATTACTCGTGAGCTCTTAATCAGAATTTCAGTGTCAATTACAAAACCACTTCCACTTGCTGAAATTCTGGAAATGTTAGACAAATCAGTTACTGGACCAGTGGTAAAAGAAACAGAAGTACTTATAGCACATCGACTTCATACCTATTAAAGATGTATTGCCAGATATTGCACAATACATTTGAATTCATTAAAACGTCATTGAAGTGTTTATAAGTTTAATCTCAACAGAAATGTCTTAATTCATCAAATAGCTGACAGATTAAAAACTGTTATTTTTACTTTCTCTTGACTATATATGTGTATGGGAAGGAAAGTATTGTTTTCATGTCGATTTTTCTAAATCGAGTTTTCACCAGATATACACGTTTTTAGACCCCCTGAACCCAAAAAAAACATGTTTTTAGATTGGTCTAAGTGTGTGTGTGTGAACAAAATATCTCAGGATGGAACATCGTACAAAGTTGAAATTTGAACCTAAGTTACGTACCACTACAGGACCCGACACGAACATTTTCATCAAAACCAGTCAACCAGAAATAATAGATTGTTCATGTAATTTTTCAAGATTTTCTCAAAAACAGCTGCTACGATTTTTTTGTAAATCACCTCATTTACTACATTTTTTAAGTTCTACAAGATAGGGTAGGCCCCATGTCTGCTGTAATTCATGGGGAGGTTGTTCTCTCAGAAAAAAAAACTTTTTTTAAGATTGCGGTCTTAATATGCATTTTAATGCAAAGTGTTTGTAATCAGAGTTGTAGACTATTAAAAATTACAATTTTTATTTCAAACTTTTTTTTTATAACACTAAATTTAGCGGTAATTAGTGATTTTCTGTTTTTTTTTTATATAAAAATCAGTAAAAGATGGATTTTTTAAGATTTCGGCCTTATGCATTTTATGACAAAAGTATGCAAAATCAAATTTATAGGAAGTTAAAAGATCTACAACTTTTTTCAATCATTTTTCTCTACAGAGCCTAGTTTAGTGTCAGAGTGATTTTCCGTATTATTAAGCTGAACTAAGGTTGGTTTTCACTTTGCACCATTCACTCATGATTAAAATTAGGTTAGTTTTTGGTTTATTTCTGAAGTTTTATTACTAATGTTAGGTTATATTGTTCATTATTTGCATTGTCAAGAGAAAGTTGCGGGAATGTTTCACACCAGATTTTTTTGTTTGTGTACTGTTATAGATTATAACTAACTTAGAGGGAGCTCCAATCAGCTACTTGATGCACATGTCCCAAGAGTAAAAATCTAATGTTGTTAAGCCTAATTCACAGTTCACACTAGCTATGGGAAGCAGTTGTACCTATATAGTGGTTCAAAATCTCTTGTAGTCATTGCAGTAATTTTTCTCTTTTACTTTAACAGAAGGCTAGGTTAAAATGCATTGTTTTTGAGATTATCTACGTGTAAAGGTCAGGAGTGCCTTACAATCTACCAGCATTTTTTTTCTATGCTTCTCTGGCCACCCTCTAATAACTATCCTCTTCCATTTAACGAAGATTTTCATTTTTGCAATTAATAAAAAATGGTCTGGATATGTTTTGTTTTTTTTTTGGGGGGGGAGAATCTTTAAATTGACTTTTGTAATTACTGCTAATCCACATAATGTTGAGAAGGGTGATAGATGAGTCACCACTATGCAACAGATTAAAGTCTTCTAAATCCATGGTCCCTCTCAACTTCCATTTGGTAATGATAGATAAAATTCACCACATTAACTTTCCTTAAAAATTCGCTGCAATTCTGTTATCTTTGTATGTTCCAAGCAGCCATTGTTTAGTTATCCGTGATTCCAAATCGTTTACTTTATGACATTTCCAAATATTTTAGCATTAAATCCTATTTCATAAGACTTTTTGAAGTGAGCCAATAATATCAAATTTCCCTGAGGGCAAGAAACAAACGCTGTGCAGAGTAAGTCTAGTAGTAGGTCTGCTACCTTAGAGCTTCTGACCTGCTCCAGGTTTTGAGAGATTTGTCTTCTAGACTCTTCCTTCCTCTCTGCCATTCAGAATGAATGTTTTCTTCTGCCTTCGAGGTCATTCACCAATCCCAGTCGATATTCAATGCCCTTCAGCTGGTCAGAATAATCCCCACTTCATGCTTAATTTTATGTATATCATTACTTCCTGCGAAATCCTTGATGAAACAGGACAATCAGGTTGTGAGAATTAAAAATACACCTCAAGCCCTATATTTTGAAAAATCAATTTATACATAATTACAGGTTTGGTTTTAACAGAAAAGTACATTTTTGCTAAAACAAAAATCCCTTAAGGGTTGGATGATGGAACCTCAAGTTTCAGAGTAATTTTAAGACCAACAAAAGAACCAATAAGTCAAAATACATATGTCACTTTTAAAACCACAATTGGATGTTATAAAAAGTTATATCAATTAATTTGAGTTAAAACTTTTAACAATTTTGATACTGCATATAGTCGTGAAACAAATTTAATAAGAAACTGAAAAAATAGATGTCAGTTTTTACTTAAAATCATTCTTTTATAAATGCATTTTGTGATCAGATCTCCTGCACAACTTAAATAAAAATAAACATATGTAAATGTAAATAACAACCTAAACTTTTAAATCTGTGGTAACAATACATTTCTAAATTGCCAGGTTTGTTTTAGTAAACACATTGATGTTGTCCTTTACAGGTTTTTTATTTATGTATACAAACTTTCAGATTAATAGCATATTCTAATATTTTGCTTAAAAGTTAAAATTGTTGAAACCGATTTATTAGACAAACTCAGAAAATTACAGGGCACTACATCATATTTCTTTAAAAACAAACCTACTTACCATCTCCATACATTTATATTCATAAGGTAACATGCATTTTTGTTTGTGTACTTAGTCATATCAACATTAGGGTAATTAAAACCTAGTGTTAAGGAGGCAACTTCACAATTTAATCTGAAAACCAATGTATAACATACTAATAGGTCATTAATACTATTAGTGTACTTAAATCATTGGATTTTAATTAACATTATTTAAAGCTCTTTATTTTGTAACATCTCCATCGATTATTATTATTATTTAAAGGTTTACACAACATATTGCACGGACTAGTAAAATGACATCTTGGGTGAAGTGAATAAAAATTAGCTCCTACCATCAAACACTTGCTAAATAGTTCTACAATTTTCCAAAGATTAATTAAATAATGCTAATATTAGCTAGTCACTACCTAGTGAGTCTAGTTGCATTAGAAATATTAAATACTAGGATTAAACCAGACCAAGGAGTAGTGGTCAGTGCAACTGGCTTTTACACCAGGTGTTCGATTTATGGTACATTTCCTATTATCTATCACTCTTCATCTTGTGCATTAGCACTAGTGTGCAAAATACTCAGATGTAAAACAAAAAACCAGGGTTAGTTGTTGTTAACCTGATACTGTTAATCTCCTGTTATGGCATCCCTCTCCACTACTGTATTGTTGAGACAGGTTGGAAGACCAAGTCTTTATGAGTTTATACATTACATTAACTAAACTCTGGTCTTGAGTTGGAGTCAAAATATTCCAAAAAGTAATCCAACAATGAGGATCATCCAATAAGTGATGAAACTGTGAACAGACTGTTACTTATGAAAATTATATCAGAATAACCTGACATAATGAAAAAATTAGAAAGCTGTATTTTCCATTAAGGCAAAAAATTAAGCATGGGTAAAAATAACTCAAAAGTTTGATTGTGCTGACATTAGCAAGAACATTCACTCACAGCTCAATTGATTTTGTAACATGAATGCAAATGTGAAAAAGTTAGACCTACAGGATTCTAGTAGTAAATTAAAATAAAGAAATAGAAAAAGTGCTTTTTGATCTAAGTGCAAAAGGAAACTGTATTCTGTATAGTTTTTATGAGCCTTTCTGTTGGAACAGGAAATAAAATCAAAGAAAATTAAAATTGAAAGAAGCAATAGAGTTGGAAAGATAAAAAGTAATTTGAGTGATTATTTGGTGTACTTGAACCAAAGTGATAGCTGTAGATTACCCGAGCTCATGTACACAAATTTCACTCCCACTTAAAAATTACAGCTCCACAAGCTGAAATTCTGAAAAAATATTACATCAATCCCATCTCAGGATAACTGATAATAGAAGCATAAGTATAGGTAGCACATCAACTTCATATTAAAGATGTATTGCCAAATGATGGTAAATCATCTGAATTCCAGTTAGAAAGTTCAGTGATTGAAATTTTAAGTAAATTCAGAAAATCCTTCTGATGCATCAGATATCATGCACAAGTATCAACACTAACTGTTCAGGATTCTTTTTGTTTAACCATAATTTAAATTAGACTAAACCTACAACCCCTTTCTATCCTACCATCAAATTATACATTTTTGAAAAAGAAAAGTAGTAAAAATAAAAACCGATGATTTGTTTAAAAGACAATGAACATGTACACATTTGAGCATGAATGTGCACAAGGAAAAAAAGATTCAGTTTATCTGCAAACAGTGGAGTGGTGAACACAGGCATCTTGAGCTATACCTTACTGACCCATGTCGTGTAAGTGACGCAGAGATTTCTCCATTTTATTATCTGCAGCATGAGGCCACCATTTCGGTGATAAATTCTCCAGCTTAAAAAAAACTATATATTTCAACTGCTACTTACTACATTTCAACTTCCAAACCTCCAACCTTTACGACTTCTTACATTTATTCAGGGTCATATTACTACAATCAGGATAGACTTTTCAGTAGCATGCGGCCTACCGTTTAATGTTTTGAAGTTAGTATTTGTTAATGTGGTAGCAATGTCCACTAGCACTTTTTACATACTTATACAATAAAAGGGTAATTTAAAGAAAAAAATTATAAAATAACGACATTAACAAGGATAATTTACAAGAAAAGGATGATAATAATATTATAATTTACAATAGCAAGTAATACTACAATTTTAATAAATAAGACGAAAAGTGTGTTAAATATTATAGGTAGGCCTACATAAAAATAATTTACATTATTTATGTATGTATTTCAGATATTTTCATGTAAAGTCTGTCTATAGCTACATGATACACACTATTAATGTCATTAAGAAAAGCAACAAACACATCAGGTTTTTCTTTTCTCATAATCTTTCACAATATACGGTCGAGTTATAATTATGATAATATAATTGTAGTTAAGACATAACTGTGTAAAATATGTGAATCTTTACATGTGAAAAGTGCTAGTGGACAGTGCTACCACATCAACAAATACAAACTTCACTAAACATAACGCGGTAGGCCGAATACTATAGTTAGCTCCAACTTTTCTTTCCTGAATATGCAGAAGTTTTGCCATGGCTGGGGTGAAAATAAAAAAAATTTACACTAAGATAAAAATTTACACTTTTTACACTAAGCCTAACAAGTTTTTAACGTCTATTTACTCCACTTTCTAGTCTAAACTACCTCGAGTGTTTCAAGAAAAAACTTAGCACAGACTAGTCCTACTTGTTACCATCTTAATTCAACCAAAAGATATGAGTTACCTAATTAAAAATGTCTCATATTAGCAAATGCTTGGTTTTATTCACTTCAACCATTTTGAGCAGACACAGATAGCTTGACATGTAAGTTAAACATAAGAAGCCATTTGGTAATGTGAGCTGCTTGTACCATATCAAGACAAAGAAAGAAGGATACATTTATAGATGCTATGTACCACAAGCGATAAATAACCTGGTAAGGGTAAGTAGATGAACTGCTAGAATGGAGATTGTATTAATGTGATGACCCAGAAAAAGATGGCATGAACAAGCATCTTTAATATTAGCATTTTTCTCCTGTTGAGCAACCTCCACATTGAAAATCATCTTTATCTGTAACAAGATTTTTCTAAAAAGGTAATAAATTGCAATTGAGCAGCCCACTATACCTTAAACATGGTAGAAGCATTCATTACACTATTACACACAAACAGTAAAATTTTTTGAGGACTTACAAAATAGGACTATTACTTTCTGTAACAAAGTAAACAAACACCACTTTATAATAAAATAGAAGTAGGTAGTTTATTTTTCAATAGGTGTATGTAATAACAGCGCAATTACTATAATAAAATATTTCATTCTATTGAACAGGATGTCTAAAAATGCTGAAATTGATTTGGATAAAATTCCTCCTGTGGATTACTCTTTTAAGAAAATTGACTCTCTAATTGGTAAAGTAACTTAAAGAACATGTAACTTTGTAAATTTTAATCTATTATATAAAATTTTGTATGGGTAGAAAATTACCTTAGTAAAAATAACTAGGTATTTTCAATTTTAGGGCACAAAAAGCTAATAAGCACAAATTACTTTGTCGATATTGTCATTATTCTATGGGATCAAATATATTTCCCTTAAAGTATGTGGTGGGAGTCATTTTAAGAAAGTGCATGTGATTACGCAATAGTCACTAATTTCTATTTTGTACGTCTGATTTTAATAAGACAAGTCATCACACACTTCAATAGACAATAAACATATTTTCTTCTAGCACGTATCTGCTGTCAACTATGTCTTGATTTTTAATTAGCGACATCAAAAGATTTTTATAACATTCAACCACTAGGGCAAGGCAAAATCATCTATTTCCTTTGAAAATTAGCCATATGGTGCACACAGTGTCTTGAAAATAGAAGAGCGACATTAAGCGGATTCTTCATGGTTGCTTGTCAACTGATCGCTAGGTAAAATTGTGGCCTGAAATGGTGCAACAACTTCAACCAAAAAAAGTGCCTTTGCTGGGAAAAAACAGTTATCATAACACCATGATGAAAATTTGAATTTTTCTGACACTTAATGGATTCCTATTAAACTTCTAGTTAGTATAAGTTTACAGTGCTATGTCATTTAGATCATCAGCCAAATGGCTGGTTTGACCTCTAGAGGCTTTACTAAGTTCAAAGCGAAGTGTAATGGTTTCCCAATGCCTTCCTCACCGAGTTGAAAAGTATGTTTATTAGCATGCCAGGTCCTCTGAAAAGCCCATATTTTCCACCCTGCAAATGACACCTTCATTCACCTCAGGGTCTGGCTGTATAATGAAATTCTTTACTTTCAGAGGAGATAACTTTGATTATAGTGTCTTTTACACCTCTACCTCTTCTGTTCTTAAATGCTTTAGTCATATAATTGGCTGACCATGTGATAAGAAACAGAACTAGTTTTTGTAGCCCTGGAACTAGCAGGTCAAGTGGAAATAATTTAACACTCCACCTGCCTTTTATGAGCAAATATTGTTATAGTGCTAGTTTTAATTTACTTACATCTTGATACAAGACATTACTTTTTTCAGTAGTTCAAAATCAAAAACAGGGGTCAAGTGTACATTCAGTATTTCTTTGTTTATATTATTGTCTATAATTAATTATTTTCAAGAACTTTAAAAGCAGATGCAAAAATTCTTGAAATTAGTATGGATGGATGATGTTTTATTTATTTATTAGTTTTTTTTGTTTAACGAAATGGATGGATGAAATGTAGCCTTAACGAATTGGATGAATCCTTTCAAAGCCACTCAATGGCTTGTTTATACATACTTACACTTATTTGTAGTCTTTGCACTAGTAGTAAGGGCTTTTACCATAATGGTAGTACGTATTCATTCAATCTTTTTGTTTACAAATTAAGTTAAGGAAGTTTAGTACCGACACCAATGAAAGAAACCTTTCCTGAGATACTTACATGGGATATTCAATATTTAACAAAATAAATTTATGTAGAGAAAATGATTCATAAAATGATAATAAAACTTATTGAGGAACAAGTTGGCAACCTTTGGAACACTGTTAATCAGCAATTCAATTCGGACATAATTATTATAAAGGTAACCTCTTTTGATCATTTCAGAATGTCAGCTTTGCTTGAAATGAGTATAAGAGTTCAGTGATAAAGATTTTTTTTCTCAGAAGATGTAAATGGGTGAAAATTTCCTGAAGTACCTAAAATACCTAAAACAGTATGGTAAAAAGTGTTTAAACTGCAGTAACATGTATAAGTGGATGGAATCTTGACTGGAAATATCTGGGTTCAAGCACCAGAAGAAATTTAAAACTTATGGGTCACGTAGTAAAGTGATTTTGGCAGTCGTCTGAGAATCGCAAGGCCCAATTTTGTGATAATTTAGAAGATTAATGTAAGGTGAACAAAGAGTGGTATTCGAACATACTCCAACAGAAAGTAAGACTCTCTCAAAAAGTGTGATTCTCTTGCATGACAACACACGCCCCCACACTGCTCACAGAATTAGAAAAACACTCGAGAAAAGTTGGGTCGGAAGGTGTTGCCACATACTATTTTCATTTGTTTGCCCCACTCGGACTTTTCACATAGCAAGAAGTTTGGTCTGTAAATGGTTCAGGCAGCAAGGTAAAGACGTCTATGCTACGGGAATCAGAAAGCTCACTGAATAGTGGGACAAATACAAAAATATAGCAGGAGAGTATCTTGAAACAGTAATGCAAGCAAGTTTCATTGGTATTTTTTTCTCTACATCAATTTGTGTCATTAATTATCGAATGTCCCATATATTTTAACACATTCTTTAGTGTTCAAAAGTGACTTTATTGGACACAAATATCCAAAAACCCACTTTTGGATTTAGAGGATAATGAAACGTGAAGATTAGTTGAGTACTGAAAATGTTGCACTATTGCAATACTCTCACTTTACACAATAGATGAGAGCAGGAGAAATGCTTTCTTAAAATTATGAAACACATCTCGCTCACCAATAAGGAGATAGATTTTCGTTCTAATTTACACTTTTTATCGTTTACAACTTAAGAACCAATTCATCATAGAAAATTTTTAATGACCACCAGGTTTAAAGAGCACAGGTGATAAACCAAGAGGTGGCAGGCTTAAGGTAGTACCAGACAGAGGTCCAACCCAACGCTTTATAACTGCAGGGATATGGTTGAATCACAATAATTTACAGACAATAGATGGTCTCAGTACAATGGTCGAAAATGTTCTTGAGTATCCACAAAAGCTTGGTTGGCTCGATCTTTCTTTTAATAAAATTGACACAATTACCGAGGTAAGCCATTTTATGCGGTAAGGAGTGGAGATTTGGTACATTTTTGTCATAACCAGTTGTTTATATTAAAAAAAAGATAAAGCATATCCAATTGAAAGCAAAATTAAATTTGTGACCATCAAGTACAGTAAACTGGGACCCAAAATTCTAAAGATTTCAAAAATTTCTGATAAATCATGTACTGTTAAAAATTTACTTCATAACACTAAACTATTAGTAGAAAATTAATGCAAATAACTGCTGGTTAAATAGTTTAAATGTTACAGTAAATCTCCACAAAGTTCAACTTTTAATTTTTTTTTTACAATTAACATGGCTCAAGCAAATGAGTACAATTAATAAGACCAAGGTTTTCCCATGGATAGCATAGTATTCCTAATTTTTGACTGTTTTTCATAAAACTACTTTTTGTTTCACACAACTGAGTTCTGATTTTATTCTAGCGAACACATGAATATTGAAATTAATTTTTTTTATTCTTCCACGATTCTTGTAGAAGATAAGTTTACCTTATTTAGGTTACATTAATTACGAGAAAAGGATATTAATTTTTTGCAGCCACCATTAAAAACATTTTAATCTAAACTGAATTTTGTATATTTTTCTACAGTAATTTTTTTGCCAAAGTGTGGTGGGGAACAAATTGAAATCAACAATCTTACATACTAGATAAAATTACCTTTAGTTACTTTTATTATGTTTGTATGTAAAACACCACGATTTGGTTTTGGAGTACCTACATTAATCATTTATTGAGTTAGCAAGTAGTATTACTCTGTCATTTATAACAAGTGTTTTAGGGATTTATTTTAGTGGCATTTATTGCTAATGGTATGGATGTTGTCATGGAAGGATGTTCTTGTTGGCCGGCCTGCAAGGAAAAATATCTCTTTAGCTAAATTATTTGCCCTCAGCAAAACCCTATAGCTCAACCTCAGCAGGCTATCTATAGCTTGTTCGTGGGCATTGATTTGTTCAGTGCTTTGCAGGCTATTAGTGACATACGAGTATATTCACACCGAACGATTGTTACCGACGCTCATGGTTTGGTAAAACAGCTAGCTGATAAAGATGTTAGTGTTATGTTCTATGAGGTGCCAAGTCATGTTTGTACCCCTGGGAAGAAGCTGCTGGTTTAGGTGCAATTACCCACCAACTGCCATTTGCACAATATGCTTAGTAACATTGGATTTCATGATTGTGGCAAAGCAGACAGTAACTGATTCCTGGCAGCAAACTGAGACCACTAAAGGATGTCATTCATCTATGGCCAACATTATTACGGGACAACAAAATAGATGAAGTTGTGATTGAGCAAGCGTAGTTTTTAAATAATGGTTAAACAGGTATTTATAAATTGTATATGCTACTCTGTGTAGTGTCATCAATTTAAATTACCTGAAAAATTCAGGAGATTTTCTGCACCAATAGATCCATGTTAGATGCAACCCTCAGAATCTTTGAGTTGCACAAGGTAATATGAGGATGTATATGTAGGTATTTATTTATGATCATTTGTGATTTTATTGATAAATTTTTACATTTTGGTATCTCTATACAATCCTAGAAGGGGTGGGATATTTTACCTACAGCTATAACAGTAAATAGTCTCCATATTTTTTCCCTTAAATTTTAGAGGCACCTTACGGCCTCTATCGCAGTGCTGGTATTTAGTATGTGTTCAGTATTAACTTGAATGTGATATTAAGTTCGTAAATTCTGTGATATTGTAAATTTTTAATATAGTGTAAGCATATGCAACGTGTTAGGGCCCTATACATTAACTTGGTGTGTCAGGTGATAATAACCGCACAATGAAATAATATAAAAATAATAATAAAAAATATAATAAATAATAACCACATGGTGATAATGAAATGCCCTTCATAAACGAAGAAATTAAACAACATAGCGAAAAACATTTACAAAAACTAGAAGACAATCAGAATCCATTAGCGGTTAACCTCCTTGGCAACAGCGAAGATACTCACAGACTGAAACGTTTTAAACCATTAGACTTGCCTTTAAGATTTTGTTAATCATTTAAACTTTTTTTCTTTTCAACTTCAACTCCTAATCAATCATCATCATCATCGTCATCTCATAAACGGCGTCGTTTTCATCTCTATCAACATCGTCATCTCCAACTTCAACAACCTTGTGTTTCAAGATGTTGATTCACAGTTCGTTTGATTTTGTATATATACATAGTTTTTTCTTCACAGTAAACACACTACTGAGTGTAGTTTATACTTTAATTCTAAGGACATTACTCAGATTTTCTCATATTTGCTTAAAGTTATTGTACTTATTAACTGATTGCAAAAGAAATACTACACTGTTACAAAAAAAAAATTCTAAAATAAAGTTGGTCATTAACAGTTACCATAAAAAAATGTGCAAGAACTGCTGCGCGGATACAACTTGCTGTCGCTGCATTAAAAATAGTTATTTCAAATTTTTTGATATTAACTTTTAACATACAACAAAAAATTATAGAAGAGTTGAATTTAAAATGTTTTTTTGAGAAAAATCACTAGAAAAATAGAAATGTCAGGAATGTCATAGCAACACCAATTATTTTGTGAACATTTTGACCTTTTTTACGTTCTCTTGCCCTGTATGAATGTATTAGGGAAGAAAAGTATTGTTTTTATGTTAATTTTTTGAACTTTCATCTCGTTCAAGAACAGATTTCACTTTTTCTAGCAAACCAAGAGGGGTGTTGGTACTCCGGAGAGCCTTATTCTGAAATGTTGTTATATCTCAATATTTCTGTAACAAGTCTTATCCCACAACTGATTCTGTAGGTCTAGACAGGCTATAACATATTTTATACGCTTTGCATAAAACCCACAAATAAAATACATTTTGTATATATTTTTTTTCATCAGTCTCTCAACTGGTTTGATGCAGTTCTTCAAGCTATTCTATTTTGCACAAATTGTTTCATATCTACATACCTGTAACACCCTACATCTTTTGTAATTTGCTTTAAATATTCTAACCTTTGCCTCCCTCTACAATTCACTCCCTCAATATTACCCTCCATTATTGATAGACCAATACCTGGATGTCTTAAGATATGCCCCACTAGCCTATCCCTTCTTCTGGTAAGATGCTTCCATATACAGTAAAACCTTGCTAATTCGAACTAATGCGGACCACGGTCGGTGCGAATTAGCGAAAATTCTGAATTATAGAACATTTCTAAAATCACGTGTAATCCTGACTTTTACGGACATCGTGGATTTAATTTAGATAAATTTCAAAGCGTAAGTGTATGTAATAATTTAAGTTAATAAATTCCGCAATAAATAAGATGTATAAAAATGAAAAATTTTAATTACTGCATGTTTAATTTTAATAAAAATTTACTGTGTTGTTTAGATCATCAGCCGAAAGGCTGGTTTGAACCTGTAGAGGTTTTACTAAGTAAAACGAGGAGTGAGGTGGTTTACCATTGCCTTCCTCATCGAGTGGAAAAGTATGCTTTCAGCATGCCGGGCCCTCTGAAAAGCACATATTTTCCACTCTGCAAATGACACCTTCACTTCATTCACCACAGGGTCTGGCTGTATAATGAAATTCATTACTTTCAGAGGAGATAACTCTGATTAGTGTCTTTTACACCTCTATTTATTTTAGCCCTGCAACAAACAGATTGAGTGTAAAAATTGAATGTAAAACAGATTTGTAATCTACCGATTCTGCAATTAGCTGTCAATCATAACTTTCAATTTATTTTGTTCATTTCAAACATCACTAGTTTTGTTTTGTTTTTCTTAGTTTTATTTTTATTATTTTTTTGATTGCTTATTCGCGATATAATTTGTAGAATGTTACCGGCGAGTGGAACTTTTTTTCTTATAAAATTTATAGTTTATTCACATTTTTATTTTTCTACTTTGTATTTGTGTTGGGTATGAGAGATTTCAAGGTGTTCTGGACAACATACTATCAAAATGCGAGAGGTTTGAAAACAAAGACAAAATTATTTTCATCCAATGTTGTTTCCCTGGACTTTGATGCTATATTTTTAATTGAGACTTGGCTTGATTCTGATGTGTTTTCTTCTGAATTATTCCCTGGGACGTTTACAGTATATCGGAAGGATCGTGATCCGATTATAACCAGAAAATCAAGGGGTGGTGGAGTGCTTATTGCAGTTCATAGCTGTTATAGCTCTTTTAGATTATCTGAGTTAGAGTCAGTTAATGAAGATATTTGGGTCAATATTTTGTTTAATGATTGTTCTCTCTTTCTTTGCTCAGTATATTTTATCGATTCTTCGCTGGCCGACGACCTTTCGCGCAGTGTAATCAACCGAAAAAATTAATGGCTGATCAAATTTACAATGCCGACAAAACGGGTCTGTTCTACAGGATGTTACCGAGCAAAACCTTGGCCTCAAAGACAGAAAAAGCTGCGTAAGGGTACAAGAAGAGCAAAGATACTCACCATAAAGGCATGTAGCAATGCTTCTGGACAACATACGTTTCCTCTTCTTTTAATAGGAAAAGCAAAAAACCCCGAGCATTAAAACACATAAATCCTGATTCTTTACCAGTTGTTTATCGGAATCAAAAAAGTGCATGGATGGACAGCATCATTTTTAAAAACTGGTTCTTTGATTGTTTTGTGCCAGGTGTTAAAAAATATTTAAAAAAGTGTGGACTGCCAATTAAAGCTGTCCTACCGATTGGTAATGCCCCATTACATCAATCAGCTGATGAGCTCATCAATGGGGACATTACAGTAAAGTTTTTGCCCCCTAATGTAACTGCGCTTTTGCAGCCAATGGACCAAGGCGTTCTTGAACAAATCAAAAAACTGTGTAGAAGACAGGTGTTGCGATCAATAATTGAAGATTATGAAGACCACGGTGAGGTCGATGTTCTACAATCATTCAATGTGAAGACCGTCATTTATATGATTGCAGAATCCTAGGAAGAAGTTACCAGGATGAGCATTATAAAGACATGGAAGAAACTATGGAAAGGGGTTTGTGATTTGCCTGAAAATATAATTCAACCAGCGGAGAACTGTGACACAGAAAAAGACCCAGATGATGTGCAGCCCCAAGAATTGATGGATATGTTCCACAATATTGATGGTTGCACTGAAGTCGATGTAAGCGATATTACCCTGTGACTAAAATTTCCACTATCTACATTTTACTGTAAACAATTCAACAGAGTATTGTAATTTTCATGCTAAACAATAAGTTAAATCACTGTGTACTGTATACTGTACTGTACTTGGAGACAAAAATTGATTGTACGCACTGAGAATAATACATGACACGAACCATAAAAAACCTAAGAAATGACTGATTTACACACTACAGCATTCGTACAAAGAACATCAAAAATCTTCACTTGGTGGTTCATTAGTGAGCATGTGGGGTGAGGGTAGAGATAATGACCTCATGCCACATTTCAAGCCAGTTTTTGGGCACACTGTAAACATAGGGTACACAATTTTCACTCATACAGTACAATAACAATAGCATAAGAATTACAATAAGATACAGAAAGAGAAAGTGCTAGGTGGGTGAGGTACGCAGGGCTACATGCGTGTCTTATTGACTCAGTTCTTTTCATTTATTGAAAACGTTTCTTTCTTTTGTTAGCTACGTTAATGATACTGGAATTCCCATAATAAATCATGTATATGTACGTTAGTATTTATATTACTTGGGATCATGTGGTTAATGAATGGACTATATTTTTTCGTGTTAACCGATATTTGTCAGGTAAGCTTTCGCGTTAACCATATAGGGCCTAAACAGTAATGCTGTTTAAGTAGTACCCGTTCCAGCTAATAAATATTTTGTGTTAACCGTATTCCACTGTATTAACTTTTTTAGCCTCATAATACTTAACTGAAAATTCTATTACTTTAGGAAAAGAGAAAAAAGGTAAAAAATAAACAGATTAGTTTGAAATATAGGTTTATTAGCAAGTAAAAAATTCTGTTACATTAAAATTTTAATTTTTCCAGGAAATTGCAAAATTTAGAAATCTGAAAATATTGTATTTACATGGTAATAACATCCAGGACATGCAAATGGTATTAAAATTAACACCTCTTTCCTTGCTTCGTACGCTTACTCTACAAGGCAATCCAATTGATACAATACCATCTTACCGAGGATACATTATTAAACTCTTAAGCCAGATAAAAAATCTAGATTTTGTAACCATTTTACCAAGTGAACGGCTAGCACCAGCCCCAGCTGGACTTGAGGATGTCTACAGTAATAAAATGCAGCCTGGAGGACATGCTAAACAAAAGTCATTTAAAAAAGAAGGAGAAGAAGAGGAAGAAGAAGCATAAATAAAATATACTATGTAAAAGTAAAATTAAATCTATTTAGAATTTTTGGAAGTAGTCTCTATAGACACATCAAATGCAATTGTTCATTTGGCATTCTTTCATTACCTCAACTTCCTAATCAACAGATTTGGCAAAGCAGTCGACTGCTAACCTAAAAGTCTCAGATTTAATTCTGGGACCTTTAGCTAGAGTTCAATATAGTGAAGCTTTGCTCCGCCGCTCGTCATCAGATGTATCAAAATTCACAAGACTCACTTTCTTAGAATTAACATTTGGCGTACCCTGATCTGATGTCTCAAAAACTGTGTTCATAAAATACGAGGTGTGGCTATTAAATAACGAGACTGAAGTAAAAATTGTATTTTTATTTTATACATAATCACTTGTCACCTTCAATATACACTCCTCTATCCCTACAACGCTCCATGCGAATTTTCCATCGTAGTAAACAGTACTGGAAGTCATCTTCTGTCAGCTCCTTCAGGACACGTGCTGCTTTGTCTTTTACAGCTTCCACACTCAAATTTTGTCCTTTTAATGCAGATTTCACCTTAGGGAACAGGTAGAAGTCACATGGTGCAAGATCTGGTAAATAAGGTGGGTGTTTTAACACTGCGATGCTGTACTTGGCAAGGAACCTCTTGACAGATAACACGGAATGAGCTGACGCATTGTCTTGGTGGAAAACCCACGATTTGTCCTTCCACATTTAGAGGCGTTTTTTCCTTACTCTCTGACCTCAAGGTAGTTAATATTGATTAATTTTTTGACCTTCAGGAACCCAGTGAAGGTACACAATCCCATGGATATAAAAAAAAAAACAATCATTGCTTTAAATTTTAACTTGCCTAATCGAACTTTTTTGGCTCTCGGTGAAGTTCGGCTCTTCAAGTGCAAGGATTAGCACGTCGTTTCCGGATCATAAGTAAAAAACCACGCTTCATCACATGTTATTATTGTTTCCAAAAAATTGGGTCATTTTTAATCGCGTAAAAAGTGTCGGTACAAACATTTTTGGGAGCTTCTTGTTGTTCAAACATTAGAATTTTAGGCACCATTTAAGCACACACTTTTCGCATGTTATAATTGTCATGTAAAATTTGCCGTACATTCTTTATTAATACCTACAGTTTCACCAATTGCGCGAATACTTATTCGACGGTCAGACCGAACCAAATTACCGACTTTTTCATCCGCTTTTTTGTTTTACTGGATAAAATGTTTAGTGTAATAGTAGTGCAATGAATTATTGTGAAATATCACTTTAAACTTGGAAAAACTGCTACTGAAACTTGTAATTTACTGAAAGAAGTGTATGGCAGTGAATGTTCATCGCAAGCACGTGTTTTTGAATGGTTTAAGCGTTTTAAAGATGGCAGAGTAGACATTGAAGACGATTCTCGGCCAGGTCGCCCTTCAATGTCAAAAACGTCGGTGTTGTTTACAGAAGCAAGACTAGCTGCATACTAAAGAGAAAGGTTCACACTAAACAGCTGTTGATTAACGATGGTTGACTCATGCCTCCTTGATCTGCAGCAGCGTCAGTCTCATTTAATAGCCACACCTTGTGCATATGGCCATGAAACTCTCAAAAATGTTTGAATAAAGAAGTAATTTAATTCAAATTAAAGAGGTCAGCCTGTTTGTGAGAAAGTAAGAATTTATCATGTATTGATACTCGAGTCACAAGAATGCCTTTTGTGTATGGATGAGCAAGGAGAGAAAATCTGACAGTGCTGCCAACCTCAACAGTGAAACTACATTTCACTACCATGCAGTTACAATATACAATTCAATCAAAGCTGTCCAATGAGGCATTCCTATATTCTGGCAGTTTCCTTTTTTACTAGGTGTTAAAACAGTTGATAAAGAATTAGCTTCTTTATTATCTTTAACTACCTTCTTTATAAAATGAATTGTGGATAGAAAACATCACAGTAGTTAGCCGCTTTCTCATGGCTTTTAATAAAAGGCCCGGACAAATTTTTTTGTTTAGCCTCAACTTCACATTTTATTACACTATATATTAGATTTTGTTCAGCACTGTGAATAGTCCAAACACGTTTTTGAGAAACTGACATTTTTGTTTACGGTAATACACAGTTAATTTGTGCAGTTAACCTAAAAAAAGTTCTATGATAAATATACTGTATGTGCTCTGGGTATAGTGTACGTTGTTGTGATGGCTGAACTGATACCAAAGCAATGGCACATGTGCACTGATGCTTTCCCCCATTTGACCCTTGTTGAAACCATAAGGCATTCTCGTGAGTAAAGTAACTATACTAAAGTAAACCTATATATGGTTCTGATGACTACAAGTACTTCTACAACTACTAATAATAAAAATAATGATACGAGAGCTGAATAATTTATCTCAGATAATTCACTTTTTTTAATATTAGAATCACAACTGGAGGAAAAAAATTCCTTTGTCGTGGCTATTCATTCAATCGTTACCAATAAAATACTAAATACTCTGTATTTTTGGAACCAAGTAATCTTTGTGCGTTTGTGCAGAATACAGCCCTTGTTTTTCATCCTCATTATGATACCTGTAAGTGCCTTGTATAGAATGTGCAAAAATAGTAACAACTTCATTTAATAATAAAAAAAGTAAATCTTCACAAAAATAAGTTTCTTTTGGCATTTTTAATTATTAAACGTTTTAAAGATCTCAATTTAGGCAACCACTGATAAATAAAAAAAATTGTAGATTATAAGTTACTGTGTTTACCCAATGCAATCTCTTAAGAACTGCCAGAACGAGTACACAAAGAGATTCGATCGTTGATAAAAGTTATGTAAAGTTATTTTACAACTGCTGACATCAAATTAACAAATATAAGAATACATCAATTTTTAACCAATATGTTCTTACCTTATACAGATGATAAATTCCAACCTTCACAGATATATAGGCCAATTTTCTTTTTGTTTGAATATTTATCACATTATTGCTAATGCAGATGATAAAGGGATAGATGAAAACATGCCAGACCTGACTGGGAATTGAACTCGAGACCCCTGGCGTAGAAGCCAAAGCACTGACCGCTAAATTAGGTCCAGCCATGTAGGATATTGGCTTTCTCTGTTTCCTAAATGTCGAAGAATACTGGGTTTTAAAATACTCATAAAATGAAGATTTACAATGTCACTACTTGATGAGTATGTTCCAGCTTTTCATAAAAAAAAAATTAGTTTTAGCCTCCTTTCCATTATACATTTAAGGTGTAATGGCAAGAGCCAGTCCGTGTAAAGTGGTCTAAAAATAATGAAATTGGTTGCCCGACCATTTTTAAAATTGATTGTTTCTGTGTATGATTTTGCATGTATTGGCTAAATAAAACTGACCTTAAGTTTGTTTTAAACAAAATTATTTACAATTCCATTACAGTCAATGCTAGATTTAACAGACTAGCCTAATAAATAAAACTGTATGAAAATTACAAAAATCTAAGGAATGTTAATTTTTGTGAAGAAAAACCCATACCTTTCTTCCTGAAAGGTACAGATTTTGAAAGTTATGATAAGAATAAGGCTATAAACAAATCCAATTTGTAACTTTATACCATAATAGAAACATACGTGACCGATTGTGTTATAAATGAATGACTTTCAATTTAACGAACAGTATTCCCCAATTTTATAAAATTTTTATTGAGTGATGATGCCTACATAAGCCTTGGGCTTGTGCGTAGGTAATGATATGTGGTGATTTACAGATGAAAAAAATGCCAGACCAGACCGGGACCCCGGCAGAGTAGCCAGTTGCGCTGACCACTACACCACGGGCCGGCCAATTAATTAAAATTAGTCCGTTAAATCAAATATTCATTGTAATGGTAGAATGTTTTTAATTCTGACTGTTTTACACATTACTGCTACTCAGACAATGACGGGGGTGATAAGATAAAAATGTTAGACCTGACTGGGAAGGACCCAGGACTCTTTGACGTACAAGCAAGTTGCACTGACAACTATAACAGGGGCCAGCCAGAATTTGATGAAACTATGTTTTTGGCTAGTACATTTTTAGATGACTATGACTAAGTACTTCTTGCCTTGGAGAATTTTTTTAAGTCTTTGTGACTGAGGACCTATTTACACTAGGATAAGTATTAAACTGAATTTCAATTTTTTCGTTAATAAAACAACAAAAAATCAGCATACCCTGAAACACAACCACCTGTTGCAATTCCCCAGCTTTTTGTGATAAACTTTGTTGGAAATAATCAAAGAAACACTATATACTAACTGTACATGTTGGTTTCTTGCTGAAAAGGCAGCAGAGGCCACAGATAATACCTTCAGGCAGAATATCCTATCAGTGCATGGTATATCACTATCACAAACAATTATGAAAACTGGTTGAATCACAAATATTACACACAGGCTCATTTTTTTTCTTGTAAATGCCTTTATAAGTAACCTAATTTCTACAGGTTTATAAACAACTCTTACCATTTTCTCCACAGAATGAATGCTGCAGATATTTTGGGCTTCATATCTTAATCGCCAAATTCACACTCCCCAATGTTAGAAATGTAGCTGGATATCTACAGAACAGACTTGTAGAATATTTTCAATTACCATAACATATTTTGACTGATGAGAATAGTTGGTTTAAAGAGAAATGACTATCTTTTAAATAACACAACAAAAACAAAACAAACCTGTAAAATAAAGGTGTGATAAATCTCTCGAATGTATGGGTAGGTTATATCAAAGCGAGGAAAAATGGTGTGAAGACAAGGAAAAAGCTTCGTAGGCTAGATTTAGGTATAGCTAACAATTATATTACACAATTTTTTTTGAGTGAAAATAAACCTGAAAAAATTTTTCACATTTATACTAATAGATACTACACCAGTAACTGGTTTGCCACTGGCTCCGATTAGTATTAAAATGAATTTCACTGACATAATTATTTACATCATTATTATTCCAGTAATAATCATCACACTGGTTTACCAAAAATGAAATCTCAAACCTAAAAATTTAACTAGAACAAATATCATTTCTGGGATCAAAAGAAGGTACAGAAATCATTTTATTGCTTCCTAAAAGTTTCATGAAATTCATTTAATGTATTTACACATGTTTTATGTGCATAGCCTGATTTGTCTCACTTCAATGGTACACAAAAAAGATAAAGCTATGGTACTGGGAGTTAAAAAATAAATTAAGTAATATCTCAAGAGAGGGGATTTTGAATTATCGAGATTAATCACGTGTACTAAAGATAAAAGTAAGAAGGCTAGTTGTGAAGCTAATGGTGATGCCCCCTTTCAACTCACTGTGTCAGGGAAACATTCCTATTAATTAACAGTATGCACTAAATAATATAATAAATGACACTTTACGATCTTAGGATGATGTGTTAGAGGATGCTAAGCAGTACGAACCTGAAGATTATAAATTTATCCAAAGTTACCAGAATCATTCATGAAATCTGTAGTGTTATACCCACAGAAAAGTAAAACAACAGAGAAAGTTGCTGAAGTCCACACTATAACAATATTTTGCTACTAGGTAAAATCAGAAATCCTTCATAGTGATGGCAGAGAATTCTGCAACAACACATTAATGCTAGTACAGCTTAATTACTGTGAACAAAAAAAACTTTTTTTAATTTTTTTCCCTTTAGCTGAGCAATAGAATGGAGTAAAGCTTTTTCACAGAACCCTCACCACTGGTCAGGGTTTCGGCTGAATGATGTAATCAGAATATGCAAAATGTTACGACAATGTGTGGATAGCCAACTACAACACGGGTAGTGGGCTCTCAGTCATTAGCTTCTTCAACATTCTAATAACTGCTGCTACCACACAGAAATCAGACGATCACCCCACAAACCCACGTAAGGAATAAAGCTAAACTAACAGCCTGTTTGACTTAGCTAAGCCTAAAAATTTTATGGTAAAAATACTTAGTGAAGCAACAGTTTTCATTGATGAAACATTTGGCTGACGATACAGATGGCAAGGAGCAACATTGAAGAAAATTTAATTGAACTTGACATTATTCCTAACGAATTACAGACCAGTCATAACGTGTCCACTATAAGAGATGAGGTAAATTAAATTAAAAGATGTCAAATCATGCAACCAAGGAGAACAGTATAAGGGAATCCTATTTAGAATGCTCACAAGATTTTCATTCAGTGGTGTACAATGTTTTCAAAAACACCTTTATGACCAGTTTGACTAAGAAAAGAGCCATTGAAACAGCACAAAAATTGATTGTGTAATAGAAAAACAAGTTGAATTAATGGTACCTAATTTTTTAAAAAAAGACTACCCCACCTTGTATGTTAGATATAATACCTTGGCAAATAACCTGGAAGTTCACCTGCTCCATGTAACATGTTGGCTGTTGTTAAGGTTGGAATAAAATTTGTACAATTTATAAACAAAATATGGAAACTCAGGTAGGCCATTAGCAGGAAACAGTTTCAAGTAGCCTTAAATAAGGACAAGCGCACAGTGAACACTGGTGCTGATTCGTGCTGGCGAGTGCGTATAGTGGGAACATGTAATTACGTACTTAACCTTAATTAAGTTGTCGGTATCAAACCCGAGTTCCAGAAGCAGCAGTGATGATGAATTATTTCTAATAGAAAACACTTACATGAAATTATCATTTAAAGACGATACCGTTAGTGACATTAATAAGAACAGAAAATTGTACGGCAAGTATCATCTTTTTCCGCAATTAAAAAAAGATAGACAGGTAACTCTGGAAACATTTAATTTTATAATGCCAAAAGTAGAACTTCGTTTACAAAAACAATAGTGCAACTTGCACAAGCAAATAATATTACCGGAAGAAAGACTTGTGATTACTTTGAGGTATGTATTTTGAACATTTTGACTACCGGTATTCAATATTATAAAGCATTGTTTGGCCAGTACTAATCTTTAATTTATTTTTATGAACTTATGTTATAAGTAATTAACAAGCTGTTATTATTTACGAATACGTATTATATGACGCCAAGTACTCTTAGCAACCTGCCAGCAAGCAGCAGGCAGGTTTATACAAAACAAACCCGTGAGCTGATATGTGCAGATGACCAGCGCGCAGGATTCTCCACCAGCGTTTACTGTGAGACATCCGATAAAAATATAATGGCATATTTATACTAGAGCAGGCTCCCACTTGTAAGCAACCAGCGTTCACTGTGCGCTTACCCTAAGGCATTAGAAACAGAAGAGGCTGCTGATGTTATTATGGTGTGAAACAATGATATCCTTGGGATTTAAACAGAGCTTCAAATGTTGTTGCTGTAAGATGAACTGTGCAAGCAAATATTGGTCATGCTTAAAAAAATTAAAAATGCTTAAATTTTTAAAATGCAACTCAAAATATCAAGCCCAAATTCGGCAACTGTGAGTAACATAAATATGTATAAATTTATGAATTTCTGTATTGTATTGTTTAGCAATTATTTCTTGTGTAAAAATTATCTATTTTTCTGAGTGTACATATATTATGGGCTGCGGTGTGAATAAAACTATTTTGTAAAAATTAAATTTTTTGTTATGCAATTCCTGCCAAACCCATCACGGCCCAAAAGAAAAGGACATGACCAGAATATTTATACTGGGAAACTAATATTGAAACACATTAGAAAACAATACAAACTAGGAAAATAAAAGTTTTTCAATTTAAATATGCATCTCTTTTTCTCAGAACAAGTTAGCAATTGGTGACTTATTCAACCTCATATTTCCTGTGTATTATTGTTCTTCATTGGCAAAAAAAAAAAAAAAAAACAGAAAAAACAGTACTTGACAGCTGAAATAAAAAAAATAAAAATAATTACTATAAGCCTCTATAAATTGTGTAGTCAACTACGCAGGTGATGGCAACATTGTTCAATAGTTTCCTTCATTAGAATTCATCGACCACATATCACCAACTCTGCAGTATTTGAAACATCTTTTCTGCTCCATTCCAGTTGGGTCTGTAAATGAAAACATCAAGTCACTAATGCAGCTAATTATTTAATTCCGATGTAGTGGTATCATATGCAAGCACTCATACAAAATAAAATAAACAACATTTTGTTCATAAACAATCTACGAGTATTTATGGATAAAAGTCAATCTAAAACATTTGGTGAAAGCACTTATAACTAGTAATCTTCTGTTTTTAAACTTTATTTCAGCAGTATTTGTTTAACCCTTTGTTGAGCATTGATTGTTGAATGACAATATACGCTCGCATGCTGCTCAGAGTATCAACATTCCATTACAAAAACACGTCAGAGAAGTCTGTCAAGTAGTAAAAATATTTAGAAACATTAGGTTTATGCAATATGTTTCTAGCCATACACTTCACTCTATTTTTAAAATATTTTAACATGTTTTTTTTAACAGCTACGTTATCATAGTATTTTGTTACATGTTTCACTGTGTTGAATGTATACATTATTCTAACCTATGCTGGTATTAGTATTCTCTTGCTTCCTACTGCTACTAGGGAGTTATTGGACCTAACAATTACAGTTGGTAAAAAGACTGTTATACCAGTAACAGATTTGTGTACAAAGTGCTTTAGTTTTCTATTGGTTGTATTGCTGACTTTACAATGTCACAATAGTCGGATCATCAAATCAGTGAAATTATCACGCAAAATGTCTTAAGACTATGAAAATATCATTTAATACAGGAACAGATTTATAAAAACGAGATGAATAATTTAAAATTAGGGTAAGAGGAACTGATTAATCACTCAAAAAATGGCTGAAATACATCAACACTTTTTACAAAATCTAATTTTCTTAGTAGTATACAGATGTACGTGTATAAAATCCAGTACTTTAACAAAACCATCAAATAAATATTGTCCTGAATTTGAATACAAGTTATTAATAAAGAGATGAAAAATTGAAAGTTCCACTTTTCTTGGTTTTACGTCAGACTGTTATACAATTACTGCTAATGCAGATGAGATGGGTGATAGATTAAAATGAGTGATGGAAAAATGCCAGACCTGAGTGGGAATCGAACCTGGGTCCCTGACGTAGAAGCCAGTTACACTGCCCACACCACAGGCCGGCCGGAAAGTTCCATTCGGTCTATTTTTATATTGACTTATACATACAGTATAAAAAGAAACTTTAGGAAAATAAATATAAAAACTACTACTATATTTTATAACACAATAGATGCTAGTTAGTTTAAAATGCTTAATTATTTTCTTTTCTTCACTAAATTTTGACAAAGTTTACTAGTAATAAGCCAATTTTTACTGGTGCCAGTGTTAACAGTTCCAATGCTTCCATGAACTTTTGCTACTCACCAGTGACGAGTACTAGAGTACAGATGAAGTTTCAACATTTTTAAGCCAACTGAGACAGTAAACATAACAAGTAGAATGTGTACACACATCCAGAAAAAACAACTACTTAAATCCAGAAACAGATTATAATGAAAATTTAACATCTTAAAATTTCAGTTGTTACTATAAATAAATTCATCAAACATTGAATGGATCTTTCTCCACTTATTAGTTAGCATGTCTCAATCAAAACGTAATTCCCAGTGGTACGTTTTCCAAATTTTTAAAAGTATCTTATGCATACTTGGTCTGTGACACGTAGGATCACCAGAGCTCACAGTAGTTTGAATTTTCCAGTATTGACAACATGAGTTGAACAATTTTCTATAAGAGAGATTGTGGACGGTGAGCCCATATAGCGGGGAAACTCTCATAAAATAATCCACCCATTCATTTTTTAAACAAAATCATAAGCCATAACCCCCATTCACTACATGAAAGAGTGAAATGTTGAATTCAAAATACTTAATGAAATAAAAACAATAATAACATTAACAATCATTAAAATAGTTAAAAAACACACACTGGCTTCCGGCTTGGTCTTAGGTCTACGATTTCAGAGACGGTCTTTGACATTTATCATGCTCAAAAGCTAAGCTACACTCACATTAATGGTCAAGTGCAGTGTTATCTCTGTACTGAGTATCTAATCATGTGGCACACTGCCTTTCACACTAGAAATAATTACATCTAGTTAAGAGATGACCTGCATCTGTAGACCAGATCATCCTACAAAATTCTAGGCAAGTGAAAAATAATTATAATAAAACAGTATTGCTACGTATCATTAAATGCTACATGTTTAGATCCATTTCAGATTACCTAAATCCCCTTAAATATTCATCATTGCTTATATAATCTTATTTATTTTATCAAACATCCTATGTAGGATTATCAAGAGCTGTATTATTTAAAATGGAAATACAGTACATATTTCTTACCACCAAGGGTGGTTAGAAATATATAATTCAATAATCTTATTTATGTTTCAGTGGAACACTAAACAGTATACACGTAATTTAAATTGAAACGAATTAATTGTTTAAATTCATGCAGAAGTTGTCAAGTCACTGGTATAAAAATCTTTAAACAAGTGAATGAATAGACTCTATGTGTTAAATTATGTATATCTCGCAGTATGATCTTACCTGAGCAACATATGCTACGTGATTGAATAGAACACAAAATTTTTCTGATTTACAAAATAATTATAAATGAATTTTGTGTTTTACACTAGAATAATGTAATTGGTAATTTTATTTTATTGGTGCATAGAGGTTACGTTAGTAAGATTTGCATAATAAACAATGTAAGTTGGGCAAAAACATGCTACTTCTTCAACCAACGATCAGAGTAAGCTAGCTTGCCAATCTATGGTGAATAGTCAAGATGAACTGATTCTACGCTAACAGATAATGTTGGGAATATGTCTGTTTGGCAAACAGTACCAATTTAAAGAAAAAACTAATCACCTGATAAATCTGTCGATTCAAACTTAAAAATGGATTCAGTTGTTTACCTGTTGATTAAAATAACATTTAGCAACAAAAACAGATTTAAACTCCACCTATAATCCTAACTGAATAACTAAAGCTAATTAACAGATTCAATAGTTTTTTAAATTTGTTTCTAAAATGGAAATACTACAAATACATGATTGGTTTGGTTCTCTTGTAGTTTCTTTTATTTACTATTCATCGAGACAATACTGAAATAGGTATTCCAGAATTATTTCCATCTCCTCGGGAAATTCATTCATAACAGCAGGCAATTGGAATGCCAAACGTAAGTATTGGAGAACTCGCCTCATCACACCTCATGGCCGAGAGCTATAAGCGGCTGTAGATCTGGGAAATAATCACAAGATATTATACACCGAACAACCTACAAACTGACTAACGGATCAAAATAATACCTGATTTATTAAGACTTTGTCACAAAATGTATAAGTAGGTTTTACACAATGCTGAATGAAAGCAGCTTTAACACAGTACACTGAACTATTCCAATCTCCAGTCACTATCACCAATCATAATAATGATCAGCACACAGATTATTCTCAAACAAAAACACCCACCCTAACAAATACACAGATCAGACTTCCTTCTCAGCTTGACATCAACCTCAACATTTCACAATACATTCAAACAGCAGCTTGGAGCAGTACACTTGACATTTCAATCACACAGTACAACTATGCAAATTACCATCAAGTTTTAAAAAAAGGAAAAAGATTACAACATACATGGAAAAACAGCAGTCAAAACCCCTTTCAAAAGAAAAATATTTACTATAAAAAAATAAATTCTGCAGAACATTTTAGAAAGCCTGTTCTAAACGAAATAACAGATCATACGCAATGGGAAATTATATCTAAAATAAAGAGGTCATCTCCACATGCTTCAAGATGATGGAAAATGGGTAAGAAGTGATATAAGAAAGCATATTTAGTAACTTCCTAACTGATATATTCTTCTACCTTTATCCTTCGGTCGGAATCAATGAAAGAGAAATTCATGAGTTTATGGAAACCTCAGTGCCTCTGGACCTACCTACAGAACCTTTTACCACTACAGAAATCAATAAACTCCCTCTAAAAAAACGCTCTGAGATTTTATCTAATTACATGTCACATTTGAAATAACTGAACACCTTCCTGACAGGGTAATAACATTTTTCAAAATATACACCATCTTATGAACAACACATTTTCCTTCTCAATGCAAGTTTCAGCATTGTAACGATTAGAAAACCCGGTAAACCACCAAATGAAATGTATTCAGACAGGCCTAAAATAAAAAAATGTTGTTTCAGACCATCAATTAGGCTTCAGAAATGGTCATTATACAGTTGAGGTAATACGTTGAGTAATGAACATGATGACTAACACTACAAAATGAATAGGCTGTACCTACTGTACTCTTTTTCTGAACATATTAAGACTTCCACAAAGTAAGGCCTTTTATACAAAATAAAAACAATTTCACGATATCCATTCCATTTTGTTCTTAAATCTTCTTGAACACACTTTTAAAATTAAATACAGAGGTGGCACACTCATAATTTGGGGAAATAAAATTTTCGGTTCCTCAAGGATCTACACTGGGTCCAAAATTATACGTAATATTTACTGCTGATATGCTGCTAAATGAATCACAACTTACCCCTACTTATGCTAATGATAAGAATTCTGTCTTCTGACAATAACGCTACAGAAGCATCATATTTATTTAGATAAAGTCCTACAATTTTTAATAACATAGGGACTAATTAATAGCAAAACAGTTGGTACAAATAACCTTCAACATGAGAAGAGACTGCCTACCAATACTCTTAGTTAAAGGTGTACTTCCCGACAAAACCATTTTAAATATCTAGGCTTGCACCTCGACAGAAAATTAACTAGCAGAAATAAATCATACTATGTAAAAAATGACTGATTTTTAGGAAAACAATCAAATTTATTTATTGAAAATAAGGACCTGATCTATAAAAAAATGTTCAAACCAGTATGAAAGTAAGGTGCTCAGCTTTGAGGTACATTGAGGAAATCCAATTTAGAGATTCAGAACACTCTCAGTAATCCAGCCACTGCAACTAGCTCAATCCCTACCACAAACCGCTTAACTATATGATGTTGGAGCGCTCTGCCGGCTACAGTCTTCAGTTGATACAACATGTTCATTTGCATCCATTCTTAACGAAGTGCAGTGCATTAGCTAACTGTCATCTATCTCTCTTTCGAATTAATACATGCAATACTGTTTTCTGTTCTAAACATATTTTTGTTATCAAACGTATTAATTATCTTTATTTATAATTTTGTAGTTATTTATTATATCTTGTGAAGTAAAGTGTGTGTTAAATAAAGTAAGTAAAGTGTGAAGCAAAGTGAAGTTTAGTTGTTAAAAGTTTAAATGTCTCATTCGGTAAAACAAAAACACAAAAATACAAAGTTGGTCGTTCTACCCTTTACAACATTAAAATAAACTTTACGAAGATTGAAAGCTTTGTTAAAACCATCGAGGCTGGACTAGGTAATAGACAGATGATGCGAGCTGGTGAATTTCCCAAATTTTCTATATGGCTCTATATGCCTGGTTTGTGCAACAAAGAAATAGGCACATGCCAATTAGCGGAGATATATTTTGTGAGAAAGCAAAAGACGATTTTAATGCTAGTGAAGGGTAGCTTCAAAAATTTAAGAACCGCTTTGGTATTAGTTTTCTATCCATGTGCGGTGAAAATCTTTACGTGAATTTCATCAGACCCTTAACTCCCAAAAAAAAACAAACCGAAGATATTTTAGAAAATAACACGACTACTGAAGAAGTAACTGGTGAACCTGAAATAAAAAAGTACATCATATACAGTAATAAAGCGTTGTCGGCCTTTAATACAACATCTTTAATGGGCTTAAAAACAGAATATTGCAGCTGAGTGTAAAAAAATTACATGAGAAATTTGTTAACACGTTCACTGCGGCTGTCGACAAACAGCTACGCGTTTTCTTTACATTCGGCAGGGTATACTCTCAATAGAATTGTCTGTTCTTTAGTGTCGCCGGCTGTGGCAAGGTGTAAAGGGTATCCCAGAACCCGCCGTTTACAGATTGGCCTTGACGACTGTTTTTAAAAAAATTCTTCTTGAGCGTCAATTTTAAAGGTAAGTTTACATTCTTTTTAATTATCTAATACAATTTTTTACAGTTTTTCACACATTTTTACGTAATATTATAAAGAAATTTGTTATAATTGTTTAATTTTAATATTTTTTATTCTTTTTTCCGATTTCACTTTTTGATGAATAAACAAACACTATATATCAATAAATACGTATTTTTATAAGCATATTTTACACGCTGCTTTCACGTAGTATAATGATTCCTACAATTATTATTATTATTACTCTATTATAATGACAATGATTATTATTTAACTTTTGATACTTAATGGTCATATATGATTTACATCAGCTGAATTTTTCACAAACCAAATTAAGAGATGAGTAATGTTCAGAATATTATGGCAATTAATTTATTTTCGTTCAGGTTAAATACCATATAATTATAACCACCTCATTTTCCCTTACTATTTCTTCCGATTTAAAACCTTCCCAATATTTGCCAATTCCAACTTTGTACTTGCCAATTTTTCTGTCTTTGTGCCTACTCACTGTTTTTTCTTACTACCTTGAAACCCTGCAATGCATCTTTCTTTGATCATTTAATTGGACTCATTCTAATAATTTTTATTATTAGTTCAATTTATTTTATTATTATTGTTATTATTATTATTCTGTTTTCCTTTACAGTTTTGTCAACTTCATGAAAATTACATATCCTTTATGGTGGCCAGTGAATAGCAGTAGTAGTATAGAAATCGTCCACGACTTGGAACAACTGTTGATAGTACCTCGACAAAAAATATTCAAATGCAGAAAATTGTACCCCGAAATGAAAAGAACCGTAAGATCAGAAAACGGTGTGTCGTATGCAAACAATCAAATTTACGAGTGGAATCAGGATACTATTGTAGTATCTGTCCAAATCTACCTGGACTTTGCTTGGAAGACTGCTTTACCAAATTTCACAGGTACAAAGAGGCCAAAAATTAATTTTAGTTTATTGCTGTATATAGATAACATTAATTATTATTAACATTTTTGTATTTATCATTTCGGGGCGTCATATTTTGTTGTTTTTAGTTAGTTCCTCTTTAGACTTTAGTTTATTTATCTTAGTTTAGATTTTTTTATTATGTTAGTTAGTTTGACACCACTTAAATTAGGTGCCGCGCGCTTGACAGTACTCTAATTTATTAATTTAGATATTTATTTTTGGTTGTTTTATTTGACTATTTTTAGTTACTGATAGGTGTGCAGTATTTTACGGATTTTGACCTGTTCTGCTGCCTTTCAACCACTTAGTAGGTTTTCCCCGCTTCCTTGTTTGTTTTTTTACTTCTAAAAAATTAAGGTTGATGTGGGGTCATAAACAGAAAACATTCTAATAATTTTTCTAGTAGTGTAGTTGAAATATTCTTTTCATATTCCGTGAGAACCGTGTGAGGCGGAGAGCAATCACATCTTTAGGTTTCGGGTAAACTACCTCAAATCTACCCTTTGTAAAGAAATAAATTATTGCTTACACATGTCAATAGAAACCCAGCTGTCACACGCATGCCATTATTTATTTTAGTAAATAATAAATCCAAAGTTCAGTTTTAAAGATTTTACTGCCTAATGTTTATTTTACCGTTGAATCTAATTCTGTAGTTTTAAAATTTTCTATCCATAACCATGGTAGTTATGGTGGTATTGAATTATTCTGTCATTTATGAATACAAAAATGTAATAAAGAATTAATAAAATATTGGATATGTGTATTGTAAATACTATAAATACTGTATTATGTTACTAGGTTTATTAAGGCTTTTCCTAAATTCATGTTGTGGACTTTAACATTCAGCCTTATTGTTTTAGATTTTCTTTCTATAACTAAGGTAGATATTATCTTATCACTAAGGTGTCATTCACAAATACATACGAAATCATAAAACAATGTTAAAAATCTAGTGTAGTAATATTTTTTAAATGTTTTAATGTATACTGTATAAATTGATATTTCAAATGTATTCGTATTTACAATAGAATATGAACATTTTTTGGGTTTATAAGGCATCATTATCAAAATAAATATGTAAAAAAATTTAAGGTATTATATATTTAACTACTGTGTACTTGTTATTTAAATACCTATGCACAAAATATTAATTACTTTGTCTTAATTAGAACAAAATCAATTCTTTCTAGGATTTAAGCGGACGCATCACTGCGCCAGACCCATCGTACAGGCGGCTGTCGACACGTTGTAGCACCCACTTTTTTTATTACGAAACGTACATGTTTTCTAATAATTTATAAAATGGGGTAAATAACACATAAAAATGAATATATTTATGAAAAAAAATTAATCCACCTAGGGGACGAATTACCCAATTTGGAACCGCAGTGAACGTGTTAAGGAATCATTTGTCTTAAAAAAAGCAAAAACCAACAGATTCTTTTTAAATAAATAAACGCTATTTTAGAAACAAATTAAATGTTTGTTTTTTTTAGTTTCTATAGTACTTTTTATTAAAAATTTGTGTCCAGTGTAATGTTAGTTATAAAATTAAATGCTTGTATAGTGTCATAAGTATTTTTTTAAAAACATCTGTGTATAATTTAATTTATCAGTAGTAAAATGATAAATTTTTAAAAGAAAAACGGAAGTAAAAATATTTTTCTAGTTAAAGTAGTTATAATATTGTTATTGTTTAGACGTTTGACCATATTAAATTTGTTTCTGATACACCATTTTTCTGTGTCTCCCTAAGTTTCACGTTTAACTACCTGCCTTCCAGTAATCTGGTATTTTTGATAATCCGCCACCCTGGCAGTCCCACCCATATAGGGCAGATTAGCGAGAGTCTATTGTACTACCAACGATTTCAGAACTAAGTCTTAAGATCAATGAGTAATGCAGGGTGATTTACTTGAAGAGACTGAGCCTCTTATACCAGCAAAAGTTAAACCAACATCAGAAACACCTAGCATTAAATTTTCTGGTCAACAATGAGGAAACAAAATGCCTCATCTTTGATTTAGCCCAACGTTTCTAATCCATACTTAAAATTTAGAAATCAAATTTATTTTACCACTATACTTATGGTGATGATATAACAATTCTACCTTCTGACAATAATGCTACAATAGCATCAAATTTCAAGTTATTTAAATGAATGAATCTCTCCACTTATTTGAAAAGTTTTATCTTTATCAATCATCTTTTGTAACATAAAATTTTCTACTACTCAGATCATACTGTTATTAATAATTTTGTATATATTATCCTTTTAAACTTTTTTTACTTAGTTATATAAACATACAGCAAAGGCTATTAGTTATATAAACAGACAGGCAAAGGCTATCAAATTCACTCATGCTAATTTGGTTTTTCATTAAGATTATCTTAAATCCAGATTGTAAATAATTAATACAATATAATAAACTATGATTATGGTGGTTCCACCAAGACATGAAAGTGAAAATAAAAAAACAATTAAAATGACATTAAAACAGCATAAAGAATACAGGTTGGTAGGTTACTGGTTTGTCGCCATTAACTTACATAAAATATAACCTAAATGATAAATAAATCTTGCCAATTATTACTTTAACCAATCCTTTTGAAGGTCCATTTTAAGAATGTTAGATTTTGGTATTTGATTGCTAGCACTTAAATTATGTAAACTTTACTATTTAAAAAAGTACATATTCAAAACTAACCTAACCTAGTTTTAGAGAAATTATATGGCTATATGGATCTTAAAAGATACAAATTATAGTTATCAACACAATGATATTCCTACGCAACGAAACTTCTTAAAAATAACGCAGACACTTCACAAATATAACAACAAACTCTTAAGAGTTCAGATGTACAAGGTTGTTAATGCCAAACAATTATGTAATTTTAATTTGTACAAACCACAAATATTTGCAAACAGGCTTTCCAATATATATATATTTTTTAATAATACCTGACAAATTAAATACAAGCAGTAGGCACTGTAAAATTCGTACACCATTCAACATTACTTGAGTAATACAAGGATGAAATAACAAGAATATTTGAACTTAAAATATGAATTATTATTTTCTCCCAGGTTATTAACTATTCAGACAAATAATTGTAATAAATTTCAAAAATGTTCCATTTTATATAAAATATTCATTAACACTTATTTTACTTACAATGATAATTAAAAAATAGCTTAATAAATAAATACAAATAGTCTGTATTCTGAACACTATATACAAAGAAAATGATGGTTGAGGTATATCACATGTGGCAGCTGGTTATTCAACTGTATTGGTTAAACATCCAGGGAAAAATTGACAAGTTGGAAAAAGCAAGGAAAACTTATACAAACACTAAAATTATTTATTACACGTAATAATTTCCTGAATAAAAAATGAAATTACTTCAATATAAAAACAATCTCAATTTGTTTTTAATAAAATATTTTAAAAACTGTCAAATAAATGTAAACCATAAGATTTTACTTTTACTATATACGATTAAGGAGTCATTACTAAAAAAGAGGAAGAAAACAACAGAAACTGAAACTTTGAAATGACAATTTTTCCCTTTCAATTCATTCATCTAAACAGCTTGCTGACAACTGGTTATTGATCAACAATAAACAGTAGAATTTGTATCGCATAAAGTTTTATACTGCTAACAGCAGCAAACAACTACAGTCAATGTCTGCTCCTTACACGATTGTCAATATCATAAGCGTCTCGATGTTTTAATCTTGATTTTTTTTCACTATAGTACTTATCATAACTACTAGAACTAACTAATGGACTACGGGATCTGGATCTGTACCTTGTGCGTGATTTATCCCTGTAACAAATAAAACAAACTCATGTTACTTATTTTCAAGAACAAACAACAGTCCTCTCCATAACACTGAAATTGTTTAAGATATAGTAAAAATCTGGTATGAAACACTCACACGACTTTCTCTTGCCAATGCAAATAATGATAAATATAATTTAACATTAGAAATAAACAAAACTCTAACCTCAAAAAATATAACCTAATTTTAATCATGAGTGAAAGACACAAAATGAAAATCAACCTCTTCAGTTTGGGTTAAAAATAAGGAAAATCACTCTTTCATGCTAAACTAGGCTCTGTAGAGAAAAATGCTCTAAATAGAAGTTGCAGATCTTTTAATTTCCTATAAATTTCATTATATACACTTTTGTTGTCAAATGCATACTAAAGGTGAAATCTTAAATGAAATCAATTTTTTTACACATTTTCATAAGAAAAAAACAGAAAATTGCTAATTAAACCCAAACTAAGCATTATATAAAAAATGTTTGAAATAAAAGTTGTAGGACTTCAAATTTAAATACTTTTTTGCGGTAAAATGCATATTAGGCCTATATTAAGTTGAAATCTTAAAAATAAAATTTGTGAGAAAACAACCTTTCCAAGAATTTCAGCAGTCATGGCGCCTATCCTATCATGTAGAGCATAAAAATTTGAGTAAATAAGGTGATTTAAAAAAAAATTGTATGAGCCGATTTTGAGAAAATCGCAAAAAAATGAAAAATTACATGAATAAACAACTACTTCCGGTTGACTGATTTTGATGAAAATGTGTCGGGTCCTCTAGTGGTATCTAACTTAAGTTTCAGCTTCGTATGATGTTCCGTTCACACACACAGACCAATCGCTAAAAACATGTTTTTTGGGTTCAGGGGGTCTGAAAACAATACTTTCCTTATATTTATTAGGCAAGAGAAAGTAAAAATACATAAAGAAGAGACCTCCTCTCTCTTGAATGCAACTTCTGTTAGTGAACAAGCGCACTAACCACCTTCAAAAACTACTTTTTAGCATATGAAACCTGTCAAAATTTTTTGAACCACTGCAGCAATTTCTCACTATATATCACAAAATTTAAAAAAATTACACATACTTTTTTATTTTAAGTCTGACTGTGTAGCACGTAAACGCTAATGCGGACGATAAAGAGTGACAGATGGAAAAACAAAAAAATAAAACACAAATAAAACGTACTATAAATATCACACCAACTTTTCCATACAAGTGTATACTATTAATAAATAAAACTACTGTGCGCTACAATAAAGCAAAAAAAGGATATTTATTACATGATTACACTAGAAATTTATGTACTAGAGATTAGATAATATTTACCTGGAACGCTTTCGAGAATAACTATGAGAAGGTGAAGGGCTAGCAGACACACTGCTACGTCTTGATTTATGAGACTTTTTTGATCTTCTATCAGGTGATCGTGACCTCCCTCTACTGAAACACAATACATTTATAAAACTTCAGTGTAAGCATACAAATTTCAGAGCAAACAAAAATTAAATATGTAATGAATTCACTACAAAAATATGGCCTTCATCATATTACAAGCAGGCACAACTGAATTAACAAAGGGCTGCAGCTCTCCAAGCAACTGCATTGTAGTGTGAATGCAAATATAAATTTTGCATGTATTTTATTACTTGTGGTCAACCATACAGCTGGCTGAATCAAAAATGTAATCCCGTAGTGCGTATTAGGCCTAAGTGCAAGAAGGATACAAAACAAGCCTACTCAACACGTTCGCTGTGGATAAAAAGTGTGATTTGAGTTTTAGTGGCCGGTAATAATACAGGGTGATTTTTTAGTCCTGAGTTACCCAATTTTTAATGTAATTTATAAAACGGAAATTTAGTTGTAATAAAAATGTATAGTTGTTATATACAAAACAAATTTAATATTTTATTACTCACATTTCTTAGTTACTAAAGATTTTTGAAGAATATGCTCAAAATGTCCACCCATTGAGGTTATACACGCTATGACTCTTTTCACCATATTAGCAGAAACCTTTTTGAGAGTTGCACTGGAAACATTTGTGATTAAGTCTGTAATATTGGCTTTAAGTGCATCAATATTGTGAGGATTGTTTTTGAAGACCTCGGACTTAATGTAGCCCCACAAAAAGTAATCAGGGGATGTGAGGTCTGGCGACCTTGGAGGCTATAAACCCTTGCTTATTATTATTCGACCACCAAAGAACTCTTGCAAAAAATCCATGGTTTCTCGAGACGTGTGACAGGTAGCGCCGTCTTGCTGAAACCAGCAATACCGTTCTTGAGGTTCCAGTAGAGCCACAAATTGGTGCACAATATTCCTGTACACTTCACCATTTACAGTCTGTTCAAAGAAAATGGGTCCGACTACATGCTGACGAGATATCGCACACCACACACCAATTTTTGCAGGATGTAAAGATTTATCGTGAACAGTGAGGATTTTCAGCCGCCCAAATTCGAGTGTTCACATAACCGTCTAGATGGATCCAAGCTTCATCACTAAAGAACACTGTGTTCAAAGATTCAATTCCGTTATCATTTACGAATGACCTAAACCAACAGCAATATTGCAATCGCTTGTTTAAATCTGGAGATTGAAGCTCTTGGACTAATCGTACGCGATACGGATACATATGCAATTTTTTAGCAGTTTTCTGAGCACTCGAATATGATAAACCAACTTGCAAGGAAAGTTTTCGTAAACTTTTCCGTGGAGAATTGAGTAATCTTGTTTTCACATTCTCTATAACGTCATCTTTCAAGACATTTGGTCGACTGCTATGTTTTCTGTCGTAAACACTACCTGTCTCTCGAAATCGGTTTGCTAGCCTAGAAATTGACATTTTTTCTGGCGGAGGTACACCAACAAATTTAATTTTAAATGCATCTTTTACACTCGTGTACGATTTCGTAGAAAAATATTGTTCAATAATGAAAACCCGTTGTTCTATGGTAAAAGACATTCTGTTCATAAGACGACCGGAATCCACACAAAATGTTGCACAGCTCAAGGTTAATCAACTCGCACTGCCGTGTGTATACCGATTGAGTAGGGCTACCAACTTCGTGTGACAAAACAAAATTTCCCTTTATTAGAAATAAATTACCACACACTTACAATAGGGTAACAGGACTAAAAAATCACCCGGTAGTATTGTTTACCAGCTCCCCGGGCATGGTCTGTCATACTAATATGCTACGTGGTTTGAAAATTCGAAATTTGATCGTTATTAATGAATTTTTGAATTTTACGTGTTGTTTTTCTAGGTATTACTGTGTTTATTATATTGTATGCATTCATTCCTCATAAAATATTGTGTTATATGATTGTTAATGTATCAAAACTTTTGGTCTTGTGAAGGGCCTGAGCATAAGAAAGAGAATTTGGTCCATCGGAGGGGAAAGGGGCTAAAAAGCCAGACTATCACCTCAAGCTATGAAGGTTCTTTTTCACACTGTTCTTTAGCTGCCAACCAATTTCTTTGTTACCACTACCTCCACATTTTCCGTATTTCTAGGCCCAAAACTGGCACTAACCTCTTATGAAAATAATTGTGAACTGCTCGATGATCTCCTTGGTTATGAAGACAATAACAAGGGATAAGACTCTAGTGACGATGAATTGAGCGATGACAATACCGATGATATAGAAATTAATGCTATTTGGACAGACACTACTAATGGTCTAAAACTATTTGATTTTAAAAGAGAAAATAAATTTAACTATAATTTTGCACCGGATGCTAAGTCAATTAACCTTTTTTGAATTGTTAAATCCAATTTTTACAGAAAATATTGTCAAAGAAACTAACCCGATATGGTAGTTTTACACATTAGCAGAGGCCAATGGACTTGAGCTTAAATTTATAATACATGTGGGGGATAAAGATTACCTTAATGGCAAAAACCATTCATCAAAAGTGGTCAAGCATCTCTAATGCAGGGAAAATTGAATATAGACCATTCACTTTACATGGAGAACTACTACACTAGTTTCGCTCTTGCATCCAAATTTGTTAACACAATCTGGAGAAAGTTGTGGTAACAGAATTGAAAAAAAGGCGAAAGGTGAAACAGCCACATTTTATACAATACTTATGGAATACAGAAACTCTTATTGTATTACTTCTGACTGTAAATTATACTCCCTCTGCTGGAAAATTCATTACCAGGGCCATAGCCACGAAAAGAGAAAATGGAAGAACCTGTATTAACTTGACAATAAGAGAAGGCCATGATGCAAGAAAAAGGTTGAAGAGAAAACACTGTAAGATGTGTCACAAACAAGGCAAAAGAGGCACAACAAACTATTACTGCAGTGACCCAGACAAGCCTGGTCTACACCCTGGAGATTGCCTCACCCAGTACCACAAAAAATAACTTTATTCTTAAAAAATTCATTTTTTTTGTGTATGATAAACTAGGTAATAAATTAGAATTAAGAGATAAAACTTTATTAAAAAGAACTCTTGCGCTGAGCTGAGACGTCCACATCCCAACCAAATATTGACATCATTCTTAACAGGGAATCATAAACACAAATTTTGGAGATGTCATTATATGCAAATAGGTAAGTTTTACATTAAAAAAATTGAGTTTTTTTAGTCTAGTACTAGTTTAAGCGGCTGCAGTGAACAAGGTAAATAATTAGAAACTAAAGGTCTTGTCAAACAGAACATGGACTGTCCACTGCGGACTGAGAGAGCCCAACTTAACGCGGACAAATCAGGACAGAACAGAACAGTTGTAAAGAAAACGTGAAGGAGTCGTGGCGAATTTACAATTTATTTTTTCAACTTTGAAACTTGAATTTATATTGTCTAGCAGTTCCTCAGCCGAAGAAGAATTACTTCTATTGTTCGCTTTGAGTCGGTCGAAACGAAAAAGAAAATGGGTGCACAAAATTAATTGCAAAAGAGAGAGGTAGGCGAATTTCACCGACTTTGCAATGAATTGAATTCCTTCGAAGACCGATTTTTCTTGTATTTTCGTTTATCCCAACTATAATTTCATTATTATTGATACAGGTAGTTATGGGTGGCATAATGACTGTATCTTCAAAAATTCCGCTTTCTATTGTGAGTTCGTAAATAACAAAATTATACTGCCTCCAAAAAGTCACTGCCAGGAACAGACAACCCTGTATGAGACCAATTTGTTAATTACTTCAACTATTTGAGTCAATGAATAATGTTAATAATTAATAAGTCAATGACAAATAATTATAGATTGACACACTTTCAATGTACAGTTATGCTGTCAATCACGTCGACAGTAAAAACGTATAACTAATTTTTTGTTATTAATACTGTAATAACAAAAAAATAATAAAATTTGTGTTTAGTACTACTGGTTTGTTGAAGTTTTTCAGCTATTTCTCTCCATGACTGTGCTTCCTTAATCAAGTTTTTGTAATCATTACCTTGCACATCATTTAAATGTGGGTGCTCCCTAACAAGTTCAATTAATTTTTTCTCTTTATCAGCCATCCTGTCTGTCACGGACTCTGTAGAAAAATACAACCTCCCAACTGTCTGCCACGGAATAGATTGGTACGCGGCGTCACAGGCCGCTGTCAATTTGACTAGGATGATGCAACAATGTTTAACACAGGGTCTGCATGGACAAGAGCGGACCGTCCGCGTTCTGTTTGACAAGATCTTTAGAACTAAGCTCAATTAATTCATGATTTTTAAAAAGACTACTTCACAAAGTATAATACGAAGGACCAAGAGAGAACATCTCATAAACAAGATGATGACAGAAGAAGATTGATCAGTTAGGAAAGCCAAAATAAACCTTACAAAAGTAATTACCAAAAGCTAATGATATCTGAAATTGAATTACAACCAAAAATAACACTAACAATTTAATTCAATATTAAAAACTATCTTTTGCTTAAACATATACCCCAAATGGATTAATATAAAAAACTGTAAAAAAGACATTATATTCTCTCTTAAAAAACAGCATCAAGACCAGAAGCACGCAATAATTTTGTTTTCAATTAAGATACAAAAAATATTCATTTTTTACATCTATCTGTTTTAGCACTACAGGCTACACAAAATGAAAAAAACAAAACTGATGGGAATTAAGTATTGCACAGGCATCACTTAAATACTAAGAATGCACTTGCAATACTACTGCCTATCACGGTCACTACACAGTTCTACTAACTACCTAACGTATCAATTTCTTACAATACTTTAAAAGATATACCAGCAGAAACCTATACCCAAAATCCACTAACAAAACTATTACTCACATTAAGAAGTAAAGTTGATTAATTTTGTTTACCTGTGTTTTTTTGATCTTTTATGTTTCATTGGTGATCGACTTCTTGAACGAGATCGTGACCGACTTCTGTGTTTATCGATGTGATTATTTCTGCAACAACAAAATTAAAATATTAAACAACATAAATAAAATATATTAAGAAAAATTAACATTAAAAGATAAGGTAAAGGAAAATTTTACTCCAAATTCTGTATTCAATACAGCAGCAAACTTTATTCAGTTATTTCTTTTTATGAAACCCCTACGATTTTAATTTGAAACATAATTTTTAAGCCGTTTATATAAGTGAATTATTCTTGAATAAAACAATTTATGGGGCTTACTTTAGCAGAAACCCAGGCAATAATTTCCAAAAAAAAAGAAAACAATGATTGAACAAATTAATGTGCTAGTAAAAGTGGGATTATGGATTTCCTTTTAAGAAGAAACACACATATATTCAACATCAAAAAAACTCCATATCATACCAGTAAATAACACAATACAGAAAAATTGGAAGAGTTTGATAGCTGGAAACAACTTGAGGGAGATAATACAACTAAACACCTGCAAATAACAGAAGGTGAGGAGCGATTGCTACTGCACACAAAGAACTCAAGGATCTGTAAAAGTTTTTTTAGGTGAAAAGCAAAGGTGATATCATCGCCAGTAATTCCACACACAGCAGTTTCTTACATCACAAAAATCTTACAAACTAGTATCATAGGCAAGAAAATAACATTTTCATTAAGAAGAAGCTTAATAGTAGAACCTCATTAACTCTACACTTTGTGTCTTGAGGGTGTCGAATTATCCAGAACATGGGAATTTTAGATGGGTTTTAATAAATGGACACACATTAGACTTTAAAACCACGTTGTGTACATGACATCCTGTCTACCTGATAGTAGAGCCCACTCTCCTCATGGCCAGGTCTATTTTTCAAAATTTTAAAAATTCTACAACATTGGCCAATTAATATTTCAAGCTATTAATACATCTGTACTAATTTTTTATGATAAATAAAATGATAGTTTGCTTGTGCTGAATGATTGAGCAGTTACAGAGATAGCAAGGGTTCCGAATATTGTCAATAAATCAAAATTTATGCAACATATGTATTTGAAATTTTGTACATGCTGTGAAAATACCGGGTGAGCATAAAGTCTTACCCTGATTATAAAATTTTATTACAGAATAATCGTTTAACGTAATAATTTAAATCTGGCGCTGTTACATAGGTTATTGTTAGTAGATTTTGTGACCAATAGATGGCGCTAGTGCTCCTCAACAATGACATGGTCTGTTAGTTCACGTTAGTTGCTGGCGAAATGGCGTTGAAGCAGGAGAAAGCACAATGTGTGCTTTGGTTTCACGAAACGAAATCTCCCATCAGTGTTCAGCGTAATTTTCGGGCTTTTTATGGACGCAGCCCTCCTGATGTTAAATCAATAAAGCGATGGTATGAAAGGTTTAAAGAAACAGGCAGCGTTGAAGATCTTACTAGAAGTGGCAGGCCTAGTGTGAGTGAAGCAACTGTTGATCTTGTTCGGGAATCGTTTCAACGGAGTCCGTCTAAATCAACTTGTCAAGCATCACGTGAACTTCAAATACCGCAAGCAAGTGTGGTGAAAATTCTTCATAAAAGGCTTAGGTTGCATGCTTATAAAGTGCAAATCTTGCAGGCCTTGCAACCGAATAATTTGCTGAGACGTGCAGAATTTGCAACTGAGATTCTCAACAGGATTGACGGCGCTAACGATTACTTAAATCGCATATGCTTTACCGATGAATCCACCTTTCATGTCAGTGGAATGGTAAATAGGCATAATGTCCGTATATGGGGATCAGAGAATCCACATGCTACTGTATAGTTACAGCGAGACAGCAAAAATGTGAATGTTTGGTGCGGCCTCATGCATAATAAGGTTTTCGGGCCGTTTTTCTTCACGGAAAACACCATTAATGCTAACATTTACTTAGATGTTTTGCAACAGTTCATTGCACCACAGTTAGAAGAATATCAACCATGGATAATTTTCCAGCATGATGGGGCACCACCCCACTGGGCTTTGATAGTGCGTAATTTCCTGGATGAAACATTTCCGGATCGGTGGATTGGAAGGGATGGTCCAACACCCTGGCCACCCCGCTCTCCAGACATTACTCCCCTTGACTTTTTTTTCTGGGGCTATATCAAGGATAGAGTCTTCGCCAAACCAGTTGCTGACGTTGACGAACTGAAGGCTAGGATACAAGCTGCTGTGGGTACTGTGACAGAACACATGTTACAAAACACCTGGCGGGAACTGGAATACCGCTTCGACATTCTCCGAGCTACCAAGGGGGCACACGTTGAAGTTTACTAATGTAAGTAATCTTAAAAAAAACTATTAACACTAACCTATGTAACAGCATCAAATTTAAATTATCATGTCAACAGTTATTCTGCAATAAATTTTTATAATCAGGGCAAGACTTTATGCTCACCCGGTATAATTCACTATGTTGTGTTTAAATTTAAAACTTGTCTGTCAAATAATTCTAGAGTTATACGCTTCTAATTGCATAAAATTTTTTGCAGTAGCAAAAAAAACGGGTCTTTTTGTCTTCCGACTTTGATATGGCAATTTTCAAACAACATTGAAAATATAGGACTATTACAGGTCAACACAGAATAAAATGAGCTAATGATGATTGTTGGCGCTTGTAAGACGCCGGAATAAAAGACAGTGAAACGAATTTAAACTGAATAATTTTATAGAACTTAGTAAACGATTAATTAACTTATTTCGGAGGACCAGGTCAGTTTTAAGCGGCTGCCGACCACAGCTAAAACGATTTAAAGAATAAACAAAAGGCTTAGAAACAGGAGGAATAAAACAAAGAACGGTAACGGACAAAATTGATAGGGAAAAACAAGGGGATACACACATTTGAAATAACTAACTGTAACAACGGAAAAATGCTCTTACCTGGAGTCCATTAACAACTTGAAACTTGTAGAAAATCACGTGGAAGCGCACTGGTAACATTGCAATGAATACACTAAGACAGTTTACAATAAAAAGCACATGAGCATTGAATATAATTCACATAAGCATAGAATAATGAACAGTTTAGGTTTGTGATAACCCAACAAGAGACGAAACGAACTGATTGAAAACGAAGAAATTGGCAGGGCATCGCTAACCCAAGCCACGCGCTGATCGCACTAGATAAGAACACAACCGTACATCACAGCAGCTAAGACAAAAGTGTGTAAGGGAGAAGCCGGATGTTTGAGAGGAAGAGGGGATACGGATGACGTGACTTAATGATGTCACACGGAAGCAGATGCAGGAACACATTGTTATTAGCGGGGAAAACAGTTTGAATTAACCCGGGTAAGACTGGCGCTAACAATGATGTTAAGTTTAAGTCCAACTAATCATTTTGGAGATGCAAGGGTTTAAACTCGGGTGTATATAATTATTAAACCGATAGTAGGTACTTTTTTTACAATATCTCCCCTATTTACCACACATCCTAATAGTTTTTTAATAAAACAGTTCTACTATACAAGTCAACACAGAAAAGAACAAGCTTTATTTGGTGAATTGTTCAAAATTTTCCTTTCAGTAGTTTCTTCAAACTAAAGTTTTTTCAACACAACTGACATCTTTGGTGGTGAACATTTTAATTTTAGCACAATTTCCATTCAATCACCAAGTACCTCCTCAGTCTGCCAGATCTTCTTCATTTAAAGGCTGAGTTCTTGGTTGGATGATGACTTGACCAGTTTTCATCATTTCTGTAGTGATGAGTCTTTTCCAGAAGATTTGTTGTTCTCCAGTTCAATACTATCCTCAGTTATCTGAATTTGGTAGAGTTGCATTATTACTTTATCTTGAAACTTTTCTTGGCCATTTCTCTTCAGGGTTTTTACAGCTCAGCAATTTCATGAAATATTCAACTAAGACCTTGAAATGTCTTTTATTCTTCAGAGTTTGTGTACCATTCTCCTTTCAAAAGCACAAGCTTGGTAGACAATAGAGTATTGGTGAAAAATCTTTAGAAGCTGCTACTGCCTTACTTGAAGTCTGACTCAATGCTTCAGGTTTCATTTGAGATCTGAGCAAATTGCAGAGTTCGTTGTTTTATTTAATTTAGTTAAAATAACACAGGAGAGTAGGCTACTAAATCATTCATTCTGGTCTTTAAACAGTAACAGACAAATACTGTGGTGAGAATACAACATTGTTAGGATAAATAAAACTAAATCAGCACCTTTTATTCTAAAATTTAAAAAAATTAGAACCTAAGCTAATGTAAATCCTACACTGAGAATTTGATAACCCAACTTACTTGGACGGCGATGGTGAAGCACCAGAATTAGGTGTGTTGGTTCCTGAAAGGAGACCTTTGGCTTTTTGTCTAGCCTCTTGGTATTCTCGTCTTAAATCCTCCACACGTCTTTCTAACTCTTCAGTGTTAACCTGTAAAGAAAAGAGACAGAATAAAACATTATGAACTTATATGCAACATCTTTCACATAGACATTCAATCCTGATATAAATCTATTGGCCTAAGAAAAGTCTTTCTTCATCTACCTCTCAACAATACTTACACATTTTTGTCATAGCAAGAAACCAACTTCAGTATACCTACCTTCACAGAAATAATTGTGTATAGGCATATTGCAAGGCATTTCTAGCATCATTGTAATGATGCTCACTGAAATTAAACCACTTCAAATGTAAGATATCTGATAACATTTTTTCTTACCCCGAAGATGTGTTGGTTTACTGCAGCAATGCTATTGCTGCAGTATATGCAGTACCATGAGCAAATGGTTAACAACATTTTGTAACAATGTTAATATTAGAACTGAGCATATACAGCATTTAATTTAAAAAAGCACAAGAAAATTATGAAACTGTAAACCATTCTTTTCATACACTATTGTTAGTGACCTGCACCAATTCATCAACAGCATGACTATACTAGTTCAGGAAGTCCTAAATTTTCTTATAGATTTCTAATATACACTAATGACTAAACAAAAATGTTCCATTTATATTTTATGCCAAGATTGTTTTACAATTACTGCTAATGCAAATAATGAAGTGTGAAAGATAAAAATGAGTGTTGGAAAAAATGCCAGACCTGACTGGCAATCGAACCTGGGACCACTGGTGTAAAAGCCAGTTGCGCTTATACACAACACCGCGAGCGAGCCATATGTAATGCCATATGCAGTTAGGAAATACATGAAAGAACTCCGCATAAATTTAAGCATCTTCCACCAACAAACTGTGGTTAACTTACAAGAAGGCGAAGCAATGACTGTAACAGGGAGCCGGTAGTAGTGTGATATGTATGGTTACCATGACAATGCGTTCCTAACACTCACCTTCTCGTAAGTAAGAGTGCACCTAACTTATATAAAAATTAAATTTATAATTTAACTATTTATAAAAATTCATGTGTTCACTTTTTGAACACGACACATTTTTTTATTAAACGATCTTTAAAAGTAAAATTGCTTTAAAACAAATTTTTCTTACAGGTTTATTCAAATAAGTTTGAAACATTTATTTAAAAAAAAAACTGGCTGTAAATAGGAAGAGACAGACGGTATAATTGTATTCAAGAAAGCTATATAAGTGAGCACACTAACGACATAAATGTACAGAGAGGATGAAATTGTGGGAATTTATATCAATAGCTACAAGAAATATAAAATAACGGTTAATATAAATAATAACTTACCTTTGGCCTCTGATACAACCGTAATACTCGACGACATACATCTAATATGTTATTTTCTGATATTCTAAAAATGGTAAACCATGCTGGAGTTTTTGGTAAAGTTATTCGTAGTCGCCTTGCAGAAAGGTAAATACAAGCACAAGCAACAGTTTCTGGGTCATAACGAACAAAAACATCACTTCGAAGTGCATCATTCATATAATTCCTAGAAAAAGATGAACTTATATCTTATTTTGTTTAATGAAGTAAAAAATACTCTAGACACAAATCAAAAGCATAACAAATTACCCATCTTACAATTAACACCAAAGCACACGTGTCAAATATGCATGGTAATTGAAGGATGATTACCAAAAGTAAGGATTTATATCAAATTAATTATTTAATAAAGACTTACAAAAAAGCAGTCCAAACAAGATTTACTTATTTTGAACCGTACTAATACCATATTTTTAATATGTCGCACTTAAAATATATGTTACAATGTAGTGATATGCACAGTTGGTACTTCATTTATTTTCCACAAATTTTGAATGAAAAATGATAATGCAGGATTTATTAAATTGAAAAAATTGATTCTATGTTCGAAAATAAAGAAAATATTAACAAAGAAACATAACTAAAATCAGCTCTAGAATAGCGTGGTTTCAACAGAGAAACATATGCAAAATACGCAAATAAAAGTTTCGTATTAACATACGAATTTACCATGCAAATTTTATTCAGTTTTCATAATGATTAAGGGAAACTCGTATTACAAAATAATAATTTCCTCTTTGTTCTAGGTTCCTTGTTATATTATTATATTATATTGTTATATTATATTTCTGCGCAGCAGAAAAAAAGTAAATATTCCGCAACCACATATTATTGCCAATTATAATAAATATATGTTGGGAATCTATCGAGCTGATCAAAATATTTCGTGATATAAAATTGGAATAAGAGGCAAAAAGTGGTAATTTCCAATAATAGCTAACTTGACTGATGTTGCGGAGCAAAATGCTTGGCAATTGCACCAACTAGATTCAGGGAAATTAAATCATCTAGCACTTCGGAGGAATGTAACTGCAATATTAGAATCAAGTAAACGCATTTCTACAGCTAGAGGGCAACCTTCTTTTAGGGCAAAAATTGACTCCAGGTAAATAATCTCTTATTTCTTCTTTGTAATATTTTGTAAACTCTCTTATTTCTTCTTTGTAATATTTTGTAACCTAAGTACCTAACATAGTATTGTCATAAAAAAACCACGACTCACTGAGTCGTGGTATCAAGTGCAAAGTCACACTTCATGTTTCATGCTTTGTTCAATTTTACACAAAATAAGTTTCTAACTATATCTGAATCAGTCAAATACAATAATATCCAAGTTGTTCTGTACCGTGTTCCTGCTTTATGTGTATTTTAATGTGACACTATTGTTTCAAGTTTTCATTTTTTGAATTTTTGTTGATAACGCTAATGTTATATTGAATAAATAAATTTTATTTGTAACATTACATTTAGTTTAATTTGTAAACTTTTTACATATAAATAAATAAAAAAAATCTTCATTAGTTAAAAATGCATTAAAATTACTAGCCAGAAATTAAATTTTACAGTGACAATACAAGCTGTAAGATGTTACATGTGCCTAATATCCTTCTCGAAGGATGGCTGGTTTTTTTAACGCTAGCCAACTAAAATTTAAAATTTAATTTTTAAGTCTATTTAGACCCCAAACAGAGAGAAATTGATGTTTCGAAAAAACCGCACAAAAAAATTTAGGTATATCGGGGTTACAAAACGTTTACAATTATAAAATATGCAGTTTAAAAAATTCTCGTCTAGAAATCCTCAAAATCGCAGGAAAGTTTACTTTGAATGTATTCTGTTTCATTTTCTACCACTACTATAATTTTATTAAATTATCTGTAATAAAATTATTCTGTTAAAATATTTATTCTAGTTCAAAAATAAAATACAAGATTGAACAGTAGTAATAACAGCTAATGTAATAACGACAATTTGAGAACTCGAGGGAAGTGAAAGGGATACTCGTGCAAAAATTTGACCTGCCTATTGATTTCATGGCTGCTATAGTAACAGTAAGGTGCCAATATTTCAATATTGACTGACAAGAAAAATAAAAACAAATTTCTATGAACTACAACTTACCAAGACAACTGCATAATGGCTTGATGCTTTTCGTATCCTAAGACCTGCAGGTACATTACGATTATCTAAAAAGAAAACAGTAATTAAAATAATAAAACAATTATTGCACTTGAAGCTACCATAACTAAGAAACTCTTGTTGCCTACTCTAGGGAATTCCAGCCTGCATGCCATACACACTTTGAACATTATAAAGTGAGTTTCACTTTCACAGAGTTGCACTATATGATCGGTTTGGGATTTCCAAGTTAAATTTACAACCTCATTCTTACACTGTTTTCAGTCACAGTATAGTATGCTTACTGTACAGTACACAAGAGTATATGGTCTGTGGATTTTGTTTTGTACATACGTACATTTCAGCAATGAATTGTTTTTGTTTCAGTGAGAAGTTTACATGCAGTGCGGTTAAGTTCATTTCAATAATGGCTACTAAGCAATAGTAATGTGACGCTAATGAGCGAGTCGCACAAAAGAGCTAGCTCCTTGAACTGAGCGGTGACCTACCACCTCTTTTATTTTGAATGACCAGCACACCGAGCGTTTCTCCCCACGCAGCACGCTCTCCGCACAGAGCTGACTTGCACATCCCCTCCACGACTTAACCACTTTTCTTTAGTTGCATCATAGCAATGGCTACCTAAACGCTGCATGGAAAATACACATATCGCATCAAACTCTGCCTATGTTTGTGAAGGTGCAGGAGATGGGTGCGGAGAGGGGGTCATTATTCTTTCATACTACACTACAACAACCCTGAGACAAGTGGTTGTAAAATACCATTGTACTGTACTGGAACTATTTTACCCCATGCATACGAATCAAAGATAGACATGAAAAAATTTGTTTGTGGAAAGAGATGCATGAACGTTCAGGTTGACGCACGCGTAAACACAATGTACTGTGTGCAAAGGAGTGAGCGAAAGTTAACCTCGACTCGACTTCCTGTCTGTTTATTCACAAAGCTTAGCTCGGTACTGTACGTATTAGAATCTACTTGCTCACTCCCACAGTTCACCCTGTCTCATCGTTCAATTGTATGGCACGCTCTGCGCCGTTCACTCAATTGTGCAGAGCGAGGTGTGCTAGCTCACCTATTTTACTGTGCCGTCCCATGACTACTAAGCAAGACCCGTACAAAATTTTAACTTTGGACGAAAAATTACAAGTGATTCAAGATGTGGAACGGGGTACATAACGAACGTGTGACAAGAATATTATCCAACACTTTGTCGTCTTCCTTAAAAATAAAAACACAATTACAAAAGACTCATAAGAGCATTGTAGGTTTTTGTTTTTTTTTGACAATGGCCTGGCACCCAAATTTTTAACAAATTTGATAGTTGAACATTATACTCAAGAATTTAGTCATTTGTTTTATAAAATTTCCATTGATTTTTTTCTTATCTTCTTGAATAAACAAAATTTTTTTTCAAAAATTCTGTATTATAAGTTGTATGAAACCCAAAAACATGGGGCAATATTACAATGTATTATCTATATTTTTTAATAATACCTATTTTATGGAACAGTAATTATTTGCAAATTTAAAGTTCCCAAATGAACATAAAAAAACAGTGTAATATTTGCAATTGATTCTTGAAAAACATAAAAAATAGCAGTTTTTCACTTTTTCGAATTACAAAGAAAATGGTATAGGTTAATGTTTCATAAACCAAAATGTTCATCTGGATATACACATAAAGAAAACCTTATTAAGATAAATACAATTGTATTTTGAAATTACTAGATTATTGTAAAAATACAATGATCATGTTTTGATAATCACTATCGACGTTAAAATAAAAGCAATGATATAGTCACATTTTGTATCATTCCGAACAGCATTTAAATATATAATGTACCATAAAAATTTTCAATTTTTTTGAGAAAAAATGGCTGAATAAAAATTATAGGCATGCTTGCCGCATATATGTAGATAGACAAAAGGCAAGCCATTTTAGTAGGGCTGACAAAACTTTAAACGTTGACACATAAAAAAAGTTTATTTCAAATTATTCTAACAGATAAACCGCAGTTTAAATTTAATGAATTAACTAACTTACCTTGTGAGGATGCTTAACATGAACACAAAATCCCAGTTCCTTGAGAACTCTACGCTCGGCCTTAATTACTTGTGTTTTCAACGCTATATAATGCTGATCTAAAATCATCGGTTGAATTGTCCTGAAAAGGAAAGAATAACTTAATTGTAACACTACCAAACATATTCAATGACCATGTTATAGTTTCTAAAGATTTATGTCTTAACGACAAAAAGTAACTATAATATTTAAACACTGGCTCTTAAATATTTGCATTTCTGTGCTTCACATTTAAAGTATTTCCACAACCACAAAAAAATTAGCCACGCATATTTATACTAATCTTCTTATACATTATTTTTTAACTCTACTCTGATACCCACACTTTCACCACTCCTGTAGTTACTTGAGTCACGAGTTTGCCTTTGTTTGCAAAAAGACGTAAAGAGGGAAAAGCATCAGTGCAACAAACACAACAATATATACTATAACCAGAGCATATACAGTATATCACGGAACCATTTATAGGTTAACTGTATGAATAAAACTTTGTTACCATAAACAGAAATGTTAGTTTCTCGAAAACATGGGCAGACTATTCACAGTGCTGAACAAAATTCTAAAAAGCAGTGTAGTTGAAGCTAAACAAAAATGGCTTTCCTTGCCTCTTAACAAGAGCCATGAGCAAGTGGCTTAACTACTGTAATGTTTCCCTTTCCACAATTTGAAATATAAAGAAGCAAATTAAAGTTGTGAAGAAGCTACTCTTCTTAAACAGTTTTGCTGATGCCTGATAAAAAAAAGAAACGGTTAGGTAGATACTAGAGACTGTTGGTGAAGATGCCGATGACAACGATAGTAAAGAAGACAATTCATTCATAGAAAATTTTATTTTAAGGAATAAGGTAGCTGGTAATTACAGTAAATTAAACATTTCTAGTCATTGTAATTAAGCTTTAGGCAATATTACAGGTCACACTTATTTCTTATAAGGTTTATGAAGAAAAGATTTTCTCGAAATAAACCGCAGCTTACAAAATCTATGTAGAAACTACACGGTAGTGAAATGTATTCAGATTACAGATCTAACGTATACAGATTCACTATAGATAACGAGTAGTGTCTCACTGTTGAGGTTGGCAGTAATGTCAAATTTTCACTTCCATTCCTCACAGCCAATCCGTATGCAAAAGGCAATCTCGTGACTTCAGTATCTATATTATGTATTTTAAAATTGTAGGACAAATTGAATGATTTTTTTAGTTTTTGATTACTGAAGACTAACTGTACAGGAAAAAAATTCATCAGCTTCATTAAACAACTACTGATTACAACTTGAACTCAGTTGCCCACTGACAATGAGCATCAAAAGATTAGTACATTCAGAAAGGAAAATTATTTCCAACAAACATTTTCAAAAATTACATGATTCGATTAACAAGACAGGATCTCTTTTAATAGTTCTTGTATAACTGATTAATCTATAAAAAAATGTAATTAAACATGCTTATAAACTTGATGTATTAAGATACCAATAGAAAATAAAATTACTTTTATTGTTCTGCTTATAAGAAATAACACGACACGTTAATTGCTTATTACTACTAATGAAAATAAATTTTTTTGCATTACCATTTGATGAAATAGTTGAAACCACAAATCAACTTACAATTCCAAGACGTTTACAACAAATAATATTAAGAGTTGCTAGTAATTATCTAGTTTTTATCATTACAAACTTTTTTTAATATAAATTAATTCCACTTTGTCCACTGTAGATAACATAAATCTCCATTTCTGCAAAAACTGTAATGTTCATACACAAAAACCTAAAATATATACACATAAAAAAAACTCTGAAAAATGTACTAATAATGAAGATGCGGCACAATTCAACATCCTGAAACAGGCAACCAATTAGATGTTCTAAAACAAATGTCAGTATTAAAAAGCTATGATAAAAAATTAAGTTTTATCAGCACAAATGTTTTTTTTCTTCACAAGTCACACTTGAACATTATCACAACACATTTGTTACACTTCGTTTTGAAGTAAATTGAACCACAATAATAATACCATAAAGATGATGAAAAGTTTGCCCACAGTCACCAGGTTAATACTTTCTTAAAACACTACCATCTAGTTTAAATTTTATTTTTAAGACACACACCTTCTTTTCAGCAAATTATTTTAATACTTAACCAACTGTGCAGAAGGCTAAGTAAGAAAGAGTGTTTTAATTAAATTCACCATTTCATTATAAACAAACAAAATATAATAATCTACCACCTTACAAGATACAGATTTCCTATTATATAAATAAAAAATGACAATATAAATTTCTAACAAATTTAAATTATTTTCACAACAATAATATTGAAAAACTAAAAAATTGAATTCTGTTGTGTCAACATTTACCATCCATATTATCTTAAATGTTTATTATATTTCCATCAAAATATTTTTATATAAAATCATAAACATGGTGTTTGCAATATTAAAAAAGCGTGTAAACAATACTTACTGAAGTTTTAAATTTACAAGAGCAAATTGAACTACTGAAAATTTCCTTACCATTGTGGAAAAGAGTTGCAAATGGATTCCTTGGATATGTCCTTCATGTAACAATGAGTCGATAGCGAAACATAATAATTTAAAAATAAATAAAAACTGTAAAATATAACCATAAACTACAGAAACATTCAAAATAATTATTAAGTCTGCCAATGGCAAGATAAAATCTAACACAAACGAGCAGGGTGCACATTAATAATACACAATACTTAAAATGTATTACATACTACTACAATGTGTATTTATATAGTAACTAGAATAATTGTAAACTTGTATCTCAGAATGTATCAGGTATTTTTACTGCAAACTCTGATCACAGAATTGCAAGCTTTCATGTAGCAGCTGTCGTTGCCACACTTACAGCAGTTTTTTTCATTATTGCTATGGGAGATTATACAGAAAATATTAGAATGGATAAATTACCACTTTTAATTTTATAATATGTAAGTAACCATCGTCATTTCACATTTTCCAATAATGTGCAGCCCTACACCAAAACACTTGTTTTTTACCATCAAAGAGTGCAGCCTTACAAAATTTTTAGACAAGTTGGTTAAAGTGGCAACCATTAGTCTTGGTTTGGAACATAACTTTCTGGTAGCAAGTAAAGTTGGTACGATTACTAAATGGTAACTAAAAAAAAAAAACAAAGTATTCGATATACTTTTTTTACCTAGTATTATACAGAAACACAAACTGAGCAAAGATAAATTATTCTTGCTGCACTCAGTTCAATAGGAACAAGTAATTAGGCAAGTCGTAGAAAACTAATACTTTGAACTTGGCATAAGTAAAACTAGGAATACAACTACAGCCTATAGTGGTCTTTGGCCTATCATACCTAACACATACAATTACTACTATAATGCAATAAACTACAAAAATTTTCCCATCTTAACTCTCCACCATAACCATTGTAACTTTGAAATAATCGTAAACTAGTATCTGATACAGAATGTATCAGGTAGTTTTACTGTGAACTCGGTACTATAACCAGATTCAGATAATTGTGAGCTTGCATGTAGTCATTTCCCAATGTACAGAAAATTTTTCTGTGGAGATTTAGGCTGCTCTCACACTGATGAAACACAACCTCAACGCAACTGTTCCAAGGTTTTCTTCGAATCCACCTGCACTTTTCAAAATGTCAAGTAATGACTAAGACATAGTCACTGCTTATTACTAAGAAAAAAGAAAAAAAAAACAGCTGTTGGGATCACCGTATCCCAACTATCCCATATATGTAATAATCGTAATAGAGGAAGGAGTGTATGTGTGTGCCCAGGAACTACATAACCTACATAGAAATTCTTGTTGGTCCCAGAAATTTTCTTTTTAAAAAAGAAGGCTGTTTTGTCTGCCATGATAGTGCGACTGGTCGAACAGATGTTGGACAAACTGAGTCGGATGAAACCGGTTTGATAAAGGTCATACTGGTGGGAGGGCGAACATATATAATACAGGCTAAGACTCATATAAGACGTTGAGTCAAGTATTTCTGGTGGGAGAACACCCTTAGAAGACAAAAATGTAACCTCATTGATATTGTTTTTCTCCTTTACTTCACAGCAATTAACAATAAATGGAGCAAAGTTACGAGTGATTTAATGAGTGGTTATCATGGTAAAGCATTCAGTTTCTGTTAGTTTTATTTCTTATACTGAATATTTTAAGAAGCTTTTATTTTATTACTATTAACAAAATACTTTTTGAATAAATGATTAAGCAAAACTTGTAGCAGTCAGATTTGAGGTTACATTTTTAAAAACATACGTTATTTATAATAACATAATAATAATAATAATAATAAAAATTTTCAAAATTCTGAATTAATAAATTTTGATTTAATATACATTGTTATTCTAAATTTAAATCTAACATTTATATAAATTTTTTTTTATATATCCCTAATTTGTGTACGTTGCAATCTGTTCAATTCAGAACAATAAGCAACCCCATGACTCAATGAGATGAGGATGATGTGTAAATGAGGTGTAGTCTTGTACAGACCCAGGCCGACCATTCCTGACAGAGTATGGCTAATTGAAACCCAACCATCAAAGTACACCGGTAACCACTGTCTAGTATTCAAATCCGTATAAAAGTAACTACCTTTACTAGGATTCGAACCAGGAACCTTCGTCTCCGAAAATCAGCTGTTAAACAGCTGATTTTGGTGACGACTTTACCTCTAGACCAACCCGGTGGGTTTATATAAAATGTTTAAAAAAATAATAAAAATTATAAATTTTTGTTGATACTAAGTTACCGTTCCGTGCAGACATATTTGTTTTGTTAATAATTAAATTAATTTACTCATGCTACAGCTTTCTTTGTTATTTATTAATAATCAGATCACGAAAGAACCTGTAATAAACTTAACACAAAATTTAGCAATTTTTAAAGAAATCTGTGAAGTTAAAAAAAAAGGACGTAACAAACTTCTCTCGTTATATTCATGTTCGTTAAATATCATGATTATTTACTTTTGCTTAGTGTAAATAAAATTACAAAAATAATAATAACTACCAAAAGGTGGTTGGTTGTAGTAGTACTGATCGGGAAAAATATCAACAAAAGTGAATTTATAAAATTGGTTGTACACATGATTGATAAATTAAATTAATGAAGCAGCAATAATGATCAAGCACAATTCAGCCCAGGTAAGCGGCCTTGACTAATGTAACAAACCTGACAACTATGCATTCACAGGAAAGCTCACATTACTGTGATTCCAACTACAGTTGTACATCACATATTGTATTCAGACATCGCTCGTATCAGTCTCCTACAACTCGCCAAATCACTACAAATGAAAAATAAAACATGTAAAAAGTTCAGTATGCATCTAATCCCCACCGAATAATCAGAATGTAATACCAGAACATCTAGACTGATTTACTAATACAAAATTAATTGTTAAGAATCCAGAGGTTCCTACAAACTTTAAAAACAAGGTTTTGTTTATTTTATGAAGAGTAGGCATTCACATCTACTACTTTTTTACATTTTATTCTAATTGTGTTTCTTGTTTTAAATTTAACCCTAAGACACTGGTTGCACAATAAATGCAAATCGAAGTCTTTTGAAACATTCAGCTACGCCAATTAACAGGTTGAGTACCTACCACTCAGAAAAGATCCGAACCCGTTAAAGGGCCAACATTTTATAATAATTGGCTTAAATTATGCATATGTATAAAAATATTAGTTGCAAAACATGGTTTTTTGCTAATAGTATCCACTATTGAGAAGGGTCACTGATTTCTTTGTCAGCTAATATAATTACAATAAAAAAAACTAAAACCACACACCGATGTATGCTCACTGTACTTCTAAGTAACTAGCCACTAAACTACAGAGACAACTGAAAACCCGATGATGTATGGACACCCGAGAAAAGATACTGTACACCGCACACACGTGGTGCTCTCAGTTCACCAAATGAGGTACTCATTGGCGCCACGTATGTGTCCCTGATGCTTGCTTAATGTGTTAATAAAATAAATATACATTATCAATGTAGAAATTAAAATCTGTAAAATAAAAACTTTCCCAGGAAATCCAACCAGGCTAATGTTAGTTCAGCTATAAAAGCTATCAGTCCTTTGGATATAATTACAATAATTTATTTGATTCACAATAAGCTGAATAGGTTGATACAAACCTGCACTTAAGAATTACAGTTCCATCAATCACGAGTGTTAACATGCTATGCTAACTCTATATCCTGAAACTTTACAGGAGGGCTGAAAAACTAACTGAAATTCATATAATTTCCATGAAGATGGCAGAAAACTTGTCAAAACAAACCGCATCTTTCAATACCCATCGATAGTGGATTTTTAGCAGATAAGACAATTCCTTTTTCCAATGATACCAAAATCAATTTTTGGCCTGAAAATGGAGTTAACAGATAACACTCTTAACCTTAACCAGCGAGTATGTAATTACAGTAGAATCTCTGTAGTCCGGCACCTCCAGTTATTCGGCCCTTAAAATATTAAGCCTAAAGTATGAAACCTGACCCAGGACATATGTTGGTAAAAGATTTAAACTGAATTAGGGAAATCAACTCGACCTAATTACCGCGGATTTAATATAACAGGTATGTTTAGGATTTGATTAAAGAAATAAATAAGCAAACCTTAATTTTTGTTAAATGGAATCATTTTTGGCCTTTTATCCAAAACCCAGAACTGGGTCATACTCTATACTTCATGCTGAATTGACAACAAAACGTAATTTTCAGAACACGAGCACCCCCACTCCGCACTAGGCGATGTCAATAGCCGATAATTATGTTTAATACAATGACTGAAGTACTCAGCCAACCTTTTTTAATTAGTTAATTTAATTTAAAATCACACAGAAATCAATGCATATTCATTTTTTGTTTAAATTTATAGTTCCAAAGTTCCAACACTTTCAGTAATCCGGCACCCTCTCGGTCCCGAACTACTGAGATTCTACTGTACCTCTATACAACTATTTCATAGAGAATTTTCAACAGTAATATTTGGTTGATAAGTCATTGCAATTACTCTAAAACCCATTGAAACAACATAGGCTTAACAAATCTAAAATAAAAAAAAACCAAATTAACCCTTTAAGTACCCAGGTCCGATCTAAGGTCATTCTATGTTGAAAAAATTTGAATTTATTGTTTATTCAACTTATCTTTGAAACTGATGTAAACAAATTCTCTGTTTTGCTATTGGCTATATGTGTACTGAGGTTACAGAAAATGCTTAGTACAAGGCATCCAACTGCAAGAACCAATTCACATCCAATTAAATTGCATTTAACTGCCTAATAGGACATTGAGCAAGAATGAAGCACTGAAGTGCTCATAAGAAGCTTTAAAGTATTAACTTTATTACAAATAGAAGTAAACATTATTATACCGATTTGTTAACATGAAGAATCACTTCTAGTGCCAGTCAAATTTTTCCAACATACAGAGTGCTTCAAAAAAATATATACACACTTTGAACTATCATAGATTTCCCGCTCTACAAAGCTATTGTTATATTTCTTCACCAGGTGGCAGCATAATCGTCCCTCTATGTTATATTGTTAGTTAGGAATACGTAATATCAACATGGCGGGCATACGTTTGAGTTTTGAAGAACGTAAGCAGGTTATTAAGTGGTACTGGAAGTTTGAGAATGTAAATGAAGTTCAAAGACAGTGGAGAAGGGAGTATGATACAGAACCACCTTCAAGATTAACAAAATTACACGCATACGAGACAAATTCAAAGTTCATGGAACAGTGTGTGATGTGCATGAAGGCCATTCAGGTCGACCTCGAACAGCTACAAGTGATGAGTCTTCAACGGCAGTCTTGGAACTGTTTCAACGCTCTCTTAACAAATCTTCAAGGCAAGGGGCACGCGAAACTGATGTAAGCGTTAGCAGCGTGCTATGCACTCTGAAGAGAGGCAAGTATCATGTTTACATTCCAAGGGTGGTGCAGCAGCTAAGCGGCGACGATCCAGATTGTAGGTTGCAATTTTGTGAATGGGTTCAGGAGATGGTGATACGTGAACTGGGATTTATGGGTAACATCATTTGGTCAGATGAAGCCCTATTCAAACTTAATGGAACTGTCAATACGCACAATTGTGTTTACTGGGCTGAAGACAATCCTTACATTACAATTGAAAAAGCTGTAAATTTTCCTGGTGTAAATGTGTGGTGCGGTTTGTCTTCAAGGGGACTCATTGGACCTTTTCAATTTGAAGGTACTGTAACTGGTATTAATTACCTAACAATGCTTGCTGATTCCATATTCCCTGCCATTCGTGCATTATACGGTAATGATAATTTTTATTTTCAACAAGATGGTGCCCCGCCGCACTATCACAGGGACGTACGAGCTTACCTGGATCAAAATTTGCCAGGCCAGTAGTGGATAGGACGCAGGGGGCCAATTGAGTTTCCAGCACGCTCTCCAGACCTTACACCGCTGGATTTCTTCTTATGGGGCACAGTAAAAGATGAGGTGTACAAATGTAAAACACTTAACCTAGATATTCTTTGGAATGAGATTCAAGCCGAGTGTACAGAAATCTCATTAGACGTTTTGATACGATGTACAGGATCAGTGGTGACTCGTACTCGGAAGTGTATTGATCCTGCAGGTCACCAATTTGAACAGTATTAACATTTGTTATTTACATTGGACTTTAAGCTTTCTAATTTCCTGAAATTTAACTTGAAGAACGGTAAATAAATTTTATATGGAAGTTCTAAGTGTGTATACATTTTTTTGAAGCACCCGGTATGATCTGTTTACATTAGTTCCAAATTTAAGTAGAATGAACTATAATTGGTAATTTCAAATGTATTTTTGTATTATTTTTAGTCAAATTAATTTGTAAGAGATAAGAGTATTTCAACCAGTTATTTAATTTTTAAAAAGTTCATGAATAAAATGTTCAGTAAGAAAAAAATCCCTTTTGTGGGGTACACATGTACAGCAGTTTCGTTTCTACACAGGAATTAGTTTACAATGTATTGTGAAATTATCACCTTTACGTTTTTTTCAGTTTTACTTAACATATTTCTAGCTTATTAAAACCTGCTAACTTTACTATGATCTATAACAATACGTTACAGTTGTAACATTGACAGAAAATTTGTGTGGTACTGTAAATGGTTCTCCTTGTGACAAAACCCCAACAGCACCACATCGTCTAAAATTTAAAAAAAATTAATTATGTATACATTAACAATTTTTATTACACTAGATAACCTGCTAACTAACTAGACAACCTGGCTAAATAGATAACTTATATGTTGAGTTTTTCTTTGGTAAAAGTAAATGCCTTCCTTCATGAATCAGGTATGTAGTCAGCAGTGAAAGTAATAAAATAGCAATATTGATATGAAAATTGAATTATCTTGAGTTTTTAAAAAATACTGATAAAGAGCAAAATTCTCTGGCAAATTTAACATAAAGGGCACATTAACGGTTAATATATTTTTCCAAGTTTCTAAATTACCCTTTACCCTTTAAATTAAAATTTTGAGGTTACTTTCTACATATTAATTTCATGAAATTAATTATAATCTTATACACATTAGGAGAGTTATGATATTAGGACTAAGACGACCAGCTGAAATCTCGTACTTTTAAAAAGAACACAACACTTTAATTCCCTTGGCAACCTCATTAATAAATGCACATCAATATTTATTCTTGTTCAGGAGACAGAACTTAAATGTTAAATTATTTAATTTAAATTACTTTTTGGTTGTTTTCATTATCAAATAATTTAGTGTTCTAAGTGAATTTAAACCTGTATGAACATGTACCATTAAAATATCTTAAACTTACAATTTGTATGAACGAAACACACACTAACTAACTAAAATAATTTAAACTAGCATCGCTTGACAAACTTCTTCAATATTGGTTCTTTATTCAGATCATAACAAAATTACCCCTTGTTTTAAAGGCGTTAAGGTCTAAAGAGCCGGCTGCATTCGGCTCTTTAGGTCATGTATAAAAACACTCACCACTGTATACTGGATGGATGGGGCTCATTCTCCTTCACCCAAAAGAGTTTTGAGCAAGAACCGGCAAATGCTTCTAGTAGGGATGGTTCAATAGGGAATGGATGATAACCGGTTCACAAAACAAATTTTTAAGGCATTAAACAGTAGATCTAAGGTGTCAGATAAATGGTTTAAATAAGTCAGGAAGTGTACTGGAAAAAAACCGAAACAAATTCAGTCTTTAAGGGCTTCCATGAAAAGTAAAAATGGACCACAGGGTGGACAGAAGAAAGGAAAAGAGTGAGCTACAAAATTAAAAGTCAACACATATGGTCTAAAATTGGTCCTATATGAAGAAAAAAATACTGGGTGGAAATTCCCCTGTAAATTGAAGAATTTTAATGTTTTAAGCTCTTTGAGGAAGAAGTATTAGTAGGTACATTATGTCAAAACAGACAACCCCCTCCTGGATTTTTTTTATCTACTCCACTGATAGAACATCACTTGTATTTTGAATGAAGATTCTGTTACTCTTGAAAACAGAATTCTACCAAACTAATTTAATTTTTTACATGGTTGTAAAGAGGATATTTTCAGAATTCAATACATGAAACTATTTTACATATTTAGACTATTGAACAATTTTAACAAGAGGGGAGTCCTGAGAGTAGCATATTTATGGATGCGTAATTGAGAGTGAGGAATGTGGACATAAGGGAAAAGTTGAGGAAGTACAGTGGATGAAATTGAGAAGAAGCAACCGGTGTGGTTTGGACATGTGCAGAGGATGGGATAGGATAGGTGGCCAAGAAAGATTGTGAACTGGAGACCCTAGAAAGGCACAAGCGTGGGCGACCACCTGAAACACAGGATTAACAAGTATGGGACGATATGCTCTCTAGGAATCTGGAGAATGAGAAATATAGATATCGGTGGTGGTGGGAGCCGAATAATGGCACAGGCTGTAAGAAAAATCGCTTTAAAAACAAAAATTTTTTTGAGTTCTAATTGGTCAATATTTACAATTCTTCCATTGTGGGATCCTTATACTTTGCTGACTCGCAAAAAAGTATCGTACATATTAACAGCTTATTAAAGTTTTAAGAAACAGATTTTAATTCTCTTTTGATGACCAACACTATCCAGCAGTAACACCCAATATTTGTATTATATTTACAACCACTTGTTTTGAGGTACTGATTTCATTCTGTGTGAGAGCCACATATTTTTAACCACTTTAGGCAACCATGACCACCCCTTCTTGAGGACTAATGACCCTGCCATTCTGTTACAATTTTTTTTATTGCAACCTTAGTCAGTTACAAATTTACTGGCAACAAAATAGAAAAGAACAACATTTTGGGTAAACCAGATATAAAGCCCATCACAGTAAAAATCTGTTCCACGGGATAACTGTCCAGGAAACAGTTGTGTAAATTAACCCACCAGCTGGTATAAATGATTAGCATCTTGTTAACTTAATTTAAATAAAACTGAAGGCAAATTACACAACCATTACTAATCGACACAAAGTAAATAAATACCTCATTTTTTTTACATCAGTAAAAATCAACACCACCACACTCTAGTTTTTAGTCGCATCCACTAATAAGACTTGTTACTAAATCATAAATTGTACATTTTGCCATAATTGTGTACATTTGACAACCTTTTCTTTTAATTAACTTGTTAGAAGCCATGATAAATACTGAAAAATATTTGTATAAAAAGGCTACCTCCATTTATAATGGTATTTTCATTTAAAACACAACTGACTTCCTAATCAATCTACTGTCAAAAACCGAAATAATTTTAAAGTACAAATTATTGTAAAATACACAATATATTAGTAAACACAACAGAAAATTAAATAATATTAGCAAATACACTATTTCATTTAAAATTTTTTTGACTTTGGTTGCACTTTATCAAAAAATGAGTAACGAAATTCAAGTTGACGGATATATACTGAACAAAGAAATAAACTGTAAAATAAACTAAAAAAGTAAACAATAGCTTACTTAATTTAACATAAATCTTATATATATATTTAGCATTAGCAATTAAATACATACTGTATACTACAATTCAGTTTGAAAAGTCAGCTGTTCCACAAGTGAACTTGTGTTATATACTGGTATCAACTAAAACAGCACTTTGTTCTTAGAACAACAATTTTGTAATTGAAGAAAAAAGATTTATTTTTACAGCTACAGCCTGCTGAGTCAACTAGCATTTTTTAAATTTCCTAATAACAAGTTTCTTAAATCTTAGCAAATCAGTAGTATTTTATTATACAAATATTTCCATGTTGGTCACTAAAATCCTTTGTTAATGTTTACGCATGTACACATGATTACAATTTTTCTCAATCATTATACGACTATAGCATGTAAAAATCATATATTTATCAGAAGTATATGGATTCCCCAATACTGGTTTCAAATTCTAACATAATTTTTATTAACTGAATTTAACAAAAACCATCAGTCAGTTTTAGTATAAAAACCAACAACAAGATGGGTACATTTTACAACTTTCCACAATTTGTAGAGCTGTTTTTACCTTGAAAATGGTTAAATCAAATATTTCACAAAAAAATTCACTTTCTGCCACAAAATGGGCTAAAATCCAAAAATAATCAACTCTAAGAAAGAGTTATCTTCAGGACAGAAACAGGAATTGAAAATGAGCAAATGAAATTATTCAGCAATAATAAAATAAACTGCAGGAAAACTGGTATTATACGCTTTACAAACTCCAACATTAATTCAATCATTCTACGCACAACCATTAGTTTTATCATATATAAAATGACGCAATCTTAATCTATCAAAAAAAAAACGTAGTTAAGATAATATGAATATGCAAATATGTGACACTTATAATATCTCATAAAATAATATAGCTTCAAATAAACAAAATGCTGTAGTAAGCATTTTGACAAAATGCCTTTGAATTTTTTCCAATCACTTGCGACAATAACCAAAACCATATTATAAACTGTAAAGTATCATCCCAAAGTTGATACATTTACAAAAATCAAGCCAAAATCATATAAAAACACATGAATATCTATTTTCTTTTAACTTTTTCTTAACTAAATATTATAAATAAAAATACAAAAAGTATAACAATGGATCCCTAATAAATACGTACCCATTGTGATGACAGATTAATACATAAATATAGCGTGGCTAGGATTACTGTATATAAGTATTATTCAAACGGATTGGCAATACTTTTCACCAGTTGAATATTTATGCACTTGTAAAGTTAATTATATTATACACAACCCAACGCAATAACTTTAAATACCTATAAGTTCAAGTTTGATATTTTTAACTAAACTATTTTTTAAAAACGTTCCAGATATTATTTCATCATATTAAAATATAAGCTTAGTCAAAAATACAGTTCAGAATATTTTATAAGAAATACACTGAACTGAAATTTCATATAGCTTAGTGCTATGAACTGGTGAACTCAATGCATCAAAACTAGATGAAAATTATATCAATGGTAGATCCATTTTGATATTATGTTTTAATATACAAAATCATCTCAAAAATTTCATTGCCTCTTTTCCAAGATCACTCGGATTGAGCCCCAATATACAATAATTTTTATCAAGCTTTAAAACAAATACGAGTGCATAAATACGCAACATACTGTAACACATTTTGTATAATTAAATAATATTTGCCGAACCATTTGATGGTATCAGCCATTGTAGAGGTCAAGGTCAACACACAGGGAAAGGAGATTGGGCACAAGCCATACTTCTTAATGAAGTACAGAATGATACAGAGGTCCGGGTAGAGTCCGGGTTGGAGTGGTCCATTCCCATGTCTCCCCAAACCCGACTAAACCCATCGGGTTGTCAGCCACTACGTGGTTGTCGGCTGTGGAAAGCATCTGTGAAAATGGAAGGGCAAAAACTGCATTGAGCAAAATATTTCTAAACGCAAATAGTATTCTTTAATAAATAGGATGGGCACTGGTTCTCACTGTTACTCTCATCAATCTAGAATGACTTTGAAACTATTAACTGTCAGAATGTTATCCATGACACCATTAACAATTTCAAAAATACAAAATAAAACTAAATGAAACCAACACCATTAAAACTACACCTGCACAAACATGTCATACATGAAACTGAGAACCAATGCCCATTACATTACAGAAATGCAACAATAAATATGAGCCAGTAATTATAAATAAGACATAACAAAATATAAATTTATATAAAAGAACGTCATCTAAGAGTATGATTCAAATAAAAATAATAAAAATCCTACAACTTTAAACACATAAAAATTCACAAATTTCTTTCTCAAACTTATTGTAAAATCATTCTAAATAAATAAAAACCATATATAAATATCAGATACATTTTTTCCAAAAGTGAATTCATAAGTAAATATTTGCAATTATCTAAATCAAGTTTTACCACATTCAATTTAAAATTTACTACAGGCTGGCCAACTTAAGTTTTAATGCATGAATCTAAGAAAAGCAAGAGAAAGGCTAAAAGGTTACCATGAATTTTTTAAGGGCAAAAAACCTTTTAAGTTATTGCCTGTTTCTCTGCATCAGAATGCAAAGGGCCTAAATGTGGAAGATACACAAAAAAATCTAGTATGGTATGTTATACGATCTGTATTTTACAAACATAATACAAAATACAGATCATCTCAATTTTCTAAAAAAAATGCTAGCTGGCCTGTATAATAAGCCCACATAAACCTGCTGTTTCAACCAAAAATAAAAAAACAATTTTGAATTTACTAAGTTCAGACATCGCTACTGGAATAAAAAGTTAAACAGTAAGCAAGGCATTGTATAATCAGATCTCAACCTCAATATCAAAAATAAAATTACATCAGCATACTGAAAGATGGGTCACTCTTTAAGAAGAGAAACCGAAATTGTTAATTTGCAATCTTCATATTTAAACCGATAAAAAGAAAAATCCACAACCAAAAACACTTCTTAAAAATATTTTGTGTATTAAATGTAATTTCAGAGAAAAATACACATAAGATTCAAGAGGGTAATGCATTATATTTTTAATGAACTGCTGATTATTATTAAACTGGTTACTTTAAGAATACTCTTACACCCAATAAAAAAATAAAAATAAAATGATCAATGTATATGTTACACATTTCAAGTGCCAAATAATGCAGTTCTACTTAATTTGAATCACTCATGTCAGTGAATTAACTGATGAGATCTGCTGACTCGATTTTCATATTTACTTGTCACTCAGTGCAACAATGTTTTATCACTTGCACAGCAGACTACCAACTTTATAAGAACATCCCATTATACCTTAATAAACTAGAGACTGCAGATGAAGGCGAAGCACGATGACCTAGATCACAGCACAGAGCCAATTGACTTTCATTAATCGTATCCTGCATTGTCACGTTATGGATGACAGCCTAACAAAATGGAGTACGGTGGAACAGAGTGTGACTTACCGAAGGGGCAACGTCACACCCGACCTTGGCTGTTAATAGCTAGACCTCATCTGCAGTCTTTAGTTTGTTGGGTGTAGTGTATTTACGTTAGGAATTAACTGACGCACCATAAAAAAAGTTTCTACCTTGACACAATGATAAAAAACAAATGATGATAAAAGTGTGGAGACAAACTTCAATTTATAACAAGTCTTGTAACAGAATGAAATATTTTATACACTTTCTTCACAATGCCACAAACATGACCTACAAATTAATAGTGGTCGTGCGTTTTTCCTTTTGTCTGATTGTCATGATGATGAAGAAAAGTAATAAAAATCCAGATAATCAGGAATCAAACCTGAAACTCCAGACATAGAAGCTGGTTGAACTGCCCCTAAGCAACCTTATTGTTTAGAACTTTCTAGCAATATTATTTTGTGCTTGTTCACACTGTAATAAGTTCACAAAAAAGTATTGTAACTGTTATTGACAAAATATTTTTTTTTTGGCTTTTATTTGTTTTCAGGTACTGTACATTATTAATAACTACCCAATTTGATCGCTGTATTTTTGAAGTAAATTAGGCATGAGTTTGAACAGGGACTCCCAGTAGCGTTTGTTCATGGATGGCTGTCAGCTGGTCACCATACAAAGTCGCTTGCCCAACCGGTGTTACTTAACAAATAATAGCGACTTTCTACCAGCTGACTGACTGGGCTGGTCCGGAGGCCAACAAAACATAAATAAAAAATTTGGTGTGAAAGATTCACACAACTTTCTCTTGCCAATGTAAATAATGAAACCATAACCTATGTTTGTTTAGTCATAACTACATTATCAGTTTTTCTGTTAAGTGAATACCTGGAGTATAGATTTACAGAGATTCCACTTTCAAGCTAGTAAACAATGAAAAATCAACCTCAAAACAACTTGTATAAGTAAATAATAACTTATATAAATAAATAAGGAAAATCAGCAATTGCCTCTATAAACTAGGCTATGTAGATAAAAATGTAGTAGGATTTTTAATTTCCTAGAACTTTGATTACATACACTTTTGCTGTAAGATACATACTAAGGCTGGAATCTTACATTTTTGTTTACAGATTTTCATGAGAAAAAATCAGAAAATTGCTAATTTCCGCTAAACTAAGCGTTTTACAAAAGAAATGTGCGAAATAAAAGTTGAGGGTTTTTAAATATTCTATAATTTTGATTATATACACTTTTGCTGTTAATGTACGAGGGTAGGCTGATAAGTAATGCACACATGCTTGTAGAAGACAACTAAATAAACTTCAGTAGCGCGCCTGGTGGCATGTGGAAGTACTATTTCTCCTCTACAAGTCTGCGCAGTTTGAAGGCGTTGCTTTCATTCAGTTTGTTTTGAGTAGTGGAAGTATGGCGTCGTGTTCTGGTGCTATGTCAACGAGAATTAAACAACGCGAATTGAACAACTTTTGAAGCGCTACCGTGACGAAGGAGACGACTTTCTTTTGAATATTGTGACAGGGGACGAGTCATGGGTTCATCATTACGATCCCGAAGAAAAAAGGCAGAGCGCTGAATATCGTCATCCACATTCTCCTGTTGTGAAAAAGTTCAAAACACAACCGTCCGCAAAAAAAATTCTTTTGACTGTGTTTTGGGATGCTCGCCGAGTTTATGTGACTGATTATCTGGAACGAGGGGCAACGGTAAATTCTGCTCAGTATATACAGACTCTGAAACACCTCCGACGTCGAGTTTGTCGTGTTAGAGGCAACCTGGCGCCAATAATTTTGCAACACGACAATGCTCGTCCACACACTTCGCGTGCAACTGGAGAGGCTCTGAGAAACCTGAAGTTTCAACCAATTTTACACCCTCCGTATTCTCCCGACCTTGCGCCTTGCGATTTTTATTTTTTTCCTCTACTGAAGAGAGACCTTAAGGGTAATCATTACAGCTCGGACAATGAGGTGAAGGCAGCTATTGCGTCCTGGGTTCGAGGAAAGTCGGAAGAATTTTTCAGTGACGGAATGAAAAAACTTGTTAAACGTTGGGAGAAATGTGTAATGCTTAACGGTGACTATATTGAAAAATAAATAGATAATTTGGTAGGTTAAGATTTGTACTTTAATTTGTTATTTACCCCATCTTGCTATTTCTTTTTGTTCGTCTTCTACAAGCATGTGTGCATTACTTATCAGCCTACCCTCGTATATTAAGGCCACAATCTTAAAAAACAATATTTTTCTATGAGAGAACAGCCTCCCCACGAATTTCGACAGACACAGCGCTTACCCAACCTTGTAGGGTTTAAAAAATGTTGTAATTGAGGTGATTTTAAAACAAATAATAGGAGCTGTTTATGAGAATATAAACTACTATTTCCAATTGACTGATTTTGATCAAAATATTCATGTTGGATCCTCTAGTGATACCTTACTTAAGTTTCAAGTTTCAACTTTGTACAATGTTCCATTCTTGAGATATTTAGTTCATAGATACACAGACCAATCGCTAAAATCTTGTTTTTTTTCGGTTCAGGAGGCATGAAAAAAAGTTTATTTGGTAAAAACTCAATTTCAAAAAATTTGCATGAAAACAATAATTTCCTTTCCTGTACATATCATATTATTGTATTCATATTGGGCAAGAGAAAGTAAAAATTGAAATACAACAAAAAGTACAATAAAAATTACCTATAGACTTGGTTATCAACACAATATTTAATATTGCTACAAGATATAGCAGCCACGAGAATATTTAACAAAAAGCTAATAAAACATTCCATTCTGCAGCAAAGACAGTTGTTTGTTACTAATGAATTGGTAAATGAAAGTGTTATATGTAAAAACAGAAACTTACTTTTGACTTTTCAATTGTCGAATGTGATGGAATACATTAATCACATCACGTATTCTCCTAGGAGCTTCCTCAATTTTTGAGGCAAGATAAAGACACCCCATGGCTGTAGTTTCCATGGGATGCCTTACAAAAGATTTAGAATAATAAAATCTTTGAAATAAAACTTGCCCTGTCGCCATTGCAACCTGAAACAAAACAAACAATATTATAATTTAAATAAACCAATCTCTCTAGACAGTTTGTCAGGATGACAATGCAGCTTCATACAAAGAGCTCACTTTTATAAAAAAAAAAATACCATACACAGAATAATCAAGCCAAATTTCAGCCGCTTTTAACTCACAAGCAGCCTACATGAGAATTCAAAAGACACTATCACTGCCTTATGGATTGGACATTTCTCAGGTCTGGACACACACACACTGACAAGCAGCAGCAGGGCAATATTTGACTATAGCCATCAGCTGATTCAACCACTCAAACAAGTGACACAAGGGTCCAGACCAAGAAGTAGGACAAAATGATCCCCCCTCACTATAAAATGTAAATAATGAATACAGGCTATAATATTCAGTATGAATATGGCACACATTCATACTGAATGTGTGCCTAATAATGTTTATTGAGTTTAGAACACAAATTCTAAGTTTATCATTTCAGCAACGTTCCCTGAGGATATGGACGACTGGAAACCCGGCCTTACCTGATATTACTGGAAAAGAACAATAATCTTGTATTATGTTACAATACAGTTACTGCTAGCCAAAGTATCAATGAATATTTGATTTTAACCTCTAACTTGGGGAGTGTTGTAGTAAACAATCAAAATATATCGTTCGTCCACTTTTCACAATAAAAACGCCAAAAGTATCCTTCACAACAGCTACGAAAACCGACTATATCGTTTCAACAAGTTACATCATATGAGAGTCTGCCACAACTATTTAAGAGCTAAGTTGCCCCAAAAAAAAAAAGATTACTGGTTTTGAGGCGAGTAGCTTAATTACATGTCATTCCGGTGACGCTGATTACTTATACAATTTTTATCAAACAATGTTGAAACTATTATTAAATTATTAAATGCGCTGTCTAGTTGAACATAACCTAGAAAAAACAAGTACCATTTTGATGACATCCCAGAGAATAACAAGCATCTTATAAATTATGCTAATCTAATTCCTCCAGACATTTCAATATAATTATTGTAGTAGTTAGATATTTGTGTTTAAAGTACCTTTGTTTCAAATTTCCAATAAATTGAATGAAAGGCCAGTACATTTTTGTTTTTTCAAATTGAATTGGAATATAAAAAAATTAAACAGAACATCTTTCACACATAACATCTACGTAGATAGTATATTTTCACGTGTACCTTTAGACAATTTCTTTCATGTTCAAAAAAAATAAAAAAATTCTTAACTTAACATTTTCAAAATGACATAATTATCAGCCAGCATTATTAACACAATTATCGTGTAAAAAAGTTTGTTCAAAAATGTAATTAAGTAATGGTAAGGTTTTAGCCCAGTGGGTATGTTCGAGACTATTTTTGAATGAGGAGCCCAATATTTCATTATAATTGCCCTTCGTTGAAAATCTATATTTGCAATAATTGCTTTTGTCTGTGTATTAGGTATTGTAAATAATGTGCAATGCAACACAAATCAAAGAGATTAAAAACTACAATTTTTACACTTTTTAAACACTATCACCCAACACCAAATAAATGGTTCCAACTGTTTTTGTCTCATTTACCTACTTAAAATACTGAAACATAAATATTTTGAATTTAGAAGTGTGCAAGTGAAGGCTGACTTGCCCCCAAATGTAAAAAAAAAATGTATTTTTTTATGAATACTGTGCAACATGGCAGAAAATATACAGTAAAATACTATGTTGTAGTACAATTTTTATTATTAATTTATAGACTTCTTCCTTCTTTATTGGAGAAAATATGGATTGTGATGAAATGGAAACCCCCAAGGCCCAGTTATTTAAGGCTGAAGTTGTTTAAAATAGAACTTCCAGGGACTCCTTCAGCATGCAAAACCAAAAAAGAATGAGAACATGGAAAAAATTCTGAAAAGTATAAACGCATGAGAAACCTCAGTAATGAACAAAATAAGATATCTTGAAAAAATGTCGCATGAGCAGTTACAAGAAAAGATCGTGATAGGTACCATAAAAGAAAGAAGCAAAAATGATTGCTTCCATAAACCAGAAAAGCTTCAGGTAAACTGAAGAAAAACAGACTAGTATGAAAAGAGACATTTGGGTAAAGTGAGGAGGAAACCATGCTGTTTTCAATTTTTGAACAGGAAGTTATATTATTTTATTATATTCATTTACATTTTAAAATAAAGAACTTCATATATTTTCACTATTTCTTCACTATAACTTCATCATATTTTTCCTATTAAAAGCAGTGTGATTGTGTATGCACTCGTTTAATTTTATACTGATCAACAAGTGTTATTATTTTCATAAAAATTTAATTTCTTGTTTCTGGTTCACTTATAAAATTTACCTTTAGCTTAAATCATTTCAGAAACACACACTTCCCTGTCATTTCTGAGATGGTAAGTATTTTTGGGTATAAATAGGAACAGCATACTAGAAGTATGAAGAAGAAGTATGTAGAATTTTACATTCTCTACAACTTTTATTATATAACGTTTTGCGCTAAAATGCATATTAAAGCCGCAATCTTAAAAAGAAAATGTTTTTACGTAAAAACAGCCTCACGCAGAATTTCAGCAAACATGGCGCCTACCCTATCTTGTAGAGCATAAAAAATGTAGTAAACCAGGCGATTTTAAAAAAAATCGTAGGACCAGTTTTTGAGAAAATCGCAAAAAAGTGAAAAATTATACGAATAAACTACTACTTCCGGTTGACCGATTTTGATGAAAATGTTCGTGTCGGGTCCGGTAGTGGTATGTAACTTACGTTTCAAGTTTGTACAATGTTCCGTTCTTGAGCTATTCTGTTCACACACAGACCAATCGCTAAAAACATGTTTTTTGGGTTCAGGGAGTCTGAAAATGTATAGATCCGGTGAAAACTCGATTTCGAAAAATCGACATGAAAACAATACTTTCCTTCCGATATATTCATATAGGCAAGAGAAAGTAAAAATTGGTGAACTTGCGTAATTAAATGTGTAGTTTCTTGTGGTGAAATGAACAATATCTTAACTATTTTTTTTGGGTGTTTTTTTTGACATTAAAGACAAACATTTTAAACAAAGGAAAAAATTCTGCAAGTATAATTTTTTTTTATTCAAATGTTTTTGTTACAGCATGTGATACATGTAAGTTAATTGCAGATTATAAAACACTAAATTGGTAACATTTTGGGAAAAAATCATTAAATTTGATAAGAAAACAAAAAGTTATGAATTTTTTCCCGAAGTCTTACATACAGCTGAAAATTAGTATAACACTTTATGGTGTTCCCTTATGATAACACCCGGCATTTTATGTACATACCTTGGGAATTTTGCCTGGCACTGAAAGGGTTTAAGTCAAATCTAAGAATTTGCTAGTGTCTAAAAAACGAGTTATATTCCAGCTCTGCAAGTTTCAGATACTGTTTTTTAAGACATGTGAAATTGTACCAAAGTTGCTCAAAAATGTTTTTCATTGATTGTTGTTCCCTAGTTAGTTTATTTTTACAAGTGGTAGAACTATTTTGTCCTACTTCACGACACAGACCCACAAATGTACAGCTAAAAAATATTCAATTTGTAAAAGACTCATTTAATAATTTAAATCAAATTTTCAATAGGCTATATTTTTTTGTTCAGTAATGGATGTTCAACAGGTTTTAACTACACACAAAACCTTAGTTAGATAGCAAAAAATCTACATAAATAATGTAAGAACAGCAACACCAACTGAATATACATTTCTAGTACAGTAAAAACCCTATTATGCCTTCCATTTAATCTGTCACAGAACTATTTGTCAAAATGCATGAACCATTTACAATAACATTTATGAAATGGAAAATTGCGTAAGAGAAGAAGTAATGTGACCTTGATACAGAAGCATAAATGACAGAGGGTCCAAAAAGAACAACCTCCATCCCCAAGGAAACTGAGGTCAGAAGACGGAAAAAAACGCTCATAAATAATTTTAAAGTGATTTACGCACAAAATTAACCACAGATTTGAACACATAATATATACATAAACATTAAAATTGGTGAGGAAACCTTATCCTGTATTACCTATCTGAGAATGATGATGAAACTAAATTAGGAAGAAAGAGTGTAAAACAGGAGCATGCAATAAAATGCCTACTTGTATTCATTCAGTGGACAACAGAGAATGACAGTCCACCACACAAACAATTTTTATTGACTCAAATATGAAAAGATGCAGTAGAAAAATCACAAGTTTTTAGAAGTAACCATAGTATTAATTTTTTAAATGTTTGTATCAATATCGTAAAATAAGCGTAGTTTGTATAAAAATAGGAAGAGTTAAGAAACTTATTTCAGTTTCCAAAACTCCCCTCCATACTCTATCCTGTTTATTTACATTGAACCCTAGATAATCCCAATAGCAGCGGATTTTATTAGCTCGGATTATCTAGGGCCTCCTGTATATTGAATTTATAAAACAATAAAATGTGTGCGGTGTTGAAATAAATTATTGCTCACTCAAAACAGAAGTTTCATTACAAAGGAAGACCTAATGCCTCCATTAAACTAATGCTCCAAAGAAGGGCGGTCTGAAAAGGTTAATATACCGAGCTGTAAAAATACTGTTTACAGTTACACAACCGAATAAAATTATGAATTAATAGCACAGAAATAAACATAGGCTACTTACTAATATTAGCCTTGTACGGGAATGATATTCGTTTCAATGAAGCCAGTAGGGTTAACATTTTGGTATATTACGTTGCTCATTTATTCACTAAGGAAACATCACCATTTTTAATTTTGAGAAAATAACTAGTCAAAAATGATTTATGTAGTTAGCCACAACAAAGAAACAGGCAATAAATGGCATTTTTCATAGAAAGTTACATTCGCCACTGTCATTGCGAACGTTTGAAAACGTATAATGCAAAGTAGGCTCCTTACAGAAAACTGTATACCATCTTAGGTTAATACTTACCTGAGGCAATTTTAATAGAATTCCTCCTGTTTGTATTAATTCACAACCAAGCATTCTCAAATCTAATTCGGTTTCACTGTCCAAGCCATCTAATTTAGATGGAGTAGGTGACAACTTTTCTTCTGGTAAGAGGCAGTTCTTCAAAGATAAAATTATTTTACCGTACGGTTTCGCTGTTGTCTTAACATTATTTGCAACATTATTACTTTCAGGTTTCTGAGAACCCATTGATAAAAAAATAATACAATTAAACCGAAGAACCTGAAAGATTCTTAATTCAGTAAACCTCACTAGACATAACACAAACACAACGGGTCACAAACAAAATGGCGTCTTCTCCGTCTTAATGTGAAGTGAACACCATCGTTACCCCTCCACAGGAAAACCAAACCAACACTTGCCCAGCGTGCGCATTACATCACTTCCGTTATGATCTGGTAGTCGGTGACTAAAACTATCATTATGTAGTGGGAGTTTTTAAACTGACGTAAAGGCGCGGGTAAAGACCAGCGCCTTTGATTCCTGCAATTATGAAGTCCAAGCGAAGAAAAGTAATAATTTTACGTGAAATAAAAAATCTATAAGTTGTTTCTTACGCGTTCTCAAGTATTTACATAATTTATTTCTCAAAACATTTTCAATTACCGGATTGTGTACATTATGTGATTATCCTATCACAATTTAATAGTTATAATAATAGTTTTTTAATTAACCAATCTCAAATTATGATTCATATGTGTACTGTTTATACCTATTATTTCTGCAGTAACTGCAGATTTTCATGCCTTCACGTACATACAAGATTATATACATACTACAATAATCTACCATAATCTTTCAGAGTTAACAATGCACTTCAAGAATAAGACAGAAAGATATACAGCAAAATCCAAAGCTATTCAATTTGGGTTTTTTTAATAATTTTTAGAAGTAAAAAGGCCTCATGTGTTTTGTTGATATTACACGTTTCCTTCGAGTAGCTGACAAAGGGTTTACAAGTGAACCAATAATAATTTATGAACGGAAATCCTTCTGTCCAAAATTATAGTTAAATATTGTTCATTGTTAAACAATAAATATTAGTTAAATATTAATTAGTAAAACAGTGAATTAGGTAAGTATTCTGGCAATCAGATCCTTTTTCTACAAAAAGTTCTATTATTCTATTGTGAAATTAGACATTATAATAGGAAAAAATACAATCTTCGGGTGTGTATGATACCTGTATAATGAATATCTAACAAAAACTCCTTTATTTTTCAATAGGGATACTAAACAAAGGGAAATGAGGTCTCTGTAAGCAAGAAAATGTTATAATACGATAGCATTACTTGAAGTATGATAAGTCAATTTTATCATGGGACAAAAGGCACCACAACCTCTCAACAATGCACCCTGAGCACATCTGTTGTGACAGAACAGTACATCTTGGGTAAATTTGAACGAGTATAATTATTGTCATTGCAATTTATACATCACTAGAAACTCTTGACAGCTTGATACATCTCGGGCCTATCTATACTAATTACAAAGAAGTAGTATTTGTTTTTGTGTTTGTACAGGGTAACAAATCTCAAAAACTACCTAACCAATTTAAAAAAATTAATCACAGTTGTTAAGTTTAGAGCTTCCAGCATAACAAAAGCCATATATGGCATTACATTATTTTAAAATTTTGTGATCAGTAAAATGAAGTCATTTTTTATTTTATTTATTTACTGTAAGAACATTTTTGGGAAATTAGTCTGTCTGTATTACACCATCTATTGTATGACAAAATGTTGTATTGTGCAGTTAGGTAACTTATCAGGCACCTACGGTACAGTACTGCTCTACAAAAAAGTACCTGAAAACTCTTATTGTTGTTTGATTAAACCTTGTGTAGTAACTTTGTTAAAAGTCTAGCAATAACAATTTTATTGCTAAATACAAAACAACGTATTTGTATATGACCATTCTTTCATTTTCCAAAATTTTTTAAAATTATTTATGGGACGGATCTAAAAATGCATCACATTTTATTATTTCTGCATAGAAAGTTATGTAAACCTTCAAAACATTAAAGAGATAGAACCATTTTTTTTAGGAAATAGATTTTACCTACTTTTTCTTATAACACATATCCAGTTATTTTTAGGTTACAGCTATTTCTCACTTTTCACTGATGGTTAAAACAGATGTCAACATAATTCCTGTTTGTAGTAACATGTACTATACTAGACAAGAAATATTTAGGCGGTTCGAGTTGTCGCTCGTATATCCCCTCCACAACCTCCTATGTACTCACAGACTTCCCTTACGCTCTTTGCAGCGTTACAAAAAGTACACTGTTTTTACAAGTTAGATTAAATAAAAGAAGTTTATTCACTGTATTTTTTTCATTTACTGTACATTTATTATTTATTGTATTCTATTAACTGCAGTTGTTTATATTATTATTATTATAAATAAAGTATAAAATTTATATTTTTATGTAGGCTATACTATTTAATAGTGTATAGTATAGATAATAATTATAATATGCACAACAAAACATCATTTTGTAATACACCAAATTCATACCATAATAACCTGAAACATTCTATTAAAATAATCACAACAAAAAATTAAAATTAATAAAACACTGGGAAAATAATCACAACTGAACCGAATAATTACTAAACGATATAATAACCGAACTGAACTTCACGAACAATATTTTTGTGAGACTAAACGCCACTTGACCAATCAGCAGGCCTACTTGTAGGCTATAATCCTATTGCTTTGTTCTCTATTATAATTTTTGACTATTTTACTGTAGATTTATGAACTCATTATTATGTGGGGTTAAACATACATAAAAGAAATTGTAGCATTGAAGTCAATAAGTTTTTGATGCAGACAACACTTTTATGTATGAGTGATGCGAAAATAATAAATAGTCTTCCGTATTTTATTTTCATTTTGATATACAGTCATAACAAACTTATTATATTACATCATATACTATACTAACAGTATACACGCCTATACATATACAGACCTAACAACGTTTATACCAAACTTTGTTTTTTTTCATAATTTTGAATCCACATGGAGAAATTTTACTTTAATTTTTTTTATGTTTATCTTGTTTTTTTCTGCTTGCTATCCCACACGATTGAATTATTTATTTGAAAAGCTTTACCTACTCGAATCGTACGGTGTGAAACAAAATTAAATTTATATTTTATTTTATTTTTCGTATGAAATATGAACTTTACAGGTAATAAAACATATGTGTAGTTCTATTTCACATAATGAATTAATATAACAATTTCACTAACCTTCTTTTTAAACTGCGTCACCTTTATTTTATTCCTACTTACACGTGTTTCGGTGGATCCACCATCATCAGAGTAAATGAAAAATTGAAACTAAAAGTTTTTTTCATTTATTTAAAATTTACAGAAGATGATACATCTTCAGTCACTTGTATAAAACTGATTTAAAATTAATTTATTTTAATTTATCCCTTCTCATATTTACTGTAGATAGCAGCAGCAGTCAATATCACTTCATCATTCCTAAATTTTATCTGTTCATTCAAAATGTCCTGCTTTTGCTCTTTAAAATATTTATAAATATGGAACATCTCATATTTTTCAATTTTATTTTTATTCTCTATATTACATTGTTCTATTATATTGAAATGTTCATCTATTTTACCAAATTTATGTTTTTCTTCTTTTATATGATTGGTATAGTTAGATATAATGTAGTCACATTTCAGTGCTTTTTTATGTTCATTATACCTCACTTGAAAATTACGACTAGTCATACCAATGTAAAATTTTTTACAATCCTCATTACCACAATCTATTTTATACACACCCTTTTTATTGCTTAGTGTTTCATTTATATTATTTTTAATTATATTTGTGGACAGTAGTTTTTTATTATTACATGTGTAGGCGATTTTATAAAATTTATTTAATGTTCTGTATAATTTATTGTTAATAGTTTTATTGTATTTTAATGCAATAAATGGTTTATGTTTTATTTTATTATCTAATATAAGGGTGGTTCTCAAGTTATTTTTAAATTGTAGTTTGTTTTTAATTTTATTTATTACTTTATTTATTTATTTTTCATGATACCCATTCTTTTGTGCTATGAATTTTATTGTTCTTAATTCATTTTCTAGTAGTTTTTTATCTTTTATATAATTATATGCTCTGTGAATCATACTATGGTAAGCTGCCATTTTATGTGAGTATGGGTGGTTAGATGACTTATTTATATTTGTTACTGGTAATATACTTTTACCAAATACACCTGTTGTTATTTTACTATTACCCTTGATTAATTGTATGTCCATGAAATTTAATTTATTATTATTTTCAAGTTCCATAGTGTGGTGTAATTTATCATCAAATGTATTTAATTTTTTTAAAATAACATCCTCTTCATTTTTATATGTCTTTTCCAATATTACCAGTATGTCATCTACATATCTGTGCCACATTACTACATTATGTGTGTGTTCTATTTGATACACAGTTATTTCTTCAAAATATTGTTAATAAATTTCAGACAAAATAGAGCTTAATGGTGCTCCCATAGTAAGTCCATCTTTTTGTTTGTATATTTTTTCATTAAATTTAAAATAATTTTGTGAAGTACATTGTCTCAATAATCCTATAACTTGCTTTACTTCATCTTCATGCAATTTATGTTCTGTTAATTTATTTTTTATAATGTTTATGGTTTTGTCAATGGGTATATTTGTGTACATATCTTTGATATCAAAAGACATCATAATATGTTTGTCATTAATTTCAATTTTTTTTATTTTGTCTATTATTTCCCTTATATTAGATAATAAAATAAAACATAAACCATTTATTGCATTAAAATACAATAAAACTATTAACAATAAATTATACAGAACATTAAATAAATTTTATAAAATCGCCTACACATGTAATAATAAAAAACTACTGTCCACAAATATAATTAAAAATAATATAAATGAAACACTAAGCAATAAAAAGGGTGTGTATAAAATAGATTGTGGTAATGAGGATTGTAAAAAATTTTACATTGGTATGACTAGTCGTAATTTTCAAGTGAGGTATAATGAACATAAAAAAGCACTGAAATGTGACTACATTATATCTAACTATACCAATCATATAAAAGAAGAAAAACATAAATTTGGTAAAATAGATGAACATTTCAATATAATAGAACAATGTAATATAGAGAATAAAAATAAAATTGAAAAATATGAGATGTTCCATATTTATAAATATTTTAAAGAGCAAAAGCAGGACATTTTGAATGAACAGATAAAATTTAGGAATGATGAAGTGATATTGACTGCTGCTGCTATCTACAGTAAATATGAGAAGGGATAAATTAAAATAAATTAATTTTAAATCAGTTTTATACAAGTGACTGAAGATGTATCATCTTCTGTAAATTTTAAATAAATGAAAAAAACTTTTAGTTTCAATTTTTCATTTACTCTGATGATGGTGGATCCACCGAAACACGTGTAAGTAGGAATAAAATAAAGGTGACGCAGTTTAAAAAGAAGGTTAGTGAAATTATTGTATTAATTCAGTATATGAAATAGAAATATTTCAAACTGCAGGATGCATTATAAAGATTTATTTTTGAATGAAGATATGTGTAGTTGTTTTCTACAAATACGTTAAGATAATTTTTAAACACGAATATAGAACAGTTTGAAATTTTTCTTTTTTCAATTTAAATTTTTTTTAACGCATACGTCGCAAATATAATAAACTATTACTTGATGTTTACCAGATATTATAACCGGAGTAAATTTTTTGAGAGTAAAGGGTAAATTAAACTTTAAAATAAGGTATAAGTTTCAAGTCAACAGTAAGAGAGGAGACTTTGCTCGATTGGTGGGAGTGGCGAGGTGAGGAAATAGCAAAGTACACAGCAAACTCCAAACGACCTAAATAAATTTTGCTAATTATAATTGGTTTTATTGTACAGTTGTGATTTGGCTTTCAGTGATTAAGATAGCATGAGAAATTAAATGGTTTAAGTTTACTTTTCTGTGAATTTTTTCTTTTGTTTTACGTCTGACTGATTTGCAATTGCTGCTAATGCAGGTGGTGAGAAGGAAGATTAGATGAAAATCAGTGTTGAAAAAATGCCAGACTTGACCGGGAATCGAACCCAAGATCCCAGTGCAGAAGCCAGTTGCGCTAACCATTACGCCAACGGCCCGGCCAGTTTTCTGTGAAGCAAAGTGAGCTGAACAGGGAATTGCTAGTTTTTTCTTGTAAATTTCTTATCTTTAATAATTTTAATGTTTTTGTGCTTCACTGCAACATCTATGTATTTTTCTTAATATAAAAGTGGTAATAAATAATAATGCAACTCAATACACAAGGTTTGATAAATAATATAGTGAGTTCTTCAATTTTTAAGTTTGAACGGAATAATTTTATTTCAAAAATGGATCAAACAATTTGCATTAACTTTTGTCTTATAAACCGAATAAAATGCAGCAACACATTCAAAATGTTAAATGTTGCTTTTGGTGATTCTACTATAAGTACCGTAAACCAAGAGTTTATGAGTGGTTTAAGTGTTTCAAAGACCCTCAGGAAGGTATCAAAGATGACGATCATTGTAAATGCTCCAACTAATTAGTGTTACGTGCCGTCAGTGGAACTGAATTGATATTTAACAATGTCATGTAAACACACACGTGTGGTCATAACCACTGAAAAAAATTGGAAGCTATCAGAAGGGTTCAAAAAGGTGAAATTTTGCGTAGTAACTGTAAAGCCTGATTACTTCATGCAATAAATGAACACTTTTTCTTACCTTTAAAGCATTGAAAGTCTCTTCAGTTGTTACCATCTTGTCACCTGCTATCCTTCGGTTCTCGCATTCCTCTTCCCAATCATCTTCTGCTTTTGACACTGTAGCCACTATTCTTAGCGTTTTTTTTAGCCTTTTTGTCTGTGATGTTACTTTTTTCTATTTTCTTTCATTCCTGTGATACTAGGTTATAAGTTTTTAAGTTATATATCGCACCTCCAATGGAAAAGTGTCACAACTGTAATTTTTTTCATTTTCGTGTTTGTTCGTGTAAACGCGTTGGGAACATTACTCTTTCGGCTGGTGAATGATTTAAGAGCATGTTTTACTAAATGACTGCTAGAGTGTACTAGTGTCACTTTTCTTTGGACAAAATATTTAGTGGAAGTGTGGCACATCAGCAGTCTTGTTTGTGCATTGGTGGAGTGAGCTACTCAATATTTTTGGATAAACGTCATAACTATGGAAAGCGACATTTTTAAAATTAAGGTAAGAATATTTTTCGTATTATTTGTACGTTATGCCATTTTTCTTTCGAAATTTATGTTGCCTAACCGTGGTTTTGTGTCATAAACGTTATTGTGTCACTATTCTGCTAGTAGTAACATGTACAGAAGCAATGAAGTAACAAATGTGCCATTTTTCCATTAAACGATAACTATTTTTACACGATCATTTCATTAGTAAATGATTTTGTGCCATTTTTCTTCTAAATAAGCAGTTACGTCTAGTTGAGTAATTGTAACTAGTGTCACTTTTCTATTAAACTTGTGAAATTGTACGATTATTAATTTTGCTGTTTTCAGTATAATGTGTCAATTTTCTTCTATACTGATCTAAAACAGAAATATTACTTAAAAAACGTTTTTCAAATTTAACATTGTACTTAACATTGTACATTATCTGCAAAAATTATTTAAATAGATTATTGCTATAAATGATATTGTAATTTTTAAACTGAAAGTCACATACAATAAGTGACATAACTTTTTTCACTTTTACTTATTGTGACTCATTAAAAATCCATACAAAATAACTCTTCTTTATTTTTTTTTGGGCACAATGATTTCAAGAGGAAAATTAATACTGTCTATGGTGGTGAATGATAACGTTAATGATGGTGCTAGTAATGCTGATGATTTAACTGAAAACAACCAAAATATGGAACAGGGTGTAATGGAAGAAAATGAAACTAGTTATGCTATTGAAGGAAATAAAATTGATGAAAATTGTAATAATACCTTTTCTTGTAATACCACTATTAATAGTGAAATATTAAATGAAAATTTAAATTGTGAAATATTAAATACTGCGTTTAATAGTGAAATATTAAATGCCATAGATTCAAATAATTTGACCAACGATAACATTATTCAAGATGACAAAATTTCACTGTCGGGTACCGATTCTGATTGTGTGGACGACACAGACAATGATCCTAATTACTGTGACTCCTCTTCTTCTTCATCATCATCATCATCTCCATCTCCAACACGAACATTGTCGACGCCAAAACAACTTGAAATCACGGGTCCTGACAGTCATCATTCAAGTTCAGAAACTAATCCTCCCGTGAAACAGGGTAGGAAACGTGTCCGTAATCCCAATTCGTGGAGAAAGGAACGAGCGAAAGTTTTAAGAAATTCCAGCAAAAAATATCAGTCATCATCAAAATCCGGTAAAATATTTGAAGAAAGAAAATTGTTGATTCCTTGTGGAGATAAATGTAAAATGAAATGTTCAGTAGAATTTTCATATAAAGTCAGAAAGAAAATTTTCGATAAATTTTGGGAACTAGGTGATTTAGTTCGTCAAAGGGATTTCATCTATCGAAGAAGTTAAACCGTCATACAGACGTATTTACTCTACCAATAAAGAACCTAGATGGTTAAATTCCCGATTTTATATAAATAACAACGAAAATCAACGAGTGCAAGTTTGTAAAGTTTTCTTTAAGAATACGCTAGGAATCAGTGACCGTCCGATTCGAACTGTAATTGAAAAAATTGGGAAAGACATTACTTTTAATGAAGTAAGGAGGAAACATAACAATCACATCCATAAGTTAGATGAGGAAATTAAAAACTCAATTACATACCACATTAACTCTATTCCACGTGTAGAGAGTCATTATTTAAGGGCTAACACCAGTCGAGAATATTTTGAAGGTAATTATAATACATCATTACAACATTTGAATTTCATTCATACTTCTTTCGAGCTGGTACATGGTAATCAGTGTATGACAGATTTCTTGTATGTGTGTGTTGTCTGGGTTAGTTTATTGCACGTTGTAGTATGCTAGTGTTCAGTATGCTGTTCTATGCCTTTGTTTGTTAGGGATAATAATCCCAAAAAAGTGATTGTAAGTGTGAGTAATTATTTGTAAATGTATAGTAATTATAATTTTTTGTTAATTTTTATTGTTGACATTCTTGTTGTAGTTATCAATAAAATGTAATATTCCTCATTTTTTCAGGCAATTTGACTATAGCTGAGTTACACAGACTTTATGAAGATAAATGCAGATCAGAAAATTAAACTGTGGCTAGTTATGCAATTTATTCAGAAATTTTTAATCAAGAATTTAATATTGGGTTCTTCAAACCCAAAAAGGATTTGTGCGATTTCTGTGAAACGTTCAAAAATTCAAGTAATGAGGAAAGACAGAAAATAAAAACCAAGTTTGACATGCACATTAAAGAAAAAGATCTCAGTAGACTTGAAAAAAAGGTTGACAAAGATAAAGCAAATGATAATTTAATTGTTGCAACTTACGACTTGCAAGCTGTACTGCCAGCTCCCATAGGCCAAGCATCTATATTTTATTACAAATCAAAATTGAATTCGTTCAATTTTACAGTAAGTAACAGCTCAGTTTAAAATTATTTTCAAAAACTTACTTATTACATTTTGACATTCAGTTAAATTTTGCATTTTTTAGGTATGCGACATAAAATCAGGAAAAACTGAATGTTATTTTTGGCATGAAGGGGAAGGTAACCAAGGTGCAACTGAAATAGGCACGTGTGTGTATAAATACATGGAAAAAATACCAAGAGAAATTAATAATGATAATCTGTAATTCATATTCTACTCAGACAACTGCTTTGGTCAACAGAAAAACAAATAAGTTAATAAGTTTAAACTAAATTGGAGAAACTTGAGTAATTTGCCGTTACAGAATATGGCTGTCTTTTACCTTTCCTTGTATTGTCTTATTCCGACCCAGTGCAAATAAATTCATGATTTTAATGGATTAACTTGTTTATTTTCAGGTATTTCATCTCAATGTACCTTCACGCAGTTCAAAATTTGCAAATAAAATCAATTACTCATAAGTTCTTGGTTAGAGGACATACACAGAATGAAGGTGATAATGTGCACTCTATTATCGAGAAGTCAATAACAAGGATGAAGAAAGCAGCACCAATCTATACTCCGGAACAATACATTACACTAATAAGATTATCAAAGAAGAAAGGCACTCCTTTTGTAGTTAATGAACTTAATCATGACGACTTTTTTGATTTAAAAGCATTATGTTTTCAGACAGGAAATAACTATAATACCAGTGATAGCAATGAACATTTTAAACTTGCAGACGTTAACATTTTTAAATTCGAAAAATATGAACCCAACAAATTTTTTTATAAAACAAGTTACGCAGACACAGAATATAATGTAGTGACAACTTGCACTAAAAGATTTTCGCTATCGTCATCTCATAATAATGCAGCTCTTCAAAAAGCTTATTAAAAAAAATACACCGATTAATGAAAATAAAAAAAAGATATAATGAGCCTTTTTGAAAATAACATTATACCTTCGTTTTACAAAAAGTTTTACGAGAATTTATTTCGTTAAAGCAAGTGTTAATTTTATAAAATGTGTAACTATATTATTTTAACTTGCTAAAATTTGTTATTTTTTATTATACTAATGTGTAAGAATAAAAATATTTTATTGTAAAAATATTTTTCAAACTGAATAGCAATTTATAATGAGACTGAATAGCATTTTTCTACTGAACTTTGTATTTTTATGTCTTATTTATTTTGTATAACTTATACATTTTTTCTTTTGTTTTACAATTGTAATCAGACTGATAAATTTTAATGATCTCATAATACTTGTATGGGCTCTGTGTTCTTTTATCAGAAAAATTTACTTCAAATCTGTAAAGCTACGTACAGACATGCGAATAAAACATCGTCGTGTATCATTGTGGCTTAATTGCTTTGTTTACATTTTTTTATTATTGTTTACATTCACTTGTATGCAGATACAATAGTAATCTGTAAAGGAAAAGCTTATCTGAAATATATTTTGTATCATAAAACTGAGATATTTCATTCATGGGAATGAAATGTTATTTTGTTCTCATAGATTGAACGGAAGTAGCTTATGCATAATTATGTTATCTACTTGCTTTTTATGTAGAACAAATTTATTGTAAAACATTTATCACTTATCACTTATCAAAATTTTAATCGTTGTTGCACTTATACCAAGTAAGATTATACTTTATACAGAAAGATTAAACTGTATTGCAATTAAAAAATTACGTACTTGATTTATATGCAAAATTACAATTTAATTCGTGGCATAATAATAATTAATATTTTTAAAATATGTTAAACTTTCTTAAAAACACAATTACTCCGTAATTATACTGTTTGGGGTTGGACCACTATTGCTCTGAACGCCTCATGTCAGGGGTTCTGTTTGCAGGTTCCTGTTCAATACTGCATAACATCGTTGAGAAGATGTTTAGCTGGAAAGGATTGGTGACGATGTTACAGTACGATATTCGCGATGGTGTTCTGTTCATGTCTATACGAGGCTTAATAGTTTTAGCTAATTTTAAAGTTTTTTTTCATTCATGCTTTTAATTATGTTGAAATTATTTTCATTGAAAATAAATAACAAATAAATTAGCAAAAGAAAAAACCATACAATTTCATAATACTTGTTTAATGTTTTATACAGAAAATGTAACTTTTAAATTAAATTACTGTCTAAAATTATAAGGTAGCTCAACAATTATTGTTTTAATGTATAATGGAGACATTTTTCGTTAAAAAAAATAATAAATGCAATGTTTAAAGAAAAAAAATTGATTTTAATTAAACCTTTTAATACAGACACAAATACTAAAATCAACTAAAAGTTCATGGAAAAGTGACACTTCTTGGAGGAAGAGTTGAAAAAATATTATCATTGAAATATTTTTGATAGCATTGAAATGGTTTATATTTTTCCTAACCAGAAAAGGTAATAGCATTGATATAAAAAATCCGAAAGATTTGCAAATACAGCAAGGAAAATAAACACAATTAACAATTTAAAAAAACTTTAATCGCGTCTCCTGAAAAATTTTACTTTTTGCAGTTGTGAAACTTTTCCATTGGAGGTGCGATATATAAAAAAAAGCGTTCTGCACTCAGGCTTTTTACACCCTTGTATAGAACAACAGGCAATGATAACCTCGCCAAAGTTTTTCGTCTTAAAAAAAAAAAATTCTTAATCAGTGAATTTTTGGACTTCCATCATCAGCAATTAACTTAACATGAACTTCATTTTCCTCAATGTTTTCACAACCAGATATTTGCCATGTTATCTCAATAATGTCCGAAGGAGTGGTATCTTCTGTCACATCGATGATACAAAATCCATCAAATAATTGGTTCCATAATTTTTCAGGAGACGTAGTAGATATTTTCTCCTACGATTCGGCACCTCAGCAGATTATGTTTTTCATGTTTATTAAATTGACTCAATGGAAATTCTGACCCCAAAATCTGTTATTCATGATTGACTCACTGTAATTTCTCTAATGGCGTATAGGCACTTAGAAGCCAAGTGGGGTAAGTGCATTTAAAAAAATGAGTTAAATGCAGGAGTACTGAATTCAAATGTAAGAAAGTTTTGTGGCCAAGTGATATCTAAAATATGTTAATAGGGGGTGAGATCTAGTGGATTTGACAGAAAGTTTCTTAACAAACAGCTGTTATTGTTTGGAGGCCAAGTGGGGTCTCATTTCTTTCATAGCCAAGTGGGGTAAGTGATACATAACCCTCTTGGCCTCTACACAGTCTGAAGTAAAATCAGCCAATTTTTTTCTCAATAAACAAACGGACATGGAGACATGAAGACTAAACTGAACAAGACCTGTTTTCTGGTAAATATAATTTTTTTCATTAACATATCTATATATTTAAAACGCAAAATCACTTCCAATGTATTTTAAATGGGAATTCTCTAAACTCTTAAATACAGAGTTCTACCGAACGTATTTTTACAATTTTTACATGGTTTTAAAGAGTATTCTTTCCTGATTCGGTAAAAGTTCTAAACTTGAAATTCATGCTAAATTCGAGCTTCATTTTACGAAATGAAAAAGAACAATATCAGTGATATCAGTGGTACAGAGTTTGTATGAAGATACAGCTGTCCATATACAGGTTGGAAATAGACTGACATCAGCGATTGTTACAAATAAGGGGGTGAGACAGGGTTGCAGTTTGTCTCCGACGCTTTTTAATATATATATAGATTGGATTCTGAACAAGTGGAAGGAGAGCATAAATGCTGGTGTACAAATCGCCGATTATGATTTAAGCTGTTTGCTATATGCGGATGATCAGGTAATTATCATGGAAACTGAAAATGATTTGCAGAAAGCTGTGTTTGAACTACAAAAGATCTGTGAGGGTTATGGAGTGAAGCTATCTGCCGCTAAGTCAAAGACTATGGCCTTTAAGGGCAAGTATCCAGTCAGAACGAAAATCGTTATACATGATAAGGTTTTAGAACAAGTCTCGCATTTTAAATATTTAGGATGTGACGTAAGCTTTTTAAAAGATGACGATGTTATGAATAAACTGAATAAGTTTAGAACAATTTGCGGGACAATACATCGAACTTTGAAAAATAAGACAAGAAAGGATACAAGAATTAAACTGTACAAAACTATGGCAGTCCCGGTTTTGCTGTATGGCAGTGAAAGTTGGACCATGACGCAACGAGAGAGATCTCTAATACAAAGTGCAGAAATGAAGTTTTTAAGGGCGACGGCAGGCTATAATAGACTGGACATGAAACGTAATGAAAGTATTCGAGCAGAATTACAGGTCCAACCACTATTAGACGGCATTGCGCGCTACAATTCCAGGTGGTGCGAACATGTGAATAGAATGCGAGAGGAAAGACTACCAGTCCAAATATTAAGTTATGCCCCACGGGGTAGACGTGATAGAGGAAGACCGCTACGAAGATGGGTGCCGGAACAGGCTTTAGGCCTATCCGTGTTTGGGTGATGATGATGATGAAAAAGAACAAAATATATTGTTTACAACGTATAGCTCTGTAATACCGTACAGCGGATCTCCCACGTAATGAACACTAATGAATATATGAACACAATACAATATCATAAGGAAAGTCATGGTTAATTTCATTGAAATTCAGTGGTAAGTGTTTCATATAAGGCCTTCGATAATAAAATATTTATGAAAATTTGTGTTGTTGTTTAGGTCAACAGCCGAAAGGCTGGTTGGAACCTATAGAGGTTTAACTAGTAAAAACTAGGAGTGTGGTGGTTTACTATTGCCGTCTCCCTTATCTGCATCTTATTGTGTGAATTTATTCGCACGGGTCCACTAGTTGCTACTAATTATCCGTTGTTTTTGATTTTGTATTAATAATAATTAGTACTGTGCTTATTATACTTCCTACATAACGTTATTACAACCTGGTTCAACTCTCAAAAGTTTACTAACCAATACTTGTACAGGCCTACATTCTCTCAGTTATGAATGATTTATCAAGTTCTTTTATCTGTAATAAATCTAATTGTAATAAAGTATCATAAAATTTATTTAAGTAACGATTCTTATAATGCGGATTCTTCCTCAATAATTTACTGATCAATTCTTTCTTTTAGTAATACTTTTGGTAGAATTCCTAACAGGTTTAGTAGATTTCTGTTATTACCACCTTCTTATTCGATTGTAACATTTCTGTACAATATAAATATTTTCATTACTATATAAAATAATTAGCCAATTTTAAAACAAAACTGATTGTTCTATTTATTAAAAATATCTTTCCTCTTTACAAACCAGTTAAAAATGTTTGCCACTTCAGGTTAAGTAGAATCTAAAGTACTATCATTAATCTTACTGGAACCTGTCCATAAGGAAACCCTGAATATTTATAAAATTAATATACGCTTAACAGAAATTAGTGCTTACAGATTTTCTTAAAAGTTTCAATTGTGACGTGTGATGCATGTACCCATATGGCTAGTTATAATAAGAAAAAAAAATAGTAATACAGATAAAAACAAAATGCTAGTAAATTAATAATAATTTTTGGTTACAGTTGATGAAGATCGAGATGAAAGGTATAAACCTGATTCAACAAGCAGTGAGAAATAATCAAGCAGTCCAGACCATTCTTTTGATCGGTCATCACGAAAGAGGAAAAGGAAAAAAGAAACATGGAAGAGGACAGCAGCACACGAACGGAGAAATAAAGGCCTGGGCTTCACTGATCGCAAGGGGAAAGACCATGAAGAAAAGCAAGTAAGGAATTGCATCCATAAATGCAGGTATGCTTGTAATAACAAAATTAGTGAAGAGAAACGTTTGCAAATTTTTAGTGAATACTGGGGACTAGAAAAATGGAATCTGCAAACTTCTTTTCTTTATAATGCGGTTAATGTCAATGATACCATGCGGAAAAAAATTCTGCTACTAAAAAAAATAAAGCAGTAAGTGTGCAGTATAATCTTGTTGGTATAAGAGTCTGCAAACATTTTTTTTGTCAAAACTCTCAATATATCAAAAAGGAGGATAGATTATGTGGTAAATAAAAAAGTATAATAATTTCACTAACCTTCTTTTTAAACTGCGTCACCTTTATTTTATTCCTACTTACACGTGTTTCGGTGGATCCACCATCATCAGAGTAAATAAAAAATTGAAACTAAAAATTTTTTTCATTTATTTAAAATTTACAGAAGAATAAATGAAAAAAATTTTTAGTTTCAATTTTTTATTTACTCTGATGATGGTGGATCCACCGAAACACGTGTAAGTAGGAATAAAATAAAGGTGACGCAGTTTAAAAAGAAGGTTAGTGAAATTATTATATTAATTCATTATATGAAATAGAAATATTTCAAACTGCAGGATGCATTATAAAGATTTATTTTTGAATAAAAAAGTAAATGCAAATGCTACAGTTGTTGCTCCAAAAGATCAGTGAGGGAAAAGGGAACCACGTAATAAAATTTCTAAGGAAAAAGTTAACGAGGTAATAGAACATATCCAGAGTTTCCCTACATACAAGAGTCACTATTCTCGACTAAAGAATCGAAATGTTCGATATTTGGATTCAAGTTTAAATCTGAGGTTAATATACAAGTATAAAGATTTTTGTAAAGAAAAGGAACATTAATGATAATAGTTCAGTGATGTATGTTTGTTTTAATTGCTCCTTGAATATTGCAATTTTCCATGGGAAAATCATCGCATCTTTAATTTCATTTTAACATCAAAATGTGCAGCTAAATTTACTGAGTAGTTTGGTATAATAATTTTTCACTTTTTTGCTGTTTTTTTTTGTAAAAATCAACAAAATTGAATATTATCTGAATGAACCCAAATTTAATTTTGCTATCAATAACAGATAATAGTGGTTCTTATCTATCAAAACATTTCATTAATTTTATTATACGTTATCTGACAAACTAATTTAACTGCTATATGGATTGATGAGCAAGAGAGAGAAGGTGGATAAAATATTATTATTTAACCTTAGGGATTAATTATTATAGAAGTTGACTCCTCCATTTATCTCTTGTCTCTATTTTACTTTTATTCAAATTTAATGTCCAACAGTATATATTTATTTTTATTTATGTGTGACAATACCATGATATTTTTATTTCGTGTGATAGACCTGAAGTAATTGTGATTGAATTTCTAATTTGCTTAAAAAATTCCTTCTTTTGAGCTCCATCATTTTATTCCTTTGTTGTCAGGAGCCTCCACTGCCAGCCTGCCTTGATTGCTCTCTCGGCAAAATATATTTTCTCCATTCTATTTTATCTCCTTTCTTTAAAAATGGTGTTGACTAGAGGTAGGGGTAGTCAGCTGAATAGGATGTCAGGTTTGCATACTGATGATTTATGCAGTGAAGTGAGAGACATGGCTGTAGATTTGTATACACAATTGGATAGTTCAGATTGTAGCAGTGAAACAACTGCAAACTTGGTACCTACTTTAACAGCTGTTCTCAGTTGCTTAAATGAAAAATTTATTGAAATACAATCTCTGCAAGAGGACATCTCAGTATTGCAAGAAAGTAAGGATAATTTACTCACTCAATTTAAAAAACTCCAGGACAGCTTTAGAAGATTTCAAGATGAAGCTATTTCATCAGAGGAAATTTGGAATACAGAGAGGCAAACTCTATTAGACCAGATAGCTTTATTAAATTCAAATAAGAAACCCTTTTCTCTAATTGGGTCAAAACAAAAGGAGAGAAATATTAGTGTTTCTGTCCAAACAGGCACCATTGATGATCTGGGCAGCAACGTAGAATCTGAAGGAAATGATTTTGAAAAGTATGTATATCCAATGTCTGCTAATGAGAAAAAAAATTGTAATTTTGAAGATTTACCAAAAATAGACAAGTCTGCATCCTATGACAGTGTCCTTTATGATTTAGGAAAATTAAAAAAGAAGAAGAAATTAAAAAAGCCTGGATGTCCCAGAATAGATATGTTTGCAGATAGCCAGGGTAGAGATATTGCCAGTAATATAGAATCATACTTGGGGACCAACACCTCAGTCTTGGGAATAATTATCCCCGGTGCTCCCTTGGAAAGTCTCCGAGGTCAAGCAATAGAATGTTTGAAACAATTATTGAGAGAGCAATAGGTAATATAAGTTCAAATGAATGTTTACTTTTAATGGGTGATTTTAATTGTGATAATTATAATGAAAGTAACACGTATCTTACTAATTTCTTAGGTAAATTTAACTTGTATAATTCCCTGGAGAAAAACATTTCTACAACTAACCAGAACACACAAATAGATATAGTATTTGCCAATGTAAATATTGCTGCAGGAGTGTATGAAACATTTTTCTCAGATCATAAACCAATCTTTGCTGTGTTACCCAAAGAAAATACATTATGTCATGAATTTAACCAATTATTATTGTAAATCTCTTCAGTAATTACTATGGAGGAAATACAAAATTAGCAACCAATAAGATAACTTTTTAAGTTCACTGATTCTTAAACTACCAGAATGAGTCAACTGTTTCAAAATTGGATACCTCCATGTTCGTTAATATTGAATTTTGTACATCACTGAATTTAGGTTTTAAATATCAGTAAGAATTATAATTATAGAAAAAAATCAATAGTGCATATTTCCCATACTAATCTTGAACTAAAAATCATGGTTGGGTTCAAAAATGTAAATCTCCGGAGTCAACTTGAAATCAAAATAATATTTCTTCAAGTTGACCTATTTTCTAGTTTCAAAGTCTTAACTGTTTCCAAGTTCTCTGTTTCAGGTTTAGTTTTGTATTCAACTTGGTAAAGTAACAATGTTTGTACTTTTTAGTTTGTGTTGTTTTCTTGTCTGTTAGTAAGTATAATAATCTGATGAAAATTGTTGAAGCAGTTTTAATTACTTCATTTTATTTCTAAGTGTTGTAATTTACTAAATTTCTCCTTGTTTTTTAAAGCCATACCCCATCCATTATCATTTTTTGGTATGTAAATATGTAATATTTCTTATTATTGTAGAAAATATAATGTAAAAAATATTTTCTATAACTATAACGAAATTTGTATCTACATATTTTCAAATGATCTCACCTGGCTATCTGGTAGGGGTGCCTCTCTAAAAATTTTTTTTTTCAGAAGTTGATTTTTCACTTTTTTTCTCATGTTAACAGGTAATATACAGGATAAGATTTAAGGTTTACAATTTAAGATTTTTTACTAACAAGTTGGTAAGGAAAATAATGTCTAGGTCTAGATGTGATCATGAGTCAGGAATGCTGGGCTGCCGTCGAGAGGATGGTGAGTTATGTCTTGCAGAAAAAAGCGGCTGAAATGTTGGAACCGGGGAGTAAGTTGTGTGGGCTAGCCTGCAGTCGTGCTTGCTGTTTAATAGGGGTTTAGGTATACCATGGTAAGTGGGTGGAGCTTTGTGCCAGTGTGATGCATACCCTCGGGGTAATAACAGCTACAAGATCACGGGTAGATTTGGGCGGTCTCTTTCAGTTCTTACAGGGCAGATACTGAGTGATGTTACGGGTATTTTGTTTCCACACAGGTTGTCCAAGCAGCGAGAGGACCATGTTCATGCCTCAAGATGGGTCCAGTGCACATGGTCGGTGGTGGGGTGAGGTTTTAGTTGGGGTAAAATCCCACATACTCGGCTGTCCGGGCCGACCGCAGCCAGGATGGTTTCCTTTCCACCAACGTAAAAAAAATTAAAAGGGTTGTACCATGGTGTTGTATCCCCATGAGCTACATTCTTGAGCTGAGCTACTGAGTTTTCAAAATATGTTTTATTTTAAATATAATATATTGAAAAGATATATTATGTTTCATTATTTACATTGGCAAGAGAAAGTTGTGTGAGTGTTTCACACCAGATTTTTACTCTGAAATTGTGTTACCAAGTATAATAAGGACTTTCTGTGTGATTTGAAATTTTTGTTGACAGTTCTGTTTTGTTTCGGTGTAATAAAAACCTTTTCTTCGTAAGTTTTGTATTTGTTTTTTATTCGCCTATTTTACACCATTCTCTTCAGAATTAAATTCTTTAGAAGTTTTGTTTAATAATTTTACATGCTGGTTACCCATTTAACAAAGTTAATGTAGGACTTCAAACCTTAAAGAAAACAGTTTTTCGAGACCAAATTTGGTGGATTTCATCAGATGTCTGAAATACTACTCTAGTTACATGTCTGGGATCTAAATTATTCAAATTTTCAGGTCATTTTACATAAAATCTATTTAGTTTCACAATTAATGTTGTTGTTGTTTAGGTCATCAGCCAAAAGGCTGGTTTAAACCTTTACAGGTTTTACTAAGTAAAACGAGAAGTGACGTTGTTTACCTTTGCCTTCCTCACTGAGTGGAAAAGTATGCTTATCAGCTTGCCAGGCCCTCCGAAAAGCACCTACCTTCCACCCTGCAAATGACACCTTCACTTCATTTACCACAAGGTCTGGCTGTATAACGAAATTCATTGCTCTCAGAGAATTTCTGTAGGGCTTCATTTCTGCGGGGAAACTGAAACCAGGACGAAAAGTTTCGCCAGCTGTAACTTGCTAAAGAAGCGATTCCAGACCTATGTTTATATGAATTTTTTTCTTATTTTTGGATGTAAATTCACCTTCCGAAGTATCTCCGTTTTTTCGTGAATCATACTGTATAATCGGGTCAATAAGAAAATCTGTGATGGAGGCATTTACCATTCTTAACAGGAGGTACTCTTTAAAACACGTAGAATTTTTTCAAATAAAATGAAATTGATATAAAATTGTATTGGTGAAACTGAATTTTTAAATTTTCTTAGACTTTTGAAAAACATTTTTTATAATCGATATTATTGTTTCTGTAATGGTTTTCGTTTGATTTAAAATTGAACAGGTTATAAGGAAGCCACGAAAGAGATAACTGTCACAGAAAATGAACGAAGAACAGGCATACAGTGACACTGAATCTTCTGACACTGAACTAGAAAATAATGTGAAAATAGATCTTAGCGTAAGAGCATCAGCTCGAACTACACAGTTGGAAAATCCTTCCAAAAATTCAGATAAAGATTTTCATATGTTTACCCAATCTTCAATAACAGTCGTTTCCAATCAGGTTCAAGAATGTGTATCTCTGAGCCCTCCTGAATATTGCCCTGACAGTCTGCAATTGAGAGTATCTTTGCCTGAAAGTAACAATTCCGGTAATCTGTTACTAGGTTCTTCTCGTTCATCAGACAATGATTCAAGTAGCTCTACTTTGGATGATCCTGATTACAAGCCATGTAGTTCAAATAGCTCAGCTACCGATTATTCATCCCCACCATCTAACGAAAACTTTCTGAAATTGACAAATACCAATGTAGAAAACAATTTGTCTATTGTTGTAATGAAAAACAACAATTTATTTATTTATTTTTTTTATTCTCTATATTACATTGTTCTATTATATTGAAATTACATTTCAATATAATAGAACAATATAGAGAATAAAAATAAAATTGAGAAATATGAGATGTTCCATATTTATAAATATTTGAAAGAGCAAAAGCAGGACATTTTGAATGAACAAATAAAATTTAGGAATGATGAAGTGATATTGACTGCTGCTGCTATCTACAGTAAATATGAGAAGGGATAAATTAAAATAAATTAATTTTAAATCAGTTTTATACAAGTGACTGAAGATGTACAATCTTCTGTAAATTTTAAATAAATGTGAAAAAATTTTTTAGTTTCAATTTTTCATTTACTCTGATGATGGTGGATCCACCGAAACACGTGTAAGTAGAAATTACAATAAAGGTGACGCAGTTTAAAAAGAAGGTTAGTGAAATTATTATATTAATTCATTATATGAAATAGAACATATATGTGTTCGCTCGAATTCGTTCGAATACATATTACAGAGGTTGTGATGTCCTTAGGAGCGTATCAGCGAGTTGTGTAGCAAAAAAGCAACAAAATTTAACTTCAACTTGTTTGAGAAAACACATCGCTACTGTTTCTCAAATTCTAAACCTGAAAGAAAATGAAATTGAGCAGTTATCAAAGCATTTAGGGCATGACCTAAACATCCACAAAAATTATTATAGGCTACCGGACAACACCCTTGAGTTAGCAAAAGTAAGTAAGCTACTACTTATGTTTGAAAAGGGTGAAATAACCTCAGGACAAAAGCTTGACGATATCGTACCCGAAATAGACTTTGACCAAGTAGATGATTCAGGAAATGAAAATGAAGACGAGTTAGAAGATACAAGTGACTACAGTACTCCCCCTTCCCAATCTACCAGTTCTTTTCCAATCAAAACACCTAAAATGAAACAAATTAAAGACAAAAGTACCTACATTGTAAAAAAACCCAGAGGGCACAAATTAATCATGGTCCTCTTTCAGAAGCGTCTGGTCCACAGAAGAAAATCAAGCTGTGCAAAGGTTTTTCCAAAAACATATTATGGAAAACACCGTTCCAAATAAAGTAGAGTGTGACAAATGTATCAAGGAAAACAATTGTTTAAAAAAGAGATCATGGACAATGAAAAAATCAAAAATTAAAAATATAATATTTACTAACAGAAAGCGTAAAGAGGCTGCTGCTGTAAGAGAAACCATCACTAAACAAAAATCAAGGAAACATTAAAAAACAATAATACATCATAAATTAGGGAATAAGTACTAGTGTGGTATTATCTTTATAACAATCTGATTCGTTTAAATTTGCTTTTTCAATTTATTGTGTTGTTATATTTCGTTTCATGTGTAATTTTTAAAACTGTAATTCTGTTTGTGTAATTTGTGAGGAATAAAAAAAATTACAGAAACTAAAGGCCAAAAATATTAATTCAAAAATTTTTAAACAAAAATCAAGAAAGTTTTAAAAAACAATTATTACCTACATCATAAATTAGGGAATAACGTCTAGTGTGGTATGTATTATCTTAATAGCAATCCGATTTGTTTAAATTTGTTTTTACTATTAATTGTGTTTTTATATGTTGTTTCTTGTGTGTATTTTTAATACTGTAATTTTGTTTGTGTAAAGTTATAAAAAACAATTATTACCTACATGATAAATTAGGGAATAAGTTCTAGTGTGGTATTATCTTTATAGCAATCAAAGAGTCTCCCTAATTATTATAAATTAAATAAACCGAGGCCGGAGGCAGAGGTGTGCAAATAAGCGCAGCGAGTGATTAGAGGGGGCTGGGGGGCGAAGTCCCTTAGCTGGCCGCAGGCAAGTGTATAATGTAAATAAAATAATATTTATTTCGATGTACTTTTATTCTTAAGATAATAATTGGTTCTTTGGGGGGTTTTTGGACACCAGGAATCGATTGGCGCTGGTCACAAGGCTGGGAAAAATCGGGATTTCGCCCCATTGGCTTCTGAAGTTTCCATGCTATCCTTATGGAACTAACACAATGTTTTGATACTCGTATGTTTTAATTTAATGTTTATTGAACAGATTGCAACGTACACAAATTAGGAATTAAAAAAAAAAACATTAATGTTTAAACAACAGCTGATTGAATAGCAGAATGAACCAAATCTTTTAAATTTGATTTGTAAACACAGATGATTCATATATTAAGGTTGTTTTCATTTTATAGCGGAAACGTTTTTATGCTTATTAAAATGCCAAAGGGAAACACATTAAGATTATTCTTTACAGTTAGTTTCATAGCAGTAGTTTTTGTTTTCATTTTGAATTAAGTAACTATAATATTTTATTAGGATAACTTTGAGGATGATTTGGTTTAGGCTTTAATAAAAAGATTGACAATTTTAGTTCAACCTTAGATGTCTTACGAAATAAAAGCCAGAGCGCAGCTCGGTCGCCTGGTACTAAGATTAAAAAGGCTAATTTACTTTTTTCAACAGATTTCCAAAAAATGAGGAATTGCGGAGGAAATGGGCAAACGCTACTAAAAGGAAGGACTGGCAACCAACCAACAGCAGCTACCTCTGTTCATCACACTTCAGAAAGGAAGATATCGACCGCACGTCAGTATCTTGTGTTAGAATTAGAGAAGGTGCAGTTCCATCAATATTTCCAGTAATATCGGAAATAAATGAAAGATTTCCTGTCAAGAGAAATATTAATGAACTAGCAGTAGACAGTGTTGTTTGCTCGAGCAGTCCAACAAAAAAGCTTAAAGCTGAAATTGTTAGAGTGAAAACTAATGTGCAAGTTTATCAAAAAAAGGTTAAAAACTTAAAGTTGAAAAATAAAAGACTAGAAAAAAAGGTTGAAAAATTAGATGACATATTAACTTCATTGCGAGAACAAATAAATATGCAAGAAGAATCCTGTGTATATTTAGAATCCATTTCAAAAACAACTGAAAGCCTCATTAAAAGATCAGTTCAAAAACTATCCGATCCTTCAATGACCAAAGTATACGATGACAGATTAAAGGCCTTTGCAATAACACTGCATTTTCTTTCTCCAAAAGCCTACTGTTTTGTTAGAAAAACCTTTGATACTGCTTTGCCCCATCCCAGAACTTTACGTCGATGGTATTCGACTGTCCAGGGTGAAACTGGATTTTCATCTGAAGTTCTTAGGGCCCTGAAAGAATACAGTTTGAAATCAAATCAGTCCCCAGTTTGCTCGTTGATGTTTGATTGCATGGCGATCCGTAAACACTTAGAATGGGACGGAAAGCAGTTTTTTGGAACTGTAAATGTTGGAGCGCCTTCAGACGATGACTCAGTTCCTCTAGCGCATGAGGCTCTTGTATTCCACTTAGTGTTTATTCAATCATCATGGAAAATTCCAGTAGGCTATTTTTTTGTAGCAGGTTTGAATGCAGAGCAGTTACATGGCTTGGCGAAACAATGCATAAGTCTCTTACATGAGTCTGGTATATCAGTTAGTTCTCTAACATGTGACGGCACATCAACTAACATCGCTATGGCTAACAAACTAGGGTGCAAGATCAACTCTGAGGTCATTGTGCCTTCTTTTCCACATCCAATCACAAATGAGCCAGTTCATTTCTTTTTAGACGCCTGTCTCATGTTGAAGCTGGTACGGAACACCCTCGGGGATACTAAAGTAATGTATGACTCAAATAATGACAAAATAGAATGGAAATTTATTGAGCAATTAAATGCCTTACAGAAGGAAGAAGAACTAAATTTGGGCAATAAAGTAACAAACAGCCACATAAACTTTTCCAAACAAAAAATGAAGGTAAAGCTGGCTGCGCAAGTTTTAAGTGCTTCAGTATCGGATTCATTGGAGTTCTTGTTAAATCATGATACAGACAATAAATTTACTGGCTGTGAAGCAACAATCACATTTATTCGAATTTTTAATGAACTGTTTGATGTCTTAAATTCCAGAAGTACTCGTGGGAAATATGAAAAAAAAGTAATGTGCTCACAAAACTATGATACTCAATCAGCTGTTTTAATTGAAGCAAAACAGTACATTTTACAACTGAAGGACAATCTCGGAGTACCTATCGTAAAATCCAAACGAAAAACTGGATTTATAGGATTCATAGTTTGTATTGAAAGTGCCTTGTCAATGTTTGAGCATTTTGTAGGGGAAAGTCGTCCACTAAAATACCTGCCATTTTACAAAGTAAGTCAGGACCACGTGGAACGTATTTTTGGCTACATAAGATCAAGAGGTGGCCATAACAATAACCCTACTTGCAGGCAATTCATTGGCTCGATGAAGAGAATATTGATTCATAGTGAACTGCATGAATCCAACACTGGGAACTCACAGATACTGTCTAAAACTGTTATTTTTAACATAAAGAGACAAGACAATGAAATTATGGCAATCAATACCGCCACACCTCAATGGAGAATGATTCAAAAAGAGGACCAAGCTCTCTTATCTCAGGACTTACAGGCAACAGCATTTTACGGCGGGACATTTTCGCTAGTCGTTTTTCTGTAGCGAGCGCTTCACATACTTTAAATTATTAGCCAAAGTATGCCTCCTATGCAAAAAAGTTTTAAACAAAAATTATGATTTAACTATTAATCTAAAACTTTCTCGCTTACGAAACTTTGCTGTCCCAAAAATAAAAAACTTTCTCGATCAGTTACTTTTTTATGTTAAGATTTTTCCAAGGTTCGTTAATAAACCATATATTAATTATTATTTATTTGTTAAATGTAATTATAATTGTACCATAAGCAAGAGGATGAAATGAATAATCCAGCCATGAAATTTTGAAATTTTAAGCGTATTATAAAAGTGTGAAATCACAGTTTTAGTTGCGCGCAAGAATTAAAAATGATGAGATTTTGGCAGTGATTTAGTGACTTGGTGCGAACTAAGATGGCCGACTTCGGCTCACATGCCTTGTACTCGACAGATACAGAGTGTTTTCTCTATGTTTATTCTGTTCTCGCTGCCTACTACCCTTCCCTATCTCACAACCCGTATTTTAAAAGTGCCGTTCCAGCGGTTACCAACCGCTTCTTCATACTCTTACCTTGACCCGTATTTTTGCACAGCTATTCTTCACATACACATAGCATTCCGAATTCATGATTCTATTTCAGCGACAAAAAGTAATAATGCTTTAACTGAACAAATTTAATAAATTGTAATTGAAACCGACAGCTTATTTAAATTAGTAAAAATGTTATAACATGAAATCAATACTATATTAATTTAGTCACGTTAAATAGAAAAATAGCCAGGTATAATTTTTACAACTGTAAATTATTATGGCAACTAAAATAATTGAAATACACGGTATTTTTAATGGAAAAATTATTGAAACTATAACAAATACAACATAATTTAACAATTTATATTTTTAATGTTCAAGAAATAAATTTAGATTGTTTCAAAACATTACAATACAAAAACAATGGATTTTTAAGTTTTTGAAAATAATTAAATAAAACAAACATATTTTTGATACATGTTAAAATTCTTAAATTGTCTGTTGCAACAAATACAATTTGATAAAAAAATTCACTTAAGGTAATTTTTGTCTATTTCTGAAATAAATGAGTAACGTATCAAATCTGATGACACAAATTGTTTGTCATGTTGAAAACAATATTTTCACTATAATTTAAAGTTTAATAGGTATAATGAACAATTAAATACTATATAAATTGATTTGAAATTTGTATATTGACAAATTTTTTAAGAATAACAATGAAATTAGTTTACAAAAAATATTGTTTTTCCCTGAAATACAATAACCAATTCTTACCACAAGTAATGTTTAAATTTACTTTACAAATTATATAAAAAAATGTTGCTACATAATTTCATTCAAACACATTTAGTACTGCTATTATAAGCACAATCATTGCAACAATTTTCAACGAAATATTATAGATTATATTGTGTAGTTTTGCAAAGTATTAATTTATCAGTTATTCTGTAACATGGTCTTTTTTAGTTAATACATATCACCTGAATAAATACATATCTGTATCTAAAAAATGAAAGAAGTTAACTCCATTTTTGTAATTTTTCAGAATAACTGAAAGACATGAAGTTTATTTTTTTTTAAATTCTGAAGGTGTTATAATTTTGTTTAAATTTGTACCCAATATAGCCTCTGATAAAGTGATTTAAAGAATAAACAACTTTCTTAACTTCTATACTTCTCTGACCACCCACAGAACTTGAGTTAAACAAACGAAAACAAAACAAATTGTGCTTACTCTATTCTGATAAAGAAACAACATTTATTCACAAACAATGTTTGAAAACATTACAGAATTCAAGCAAATTCTGAAGCCAATCAGTCTATATCAGTAAGATAATAATAACAAATTAATTTGAAATAAATTACTAATTGTCAATATCGAGTATACATTAAATTACAAAAATACTAGTGATTTTTTAAATTTTCCGCATTATACACATAAATGGAGTTAAATGTGCTTACTACAATTTTTAAAAAAATGGAAGAAAGTCAGATACCACTTAATACTGTAAACCACTATACAGGGCGTTCTGAAAAAGGGTTCCAAGAATTCAGGGCGTGATTCCCCACAACAAAAGAAGAAAAAAAAGTTCAAATTAACATAGGTCCGAAAATCATTAGTTACAGAGTTATACAGGATGAAAGATTTCATCAGAATTTCAGTTACCCCGTTGAAACGAAGCCCTACAGATATTTGTTGGGCGGTAAATTAGGCATAAATTTTACCGTATCGTATGTAAAATGAACAGAAAAATTTAACAAAACAGGTTTCGGACCTGTAGCTGCAGTAATTTTTAAGATATCTGATGAAATACGCAAAACTTGGTCCCGAAAAACAAGTTTCTTTTAGGTTTGAAGCAGATGAACTTTGTTAAATGGATAATAAACACATAAAATTCTTATAAAAAACTTGTAGAGAATTTAATTTTGAAGAGAATGATATAATAAGTCAATAATACACAAACGCAATTTTTAAAAAAAATATTTTTTATTTAAAAAAACTAAAAACTAAAAATTAAATGGAGTTAAATGTGCTTACTCATGGTGTTCTCTAATTACTAAAGAAACTAAAGAATGCCATGGCTTACTGTAATTTTTTAAAAAATGGAAGAAAGTCAGATACCACTTAATACTGTAAACCACTATACAGGGCGTTCTGAAAAAGGTTCCAAGAATTCAGGGCGTGATTCCCCACAACAAAAGAAGAAAAAAACGTTCAAATTAACGTAGAGCTGATTCGTGTTGAGTGTAGTTGTGTGCAATTTTTGTCGTATTAATTTACTTTTTTCTGTTATTAATCTGAACGTAATAATTGTATTTATGTGTTAATATGGTTTCGTAAGTGAATTAATTATGTAGTAAGTGAAAGTTTAGTGGGTCTTAAAAAAACAAAACTTAAATTTTAAGAAACATAAATATTCTATTGTTGCGAATAAACTATAAGTTTTTGGTCGCTGTTATGGAAACAGCTGATCAAGTTAGCAACAATCCCGTGTCGCAAGGAGCCGACCGTATGACATGTGATATCACCATAAGTAGCTCGCCTTCAAATAAACGACCACCGCCTACTCCAATTTACCTCAGGATCCAAGGAAATTTTCTAAATATAATGATAGCGGTAATATTACAACTGAAGGTAATCGAACATTTGCTACCAATTCAAATACCTCAACTGATACTTTTAAAAATCCTTTTCTTTCTGAAAATCGATTTTCTGTCCTACAGCAAGATGTAAGTGGGAATAATTTGAAAGCGGTTGCAGAACCGAAACCACCTCCAATATATATATCAGATGTAAAAAATTATAGTGAACTTGTATCGACAATAGAAACCTTAGCTGCTGGAGTAGGGTTTAAGTGCAAATCCTCTAACAATGGGGTAACTATTCTGCCCAGCAGTTCAGCGTTGTACCGGTCACTAGTTAGCAACCTGAAAACATCGGGTGTGCAATTTCACACTTATCAACTGTTGGAAGACAAGCCTCACATGGTGGTCTTACGTGGATTACATTACTCCACACCAGTAACAAGTATTAAAGATGAACTTACCGAATTAGGGTTTCAAGTAATCAATGTGGTGAATGTGTTATCTAGGGGTAAAGTTCCACTTCCTCTATTTTTTATTGACCTACATCCCAAAAGTGATATAGAATCTATTTACAAAATTGATAACCTGTTACATTCCATAATTCGTGTTGAGGAGTTAAGAAAAAATAAAAATTTTGTACAATGCACGAGATGTCAACGATATAATCACACTAAGGCATACTGCAATCTTGAACCACGGTGTGCCAAATGTGCTGGACGGCACTTAACTCAAGATTGCAATAAAAATGCCGATACTCCTACGTTATGTGTATTATGTGGACAACAACATACAGCCAACTACCGTGAGTGTACTGTATATCAAGAACTGCAGAAACATCGTCGCAGTAATGGGCATATTGAAGTATCCAACAAGAAGTCTGAGTTACCAAGGCGGCCACCACCTCCTGTTACTAATGGTAATTTTCCGTCTCTGGCCCAAAAGGTTCCAACAGTTACTTCACGGCCAACTAATGAACCACTGAAAGAAAATGTTTCTGGTTTCGAACTTTACAATCACCATAATTTATCTGTACATAACAACACTAGTAGTTTAAATGAAGCTAGTAATGTAAATAATTGTAGTTGTAGTGATAGTAATCATAATGATACCATAAATTGTAATCGTCAGCGTAATCATAATCATAACCGCAATCACATTCAGAATCAATATCACCAAAATCATAGTGACAGTTAAGGTAGAGGGCCCTAATTTCGTCCCCGCCCCTAATTCCGTCCCCCTCTGTTTCTCGGCGAGTTGGGTTGGTAAGACTGTGGCAGCGATACAGCGTGCAAGAGGCATGCCACTTTAGTCTATTGAGAGCCTTTGGTGAATGCTGCTGTATTTTTGTCGCTGCTTAGTAAGGATTTGCTGTTTTTAGGAGAGGTGAGTTCTTGCAAGCTTTTCTGAATCATCTTGTTATTATTAGGGTAAACAGGTTTCATTAATCATATTTGATTCACTCGTTCATACGTGAATGGTGGCATATAGTAACATGTTAGTTTAAAGTCCTTTGTCAGCGTGGGTTATTGTAGAGGCCGCCATATTGAGAAAGTGGTTGTTCCTAATTCCGTCCTCCTTGTAGTTCCTAATTTCGTCCCGGGGACGAAATTAGGAACTTAGTAGTTTCATTTTTACAGATGGCGCCCAGGAAAACGTGGGATAAGGAATCAATGATCCAGGCTATAAATTCTGTGAAAACAAAGAAAATGGGATATAAGGCTGCAAGCAAAACATTTAATGTTCCTCGAGCTACACTTAAGGACTACATAAAAAAAGGAGGAGATTTGACTGCTGAGGAGTTAGTAAACAAAAAAATTGGAAGAAAGCCGGTTTTGCCACCAAATATAGAAAACGAACTAGTATTCTACTGTGCGGAAATGGAAAACAATTTCTATGGTTTAACGGTGAAAGATTTGCGTCGAATGGCGTACCAGCTTGCAATACGAAATAATGTTGAACATCCGTTTTCTAAGGATAAAAAAGCAGCTGGGCGTAAATGGATGCGCCTTTTTTTTAAAAGACATCCTCATTTATCATTAAGAAAGCCTCAGCCATTGTCTTTAGCCAGAATCCAAGGCTTCAGTGAGGACAGTGTTAAAAAATTCTTCAGTATTTTAAAACCAGAATTAGACAGAGTAAATTATAATCCGTTGAAAGTTTTCAACGTTGATGAGACGGGCATTTCAGTAGTCCAACACAAAACTCAAAAAATTGTGGCTACAAAAGGAAAGAGAGAAGTACATAAAATGTCTTCGGCGGAAAGAGGGTCGTTGGTCACAGTTGTTACATGCATGTCCGCTGCTGGACAATATGTGCCACCAATGATGATCTTCCCTCGTAAACTGATGAAAGCAGAACTATTGGATGGTGCTCCCCCCGGTACCATTGGAGCCGTCCACGAAAGTGGATGGATTACCGCAGAGCTCTTTGAAAAATGGTTTCACCATTTTGTATTTACTGTGAAACCATCAAAAGAAGATCCAATCGTTCTTGTGTTAGATGGACATTATTCACACACGCGGAATATCAATGTTATCGGGTATGCTCGTGAAAATGGCGTTTCAATTATTTGTTTACCTCCACACTCCACTGCTAAAATGCAACCATTAGACGTTGCTTTTATGTTCCCTTTGAAAACGTACTATGCCCAAGCTATTGAGAACTGGTTGAGCAGTAATCCTGGACGTGTTGTGACTAATTTACAGCTAGCCAAATTGTTTAATGAAGGGTATGTAAAAGCCGCGACTATGGAAACGGCTGTCAACGGTTTTCGTAAAACTGGTATAATTCCTTACAACCCTAACATATTCAGTGAAGTGGATTTTGTGGCACACATTCAATCAAACTCTGTAAATGAGACCCCTGCAACACAAACGGATTCTAATCCTTCTACAAGCACTGCTTCTACTTCTACGGTTAGCCCGCAACAAATCAAGGCGGTGCCAGTCATCCAGGCTTCAACATCTGTTAGGAGAGGATCTGCTATTCTTGTGACAAGCTCTCCACATAAAACAAAAATTGAAGAGGCCTTTGCCAAGAAAAATGCTCCTGCTCGTAAGAGACTTTCATCGTCATTGCCTAAGACCCCTGCAACACAAAGTAATAATCCTTCAACAAGCTCTTCATCTGCTTCTACGGTAAGCCCGAAACAAATCACGGCCCATAAGAGACTTGAGTCGTCATTGTCTAAAAAAATTAAACGAACTGGACCCAAGAAGAAAACTGAATCATCAAGTGAAAGTGAATGCAGTGATGCCATTGATTACGTCTCCACCGACAATGAGGACAGTGATAACGATGACGCTCAGTGCCCTGTCTGCGGAAAGAATTATTCGTCAGACAAATCTGGTGAAAAATGGATTTGTTGCATAAAATGTTTTCAGTGGCACCACGAAAACTGTAATCAAACTAAAGACCGAATAAAATTTATTTGTGATATTTGTTTGGATGGCTAAATTAATAAGTTATTTATATGTTTCATTCATTTTATATTAACTACTATCTGTATATAATTAATAAATAATCATTTTAATTCATAGATAACCATTGGAATTGTTAATTAATCGCCTTTTCCCCACAATACCGTAGGGGGACGGAATTAGGAACACTTTCTGTGACAAATTATTTATGTAAAGAATTATAAATAATTTTTTTTAAATTGTTTGGTAAAATATTTCGATTTCAGAGAGAGATGTGTCAAGGAAACAGTGACTAAGCAATACATACACTAAATTTGAGATTGATTTTACATTTCATTTGGCCCCTACAGCTGAAAATATGACTGGGGGACGGAATTTGGGCCCCCTACCTTATTCATCATATGCGTCAAAGGCTAGAGGAGTTACCAACTCAGTGGGTGACACAAACAATCTTTCAGAGGTTATTTCAAATTTTCTTGTTGACATTAAAAATATAGTCATCCCATGATGTCCTTACTCACACAGTTAACACAAGCCTTACTCGTGAAAAAATGAATATTAACCAAACCAGCTTTCCGTCTATGCTTATTCTTTCATGGAACGCCAATGGCGTACTACAACATATCAATGAATTGGATATGATAATAAATACCAGGCGGATTGACATTTTACTTTTGTGTGAAACCCATCTAACTAGTAGGAACAAATTTTATTTATCTAATTGCATTATTTACCGAAGTGATCACCCGGACGGCACAGCACACGGAGGCACTGCAGTCGATGTACGCAAGAATCTGAAACATCATCTTCTCCCGACCCAATCTGATAAACACCTCCAAGCAACATCGATTTCTCTTAATCTGTTCCCTACTCCCTTAACTATTGCTTCGGTTTACTGTCCTCCTAGATTTCCTGTAACATCTGACGTGTTTTCTAGATTTTTCACCTCTCTCGGTCCCAGATTTATTGCCGGCGGGGACTTTAACTCCAAGCATCCTCAGTGGGGCTCACGATTAAGCAATCCCAAAGGTCGTAACTTATTCAATTGCATACACACCAATAACTTCACGTTTATATCACCTCCGGGGTTCACTTATTGGCCAACATCTCTAACCAAACAAACTGATCTTCTGACTTTTTCATTACCCATAACCTTAATGCTTATACACATATTGACTTTATTGACGAAATTTCTTCTGACTACTCTTGCCTTCTTCTTACATTAAGTGCCTCTCCAATTTGTGTATTACCACCTCCTTCCTTAACTCGCGGAATCCCTGACTGGGACAAATTTAGGCATCTCGTTAACGGTATTTCCTTACAAATTCCATTAAAAACTGGTGATGACGTGGAACGTGCAGTTGAATATTTTAATACTACAGTCCAGCAGGCTGCGTGGAATTTTTGAACGCGGAATACATGTTTTGTCAATCGTAACAAGCACACTTATCCGTCATATAAACGACTCCTTATAGGTCAGAAAAGGAGAGCTAGGAAAAGTTGGCAGCTTTCCCGGCGTCCTGCTGACAAAGCTGTATATAACAGACTCAATAATGAACTAAAACGTTTAATCAAAGATTTTAAGGCTCATGTTTTTGAAAATTTTACTGCAACCTTGAATACTGATGACCATTCTCTCTGGTTTAAAGCTAAACAACTTTTAAAGTATCACACACCATCTCCTCCTCCTCGAAAGGAGGATGGTAATTGGGCAGTATCTGTCACTGAAAAAGCCGCAGCATTTGCCCGACACCTTTCTAATGTGTTTGTTCCACACCCCGAAGTAATTGACCCGCACCACATTCTTCATGTTCAAAATACACTGTTACAGCCCTTGCCACTTACTTTGCCACCACAGCACTTTAAGCCCAATGAAGTTTGGTCCCTCATTAATAAGCTTCCCAAACGAAAATCTCCTGGGTATGATCTAATAACGGCTGAGGTTTTACAGCGGCTTCCAAAAAAGGGTATTGTATTCGTAACGTACATATTCAACGCTATTCTCAGGACAACCAAATTCCCTATTCAGTGGAAATTTTCATTAGTAAAAATGATTCCAAAAGAGGGGAAACCGCCTCAGAATACTTCGTCTTATCGCCCGATCGGCCTTCTTCCTTTATGCTCTAAACTATTTGAAAAACTTCTCCTCAGTAGAATGATTCCCTACATGGAAGAATTCGATGTTATTCCATCTCACCAGTTTGGTTTCAGAGCTAACCATTCTACTATTCACCAGCTGCATCGGGTTACTGATTATCTAGCTAGCGCTTTGGAACAAAAACGGTATGCTTCAGGCGTTTTCTTTGATGTTTCTCAAGCCTTCGACCGCGTTTGGCGAGACGGACTATTATATAAACTCCGGTTTCTTCCATTCACCTATTATCTTATCATTAAATCCTTTCTTAGTGAACGCTTTTTTGCTGTTGTTCAAGGTCAGACACAATCAGATTCCTTTGATTCTCTTGCAGGGGTTCCCCAAGGTTCAGTCTTGTCTCCACATCTTTTTTAGCGTTTATGTATCAGATGCCCCCACTACTCCTACAACTCTCACTGCCTCCTTTGCTGACGACTTCCTGATTTTATCTTCTGCAGACGCTCCAAATGATGTCACTCTTAATTTACAACACCATGTAACACAACTAGAATCTTGGTTTCAACAATGGCGTATTCAGATAAATGCTGCAAAAACTGTACAGACTACTTTTACCTTACGACGGCAGGACTGCCCTCCGATTGTCTTAAACGGCCATCCTTTTCCTCAGTCTCAAAAAGTACACTATCTCGGTTTATACATGGATAGACGGCTCACGTGGAACACTCATGTAGATATTAAACGGAGAACTTTTAGACGACAGACGAAAACGGTTTTACGTTTTTACTTTCTAAACGCTCTAAATTACCACTGCATCTTAGGCCTAAACTTCTTATTTATAAAGCTTATCTCCGGCCTATTTGGATGTATGCCTGCCAAATCTATGGAACTGCTAAGGCATCCGTAATTTCAAAAATTCAGCGATTTCAGTCAAAACTCTTACGACTAATTACAAATGCTCCCTTTTACGTTACCAATGACTGTTTGCACAATGACCTCAATATTACGTACGTGAACGACTTATTTCGTAAAATTTACACACCGTATGAAATCCGTATGAAATTATCACATCATAGCAACGAACTTGTACGCAACCTATACCTACCATACCTTCCCGGGAATCCCCGCAGATGTCTACGCCGACGATGGAGTAGGAACATCATTTTGTAATAAGTAATTTCCGATAGTATACACGATTATCTAATCCGTTCACAGGACATTTCCAGCTGGAGCCCACTGTTGACTGGTGATCTCCTCTAAGTCTTAAAGCGCATTTTATTCCATTTCTTAATCACCTCATTCACTCTTTTTTTTTTTTTAGGGCGAACAACCTGGACAGTTATCATCGCCCGTTGTTCTACACACGGGTGTAAAGGGCCCGAGTGTAGAACGTACTCTTTGTATTACAATATAAAACTTAAAACTAGAAATATCACAGAAAAAATGAATTGATGAATAAAATTTACATAAAAAGAAAATTTATATTAAAAATAAAACTTATAAGATACACATACAAACACAAACTTAAATCTAATATCACAGTAAGATTAAACAACAATTACCACGTATCAATTAAAAATCTTACAAACTAGTATCATAGCAAACACAATATAAATTACATTAATATCACAGACCTGAAGGATAAACAAATGGCTGTAAAGGGGCCACGAAAATATAAAAACATACACAAATACACATATAAAATATTAAAAATAATAAATAAACAAACATATAAATATACACTTATAATAACTAATATAAAACATACACTATAAAATATAACTAATTAGAACAAATAAAACATTACAGATCACCCTAGACTATCAGACACTGTTGTACACACTAATGGATCGTAAAAATTTTAAAGTTGCGTCCAAAATAGGGCTTTCGTCACCGAGTATATACCTTAATTCAGAGGGAATCTTGAATCGCCGACGCAGAGCTGCGTAGCAGACGTAATCAACCAATACATGTTTGACTGACAAAGGACAATCGCATCTGCCACAAACTGGAGCATCACAAGACGTCATGAGATACCCATGGGTTAATCTGGTGTGCCCAATTCTAAGTCGCGCGATGACAACTTCTTCCCTTCTGTTCTTCCACAGTGACTTATCCCAAGGCTTAACATTATGTTTTATTTCCCGAAGTTTGTTGCCATGAGAGCCAGTCCATTCTACCTGCCAGGAATCAGTGATGACACGCTTCACCAGGCCCACGAAATCTGACACAGTCAGATATTGCGTGAAGGCCGGTTGACGTGCCGCCTCCTTAGCAGCCAAATCAGCAGCCTCATTTCCCGAGTTTCCAGCATGACCCGGAACCCAGCAGAAAACAACGCTTACTCCTCTAACGTTAAGCTGCTTCACGGTGCCGTGGACATCTACAACTAGCGGGTGGCGTGAATATAAATCACTAATCGACTGAAGGGCACTAAGCGAATCAGTGCACACCAACACCCGACGCCCACGCACACAGACTACAGAAAGAGCTTTGCTGATAGCATAAAGTTCAGCTGTGTAAACACTGGTTCCCGCAGGTAATCCAAACACATAGGTTCTCCCATTAGCAACAAACGAGCAACCAATTCCAACATCCGACTTTGATCCTTCAGTGTATACAACCGTAGATGGTTTCAATTAATTCACTGAAAATGTTATTAAATACCACAGAACTTGTGTCTGCCTTTGAGTATTTACACATCTCAAAGTTAAAGTGTAACTGAGCGATGGTCCAGGGTGGAAATAGACAAGAATTACATGGGTAGACACGAGGAATGGCAATATCGAGGTTGTTGCATATCTCCAACGCTCTTACACCGAATGGTGAAGGCTGTCGGGCGTTCATCAGATGCAAATCATGGCCGGGGTTGTTGAGAATGATCTCATGCAAAAAATGGTAAGGCCTAGCTTTTAACTTAGCAAAGTACGTCAATAGAAGCTACTGGCGACGTCTGTGTAACGACACTTCTCCACTTTCAACTAAGATGCTGACAACAGGGCTAGAACGGAAAGCACCTGTAGACAATCGTAAACATGAATTGTGAATACTGTCAAGCATTCTTAGCGAAGTGGGAGTAGCAGATGAGTACGCTACAGCGCCATAATCTATACGAGATCGCACTAGAGCCTTGTAGAACCTTAACATACATGATCTATCAGCTCCCCAACATGTACCTGTAAGAACACGCAGAATATCAACCACCTTTAAGCACCTAGCCCGTAGGTCTTTAATATGCGGAACCCATGTAAGTATTTTGTCGAATATAACACCTAGAAACCTGATTTCAGTGCTAACTTCGATATCCTGACCCATTAAATACAGTCTTGGAACATTATCAGTCCGTATTCGGCAAAACTGAATGCATTTAGTCTTCTCAGGAGAAAAACTAAAGCCAGTCTGCCGTGACCATTCCTCAAGACGGTATATAGTTAGCTGTAGAGCTCGTTCAGCTGAGACAACATTTCTAGATGTAACATATATTGCAATATCATCAACAAACAACGAACATTTAACAGGGTATACGCAACTTTTCACAATCTTGTTAATGGCAACCGCAAATAGGGTACAACTAATTACACTCCCCTGCGGTATACCATTTTCCAAATCAAACCTGTTTGACAGACTCTGACCAACCCTTACACGGAATGATCGGTTATCCAGAAAGTCTTTAATGAAGGCCAACATGTTCCCAGCGATGCCCCACTCCCGCAAGGTATTAAGAATACCTCGTCGCCAAGCCGTATCATATGCTTTTTTCAAATCAAAGAATACGGCAACGAGGCGCTGCCGCAATGCAGACGCATTGCAGATAGCCGTCTCAAGGGCCACCAAGTGGTCTGTCGAAGACCTCCCCCTCCGGAAACCGCTCTGTTCAGGAGCAAAGAAGTCATTCTTTTCCAGATAAGTTACCACAAGAAACGGTCATTCACCATTCTTTCCATCACCTTACATACAACACTTGTCAAAGAGATGGGGCGATAGCTGGAGGCCAACATTTTATCTTTGCCAGGTTTGAGGATCGGGACGACAATTGCTTCTTTCCAAGTTTCTAGAACCGTATATATTATTAAAAATATGTAGGAGTTGCCTTAACCCAGAATCCGGTAAATGCGCCATCATCGAAGTGTTATTTCATCTCTTCCAGGCGAGGTATTTCGAGAAACTGAGCGCTTTTCTTAGTTTAGGCAATTAAAAACGAATGTTCAGAGGATCATTCGTGTCCGCTATATGGAAAGCAAGAGATTCAATGGTCTGCTTATGATTTTGAAATTGAATTGAATATGAAGACGTGAGAGACGCTGATCTTAACGAAGAACCAATTGTATTCGCAATGTCGCTTGGTGACGTAATCACGGAACCGTCAGTTTGCAACCCTGCAATTCGGTGCGGAGACATCCTTCCACAAACGGACCGCAGTTTTCTCCACACCGTTGTCACAGGGGTACTCCTATTAATATCTGCAACATAACGGCTCCATGACTATCTCTTACTCTCCAGAAAGATACGCCTACAGCAGGCCCGAGCTCTTCGGTAAGCTTCCAGGTTAACATACGTAGGTCTGCGACTAAAAATTCGCAGGGCCCTACGGCGGTCCTGAAGAGCCTCCTTACACCAATTATTCCACCAAGGCACCGGCGGCCGCCGCGCTTTACCCGATGTTTTAGGAATGCTCTGGGCAGCTGCTGCAGACATCCTCTCCACAAAGGAAGACAACAGGCTTCGTGCATCATCATCATCTTCATATTCAGATTCCATCAAACTTGAAAACTCATTCCACCGTGCAAGCTTCTCTATCCATCGTTTTGGAAGGTCATCGACAGACTGATAGTCAAAAAACTCGACCACCACCGGTCGATGATCACTTCCGTACAGGTCCGGCAGTACTCTCCACAACAACCGTGGAACAAGGGACGGACTACAGAAAGTAAGGTCCAAGCATGACCAGGAACCTGTTGAGGATGACATGAATGTTTCAGATCCATCGTTCAATAGACATAAGTCTAAATCACTCCGGACCCTCTCCACCATGTGACCTCTACCATTGCACAGTGAGGAGCCCCAAGAATAATGGTGACCATTGAAATCTCTTAGTAATATACATGGACTTGGTAACTGTTCCAGTAATTCTCGTATGGCTAGGTATGAAATTTCTCTATTTGGTGGTAAGTAAATATTACACACACAAACCGACAACGGGACAGTAATCCTGATTGCCACGGCCTGAAGATCCGTCTGAATATCCAGACTTATCCCGTGCATTGACTGGTGAAGTAATATAGCGACCCCACCACCAGGGCCACCATGCAGGGAATCTTTCCTAAACATCTCATATCCACGAACGGAGATTGAGACATCAGGCTGTAACATCGTCTCCTGCAGGCACAGCGCAATCGGACACTTTTCCCGGATCAATAACTTTATGTCTTCATACCTAGACCGGATCCCGCGAACATTCCATTGAATAATATTATTAAAAGGGAATTTAAAGAACTTATGTTTCAAACACAATTTTCTCCTTCCCTTTCTTTCCTTTTACCTGTATGAAACCCTTATCAAGGGCCGATGGATCTCCTATCACATCGTGGATCTTGGACCCAGACGAAGGAGATTTTAGAAATTTAGACGCATCCACTGGAAGCGTCTTGGGCAATGAAAGGGGTTTCCCCTTTGAGGTAGAGGCTGTCTTATTTGACAGCTGAACTTTAGTATTCTGCATCGCAGAAAGGTTACCAACTTGAGGCACTGAATTCTTCGAACCAATTTCTGTTTGCTTGGTGCTTAATAACGCTTTTAGCGCAGAAGTTAGGGAAGCAACCTGTTTAGTGAGGTTCTCAACAACACTCTTCAACTCAACGCATGACAAGCACTCACCAGACACACGAGACTGAACACTAGTTGCAGCTGCAAACGAAATGTCAGGCTGGACTGCATTTCGAATGCTATTTAGTTTTCTGTACTCGCTCCGGGCAGCGGGAAAGGAAAGCTTCTGTTCAGACGAAATTTTCTGAATTTCCCGTTCTTCTTTATACTTGGGGCATTCCCGAGACCTTGCTGAGTGACTTCCTTTACAGTTTGCACACAGTTCTTTTTCAGAAGTGCATTCGCTGTCTAAGTGGTCAGGTGAACTGCACTTTGCGCATATCGCAGGTTTCTTGCAGTTAGTTTTCGTAAGTCCGTATTCCTGGCACTGAAAACAGCGCAGAGGGTTTGGGACATACGGTCTCACTCGAACAGACAAGTAACCCAACTTAAGACGATCCGGAGGTTGAGGGGTGGAAAATGTTATGATAAGTGTCGGGGTACCGACATCAATTCCATTTTCCCGACGCGTAACTCTTTTGACTTGCGTCACTCTCTGGGAGGTAAGCTCCTCCAATAACTCAGCCTCAGACATATCTTGTATATCTCGAGAGTAAACCACTCCTAGAGATGAGTTGAGGGATCTGTGCGGTTCTACAGTGACTGTAGTACTCCCTATTTGTGTAATTTTAACAACGCTGCTACTTTGCTTCGCAGACGTTGTTTCAATTAACAAAGTACCATTCCTTAGTTTTTTAATTGAATGTGGTAAGCCACAAACCGACTGCACAGACCTGTTAATAATAAAGGGGGAAACTTTTGATAGCGACCCTTCTTCTGCAACACAACGAACAACGAAAAATTTGTCCGTGTTACTTAATACACCACTATCACTATCGTCAGACAAGCTAGACCATAGTCTTCTTTTCATGCCAAGGGAAGATTGTTTGGATGACATTATCTAAGTGCTTTTCCAGTCATCGTGAAAGCAAGGTGTGGGCGGAGAGATGACTCGCGCACGCCGCAGGTCCCTAGTAAAAAGAAGGACCCGGCCGAGTACTCCCGGCAGCCATCTCCCACATATTTTGCACGCAGCAGTAAGAGCTCCGACACTCCTACCCATGGTCCACTTCTTGCCACAGTACCGAAGCGACTGGAAGGGCTAAAGGATGGCGCAAAGCCTCGGCAGAGCAAGCTCACAGCAGCACAACCACAGTCCAGACCTTCCAATCCGGAAAGGGTTACGCACGACCAGCCCGCATCCCATCCTCGCCAGCATTATAAATGTGTGTAAGAAAACTTTGTGTATGTGTTGTGTGTAGGGTATGTAAATGTGTGTGTTGAAAGAAAGTGTGGTGTGTGTGATGTAGTATTATTGTTGTGTGCAGTGCAAGAGCAACCTGTGTATAGTTTTGAAATAAGGTTAGCTCTTAGCTGGGGTCCCGGGGTTGCCACACCCGTACACCCACATATATATGCATGGACGAGCATTCATATATATAAGAATGGGTGCCCCCTGGGGGGACCTCATTCACTCGTTGTTATTATATACAGTTGTAAATTTTCCTAATAGTCAAAAAAAAAAAAATTAACATAGGTCTGAAAATCATTAGTTACAGAGTTATACAGGATGAAAGATTTCATCAGAATTTCAGTTACCCCGTTGAAACGAAGCCCTACAGATATTTGTTGGGCGTTAAATTAGGCATAAATTTTACTGTATCGTATGTAAAATGAACAGAAAAATTTAACAAAACAGGTTTCAGACTTGTAGCTGCAGTAATTTTTAAGATATCTGATGAAATACGAAAAACTCTGTCCCGAAAAACAAGTTTCTTTTAGGTTTGAAGCAGATGAACTTTGTTAAGTGGATAATGAACACACAAAATTCTCATACAAAACTTGTAGAGAATTTAATTTTGAAGAGAATGATATAATAAGTCAATAATACACAAACGCAATTTTTAAAAAAATTATTTTTTAATTAAAAAACTAAAAACTAAAAATTAAATGGAGTTAAATGTGCTTACTGCAATTTTTTTAAAAATGGAAGAAAGTCAGATACCACTTACTACTGTAAACCACTATACAGGGCGTTCTGAAAAAGGTCCAAGAATTCAGGGCGTGATTCCCCACAACAAAAAAAGAAAGAAAAGTTCAAATTAACATAGGAAAATAGACAAAAAAAACAGACAAAATCTGTTAAATTCTCTACTAACTTAATAATTAATGTAATACTTAAAAGAAAACGCTTGTATTAAAATAAATTAATGAGTCACTTTCTGTTTTTTTTATCAAGTAAACATTTTTAACAACCATAAATTATCATAGTACATAAAAAAAGTGACAGTTCCCATAAAAAATAGCCACGTCACAATAGATGTTCAAAATACAAGCATCCAGCCGTTTTCTCATGGACTGGTGAACTCTTTCTACAATCCCAGGTGTCACGTATCCTCTGAATTACATTAATTAAGTTAGTAGAGTTTAACAGATTTTGTCTATTTTCCATGCGTTTTTTTTATTTAATTAAAAAATAATTTAAAAAAAATTGGGTTAATCTATTATTGACTTATTTTACCTCATTCTCTTCAGAATTAAATTCTCTACAAGTTTTGTATGAGAATTTTGTGTGTTCATTATCCACTTAACAAAGTTCATCTGCTTCAAACCTAAAAGAAACTTGTTTTTCGGGGCCAAGTTTTGCGTATTTCATCAGATATCTTAAAAATTACTGCAGCTACAGGTCTGAAACCTGTTTTGTTCAATTTTTCTGTTCATTTTACAAACAATACGGTAAAATTTATGCCTAATTTAACGCCCAACAAATATCTGTAGGGCTTCTTTTCAACGGGGTAACTGAAATTCTGACAAAATCTCTTATCCTGTATAACTCTGGAACTAATGATTTTTGGACCTATGTTAATTTGAACTTTTTTCTTTTTTTGGTGTGGGGAATCACGCCCTGAATTCTTGGAACCTTTTTCAGAGCGCCCTGTATAGAGCATTTCTTGTTGATTTTCAAACTTAATTTTGCCAAAATTGGAGTAAACACCCTTTACCTCTAGGACAAAGATATAATTATTATAATAGCACATTGACTTACTACTACAAGCTAACTTAGTGCAACAAGTAGTGTCATCTTCTAATATTTACACAATAGTACAGTTTTATTACCATTTGCTTCAATGCTTTCGGTGTTAATTTATTTTGTGATCTTTTATTTTTATATAGCATTATTTAGAAAGTACATTATAAGAAGTCTCATCAATTAAGTAATTTTCTGATTTCTTTAAAGGAATGCAAATTAACAAATTTTCAAAATTGTAGTAATTTATTGATGTATTTCTTCCTGCAAAAGTAGGTTTTTGTTCAAACAATTTAGTGCTGTGGTTAGCCACATATAAATTGTTTCTGTTTCTTGTGTTATGATTATCACCTCAAAAATATAGTGAGGGAAAAAATATAATGTATGCAACTAAAGCTCTTTAAAAAGTAACCTGCAATTTCTTTTCAATTTATTAAACTCTTACCATGTTACCCATACTATAATTACCCCACACTGAAATTCTATAACGGTTGGTGTAACTATTAATTACCAAAGGTGAAAGTTACAATAGCATAAATTAATTTTTACAACTGGTTAAATACAAAAGAAGTTTAATTAAGCTTAAAAAATTACTTCTGCAGCACTTCAATAAACTAGGTATCCTCAATTGATGGCATAGATAAATCATCGGCACTAATTTCTCATTTAAAAAACAACTATAAACACTTTACCTATTGATGTTTATAGAATATTTCTACAATAAACTGTCATATGTACATTCAAATATTTTATTCAGAATTTAAAATTCCTACTTTAATAAGTACTACTACTACATCTTACAAATACACAAAACATTATTATAACTTTATGCTGACCGAGTATGAAACTGTACTTAGAACATGCATTTAAAAACTGTACATATTCAATATTTTTGTGCAAATCAACATTAGTCAATGCTCAATTTAACGGACTAACACATTTATTAAAATAAATTCTAAAAAATAGAATTTAAAGTTCTTGGTTAGTTCTTTTTGGCCAAAAATTGAAGCAGTTATCACCTGCTACCTGTATAGGTCTAACACAATCCTCAGTAATTTACAAAATTAAATTCTTTTCTTATGAAATCTTAACGTCATCTACAAACATATCATATAAAACACAACATATTTATTAAATATCACAGGCATAATAATGCTGTTTAAGAGGCATAATAATGTTGGTGGGTTCTATATACAGTAATATCACAAGCATAAAGCAAGCACCAAGATAGGTGCTGTAAAGGGGCCTTTAACTATGGGAGTGTCGTTGGATCCACAATGGGAACAAATAGGTCAAAAAACATTCTCCAGTGGATCTTGGTTAAGATTACACACATACAAGTAATGAACATCATTGCTGGTTTGAAACACATTCCACAGTGCCACGACAGCTTTAACTGAGAAGAGCCAACCATCTTGAGAAGGAGGTCTTATTACAGCTGGCTTCTTGTTCCCAGAATCGTTAATGAACTTCCACTCATCAACAGTCTTCATAGCTTTTTGCCAAAATCGCACTGCCCTTTTTTTAAGACATTCTGTAATGGATCAGCTGTAACAATACAATGAGTAGTATTATATTTCAACGTACGCACTGTCAGAGCAGTAGTGTAGTAACTCAAAATATTTAATTTTTTTATTTCCTAAATGATAACCACTAATTTGTAGTAAAACTTCTTAATAATGTATCAGTAAACAACATTGTAACAAACGATGGTGTTATGTAAAAAGAGCGTATCAACCAAAAGTAGATTTCTCAAAAAACCAGTTTTTATATTTCAGATTCCTTTGAAAATTCAATTTTTTTATAAATTCTTTGTTATTTTGCAATTAATGTGTACCTTGAAATACACGATATATTTTGTAAGATTTAACCCGACGAGAACGGCGATTTTAATAATCACGCGGACTGTCATTTTACGCCTAATAAAAACTCTTTTATTTCATTCAGTTTCATTCCTAAAACTTTCAAAAAATTACCATTTGTTTATAAAAAATTTGTTATTAGAACAACGTTTAAACCAAAATTTTCCGTTTTCATTTACGACCAGAATAAAAATTGAAAATTAAAAAAATATTTTCTTTTAGAAATATCAATTATTTAGGTACGAAAAAGTGTCACTAAATCACTAAAAAATAAAAAAAATATGTTTAGCTATATACGTAAATAAAGCAATTCATTGTAAAAATAACAACGTTTAGTAATTACTGAATTTTCAAAGGAATCTGAAATAAAAAAACAGGTTTCCTGAGAAATCTACTTTTGGTTGATACGCCATTTTTACATAACACCATCGTTTGTTACAATGTTGTTTACTGATACATTATTATTAAGAAGTTTTACTACAAATTAGTGGTTGTCATTTAGGAAATAAAAAAATTAAATATATTGAGTTACTACACTATTTTTTTTTTGTTGAAAAGTTATTGACGAAAACGTTAAAATTTTAGTACTGGCTCGTCAAAATAAATTTTTTTCTTTACCGTAACACTACATCGTCAATTTTCATCGTAAAAATATGGAAGATACATCAAATTAAAGAGGAGAAAATTCTCTATCCATTAAAACTAAACCCGTTGAAAAATAAAATGAATAGTTGCGGAGAAAATTCAGTTTAAAGAAACGTGATGACGCATGCGTGATTTCTGGCTTCTCGGTTAGCAAGGGTTAAACTTATACTTTGTCTAAATAATAACATAAAAACTGATATACTGGAATTTAGATAAAGTCGTGGAATGGTAATGGCATAGAGACTTCAGGTGGGTGTGGACGTCGGTACAAGTTCTGAATGATCTGGGGTCCGTCAGTTTTCCCAGCGTCGTGTAGCCGTTTCGAGGTATTGTAAATAAAGTCCTCCATAGAACGGAAGAGAAGGTGTTCGTGTATGATGCGATTGGATATAAGATAGTGGAACTGTGTGATGCACCGGAGGACTTTGTTCTGGTATGCTGAAGTACGTCTTTTGTTGGACTTGGAGAGAAAGGGCCACCATACCGGTGACCCGTACAAAAGGAAAGGACGTAGGATAGAGGAGTACATCAGAAGTTTCAGTTTTGAGGAGTATGCAGGAGAGAGGAACAAAGGGATGAGTAAAGCGAACAAGGCCCTACCCTTGCTAAGCTTGCTGTCAATGTGCTGTCGAAGTGTCAATCGTTTATCTAGGTCAACCCCTAGATATTTCACGCTGTTCTGCCATGGGAGGAGTTCCCTTTCCAATCGTAGAGGCGGAGGAACATTGCGTTTTAGTGTAAAGTGGATTGCTTCGCATTTTGTGGGGTTAAGTGATAGTCTCCAAACACGACACCAGCTAGTGATGTCTAGAAGCTGAGTTTGAAGCGCGCGGCAATTGAGGCGGAGGCATCTGCCGTGACGGTACAGAATAGCATCATCGGCAAACAGTCCGAATTTGATTGAATCACGGACAGGAAAATCGAAGGTGTACATAAGATAGAGGATGGGCCCAAGGACCGAGCCCTGAGGTACACCCGCGGACGAAGGGGTGAGTGGGGACATGGCCATGTGGAACTGAGGAATAGTGACAGAGACTTGGAATTGTCTTCCAGTAAGATAGGAATGGAGTAATCGGACAGTTGAGGGAGGAAAGAATTGTGCCAGTTTGTAAAGGAGGCCCATATGCCAGACGCGGTCAAATGCAGCCCGAAAATCAAGCTGAACAGCCGTCGTGTCACAGTAAGAATTTCTGGCATCCACAAGTGCCGTGACGATGCGGAGGAGTTGGGTAGTTAGTCCCAAGTTGGGTAGAAGTCCATTCTACCTGGCAGGTAGAATGGACTGGCTCTCATGGCAACAAGCTTCGTGAGATAAAGCATGACGTTAAGCCTTGGCCTACGTCGCTGAGGAAGAACAGAAGGGAAGGGGTTGTCATCGCGCGACTTAGAATTGGACACACCAGATTAACGCATGGGTATCTCATGACGTCTGGTGATGCTCCAATGTGTGGCGGATGTGATTGTCCTTTGACAATTAAACATGTGTTGGTAGATTGCGTCTGCTACGCAGCTCTACGTTGGCGATTCAAGATACCCTTCCAGTTACGAGATGTACTCGGCGACGATAGCCATGTTTTGGACTCAACGCTAAGATTACTTAGATCCATTAGTGTGTACAACAGTGTCTGATTGGGAAATAGGAATATTAGTTTAATTTTATATGTGTATTTGTGTATGTTTTTTATTTATTTATTTATTTATTTTATTATTTTTTGTGGCCCCTTTTCCAGCCTTTTGTTGTTACCGTCAGGTCTGTGATATTAGCTTTTAATTTATATTATTTTTTGTTTGCTGTGATACTAGTTTGTAAGATTTTTATTTGTTAAGTTGTAAATATTATTTATTCTGTCTGTGATATTAGGTTTAAGTTTATGTTCGTATGTTCATGTATTTTCTGTGATATTTCTAGTTTGTAAGACGTTTTATATTATAAATAGAAAATTACTTTCTACACTTGGGCCCTTTACCCCCATGTGTAGAATAACGGGCGTTGATAACCGTCCTGGTTTTTCGCCCAAAAAAAAAAAAAAAAAAAAAAAAATGAATATATTGTGTTACAAAATGCTGTTCCTGAAAGTGACATAGATTTTGTGATTGATAAAAATATCTCAATTATTAGCGATCAAGTGGTGCATCAAAACGCAGATACTAGTGAATGTGTTGTATTAGAAAATGATGTTCTCCAAAGTGACGTGGTTTTAGTTTATGAAATGCAAACTTTACAAGACTGCACAAATATTACTTCTAATAACAATGATGATATTTGTGTTCCTGAAATTGTTGAAAAAACTAGCAGTTGCCTAAACCAAGACTGCAATGAATCGTCACTTCAGCAAGATGATGAACAAATGAAAGGAAGGAGAGAAAAAGGACGGAAAAGAAAGTATCCATCTCAAAACAGGTTGGAATGCAAGAAAAAGAGGTATGACAATGAAAGATTTGTTAATTTTACAGGACAACAAATTGCTCCAAAAATATTTAATAACAATTATGATTGTAAATGCACAAAAAACTGTGCTTCTTTAATTAGTTTAGCTGTTAGGGAGAAAATATTTAATGAATACCAGAGTTTAGGTTCGTACAATACACAAACCACCTATATTACTTCTCTTGTATCTGAGCAACCCAAAAAAAGACATTACTTTGGCAACACATAAAAAAATCAAGTTTTCCAGGTCATATGTTTTAGCTGGAACGGTTGTTTGTAGAGAAATGTTCTGCAAAACCTTCGGCATTTCAACTAAACGTGTAAATACTTCTTAAAGTAAAATGAGAGAATCCTGTATAAAAGACAAAAGAGGAATTTTGCAAGGTGGGAAAAATAAAGTAAGTGATGAACGTTTAGCTAAAGTGATACAGCATATTAACAAAATACCTAAGTATACATCCCACTATAGCCGAAAAGAAAATCTTGATTGCAAATTTTTACCACCAGGTGTGACGATTTAGAAAACATTTGAAATGTATAAGGCTGAAAATTCTGACTGTGTAAGTTTTACTAAGTACAAAGATGTACTGTACAAAAATTTCAATTTAAAAGTAAAACCTCTGAAAAAGGATACGTGCAATATGTGCGATACATTTAATACAGCAATTAAAGATGAGAAAAATATTATTAAGAAACAAGATCTTCAGAAAAAGCATAATGATCACATATCTTCAGCACAGCTTGCAAGAGATAAAATGAATTCGGATATCATGCAAGCAAAAGAATCTGATACATTTTCATGTATTATGTTTGATCTTGAAAAAACTTTGCCATTACCCCGCTTGCAAACAAATATAATTTTTTATAAACGCCAGTTTTGGCTATACAATGCTGGTGTACACTGTGCCAAAACAGACAAGGGTTATTGCTATTTGTGGTTAGAGAATGAAGCGGGTAGAGGGGCACAAGAGGTAGGTTCCTGTCTGATTAAACATTTAAAAGAAAACTTGAGTGAGAATGAACTAGTTCTTTGGTCTGACGCATGTGGCGGTCAGAACAGAAACATAAAAATTACTCTTATGTTGCGGTGTTTTCTGAGTTCAAAAGAAGCTTTAAACTTGAAGAAAATAACATTACGATACTTAATACCAGGCCATACATTCTTGCCTAACGATACTGATTTTTCACATATTGAGAAAGCGCTGAAGCATAAAGACAGATTGTATGATCACACTGACTACCTTGAAGTTATAAAAAATGCAAAACAAAAATCTCCACTGATAGTTAATAAAATGAATTCAAGTGATTTTTTTGGAACGGAAAAAGTTGAAAAAAAGATAACTAACAGGAAAATGTCTATCAATAAAGAAAAAATTAACTGGTTTAAAACTAGGGAAATTGAAATAGTGAAAGAGGAGCCATTTCTTGTACGTATGAGGTATGATTTTCACTCTGATAAACAGTATATAATTAATTTTCAAAAAAGGACACCTGGAAGACCAACTGTAACTTTTGCTCTAAATAGACTTGTTTCATTGTGGCCCAACGGTAAAACAATTAAATCAGCTAAATTAAAAGACCTGAAAAGCTTGATGCATCTCATACCTCAAAGCTATCATGCTTTTTATGAAAAATGACAACCTACAGAAAAGATACACCAGAAGACATTGATGGATTTGATAATGAACTAGACTTTGAACCTGGGGAGGATGAAAGATTTATGATTATTTTGTAATCTATTTTAATATTATTATTCACTTTTTATTTTTTCTGCTTTTAATGAAAACCTTTAAAAATTTAAATAATTCAATTTACTTTTCAATTATTCTCATTTTTGTTGTATAGTGATTAACAAATAAAAATATTTACTTCTTATCATTCTTCAGTGTTATTTTCCTGTTATAATGAACCAATCCACAAATACAGCTCGATTTATTAAAATGTGGAATTTTGCAAAAAAAAACGAGTCAATGTTTTTCAATAAATTTTTATTTAAATTTGAAAAATCATGACTTTTTATCATTTATCCATAAATAAAAATACCCAAAGATTAAAACCAATAGGAGACAGATAAAATTATAGTTGTTCAGAATTAACTAGGGGCAATAAACTTTAAACCCATTTTTCTCATTTTGTTTCCATGTGGACTGGTTCTTTCTGCAAAGTGCCATCCAAATAATTTATTAATATAACTACAACACTAAAAAAAAAAATAATAATATTATGAATTTAAGTATATCAGGTTATTCATTTAAAATTTGCAAAATAATTAGTTAATAACAAAAAGGGTTAAAAAAATGAAATTGGAATAATTTATTCTAAGTTAAGGATAATAATTTAAAAAAGGGTCCATGAATTTAACCTTTATCATGATCAACAAAACTTGTTTTAACAATAGAATATACTTAAAGTAAAAAAATCTGGTACTTGAGTCACTGTTTTTCAGCAAGTTTATTGCAAAAAATTCAGATTCAAATTTACAAGTTATGTGTAGGCCTACACATATTGTAACTAACAATATTAAAGTAAAAAAATCTGGTACTTAAGTCGCTGTTTTTCAGTAAGTTTATTGCAAAAAATTCAGATATTCAATCGTTGTTTGTACATTCTACTAGATCATGTAATTTCCTCCCTCACCGGTTTAAGAAATTTGTTTATAAATATCATCCCATGGTATCCTAACAACTGTTTGTAAATTTTTTTTTAATATAATAACTATTTAAATTAATAATTTTAGGTCCAGTCTAATTAATAAAAAATAAATTTGGCCCCCTCCGTGCCGTTATAGTTAGCACGCTAGCCTACTAAGAAGAGATTTCGGGCTCGATTTCCAGTTCTTAACCCACCGCAGTCGCTAATGACCGAGCTGTTAATGTATTTTTAAATAAACTAAATAAAAAATTATCCAAAACTTAATAATTGAATCAGCTGACTTTCATAAATCATTTATAATTTCAGAACTATCACATGTGAACATACTAACCGCTACAAGAAGACTAAAGAGCTTTGAAATAGGGCCTGTTATGAAAGCACGGTCTGTGACGTTTACTTTAAGGGTACCCCGAATGGAGAAATTGAAAATTTTCACATTTCCGGTTTTTTGCCCATTATTGAAATAAAGTGGATTCTGCATCCAATGGTATACAATGTTTTGGGGATTTTGCAGTTTTAATCCAAAAAAAAAATTAAAATATGTTAAATCCTTACGTTATTTTCTACAATACCAGTTTGGATAAACATCTCTATTTTTTTAATGACAAAAGATAAATTCACAATTTTTTTTATTTTGTACGAATTTTTTGTTTTAAAACTTTAAGTTGACATTAGACCAGCTGTGAATTCTGTGTTTGTTTATTATTGGCCTATTTTACATCATTCTCTTCAGAATTAAAATCTCTACGTAAATTTACACTTTTATTAGCCATTTAACACAGTTATTGTTCTTCAAATCTACAAAAAACGTATTTTTATGCACAGATTTGTCCGTTTTTCATTGGATATTACAAAAACTACTGGAGATATGGTTCTAGAACTTATATTATTAAATTTTTCGGGTCGAAATACATAAGAAACCATCAACTCTACTCATAAAATTGGGTTCCTAGACCTCTAGGATGACTTTATTTAGGCGTGTGTTCTGAACCCAGGGCGAAATCTTTCACTAGCCGTAACTCGCTAACGAAGCGTTTCCGGACCCATGTTTATAAACTTTTTTCATTGTTTTGATGAGAGGAAACCACCTTAGAAGTTTGTCGGGTTACTCGTGAGACACCCTGTATAGATTTCTGTTTTAGTTAAATATTGTCACTAAATATCACTGTAATACGTTGGATTTTATATTTTTAATAGGCCTATTCAAAAAAAAAATTTTTTGAATAAGAATATGTTTAATTCTTTGTAGGATATAGAAAAATAAATACAGAGATAAATTTCGGATACAATTTAAAACAATATTGTTACCTTTTGATAACATTAATAAAATAACTCATTTAGAACAAAAAGAGAATTAATTTCAAAAATTTTATTGCGAAGAGAATTAACATTTTAAAATATATGAATGGATGTGTTATTATAAAGCATTTTTATAAAAAAATTTCCAATCGTACTAAGGTCAGTTATCAGTGAAATAATATGAATTTTTTGTAAAAAGTATGCAAAATTTTACAAATAATTTATCGATTAGTATTGTAATACGAATTAATTAATTATCTTTTATTAGCTACGTTGTTAGAATATATTAGGTTTTTTTTAAAAACGTAACTGATATTTTATGTATTTTATTAAAAATACACAAAATATAATTTCTTTGTTTTTGTTTACTGGTATTAATGGCAAAATGACAAGCAGACGTATAATTTTGCCAATGTCAAGGGTATCTGAATTTAAGATGATTAAATTTGCAGGTTGGCAATTTCGTATCAATTTACAAGATAATAAAGTACTCAGTTATTTTACGCATTTATATTCTCAAATTAATGGATTAATTTTTAAAAGTTTGTTAAGATCAAAAATTTATTATTATTATTATTATTACTGATGTTTTGATCGGCTGATGTACACGTGTCCAGTACGTTTATAATAAAAAAATTAATTGCAGTCAACCTTTAAAATGATTGGCTGTATGATATAACTTTTTTTAGCTTTTGTTATCGGGAACTGTGCATTATTGACAACTACCCAATCTAATCGCTGCTTTGCTGTATTATTTGACGTGAATTAGTGACATGAGTTTGAACAGGGACCCCCAAAAGAGTTTGTTCACGGATGGCTGTCAGCAGGTCACCAAACAAAGTCGCTTGCCCAACCGGTGTTACTTAACAAATAATAGCGACTTTCTACCACCTGACTGACTGGGCTGGCCCGAAGGCCTGATATAATAATAGCAAAAATTTTAGATGTTATTTTGGTAGCAAATTTATAATTTAAATTTTATCAAGTAGCCTATGTATTTATAGAACACAATAATCATGCGTAGACGGTTTTATTAATATTAAATTTCACTAATATTCATCTTTATAACCGTGAAATTTATTTTGTAAGAGATTTAAATAAATAAATCGTTATTTATCAGCGACCAAAACAGGAATAGACATCGTCAAATACAGTTATACGTACGTTTAAATCTATTTTACCAAACAATATTTGTTTCCAATTAAGTATTAACTAAAACAAAACAAAAATTACTAGTTCCTTTAATTGTACATTGGAATCAAAGTTTTTTAAATTTTAATAAGCTTTCGTTTAGGATTTTATATTCTAGGTTCACAAAAAACTGTGTGTCTTTCAAAATTTTCAGAAGAAAAAATCGGTTTTTTCTGGGATAAAATCTTGATACAACTGAACTTCGCGAATTTAATCGGCAGAATTAGGAACTAACCGTGTACAGTCGTACGGTGCAACGGTAATATGACATTCGCTACGCTAGATATAATGTTCATATTTATTAATTTGTTAAACATTGCAGCATATGTTCTTGTTTAGGTCATCAACCGAAAGGTTGGTTTGAACCTCTAGAGGTTTTACTAAGTAAAACCAGGAGTGAGGTGGTTTAACATTGCCTTCCTCACCGAGAAACACATACTTTCTGAAAAGCTTCTACATTCCACTCTACAAATGACATCTTCACTTCATTCACCACAGGGTCTGAATGTATAATAAAATTTATTACTCTCAAAGAAGATAATTCTGACTAGTGTTTTACACCTATACATCTTCTGTTCTTAAATACTTCCGTCATTTAATTAACTGACAATGTGATAAGAAACAGAACTATTTTAGTTGACTACTATCTAATCATATGATTTAATTTTTTTGTTTAGGACCAGGAGGCAAAAAACCAACGTGAAATCACCACTTCGAGCGACGAACCAAAAGATACTCCAAATACACCACTAGAAATTACAATTCCCGAACAGGAACTAGCAGAACAACCATCTCTGGAAACACGAGCAAATGAGGTTATTAAACATTTCATGCTTTAGTGTATTAGTGTTATTTTTCACTTTTTTACGATTTTCTCAAAAACAGCTCCTAGGATTTTTTAAAAATCGCCTTATTTACTGAACTTTTTTTATGTAGGCGCCACGTTTGCTGAAATTCTGGGAGAGGCTGTTTTTACGTGAAATATTTGTTTTTTTAAGATTGCAACTTCAATATGCATTTTAGCGCGAAAAATGTATATAATCAAAGTTGTAGAAAATTTAAAAACCTACAACTTTTATCTCAAACATTTTTTTGTATATCACTTAGTTTAGCGGTAATTACCGATTTTCTGTTTTGTTTTCTCACGAAAACGTGGGAAAATTGATTTTTTAAGATTTCGGCCTTAGTATGCATTTTACGTGTAAATACTGTATTTTTAAACCAAACTAAAAAAAAGGATATCAATGTTGTGTCTTTCACTTCTGATGAAATTAGGTTAGGTTTTTTTGAGGGTAGTTTTTGTTCATTTTCAATACCTATATTATTATCATAAATTTTTTGTTTTTGTTACAGAACCCCGAGGAAGATGATATTATACAAATAGTATATATTTGTAATTGCCAAGGGGAAAGTTGGTTTTAAAAAATAAAACTTTTTTTTTACCTAACTGTTTTATTTGTACATACCTTTGAATTTCCAACAATTTTCTTACTTCTTTAACTTTTATGTAAAGTCCAGCCCCTCTAAGTTTGCTCCTAATGTAAACAAATAATGACGTCAGTGAGCATGCGCATTATATCAAAATGTGTACACGCTGATTAAAAAAAAGTAACAAAAAAAATACTTTTAAAAGTATTTTTTTCTAAATGAAATTGTTAGGCCTACATCATATTACATAGACACGAACACTCCCACGGTACACGAAGCTATACAGAAATTTTGTGCCAGTAACCAAACAAGACTTAAAAATCATCAGAATCCAGAAGCCATCAATCTCCTAGACAACAGTGAAACACACAGAAGACTATACAGACTACACCCTACTGATTTATTTTAATATGTGATTGTGTAACTTATTCTACATTCCTGGCAAGAACAATACAAAAAAATGGGAAATTTTATGGAGTAATACCAACGGGTATTACTTACTCATGTTTTATACTTACAGCATATCTACTTATTATTCTATGAGAGCAGATCGTGATTTACAGTTATTAAATATATATGTATATAGTTCTAAAATATAGTGTTTCTTCTCTTTTTACGCGTTTCCCGAAAATTACATTTTTTGACACGTTAGGAACAATTTTTCAGAAACTGCTAGATCAATTTAAATGAAACTTTGCCAGCAGGTTCTAACAATAGCTTTTACATGTTCGGAGTTTTTTAAGTCATAAAACAACTTTGATTGTATTTTTTAAAGGTAGAAGACGATTTTTTTAAAAATTTCAATCTATGTTGAGGAAAAATTTTTTTTTTCAGGATCTATTGATGATACTTGTGTGATACAACTCCTAGAGTGTAAAACAAATTAATTAAGCGTTGTAAAAAATTTGACAGTGATAGACCGAATAGTTTTTGAGAAAATGTTCCTAACGTTAACATGTGAAGGTATAGGGATGCCCTGTCCCCTTAAAAGCACAGGAATTAGGAGAAGGTCTCTTCCACTATTCAAAATATAATTTATAACTTTTATTTAATAAATACAGCTTGACTCTCGATAAAATCAAGTGTTAACTTTCTTTCATTGGAAAATACCCTTACGCTCTGTCTTCCTGGCAATCATATGTCAGGTCGGCACGACAGCATACAGTGAAGATACCATGTTAGTGTCCTATGTTCCAAAACGGTATAGAAACGTGATACTTATTTCTAGTATGCATGATTCAGATGATATTGATGAGAACAGTGGTAATTCAAAAAAACCTAGTGTCGTTACGTTTTAAAATCTAACTAAAGGAGGCGTGGACATCGTGGACAAGAAGAAAGCTCAGTACTCAGTAGTAAGGATTTGTTATCGCTGGCCCTTACGCTTATTTTTTACGCTGTTAGATATTGATGGCATTAACTCAAGAATAATCTTTCAGACTAACACAGCTACTAACATTACTCGGAAAACGTTTCTGAAGAGTGTAGGGTTAGATCTAATAAAAAAATTATATGAAAACTCGGGTTTCATCAACCGTAATACGCTCTGACCTTAAATTGAAAATACAACTTCGTCTTGGAATGCCTTCACAACAGCCACAAGTCACACAAGGGAGAATCGAATGTGGATTTTGCTCCAAAAATAAAAATCGATAAACAACTTCACGATGTGCAAAATACCAAGCTGCAATATGCGGTGAACACAGCATCAGTATTTGTGTAAAATGCAACAATTGTGAAGTAGTGAATAACGAGAACAGTGACTAATTTTATAATAAATGTCATGGTTTTGTATAGTTTCAATATATTTGTGTAGTTTTTTTTAATAAGTGTACAATTGCAATGTTTTTGATAATACTATGTATAGTTATTTCATTCTTCATGTAATATGTGTATTTAATGTGAATAAGAGTATTATAAGTAGTAAATATATTAAAATGTTATTCTAATACGAAAAAATATTCTTAGTAAACGTGTATATTATAATAATTAACAATTATTTTTAAATTGTTTTAGTTGTCACTTGTAGTATAAAAATAAATCAGAAGTTATTGAATGATAAATATAAACGTCAAAGACAATAAAAATAAAAACATACAGCGTCTGAAGAGCATAATTTGTGAGGTGAGTGCAATGCTCACCCTCGACCGATGGTGTCATGTAACTAAGCTCGACCGACGGAGGGTTAACAAATTAATGGGATGATTAGTCTTTGGAAAGCTACTAAACGTCTTAAAAGTCCACAGCATGCAGTTCCTCTTATTAGAAGACCACAAGGTGATTGGGTAAGATTAGATAGAGAAAAAGCAGAAGTATTTGTTGAGCACCTTGCTTCTGTTTTTGAGGCACATCCATCAACAAATAATGATGATCAAGTAACTCAATTTTTAGTCCTTTGCAGTTGGATCTGCCAGTAAGGCCTTGTAACGTTGCTGAAATTAAAAATGTGATTGCTAATTTTAATAATAAAAAAGCGCCAGGTTTTGACATAATTACTGGAAAAATTCTAAAAATGCTTCCTGAAAAGGCTATAATTTTTTAACCTATCTTTTTAATAGTATTTTAAGAGTCCATTATTATCCTTCTGCGTGGAAAATGTCTCCAATAATTATGCTCTTAAAACAAAGTAAACCTGCTCATGAGGTATCATTCTACAGGCCTGTTAGTTTACTACCATGCATTTCAAAATTGTTTGACAAATTAATGTTAAACAGACTAAAAGAGATTGTGCCATCAGATAAACTACTTCCTGATCACCAGTTTGATCACGTTATCAAAAAACAGCTTAATTCCCATCAATACTAAAAAAATTAAATGAAGTTATAATAATACAGTAAAATAACACTTCCTTGTTAGTGCAAATTCCTTATGGGTTGGTTTGTATAATTTTTTTTCTTAAGTAAATAATTTTTAGCTTATATTTCCTAATCATCTTTTATTTTTTGTTTGTTTCAGGCACCAGCCCAAGAGGTTTCCAAAGATGCCAACCTGTGGTCATCAGAAAGATTTTGATATGCAGAACTGTCTCTCCAAGATGATAGAAAAATCAATAAAAAATTCTACCAGCATCCATATCGTGAAAACAATTATACTACGCAAGGCAAGATGTCTATGTTTCATCACCAAAAAAAAAAAAAAAAAAAAAAAAATTGTACAGCTGGAGATAAACCATCTAGATATAACATAAGTACAGATTTCTTTACCAAAGTGAACAGAAAACGTCACTGAAAATGTGAGAGATTGAAATCTTACAAGTAGGTTGAAGTCGTGTTACAGCTTAGTTTAGATGACACCAGTTGGGAAGCAAGTCACTTGCTCCAAGTTACTTGCTCAGTGCAAACATTTACTTGTATGATTTTCGTAGGCCAGTTAAGTTGCTGTGCAACTTGTCAGGCAAGGCAAGTGAATTGGCCGGTGTTCTTTTTTCAGGGCAGCTTGCCTTCCCCCACCACAGCAAGCAAGTGACTTGTCTTTGTATATGGTCCGTCTAAACACCCTCTTCGTCAGTGTATTGCATGATCTAGTGCAAGTAGCTGGTGTTGCCAGTATTTCCTCATATTTTCTGTGTTTCTGTTGTATTAGGTTGTTTAAATTTTAATTTCTTTTTGAGATACCGCCTAAGTGGTATGAAGAGATAACATATAAATTTGTGGAAGAGTACGTTGAGCATGAATGTCTGTGGAATATGCGTCGTGATTTTAACAAAAATAAAAATGCGCGACAAACAGCATTAGAAAAAATCATCAGTAACATGGGTGTTGATGGCTTTACTGTGACGGATGCGAAAAACAAGTAAAAAGTCTCAGAGCCACCTACAATCAAAAAATTTGTTAAGTTGAAAAATATTCAGCTTCTGGAACCAGCTCAGAGAATGTGTACAAACCGCAAATGAAGAGGTTCTCGGCCATGACAACCGTTATGAAGATGGGTGTTTTGAATAGAAATTCAACCAGCACTTCTATAAGTATATTAATAATTTATTCAATGAAATGAGTACAATAGTATTAGATACAATACTATATCGTTATTTATTGCATATAATGTAATGTATCATACGGTCCTGCCATGAATCTTTACATTCATTATTGAAATAGTTTTTGTACTTTTCTCTGATTTGTTTAGCTGCTTCAGAATGATGGTTACTTCCGATGTGCCCCACATGCGGTAGCTCATGAATTTCCGACTGCCAGCTTCCAAGAATAATTTCACATGTATTGGTGTCTTCAAAGTCAAATGAGCCTCTTGGAGTATAGAATGACGTGGATTTTACCCTCAACCAATTATGTAAAACACAGGCAGCATAAACTAATTTGTCCACTTTGGACACATGACAGGCAATAAATTTTTCAAAAAGTCTGAGTCGATTAAATAAAATGCCAAAACCGTTTTCCAAAATTCTCCTAGTTCTTGACAGCCGGTAGTTGAAAACTTTTATCTTCAAAAGACAATTTTGGTCCAGTGTAAGGTTTCATTAGATAAGTTTTTAATGGGAATGCATTGTCGCAACTGAAACAGCTAAATTAATTCACACTCCTGCATTCTTGCTCAAGGAGAAATCCAAAGTGTTCTAACAAAGTACAGAACTGCTGACCTAGGGACAAGAGGATCCGTACAATCATCACCAACGTGGGACAAATTGAAGAGGTGGAAGAAGAAGGGAGTACTTACACAGTGAAGTTCTTGCGAAAAAAGGATGATTCGTGGAAATTTTACTTTCCCGAAAAGGAGGACATTAGCAGCGTACAAAGGAATGATATAAAGATGAAACTACCTCAGCCAAATATCACTGGAGAAACTGCTGGAGCTGTATCTGCTATGACATTTTCAATTAATTTGTCTTCAATCAAAGATAAAATTATGTAGGACATCTAAAACCTAATTAAATATATTTTTTCATAGTTATACATTTCAAAAGAATCTTCCTGTCAAAAATTACAGTGATATGTTAATTTTCTCCTTATCTTAATTTATAAAATAAAGTTTATTCAAATCAAATGTTTTAAGTTATTTGATTTTATTCATTTTAACACGTGCAAGCTTCATTAAAAATGTAAAATTTAACCACTTGCAAATTAGTTATAGCTTTGGAAAAAATTGATTAGATGCTTCAAATATTGGTTTAGTCACAGGTGCTTGAAAGTTTAATTTTTAAAGCAGTGTGGCTTTAAAAAAAAAATCAAAAGTCAAAACTGTTGAAAGTAGCCCCCCTCACCCCTACATCTTACAAAAGCTGACAAGTTCTATGAAATAAAGCGAAGGTACAGGCAGCAAGCTAAGGCAGCTACTAATATAACTTTGCTACTAAACTTGCCATTGCCATTCATTAGGACAAATGCTGTGTTTTACTGCAGACAGCTGTGGTACTATGTTTTTGGCATACATAATGAAGGCAACAATTCAGCTACTATGTATTGTTATGATGAAACGATTGCCTAAAGAGATCAAAATGAACTAGCATCCATGCTATTTCATTATATAATGAAAGAAAACCTGTCATGCAAAAAGTTAGTTCTGATCAGTGATGGATGTCCAGGTCAAAATAAAAACTATTTAGTATTGAAATTTTTATATATGATGGTACACTGCCTTAAACTTTTAGAGATAATAATTCATGTGTTTCCCATAAGGGGTCATTCTTTTTTGTCCAATGACCAAGATTTCAGACTCATTGAAAAACAGAAAAAGAATGTTACTATAGAAGTTGCAGAGCAGTGAGATGACATAATCAAAAACAGCAGAGCGAATCCTTCGCCATTTAAAGTCATAAAGGTTGACTCTAGTATGATATATAATGTTGACCAAAGTGTTTCGCCATTATTTTTGAGACAAGCCAAACCACCTGTCCTTATTAAATCAGCACGTATGCTAAAATACACAAGTACTCAACCAGGAGTAGTTTTAGTGCGCCATAGTTATACTGGGGTGTGGGAAGCTTGTACAATAAGAAAAGCAAGAAGAATGCCAGAGGAATTATCTCTGCCATATTTGTACAATGAACCCATTCCCTTACCAGAAAATAAAAAAAGACTTGCAAAGTCTTTTGCAATATTTAATAAATCCAAAAAGTAAAGACTTTCATGACAACATACTTGGTATACCACACCGCAATGAACTGGTGCCTAATGAAATAGATTCCTACGAGAACAGCAGTGGTGAAGAATGCTTTATATAAAGTTGTTTTTTTAAAGATGATAGTTTAAGTATTTTTAATTTTGACACTAAAATGATAATATCAAAACTTTATTGGTGAAGATTATTATAAAAAACTGTTTTTAAAGGAGATTTCTTATATTTCATATATTGAATTAATATAATAATTTCACTAACCTTCTTTTAAACTGCGTCACCTTTATTTAAATTCTTACTTACACGTGTTTCGGTGGATCCACCATCATCAGTGTAAATGAAAATTGAAACTAAACATTTTTTATCTCACTTATTTAAAATTTACAGAAGATGATACATCTTCAGTCACTTGTATAAAACTGATTTAAAATTAATTTATTTTAATTTATCCCTTCTCATATTTACTGTAGATAGCAGCAGCAGTCAATATCACTTCATCATTCCTAAATTTCACCTGTTCATTCAAAATGTCCTGCTTTTGCTCTTTTAAATATTTATAAATATGGAACATCTCATATTTTTCAATTTTATTTTTATTTTCCATATTACATTGATCTATTATATGAAAATGTTCATCTATTTTACCAAATTTATGTTTTTCTTCTTTTATATGATTGGTATAATTAGATATAATGTAGTCACATTTCAGTGCTTTTTTATGTTCATTATACCTCACTTGAAAATTACGACTAGTCATACCAATATAAAATTTTTTACAATCCTCATTACCACAATCTATTTTATACACACCCTTTTTATTGCTTAGTGTTTCATTTATATTATTTTTAATTATATTTGTGGACAGTAGTTTTTTATTATTACATGTGTATGCAATTTTATAAAATTTACTTAATGTTCTGTATAACTTATTATTAATATAAGAACTATAAAAAATAATACATTCAGGATTTTAAATTGTTAATAGTTGTGTACATGTGTTGTTATTTAAATAAACAACATTTTTAGGGGTGGCCGCTTAATAAGGGTGGTCATTAACAGAAGTTAGTAGTTAAGAAAAGTTTAACTGTACATACTTTTGATGTCTACTTTTTATGATTTTATCCCAGGAAAGAACTGTCGAAAGCGATGGAAGAACATAAGAACAGCATACGTGCGATTGCTGAAACCACCTAAATCTGGGGCTAGCCAGAATTAAAAAAATTATATTATTTGACTGAGCATCTAACTTTTCTGCAACCGTATTTGAAAGGAGAAGATACGTCCGGCAATTTACACGTTGAAGATACTGCAGTAAAGGAGTCCATTACTAATCAAAATGTTGGAAGTGAGACATTTGTTGAAGAGGAAACGCCTGATGAAGCTTCGTCCGAGCAATTAATAGAAAAACCCGCTTGTAAAGGCTCAAGTCAAACATATAGAAAAAGAAAGGGAAAAGACGACGTCGACGTTGCTTTTATGGAATGGATGAAAATGCAAAAATCTGTTCAAAAAGTGTGTGGGACTGGGATGCATCAAATCATCCAATCACAATGCACTGTTATTTGTCCTTAGCATTCCCTTCTTCTAGAACCATCCTCATCGTCGAGTTTGTACAAGATATAACATTTATAGAATCTGTTGAATGGGGTGCATCAAATAACAATTTGCAATTTCTATTTGTTAAATTTATTGTACTCAAAATTATACATAGATTTACAAACACATAATCTTATTATGTAATGTAGGGAGTTGTTATTGTGTTTAGAGTCTTGTTTTTAAAGTTTTCAAGGTTTGTTTTGACAGCCAACATGCAAGATGTATTTTGAATATTATTTGTTATGAATTTATCTCATTTAATTTTACCTTGATCTGTTCATAAATTGATTTTAGACAGGACGTTGTGGTATTCTGTACCAGGATATTCCTGTCTAGATTAATGTTAATTAGTTGTTTTATTTTTATACCTGGCTGTATACTCCTTACTAGAAGGAAACTACACCTGCGTTAAATTATTTCAATTTTATTTTGTATCCTGTTCGTGGGTAGATTGTCAGACAGATTTGACAGGTGTGTTTAGATTTCCTGGTGGTTAGCTACCTATACACCTGTTGAATCAGGCTCTGGGAACACTATCACGACCACTGAGGAGACATGCTGACTGTATGCTGGGCTATGAGACATCCAGGGCGGAGAGTCGCACTTGTAATGGGTATGATTTAAATATATAAATAATATTCAGAGTTAAAATATGTATAAATAGGTCTATCTGAGGTGGTGAAATTTTAACGTTTTATATATTTGTAAGAGGGTATTCTCACAGATGAATTTTTGTAAACTTTGTGTAATTTAAATTCTTTAAAAAATGTGTAGTAAACTTAAACTCAGGGATTCATGAATTAAACAATTAAAGTTAAGATTGTTAACTAGAGAAATAAAATTTTAATCATATTCAGTAACACCAATTTTGGTGTTCGTTTCATTTTAACATCTCAGAAATTAAAATCTGGTAATCCACTCGGCCAGGCACGACAAGTGACCCAGATGCTGAAGAGCATTTTCTTCTTTCTCTTTTACCTGATCTGTATAACATTAGCTGGCGTCATAGGAGGACTTTTAAAATAGAAGCAATGTCTCTTTTACATAAGTTGTTAGAGGAGGACGAACACGAGAATGCACAAGATTTGTGTTGATTTGTGTTCCAGTACTTCAGTTGCAGAAACTGATTGGTACAATATGTAAAAAATTATAAAAATAAAACTACTAAATTTTATTAATACTGCTGTTTATATTCATATCTACCTACCTTATGGTAATCAGAAGTTTTTCATCTGGAGTAATAACCTTCCTGAAATCTGTATCTTTTTTTCAAGGGTTTGTGACACTAGGTTTTTAAGAAAATGAAAGTTTTTAGGGTTCATTCGATAAAACTCCCTGAATTTTGGTTCTCGTTGAGACAGCTCTTGAGAAAAAACAGCTGAGCTATGGTGCACATTGGTAATATTGTAGGGATGTACACAGTACTTCCTTTTTCTTCTCGTCATACGCCTGAACCAATAAGCCACTACAACGTCTTCCTCACTTGAGCTCATATTTGTAACTCATTTTTTTTTTAAAGGTCGTAAAACCAGGACAGTTATCATCGCCCGTTGTTCTACACACGGGTGTAAAGGGCCCGAGTGTAGAACGTACTTTTCTTATTACAATGTAAATCTTAAAACTAAAAATATCACAGAAAATGAATTAACAAATAAAATTTACATAAAAATAAAATTTATATAAAAAGAAAATTTATATTAAAAACTTATAAGATAAACATACAAACACAAACTTAAATCTAATATCACAGTAGGAATAAACAACATTTATAACCTATCAAATAAAAATCTTACAAACTAGTATCACAGCAAACACAATATAATTTACATTAATATCACAGACCTGAAAGATAAACAAAAGGCTGTAAAGGGGCCACGAAAATAAAAAAAAACATACACAAATACACATATAAAATTAAAATAATATTATCATTTCATTTGTAACTGAAGTGGTGAGAATTGAATTCCTACCAAATTTTTATCGCCCAGGTTCCGCCAACTTATCGCCCGCTGTTATGAACCTTCCTAGCAATATATTGTCTCAATATATTCCTCGCTTATCGTATGTTGCCTTAGTATGAACGGTGCCAGATTTTTATAGGAATATTGCAACAGGTTAAATTTAACATTATTAAAGTGCGTTTATTTTCTTTTAGTTAGGTAAAAGTTACTAGGATTATTTTAATAGAAATATTAAAACAGGTTATATTTTAACATGTTTAAGTGCATTAATTTTATTTACCTATATAAAAAATTTTTACTAGGAATTATTTTTTTAGGAATATTGTGACAAATTATAAAGTTTTAACATTATTGTACCGATGTGTGAATTGTTTACTTTTTTATTTAGTTAAAAATTCATTCTTGTTATGTAAAAAATTATGTAGGCTATGTATGTATTTTTAACATTATTATACCTATGTGAGTATTATTTACTTTTTTATTTGGTTAAAAATTTTTTTCAACTCTTATAAAAAAATTATTTATGTATAAAACTGTTGGAAACAAAAGTCATTATAGTTCTTTTTTATGTAGTTTCAGTATAGTTTCTTTAAAAATCTTGAAGTGTATGGCACTTGGAACAACAGTTGGTGCAATCAGTACATGTATAGTACGTTTGTTTTAGGAAGAAGCTTGTAAGGGGAGGGCGAGTAGGTAGAGTAGGGATAGTTTCAAAGGGGCAAGTATTGTCTCCTTCTCACTTAATGATCATTCCCTCTCTTTCTAATCGTATACTATGTTACAACTACGAGGTGTTTCCCCCACCACTAAACAGAACAGCTCAGCGGCACACAGCGTTGGAGGGAAAGCTTCTAGCTAGAACAAATGACCTGTACGTAACAAGTTAGTATATGGTGCCTTAACTTAGAACGTTCTGAGTCATTTTTTTTTTAAGAAACCTAAGAGTGTTGTTAATTTTATTTTTATATGGAAATATTTTTAAGATTTCTGACAATGTAATATATTTTATTCAATAAATTTTAATAATTGATTAAAATTTTATATAGTTTGTAGTACCCAGGATTAAGGATTTAAGGAAAGGTTTTTTTTTTTTTGGGCGAAAAACCAGACGGTTATCATCGCCCGTTGTTCTACACACGGGTGTAAAGGGCCCGAGTGTAGAACGTACTTTTCTTATTTAAATAAATATCTTAAAACAAAAATATAACAGATAAAAATAAAATTTACAGAAAAGAACATTTATATTAAAAACTTATAAAATAAAAACATACAAACACAAACTTAAATCTAATATCACAGTTGGAATAAACAACATTATTTATAACCTATCAAATAAAAATCTTACAACCTAGTATCACAGCACACACAATATAATTTACACTAATATCACAGACCTGAAAGATAAACAAAAGGCTGTAAAGGGGCCACGAAAATACAAAGAAAAACATATAAACACAACCTACATACACAAATACACTTATAAAATCAAACAATATAACAATTTCCCCATTAGACATCTTTATATACACTAATGGATCTAAGAAAACTCAACATTGAGACTAAAACATGGCTATCGTCGCCGAGTACATCTCGCAACTCGCAGGGTATTTTAAATCCCCGACGCAGAGCTGCGTAGCAGACGCAATCTACCAAAACATGTTTAATTGTCAAAGGACAATCGCATCTGCCACACACTGGAGCATCATCAGACGTCATGAGATACCCATGCGTTAATCTGGTGTGCCCAATTCTAAGTCGAGCGATGACAACTTCTTCCCTTCTGTTTTTCCTCAGCGACGTAGGCCAAGGCTTAACGTCATGTTTTATCTCACGTAGCTTGTTGCCATGGGAGCCAGTCCATTCCTCCTGCCAGGAATCAAGGATGACACGCTTCACCAGGCCCACGAAATCTGACACAGTCAGATATTGCGTGAAGGTCGGTTGGCGTGCCGTCTCCTTAGTGGCCAGATCAGCAGCCTCATTTCCCGAGATTCCAGCATGACCCGGAACCCAGCAGAAAACATTGCTTACTCCTCTATCGTTAAGCTGCTTCACGGTGCCGTGGACATCTGCAACTAGCGGGTGGCGTGAATATATATCACTAATCGACTGCAGTGCACTGAGCGAATCAGTGAACAACAACACCCGACGCCCACGCACACAGACTACAGACAGAGCTTTACTAATAGCATAGAGCTCAGCCGTGTAAATACTGGTTCCCGCAGGTAATCCAAACAAATAGGTTCTCCCATTAGCAACAAACGAGCAACCAACTCCAACATCCGACTTTGATCCATCAGTGTATAAAACCGTAGATGGTTTAATAGCTTGAACTAACTCACTGAAAATGCTATTAAACACCACAGAGCTTGTGCCTGCCTTTGAGTATTTACACATCTCAAAGTTAAAATGTAACTGAGCGATGGTCCAGGGTGGAAATAGACAAGAATTACATGGGTAGACACGAGGATCGCAATGTCGAGGTTGATGCATATCTCCAACGCTCTTACACCGAATGGTGAAGGCTGTCGGACGTTCATCAGATGCAAATCATGACAGGGGTTGTTGAGAATGATCTCATGCAAAAAATGGTAAGGTCTAGCTTTCAACTTAGCAAAGTACGTCAATATAAGCTGCTGGCGACGTCTGTGTAACGACATTTCTCCACTTTCAACTAAGATGCTGACAACAGGGCTAGAACGGAAAGCAGCTGTAGACAATCGTAAACATGAATTGTGGACCGTGTCAAGCATTCTTAGCGAAGTGGGAGTAGCAGATGAGTACGCTACAGTGCCATAATCTATACGTGATCGCACTTTTTTTTTTTTTTTTTTTTTTAGGGCGAACAACCTGGACGGTTATCATCGCCCGTTGTTCTACACACGGGTGTAAAGGGCCCGAGTGTAGAACGCACTCCCTGTATTACAATATAAAACTTAAAACTAGAAATATCACAGAAAAAATTAATTAATTGATAAAATTAATAAAATTAATTGATATTAAATTAATAAAATTAATTGATATTCTGCATGTTCTTACAGGTACAGGTTGGGGAGCTGATAGATCATGTATGATAAGGTTCTACAAGGCTCTAGTGATCGCACTAGAGCCTTGTAGAACCTTATCATACATGATCTATCAGCTCCCCAACCTGTACCTGTAAGAACATGCAGAATATCAACCACCTTTAAGCACCTAGCCCGTAGGTCTTTATTATGCGTAACCCATGTAAGTCTTTAACGAATATTACACCTAGAAACCTGATTTCAGTGCTAACTTCAATATACTGACCCATTAAATACAGTCTTGGAACACTATCAGTCCGAATCCGGCAAAACTGGATGCATTTAGTCTTTTCAGGAGAAAAACTAAAGGCAGTCTGCCGTGACCATTCCTCAAGACGGTATATAGTTAGATGTAGGGCTCGTTCAGCTGAAACAACATTTCTAGATGTAACATATATCGCAAAATCATCTACAAACAAAGCGCATTTAACAGGGTATACGCAACATTTCACAATATTGTTAATGGCAACCGCAAATAGAGTACAACTAATTACACTCCCCTGCGGTATACCATTTTCCAAATCAAACCTGTTTGACAAACTCTGACCAACCCTTACACGGAATGATCGGTCATCCAGAAAGTCTTTAATGAAGGCCAACATGTTCCCAGCGATGCCCCACTCCCGCAAGGTATTAAGAATACCTCGTCGCCAAGCCGTATCATATACTTTTTTCAAATCAAAGAATACGGCAACGAGGCGCTGCCGCAAAGCAAACGCATTGCAGATAGCCGTCTCAAGGGCCAAGGACTCATGAACTCTTTTTTTTGGAAACTTTAGTCAATTTTTGAAATACGATTTTTGAAATACAATTTTGAAATATGTATATTTTATTTGCTGTTTTATTTCAAATTATATTAGAATCATATTATTGTAAACCACTAATTAACCTAATTAACTTGAGTTGTTGTTTTATCTATTGGTTTTTTCCTGTAAACTCTGTACTTAAGCTGATAAACAGTAACAAGGTTGTTACCGCACATGGGTTTTTTTTTGCATATATTGACATAATTAAAAATCAATATACTTGACCACTAGATAGTCGTTTTAACAAACAACATAAGCCTTTACTAAAACCGATTTTATATTAATTAGAATTATCATTTATAAATCTATATATTGGTTTATTAAATACGATTTGTAGTACCCAGAGGACAACCAAGGAATTTTAAGGACATTATATATTTGAAATTTGAACATGGAATTGTATTCAAATACTTAAAAGCATTTTATTGTATTCTTACTTTCTTAATTTCTCATGAATTCTTTTTTTTTGTTTGTTTGTTATCGTATGATTTATTCCGTAGTTAACTCTAATTAGTTTGATTTTGAAACCGCTAAGTACCGCTTTACAAACCAAGGCGTAACTTGTTTTACTTATCACCAGAAGATATGGTTTACCTAAATGTACTTTAATAACGTTAATTATAATTGCTGTACGCTTTGGTTAATTTGTTCGTTGTTACTTATCTTAAGATAACACATATGTAACTTTCTAAAAGGCGACCTACTTGGGTTAGCCAGTAGGGGGAATGAGGAAAATAGAGTTTTCAAGTTAAGTAAAATTACAACAAAGGATATACGAATTCCATGATTCGATCCGTCTACACCTAGACTCAGCATAGAGAAGAGACTAGCCAATCCACTGTAAGAAAATGCAATAAGCTTACGTAGGTAAGAAGAGAACACAAACCATTATACATTTTAAAATGGGAAAACAACAGATTAAGACATTAACTTATTTTAACTTAAATAACTTAAATTCATGTTAATTCAAATAAATATGAGCTTATATTATATATAGTTATGATAGCTTAGCTAGGAAGATGGGGAGTTGCTTAAACATAATATGTAACATTAAAGAGTTAGTATAGAATCTTAGAATCTGCATAGATCTATAAAGATATAAAGATAAATGTAGGTTTTACTTAAAGTACTTAGTAAGAATGTCAGTTTAGAATAATAATTATGAATCAGAATCAGTAGATATTGACTAATTAAAATAATGTAAACGAGTACTATAATCATACGCAAATAGAGTTAAAGTTGTTTTGTTTGTAACATGAGAAATGCTTAAATAATTACAAAATAATCGCTTTATTAAAACCATTTACAAACTAAGAGATTGGTAATTATTTCAAACCAGCTTAACTTCCAGCCACCTTGCCTCACCGCTCGGGCACGACAGATTATTACACAACTTTCCTGGAGGGGATGACCGAGCTTTACAAAATACTAAAAAAAACCGAGGTTTCATGAAAAGCGAATTAGCTTAAACAAATGACTTTAATTTCGATCATACTTGGGAACACATCTTAGAAGAATCTTGAATTCAATTTCTACTACAAAGAAGATGACGACGAGAGGTAAATATCAGTTTACAAATACGGTTGCAAACCATTTACAATCGGGAAGCATATAACTTTCATTTAAAACCATAAATAATTACATTTTACGACCAATTCATAAATTAAGGGTAATAATATTTATATTATGAATAATTATTAGAATAGGGATCCCATTAGATCTAACAATGGGAATATATTATTAATAAATTAGGATAATAATAGGATGATAAACTAATCACTAGTACAGAGGTATAGTTAACTTCATTTACTTTATAAAACTTATTTTAGTGATCAATTAAAATTATTATTGTTGAATTTTGAAAATTTCTGAGTCATTATTAAGCCACCTCAAACCGCCTTACCGCTCGGGGCACGACAAGTTTTTACTGCCTCCTGTAAAAATTCTATTTTGGCACATGGAACGTTTGACATTTCCACTCTTCATTTATTACTGCATGCACTTACGTTGTATTCTTTTTTTGTTTTAGGTGAAGCCGTTGCAACATTACAAAATGTACAAGGTGATAATAACCATGTGTTTATAACCTGACTGCTATTGATAATTAAGTAAACATTTATAATTAAATTCTTACATTTTGTAAATTATTAAACTGGCTAATTGTAATTAAAATCTTATTTTTAAATAAATCAAAAGCGTATTTAAAAGTTACAAAAAACATTTATTAAAATTTAAAAATAAAGAAATATCTACACAGATCATCAAATAAGTTTAAAAGACATATTTACAACACAAATTTATATTTAATTTGAAAGTTTTAAAAATTATCAAACAAAAACTAATAAATAAGCGAATGCATATTTGATTTGGTGTGCTGTTGACCAGGCAGTGGCGGCTCCAGAATTTTTTTTCTGGGTGGGCCCACTTATATAATTATATGTTAATATTTTATGTAAAAAAGTTGCTGTTTATATGTAATGTACATTATTTTTACCTATGTAAAACATACATACATACATACATATATATATATGTACTACTATCATTTTCGCGTCCATACATTGACAATTTCCTAACAATCTGGAGTCCGAGTGCAATTTGGCGTCCGTATACGGACGCCAAATTGTAATCCTTAATAAAAACTTAATAAAAATTTATTGTGACATGGTTTTCGGACGTAATTTTTTTAAACTAAAGTACATAGTTTGGGGCAACTATATTTATTTTTTGAGAATTTTATTGTTACTCAGAGAGACACAAAAAAATAAATAAATTTTGGTACCGGATGCGAAATGGCGGTGTTTTGAAACTATTTTATACACCGTACCTTGGAGAGTTTCTCACCAGAGTGCTCTCGCTACGCCCCTATGTAAAAATATACGTATATTATGTATATTCTTACAAGGACGGCAGTTTCACATCTGCTATCAATTTCGCGTCCACCGGTTAAGAAAATAGACAAAACAAGTTATAAATAGATATTGTGTTGTGTTAAGAAAAAAAGTTTAAAAGAATAATAAAAACAAATTTTTATTAATCATCGAATTACAATTCTTTCAAAACTCAAAATCTAATTTACTAAACATTCAAATAAATATTAATCGGCAAATTATTTGATATAAGTAATACAATTAAATTAAAAATAATTATATATTTTTTGATAGAATTAAAAAACTCTCTTTTCCGATAGACGATTTTTTGGGTTGACAAACTATCCTGGAAGGAAACCGGTGCTGCGCATAGTAGTGTCAGGATTAAATTATTGTTATGGCTGGCAGGATATCTTTCTAAACGCATTGTATACACAACGTATATTATACGCAATTTTGAAGAGTTGTTCTCCGCCGTGCTGTCACCTTCCATACATGAGTCCATCGCACACCGCTTTGGTTTCTTTTTTCAAATTAGGCATAAACCCACTATCAACGAATCCATGAACAAATCCTTTAGTAATTTGTTTACGTCGTTCGTTTAGTAACCAACGGGTTGGTCTAGTCTAGAAGAAAAGTCGTCGCCGCAAGTCAGCTGTTTAGCTGACTTTTCGACAGCTTTTCTGACAGCTGATTTTCGGAGATGGAGGTTCCTAGTTTAAATCCTAGTATATAGTATAATTGGTTCTTTTATACGAATTTGAATACTAGACAGTGGTTACCAATGTACTTTGATGGTTGGGGGTCAATTAACCATACTCTCTCAGGAATGGTCGGCCTTGGTATGTACGAGACTACAGCTCATTTAAACGTCATACATATCATTGGGTCATGGGGTTGCTTATTGTTCTCAATCGAACAAATTGCAACCTACACGCATTAGGGATAAAACAAAACAAAAATTTGTTTAAGAATTTTTAACATGTTATTTCACGCTTTTTTTAACATTACACCACCTGACAATTGTCAATAAAATATTTCCTTATTACGCTTACGATGTGTAAAAAGAATGCGCATTTTGCTGTTTGCCCACTCTCACTGCAAAATGGTTCAAGTACACTTCCATAATGCTATTTCGTATCATGTAATATGTCGCCCCAATTACTAGGTTTAGCAGTTTTACAGTACAGTAAATAAAACATTAAAGAGAAAATCTTTTTCTAAAATATAAAAAATTAAAAATGGACTAGGAGTAGATTATTATTAACCTTGTTTTTTGCTTAAAAACAATGCGATAAAAAATTAAACTAAGAAATTCGGGAAATAGCAAACTTTACTAGACAGACCTGAACAAAGTAGGCATATTTTAATATTTATTCTGGACCGATTTTCTTTCATTATAAAATTCTGGACAGAGATTACAGATTTCAGAAAAAAAATGTTAAGGGTAGAATAAAGTACACCCATTCAGTTTTTTCCCTTTTTCTCTTACAACATCTGAACAAACGACATTTTTTTTAAATGCCCGGAAAAAACAAGGGCCATCGATTTAGACAAAAAAGTTTAAATATTAATGAGTGGGTGACCTAAAGTGAAGTTTGTACCATCCAGTTCACCTCGATTTTCTCGCGAGTATGAGCTTAACAATCGTAATATTTATGGAACGTTCCAAAACAGCAAAACGACTCTCGATAGGGATAACGATAAAGTTTAAATTGAATTTCTTAGAGTATCGCCACCATTCCTAAGTTTTTCACGATTTTTTTCGCTAGTTTCGGCAGACCAAACAAAACAATTTACAGAACAATCCAGAACAAATGAGAGCTATCATTTAAAGTAAAAACCAAAAAGTATTGAATGCATGGGCTTATACTTGCCACTCCAAATTTTTCTTTGATTTTCTAGCATATTTGAACGGGAAAAACGAAATTTTCGCGAAATGATCCGGTACAAACGAAGGGCTGTCAATCTATGTAAAAAAACTTTAAAATATTGAGTCGAGGGGGATTAGAGTGACATTAGCACCACCCAGTTCTTCTCGATTTCTCGCTTACTTGAAAGGAACTAAAAAAATATTTTGCGAGACCATCCGAAACAAACGAAGGTCTGTCCCTGAAGTCCAAAAAAAAATTTAAAAAGTTGAGCGGGAGGAGGCCAGTGTGAAGTTAGCCCCTCCCGGCGTTTTTTCACTTATTTGGACGGAACAAACAAAACATTTTCCGGAATAATCCGGTAGAAACGTAGACCGATCAATTTTACAAGTTAATTTTTTAAATTTTTGTATGGGGGCCAACTTTACAGTCCTGGTTTGAACTTCTACAGGTTTAGCTAAGTAAAACAAGGAGTGGGGTGGTTTACAATTGCCTTCCTCGCCGAGTTGAAAAGCTTATCAATATGCCAGGCCGTCTAAAAAGCACCTATTTTCCACCCTGCAAATGACACACCTCACGTTATTCACCACAGGGTCTGGCTGCATAATGAAATTCATTGCGCTCAGAGGAGATATAACTCTGACAAGTATCTTTTACACTTGTACCTCTTCTGTTCTTAAATACTTCAGTCATATGTTTGGCTTACCATGTGATAAAAAAAAACTAAATTTTTTTTAGTCTTGAAACAAGCAAATCGAGTGCAAATAATTTAACACTCCACCTGCCTGTTATGTGCAACCCCTTACAGTACTATTATTTTATTAAAGGCAGTTGCCTCTGACAATCAAAACATGCATTTTATTCGTCACTTGGGCGAGTAAATTTAAATCGATAATTCAAAGGATACCCACATCGAGAAAATGTTTCCAAACGGCGAAAATATTTTTACAAAAGATAATAAATTGATAAGAGAGTAGATTAGTCGATTTTTTTAAAGTAAATTCAGTACACTCGCAAATGTCCAACACGAGTCCTGAAAGTGTAAGTCAACAGACTGTAATTTCCCGATACTGAAGAAGCTTACTGAAATTAATCATTAGCAAAAACAAACCCCTGTTATTTATTTTTTGTTTTTGTAAAGCTTTTGACCGTGTCCCGTATGATTTGCCCATAAAAAAATTGAGGTGTATGGTATTAGAGGGACATCAGAGGGTCGAATTGCCATCCAATCATTGCAAAGTTAAAACAAAATACACATAAAATTTTATACAAGTTAAAAGGGGAGTTCAACGAGTTAGAATTTTAAGACCCTTGCTATTTTTAATTTTTGTTAACGATCTCGCTGAATTTCTTGGCTCCTTCAATGTTATATTATTTGCTGATGATACGATAATATCTTTCGAAGATGAAAACTATGAACAAGGTTTAAAACTAAAGAAGCTTGAAGTAAGGTTATAGACTGGATGCAATAAATAATCTTGTTCTCAACTCAGATAAAACTGTGGCCAAATGCTTCACTGGTCGTAAGGAAATAAGTAACCAAAGTAAGGATATCTCCATTAATGACAATATATCAAAATCTTTTGTAACAGGTAAGTTACAAAATTTTTAGAATTAATATTAGGTAGCAAACTATCCTGGGACAGTTGTATTAAGGAACGTGTCTGCTATATAATCAATTCCTACTGCTACGCCCTAAAACGCTTAAAAATAAGGTACTTAGCGTACCAATACCTTTGAGTATTTATTATGTTTACAAATTCTGTTGGATTTGTTTTTAATTTAGTCACACTTAAACTTATTCAAATGTATGTTTAAAAAATCAAATAATGTTCAAATTATTCCGTCATATAATTACTTTTTATCTAGTTTTTTGTTAATTATAATGATTAAAATTTTTAATGATTTTTAATGATCAAGTTGACTTATGAATATGGACACTGTTTACTATTAAGAATTCGTTTCTAATCAGTTGGTCCTAGCATATTGTTTGGCTGTCTTGGTCAAGGTTTCACATAGTTTTTCTTGGCCTCTCCAAGTGAATGCCTTGTCTGTCTCCTTTTTGTCTTCTGTGCAATAGTATAACCTTCCAGTTCCTTATCCCAAGCATTTTGACTTGTCAAAAATAATGTACATTATTTTACGTAACAATAAGGTTTATTTATTTCATTATTTGTAATATTGATTCCTAGATTGGGTGGTTGGTTGACGATGTAAATAAAGTACTAGAAACCAAAAGAATATCAACAAAAAGTGGCCACCATGGCTTTTACAACACTAAATAATTTAAAAGAAAACGCAGAGAAAAATATCAGGGTTTGGAAGACTGACTGAAAGTTGTTTAGCCGAAAAATAATCTTGGAAATGGCCTGTTAAAGGATAACCTTCAACGTGTACAAAACAGCTGGATACGAGAATTATTAGTGTAATGTATACTTTGTTGAAGATCAAAGATTACCATTACTTGAGGAACAAGAATAAAAATACAAACTATGACTAAGCCGGACTGCATTTCAAATGTTGTAGAAATTTTACTGGCCAAAGTACTTTTGTATAATTTATAAAATCATTTTGATTCAGTCGCTAAAACATGCAAATATAAACCTAGAGAGAAGCGAGGCTTGGGAAGACCTAAAAAGAGATGAATACTGGAACAGGCCATTGAGCCTAATCCTTAACAGATGATGATGAAATCATTTGAACACCGAAAAGACAATGGGTGAATGGTACTCCATTTGAATATTGAACAAATTATGTCGCTTTACAATTACATAATTTTGTCAACTAAGTAAATATTTTAATTGCATTGTCTACTAATTGATCATATTATAGTAATTACAGTCGAACCTCCCGGATTCGAATCTGATGGAACCGGCTGATTTCGATTAACAGAGGTAAAATATTGAAACAAAAAATGTACTTAAAAATTGCGTTTTAATAAAATTCATGTAATTCCATAAAATATTAAATTACAAAAGTCAAAATTATTAATAGACCACCAATTTGATTGAGGAAAGTTTTTTACAAATATTATTTTACTTGTGTTGTTTAGATCATCAGCCGAAAGGCTGGTTTGAACCTGTAGAGGTTTTACTAAGTAAAACGAGAAGTGAGGTGGCCTTCCTCACTGAACGGAAAAGTACGCGTATCAGCATGCAGGGCCCTTTGCAAAGCACATATTTTCCCCTCTGTAAATGATACCTTTACTTCATTCACCACAGGGTTTACTTAATACTGTGATTAAGAATTAAGGGCATGTTTTGGTATTACAAGCTCCATTAGTACTCAAAAGCAAAAGAATATTCTACTTATAAGAACGATATGACAAATTATTGAAAAAACGACATAAAAAACAGAGTAAAATAAAATCGAGATACGCGTAAACAGTACAACTATACCTACAAACAAAAAGTTAGGTCAGCCTACAGAAAATGAAAAATAAATTGGGTACCGAAAATTTTAGAAATTTTAACGAGTAAAATATTGCTTAATCTGAATGAATACAGCTACGGTATTTTTTACCCTGTTAGTACGAAAATCATACACCAAAGAAGGAAAGACTGCATTACTAATTTAGCCTAACTAATTTTTTTTTTGCTTTCGTCTGGTTTCCTCTGACTTAAAAATTAACTGAATTTTCAATATTTCCTGATGCGTATTGAAGCTTTGAACTACGCTTGTTATGCCCTTATTTAGTCGTAAGGTTTTGTGACAATAATGTTTTGTAAGTGTAATTGTTTGTGTTTCTGCCTGGTTTCTTCTAACTCAAAAGTTAACTGCATTTTCAGTTTTTTCTAAAGCTTTTTGGAGTTTTGTACTACGCTTACTGTGTCCTTATTGTCGTGATTTAACGCATGCTTCATTAAAAATCGTGTACAATGTGTAAATTGGAAATTTTGTAATTATTTTATTAATAATGTATAAAAAAATGTATTGTTACAATATATATGACCACGAAACTCTCGAAAATTTTCGAATAGGGAGGTAATTTAATTCATATTAAGGACGATTTTTGAAGGGGATAGCATACAATTATATTCGATTTAGGGAGGATTTCGAATGAGGAGGTTTGACTGTATTTGTAACAATTAGGATATTTTAAATAATTAACTCTAACAAATAAAAAATATACTTTCTTTAATTATTCTGGTTTTACATTGATTTAAAATAAGTACCTATTTAAAATACATGTCAAAATAATAAACAACAAATAAATTATTTTGATGACTGGATTGGATTCCGTCCGAGAACGAATTGTTTTCATACGATGGTCTTGTGTGGAGAAGTACTAGGGTGAGATGTGAATATCTAACTACAATCATTACAACACGTAGAAGTGGCAAATGCTACAGTACACGTGCCGGTACGACATGGCAACATCGTTTACACTGTTGCAGGCTATAAGTCATAATAGCGGGAACGATGCCGGACGCGAAATTGTCGGTAATTTGTACGAACGCGAAATTGTCGGTAATTCGAAAGGAGTCTGAATTGATAGCACAGTGAATAAAATTGAAAAATGCTCAATTTTCAATATCAGGACAAACCAATACCAAAACTCAGGGTGTAAGTGTAACAAATACCCTATATACTCTCATCAAAGTTGAATATACTCTTCAAATAAGCGATGTGCGAAATGCACGCTTTTTGAAAAGACGCGGAATTGTTAGCGGGATGTATATATATATATATATATGTTCTACTATAATTTTCGTGTACGTACATTGACATTTTCTTAAAAATCTGGAGTCTGAGTGTAATTTGGCGTCCGTATACAGACGCCAAATTACACTCCTTAATAAAAATTTATTGTGACATGGTTTTTCGGCGTAATTTTTTTTAACTTAGGTACATTGTAACAGGAAACTATATTTATTTTTTGAAAATTTTATTGGTAACCAGAGAAATATAAAATAAATTTTGGTACCGGATGCGAAATTGGTGTTTTGAATAATTTTATACACTGTACTTTGGAGGGTTTCTCACCAGAGTGCTCTACCATCGCCCCTATGTAAAAAACATACGTATATTATGTATATTTTCACAGAGATGTCAGTTTCTCATCTGCTGTCAATTTTGCTTCCACCCGTTAAGAAAATAGATAAAACTTGGTGTAAATAAATATTGTATAGTGTTAAGAAATAAAGTTTAAAACAGTAAAAACAAATTTGTATTAATTATTGAAACACAATTCTTTCAAAACTCACGATCTAATTTACTAAACATTTGAATAATGTTTACTTGGCAAATTATTTGATACAACTAATGTAATTAATGTAACTAATGTAAACCTTGATGGCGGACGAAGAAGTAATTCTCAACGGCAGAGAGGGCGGAAGAACCTAGAGTGGCGACTCGAATGAAAGGCCCTGCTGGCTTGGAAGCAGTAAAGTAGCAGCCCTACTACCAAGCTTAACCTGCGCAGCGTTCGTATCGCGGCCAGGGGATTTATAGATTTACTGGCGAACTCATAAACAGCCTCGGATTTAGGACAGGAAATTGCGGTAACACTAATAGGAATGTCAAAAGAAAGAAATTTGGAATTGCGGATACACTAAAATTGGCTACATGGAATGTTAGGGGACTGTCAAGTAAGGAGCATGAATTAAATATAACTCTAAGGGAACAGAAAGTGGATATAGCAGTGATTACGGAAACAAAGAAGAAATTACAGGGAACAAAAGATTTGGAGGATTATTGGATGGTTTATAAAGGAGTTCCACAGAGTAGGAGAGCATGTGCAGGAGTGGCGGTTTTGGTTAGTAATAGATGGAGGGATAATATATCAGATTATACGTATATAAATGAAAGAATGATAAGTGTAAGGTTTAAAATAGAGGGGTCATCTAACAGTGATAGCAGTTTATGCACCTGATGAAAGTAAAAGAGAAGAAACAGGTGATTTTTACGATGACTTACAGAAGGTTCTGAATAAGACTAACAAGATAGACCATGTTGCCATCGTTGGAGATTTTAATGCTAGAGTTGGCAACATTCCAATTACAGGAGCAATAGGTCCATTTGGTGAGACAGTAATGAATCACAATGGGCAAGAATTGAGGCAATTTGTTTCCTTCAATGGTCTGAAAATTACTAATACATTTTTTAGGAAGAAAGATATACATAAATTTACTTGGAGCGCGAGAGGTTTAAGATCGGTATAGATTATGTAATAGTCAATGATAAGATGAAAAGCCTGGTGCAGGATGTAAGAGTCTTCAGAGGGTGTAACATCTGTAGTGATCATTATTTACTGGTAAGCAAAGTGGTCATACTGAGGAAATGGAAAGCAATCAAAAAGTGCCAAAAAGAAAAAGATGAAGTATATAAAGTACACCTGCTACAAGAAGAAAGTATTAGAAGTTTATACCAGAAAAGATTACAGGGACACCTCTTGGAGATGCCAACTGAGGAAGATATAGACATTGAATGGGATAATCTAAGGTCTTGTATTCAGAAAGCTGCAACTGAGGCGCTGGGGAAGAGGATTAAGAGAAGAAGCAGAAGAAGGTTGCGTATTTGGAACTCGGAGATAGCAGAAGCAATTAGAGAGAAACAAAAATCTTATCTGAACTTCTTACAAAAGAAAACACTGGAAGCTAAGATAGAATACACCCAGAAAAGGAACTTTGCAAGAAAGATTGTAAGAACAGCTCAACAAGATTCATGGGATAGGTTCATAAATGTTGTGGAAAATGATATATATGGTAGGCAGCAATGTGCTTACAAGATAATGAAATCCTTAAATAGAGAAGAAGGAGATAACGCTTCATTGAATCTCATTTCTGATCAACAGTGGAAGCAACATTACAAAGACCTGTGGTACTCTGAAAATGCTACAAATAATATAAGTATGAGGGAATGGGACAGTATGTCAGTGGACCCAATAACTATGGAGGAGCTACAAGTAGTATTAAAAAGTGTTAAGAATAGGAAGGCTACAGGAATCGATGGACTGAATGGAGAATTGTTTAAGTGTGGTGGTGTATTGTTGGAACTCAGAATTTTACATCTGTTGAATGATTGTTGGAGGAAGTGCAAAATCCCGGAATCATGGAATAAAGCGGAGGTAATTTCTCTTTTTAAAAAAGGAAAGAGGAATGATTGCAAAAATTACCGTGGTATTAGCTTACTAAAATGTGGGCTATAAGATATATTCGAAAATAATTAATAACCGGTTAAAGAACATAGCTGAAGCAATACTACAAGAAGAACAAAATGGATTTAGATCTGGCCGCTCATGCTCTGATAACTTCTCAGTGAAAAGAATAATAGAGAAAAGAAGAGAATTTAACCTAGAAACTCATATGGCATTTATTGACTTCGAAAAAGCGTTCGATCGAGTAGATAGGAATAGGCTCTGGAAGATTCTGTGGAGGAAAGGTTATCCCATTCATCTAATAAACACAATCAAAAGTTTATATAACGGTACGCAAATAGTGATAAATACGGGTAAAAATAGACTAACAGAAATGAAGATTAATCAAGGAGTGAGACAAGGGTGTAGTTTATCACCCACTTTATTTAATATATATATTGACCACATTCTTAGAATTTGGAAAGGTAGAGTTAATCCGGGAATTAGATTAAGTGATGACGACTACCTAAATGTTTTACTATTTGCGGATGATTTATGGATTGTGCAGAAAAATGAAGAAGAACTCCAAAGATCAGTGTATATGCTGAATGAATTGTGCAAGGAATATAATTTCAGAGTTTCCGTAAAGAAATCAAAAATAATGGCGTTCACTGGTAACTATCCTACGAGGTCCAAAATTGGGATCGATAATGATATACTAGAGCAAGTATCACGGTGTAATTATCTAGGTTGTGACCTTAGTTTCATTCAAGAGTTTGATGTAGAAAGGAAAGTTGGGAAATTCCAGGCAATTTGTGGTAATATTAGTAGAACCCTAGGAAATAAAACACGGAAAGAAACCAGACTAAAATTTTATAAAGTGATGGCTGCCCCAGTACTATTGTATGGGAGCGAATCGTGGGTCAGTACAAGACCACAAGAGAGTAAAATACAGGCTGCGGAAATGAGGTTTCTAAGAAGAACGAAGGGTTGTAGCCGGAGAGACCAACTAAGGAACGAGGCTATACGAAGAGAACTAAATATCTACAATCTGAATGAAAAGGTGAAAGAATATAGATCGAAATGGAAAGACCACGTAGAGAGAATGTCAAATGAAAGGGTTCCCCTCAAAGTTTTAAAGTACAGACCGGAAGGGAGGAGAGATGTGGGGAGACCAGGCAAGAGATGGGAGTGATTGTTGTAAGAATCATATAAAGACATAATGTAACAAAACAGGAAGATGTATATAAAATATATAACTTAAATGTAGTGTAAATACATAGGAAAAGGAAATTGAGTTAAATTTTGCTGTTATGAGTCGGAACAGGCGCAAGCCTAATCCTTGTTTGTAAGAAGAAGAGAAGAAGAACTAATGTAATTAAATTTAATTAAATTATTATATTTAAATATTTTTTTATAGAATTAAAAAAACTCTCTGTTCCGATAGACGATTTTTTGGGTTGACAAACTATCCTGGAAGGAAACCGGTGCTGCGAATAGTAGTGTCAGGATTAAATTATTGTTATAGCTGGCAGATTTATTTCTAAACGCATTGTATACACAAGGCCATTTTGAAGAGTGTTGTTCTCTATTGTTCTGTCGCCTTCCATACAAGAGTTCATTGCATACCGCTTTGGTTTTTTTTTCAAATTAGGCATAAACCAACCATTAACAATTCCATGAACAACACTTTTCGTAATTTGTTTAGTACCCACTGGGTTGGGCTAGATGTAAAGATGTCGCCGCAAGTCAGCTGTTCAACAGCTGATTTTCGGAGACCAACGTTTCAAGTTTAAATCCTAGTAAAGTTAGTTCTTTTATACGGATCTGAATATTAGACAAAAGATGTAACTAGACAAAAGCACGACCAGGATCCTGTTGAGGATGACATGAATGTTTCAGATCCATCGTTCAATAGACATAAGTCTAAATCACTCCGGACCCTCTCCACCATGTGACCTCTACCATTGCACAGTGAGGAGCCCCAAGAATAATGGTGACCATTGAAATCTCCTAGGACGATATATGGAGCTGGTAACTGTTCCAGCAATTCTCTCATGGCTAGGTATGAAATGTCTGTGTTTGGTGGTAAATAAACATTACACACGCAAACCGACACCGGGACAGTTATCCTGATTGCTACAGCCTGAAGATCCGTTTGGATATCCAGACTCATCCCCTGCATTGACTGGTGAGGTAATATTGCAACCCCATCACCAGGGCCACCATGCAGGTAATCTTACCTAAACAATTCGTATCCACGAAAGGATAATCGGATATCAGGTTTTAACATGGTCTCTTGCAGGCAGAGCGCAAACGGACACTTATCCCGGATCAATATCTTTATATCTTCATACCTAGACCGGATCCCGCGAACATTCCATTGAATTAAACTATTAAAGGGTATTTCGCAACGGAGGAGTTACGTTTCAAACACAATTTTCTCCTTCCCTTTTTTCCCTTTTACTTGTATAAAGCCCTTTTCTAGGGCCGATGAATCTCCTATCATATCGTGGATCTTGGACCCAGATGGAGGAGATTTTAGAAATTTAGACGCTTCCGCTGGAAGCGTCTTGGATACTGAAAGGGGTTTTCCCTTTGAGGTAGAGGCTGTCTTACTTGACAGCTGAGCTTTTGTACTCTGCGTCGCAGAAAGGTTACACACTTGAGACACTGAGCTCTTTGAACCAATTTCTGTTTGCTTGGTGCTTAATAACGCTTTTAGAGCAGAAGTCAAGGAAGCAACCTGTTTAGTTAGGTTCTCAACAACACTCTTCAACTCAACGCATGACGAGCACTCACCAGATACACGAGATTGGACACTAGCTGCAGCTGCAAACGAAATGTCAGGCTGGACTGCATTTCGAATGCTATTCAGTTTTCTGTACTCGCTACGAGCAGCGGGAAAGGAAAGCTTCTGTTCAGACGAAATTTTCTGAACTTCCCGTTCTTCTTTATACTTGGGGCAATCCCGAGACCTTGCTGAATGACTTCCTTTACAGTTTGCGCAGAGTTCATTTTCAGAAGTGCAATCGCTGTCTAAGTGGTCAGGTGAACTGCACTTTGCGCATATCGCAGGTTTCTTGCAGTTAGTTTTCGTATGTCCGTATTCCTGGCACTGAAAACAGCGCAGAGGGTTTGGGACATACGATCTCACTCGAACAGACAAGTTACCCAACTTAAGACGATCCGGAGGCTGAGGGGTGGAAAATGTTATGATAAGTGTCGGGGTACCGACATCACTTCCATTTTCCCGACGCATAACTCTTTTGACTTGCGTCACTCTCTGGGAGGTAAGCTCCTCCAATAACTCAGCCTCAGACATATCTTGTATATCTCGAGAGTAAACCACTCCTCGAGATGAGTTGAGGGATCTATGCGGTTAAACAGTTACTTTAGTACTTCCTATTAGTGTAATTTTAACAACGCTGCTACTTTGCTTCGCAGACTTTGTTTCAATTAACAAAGTACCATTCCTTAATTTCTTAATAGAGTGTGGAGATCCACAAACTGACTGAACAGACCTGTTAATAATGAAGGGGGAAACTTTTGACAGCGACCCTTCTTCTGCAACACAACGAACAACGAAAAATTTGTCCGTGTTACTTAATACACCACTGCTATCACTATCGTCAGACAAGCTAGACCATAGACTTTTCATACCAAGGGAAGATTGTTTGGTTGACATTATCCAAGTGCTTTTCCAGTCATCGTGAAAGCAAGGTGCGGGCGGAGAGATGACCCGTGCACGCCGCAGGTCCCTAGTAAAAAGAAGGACCCGGCCGAGTACTCCCGGCAGCCATCTCCCACATATTTCATCCGGGCCGGGGAGTCAGGTACTGCCTGACCCACTGATACCGACGTCCCAGAGGCTCGCACGCAGCAGTAAGAGCTCCGACACTCCTACCCATGGTCCACTTCTTGCCACAGTACTGAAGCGACTGGAAGGGCTAAAGGATGGCGCAAAGCCTCGGCAGAGCAAGCTCACAGCAGCACAACCACAGTCCAGACCTTCCAATCCGGAAAGGGTTACGCACGACCAGCCCGCATCCCATCCTCGCCAGCATTATAAATCTGTGTAAGATAATGTGGTGTATGTGTTGCGTATAGGGTATGTAAATGTGTGTGTTGAAAGAAAGTGTTTGAAGTTAGTGCTCAACTAATAGGCACAATAATATTAATTGTACTTCTCATTAGAGAACTTATTCTCACCCACATATTTTGCGATACGTAAATATCGTAACCATTATTGTTTGCCATCTTGTTGTCGATAAAAATCCCTGTTGTTTTATTGTTTCAGTCAAGTCATATTAAAAATAGGTGGGCCCGGGCCCACCCGGTAGGACCGCCACTGTGACCGGGGCAGTTTGAAAAGAAAAGTTGTGTTTGTGTGCGGTTTGATTTATGGAATGTGTTAAATAAATATAAAGTATAATTGTTATATAATTCATAGTATAAAGTCACAGATAGACTTATGAAATAAAATTGAGTTAAAGAACATTATTTTATTAAATTACGGCGAGAAATATATTAAAATATAAACGGAACATTGAACGAAACTCTTAAGGCGAGCGATGGACTTCAGAAACGATAAGTATAGAATATTAACCAATAAACTATTAAATATTAATTCAATAACAGCTGAGATAGACTTTATAAAATATATTTTAATAATAATAATAATAATAACTAAATAATATCTAAATATTCTAAATTTCCATTTTTTTAACAGCCAGTCAGATTCAATTAAAATTTTATGTAAAACTGATTTTCTTTTGTTTTATTTTAATTGTCATTTTTTATTACGTGTTAAATAAGTTATAAATAAATACTAAATGTTACACCGTGAAATCAAAATGGAATGGTCTTCGAAACAGTCAAAAAAATACCCAAAATCACAAACAGAAAATTGTTTGTCTTAAGCTCTTTGGTAAGAGAGAATGTAAAACATTTTTTTTAAATACACTTGACATTTCACAAAAAAGATACGATAATATTCTTAAGAAAAAACAAATTTCAGGAACAGGTGTGTGTGCTAGAGACAAAAGAGGTAAACACACCCCAAGCAATAAGATTACAGAAAGTATAGTCCAACATATCCAACATCACATTGAATCATTCCCGAAGGCCACAAGCCATTATTCTTGAGCTAAAAGTTTGAATACTTAGTATCTAGAAAGTAATTTTTGATATCTGAAAAATGTATCATTTGTTTGTAGATCAATGCAAGGAGCAAGGAATGGTTTCTGTTTAGGAATCATTTTACCGGCAAATTTTTTTTTATTGAGTGATGATGCCTACATAAGCCGTGGGCTTGTGCGTAGGCACAAGCCTATAAGTAATGATTTGTGGTGATTTACAGATAAATAAAAAGGCCAGACCTGACTGGGAATTGAACCCGGAACCCCGGCATAGTAGCCAGTTGCGCTGACCACTACACCACGGGCCGACCATTTTTGTTACACAATACAGCCTTGATTTCAAAAAGTTACGGTCTGATACTGGTAATAGATGTGATAATCTGGAAACTAAAATTATATATGGAACATGTTCAGAAATTGAGAAAAGCAAACTTGAGAAGGAACACCATTTTAATATCTGCGAAGACAGCAGCACAGAAAGAAGCAAAGGAAAACCCTGCTGTGAAAGCAATTTGTTTTGACCTTCAAAAAATTGCCTTCTCCAGTACTAACCTGCAATAGAGTTTATTATGCAAGGCAGTTATGGACATACAATTTAGCCATACATGATATTGGAAGTAATCACGTGTCTATGCTAATGTGGCCTGAAGCTGAAGCTTCAAGGGGGTCACAGGAAATAGGTTCATGTTTACTCAAGTATGCCACACAGTTTCCTCCCACAGTAAAACGTGTAATCGCATTCAGAAATAACTGTGGGGGACAAAATAAAAATCAATTCATCACAACATTTTGGATGTACATTGTTAAACACACCCACATAGAGACTGTAGCCCACAAGTTTTTGGCTGCAGGGCATTCACACATGGAATGCAATGAAGACGTGGCTGTTTTAGAAACATTTAAGAAAACTGCAGTACGTGTTTGTGCTTGAGGATTATGGTGTATGCTGTATTACTTTTTAGAAAAAAAGTAGAAATATTCTGTCAATCAGGATAAATTATTTAATCCCTGGACACACATACATGACTATAGATTCTGTACTCGCCACTACAGAACAAAATTTAAAAAAACAGTACAATCTGGGCATCATCAGAGTGGGCAACAGTTATAACAAATAGTAGAGTTTCTCCAAAACCATATAATGTAATAAAATTTTCAGATAATTTATTTAAAAATTGGAAAGATTACCAAACTTGTACTTTGCCAGACACAAAGACCAGAAGTGAGGAAGGAAATGTGTTAAAAATCAGAAAAATTTGCAAAGTCATCATTTACAAGTGAAATTTTTTTTTTTTTTTTTGGGCGAAAAACCAGGACGGTTATCAACGCCCGTTATTCTACACATGGGGGTAAAGGGCCCAAGTGTAGAGAGTAATTTTCTTATTATAATATAAAACGTCTTACAAACTAGAAATATCACAGAAAATACATTAACAATAAGAAAAAGGTTATTAAAAACTTATAGATTCAACATACGAACATAAACTTAAACCTAATATCACAGACAGAATAAATAATATTTACAACTTAACAAATAAAAATCTTACAAACTAGTATCACAGCAAACAAAAAATAATATAAATTAAAAGCTAATATCACAGACCTGACGGTAAAAACAAAAGACTGTAAAGGGGCCACAAAAAAAAAAAATAAATAAAAAACATACACAAATACACACTAATGGATCTAAGTAATCTTAACGTTGAGTCCAAAACATGGCTATCGTCGCCGAGTACATCTCGTAACTGAAAGGGTATCTTGAATCGCCGACGTAGAGCTGCGTAGCAGACGCAATCTACCAACACATGTTTAATTGTCAAAGGACAATCACATCTGCCACACATTGGAGCATCACCAGACGTCATGAGATACCCATGCGTTAATCTGGTGTGTCCAATTCTAAGTCGCGCGATGACAACCTCTTCCCTTCTGTTCTTCCTCAGCGACGTAGGCCAAGGTTTAACGTCATGTTTTATCTCACGTAGCTTGTTGCCATGAGAGCCAGTCCATTCTACCTGCCAGGAATCAGTGATGACATGCTTCACCAGACCCACGAAATCTGACAGTCAGACATTGCGTGAAGGCCGGTTGGCGTGCTGCCTCCTTAGCGGCCAGATCCACAGCATCATTTCCCGGGATTCCAGCATGACCCGGAACCCAGCAGAAATCAACACCTACTCCTCTATCATTCAACTACTTCACGGTGCCGTGGACGTCCACAACTAGCGGGTGGCGTGAATACACATCACTAATCGACTGGAGAGCACTGAGCGAATCAGTGCGCACCAACACCGGACGCCCACGCACACAGACTACAGAAAGAGCTTTGCTTATAGCATAGAGTTCGGCCGAGTAAACACTGGTTCCCGCAGGTAATCCAAACAGATATTTTTTTTTTTTTAGGCGAAAAACCTTTGAAAGGTTATCATCGCCTGATACATAATAAATAAAATCTTATAAGCTAATATCACAGACATCACAAGCTATAATACTCTAAAATCACACAAAACATAAACACATAAACTTAAACTTAATATCACAGTTAGAAAGAAAAAACACAGAAATCACATTAATACTTATGAAATTAAAACCTTAAAACTAGTATCACAACCCAATAATTAAAAATTTCATTCAAAAAAAAATTAAAAAAAAAAAATCACAGACATAAAAGATCACAAAGGGCTGTAAAGAGGCCACTTAACATGAACACATATGAATATAAACTTATAACTAATATAAAACACATACAATATGGTAACTAAGAGTAATAGAACATAATATATTAGACACTGTTGTATACACTGATCGATCGTAAAAATTTCAAAGCCGCATCCAAAATAGGGCTTTCGTCACCGAGTATATTCCTTAATTCAGAGGGAATCTTGAATCGCCGACGCAGAGCTGCGTAGCAGACGCAACCAACCAATACATGTTTGACTGTCAAAAAACAATCGCACCTGCCACAAACTGGAGCATCACCAGACTTCATGAGATACCCATGGGTTAATCTGGTGTGCCCAATTATAAGTCGCGCGATGACAACCTCTTCTCTTCTGTTCGTCCTCAGTGACGTAGGCCAAGGCTTAACAATAGGTTTTATTTCTCGTAGTTTGTTGCCATGAGAGCCAGTCCATTCTACCTGCCAGGAATCCGTGATGACCCGCTTCACCAGACTCACAAAATCAGACATAGTCAGATATTGCGTGAAAGCCGGTTGACGAGCCGCCTCCTTAGCGGCCAAATCAGCAGCCTCATTTCCCGGGATTCCAGCATGACACGGAACCCAGCAGAAAACAACGCTTACTCCTCTATCGTTAAGCTGCTTCACGGTGCCGAGGACGTCCACAACTAGCGGGTGGCGTGAATACACATCACTAATCGACTGGAGAGCACTGAGCGAATCAGTGCACACCAACACCCGACGCCCACGCACACAGACTACAGAAAGAGCTTTGCTGATAGCATAAAGTTCAGCCGTGTAAATACTGGTTCCCGCAGGTAATCCAAACAAATAGGTTCTCCTATTAGCAACAAACGAGCAACCAACTCCAACATCTGACTTTGATCCATCAGTGTATACAACCGTAGATGGTTTAATAGCTTCAACTAACTCACTGAAAATGCTATTAAACACCACAGAGCTTGTGCCTGCCTTTGAGTATTTACTCATCTCAAAGTTAAAGTGTAACTGAGCGATGGTCCAGGGTGGAAATAGACAAGAATTACATGGGTAGACACGAGGAATCGCAATATCAAGGTTGTTGCATATCTCCAACGCTCTTACACCGAATGGTGAAGGTTGTCGGGCGTTCATCAGATGCAAATCATGACACGGGTTGTTGAGAATGATGTCATGCAAGAAATGGTAAGGTCTAGCTTTCAACTTGGCAAAGTACGTCAATAGAAGCTGCTGGCGACGTCTGAATAACGACATTTCTCCACTTTCAACTAAGATGCTGACAACAGGGCTAGAACGGAAAGCACCTGTAGATAATCGTAAACATGAATTGTGGACTGTGTCAAGCATTCTCAGAGAAGTGGAAGTAGCAGATGAGTAGGCTACAGCGCCATAATCTATACGTGATCGCACTAGAGCGTTGTAGAACCTTATCATACATGATCTATCAGCACCCCAACCTGTACCTGTAAGAACACGCAGAATATCAACCACCTTTAAGCACCTAGCCCGTAGGTCTTTAATATGCGGAACCCATGTAAGTCTCTTGTCGAATACAACACCTAAGAACCTGATTTCAGTGCTAACTTCGATATCCTGACCCATTAAATACAGTCTTGGAACATTATCAGTCCGTATTCGGCAAAACTGAATGCATTTAGTCTTCTCAGGAGAAGAACTAAAGCCAGTCTGCCGTGACCATTCTTCAAGACGGTATATAGTTAGCTGTAGAGCTCGTTCAGCTGAGACAACATTTCTAGATGCAACATATATTGCAAAATCATCAACAAACAACGAACATTTAACAGGGTATACGCAACTTTTCACAATATTGTTTATGGCAACCGCAAATAGGGTACAACTAATTACACTTCCTTGCGGTATACCATTTTCCAAGTCAAACCTGTCGGACAGACACTGACCAACCCTTACACGGAACGATCGTTCATCTAGAAAGTCCTTAATGAAGGCCAACATGTTTCCAGCGATGCCCCAATCCCGCAAGGTATTGAGGATACCTCGTCGCCAAGCTGTATCATATGCTTTTTTTAAATCAAAGAATACGGCAACGAGGCGCTGCCGCAATGCAAACGCATTGCAGACAGCCGTCTCAAGGGCCACCAAGTGGTCTGTCGAAGACCTCCCTCTCCGAAAACCGCTCTGTTCAGGAGCGAGGAAGTTATTCTTTTCCAGATACCACATGAGACGACTGTTCACCATTCTTTCCATGACCTTACAAACAACACTTGTCAAGGAAATGGGACGGTAGTTGGAGGCCAATGTTTTATCTTTACCAGGTTTGAGGATCGGAACAACAATTGCTTCTTTCCAAGTTTTTGGAAGCTTTCTAGAAGCGTATATTTTATTAAAAACATGTAGGAGTTGCCTTAACCCAGAATCCGGTAAATGCGCTATCATCGAAAGTGTAATTTCATCTCCTCCAGGTGAGGTATTTCTAGATACTTTGAGCGCTTTTCTAAGCTCAGGCAATGAAAAAGGAATGTTTAGAGGATCATTCGAGTCCGCTATAAAGAAAGGAAGAGATTCAATGGTTTTCTTATAATTTTGAAACTGTACTGAATATGAAGACGTGAGGGAAGCTGATTTAAAGAAGGAACCAATCACGTTAGCGATGTCGGACTGTGATGTGATCACAGAACCGTCAGCTTGCAACTCTGCGATTCGATGTGGAGACGTCCTACCACATACCGAACGCAGTTTTCTCCATACCGTTGTCACAGGGGTACTCCTGCTAATATCTCCAACGTAACGGCTCCACGACTCCCTCTTACTCTCAAGAAAGACACGCCTACAGCAGGCCCGAGCTCTTCGGTACGCTTCCAGGTTTGCATCCGTAGGTCTGCGACTAAAAATGCGCAGGGCCCTACGGCGGTCCCGAAGAGCCTCCTTACAACGATCATTCCACCAAGGTACCGGCGGACGCCGTTTTTTTTTTTTTTTTTTTTTAGGCGAAAAACCTTTGAAAGGTTATCATCGCCTGGTACATAATAAATAAAATCTTATAAGCTAATATCACAGACATCACAAGCTATAATACTCTAAAATCACACAAAACATAAACACATAAACTTAAACTTAATATCACAGTTAGAAAGAAAAAACAAAGAAATCACATTAATACTTATGAAATTAAAACCTTAAAACTAGTATCACAACCCAAAAATTAAAAATTTCATTAAAAAAAATATTAAAAAAAAAAAAAAAAAAAAAAAATCACAGACATAAAAGATCACAAAAGGCTGTAAAGAGGCCACTTAACATGAACACATATGAATATAAACTTATAACTAATATAAAACACATACAATATGGTAACTAAGAGTAATAGAACATAATATATTAGACACTGTTGTATACACTGATCGATCGTAAAAATTTCAAAGCCGCATCCAAAATAGGGCTTTCGTCACCGAGTATATTCCTTAATTCAGAGGGAATCTTGAATCGCCGACGCAGAGCTGCGTAGCAGACGCAATCAACCAATACATGTTTGACTGTCAAAGGACAATCGCACCTGCCACAAACTGGAGCATCACCAGACGTCATGGGATACCCATGGGTTAATCTGGTGTGCCCAATTATAAGTCGCGCGATGACAACCTCTTCTCTTCTGTTCGTCCTCAGTGACGTAGGCCAAGGCTTAACAATAGGTTTTATTTCTCGTAGTTTGTTGCCATGAGAGCCAGTCCATTCTACCTGCCAGGAATCCGTGATGACCCGCTTCACCAGACTCACAAAATCAGACATAGTCAGATATTGCGTGAAAGCCGGTTGACGAGCCGCCTCCTTAGCGGCCAAATCAGCAGCCTCATTTCCCGGGATTCCAGCATGACCCGGAACCCAGCAGAAAACAACGCTTACTCCTCTATCATTCAGCTCCTTCACAGTGCCGAGGACGTCCACAACTAGCGGGTGGCGTGAATACACATCACTAATCGACTGGAGAGCACTGAGCGAATCAGTGCACACCAACACCCGACGCCCACGCACACAGACTACAGAAAGAGCTTTGCTGATAGCATAAAGTTCAGCCGTGTAAATACTGGTTCCAGCAGGTAATCCAAACAAATAGGTACACCCATTAGCAACAAACGAGCAACCAACTCCAACATCCGACTTTGATCCATCAGTGTATACAACCGTAGATGGTTTAATAGCTTCAACTAACTCACTGAAAATGCTATTAAACACCACAGAGCTTGTGCCTGCCTTTGAGTATTTACTCATCTCAAAGTTAAAGTGTAACTGAGCGATGGTCCAGGGTGGAAATAGACAAGAATTACATGGGTAGACACGAGGATTTTTTTTTTTTTTTTTTTTGTTTTAAGGCGAAAAACCTTAGCGAGGTTATCATCGCCTGTTGTTCTGCACAAGGGTGTAAAAAGCCCGAGTGCAGAACGCCTTTTTTTAATACAAATATAAGCTAAAATCTTATACGCTACTATCACAGACACCACAAGCTAAAAAACAAAAACGCTAAATAACACAAAAAAAAACATACATACATAAACTTAAACTTAATATCACAGTTAAAACAAAAAAAAAACACAAAAATAATATTGACACTTATGGACACTTAAAAACTAGTATCACAACCAAAAAATTACATTAAAAAAAAAAGAAAAGAAAAGAAAGAAAATATCACAGACATAAATATCACAAAAGGCTGTAAAGGGGCCACATAATAAAACCACAGACATATGACGTATAACATAAACGTATAATACATAAACGTATAACTAAAATAAAACACATACCATAGGGTACAACTAAAAGGACATTAGACACTGTTGTATACACTGATCGATCGTAAAAAATTCAAAGCCGCGTCCAAAATACGGCTCTCGTCACCGAGTATATTCCTTAATTCAGAGGGAATTCTGAATCGCCGACGCAGAGCTGCGTAGCAGACGCAATCAACCAATACATGTTTGACTGTCAAAGGACAATTGCACCTGCCACAAACTGGAGCATCACCAGACGTCATGAGATACCCATGGGTTAATCTGGTGTGCCCAATTCTAAGTCGCGCGATGACAACTTCTTCCCTTCTGTTCTTCCTCAGTGACGAAGTCCAAGGCTTAACAATAGGTTTTATGTCCCGTAGCTTGTTGCCATGAGAGCCAGTCCATTCTACCTGCCAGGAATCAGTAATGACCCGCTTCACCAGACTAACGAAATCAGACATGGTCAGATATCGTGTGAAAGCCGGTTGACGAGCCGCCTCCTTAGCGGCCAAATCAGCAGCCTCATTTCCCGGGATTCCAGCATGACCCGGAACCCAGCAGAAAACAACGCTTACTCCTCTATCATTCAGCTCCTTTACAGTGCCGAGGACGTCCACAACTAGCGGGTGGCGTGAATACACATCACTAATCGACTGGAGAGCACTGAGCGAATCAGTGCACACCAACACCCGACGCCCACGCACACAGACTACAGAAAGAGCTTTGCTGATAGCATAAAGTTCAGCCGTGTAAATACTGGTTCCCGCAGGTAATCCAAACAAATAGGTTCTCCCATTAGCAACAAACGAGCAACCAACTCCAACATCCGACTTTGATCCATCAGTGTATACAACCGTAGATGGTTTAATAGCTTCGACTAACTCACTGAAAATGCTATTAAACACCACAGAGCTTGTGCCTGCCTTTGAGTATTTACACATTTCAAAGTTAAAGTGTAACTGAGCGATGGTCCAGGGTGGAAATAGACAAGAATTACATGGGTAGACACGAGGAATCGCAATATCGAGGTTGTTGCATATCTCCAACGCTCTTACACCGAATGGTGAAGGTTGTCGGGCGTTCATCAGATGCAAATCATGACACGGGTTGTTGAGAATGATGTCATGCAAGAAATGGTAAGGTCTAGCTTTCAACTTGGCAAAGTACGTCAATAGAAGCTGCTGGCGACGTCTGAATAACGACATTTCTCCACTTTCAACTAAGATGCTGACAACAGGGCTAGAACGGAAAGCACCTGTAGATAATCGTAAACATGAATTGTGGACTGTGTCAAGCATTCTCAGAGAAGTGGAAGTAGCAGATGAGTACGCTACAGCGCCATAATCTATACGTGATCGCACTAGAGCCTTGTAGAACCTTATCATACATGATCTATCAGCACCCCAACCTGTACCTGTAAGAACACGCAGAATATCAACCACCTTTAAGCACCTAGCCCGTAGGTCTTTAATATGCGGAACCCATGTAAGTCTCTTGTCGAATACAACACCTAGAACCTGATTTCAGTGGTAACTTCGATATGCTGCCCATTAAATACAGTCTTGGAACATTATCAGTCCGTATTCGGCAAAACTGAATGCATTTAGTCTTCTCAGGAGAAAAACTAAAGCCAGTCTGCCGTGACCATTCTTCAAGACGGTATATAGTTAGCTGTAGAGCTCGTTCAGCTGAGACAACATTTCTAGATGCAACATATATTGCAAAATCATCAACAAACAACGAACATTTAACAGGGTATACGCAACTTTTCACAATATTGTTAATGGCAACCGCAAATAGGGTACAACTAATTACACTTCCTTGCGGTATACCATTTTCCAAGTCAAACCTGTCGGACAGACACTGACCAACCCTTACACGGAACGATCGTTCATCTAGAAAGTCCTTAATGAAGGCCAACATGTTTCCAGCGATGCCCCAATCCCGCAAGGTATTGAGGATACCTCGTCGCCAAGCTGTATCATATGCTTTTTTTAAATCAAAGAATACGGCAACGAGGCGCTGCCGCAATGCAAACGCATTGCAGACAGCCGTCTCAAGGGCCACCAAGTGGTCTGTCGAAGACCTCCCTCTCCGAAAACCGCTCTGTTCAGGAGCGAGGAAGTTATTCTTTTCCAGATACCACATGAGACGACTGTTCACCATTCTTTCCATGACCTTACAAACAACACTTGTCAAGGAAATGGGACGGTAGTTGGAGGCCAATGTTTTATCTTTACCAGGTTTGAGGATCGGAACAACAATTGCTTCTTTCCAAGTTTTTGGAAGCTTTCTAGAAGCGTATATTTTATTAAAAACATGTAGGAGTTGCCTTAACCCAGAATCCGGTAAATGCGCTATCATCGAAAGTGTAATTTCATCTCCTCCAGGTGAGGTATTTCTAGATACTTTGAGCGCTTTTCTAAGCTCAGGCAATGAAAAAGGAATGTTTAGAGGATCATTCGAGTCCGCTATAAAGAAAGGAAGAGATTCAATGGTTTTCTTATAACTTTGAAACTGTACTGAATATGAAGACGTGAGGGAAGCTGATTTAAAGAAGGAACCAATCACGTTAGCGATGTCGGACAGTGATGTGATCACAAAACCGTCAGCTTGCAACCCTGCGATTCGATGTGGAGATGTCCTTCCACATACCGAACGCAGTTTTCTCCATACCGTTGTCACAGGGGTACTCCTGCTAATATCTCCAACGTAACGGCTCCACGACTCCCTCTTACTCTCAAGAAAGACACGCCTACAGCAGGCCCGAGCTCTTCGGTACGCTTCCAGGTTTGCATCCGCAGGTCTGCGACTAAAAATGCGCAGGGCCCTACGGCGGTCCCGAAGAGCCTCCTTACAACGATCATTCCACCAAGGTACCGGCGGACGCCGTGCTTTTCCCGATGTTTTAGGAATGCTCTGGGCAGCTGCTGCAGACATCCTCTCTACAAAGGAAGACAACAGCTTTCGTGCATCATCATCATCTTCATATTCAGATTCCATTTAACTTGAAAACTCATCCCACCGTGCAAGCTTTTCAATCCATCGTTTCGGAAGGTCATCGACAGACTGATAGTCAAAAAATTCGACCACCACCGGTCGGTGATCACTTCCATACAGGTCTGGCAGTACTCTCCACATCAACCATGGAACAATGGACGGGCTACAGAAAGTAAGGTCCAAGCACGACCAGGATCCTGTTGAGGATGACATGAATGTTTCAGATCCATCGTTCAATAGACATAAGTCTAAATCACTCCGGACCCTCTCCACCATGTGACCTCTACCATTGCACAGTGAGGAGCCCCAAGAATAATGGTGACCATTGAAATCTCCTAAGATGATATATGGAGCTGGTAACTGTTCCAGCAATTCTCTCATGGCTAGGTATGAAATGTCTGTGTTTGGTGGTAAATAAACATTACACACGCAAACCGACACCGGGACAGTTATCCTGATTGCTACAGCCTGAATATCCGTTTGGATACCCAGACTTATCCCTTGCATTGACTGGTGAAGTAATATTGCAACCCCATCACCAGGGCCACCATGCAGGGAATCTTTCCTAAACATTTCGTATCCACGAAAGGATAATCGGATATCAGGTTGTAACATCGTCTCTTGCAGGCAAAGCGCAAACGGACACTTATCCCGGATCAATATCTTTATATCTTCATACCTAGACCGGATCCCGCGAACATTCCATTGAATTAAACTATTAAAGGGTATTTCGCAACGGAGGAGTTACGTTTCAAACACAATTTTCTCCTTCCCTTTTTTCCCTTTTACTTGTATAAAGCCCTTTTCTAGGGCCGATGAATCTCCTATCATATCGTGGATCTTGGACCCAGACGGAGGAGATTTTAGAAATTTAGACGCTTCCGTCGGAAGCGTCTTGGATACTAAAAGGGGTTTTCCCTTTGAGGTAGAGGCTGTCTTACTTGACAGCTGAGCTTTTGTACTCTGCGTCGCAGAAAGGTTACACACTTGAGACACTGAGCTCTTTGAACCAATTTCTGTTTGCTTGGTGCTTAATAACGCTTTAAGTGCAGAAGTTAGGGAAGCAACCTGTTTAGTGAGGTTCTCAACAACACTCTTCAACTCAACGCATGACGAGCACTCACCAGACACACGAGACTGAACACTAGTTGCAGCTGCAAACGAAATGTCAGGCTGGACTGCATTTCGAATGCTATTTAGTTTTCTGTACTCACTCCGGGCAGCGGGAAAGGAAAGCTTCTGTTCAGACGAAATTTTCTGAATTTCCCGTTCTTCTTTATACTTGGGGCATTCCCGAGACCTTGCTGAATGGCTTCCTTTACAGTTTGCACATAGTTCTTTTTCAGAAGTGCATTCGCTATCTAAGTGGTCAGGTGAACTGCACTTTGCGCATATCGCAGGTTTTTTGCAGTTTGTTTTCGTATGTCCGTATTCCTGGCACTGAAAACAGCGCAGAGGGTTTGGGACATACGGTCTCACTCGAACAGACAAGTAACCCAACTTAAGGCGATCCGGAGGTTGAGGGGTGGAAAATGTTATGATAAGTGTCGGGGTACCGACATCAATTCCATTTTCCCGACGCGTAACTCTTTTGACTTGCGTCACTCTCTGGGAGGTAAGCTCCTCCAATAACTCAGCCTCAGACATATCTTGTATATCTCGAGAGTAAACCACTCCTCGAGATGAGTTGAGGGATCTGTGCGGTTCTACAGTGACTGTAGTACTTCCTATTTGTGTAATTTTAACAACGCTGCTACTTTGCTTCGCAGACGTTGTTTCAATTAACAAAGTACCATTCCTTAGTTTTTTTAATTGAATGTGGCGAGCCACAAACCGACTGCACAGACCTGTTAATAATGAAGGGGGAAACTTTTGATAGCGACCCTTCTTCTGCAACACAACGAACAACGAAAAATTTGTCCGTGTTACTTAATACACCACTGTTATCACTATCGTCAGACAAGCTAGACCATAGTCTTTTAAATCCAAGGGAAGATTGTTTGTTAGACATTATCTTTAGTGCTTTTCCAGTCATCGTGAAAGCAGGGTGCGGGCGGAGAGATGACCCGCGCACGCCGCAGGTCCCTAGTAAAAAGAAGGACCCGGCCGAGTACTCCCGGCAGCCATCTCCCACATATTTCATCCGGGCCGGGGAGTCAGGTACTGCCTGACCCACTGATACCGACGTCCCAGAGGCTCGCACGCAGCAGTAAGAGCTCCGACACTCTTACCCATGGTCCACTTCTTGCCACAGTACCGAAGCGACTGGAAGGGCTAAAGGATGGCGCAAAGCCTCGGCAGAGCAAGCTCACAGCAGCACAACCACAGTCCAGACCTTCCAATCCGGAAAGGGTTACGCACGACCAGCCCGCATCCCATCCTCGCCAGCATTATAAATGTGTGTAAGAAAACTTTGTGTATGTGTTGTGTGTAGGGTATGTAAATGTGTGTGTTGAAAGAAAGTGTGGTGTGTGTGATGTAGTATTATTGTTGTGTGTAGTGTAAGAGCAACCTGTGTATAGTTTTGAAATAAGGTTAGCTCTTAGCTGGGGTCCCGGGGTTGCCACACCCGAACACCCACATATATATGCATGGACGAGCATTCATATATATAAAAATGGGTGCCCCCTGGGGGCTCCAAACAGATAACATCTCCCATTGGCAACAAACAAGCAACAAACTCCAACATCCCACTTTGATCCATCAGTGTATACAACCTTAGATGGTTTAATAGCTTCAACTAATTCACTGAAAATGCTATTAAATACCACAGAACTTGTGTCTGCCTTTGAGTATTTACACATCTCAAAGTTAAAGTGTAACTGCGCGATGGTCCAGGGTGGAAATAGACAAGAATTACATGGGTAGACACGAGGAATCGCAATATCGAGGTAGTTGCATATCTCCAACGCTCTTACACCGAATGGTGAAGGCTGTCGGGCGTTCATCAAATGCAAATCATGACAGGGGTTGTTGAGAATGATCTCATGCAAAAAATGGTAAGGTCTAGCTTTCAACTTACAAAGTACGTCAATAGAAGCTGCTGGCGACGTCTGAATAACGACATTTCTCCACTTTCAACTAAGATGCTGACAAGAGGGCTAGAACGGAAAGCACCTGTAGATAATCGTAAACATGAATTGTGGACTGTGTCAAGCATTCTCAGAGAAGTGGAAGTAGCAGATGAGTAGGCTACAGCGCCATAATCTATACGTGATCGCACTAGAGCCTTGTAGAACCTTATCATACATGATCTATCAGCACCCCAACCTGTACCTGTAAGAACATGCAGAATATCAACCACCTTTACGCACCTAGCCCGTAGGTCTTTAATATGCGTAACCCATGTAAGTCTTTTATCGAATATTACACCTAGAAACCTGACTTCAGTGCTAACTTCAATATGCTGACCCATTAAATACAGTCTTGGAACACTATCAGTCCGAATCCGGCAAAACTGGTTGCATTTAGTCTTTTCAGGAGAAAAACGAAAGCCAGTTTGTCGTGACCATTCCTCAAGACGGTGTATAGTTACCTGTAGGGCTCGTTCAGCTGAAACAACATTTCTAGATGCAACATATATCGCAAAATCATCTACAAACAAAGAACATTTTATAGGGTATCCGCAACATTTCACAATATTGTTAATGGCAATCGCAAATAGAGTACAACTAATTACACTACCTTGCGGTATACCATTTTCCAAGTCAAACTTGTCGGACAGACACTGACCGACCCTTACACGGAACGATCGATCATCTAGAAAGTCCTTGATGAAGGCCAACATGTTCCCAGCGATGCCCCAATCCCGCAAAGTATTGAGGATACCTCGTCGCCAAGCTGTATCATATGCTTTTTTCAAATCAAAGAATACGGCAACGAGGCGCTGCTGCAATGCAAACGCATTGCAGATAGCCGTCTCAAGGGCCGCCAAGTGGTCTGTCGAAGACCTCCCTTTCCGAAAACCTCTCTGTTCAGGAGCGAGGAAGTCATTCTTTTCCAGATACCACATGAGACGACTATTCACCATTCTTTCCATCACCTTACAAACAACACTTGTTAAGGAGATGGGACGGTAGTTGGAGGCCAATGTTTTATCTTTACCAGGTTTGAGGATCGGAACAACAATTGCTTCTTTCCAAGTTTTTGGAAGCTTTCTAGAAGCATATATTTTATTAAAAATATGTAGGAGCTGCCTTAAACCAGAATCTGGTAAATGCGCAATCATCGAAAGTGTAATTTCATCTCCTCTGGGCGAGGTATTTCGAGAACCTTTGAGCGCTTTTCTTAGTTCAGGCAATGAGTGTTTAGTATCGCGCCAGTTTAAATTTCCGCGCCTGGATTTTTCTAGAATAACGATCTCCCATGCATGTAAGGTTTATTGATATTGCATCGATCCAAGCACTATTTTTCTTCGTGGATGTGTAGTCCGGCCCTCACGTGACTCGATTTCCTCCAATAGAAAAATTCCCCTTTTCCTAATCCCATCGCCATGTTGGCATCTTGCCTCGCTCCTCACTCGCTCGTGTTCTATCGTTCGAACGGGTCAGCCGTGTGTTGCAAGTTCGGGTAACCGACGCTGTTCCCGAATACCGATGTCTTTTACAATTAACGTACAACGCATTCTATCGCTTTTGTCGCCGTCTAAACATAACTATTCGGCCCCAGTCTATGCAACTAACTTGTAATTTGTATTGTTATTTAAATCTAATTCTTAAATTGTGTGCGATTAACGAAACTGATGCAACTGTTCTGCCTCGTGCATTACCTTTTCCGATCATGTCTCCACGCTGCAATTACTAGTATAGTCAGTGATTTGTGTGACTTTATAAACGTGCTTTACAGTGACTTTAGTGCTTCAATATTTGCAAATATCGACGAACATTCAAGTGTGTTGCACCGCAGTTTTACTTCATCTCATCAACTTGGACAATCAGCGTACACGGATCAGAGTGAGTACCTCAATATTCTTAGTTTTTGCAGCCTTATTTATCCTATATGTGCTCCTGTCGAATCCTTTTCCATTTACCCCTTTTTCGAGTTACGTGCATTAGCTTAGCCCTTGCTACGAAACAGGGCCGCGTCTTAAGTATCCGGGTGATATTAGATCTCACCATTTTAACGTTTGAAGCAGAGTGTAGGAGTTGTACTAACATTCAGCTACCGCACTCAACAATGAGAAAGGAATGTTCAGAGGATCATTCGCGTCTGCTATATGAAAAGGAAAAAATTCAATGGTATGCTTATGATTTTGAAATTGAATTGTATATGAAGACGTGAGAGACGCTGATCTTAACAAAGAACCTATTGCATTCGCAATGTCGATTGGTGACGTAATCACGAAACCGTCGTGTTGCAACCCTGCAATGCGGTGCGGAGACGTCTTTCCACACACCGACCGCAGTTTTCACCACACCGTTGTCACAGGGGTACTCCTGTTAATATCTGCAACATAACAGCTCCATGACTCTCTCTTACTCTCTTGAAAGACACGCCTACAGCAGGCCCGAGCTCTTCGGTAAGCTTCCAGGTTAGCATCCGTAGGTCTGCGACTAAAAATTCGCAGGGCCCTACGGCGGTCCTGAAGAGCCTCCTTACACCGATTATTCCACCAAGGCACCGGCGGCCGCCGCGCTTTACCCGATGTTTTAGGAATGCTCTGGGCAGCTGCTGCAGACATCCTCTCCACAAAGGAAGACAACAGGCTTCGTGCATCATCATCATCTTCATATTCAGATTCCATCAAACTTGAAAACTCATTCGACCGTGCAAGCTTCTCTATCCATCGTTTTGGAAGGTCATCGACAGACTGATAGTCAAAAAACTCGACCACCACCGGTCGATGATCACTTCCGTACAGGTCTGGCAGTACTCTCCACAACAACCGTGGTACAAGGGACGGGCTACAGAAAGTAAGGTCCAAGCACGACCAGGATCCTGTTGAGGATGACATGAATGTTTCAGATCCATCGTTCAATAGACATAAGTCTAAATCACTCCGGACCCTCTCCACCATGTGACCTCTACCATTGCACAGTGAGGAGCCCCAAGAATAATGGTGACCATTGAAATCTCCTAGGACGATATATGGAGCTGTTAACTGTTCCAGCAATTCTCTCATGGCTAGGTATGAAATGTCTGTGTTTGGTGGTAAATAAACATTACACACGCAAACCGACACCGGGACAGTTATCCTGATTGCTACAGCCTGAAGATCCGTTTGGATATCCAGACTCATCCCCTGCATTGACTGGTGAAGTAATATTGCAACCCCATCACCAGGGCCACCATGCAGGGAATCTTTCCTAAACATTTCGTATCCACGAAAGGATAATCGGATATCAGGTTGTAACATCGTCTCTTGCAGGCAAAGCGCAAACGGACACTTATCCCGGATCAATATCTTTATATCTTCATACCTAGACCGGATCCCGCGAACATTCCATTGAATTAAACTATTAAAGGGTATTTCGCAACGGAGAGTTACGTTTCAAACACAATTTTCTCCTTCCCTTTTTTCCCTTTTACTTGTATAAAGCCCTTTTCTAGGGCCGATGAATCTCCTATCATATCGTGGATCTTGGACCCAGACGGAGGAGATTTTAGAAATTTAGACGCTTCCGCCGGAAGCGTCTAATTTTTTATTTAAGTTTTTTTTTTTAAGGGCGAACAACCAGGGCGGTTATCATCGCCCGTTGTTCTACACACGGGTGTAAAGGGCCCGAGTGTAGAACGTACTAAAAACTATAAATATCACAGAATAATATAAAATAAAATTTACATAAACAAAAAAATTTATATTAAAAACTTATCAGATAAACATACAAACACAAACTTAAATCTAATATCAAAGTAGGAATAACCAACATTTATAACCTATCAATTAAAAATCTTACAAACTAGTATCACAGTAAACACAATATAAATTACATTAATATCACAATCCTCACAGATAAACAAAAGGCTGTAAAAGGGCCACGAAAATATAAAAACATACACTTTTTTTTTTTTTTTTTTTTTTTTTTTTTTTTTTTTTTTTTAGGGCGAAAAACCAGACGGTTATCATCGCCCGTTGTTCTACACGCGGGTGTAAAGGGCCCGAGTGTAGAACGTACTTGAATATAATATAATATATACTTTTTTATTTAAATATAACTCCTAAAACTAAAAATATCACAGATAAAGAAAAATTCATAAATAAAATTTACAGTAAAGAACATTTATTTTAAAAACTTATAAGATAAACATACAAACACAAACTTAAATCTAATATCACAGTTGGAATAAACAACATTTATAAACTATCACATAAAAATCTTAAAAACTAGTATCACAGCAAACAATATAATTTACATTAATATCACAGACCTAAAACATAAACAAAAGGCTGTAAATGGGCCACGAAAATAAAAAAAAAATAAAACACACAAATACACATATAACATAAAAACAACATTAACGTTTCCCCATTAGACATCTTTATATACACAGATGGATCTAAGAAATCTCAATGTTGAGTCTAAAACATGGCTATCGTCGCCGAGTACATCACGCAACTCGCAGGGTATTTTAAACCGCCGACGCAGAGCTGCGTAGCAGATGCAATCTACCAAAACATGTTTTATTGTCAAAGGACAATCGCATCTGCCACACGCTGGAGCATCACCAGACGTCATGAGATACCCATGCGTTAATCTGGTGTGCCCAATTCTAAGTCGAGCGATGACAACTTCTTCCCTTCTGTTGTTCCTCAGCGACGTAGGCCAAGGCTTAACGGCATGTTTGATATCACGTAGCTTGTTGCCATGAGAGCCAGTCCATTCCACCTGCCAGGAATCAGTGATGACACGCTTCACCAGGCCCACGAAATCTGACACAGTCAGATATTGCGTGAAAGCCGGTTGGCGTGCCGCCTCCTTAGCGGCCAAATCAGCAGCCTCATTTCCCGAGATTCCAGCATGACCCGGAACCCAGCAGAAAACAACGCTTACTCCTCTATCGTTAAGCTGCTTCACGGTGCCGTGGACATCTACAACTAGCGGGTGGCGTGAATATAAATCAGTAATCGACTGAAGGGCACTAAGCGAATCAGTGCACACCAACACCCGACGCCCACGCACACAGACTACAGACAGAGCTTTACTAATAGCGTAAAGTTCAGCCGTGTAAACACTGGTTCCCGCAGGTAATCCAAACAAATAGGTTCTCCCATTAGCAACAAACGAGCAACCAACTCCAACATCTGACTTTGATCCATCCGTGTATACAACCGTAGATGGTTTAATAGCTTCAACTAACTCACTGAAAATGCTATTAAATACCACAGAACTTGTGTCTGCCTTTGAGTATTTACACATTTCAAAGTTAATGTGTAACTGAGCGATGGTCCAGGGTGGAAAGAGACATGAATAACATGGGTACACACGAGGAATCGCAATACCGAGGTTGTTGCATATCCCCAACGCTCTTACACCGAATGGTGAAGGCAATCGGGCATTCATCAGATGCAAATCATGACAAGGGTTGTTGAGAATGATGTCATGCAAAAAATGATAAGGTCTAGCTTTCAACTTGGCAAAGTACGTCAATATAAGCTGCTGGCGACGTCTGTGTAACGACATTTCTCCACTTTCAACTAAGATGCTGACAACAGGGCTAGAACGAAAAGCACCTGTAGACAATCGTAAACATGAATTGTGGATCGTGTCAAGCATTCTCAGCGAAGTGGGAGTAGCAGATGAGTACGCTACAGCGCCATAATCTATACGTGATCGCAGTAGAGCCTTGTAGAACCTTATCATACATGATCTATCAGCTCCCCAACATGTACCTGTAAGAACACGCAGAATATCAACCACCTTTAAGCACCTAGCCCGTAGGTCTTTTATATGCGGAACCCATGTAAGTCTTTTGTCGAATATAACACCTAGAAACCTGATTTCAGTGCTAACTTCGATATCCTGACCCATTAAATACAGTCTTGGAACATTATCAGTCCGTATTCGGCAAAACTGAATGCATTTAGTCTTCTCAGGAGAAAAACTAAAGCCAGTCTGCCGTGACCATTCCTCAAGACGGTATATAGTAAGCTGTAGGGCTCGTTCAGCTGAAACAACATTTCTAGATGCAACATATATCGCAAAATCATCTACAAACAACGAACATTTAACAGGGTATACGCAACATTTCACAATATTGTTAATGGCAATCGCAAATAGGGTACAACTAATTACACTCCCCTGCGGTATACCATTTTCCAAATCAAACCTGTTTGACAAACTCTGACCAACCCTTACACGAAATGATCGGTCATCCAGAAAGTCTTTAATGAAGGCCAACATGTTCCCAGCGATGCCCCACTCCCGCAAGGTTTTAAGAATACCTCGTCGCCAAGCCGTATCATATGCTTTTTTCAAATCAAAGAATACGGCAACGAGGCGCTGCCGCAATGCAAACGCATTGCAGATAGCCGTCTCAAGGGCCACCAAGTGGTCTGTCGAAGACCTCCCTCTCCGAAAACCGCTCTGTTCAGGAGCGAGGAAGTCATTCTTTTCCAGATACCACATGAGACGACTATTCACCATTCTTTCCATCACCTTACATACAACACTTGTCAGAGAGATGGGGCGATAGCTGGAGGCCAACATTTTATCTTTGCCAGGTTTGAGGATCGGGACAACAATTGCTTCTTTCCAAGATTCTGGAAGCTTTCTAGAAGCGTATATTTTATTAAAGATATGTAGGAGTTGCCTTAACCCGGAGTCTGGTAAATGCGCTATCATCGAAAGTGTAATTTCATCTCCTCCAGGCGAGGTATTTCGAGAAACTTTGAGCGCTTTTCTTAGTTCAGGCATTGAAAAAGGAATGTTCAGAGGATCATTTGTGTCCGCTATATGAAAAGGAAGAGATTCAATGGTTTTCTTATGATTTTGAAATTGAATTGAATATGAAGACGTGAGAGATGCTGATCTTAACGAAGAACCAATTGCATTCGCAATGTCGATTGGTGACGTAATCACGGAACCGTCAGTTTGCAACCCTGCAATTCGGTGCGGAGACATCCTTCCACAAACGGACCGCAGTCTTCTCCACACCGTTGTCACAGGGGTACTCCTGTTAATATCTGCAACATAACGGCTCCACGACTCTCTCTTACTCTCCAGAAAAATACGCCTACAGCAGGCCCGAGCTCTTCGGTAAGCTTCCAGGTTAGCATCCGTAGGTCTGCGACTAAAAATTCGCAGGGCCCTACGGCGGTCCTGAAGAGCCTCCTTACACCGATTATTCCACCAAGGCACCGGCGGCCGCCGCGCTTTACCCGATGTTTTAGGAATGCTCTGGGCAGCTGCTGCAGACATCCTCTCCACAAAGGAAGACAACAGGCTTCGTGCATCATCATCATCTTCATATTCAGATTCCATCAAACTTGAAAACTCATTCGACCGTGCAAGCTTCTCTATCCATCGTTTTGGAAGGTCATCGACAGACTGATAGTCAAAAAACTCGACCACCACCGGTCGATGATCACTTCCGTACAGGTCTGGCAGTACTCTCCACAACAACCGTGGTACAAGGGACGGGCTACAGAAAGTAAGGTCCAAGCACGACCAGGATCCTGTTGAGGATGACATGAATGTTTCAGATCCATCGTTCAATAGACATAAGTCTAAATCACTCCGGACCCTCTCCACCATGTGACCTCTACCATTGCACAGTGAGGAGCCCCAAGAATAATGGTGACCATTGAAATCTCCTAGGACGATATATGGAGCTGGTAACTGTTCCAGTAATTCTCTTATGGCAAGGTATGAAATGTCTGTGTTTGGTGGTAAATAAATATTACACACGCAAACCGACACCGGGACAGTTATCCTGATTGCTACGGCCTGAAGATCCGTCTGAATATCCAGATTTATCCCCTGCATTGACTGGTGAAGTAATATAGCGACCCCACCACCAGGGCCACCATGCAGGGAATCTTTCCTAAACATTTCGTATCCACGAAAGGATAATCGGATATCAGGTTGTAACATCGTCTCTTGCAGGCAAAGCGCAAACGGACACTTATCCCGGATCAATATCTTTATATCTTCATACCTAGACCGGATCCCGCGAACATTCCATTGAATTAAGCTATTAAAGGATATTTCGCAACGGAGGAGTTACGTTTCAAACACAATTTTCTCCTTCCCTTTTTTCCCTTTTACTTGTATAAAGCCCTTTTCTAGGGCCGATGAATCTCCTATCATATCGTGGATCTTGGACCCAGACGGAGGAGATTTTAAAAATTTAGACGCTTCCGCTGGAAGCGTCTTGGATACTGAAAGGGGTTTTCCCTTTGAGGTAGAGGCTGTCTTACTTGACAGCTGAGCTTTTGTACTCTGCGTCGCAGAAAGGTTAGACACTTGAGACACTGAGCTCTTTGAACCAATTTCTGTTTGCTTGGTGCTTAATAACGCTTTAAGTGCAGAAGTTAGGGAAGCAACCTGTTTAGTTAGGTTCTCAACAACACTTTTCAACTCTACGCATGACGAGCACTCACCAGACACACGAGACTGAACACTAGTTGCAGCTGCAAACGAAATGTCAGGCTGGACTGCATTTCGGATGCTATTTAGTTTTCTGTACTCGCTCCGTTTTTTTTTTTTTTTTTTTTTTTTTTTTTTTTTAAGGGCGAAAAACCAGACGGTTATCATCGCCCGTTGCTCTACACACGGGTGTAAAGGGCCCGAGTGTAGAACGTACTTTTCTTATTTAAATATAACTTTTTAAAACTAAAAACATCACAGAAAAAAAAAATGAATAAAATTTACAGACAAGAACATCTATATTAAAAAACTTATAAGATAAACATACAACCACAAACTTAAATCTAATATCACACTTGGAATAAATAACAGTTAAAACTTATAAAAACTTACAAACTAGTATCACAGTCAACTAAATAAAATTTACATAAAAGGTAATATCACAGATCTGTAGGTAAATAAAAGGCTGTAAAGGGGCCACGAAACTAAATAAAAACATACATAAATACATAAATACATAATATAAACTTAACACAAATATTCCCAATTCACAATCAGACATTGTCATACAAACTAATGGATCTAATAAATCCTAACGTTAAATCCAAAACATGGCTATCGTCGCCGAGTACATCTCGTAACTGGAAGGGTATCTTAAATCGCCGACGCAGAGCTGCGTAGCAGACGCAATCTACCAACACATGTTTAATTGTCAAAGGACAATCACATCTGCCACACATTGGAGCATCACCAGACGTCATGAGATACCCATGCGTTAATCTGGTGTGTCCAATTCTAAGTCGCGCGATGACAACCTCTTCCCTTCTGTTCTTCCTCAGCGACGTAGGCCAAGGCTTAACGTCATGCTTTACCTCACGAAGCTTGTTGCCATGAGAGCCAGTCCATTCTACCTGCCAGGAATCAGTGATGACACGCTTCACCAGGCCCACGAAATCTGACACAGTCAGATATTGCGTGAAGGCCGGTTGGCGTGCTGCCTCCTTAGCGGCCAAATCAGCAGCCTCATTTCCCGAGATTCCAGCATGACCCGGAACCCAGCAGAAAACAACGCTTACTCCTCTATCGTTAAGCTGCTTCACGGAGCCGTGGACATCTGCAACTAGCGGGTGGCGTAAATATATATCACTAATTGACTGCAGGGCACTGAGCGAATCAGTGCACACCAACACCCGACGCCCACGCACACAGACTACAGACAGAGCTTTACTAACAGCATAAAGTTCAGCCGTGTAAACACTGGTTCCCGCAGGTAATCCAAACAAATAGGTTCTCCCATTAGCAACAAACGAGCAACCAACTCCAACATCCGACTTTGATCCATCAGTGTATACAACCGTAGATGGTTTAATAGCTTCAACTAACTCACTGAAAATGCTATTAAATACCACAGAACTTGTGTCTGCCTTTGAGAATTTACACATTTCAAAGTTAAAGTGTAACTGAGCGATGGTCCAGGGTGGAAATAAACAAGAATTACATGGGTAGACACGAGGAATCGCAATATCGAGGTTGTTGCATATCTCCAACGCTCTTACACCGAATGGTGAAGGTTGTCGGGCGTTCATCAGATGCAAATCATGACAGAGGTTGTTGAGAATGATGTCATGCAAGAAATGGTAAGGTCTAGCTTTCAACTTGGCAAAGTACGTCAATATAAGCTGCTGGCGACGTCTGTGTAACGACATTTCTCCACTTTCAACTAAGATGCTGATAACAGGGCTAGAACGAAAAGCACCTGTAGATAATCGTAAACATGAATTGTGGACTGAGTCAAGCATTCTCAGAGAAGTGGAAGTAGCAGATGAGTAGGCTACAGCGCCATAATCAATACGTGATCGCACTAGAGCCTTGTAGAACCTTATCATACATGATCTATCAGCTCCCCAACATGTACCTGTAAGAACACGCAGAATATCAACCACCTTTAAGCACCTAGCCCGTAGGTCTTTAATATGCGGAACCCATGTAAGTCTCTTGTCGAATACAACACCTAAGAACCTGATTTCAGTGCTAACTTCGATATCCTGACCCATTAAATACAGTCTTGGAACAGTATCAGTCCGAATCCGGCAAAACTGGATGCATTTAGTTTTCTCAGGAGAAAAACTAAAGCCAGTTTGCCGTGACCATTCCTCAAGACGGTATATAGTTAGCTGTAGGGCTCGTTCAGCTGAGACAACATTTCTAGATGCAACATATATCGCAAAATCATCTACAAACAAAGAACATTTAATAGGGTATACGCAACATTTCACAATATTGTTAATGGCAATCGCAAATAGAGTACAACTAATTACACTCCCCTGCGGTAAACCATTTTCCAAATCAAACCTGTTTGACAAACTCTGACCAATCCTTACACGAAATGATCGGTCATCCAGAAAGTCTTTAATGAAGGCCAACATGTTCCCAGCGATGCCCCACTCCCGCAAGGTATTAAGAATACCTCGTCGCCAAGCCGTATCATATGCTTTTTTCAAATCAAAGAATACGGCAACGAGGCGCTGCCGCAATGCAAACGCATTGCAGATAGCCGTCTCAAGGGCCACCAAGTGGTCTGTCGAAGACCTCCCTCTCCGAAAACCGCTCTGTTCAGGAGCGAGGAAGTCATTCTTTTCCAGATACCACATGAGACGACTATTCACCATTCTTTCCATCACCTTACACACAACACTTGTTAAAGAGATGGGGCGATAGCTGGAGGCCAACGTTTTATCTTTGCCAGGTTTGAGGATTGGGACAACAATTGCTTCTTTCCAAGATTCTGGAAGCTTTCTAGAAGCATATATTTTATTAAAAATATGTAGGAGTTGCCTTAAGCCAGAATCTGGTAAATGCGCTATCATCGAAAGTGTAATTTCATCTCCTCCGGGCGAGGTATTTCGAGAAACTTTGAGCGCTTTTCTTAGTTCAGGCATTGAAAAAGGAATGTTCAGAGGATCATTTGTGTCCGCTATATGGAAAGGAAGAGATTCAATGGTTTGCTTATGATTTTGAAATTGGTTGAATATGAAGACGTGAGAGACGCTGATCTTAACGAAGAACCAATTGCATTCGCAATGTCGATTGGTGACGTAATCACGGAACCGTCAGTTAGCATACCTGCAACTCGGTGCGGAGACGTCTTTCCACACACGGACCGCAGTTTTCTCCACACTGTTGTCACAGGGGTACTCCTGTTAATATATGCAACGTAACAGCTCCATGACTCTCTCTTACTCTCCAGAAAGATACGCCTACAGCAGGCCCGAGCTCTTCGGTAAGCTTCCAGGTTAGCATCCGTAGGTCTGCGACTAAAAATGCGCAGGGCCCTACGGCGGTCCTGAAGAGCCTCCTTACACCGATTATTCCACCAAGGCACCGGCGGACGCCGCGCTTTTCCCGATGTTTTAGGAATGCTCTGGGCAGCTGCTGCAGACATCCTCTCTACAAAGGAAGACAACAGTTTTCGTGCATCATCATCATCTTCATATTCACATTCCATTAAAATTGAAAACTCATTCCACCGTGCAAGCTTCTCTATCCATCGTTTTGGAAGGTCATCGATAGGCTGATAGTCGAAAAACTCGACCACAAGCGGTCGATGATCACTTCCGTACAGGTCTGGCAGTACTCTCCACACCAACCGTGGTACAAGGGACGGGCTGCAGAAAGTAAGGTCCAAGCACGACCAGATACCTGTTGAGGATGACATGAATGTTTCAGATCCATCGTTCAATAGACATAAGTCTAAATCACTCCGGACCCTCTCCACCATGTGACCTCTACCATTGCACAGTGATGAGCCCCAAGAATAATGGTGACCATTGAAATCTCCTAGGACGATACATGGAGCTGGTAACTGTTCCAGTAATTCTCTCATGGCTAGGTATGAAATTTCTGTGTTAGGTGGTAAATAAATATTACACACGCAAACCGACACCGGGACAGTTATCCTGATTGCTACGGCCTGAAGATCCGTCTGAATATCCAGATTTATCCCCTGCATTGACTGGTGAAGTAATATAGCGACCCCACCACCAGGGCCACCATGCAGGGAATCTTTCCTAAACATCTCATACCCACGAACGGACATTGAGACATCAGGCTGTAACATCGTCTCCTGCAAGCACAGCGCAATCGGACACTTTTCCCGGATCAATAACTTTATGTCTTCATACCTAGATCGGATCCCGCGAACATTCCATTGAATAATATTATTAAAAGGGAATTTAAAGAACTTATGTTTCAAACACAATTTTCTCCTTACCTTTTTTTCCCTTCACTTGTATGAAGCCCTTATCAAGGGCCGATGGATCTCCTATCATATCGTGGATCTTGGACCCAGACGAAGGAGATTTTAGGAATTTAGACGCATCCACTGGAAGCGTCTTAGGCAATGAAAGGGGTTTCCCCTTAGAGGTAGAGGCGACTGTCTTATTTGACAGCTGAACTTTTGTATTCTGCGTCGCAGAAAGGTTACCAACTTGAGGTACAGAACTCTTTGAACTAATTTCAGTCTGTTTGGAGCTTAGTAAAGCTTTCAGTGCAGAAGTTAGGGAAGCAACCTGTTTAGTTAGGTTCTCAACAACACTCTTCAGCTCAACGCATGACGAGCACTCACCAGACACACGAGACTGAACACTAGTTGCAGCTGCAAACGAAATGTCAGGCTGGACTGCATTTCGAATGCTATTTAGTTTTCTGTACTCGCTCCGGGCAGCGAGAAAGGAAAGCTTCTGTTCAGACGAAATTTTCTGAATTTCTCGTTCTTCTTTATACTTGGGGCATTCTCGAGACCTTGCTGAATGACTTCCTTTACAGTTTGCACACAGTTCAGTTTCAGAAGTGCATTCGCTGTCTAAGTGGTCAGGTGAACTGCACTTTGCGCATATCGCAGGTTTCTTGCAGTTAGTTTTCGTATGTCCGTATTCCTGACACTGAAAACAGCGCAGAGGGTTTGGGACATACGGTCTCACTCGAACAGACAAGTAACCCAACTTAAGACGATCCGGAGGTTGAGGGGTGGAAAATGTTATGATAAGTGTCGGGGTACCGACATCAATTCCATTTTCCCGACGCGTAACTCTTTTGACTTGCGTCACTCTCTGGGAGGTAAGCTCCTCCAATAACTCAGCCTCAGACATATCCTGTATATCTCGAGAGTAAACCACTCCTCGAGATGAGTTGAGGGACCTATGCGGTTCAACGGTAACTGCAGTACTTCCGATTTGAGTAATTTTAACAACGCTGCTACTTTGCTTCGCAGACGTTGTTTCAATTAACAAAGTACCATTTCTTAATTTTTTAATAGAGTGTGGCGAGCCACAAACCGACTGCACAGACCTGTTAATAATGAAGGGGGAAACTTTTGACAGCGACCCTTCATCTGCAACACAACGAACAACAAAAAATTTGTCTGTGTTATCACCACTGTTATCACTATCGTCCGACAAGCTAGACCATAGTCTTTTCATTCCGAGGGAAGATTTTTTAGATGACATAATCTTGGGTGTTTTTCCAGTCATCGTGAAAGCAAGGTGCGGGCGGAGAGATGACCCGCGCACGCCGCAGGTACCTAGTAAAAAGAAGGACCCGGCCGAGTACTCCCGGCAGCCATCTCCCACATATTTCATCCGGGCCGGGGAGTCAGGTACTGCCTGACCCACTGATACCGACGTCCCAGAGGCTCGCACGCAGCAGTAAGAGCTCCGACACTCTTACCCATGGTCCACTTCTTGCCACAGTACCGAAGCGACTGGAAGGGCTAAAGGATGGCGCAAATCCTCGGCAGAGCAAGCTCACAGCAGCACAACCACAGTCCAGACCTTCCAATCCGGAAAGGGTTACGCACGACCAGCCCGCATCCCATCCTCGCCAGCATTATAAATGTGTGTAAGAAAACTTTGTGTATGTGTTGTGTGTAGGGTATGTAAATGTGTGTGTTGAAAGAAAGTGTGGTGTGTGTGATGTACTCGCTCCGGGCAGCGGGAAAGGAAAGCTTCTGTTCAGACGAAATTTTCTGAATTTCCCGTTCTTCTTTATACTTAGGGCATTCCCGAGACCTTGCTGAATGACTTCCTTTACAGTTTGCACACAGTACTGTTTCAGAAGTGCATTCGCTGTCTAAGTGGTCAGGTGAACTGCACTTTGCGCATATCGCAGGTTTCTTGCAGTTAATTTTCGTATGTCCGTATTCCTGGCACTGAAAACAGCGCAGAGGGTTTGGGACATACGGTCTCACTCGAACAGACAAGTAACCCAACTTTAGACGATCTGGAGGTTGTGGGGTGGAAAATGTTATGATAAGTGTCGGGGGTACCGACATCAATACCATTTTCCCGACGCGTAACTCTTTTGACTTGCGTCACTCGCTGGGGGGTAAGCTCCTCCAATAACTCAGCCTCAGACATATCATGTATATCTCGAGAGTAAACCACTCCTCGAGATGAGTTGAGGGATCTATGCGGTTCAACAGTGACTGCAGTACTTCCTATTTGTGTAATTTTAACAACGCTGCTACTTTGCTTCGCAGACGTTGTTTCAATTAACAAAGTACCATTCCTTAGTTTTTTAATTGAATGTGGGGAGCCACAAACCGACTGCCCAGACCTGTTAATAATGAAGGGGGAAACTTTTGATAGCGACCCTTCTTCTGCAACACAACGAACAACGAAAAATTTGTCCGTGTTACTTAATACACCACTATTATCACTATCGTCAGACAAGCTAGACCATAGTCTTTTACATCCGAGGGAAGATTGTTTATTTGACATTATCTTTAGTGCTTTTCCAGTCATCGTGAAAGCAGGGTGCGGGCGGAGAGATGACCCGCGCACGCCGCAGGTCCCTAGTAAAAAGAAGGACCCGGCCGAGTACTCCCGGCAGCCATCTCCCACGTATTTCATCCGGGCCGGGGAGTCAGGTACTGCCTGACCCACTGATACCGACGTCCCAGAGGCTCGCACGCAGCAGTAAGAGCTCCGACACTCTTACCCATGGTCCACTTCTTGCCACAGTACCGAAGCGACTGGAAGGGCTAAAGGATGGCGCAAAGCCTCGGCAGAGCAAGCTCACAGCAGCACAACCACAGTCCAGACCTTCCAATCCGGAAAGGGTTACGCACGACCAGCCCGCATCCCATCCTCGCCAGCATTATAAATGTGTGTAAGAAAAAACTTTGTGTATGTGTTGAGTGTAGGGTATGTAAATGTGTGTGTTGAAAGAAAGTGTGGTGTGTGTGATGTAGTATTATTGTTGTGTGTAGTGTAAGAGCAACCTGTGTATAGTTTTGAAATAAGGTTAGCTCTTAGCTGGGGTCCCGGGGTTGCCACACCCGAACACCCACATATATATGCATGGACGAGCATTCATATAGCATACACATATTAAATTAAACATAATACAAACACAAACATATAAATATATACTTATAACAACTAATATAAACATACACTATAAAATATAACTATTTACAACAAATAAAACATTTCAGATCACCCTAGACTGTCAGACACTATTGTACACACTAATGGATCGTAAAAACTTTAAAGCCGCGTCCAAAATAGGGCTATCGTCACCGAGTATACACCTTAATTCCGAGGGAATCTTGAATCGCCGACGCAGAGCTGCGTAGCAGATGCAATCTACTAAAACATGTTTGACTGTCAAAGGACAATCGCATCTGCCACAAATTGGACCATCACCAGACGTCATGAGATACCCATGGGTTAATCTGGTGTGCCCAATTATAAGTCGCGCGATGACAACTTCTTCCTTTCTGTTCTTCCTCAGTGACGTAGGCCAAAGCTTAACAATAGGTTTTACGTCACGTAGCTTGTTGCCATGAGAGCCAGTCCATTCTATCTGCCAGGAACCAGTGATGACACGCTTCACCAGGCCCACGAAATCTGACACAGTCAGATACTGCGTGAAGGCCGGTTGGCGTGCCGCCTCCTTAGCGGCCAAATCAGCAGCCTCATTTCCCGAGATTCCAGCATGACCCGGAACCCAGCAGAAAACAACGCTTACTCCTCTATCGTTAAGCTGCTTCACGGTGCCGTGGACATCTGCAACTAGCGGGTGGCGTGAATATATATCACTAATTGACTGCAGAGCACTGAGCGAATCAGTGCACACCAACACCCAGTTATATAAATAAATAGTTGTACTTATAAACATATTTAACCTAAATAGCCTATATTTTAAATAGATATGAAAGTGTATTTATTTTATTCTTGTAAACACTTTCATTATCGACTAGTATATAAGACTTGTGAAAATTGTAATCAACACACTTTCATCAAATCATCAATTCATTATACATTAAAACTATTGTATCTAACGGTCTTTGACCGAAATAAATCTTTTTTAAAAGTCACTTAACGTGTCCAATTACTTAACTGGCGCCCGAACAGGGACCAGCTCGCTTCGTTTAAAAGTATTTCGTGTTATAAATTTTCGATTTTTATAAATCATTACTATATTCATTTATACAACGGAGTGTGGATTTCAATCCTTCAAGCTGGTCGCCAACAACTGTAACACCAAGGAACAACAAACAACTGTTAACTCGAAAATTCGCCAACAACTGTAACACCCAGGAACGACAAGCAACCATCAACTCGAAAATCATTCAATCTACAATATCAAAATATCTGCTAGCTGCTTCAACCATCCGAATCCTCTGCCGGAGACATCAAAAGAAAACATCTAACAACGTAAGACTACTTCTGCTAATATAACTTTTGTTTAATATAATCATAAGAAAATGGCTAACTCTAAAGTGCTATCACATGAACTTTTAAAATATCTGCCACGATATGATGGAAAATCATATAAACTACCTAATTTTGTGAATACATGTAAGGAAATTTATGCTCTTTATTGCTCTGACGCAATAAAAGAAAAAAATGAAAATCACTGGCTTCTGTTTAAAGCAGCTATGTGCCATTTAGATGGTCCAGCCGAAGCTGTTGCTTATAATAATAACTGTACAAATATTATAGAATTATTAGATGCCTTAAAAAAAAACTTTGCAGATAACCGACAGATTCCAGACTTAATCGCTGAATTAGCTATAATGAAAGCATATACTAATGAACATCCCATAGAATTTTTAAATAGATTAGATGAAAAAAGGACAATAGTAATAACTAGATATAATTTAGATGGTATAAGTGGTGATCTTTTTGTTAACTTAAAAAATCAGTTAAATGCAACTCTAGTCCGCACATTAGTTCACGGCGTTCATCCGATGTTAGGGTCACATTTGCAGTTATTAAATATTCAAAATTTAGACGACGCTAGAAACAAATTAATTAATGACTGTAGCATAATAATGCGACAATTAAAAATAAATAATACGCATAACTCTTTTAATAAATTTAATGAAAGACAACACCAACCCTTAAAATATAATATACCAAATTTCCAACAAAAACAAACCCACAAAAATACACAAAAAAACTTCAAACATCCAGGTCAGTTTAAACCTTCACATAATAATAACAATAATAATAATAATAATAATAATAGTAATAACGGTAATCACAACCATCATCAGAACAGACAACCCTTCTATAAACCCCCTAATTGGAATTCACAAAACACAGTATCAATGCGAACAGTACAATCTAACCCACCTTATAAATCACCTTACGAGATGACCCATATTTCTGAATCGGAAAATGACATTAAAATAAATGAAATGCAAGGCCAAATAAACGAATTAAACACATCAGTTAAAAGACTAACGGATCATTTTTTAGACAAAGGCCAACCAAGCTCAGATACTTTGACTTAAAAATAATTAATAAATCTCTTCCATACTTTATCGACTACAAAGACAGAAAATGGTTGATAGATACAGGTTCCCAAAAAAATTACATAAATCATAAATTTGTACCACCTAACATAACTAGATATAAAGAAGACTTTATTGTAAAAACGCCTAATGGTAAAAGTAAAGGAAACGAGTATATTCTATTTAATACAGAAACCGTATTCTTAAAAGACAAAATAATAAAAATATACTTATTCGACTTTTCAGACAAATATGATATTTTACTAGGACACGAAACGTTAAGTGAAATAAAATCAAACATAAATTTCGATACAAACTTATTAGAATATGAGACAGGTTCAAAAAAATTATTATTTAGTCATAATGAGATAAAACTTAAACCTGGTTTTAATATAATCACTGTTCCAATTAGGTCAATTCCTAATCTCAAAACAGGATTAGTTAAAGCCGTTGAAAAAGAAAATTATAGATATGAAGAAGGAGTCGTTAATATTAATAATAACGAATGTACGTGTTTAGTGTACTCAAACGAGCTTATGACCATATGTCCTGAGCCCGTTGAAGTGGAGGAATTAGAAACAATTCATGAACCAAAAGATTTTATGACCAATTGTTCTGAAACATTAAGGGACAGAATTGATGACATTTCTAAACTAATACGTACTGATCATATGAATAATGAAGAGAAAACAAAATTACTAAATTTAATAAAAAATTATAGGGATATAATAAAAACAGAGGAAGAACCGTTAAGTAGCACAAATGTATTAACCCGTTCAGTCATGGTGGTCATTACAATGACCATCACTTTTTTATTGCCGTATTAATTTAACTATGCTATTTTTATGACTTTGAGTATTTTTGTTCGTCAGAATGAACATATTTACAATCTTTATCCAGCAAGTGCTGCTATCTTTTGACCACGAAAAATAATAGTTTTAGATTATTGTGCAACGAGACATAGAGGTTTCAGAAACTAAGTGAAGACCGTTTTTCACAGTATTTTATTTTATAAATTCTTTTGAAAAAACGACTAAGAAAAATTTCATCTGGTAAAAAAAAATTACAATTTTTGACGTGTATAAAGCTGAAATTGTAATTTACATTACTTTTATTATAAAAGCTGTTCATTTTCATGTTCGTTAAAATGACCATTATTTCTCGGTGGGTAACAGCTGTTCATTTGGCGTGTGAGTTTTTGTGAGGTTATGTACCACGTTGTAGTTCGTTTTGTATGTGCGTACTGTGTACACAAGTGTTTTGGTGTATAGCAGTTTTGTTTATACTAATTAGTTTTTTAATTTATGGTATATATATATATATATTATTTAGTTTATATTACTTTGAAGATGATCTAAGTGTATATGTGTTTATATTTATTTTCAATTCGGCGTACCGGTTTTTTCTATTCAATACGTAAAGCATAGTGTCAGTGCATTTTAATTTGTTTTTATTGTTATTTTACGTTTGATAAAATGGAACATCAGATTATAATTGATGACGATATTCCTGATTTATTGTTTGACGGGAATGTTTCCGAATTTGGTGATCTTGAAGAAGAAGATGATGATAACATAGAAGATGTATGTTTCAGTGAAGGTAAGTGGTTTTCACTATGTTGCTTGAATTACTGTCATAAATTTGCACATATGCAGGTCAAACATAATCTAACAAGGCTTTTAGTATTTTCATTCCCTTTCAGTCACTCATTTTTCATATTTTTTTTACAAGCAAGGGTAAGCCTGATATTGATTGGTTTCTTTACAGATTTTCATGAACTTGTTGAGCAACAAGATGTAGAGCTACCCATTTTGAATGCTGCAGAACTTCCAGAGTCTTTGCAGATACAGATACTAGCAGATGAACCCCCAATTCCTTGTAACATAAACAATCCAAAGTTTCCTGAAGTAGTTCATACTTGTCAGACAGCTCGGGAAGCAAAGCAACAATTTATGAATGACAACAATCTAATAGATAAAAAAGACATTCAGTGGAATCGAGATGTTCCAATAACACCAGTTATAGACTGGTATGAACCTGATAAGGGAAATACAATAAATTTACCAACACCCTTAGAATACTTTTCAAAGTATTTCACAGAAGAATTATTTAATATTATGGCTACGAAGACAAATATTTATGGTATGAAACAAAATATCAACTTTCAGACAACTAATGTCGGAGAAATTAAACAACTAATAGGTATACTAATAATAATGGGAAACTTGAGTTTACCCAGGGTAAGACTGTATTGGGACAGAATGTTTGTAGTACATCTTGTTGCTGACAATATGAATATCAATAGATTTTTTAAATTACGTAATCATTTGCATATTACAGATGAAGATTCTGAAGATAAATTGGATCATGATAAAATGTGGAAGGTGAGGCCTCTTTACAATTTCATAAGGTCACGTTGTTTACAACTTGAAATAGAAGCAGATTTCTGTGTAGATGAACAGATGGTGCCTTTCAAAGGTAAACTTGTTGTAAAACAGTTTGTGAAAAATAAACCGTATCGATGGGGGGTGAAAATTTTTATGCTATGTGGCAAGAGTGGATTAGTATATGATTTTATAATTTATCAGGGTGCCAGTACAGAAATAAATTATTTTTATGAACAGCTAGGAATAAGTACTGGTGTAGTAATGCAACTAAGTGAACGCATCACAAAACCCAATTGCAGACTGTACTTCGACAATTATTTCACGTCTTATAATTTGTTGAAATGGCTTCACTCAAAAAATATTTTTGCTGTAGGTACAGCTCGTATAGACAGGTTTAATCACCCTCCATTGATATCGGATAAAGAAATGAAGAAAGGATCACGTGGAAGTGTTGACCAAGTGATTAGTACAGATGGTCCTGTTATATTAACCAAGTGGTACGACAATAAATCGGTCATTTGTGCATCTAATTTTGTAGGTGAAGGAAGCCCAGATAATTGCACAAGATGGGATAAGAATAGAAAACAGTTTATAGACGTTCCTCGTCCTGAAGCTATCAGGCTGTACAATGCAGGAATGGGAGGGGTCGATAAACTTGATTTTCTGATCAGCATATACAGGATTTACATACGAACAAAGAAATGGCCAGTTCGTATGATTGAACATGGAGTTGACTTGGCTATAACGAACAGTTGGCTGGAGTATCGGCGAGATGCTGTTGACCTTGGGATACCAACTAAAAAAATTATGGACTTAATTCACTTTCGGCAACATATAGGGGAATCCCTAATTATTTCAAATTGCAACCTAAGTAAGAAACGAGGACGCCCTAGTTCTAGTCCGATCACTCCTTCAAGGATTTCCAAGCCGCGACTAAATCAAGAAGTAAGACCTAACATCGATATCAGACGAGATGGAATAAACCATTTACCAGAATTTGATGACAACAAAGATGGAAAACGGTGTAAGGTTTGCCAAAAGAAAACACATTTCTTATGTGAGAAATGTAAAGTTCACCTTTGTATCACAAAAAACAGGAACTGTTTTAAGTCATTTCACTTATAAATATTAAAAATATAAACTGTATTAATTTTGTCTAAAGTCATTATTTGTATTTAGTTTAGTTAATATTAAAATAATTACGTAAAATAAAATTAATTTAACAGTATTCATTTTTCATTTTTTTCTACCCACCTAGTAATTTTGGTCATTTTAATGACCATGATTTTTTGGGTTATGGGGGTTCCCGACACAATTTTTTTTTTGACCAAAAATTTTAAAAAAATTATGTTTATGTGCAGTACAAATTTAAAATTTTTAGTTTTAAGAATGAAAAAGTGTGACTGAAAGGGTTAAAACATAAAATAAACACCACAGACGAACTCCCAGTCTATACAAAAAACTACAGGTACCCTCAAGTTTTCCGCGAACAGGTTCAGATTGAAATCGATAAAATGTTAAAAAATAAAATCATTCAATATTCAAATTCACCATACAATTCACCTATATGGGTTGTACCAAAAAAACAGGATGCTTCTGAAAAAAAGAAGATACGAGTTGTATTAGATTTCAGAAAGCTAAACGATAAAACCATCAGTGATAAATATCCTTTACCCAATATAGAAGACTTATTTGGGAAAATTGGTAGGGCAACCTACTTTTCAGCAATCGACTTAGCATCTGGCTTTCACCAAATTGAATTAGATCCAGCATCTGTACCAAAAACGGCATTTTCTACAGAAAACGGCCACTTTGAGTTCCTGCGTATGCCTTTTGGCTTAAAAAACGCCCCGCCGAGTTTCCAGAGAGCAATGAATATAATTTTTTCACGAATGCCCAATGTTTTAGTATACATGGACGACATAATTATTTTCTCAGATAACTTAGAAGAACACCTGAAGCATTTAAAATCAGTCTTCGAAAAGCTTCAAGAACACAATCTTAAAATACAAATAGATAAAACAGAATTTTTTAAACGAGAATTAACATACTTAGGACATATCATTTCAGAAAATGGAATTCAACCTAACCCTTTGAAAGTAGAAGCAATAAACAATTTTCCGATTCCTACTACTGTAAAACAAATTAAACAATTTGTAGGCCTCACCGGCTACTATAGAAAAATGATAAAAAACTATGCCAAAATAGCTAAACCTCTTACTAGTGCCTTAAAGAAAGACGTAAAAATTAACATAAAAGATGAAGACTATAAAGAAGCTTTTAATAACTTAAAATTGATGTTACAAAATAATCCTATTTTGCAACTACCGGATTTCTCGAAAAAATTCATACTAACAACTGATGCTTCTGACTACGCCATCGGAGCAGTCCTATCTCAGGTTTTCGATGGAAAAGATTTACCTATAGCTTACGCCTCTCGAACACTAAACAAACATGAAACCAACTTGTCAACAATTGAAAAGGAATTACTTGCAATCGTTTGGGCATGCAAATACTTTAGACCCTATATTTATGGCAGGACATTTTTAATACAAACAGATCATAAACCTCTCCAGTGGTTATACAACATTAAAGAACCAAATAGTAAATTAATTCGCTGGAAATTGTTACTCGAGGAATTTGACTTTGAAATTAAATACGTTCAGGGAAAAACTAACTACGTAGCCGACGCCCTTTCTAGAATAAATACTCAAACACTTAATGTATTGGAAGATCACAACATTGACCCACAGGAAGTATTAGATAATTTTTTAAAGGACGTTGAAAACAACGATAATGACAGTTTAGCTACCATTCACTCTCAAGAAAGTTCTAATGAAAATGTATACATTATGGATGACGACGCAATAATTAATATAGAGCAAAATCAGATTATAATTGAACGAGGAGACCGGAAACATAATTTTAAAAAATTATTTAATAAAAATCGTCTTACATTATATTTTAAAGACCCCGCAGAAATAGAAAAATCTCTTGAATTTTGCATGGAATACATTAATCCAAATTCAACCTACGGAATAATATGTAATAAAAAAGGTATAAATCAACAAAACTATGATATATTGCTAACTAACTTTCAAGAGTTCATAAGAAATACATTTCCTCATCTAAAAATAAAAATTTATAAAAATATTCGACTTGACATAGAAGATAAAGACTAGCAAATGGAAATTATAAGTCAATACCACACAACTAAAACCTATCATCGAGGAATAAACGAAAATTATCAACATATCAGAAGGAAGTACTATTGGCCTTCAATGCACAAGGATGTAACTAATTTTATTAATCAATGCCATTCTTGCCTTCAAGTTAAATATGACAGGAAACCTATTAAAACTAAATTTGAGATTACGCCCACCCCTTCAAAACCCTTCGAAAGATTGCAAATTGATGTTTTTACCTACGATAAAACCAAAATTCTTACTATTATTGATTGTTTTTCTCGCAGACTAAACGCCTATGTATTAAGACATCTTAATAGTATTGAGGTATTTAAAGCATTAAAACAATATCTTGTTAATTTCCCAATTCCAGAAATCATACAGACAGACAATGGAAAAGAATTCAATAACAATTTATATACACAATTTTTAAGTATTTATAACATAACCCCTCACTTTACAACACCATGCCATCCTAATTCACAAGGACTAATTGAACGTGCTCACTCAACATTGTTAGAGACACTCCAAACTATAGACACACAACACAAAAACATATCACTACAGGAAAAAATTAATTTAGCTTTAATTTCTTATAATAATTCAATCAAACCTGCATTTAATTTAACACCTATGGAATTGACATTTGGTATACAAAAACCTTTAATGAACGAAAATAATTGTTTAATTACAGAAGAACTAGCTAACAGACACTTTGAACAATTAAAAAGTTTACATAAAAATATAAAAGACCAAATCATAAACGAAAAAACTGAAAGAACTAATAAACTAAATTTAAATAGGGAGGATAGAATAGAAATTCCGGATAAAACTTACATTCAAACAAAAGGACGATTTAAAACAACACCTAAATATGTTCTTACAAAAAAATTAGATTCAAATCAAGTTTTAATTAAAAATAAATACAAAACTAAAATACATCCAGACAGAATAAAAAGACCTAGGAAAGTAACACAAGACTTGTCGGTTTCAGATGAATTGGATAATGATAATTCTAGTGATGAAAACATTGATGAATGCTCTACAAATGTATCAAATAATTGATTTGACGAACTCAGCTGGTATAATACCAATTAGAATTGGTGACTCTTTTGTAATTAAGGACTATTATACGTATATACATTATGTTAATCTAACTAGTTTTAAGATAGAAATTAATATATTAGATTTTAACGTAAATTCCATGTACAATTCCGGAATTGATCATAACATAATTAACTCAGTTAAAGCCAATATAGATTATATACATGAAAAATTTGATCACATTAAAAAATTGAAAGGAACAAGGAAACGCCGAGGTCTTATTAATGGAATAGGTTCAATTCTATCGTGGCTCACTGGTACACTTGACGCTGATGATAAAGAGCGTTATGACAAAACCATTAATTTAATAGAAAATAACGAACAACATTTAATTCATAATGTCAAAAGTCAAACAATATTCAGTGAAAATTTGGTTAATCAATTCAATAAAGATGTAAAAATACTCCAAAGAAACAATGTAAAACTATATGAATTCATTAACAAAACTATAGACAAAAATAATATAATAGATAGACTACAACAAATAAATTTAGTTATGTCAACAATCACTTTAATTGAATTTAAACTCAATGATATTTTAAGTAGCCTAGAAAGTTGTAATAAAAATGAATTACATCATAGTATTATTACAAAGAATGAATTACACAAATTAACAAATAAAACTAATGTGGAGTTAATATCAAATGATATCTCTGTCTTATGGGAATTAGGTTTAGTACATTGTGCTTTATCAAAATCAACTATTACTTATTTTATTAAGTTACCAAAGAATGAGACTCCTTGGGAAACTTACTTTTTGTTATCTTATCCAGTGTATAATAAACAAGAAAATTATTCTCTCATTACTAATAGTTTAATTGTAGCAGTAAATAAAAAACAGTTATATACTGTATCATCTTGTATGAAAATATATAATAAGCAATATTGTAAATATTTTAAAACCTTGAACGATAACTGTACATCTGAAATACTTAATAACGATCAACTAAATAGCTGCACGAAAGTAAAAATAAGAGAAAGTGGAGAAATATTTAAATATATTGAACAGTGCAATTGTATTCTAACGCATAACATTGCAAAAATAAGAATAACTATTAAGCATAAGGATATAGATCTAAATTTACCACAAACATCTATAGTGTATGTAAATTCACAGGAAAAATTAGTTGACAAACGAATGCCATTTTCTTTTGTGGAATCATTCCCACAAAAACTTACAAATATACCTATAAATATTGTAACAACTAACTTAACTTTTGAGGAATTGCAAACAGCTAAAATAAATAATGAACCAATGGAAATATTAGAAATGGATAAAGGTATTGATCATGATTATTTATCATTAATTTTAATCATAACTATAATCATCATTGTTATTCTTTGTTATTCTTTATACAAATATGATGTCAAAAAGAAACAAAAAACTACTCAGGTGGTCCAAATGATCCCAATACAAACTCCTTTGGTTTCAACAAATCTTCAGTAAATTCACTTATGAGGACAAAGTGAAATCTTAAGGATGGAGGAGTTATATAAATAAATAGTTGTACTTATAAACATATTTAACCTAAATAGCCTATATTTTAAATAGATATGAAAGTGTATTTATTTTATTCTTGTAAACACTTTCATTATCGACTAGTATATAAGACTTGTGAAAATTGTAATCAACACACTTTCATCAAATCATCAATTCATTATACATTAAAACTATTGTATCTAACGGTCTTTGACCGAAATAAATCTTTTTTAAAAATCACTTAACGTGTCCAATTACTTAACTACCCGACGCCCACGCACACAGACTACAGAAAGAGCTTTACTAATAGCATAAAGTTCAGCCGTGTAAACACTGGTTCCCGCAGGTAATCCAAACAAATAGGTTCTCCCATTAGCAACAAACGAGCAACCAACTCCAACATCCGACTTTGATCCATCAGTGTATACAACCGTAGATGGTTTAATAGCTTCAACTAACTCACTGAAAATGCTATTAAATACCACAGAACTTGTGTCTGCCTTTGAGAATTTACACATTTCAAAGTTAAAGTGTAACTGAGCGATGGTCCAGGGTGGAAATAAACAAGAATTACATGGGTAGACACGAGGAATCGCAATATCGAGGTTGTTGCATATCTCCAACGCTCTTACACCAAATGGTGAAGGCTGTCGGGCGTTCATCAGATGCAAATCATGACAAGGGTTATTGAGAATCATATCATGCAAAAAATGATAAGGTCTAGCTTTCAACTTAGCAAAGTACGTCAATATAAGCTGCTGGCGACGTCTGTGTAACGACATTTCTCCACTTTCAACTAAGATGCTGATAACAGGGCTAGAACGAAAAGCACCTGTAGATAATCGTAAACATGAATTGTGGACTGAGTCAAGCATTCTCAGAGAAGTGGAAGTAGCAGATGAGTAGGCTACAGCGCCATAATCTATACGTGATCGCACTAGAGCCTTGTAGAACCTTATCATACATGATCTATCAGCACCCCAACATGTACCTGTAAGAACACGCAGAATATCAACCACCTTTAAGCACCTAGCCCGAAGGTCTTTAATATGCGGAACCCATGTAAGTCTTTTATCGAATATTATACCTGGAAACCTGATATCAGTGCTAACTTTAATATGCTGACCCATTAAATACAGTCTTGGAACAGTATCAGTCCGAATCCGGCAAAACTGGATGCATTTAGTTTTCTCAGGAGAAAAACTAAAGCCAGTTTGCCGTGACCATTCCTCAAGACGGTATATAGTTAGCTGTAGGGCTCGTTCAGCTGAAACAACATTTCTAGATGCAACATATATCGCCAAATCATCTACAAACAAAGAACATTTAATAGGGTACACGCAACATTTCACAATATTGTTTATGGCAACCGCAAATAGAGTACAACTAATTACACTCCCCTGCGGTATACCATTTTCCAAATCAAACCGGTTCGACAAACTCTGACCAATCCTTACACGAAATGATCGGTCATCCAGAAAGTCTTTAATGAAGGCCAACATGTTCCCAGCGATGCCCCACTCCTGCAAGGTATTAAGAATGCCTCGTCGCCAAGCCGTATCATATGCTTTTTTCAAATCAAAGAATACGGCAACGAGGCGCTGCCGCAATGCAAACGCATTGCAGATAGCCGTCTCAAGTGCCACCAAGTGGTCTGTGGAAGACCTCCCTCTCCGAAAACCGCTCTGTTCAGGAGCGAGGAAGTCATTCTTTTCCAGATACCACATGAGACGACTATTCACCATTCTTTCCATCACCTTACACACAACACTTGTTAAAGAGATGGGGCGATAGCTGGAGGCCAACGTTTTATCTTTGCCAGGTTCGAGGATTGGGACAACAATTGCTTCTTTCCAAGATTCTGGAAGCTTTCTAGAAGCATATATTTTATTAAAAATATGTAGGAGTTGCCTTAAGCCAGAATCTGGTAAATGCGCTATCATCGAAAGTGTAATTTCATCTCCTTGGTTGGTAACGTTGGTAACGTGCTCGCCTTTCATCATGCGGTCTTGGGTTCGAATCCCATTCAGGCACGGCATATTTTCATACGTTACAAAAATTCATTTCATCCTTCACCGTCTGCATTAGCAGTAATTGCAAAACAGTCGGACGTTAAACAAAAAAAAAAAAAAAAAAAAAAAAAAAAAAAAAAAAAAAAAAAAAAAAAAAAAAAAAAAAAAAAAAAAAAAAAAAAATCATCTCCTCCGGGCGAGGTATTTCGAGAAACTTTGATCGCTTTTCTTAGTTCAGGCATTGAAAAAGGAATGTTCAGAGGATCATTTGTGTCCGCTATATGGAAAGGAAGAGATTCAATGGTTTGCTTATGATTTTGAAATTGAATTGAATATGAAGACGTGAGAGACGCTGATCTTAACGAAGAACCAATTGCATTCGCAATGTCGATTGGTGACGTAATCACGGAACCGTCAATTTGCAACCCTGCAACTCGGTGCGGAGACGTCTTTCCACACACGGACCGCAGTTTTCTCCACACTGTTGTCACAGGGGTACTCCTGTTAATATCTTCAACGTAACAGCTCCATGACTCTCTCTTACTCTCTAGAAAGATACGCCTACAGCAGGCCCGAGCTCTTCGGTAAGCTTCCAGGTTAACATCCGTAGGTCTGCGACTAAAAATGCGCAGGGCCCTACGGCGGTCCTGAAGAGCCTCCTTGCACCGATTATTCCACCAAGGCACCGGCGGACGCCGCGCTTTTCCCGATGTTTTAGGAATGCTCTGGGCAGCTGCTGCAGACATCCTCTCTACAAAGGAAGACAACAGTTTTCGTGCATCATCATCATCTTCATATTCAGATTCCATTAAACTTGAAAACTCATCCCACCGTGCAAGCTTTTCAATCCATCGTTTCGGAAGGTCATCGACAGGCCGGTAGTCAAAAAATTCGACCACCACCGGTCGGTGATCACTTCCATACACGTCTGGCAGTACTCTCCACATCAACCTTGGAACAATGGACGGGCTACAGAAAGTAAGGTCCAAGCACGACCAGGATCCTGTTGAGGATGACATGAATGTTTCAGATCCATCGTTCAATACACATAAGTCTAAATCACTCCGGACCCTCTCCACCATGTGACCGTTTAACGTCCGACTGTTCTGCAGTCGGACGTTAAACCAAAAAAAAAAAAAAAAAAAAAAAAAAAGACCTCTACCATTGCACAGTGAGGAGCCCCAAGAATAATGGTGACCATTGAAATCTTTTAAGACGATATATGGAGCTGGTAACTGTTCCAGCAATTCTCTCATGGCTAGGTATGAAATGTCTGTGTTTGGTGGTAAATAAACATTACACACGCAAACCGACACCGGGTCAGTTATCCTGATTGCCACAGCCTGAAGATCCGTTTGGATATCCAGACTCATCCCCTGCATTGACTGGTGAAGTAATATTGCAACGCCATCACCAGGGCCACCATGCAGGGAATCTTTCCTAAACATTTCGTATCCACGAAAGGATAATCGGATATCAGGTTGTAACATCGTCTCTTGCAGGCAAAGCGCAAACGGACACTTATCCCGGATCAATATCTTTATATCTTCATACCTAGACCGGATCCCGCGAACATTCCATTGAATTAAACTATTAAAGGGTATTTCGCAACGGAGGAGTTACGTTTCAAACACAATTTTTCTCCTTCCCTTTTTTCCCTTTTACTTGTATAAAGCCCTTTTCTAGGGCCGATGAATCTCCTATCATATCGTGGATCTTGGACCCAGACGGAGGAGATTTTAGAAATTTAGACGCTTCCGCTGGAAGCGTCTTGGATACTAAAAGGGGTTTTCCCTTTGAGGTAGAGGCTGTCTTACTTGACAGCTGAGCTTTTGTACTCTGCGTCGCAGAAAGGTTACACACTTGAGACACTGAGCTCTTTGAACCAATTTCTGTTTGCTTGGTGCTTAATAACGCTTTAAGTGCAGAAGTTAGGGAAGCAACCTGTTTAGTGAGGTTCTCAACAACACTCTTCAACTCAACGCATGACGAGCACTCACCAGACACACGAGACTGAACACTAGTTGCAGCTGCAAACGAAATGTCAGGCTGGACTGCATTTCGAATGCTATTTAGTTTTCTGTACTCACTCCGGGCAGCGGGAAAGGAAAGCTTCTGTTCAGACGAAATTTTCTGAATTTCCCGTTCTTCTTTATACTTGGGGCATTCCCGAGACCTTGCTGAATGACTTCCTTTACAGTTTGCACATAGTTCTTTTTCAGAAGTGCATTCGCTATCTAAGTGGTCAGGTGAACTGCACTTTGCGCATATCGCAGGTTTTTTGCAGTTAGTTTTTGTATGTCCGTATTCCTGGCACTGAAAACAGCGCAGAGGGTTTGGGACATACGGTCTCACTCGAACAGACAAATAACCCAACTTAAGGCGATCCGGAGGTTGAGGGGTGGAAAATGTTATGATAAGTGTCGGGGTACCGACATCAATTCCATTTTCCCGACGCGTAACTCTTTTGACTTGCGTCACTCTCTGGGAGGTAAGCTCCTCCAATAACTCAGCCTCAGACATATCTTGTATATCTCGAGAGTAAACCACTCCTCGAGATGAGTTGAGGGATCTGTGCGGTTCTACAGTGACTGTAGTACTTCCTATTTGTGTAATTTTAACAACGCTGCTACTTTGCTTCGCAGACGTTGTTTCAATTAACAAAGTACCATTCCTTAGTTTTTTAATTGAATGTGGCGAGCCACAAACCGACTGCACAGACCTGTTAATAATGAAGGGGGAAACTTTTGATAGCGACCCTTCTTCTGCAACACAACGAACAACGAAAAATTTGTCCGTGTTACTTAATACACCACTGTTATCACTATCGTCAGACAAGCTAGACCATAATCTTTTAAATCCAAGGGAAGATTGTTTGTTTGACATTATCTTTAGTGCTTTTCCAGTCATCGTGAAAGCAGGGTGCGGGCGGAGAGATGACCCGTGCACGCCGCAGGTCCCTAGTAAAAAGAAGGACCCGGCCGAGTACTCCCGGCAGCCATCTCCCACATATTTCATCCGGGCCGGGGAGTCAGGTACTGCCTGACCCACTGATACCGACGTCCCAGAGGCTCGCACGCAGCAGTAAGAGCTCCGACACTCTTACCCATGGTCCACTTCTTGCCACAGTACCGAAGCGACTGGAAGGGCTAAAGGATGGCGCAAAGCCTCGGCAGAGCAAGCTCACAGCAGCACAACCACAGTCCAGACCTTCCAATCCGGAAAGGGTTACGCACGACCAGCCCGCATCCCATCCTCGCCAGCATTATAAATGTGTGTAAGAAAACTTTGTGTATGTGTTGTGTGTAGGGTATGTAAATGTGTGTGTTGAAAGAAAGTGTGGTGTGTGTGATGTAGTATTATTGTTGTGTGTAGTGTAAGAGCAACCTGTGTATAGTTTTGAAATAAGGTTAGCTCTTAGCTGGGGTCCCGGGGTTGCCACACCCGAACACCCACATATATATGCATGGACGAGCATTCATATATATAAGAATGGGTGCCCCCTGGGGGCTGTACCCAACTTAAAACCAATAACAACTACATTGAATATGGTAAGTTATATCAATTGTAGAATGTTTCTTACTCAAAAACTTTATTTACCACAAAATTACATTACATGAAACTTTACTTTTCTTTATATAAAACATTATATAAAAAAGAAAAATCATTTATCCAACCTAGTATGAATCGATATTGCCATTGGACCTCACCAGCTGTTATCATGAAATATTCTCGGAATTCATCTCTCACATGTTTTTGAGATATTGAATAATTTCGCTGCTGTCCTCTCTGTAGTGGAAACAATGATCCTGTTGGTAAGGATTCAGTCCGCCATTCGCCATTTACAATTTCATGTGTACTAGGATCTTCAAAATCAACTGAATCAGAGCATAAATAATTATTTGAAGAAGAAATTAAAAAGTTATGCAGTACACATATTGCCAAGGTAACTTTTTTTACTTTATCAGGTTCGGTTTGGTGCTGGTTGATTTCGGTACCCTTAGGGTTTTAACATGCACGATGTCATGGCAAAGGCATCGTCTGCTACCATTATGTACGGAACTGGCAAAGATCTTTGGGGTAATTTATTAACTAATAAATAAATTCTCATAATTGTAACATTATTTGCTGTTGGGTGAATTATGGGTTCAATAATACGTGAAACATATTAATTTTACTAATGTTGATCGGCAAGAAATTAAATTTCTTCCTTGACTATCTATTACTGGCTTTTTCAGTCTGTATTAAATGAAATATTTAAAAAATGTAACTTTTATTAATTAATCATGTAAGGTTGTGTATCATGACTACTGTATCTTGTATTATATGAAATAGTAATAAATTAAATTTATTTACTAATTACATAGGTCTGCACGTAAAACCCTGCGTAAAAATTATATACATTTTCTTACAAATTTGAACTTGGATAAAACGAAAAAATTCATCTCAATTTTTTTATTACTCGAGTTTTGGTTAATGTTTAGCGTAAGATTCCTAATTAACTAAACATTTAGTATTACTTTTATATTTAAATTATGGTCTTAAAATTAAGACTTGTCACATTAATTCTATCAATAGTACTTAGAACTGGCAAAAAATTAAAAAGTTGCAATCTAAGTTTATTGTAACACTCTGCCAGACTGCAGCTCGCTTTTCTCATAATTTCAACCAAATGATGATTACAGGATATTTTCGAATATAATGTACAGAAACGACTACGACAAGTAGTTAAACGTAGGTCCACACATAAAAAGTGACCGAATCGAATGATGGAAAATTAAATTTCTCCTCCGAACTGTCGTCTACGTTTAACACTCTGCTAGACTGCAGCTCGCTTTTCTCATAATTCCAACTCCTCGAATCTCAAAATCAATTTAGATAATTAAAATGGTTATCATACCTTGTTTATCCAGCAAACAGGATTAAAAATAATCATTACTAGTAGCTAGGAAGTGGGAGTACTAGGACAACCTTGACCTTTGACCTCGACCTCAAAAAAAAAATTGACCTTTGACCCAAAAAAAATATCCCGCCAAAAAAAAAATAATAATTTTTTGGCAAAGTTCCAAACTCGATTTTCTCCGCAACCGCTGGACCGATTTTGATGCGGACGGTACCCACGTGACCGGGGTTACGTTCGGTTTCAACCGTTAGGTTCTTTCGGGATCCGAACAATCGGTAATTTCAGTAATTTCGTTAATTTCGTTTCGGAACACACTGTACTTTAGTTTATTATCATTGACGTCATTCGTTTTTTTATCTATGCACGTGACAGACTATTGATTCAGATTATGCAACTTGTTTACTGCAAATTTAAATGTACAGTTAATTTTTTAGATGATGAAATATATTAGTCGTTAAAGTCACGAGCCGTCGACTCAGCGATAAGTTGCCTGTTTCAATTTTAAAAAACCATCGACGTCATACCGCTTGTTATTATGTACCGAACCGCAGGCTCAGCGTTTCCAATACAATAGCATAGGGTAATTATCTGTATAAAAGGTCGCTGATTTTCCCATTGCATCATAACTCTACTACCACTGTCCTACACTGCTAGACACAGTTTTTCTTTCTCCACCTACCTGCTGCTACGCTGCTAGACACAGTTCTTCTGCTTTTCTACCTGACGTTAATTGAAGGTCCTGCCGTTAATTGAAGGTGAGTTTTATTATACTTTAAATATTTTTTAAAATTTAAAAGAGTCTAGCACCTTTATGAAATATACACTTTGAATCTTTAATAAAATTAAAACATTAAATCTGTTTATGAAATTAAGACGTAGAACCTCATACACGGCAACATCACCAGTTTTAGCCGTTGTTGGTACAGCAACAACAACAACAACCGTAACTGTACACTGAATATTGAGTTCGTTGTTTTAATCTGCAACAACAACAACCGTTATTTGCGTAAACGTAGAATTAAATAAGACTCTAGCTGAATCTTTGATAAAATTAAAACCTAAAATCTGTTTATGAAATTAAGACGTAGAACCTCATACATGGGTAATACGTTGTTGGTACGGCAACATCATCAGTTTTAACCGTTGTTGGTACATCAACAACAACAACAACCAACACCAGTGTTATCCGTTTTGGTACAGCAGCAGCAACGACAACAACCGTAACTGTACACTGAATATTTAGTCTGTTGTTTTAATCTGCAACAACAAACGTTATTGACGTAAACGTAGAGTTAAATAAATTTGAACCCTATTGTTTTAATCTGTAGCAACAACAGTTATTGACGTAAACGTAGAATTAAATAAATTTTGAACCTAAAATCTTTTTGTAAAATTAAGAATTTGACTAGTTGTAAGTTGAACTTAGAACGTAGTAGTATTAAAAATCGTTTTATATTTTCTGTTGACAGCATGATTTACGCTATAACAATATTCCTATGCGTTATAGCGTTACTGTTCATAGTGCTGTTTTACCTGCTATACAAAATTTACGTCATGATAGTAGGTGAGTGTAGCGCCACATCAATCTCAAAAGAAAAACCTCTATGCTATTTTCGTATAATACATGCGCTATTTACATACTAACTATTTTGTTATAGAGATGTCGCAACATAATGAAGGACTAACACCCGCCCAAATAGACGGGCTGTTAGAGGGTGGTGTCGATCCTGATGTAGAGGGTTCCCAAACATCGCGTGAAGGTTCTCCATCCTTGCTGGAGTTTGCGACAAACTACCCAGAGTGGATGGAGGAAGATGAGGACACAGTCATCATTCACCGTGATGTGCCTCCTCCGACAACGCAGAGGGAGCCCATCTCGATCGCCTCACCATCACTTTCCATTGTGTCTGCTTCACCAACGTCATCACCACCCAGGTCACATTCTCCATCCCCCTCACCGCCACCGCCCACATTATTCAGAGCCTGTTACAACCATCCTAATGTTGTCAGATGTCCGGTATGTTTGGATAGAGTACCTAACCGAGTGCTGCTACCATGCCGGCATGTGACATGCACAGTGTGTTGGCTGAGACTGCGGCATTGTCCCAGGTGCAGGAGACGGATTGAAGGAAATATAGCAATCTTCCTGTGAGGTTAGTAGTTTTATCGTGTAGCAATACGAAAAAAGTAAATACATCCTGAACGATCTCTGTTACAACGTGTTATATGTTTCAGAATCTGAGGTGGTGACAAAAAAATTAGTCGTTGGACAAAACCTGGAGAGGCATCGATCGGCTGATAACTATTGAAAGGTAAGATGGAAACAGAACTGGTAACTAAATTTATAACACCATAATTATTTGTAGGGTAGAGTTGACTACGTAAATCTTGGTTTATTTTCAGGATGTCAGCATTCAGCACCCGATACCTTGATTGTCCGTTCAGGAGGCATCACCTGTTTACGCCCAAGGACCTGATACGACACACCGTCCACTGTTGGAAGGAGAACGGAAAGCCTGACCGTATAAAGTGTATATTTAACAGGGAGCATTATACAGAGCCTCACTTATGGACGCGTCACATCACCAAGGAGTGCATGTATTCCTGGACTATCCTAGACGAATTACCATTGGATGGCGATGAAGAGCTCCAGTCATATGTAAATATACAGATTATATAAATTAGCTGTAAGTAGGTTACTGTTCATAGTCGTTACAGAATGGCAATATGACTTGCGATTTCAGCGCAGAGATGGATAGGGGGTATTACAGGACTCTAAGATCTCATCGCGATGAAGACGATCCATGCATGTTCAACAGTCACTACCGATTGCAGACCTGCTACGAGAGGAACAACAGAGCTTCACACGTAAACCACGTATTACTGTTAGCCTACGCGATGTACGAATTTGGCGATAGGCGCTAGTAATCTTTTATTTCATTGTTGCAGGCGTCTACGAAAGGAGGAAGAGTACCGCAGGAGACTAATACGGTTTCGGAAAGAGCTGCTGGAACTACAACACAAAATTCTCGTCTATTCGACCCGGAAGACCCTCGAACGCATGTCCCTCTGAATTCTTCCTCGGAAGGATCCATTTACAGCGACAACTGGCGGATAATTTTTTTTTTTTTTTTTTTTTTTTTTGGGCGAAAAACCAGGACGGTTATCAACGCCCGTTATTCTACTGGCGGATAAGCTGCGTACTAGGTGACATCGAGTGTTCGGAGGAATTCTACAGGGTAATCGAGGGGACGTTCCCACAAGCCTTCGTGCATTACATCGATCCGCTAGAGCTCCTGCTAGATCTGCCTTCGCCTATTTCGTTCGCCGCCTTGACAGATTCGCTCAAAGACTACGTAGACAGCCTTGTGTTCAACATCGATGTTTGTAAAAATGGTACTGTTGAGCCGTAGGATGATGGATGCCGATAAACCGGACCTCGAAAGATGCGGCTTGATCCGCTGTTCAGACTCCAATCGCGCGACTTGTAAAGAATGCGGATGGTGGAACTCTTCCGATACCACTCTACTACACGCGAGTAAAAATCACAACCTCTCGAGCCCGGAATGTAGTTTAGGCAGAGAAGTAATGGAATGTTACAGATTTTTCCAAGACGTCGCCTAAGTCTCCGAAATAATTTTAAAAGAAACATTTCAGAAGTGGCCTCATGAATCCCCTCAGGTGAACGACCTCGTAAACTCGGGGTTCTATTATACGGGTATACTAGACGTCACTGCATGTATCGAATGCGGCGTAGAGCTATATCAATGGCGAGTCGACGACGATCCAGACACCGAACATAGGAAGGCTTCGCCATATTGCCCGTTAGTAAATAGAAGAAAACTCACAAGAGAAGAAGCCGAAGGTGATCGATGTAGGCTTCTTCATATTGTCAGTTGTTAAATAAAAAACTCTAAGGCTGTAATATTTAATTAATAAATGTATATATAAAAAATAACGTCTGTTCCTTTCAAAATCCTTCTTTAACCTAGATATAAGCAGTGTCGCTCTCACTGCAACGCACGATGAGCTTTAGAAGTGGTATAGCGTGCGAGCTTCACAAGCAAGCACGCAAGAACTATCCGCCGCTCTCAGTGCAACGCACGATGAGCTTGAGAAGTGGTATAGCGCGCGAGCTTCACAAGCAAGCCCGCAGGAACTATTCCACCGTAAACGTAGAGCTGACACATGGTCAGACAATTGAATGACTGAGTCATTTAAGAGCTGAAGAGGTAGAGGTGTAAAAGACACTAATCAGATTTATATTCTCTGAAAGTAAAGAATGTCATTATACAGCCAGACCTTATGGTGAATGATGTGATCGTATCATTTGCGGAGTGGAAGATATGTGCTTTTCAGAGGGCTCGGCTTGCTGATAAGCATACTTTTCCACTCAGTGAGGAAGGCAACTGTAAAACACCTCACTCCTCGTTTTACTTAGTAAAACCACTACAGGTTCAAACCAGTCTTATGACACTAATCAGAATTATATTCACTGAAAGTAATGAATTTCATTATACAGCCAGACCTTGCGATGAATGATGTGGAGGTATCATTTACGGAGTGGAAGATATGTGCTTTTCAGAGGGCTCGGCATGCTGATAGGCGTACTTTTCCACTCAGTGAGGAAGGCAACTGTAAAAACACCTCACTCCTCGTTTTACTTAGTAAAACAGAAAAAAGCTGCGCAGCTAGCAGGAATAAGCAGGAAAAAGCTGCGCAGCTAGCAGAAATAAGCTGGAAAAAGCTGTGCAGCTAGCAGGAATAAGCAGGAAAAAACTGCGCAGCTAGCAGGAATAAGCAGGAAAAAAGCTGCGCAGCTAGCAGGAATAAGCAGGAAAAAAGCTGCGCAGCTAGCAGGAATAAGCAGGAGAAAGCTGCGCAGCTAGCAGGAATAAGCAGGAAAAAGCTGCGCAGCTAGCAGGAATAAGCTGGAAAAAGCTGCGCAGCTAGCAGGAATAAGCTGGAAAAAGCTGCGCAGCTAGCAGGAATAAGCAGGAAAATGCTGCGCAGCTAGCAGGAATAAGCAGGAAAAAGCTGCGCAGCTAGCAGGAATAAGCAGGAAAAAGCTGCGCAGCTAGCAGGAATAAGCAGGGAAAAGCTGCGCAGCTAGCAGGAATAAGCAGGAAAATGCTGCGCAGCTAGCAGGAATAAGCAGGAAAAAGCTGCGCAGCTAGCAGGAATAAGCAGGAAAAAGCTGCGCAGCTAGCAGGAATAAGCAGGAAAAAGCTGCGCAGCTAGCAGGAATAAGCAGGAAAAAGCTGCGCAGCTAGCAGGAAAAAGCTGCGCAGCTAGCAGGAATAAGCAGGAAAAAGCTGCGACGTTGCATGCGCGTGCCTTTCCGATGCAAGTTACTTAACGTACAAATAAACTGCAGATTCAGCGTTTCCATTGTATTTGAATAGGCTCCAATTAATAAAAGCCCGACGTTTTCCCATCGAATCATACCATCAGTGCATGTTACCGTCAAAAATATAAAAACTGTCAGTTATCATCATGTCATCGTTGATAGCGGTTATATTTTGCATGGTAGTCACCTCTGCAACGTCATTCATCTCTACCTCAACCATAGAATATCTACAAACGTACGGCTATCTCGCGACAGAGACAAACGCTTCATTCACAGATCCCGAAACTGTCAAAACCGCTTTGAAGCAATTCCAAGAATTTTACGAATTACCGATCGATGGGGAGGAGAACGAGAACACTACCTGTTTGATGTCACAACCAAGGTGTGGCGTATTCGATTTAGCATCCGCCTATAAAACTGCACCGTATTCGTGGACAAAAAACAACTTATCATGGCATTACAGCCTGGCCACGCCGGAAATGGTAGCGGCTACCGAACGCGCGTTTGAAATCTGGATGAACTCGTCAGGACTAACATTCCACCAGAACAGCGAGAACCCAGATATTGTGATAACCAACGGCCGTACCCTTCACAGGTACAGTAAAAAAGTGAGCGGTATGTGCCCCATACGCTTCGACGGACGAGGCGGAACATTAGCACACGCATTTTTCCCCAATAGGGATAATAGTGTTGTAGAGATACACGTGGATGGAGACGAACAATGGGACTATAGTTTGGATCGACTGATTCCATCCGGCAGAAGCAACTTTTTAGCGATGATGTTACATGAAATTGGACATGTGATAGGAATCGAACACTCTACCGATAGACGTGCTGTCATGTATGCGTATTACAGAGGATACACCAGTCTAGCCGAGGATGATATCAATGCTATTCAAAGTCTTTACGGTAGACCTAGACCTCGAACAACGCCCCCTACGACCGCTACTTCAACAGACGTCACCACTGTATCAGGAAAAAACAGCACCACTCCTCCGCCGCCGAGTGAAGGCGCTGAACTTAAAACCTTCATTTGTCAGCACATCGACAATACGATGAAAATGGTCGTCATCAATAATAGGTTCTACATTCTACATGATAAACTTGTGTGGTCATTAGACATCGATTGAGAGTTTCATCACTCGAAGAAACCACTGGTGCTAACCGACTGGTTAAAGTTTCTACCGACAAAGTTTAATATTACAGCGGTGTATCAAAGGCCTAACGGACTGGTAGTTATGCTAGTAGACGGGAAGACATTGTACGTATTTAATATGCATAACCTTCAACTGGATACTGGATATCCAGTATCGGCCGCGAGACAATTCGGCATACCAGAGTCAAGTGATATACACACTAAACAATAAGCAAGCCCATGATCCAGTGAGATGAGGATGATGTGTATGACGTGTAAATGAGGTGTAATCTTGTACAGACTCAGGCCTAATTCTACTCATGAGTGAATGATGTAAAATGAAAATCAACTTTAGTAAAAATACGGAAAATCACTAATTTAAAATATAATTATTTGTGTGAACGAAATATAGTTATGTATTATCATCTAATAATAATAAAACAAACTTATTTTTATCAACTGGTCAGGGTTCAAAAGGAATATTATTAAATCCGATGTATAGCAGTTAATTTATACATAAATTATTAAACTTTAAACAAATGTTAATTAATTTATCGTAGATTATGAAATTCATTATTTTCAGAGAATATAATTCTGATTAGTGTCTAAGGACTGGTTTGAACCTGTAGTGGTTTTACTAAGTAAAACGAGGAGTGAGGTGTTTTACAGTTGCCTTCCTCACTGAGTGGAAAAGTAGGCTTATCAGCATGCCGTGCCCTCTGACTAAAGTTGGTGGTAAACCATCCAGACTTGAAATGGTAAATATATTTATTAGATGAAACTCTAACGGTACCCTGTTCTATCCGCAAATGACACCTTCACTTCATTCACCGCAGGGTCTGGCTGTATAATGAAATTCATTATTTTCAGAGAATATAATTCTGATTAGTGTCTTAGGACTGATTTGACCCTGTAGTGGTTTTATTAAGTAAAACGAGGAGTGAGGTGTTTTACAGTTGCCTTCCTCACTAAGTAAAAAAGTACGCTTATCAGCATGCTGCACCCTCTGAAAAGCGCATATCTTCCACTCTGCAAATGTCACCTCCGCATCATTCACCATAAGGTCCGGCTGTATAATGAAATTCATTACTTTCATATAATAAAACTCTGAATGACCTACATACATAATACAGATTGTTTAAAATTATTATTATCAAATCACTTTTGGAATAAACTCCGTGTTCGGATCAGCCATAAAAATATCGCCCTATTAAAGTTGATGGTAGACCATCCAGACTTGAAATGGAAAATATATTTATTAGATGAAAATCTAACGGTATCCTGTTCTAATTTAATAATGTGCTTTCCATTTTTTATTTTTAATAATTTTTATGCTTGTATTTTAAAAATGAAATGTGATATCTAATTAAAGCGTCGTTTTTATTATTTCATTAGTTATTAGTTTTATAATTTATCAAACTGCATAATGATTCTTGAAATGTGATATCTAATTAAAGCGTCGTTTTTATTATTTCATTAGTTATTAGTTTTATAATTTATCAAACTGCATAATGATTCTTTCCTCGCTAAGTGAAAAAAGTCGATTGTATAGCATTGGCGTTACATGCGATTGAAATGTAACACGCGGTCCATACGTGATCACATGTATAAAAACACGCCGTTTTTCATCCCGAAAATCATACCGTCAGCTGCTGTGTCCCCGCTCCTAAACTACGACGCCTGGTATTTCCCCTGTCAACACTACGTTTGAGCTCTTCGATTTTATTTAAAGGTAAGCCTTATCTTACTTTAATGAATTTTATAAATATAAACTTAAAACATTTTCATAAAATATAAACTTAGATTTTTGTTATAAAATTGTGCCCAAGTACTCGACATTAAAATGTCGAATTATAGCCTAAAAATGTTTTGTTAAATGTAATGGCCAAAATAATTAATTAAGGAGTCTTTATGAAACTACAATAATTACAAGTAATCTGAACGGTATAATTGAAAACGCTTAAAGGCTAATGTTTATTTTAGCTGAATGTAGATATTTTTACGATAGAACGTAGTGCAAGATAATTGTAAAGTGAGCCTGTAATTTATTTCAGGGCTAGGATGCAGGCTGGAGCGACGGTAGTCCTCTCAAAGTTAAAAGGGAAGATTTGGGGACACAGATTGTGGGATGGAGAGATGAGGGCGCTACTCTATCTACCCGAGGTGGAAGAATTCATGACGGTCTTTTTTTTTTTTTTTTTTTTTTTTTTTTTTTAAGGCGAAAAACCTTAGCGAGGTTATCATCGCCTGCTGTTCTACACAAGGGTGTAAAAAAGCCCGAGTGCAGAACGCCTTTTATATATATATATATATATATATATATATATATATAATACTTAAAATCTTATAATCTAATATCACAGACAAATTAAATAAAAAACGCTAAAAAAACACAAAAACATATACACATAAACGTAAACCTAATATCACAGTCAGAATTAATGACAATAATAACATTGACACTTATATAATAAAAATCTTAAAAACTAGTATCACAACCAAAAAAAATTAAAAAATTAAAAATTACATTAAAAATAAAAAATATCACAGACATAGGACGTCGCAAAAGGCTGTAAAGGGGCCTCATAATAAAAACACAGACATATATATACAACGTACAACTAATATAAGAATATATACTATGGAATAAAAACTATTTACACATATAAAACATTGAAACACCCCAGACTGTCAGACACTGTTGTACACACTAATGGATCGTAAAAATTTTAAAGCCACGTCCAAAATAGGGCTTTCATCACCGAGTATACACCTTAATTCAGAGGGAATCTTGAATCGCCGACGCAGAGCTGCGTAGCAGACGCAATCAATTAAAACATGTTTGACTGTCAAAGGACAATCGCATCTGCCACAAATTGGAGCATCACCAGACGTCATGAGATACCCATGAGTTAATCTGGTGTGCCCAATTCTAAGTCGCGCGATGACAACTTCTTCCCTTCTGTTCTTCCTCAGTGACGTATCCCAGGGCTTAACATTATCTTTTATTTCACGAAGCTTGTTGCCATGAGAGCCAGTCCATTCTACCTGCCAGGAATCAGTGATGACACGCTTCACCAGGCCCACGAAATCTGACACAGTCAGATATTGCGTGAAGGCCGGTTGGCGTGCCGCCTCCTTAGCGGCCAAATCAGCAGCCTCATTTCCCGAGATTCCAGCATGACCCGGAACCCAGCAGAAAACAACGCTTACTCCTCTATCGTTAAGCTGCTTCACGGTGCCGTGGACATCTGCAACTAGTGGGTGACGTGAATATATATCACTAATTGACTGCAGGGCACTGAGCGAATCAGTGCACACCAACACCCGACGCCCACGCACACAGATTACAGAAAGAGCTTTGCTGATAGCATAAAGTTCAGCCGTGTAAATACTGGTTCCCGCAGGTAATCCAAACAAATAGGTTCTCCCATTGGCAACAAACGAGCAACCAACTCCAACATCCGACTTTGATCCATCAGTATATACAACCGTAGATGGTTTAATAGCTTCAACTAACTCACTGAAAATGCTATTAAATACCACAGAACTTGTGTCTGCCTTTGAGTATTTACACATTTCAAAGTTAATGTGTAACTGAGCGATGGTCCAGGGTGGAAAGAGACATGAATTACATGGGTACACACGAGGAATCGCAATACCGAGGTTGTTGCATATCCCCAACGCTCTTACACCGAATGGTGAAGGCAATCGGGCATTCATCAGATGCAAATCATGACAAGGGTTGTTGAGAATGATGTCATGCAAAAAATGATAAGGTCTAGCTTTCAACTTGGCAAAGTACGTCAATATAAGCTGCTGGCGACGTCTGTGTAACGACATTTCTCCACTTTCAACTAAGATGCTGACAACAGGGCTAGAACGAAAAGCACCTGTAGACAATCGTAAACATGAATTGTGGATCGTGTCAAGCATTCTCAGCGAAGTGGGAGTAGCAGATGAGTACGCTACAGCGCCATAATCTATACGTGATCGCACTAGAGCCTTGTAGAACCTTATCATACATGATCTATCAGCTCCCCAACATGTACCTGTAAGAACACGCAGAATATCAACCACCTTTAAGCACCTAGCCCGTAGGTCTTTTATATGCGGAACCCATGTAAGTCTTTTGTCGAATATAACACCTAGAAACCTCATTTCAGTGCTAACTTCGATATCCTGACCCATTAAATACAGTCTTGGAACATTATCAGTCCGTATTCGGCAAAACTGAATGCATTTAGTCTTCTCAGGAGAAAAACTAAAGCCAGTCTGCCGTGACCATTCCTCAAGACGGTATATAGTAAGCTGTAGGGCTCGTTCAGCTGAAACAACATTTCTAGATGCAACATATATCGCAAAATCATCTACAAACAACGAACATTTAACAGGGTATACGCAACTTTTCACAATATTGTTAATGGCAACCGCAAATAGGGTACAACTAATTACACTCCCCTGCGGTATACCATTTTCCAAATCAAACCTGTTTGACAAACTCTGACCAACCCTTACACGAAATGATCGGTCATCCAGAAAGTCTTTAATGAAGGCCAACATGTTCCCAGCGATGCCCCACTCCCGCAAGGTATTAAGAATACCTCGTCGCCAAGCCGTATCATATGCTTTTTTCAAATCAAAAAATACGGCAACGAGGCGCTGCCGCAATGCAAACGCATTGCAGATAGCCGTCTCAAGGGCCACCAAGTGGTCTGTCGAAGACCTCCCTCTCCGAAAACCGCTCTGTTCAGGAGCGAGGAAGTCATTCTTTTCCAGATACCACATGAGACGACTATTCACCATTCTTTCCATCACCTTACATACAACACTTGTCAGAGAGATGGGGCGATAGCTGGAGGCCAACATTTTATCTTTGCCAGGTTTGAGGATCGGGACAACAATTGCTTCTTTCCAAGATTCTGGAAGCTTTCTAGAAGCGTATATTTTATTAAAAATATGTAGGAGTTGCCTTAACCCGGAATCTGGTAAATGCGCTATCATCAAAAGTGTAATTTCATCTCCTCCAGGCGAGGTATTTCGAGAAACTTTGAGCGCTTTTCTTAGTTCAGGCATTGAAAAAGGAATGTTCAGAGGATCATTTGCGTCCGCTATATGAAAAGGAAGAGATTCAATGGTTTTCTTATGATTTTGAAATTGAATTGAATATGAAGACGTGAGAGATGCTGATCTTAACGAAGAACCAATTGCATTCGCAATGTCGATTGGTGACGTAATCACGGAACCGTCAGTTTGCAACCCTGCAATTCGGTGCGGAGACATCCTTCCACAAACGGACCGCAGTCTTCTCCACACCGTTGTCACAGGGGTACTCCTATTAATATCTGCAACATAACGGCTCCACGAATCTCTCTTACTCTCCAGAAAGATACGCCTACAGCAGGCCCGAGCTCTTCGGTAAGCTTCCAGGTTAGCATCCGTAGGTCTGCGACTAAAAATACGCAGGGCCCTACGGCGGTCCTGAAGAGCCTCCTTACACCGATTATTCCACCAAGGCACCGGCGGCCGCCGCGCTTTACCCGATGTTTTAGGAATGCTCTGGGCAGCTGCTGCAGACATCCTCTCCACAAAGGAAGACAACAGGCTTCGTGCATCATCATCATCTTCATATTCAGATTCCATCAAACTTGAAAACTCATTCCACCGTGCAAGCTTCTCTATCCATCGTTTTGGAAGGTCATCGACAGACTGATAGTCAAAAAACTCGACCACCACCGGTCGATGATCACTTCCGTACAGGTCTGGCAGTACTCTCCACAACAACCGTGGTACAAGGGACGGGCTACAGAAAGTAAGGTCCAAGCACGACCAGGATCCTGTTGAGGATGACATGAATGTTTCAGATCCATCGTTCAATAGACATAAGTCTAAATCACTCCGGACCCTCTCCACCATGTGACCTCTACCATTGCACAGTGAGGAGCCCCAAGAATAATGGTGACCATTGAAATCTCCTAGGACGATATATGGAGCTGGTAACTGTTCCAGTAATTCTCTTATGGCAAGGTATGAAATGTCTGTGTTTGGTGGTAAATAAATATTACACACGCAAACCGACACCGGGACAGTTATCCTGATTGCTACGGCCTGAAGATCCGTCTGAATATCCAGATTTATCCCCTGCATTGACTGGTGAAGTAATATAGCGACCCCACCACCAGGGCCACCATGCAGGGAATCTTTCCTAAACATTTCGTATCCACGAAAGGATAATCGGATATCAGGTTGTAACATCGTCTCTTGCAGGCAAAGCGCAAACGGACACTTATCCCGGATCAATATCTTTATATCTTCATACCTAGACCGAATCCCGCGAACATTCCATTGAATTAAACTATTAAAGGGTATTTCGCAACGGAGGAGTTACGTTTCAAACACAATTTTCTCCTTCCCTTTTTTCCCTTTTACTTGTATAAAGCCCTTTTCTAGGGCCGATGAATCTCCTATCATATCGTGGATCTTGGACCCAGACGGAGGAGATTTTAAAAATTTAGACGCTTCCGCTGGAAGCGTCTTGGATACTGAAAGGGGTTTTCCCTTTGAGGTAGAGGCTGTCTTACTTGACAGCTGAGCTTTTGTACTCTGCGTCGCAGAAAGGTTACACACTTGAGACACTGAGCTCTTTGAACCAATTTCTGTTTGCTTGGTGCTTAATAACGCTTTAAGTGCAGAAGTTAGGGAAGCAACCTGTTTAGTTAGGTTCTCAACAACACTTTTCAACTCTACGCATGACGAGCACTCACCAGACACACGAGACTGAACACTAGTTGCAGCTGCAAACGAAATGTCAGGCTGGACTGCATTTCGGATGCTATTTAGTTTTCTGTACTCGCTCCGGGCAGCGGGAAAGGAAAGCTTCTGTTCAGACGAAATTTTCTGAATTTCCCGTTCTTCTTTATACTTAGGGCATTCCCGAGACCTTGCTGAATGACTTCCTTTACAGTTTGCACACAGTTCTGTTTCAGAAGTGCATTCGCTGTCTAAGTGGTCAGGTGAACTGCACTTTGCGCATATCGCAGGTTTCTTGCAGTTAATTTTCGTATGTCCGTATTCCTGGCACTGAAAACAGCGCAGAGGGTTTGGGACATACGGTCTCACTCGAACAGACAAGTAACCCAACTTTAGACGATCTGGAGGTTGTGGGGTGGAAAATGTTATGATAAGTGTCGGGGTACCGACATCAATACCATTTTCCCGACGCGTAACTCTTTTGACTTGCGTCACTCGCTGGGGGGTAAGCTCCTCCAATAACTCAGCCTCAGACATATCATGTATATCTCGAGAGTAAACCACTCCTCGAGATGAGTTGAGGGATCTATGCGGTTCAACAGTGACTGCAGTACTTCCTATTTGTGTAATTTTAACAACGCTGCTACTTTGCTTCGCAGACGTTGTTTCAATTAACAAAGTACCATTCCTTAGTTTTTTAATTGAATGTGGGGAGCCACAAACCGACTGCACAGACCTGTTAATAATGAAGGGGGAAACTTTTGATAGCGACCCTTCTTCTGCAACACAACGAACAACGAAAAATTTGTCCGTGTTACTTAATACACCACTATTATCACTATCGTCAGACAAGCTAGACCATAGTCTTTTACATCCGAGGGAAGATTGTTTATTTGACATTATCTTTAGTGCTTTTCCAGTCATCGTGAAAGCAGGGTGCGGGCGGAGAGATGACCCGCGCACGCCGCAGGTCCCTAGTAAAAAGAAGGACCCGGCCGAGTACTCCCGGCAGCCATCTCCCACATATTTCATCCGGGCCGGGGAGTCAGGTACTGCCTGACCCACTGATACCGACGTCCCAGAGGCTCGCACGCAGCAGTAAGAGCTCCGACACTCTTACCCATGGTCCACTTCTTGCCACAGTACCGAAGCGACTGGAAGGGCTAAAGGATGGCGCAAAGCCTCGGCATAGCAAGCTCACAGCAGCACAACCACAGTCCAGACCTTCCAATCCGGAAAGGGTTACGCACGACCAGCCCGCATCCCATCCTCGCCAGCATTATAAATGTGTGTAAGAAAAAAAAAAAAAAAACTTTGTGTATGTGTTGTGTGTAGGGTATGTAAATGTGTGTGTTGAAAGAAAGTGTGGTGTGTGTGATGTAGTATTATTGTTGTGTGTAGTGTAAGAGCAACCTGTGTATAGTTTTGAAATAAGATTAGCTCTTAGCTGGGGTCCCGGGGTTGCCACACCCGGACACCCACATATATATGCATGGGTGGACCGTCATACCCTCAGAGGGCTAGGGCTGGAGGGAGATTTCGATAAATATCTAGACTCTCTCAGGCCGATAAACCCTCAAATTAAGCGATATAGGAGAAGGCGAAGAAGAACGCTAAAATAGGTAATTCATTAACTTACGGTTACTTTAAATTTATATTTAACAGTTTGGCTCCCATGTCATTTTTTACAATGTTGCTTAAAAACTTATATTTATATTATGGTTCCTTCGAATTTTTAATCAATTTTCTTGCAAGTCTAGTATATTGCACTGTTTTTGTGCGAGACTGATCAGGTACTCAAGAATAAAAATAATGATTTTACTGTGAAAGACTGAAATTTTACTTGTATTTCTATAAAATATTATATGCAATTTATGAATAATTTACTTTGGGGTTATTTTTCAATAAAACTACATTAATATTGTTGATACGTCTCCTCTATCTAGCAGTTGTTCGGGAGAGTGGTAAACTTGAGTACCAGTTGTCTACATAGAGGCCCCGATCAGAGTCAACCTTTACAATAAAAAAAATTGTAGTATAAAAACCCATACTAAATTAAAAGATAAAATGATAGGCTATTTCATTATAAAATATTATTAAATCGTATAACAGTGCAATAATAAACTATACTAATAGCCAGTATTATGTAACCGTAATAAGAAGCTCTGCCAAGTTCACCAACTCGAAAAAGGTCACACAACATGATAACTTTTATAATTACACAGATTAAGTAATTAATTAATTCAATTTTAAAATATTATAATATTATTAAGTGGTAAATTAATATGGACAAAACAAGTAACTGAGTACTTTATTATAAAGTAATAAACTTGGACAATTTATCTTGTTTCATGTAAATTTTTACTGATAAAATGTTTTTTCGATTTCCAAAGAAGATTTTGCTAGAGTGTTATTTTAATTGTACTCTATCTGTTTGGTCCAGGGCTAAAAAAGTTCTGTTTCTTATAACATAGTCAGCCACTTATATAACTGAACTATTTAAGAACAGAAGAGGTAGAGGTGTAAAAGACACTAGTCAGAGTTATCTCCTCTGAGAGTAATGAATTTCACTATGCAGCAAAGACACTAGTCAGAGTTATCTCCTCTGAGAGTAATGAATTTCACTATGCAGCCAGACCCTGTGGTGAATGAAGTGAAAGTGCCATTTACAGGGTGGAAAGTGAGTGCTTTTCGGAAGGCCTGGCATGCTGATAAGCATACTCTTTCAACTCAGTGAGGAAGGCAACGGTAAACCACCTTACTCCTCGTTTTTACTTAGTAAAACCTCTAGAGGTGCTGAAATTTTTATCAGTTAATTATCTTATATAAATCCACATATTCTAACATTTTTATGGCTTTCTCAGGTGCTCAAAAATAGTAATAAACCTACGTAAAAACGTAGAAAACAATTTAAAAAATTAAAACACGCCTATACCTAAACAACAGCATATTCTGCATTAAAAAAGTTATATTAAGAATTATCCCGTCATAAAATATTGTAAAATACGGTATTGTTCCGAATACAAGCCGCAGTTTTTTCCTAAAAATCGGATCCATAATTTGACCTGCGGCTTGCATTTTTACTCATCTATTTATAATCGAGTTTATGCGTGTGTATGTGCATGCGCGCAGTTGAATCATTTATTTAATCGTAACTATTATATAGTTAATAGAATTAATTTCTTATCATGTACATTATACTTAATTTTTTACGTTCGTATTTTAAAAATAAAATGAAATATTTTATTTTAGTTTATCTTAAACTAATGCGGCGGCTGTTCGTGCTAAATTTATACATAAAATTTCTACAGGCCAGAGGCCAAGCTTATTTTAATGTAGGCAATTTTTTTTGTCATGATACATCAAATGTTTTGTTTTGCAAATTTCATAATTCCGAAATTCATGAACAGATCGAGTGCAAATATTAATTTAACACTTTACCTACCTCTTGTGGGTATTAAGTAAATCGACGTGTGAGGTGGTTTACCATTGCCACAACTCACTGAGTGGAAAAGTACGCTTATCAGCATGATAGACCCTCTGAAAAGCACATATCTTCCATTCCGTAAATGACACCTTCACTTCATTCACCGCAGGGTCTGGCTGTATAATGAAATTCATTACTTTCAGAGAATATAATTCTGATTAGTATCTTTTACACCTCTGCCTCTTCGGTTCTTGAATGATTTAGTCATTAAATTGGATGACCACGGGATAAGAAACAGAACTATCTTATTAACGAGAAAAATATGGTACTTTGAAATTAAAACAATGATAAACACTTTAATGTATTTATTATATTATTAATAGACTACATAATACTGATAATTTATTATATTATTAATAATACTGGTAATAATACTAATGCTATGATGGAATGCACATTCCCGTCATTCTACCCTAGGCTTCACCGCAGCGATTTGGCGTATTATTTTTTTGCTGCCTCGGCCTCTCAAGATTGATTCCAGCGTGCTGTGAATAACATCGTCGACCGCCTTCAAACGATGGTCACCCTCGTTGGCGACAAGCTCGACTCTGCTCTTCACCCGGCTGGATCTGTCCCTAGAGGACAATCCCTCAATCTCGCTTTCTCTTTTTTTTTTTTTTTTTTTTTTTTGGGCGAAAAACCAGGACGGTTATCAACGCCCGTTATTCTACACATGGGTGTACAGGGCCCAAGTGTAGAAAGTAATTTTCTTATAATATAAAACGTCTTACAAACTAGAAATATCGCAGAAAATAATTTAACATACGAACATAAACTTAAACCTAATATCACAGACAGAATAAATAAAATTTACAACTTAACAAATAAAAATCTTACGAAACTAGTATCACAGCAAACAAAAAATAATATAAATTAAAAGCTAATATCACAGACCTGACGATAAAAACAAAAGGGTGTAAAGGGGCCACAAAAAAAATATATATAAATAAATAAATAAATAAAAAACATACACAAATACACATATAAAATTAAACTAATACTCCTATTTCCCTATCAGACACTGTTGTACACACTAATGGATCTAAGTAATCTTAACGTTGAGTCCAAAACATGGCTATCGTCGCCGAGTACATCTCGTAACTGGAAGGGTATCTTGAATCGCCGACGTAGAGCTGCGTAGCAGACGCAATCTACCAACACATGTTTAATTGTCAAAGGACAATCACATCTGCCACACATTGGAGCATCACCAGACGTCATGAGATACCCATGCGTTAATCTGGTGTGTCCAATTCTAAGTCGCGCGATGACAACCTCTTCCCTTCTGTTCTCTCTTCTGTCCTCAGCGACGTAGGCCAAGGCTTAACGTCATGCTTTATCTCACGAAGCTTGTTGCCATGAGAGCCAGTCCATTCTACCTGCCAGGAATCAGTGATGACACGCTTCACCAGGACCACGAAATCTGACACAGTCATATATTGCGTGAAGGCCGGTTGGCGTGCCGCCTCCTTAGCGGCCAGATCAGCAGCCTTATTTCCCGAGATTCCAGCGTGACCCGGAACCCAGCAGAAAACAACGCTTACTCTTCTATCATTCAGCTCCTTCACAGTGCCGAGGACGTCCACAACTAGCGGGTGGCGTGAATACACATCATTAATCGACTGGAGAGCACTGAGCGAATCAGTGCACACCAACACCCGACGCCCACGCACACAGACTACAGAAAGAGCTTTGCTGATAGCATAAAGTTCAGCCGTGTAAACACTGGTTCCCGCAGGAAATCCAAACAAATAGGTTCTCCCATTAGCAACAAACGAGCAACCAATTCCAACATCCGACTTTGATCCATCAGTGTATACAACCGTAGATGGTTTAATAGCTTCAACTAATTCACTGAAAATGCTATTAAATACCACAGAACTTGTGTCTGCCTTTGAGTATTTACACATCTCAAAGTTAAAGTGTAACTGAGCGATGGTCCAGGGTGGAAATAGACAAGAATTACATGGGTACACACGAGGAATCGCAATATCGAGGTTGTTGCATATCTCCAACGCTCTTACACCGAATGGTGAAGGCTGTCGGGCGTTCATCAGATGCAAATCATGACAGGGGTTGTTGAGAATGATCTCATGCAAAAAATGGTAAAGTCTAGCTTGTAACTTAGCAAAGTACGTCAATAGAAGCTGCTAGCGACGTCTGTGTAACGACACTTCTCCACTTTCAACTAAGATGCTGACAACAGGGCTAGAACGGAAAGCACCTGTAGACAATCGTAAACATGAATTGTGAATACTGTCAAGCATTCTTAGCGAAGTGGGAGTAGCAGATGAGTACGCAACAGCGCCATAATCTATACGAGATCGCACTAGAGCCTTGTAGAACCTTAACATACATGATCTATCAGCTCCCCAACCTGTACCTGTAAGAACACGCAGAATATCAACCACCTTTAAGCACCTAGCCCGTAGGTCTTTAATATGCGGAACCCATGTAAGTCTTTTATCGAATATTATACCTAAAAACCTGATTTCAGTGCTAACCTTAATATTCTGACCCATTAAATACAGTCTTGGAACAGTATCAGTCCGAATCCGGCAAAACTGGATGCATTTAGTTTTCTCAGGAGAAAAACTAAAGCCAGTTTGTCGAGACCATTCCTCAAGACGGCAATAGTAAGCTGTAGAGCTCGTTCAGCTGAAACAACATTTCTAGATGCAACATATATCGCAAAATCATCTACAAACAAAGAACATTTAATAGGGTATACGCAACATTTCACAATATTGTTAATGGCAATCGCAAATAGAGTACAACTAATTACACTCCCCTGTGGTATACCATTTTCCAAATCAAACCTGTTTGACAAACTCTGACCAACCCTTACACGAAATGATCGGTCATCCAGAAAGTCTTTAATGAAGGCCAACATGTTCCCAGCGATGCCCCACTCCCGCAAGGTATTAAGAATACCTCGTCGCCAAGCCGTATCATATGCTTTTTTCAAATCAAAGAATACGGCAACGAGGGGCTGCCGCAATGCAAACGCATTGCAGATAGCCGTCTCAAGGGCCACCAAGTGGTCTGTCGAAGACCTCCCTCTCCGAAAACCGCTCTGTTCAGGAGCGAGGAAGTCATTCTTTTCCAGATACCACATGAGACGACTATTCACCATTCTTTCCATCACCTTACATACAACACTTGTCAAAGAGATGGGGCGATAGCTGGAGGCCAACATTTTATCTTTGCCAGGTTTGAGGATCGGGACAACAATTGCTTCTTTCCAAGATTCTGGAAGCTTTCTAGAAGCATATATTTTATTAAAAATATGTAGGAGCTGCCTTAAACCAGAATCTGGTAAATGCGCAATCATCGAAAGTGTAATTTCGTCTCCTCCAGGCGAGGTATTTCGAGAAACTTTGAGCGCTTTTCTCAGCTCAGGCAATGAGAAAGGAATGTTCGCTTGTCTCATAGAGCTCAATTCGCATGAGGTATTTACCCCTCTTAGGCACGGACCACGCGTTGTAATGTTTATGGTCCGTTTTGAGCTCTACGGTCTCCGAGTAAGATGATGGTTCCCGCGAGGGACCAGCATCCTCGAAGAGATCGGCTATGGGTCGTTTGGCCGGTCTGGCCCTCAGGAGTTCCCATAAACCGTTAACGTCCTGCTCCCGGTACTGTTTCTCCTCGGAAGCAGGCGCGGCTCGTGCGCATTCCATCAGGAAACCGACAGTTAACCTCTCATCTATCTTCTCCAAGACACCCATCTGGTTGTTCTCATTGAAGATGGGCAAGAGCATCTTCAATTTTACCACTTTGCAAAATTCTGAGATGCCAAGGGATAACCTTTTACAACTGTCGGGTTCCCTACCGCCCACCCTAGCGATCGCGTCCTCCCATTTCGCTAGGGTTACCAGCCCGAATATATAATACTGAACCACTACATCTAACAAACTGAGCATTCGGGCTGGTAATTGGGCCGGTTGCTCCACTGCTGGATGGACCGGTTGAACAGGCTGAGCCGGTTGAACAGGCTGCGCCTCAGGTTCGATCACCTCAATCTCCTGCTCGACCTGAACGACCTCCGGCCGCTGCGCCACAGGTTCGAGCACTTGCACATCCTGTTCAACCTGCACGACCTCCGGCCGCATCTCGGCTAGTGGCTGGGGTGGCTGAGGAGCTGGGACCTCGGCTGGAATCTCGGCTGGTTGCCGAGGTGTTTTTTTTTTTTTTTTTTTTTTTTTTTTTTTTTTTTTTTTTTTTTTGGTTTAACGTCCGACTGTTCTGCAATTACTGCTAATGCAGACGGTGAAGGATGAAATGATTTTTTGTAACGTATGAAAATATGCCGTGCCTGAATGGGATTCGAACCCAAGACCGCATGATGAGAGGCGAGCACGTTACCAACTGCGCCAATGCGGCCGCCAATGTTGCCGAGGTGGCTGAGGAGCTGGTCGTGCCGGTAATACCTCGACTTCGGGCCGCTCGTCGTCTAGGTTTATTACCGGCAGGTTTCTAGCTGCCCCCAACACCTCGTCAAACAGCCTCGCAGCTTCCAGTCTTGCCAATTCCTGGGACGCAGCTGGTGCACGATTCATCTGTAAAGAGAAAAGTTAGCATTAGTACCTTTCGGATGAAATACGATAGGTCAATATATAACATCTCAGCAATTACGCCTTCTTCGACCTTCAACGAACTAAAAGAGCGAGGGAGGGTGGTGGGATGTTGATGCTGATGGTGGAGTTACTGCAAAAACATATATTTATTCCGTTACCGTATGAATACCGTATCTAAATAATAAAAAATTACCTAATTCAATATCTCCTTCTTCTCCTAGACCGGATCTTCCTCGGGGTTGTAGGTCGACGGGAATCTAGATATGAACGAAATTCCTCATACAACCCCAGCTCCCGAAGAGTATGCAGGTCTACCCATACCGACATGCAGTCTCCAGCATCAGGCATGTAGATGAAAGCCTTAATCTCCCCAGCTTGGAGCCTGTGCCCCCCGAACCCTCCCTTGTATTTTGGAGAGCACCACTCTCAAAGACTGCATACTTGCCGGGGAAAAAAACGACGGTTCGTCGCCTATCAAAGTTCCCGACGGTACACATGCATATAATTCGTCTCTCTTAGTTACTACAACAAGTTCGAACTTTACGTTTTAGGTGTCGGTACACTAGCATATTAATTGCCTCTCTTAGTTACTCAAACTTCTAGTTTTAGGTATAATTATAGTAAAGGCTACTGTTTAATATAATTATTAGCATGATATAATATTCAGTACAATGATTATACAATGCTAATCTAATCGTATGTAGTTAGTACAAATATCGTATTTAAATATAAGGCTAACCTTTAAACGAAGGTCGGCGCGTAACGCTGGTTGTTGCTGGTGATGGTGGTGGCGGTGGTAGCGGTGACGGTGGCGGTGGTGATGGTGGTGTTGTTGCTGGTGTTGTTGATGATGTTGTTGCTGATGTTGTTGTTGTTGTTGATGTTGTTGTTGATGTTGCTGTGGTAGCGGTAGCGGTAGCGATGGTGGTGATGAGTTGTTGGTGATGGTGGTGACAGCTGATTTTTTTTAAAAACTGAAACGGAAACAAAAACAGAAACACACATTAAAGACTAGTCGAGCGTATATAAAATAAATATTTATTTGAATTCGCCTTGCTAAACTACACGCATGCGGTTAAAAGAAATCGCCCTTTATTTTTTAGCATGTAAATTATTATTCCGGTTTAGTATTTATAATAAGAGTAACCTTTACAATATAAGCTGCTGATCCCTAAATTGATTTTGTTGTTGTTGTTAGTTGTTGTTGCAGTTGCCGTTGACGGACGGCGATATTACACTAAAACAGGACAACAACGGAAACACGCATTAGAGACTCGTTTTAGATACTACGTTAAAGATGTTAAGTTCAAATTTATTTAATTCTACGTTTAAGTCACAATCGGTTGTTGTTGTTGTTGCAGATTAAGACACCAGACTAAATATTCAGTGTATAAGCGTTTTATATGTGTTACTAAACTAGCAACATTAAGTTAGAGCATTTAAGTTAAAATTTATTTTAGTTGTACGTTTAAGTCATAATCGGTTGTTGTTGTTGTTGCAGATTAACACAACAGACTAAATATCCGATGCACAAGCGTTTTACATGACTACCTACATGAAGTTAGTACGATTTAATTTAGATATGGAAATTGTTATTCCATACTTGTAATAGTGTCGGTTAAAATTGATGTTGTTACGGTTGTTGTTGTTGCTGTACTAAAACGGATAACACTGGTGTTGCTGTCATAACAACGATGTATTACCCATTTGGGATTTACTTTTCGTTCTAAGTTCGACTAGACAAGGTAAAGTCTTTTAAATTTAAAAAATATTAAAATAGAATAAAACTCACCTTCAATTAGCGGTAGGTAGAAAAGATGACGTCAGCAGCGTAGTGTCAGGTAGGAGAAGATCATGTAGCAGTCGTAGTACAGTTATGGTACAATGAGAAAATCTATACTCTTTTATACAAATAATACCCCCATGCTGATGCATCGGAAACGCTGAGTCTGCGGCTTGGTACATAATAACAAGCGGCATGACGTAGGTGGTTTTTTAAGATTGAAACAAACATTGAAACAAACAACATATCGCTGAGTCGACGGCTCGTGACTTTAAGGAATAATACATTGCATCATTTAGAAAAATTAACTGTACATTTAAATTTACAATAAACAAGTTGAGTCATCTAGAAAAATTAATTGCAATAACAAATAGATAAAAAAACAAAAAAACGAATGATGACAATGAAAATATTCTAAAGTGCAGGGTGTTCCGAAACGAAATTATCAAAATTATCAAAATTACCGATTGTTCGGATCCCGAAAGAACCTAACGGACGAAACCGGACGTAACGCGGTCTACGGAACGTCCGGGTCCTGCTGGCACCTAAACCTCGCTGTTTCGATAATCAGGTCACGTGTTACAAGCGATCTCAGGTTCCATCGGGGATACGGCTACGGATTAAGGCTTATCTTGTAGATCTCGATCTCCCGGTCGCGTGGGTACCGTCCGCATCAAAACGAATGACGTCAATGATTAAAAACTAAAGTACAGTGTGTTCCGAAACGAAATTACCGAAATTACTGAAATTACCGATTGTTCGGATCCCGAAAGAACCTAAGACCCGAAACCGGACGTAACGCGTTCTGCGGGACATCCGGGTCCTTTGGGCACCTAAACCTCGTCGATCCGATAACCAGGTCACGTGTTACAAGCGATCTCAGGTTCTATCGGGGATACGGCTACGGATTAGGGCTTATCTTGTAGATCTCGATCTCTCGGTCGCGCGGGTACCGTCCGCATCAAAACGAATGACGTCAATGATTAAAAACTAACGTACAGGGTGTTCCGAAACGAAATTACCAAAATTACCGATTGTTCGGATCCCGAAAGAACCTAAGACCCGAAACCGGACGTAACGCGTTCTACGGTACGTCCGGGTCCTGCTGGCACCTAAAGCTCGCTGTTTCGATAATCAGGTCACGTGTTACAAGCGATCTCAGGTTCCATCGGGGATACGGCTACGGATTAGGGCTTATCTTGTAGATCTCGATCTCCCGGTCATGTGGGTACCGCCCGCATCAAAATCGGTCCAGCAGTTGCGGAGAAAAACGGGTTTAAAAATTCGAAATTTTTTTTTTTGGCAAAGTTCCAAACTCGATTTTCTCCTCAACCGCTATACCGATTTTGATGCGGACGGTACCCACGTGACCGGGAGACCGAGATCTACAAGATAAGACTAATCCGTAGCCGTATCCCCAATGGAACCTGAGATCGCTTGTAACACGTGACCTGGTTATCGGATCGATGAGTTTTAGGGCTTATCTTGTAGATCTCGATCTCCCGGTCACGTGGGTACCGTCTGCATCAAAATCGGTCCAGCGGTTGCGGAGAAAATCGAGTTTGGAACTTTGCCAAAAAAAAACTTTTTTTGGCGGGATTTTTTTTAGGTCAAGGTCAAAGGTCAAGGTTGTCCTAGTACTCCCACTTCCTAGCTACTATTACTCAATTGTTAGTAGACTTATGATAGAGAACGCATAACTAACTAATGGATATTATGTGGCATGTTTCTATGGAAAGCGGACGGTTTGTCAACAGAGAGGTTCGTATCGACAAGACTTGCCGATTAGTTCCTGAACAAATTGTAATACCGGGTATATTATCCCCACCGATAAATAGTGATCATCCGTCATGCAATTATAAAATAAAAATTGTTACAGGTACAATTCTTTTTGATTCACGCGTTCCGCCGACGCGTGATTCTGTTTAATATCTTGCGTAAAATTGAAGCGTCGTTTCACGTCAACAATCGACCGAACAACGTGCAAATACGCAACATAGATAAGATTGCCATGGCCGTTTGCAACAACGAGAAACCCCTGGACTCGCATCTCATGGCTTTCGGCAACATCTGTCCGACGTTCGATCTGAAAAGAGCGCGCTTCATACCGCGCATTGGAAAAACTTATTTTCGATTTTCTGAGATATACAAATGTGCGCCGATCTTTTCAACACAACATACTGAAATTTCAGCGAAATCGGAGCACGGGTTAATTTTTGGCGAAGTTTTTTGCGAAGGTCTGCATGTCAGGAAATCGGGGGGCTATTGACAGTATGGTTGCCTATCCTGCGCCTGACTAGGCAGAGTACGATTGTCATTTTCCGTATGACATGTCCAGTCGACGAGGAAATATGCTGCTGTTTACTTGCCGACTGCTTTGCAGTAGCGGCAGGTGACGTAGCAAACGGTTAGGCCTTAACCTAACTCTCGATTATCCGTTAACCTAACCTAACTTCGATTATCCGACCGGTCACGTACCGTTGCCTCCGTCACATCATCCCTGTGTGCGTGCGTGTGTCTGTGTGTGTGTGTGTGTGTGTGTGCGTGCGCGCGCGCGTGATTCAGGTTAAGAGGAATTGCCCATTCCGTTAGCTACGTAAATGTAGATATGGAAGTAGAAGAGTGCATGCATAGCGGCTGAGTTCTATAATTAACTAGAGTAAGAAAAGTACGAGCGTGCATGTAGAGCGGGTATGTTCAAGTAACCACATAAGCTACGTCACCTGCCGCTACTGCAAAGCAGTCGGCAAGTAAACAGTGCAATGAACTAACCTACCTCAAGGTCATTCTAATTGCGTCGCGACGTTTAAAAACGTTATGAAACGTTCAAGGTCGTTGCGTTACTCATCGAATAAGCTTTATTTATGCGAGTTGCAACATGTTTCAATGAATGCGAACATCTGTTAATTATTTATTGAATAGTGATTGATTATGACAGGTGACAGTTAGGTATCATAAATTAAAAAAAAATGCGGAAAAATAATTTAAAAAATATCCTCGATAAATTGCATTATATAAATGCAACGCTTCTATTGTTCTTGTCACAACGATTCACATTGTTAAACAGTTACAATCTATATAACATTATTATGTCCGACATAGAAGGTAGCAACGAACCAGTCATAGACTTTCACGCTTTGGCGGAGGCCGAAGAAGAAGAGTTTAAGAAGAGTTTATTTTCCGAAATTCAAATCCGTCTCCGCCAGAGTCCGTTATAAGTGTTAGCAGAAACTTATTTACTATTAAAAAGGAAAATATAAAAAAGGAACACATCAAAGAAGAACAAGTAGTTGAAGATGAACCGGAACATCCAGAACAAGAACACGATTACGCTGAACGAGTGCCATCTCCAGAATACGGAGCATGCCAGCAGATACCAAAGAAACGCAAAGTAAGTGCACTAACATATATAACTATTTTAAGAATAATTCAATTGGTGGGCAAGGATCTGAAGGTCGACATGGTCGACCCTCTAGTTCAGTTTCTTCCCGAGTATACAGAGAAATCGACCAGCAGAGTGAAGAAGGGCATGAAATCGCTCATATCTCTGTGGGAGTCCCTATGTCGCGATTACCGTGGGCAGACATCGTTGATAGATGCTATACGTATCGAAAGCGACCCTTCTTGGTCCACGATACGTGTAGATACCGAGACGGCATACAGCGTGATCAAATTATTAAAGAGATTAATAAAAGATCCCGGCTGCGCCGAATTCATTCGCGATTTGCAGCAGGCATCCTCATCATTTGCGACCACCAAATGTCGCAAAACTTCCAGCACCTCCACATCCTCCATGATTGCGCCTGGAACAGTCGCAAGTGTGTCTGTTCGAGACACCAATTTTACAGGAGGTTCAATAAATATCGACGACCTGTTGCCACCTCGCGAATGCGACTCGAGGATTGGCAACGTCTCTTCAACTATTTATGTGAAGGGGAACGAGAGGTCCTTCAAGTGGACGTCGGACAGCATGCATGGAGATACCCTGGTAGATGTCCGGGTTTACCCGGTTTCACGAATCAAGGGTATGAATCCCCGCAAGTGGTGGAAAGAGAGTTCGTTCAGGAGTAGGTAGCTTGTGTTCCCCATGAGACAACCTTGACCTTTTCACCTTTTGCCACACACCTGTTAGGCTCTGACACTCCCCCTCCGACGCCTCACCCTCACACGACGTCACAGTGACGTGGCACTCATAGGTAAAAACCCAGTGGAAAAAACCCAGGACGTCATACATTACGTAAATAATCCACTGCACATGTTTATACAACGTGATGAGTTAATAATAATAATAATTTCAACTCGTTGAAGGTCTTCAACAACAAGTTAATTAATCATAAGGTTGCGCAACGCGTGAGAAAAAAACCCAATGCGTCATACATAACATACTCACCACACATGCGTACACAACGTGACTAGTTAATACTAGTTCTAACCACTGTTGAAGGTCTCCAACAACAGCAATAGTTAATTGTTTACAAGGTTGTGCGTTGTGCAACTTCTTTCTGAAAATAAATAAATTTTCCAACACCTTCTTCATTACATTCGCTCGCTTAATGTGTATTAGGTAGTTTTATTTATTAAAAACAAGTACCAAAATAATTTTTTCACAAAACTATAATGTGCAATAATATGGATATCGAAGATAATTTTTTCAATCGTTTAATTTTATATTCTTTACGGCCGAGTGTTATCCAATTCATCTCAACAAGAGCAGCAAATTTCGACATTCAACCAGATCAATTTTTGGAAACGCCAACAACAGATTCAGTTAATTCCGCTTCACCACAAACGTCGGCAACCACGTCAAGAAATCTCAACTTAAAGCAAAAACAGACTAGATTAAATAGTGTATATAAAAATAATAGTTTAGTAGAAATCGAATCCGCTTTTAAAGGTAACATAAAAACTGTGAACTAAAAAATATTGCTAATTTGTTAAGACGGACAATTGAACAGTTTGGTGCAATTAAATTTAATATTGTATTAGAATGTACATATATTAAACATGTAGTAAATGAGAAACAAAACATTATGTTTAAAACGTCAAATGTTCCAGCGTTTTCCGGTTCTAATTTAAATTTAATTATTAGGAAAAAAATAAAGAAACTTTGTCAAGAAGAATCGAATTATGAGGGACATAAATCCGGTTGGTCTTTATTAAGTGTCGATGCGTTAATGATTCGAATTAATAAATAATATAAACCGTTGGGCGGATCTTCATTTATTCCTTTACCACCAAATTTTGCAAAAAAGAAGGCTGTAATAAACTGTCAAAATGTGAATGATGATATGTGCTTCAAGTGGTCAATTCTTTGTTCGGTTGTTAAAAACGCGCATCCTGAAAGAATTTCATATCATTATAATAATTGCTTATATATGTTTAATTTTGAAGGTATCGATTTTCCAACACCATTAAATCAGATTAACCGTTTCGAGAAAAATAATAACGTATCGATTAATGTATATGGTATTTTAGACATTGATATTATCCCTGTAAGGTTATGTAAAATTAAACGGAAAAAACATTTTAATTTATTGCTATTAAAAAATGAACAGGGTAAAACTCACTATTGTTACATTAAAAATTTGTCGAAATTAGTTCGGTCTCGATTACAAAACATCATGCAAAATTGAAAATTTGTGATCGTTTTTTAACACATTTCACTAGTGATAAAAAGCTAAAAAATCATATTAAAAACTGTGGGGAACATAAGGCGACTGCGATAAAATTACCTGATATATTACCGAATGGTGAAAAACCAATTCTCAAATTTAAAAATTATCACTTCCAATTTCCTCTTCCTATTGTATTATATGCCGATTTTGAATGCGTATTGGCTTTATTACATAGTTGTAGAAAAATGAATGGAAAAAATTTATCATATACAATCGAACAGATCTTCACATACCCTACAGTTTTTGTTGCTATTTAGTGGTTAACGATGAGCTACCCGATGATTTGAAATGTCGGTTACCTTTAGACCCATATGTATATGAGGGGACAGATGCGGCGGAAGTATTTATGAAATATGTTATAAGTATCGCTAATAAAGTGGGGGAATTTAACAAAATAAACATAGAAATGTGTATGAGTGAAAAAGATACAACCTCATTTAATTCGAAAACATCTTGTGAAATGTGCGATATTGAATTTTGAATGACAATAAGACCACAACGTGATCATTGTCACTTAACCGGTAAATATCGTGCGGCTTTGTGTAGTAATTGTAATTTGAAACGAAAAAACCAAACATTTATACCTATATTTTTACATAATAACGCCAATTATGATGCTCATTTCATAATTCGTCAGTTAGGGTGTGATATACGGAACATAAATGTAATTCCAAACTCAACTGAAAAATTTATTTCGTTCACTAAACGAACAGCCAATGGAATTTCATTAAGATTTTTAGATTCGTATAAATTTATTAATTATCCGCTCGAGGCGTTAGCGAAAAATTTACCAAATGATCAGTTTCACCATGTTCGAAAACATTTTCATTCGGATGATATGAGCTATGTAACTAGAAAGGGTGTTTACCCATATGAATACACTGACGCTGTTGAACGATTGAATGAAGCAGAGCTCCCACCGATAGATAAATTTTATAGTAAATTAACAGGTGAAAACATCGGAAAACGATTATCAACATGCCATTAATGTATAGAACCATTTTAAAATTAAAACTTTAGGTGAATATAGTAAATTATATTTAAAAATCGATGTGCTTTTATTAGCAGACATTTTCGAATCTTTTAGGAAATTATGTATAGAATCTTATAAATTGGATTGCACCCACTATTATACACTTCCTGGATTTAGTTTTGATGCCATGTTATATTTCACACAAATTGAATTAGAATTACTAACCGATGTCGATAAACATTTAATGATTGAAAAGGGAATTCGCGGAGGAATTTCGATGTGTGTAAAACGACATGCGATAGCCAACAATAAATATATACCTGAAACATATGACCCATCAAAACCATCTGCTTATTTAACATATATTGACGCAAATAATTTATATGGTTTTGCTTTAAGTAACTATTTACCATACTCAAAATTTGAGTGGGTGAAAAATGTAGAAAATTTTGATGTGATGTCAAAAGCGGACGATGGTGAAACTGGATATATACTCGAAGTCGATGTTGATTATCCTGAAAGTCTGCATGATTTAGACAATGATTTTCCAATTTTTCCCGAAAATAAATGTCCTCCTAATTCAAAACAAAAGAAATTAATTGCAACACTTGAACCAAAAACAAACTATGTCTGTCATTTTCATAATTTAAAACAAGCAATTACACATGGTTTAAAATTGAAAAAAATTCACAGAATATTAAAATTTGCCCAACGGGATTGGATGAAACCTTATGTGCTGTTTAACACGCAGAAAAGAGCTGTGGCCAAAAATGCGTTTGAAAAAGATTTTTATAAACTTCTCAACAATTCTGTTTTTGGAAAAAAAATGGAAAATGTAGGAAAACATATAAATCTAGAACTAATCAGTTGTCCGAAAAAAATGCAAAAATCTATAAATAAAATTAATTTTAAAGATCGAATAATTTACAATGAAAACCTATGCGCGGTTCAGTTAAACAAATTAAAGGTGTTATTAAATAAACCAATTTATGTCGGCTTTACTGTGTTAGAACTCAGTAAAAAGTTGATGTATTATTTTCATTATGATATCATGAAACGGTATTATGGTGAGAATTTAAGTCTATTGTATACCGACACCGACAGTTCCTTTTACCAGGTGCATACTGATGATTTTTATAAAGATATAAATGATTCACACTTGAACCCTTTTTTCGATTTATCAGACTATCCGAGAAATCATCCCTTGTATTCAGAAAAAAATAAAAAAGTTATGGGTAAATTTAAGGATGAATGTAATGGTATACCAATAATAGAATTTATAGGATTACGGTCAAAATTGTACACATTTCGTTACTTACTCGACAAAGAGGTTGTTGCAAAAAAAGCTAAAGGTATTAAAAAAAATGTAGTAAAGAAAAATATAATGTTCGAAGATTATAAAAATTGTTTATTTTCAAAAAATAAAATAAAAGATGAAAAACTTGACATAGCTAATTATAGGAAAATGTACTTATTTAAATCTAAAGAGCACAACATATCCACCGTGGAATGTAATAAATTCGCTTTAAGTAGGTATGATGATAAGCGAGTAATACAAGATGATAATATAAACACAATTGCATATGGTCACTACTCAATTAAAAACAGGTAAATTTTAGTAATTGGTGATCAGATGTGGAGGGGGATATAAGATTTAAAAAATTTTAAAACCGATTTCGCACAAATTATTCGATTACAAGAAATCATGGAAGGCGGTTGTGAGTGCGGTGCTTATATTTCATCAACCCAATGGCTAATACAACTAGTACCCAGCGGTGATATAAATACAGCGTATGAGTTGTGTGTTCAATCGGCAAACTATATCGATCAACATGAATCTGCAAATTTTTTCATTAATCATAGTGATAATGAACAGTGTGAAAATGTTTTAGTTGAGTTTTCAAACTCAGTTTGTGTTTGCGGCATTGAAAAAATGTTAAAAAATGCACCATTTTTTCCATGGTTACTATTTGATATAATTGTATAGATTTGAAAAAAAATCATAATGTACTAATTATTTTGTCAATAAAAAAATGGTTAATAAATTTAATTGAATTTTTATTTATTTGTAGATATAAAAAATTATCTCTGTTAGTTTATAATTTAGTTTAGTTGCAGTCATGAGAGCGGTAATATATTCTTTTCTCATAGCGCTTTATGCGCATAATATTAATGCAAATAATTATACGATTGCATTAAATTATCTACAGAACTATGGTTTTATGGGTAAGGACAACTTAGTTGATGATGTAAGTTTTCAGACATCATTGAACATGTTCCAAGAATTTTATAAATTAAACATTACTAATGGAATCATATCTGATGATGTAATAGAGTTGATGAAAAAACCCAGATGTGGTATGAGTGATATTATTGCATATTATAGTGTGAAACCGGTTGTGTGGCAACATAGGAATCTAACTCGGCACTTTGCCCTGGCCACCGCTGATGTACTTAGTGTAACAAAGAGAGCGTTTGATCAATGGTCAAAGCATTCGGGTTTAACATTTACACATAATAAAACACATCCTAATATATTAATTTCTTTCAAACGTTTACAGCATAAATTTGAAGATTATAATAAAACTAGTTGTATGTTTCCTTTTGATGGTAAAGGATTTATATTGGCTCATGCATATATTATCCTACTTCACCCGAATCTATAGTTGAAATTCATATCGATGCTGATGAATATTGGTCCACCGAAATTGATATAAGGAACACGGAACAAAACAGTTTGTATGCGGTTCTACTACATGAAATCGGGCATGGATTAGGTTTTGAGCATTCGCGAAATAAAGATTCAGTTATGTACGCTTTATATTCTGAAAAACAATTGGAATTGGGTGTCGATGATATTGAAGCAGTTCAGTTTGCCTATGGAAAACCACCATCACCACCTCCTTCATCAACAACTGTAAAAGAAACAGCAGTGGTGCAATCTTCTCCATCAACAGAATCAGAAGATATTAATTCAATTAATTTATGTAGATTGGAAAATTTAAAACATTTTTCAATAATTAATAACCGATTATATATAATGTATGATAATAAATGGATATGGTATTTCTTTTTTTTTTTTTTTTTTTTTTTTTTTTGGGCGAAAAACCAGGACGGTTATCAACGCCCGTTATTCTACACATGGGGGTAAAGGGCCCAAGTGTAGAAAGTCATTTTCTATTTATAATATAAAACGTCTTACAAACTAGAAATATCACATAAAATTCATTAACGTACAGACATAAACTTAAACCTAATATCACAGACAGAATAAATAATATTTACAACTTAACAAATAAAAATCTTACAAACTAGTATCACAGAAAACAAAAAATAATATAAATTAAAAGCTAATATCACAGACCCGATGGTAACAACAAAAGGCTGTAAAGGGGCCACAAAAAAAAATGAAATAAATAAATAAAAAACATACACAATACACATATAAAATTAAACTAAAATCCCTATTTCCCTATCAGACACTGTTGTACACACTAATGGATCTAAGTAATCTTAACGTTGAGTCCAAAACATGGCTATCGTCGCCGAGTACATCTCGTAACTGGAAGGGTATCTTGAATCGCCGACGTAGAGCTGCGTAGCAGACGCAATCTACCAACACATGTTTAATTGTCAAAGGACAATCACATCTGCCACACATTGGAGCATCACCAGACGTCATGAGATACCCATGCGTTAATCTGGTGTGTCCAATTCTAAGTCGCGCGATGACAACCTCTTCCCTTCTGTTCTTCCTCAGCGACGTACGCCAAGGCTTAACGTCATGCTTTATCTCACGAAGCTTGTTGCCATGAGAGCCAGTCCATTCTACCTGCCAGGAATCAGTGATGACACGCTTCACCAGGCCCACGAAATCTGACACAGTCAGATATTGCGTGAAGGCCGGTTGGCGTGCCGCCTCCTTAGCGGCCAGATCAGCAGCCTCATTTCCCGAGATTCCGGCGTGACCCGGAACCCAGCAGAAAACAACGCTTACTCCTCTATCATTCAGCTCCTTCACAGTGCCGAGGACGTCCACAACTAGCGGGTGGCGTGAATACACATCATTAATCGACTGGAGAGCACTGAGCGAATCAGTGCACACCAACACCCGACGCCCACGCACACAGACTACAGACAGAGCTTTACTAATAGCGTAAAGTTCAGCCGTGTAAACACTGGTTCCCACAGGTAATCCAAACAAATAGGTTCCCCCATTAGCAACAAACGAGCAACCAACTCCAACATCTGACTTTGATCCATCAGTGTATACAACCGTAGATGGTTTAATAGCTTCAACTAACTCCCTGAAAATGCTATTAAATACCACAGAACTTGTGTCTGCCTTTGAGTATTTACACATTTCAAAGTTAATGTGTAACTGAGCGATGGTCCAGGGTGGAAAGAGACATGAATTACATGGGTACACACGAGGAATCGCAATACCGAGGTTGTTGCATATCCCCAACGCTCTTACACCGAATGGTGAAGGCAATCGGGCATTCATCAGATGCAAATCATGACAAGGGTTGTTGAGAATGATGTCATGCAAAAAATGATAAGGTCTAGCTTTCAACTTGGCAAAGTACGTCAATATAAGCTGCTGGCGACGTCTGTGTAACGACATTTCTCCACTTTCAACTAAGATGCTGACAACAGGGCTAGAACGAAAAGCACCTGTAGACAATCGTAAACATGAATTGTGGATCGTGTCAAGCATTCTCAGCGAAGTGGGAGTAGCAGATGAGTACGCTACAGCGCCATAATCCATACGTGATCGCACTAGAGCCTTGTAGAACCTTATCATACATGATCTATCAGCTCCCCAACATGTACCTGTAAGAACACGCAGAATATCAACCACCTTTAAGCACCTAGCCCGTAGGTCTTTTATATGCGGAACCCATGTAAGTCTTTTGTCGAATATAACACCTAGAAACCTGATTTCAGAGCTAACTTCGATATCCTGACCCATTAAATACAGTCTTGGAACATTATCAGTCCGTATTCGGCAAAACTGAATGCATTTAGTCTTCTCAGGAGAAAAACTAAAGCCAGTCTGCCGTGACCATTCCTCAAGACGGTATATAGTAAGCTGTAGGGCTCGTTCAGCTGAAACAACATTTCTAGATGCAACATATATCGCAAAATCATCTACAAACAACGAACATTTAACAGGGTATACGCAACGTTTCACAATATTGTTAATGGCAACCGCAAATAGGGTACAACTAATTACACTCCCCTGCGGTATACCATTTTCCAAATCAAACCTGTTTGACAAACTCTGACCAACCCTTACACGAAATGATCGGTCATCCAGAAAGTCTTTAATGAAGGCCAACATGTTCCCAGCGATGCCCCACTCCCGCAAGGTATTAAGAATACCTCGTCGCCAAGCCGTATCATATGCTTTTTTCAAATCAAAGAATACGGCAACGAGGCGCTGCCGCAAAGCAAACGCATTGCAGATAGCCGTCTCAAGGGCCACCAAGTGGTCTGTCGAAGACCTCCCTCTCCGAAAACCGCTCTGTTCAGGAGCGAGGAAGTCATTCTTTTCCAGATACCACATGAGACGACTATTCACCATTCTTTCCATCACCTTACACACAACACTTGTTAAAGAGATGGGGCGATAGCTGGAGGCCAACGTTTTATCTTTGCCAGGTTTGAGGATTGGGACAACAATTGCTTCTTTCCAAGATTCTGGAAGCTTTCTAGAAGCGTATATTTTATTAAAAATATGTAGGAGTTGCCTTAACCCGGAGTCTGGTAAATGCGCTATCATCGAAAGTGTAATTTCATCTCCTCCAGGCGAGGTATTTCGAGAAACTTTGAGCGCTTTTCTTAGTTCAGGCATTGAAAAAGGAATGTTCAGAGGATCATTTGTGTCCGCTATATGAAAAGGAAGAGATTCAATGGTTTTCTTATGATTTTGAAATTGAATTGAATATGAAGACGTGAGAGACGCTGATCTTAACGAAGAACCAATTGCATTCGCAATGTCGATTGGTGACGTAATCACGGAACCGTCAGTTTGCAACCCTGCAATTCGGTGCGGAGACATCCTTCCACAAACGGACCGCAGTTTTCTCCACACCGTTGTCACAGGGGTACTCCTATTAATATCTGCAACATAACGGCTCCACGACTCTCTCTTACTCTCCAGAAAGATACGCCTACAGCAGGCCCGAGCTCTTCGGTAAGCTTCCAGGTTAGCATCCGTAGGTCTGCGACTAAAAATTCGCAGGGCCCTACGGCGGTCCTGAAGAGCCTCCTTACACCGATTATTCCACCAAGGCACCGGCGGCCGCCGCGCTTTACCCGATGTTTTAGGAATGCTCTGGGCAGCTGCTGCAGACATCCTCTCCACAAAGGAAGACAACAGGCTTCGTGCATCATCATCATCTTCATATTCAGATTCCATCAAACTTGAAAACTCATTCCACCGTGCAAGCTTCTCTATCCATCGTTTTGGAAGGTCATCGACAGACTGGTAGTCAAAAAACTCGACCACCACCGGTCGATGATCACTTCCGTACAGGTCTGGCAGTACTCTCCACAACAACCGTGGTACAAGGGACGGGCTACAGAAAGTAAGGTCCAAGCACGACCAGGATCCTGTTGAGGATGACATGAATGTTTCAGATCCATCGTTCAATAGACATAAGTCTAAATCACTCCGGACCCTCTCCACCATGTGACCTCTACCATTGCACAGTGAGGAGCCCCAAGAATAATGGTGACCATTGAAATCTCCTAGGACGATATATGGAGCTGGTAACTGTTCCAGTAATTCTCTCATGGCAAGGTATGAAACTTCATTGTTAGGTGGTAAATAAACAGTACACACGCAAACCGAAACCGGGACAGTTATCTTGATTGCTACGGCCTGAAGATCCGTCTGAATATCCAGACTTACCCCCTGCATTGACTGGTGAAGTAATATAGCGACCCCACCACCAGGGCCACCACGCAGGGAATCTTTCCTAAACATCCCATATTCACGAACGGAGATTGAGACATCAGGCTGTAACATTGTCTCTTGCAGGCACAGCGCAATCGGACACTTTTCCCGGATCAACAACTTTATGTCTTCATACCTAGACCGGATCCCGCGAACATTCCATTGAATAATATTATTAAAAGGGAATTTAAAAAAGAAAAGGACCTATGTTTCAAACACAATTTTCTCCTTCCCTTTTTTTTCTTTTACCTGTATGAAACCCTTATCAAGGGCCGATGGATCTCCTATCACATCGTGGATCTTGGACCCAGACGAAGGAGATTTTAGAAATTTAGACGCATCCACTGGAAGCGTCTTGGGCAATGAAAGGGGTTTCCCCTTTGAGGTAGAGGCGACTGTCTTATTTGACAGCTGAACTTTTGTATTCTGCGTCGCAGAAAGGTTACCAACTTGAGGCACTGAATTCTTCAAACCAATTTCAGTTTGCTTGGTGCTTAATAATGCCTTTAGCGCAGAAGTTAGGGAAGCAACCTGTTTAGTGAGGTTCTCAACAACACTCTTCAACTCAACGCATGACGAGCACTCACCAGACACACGAGACTGAACACTAGTTGCAGCTGCAAACGAAATGTCAGGCTGGACTGCATTTCGAATGCTATTTAGTTTTCTGTACTCGCTCCGGGCAGCGGGAAAGGAAAGCTTCTGTTCAGACGAAATTTTCTGAATTTCCCGTTCTTCTTTATACTTGGGGCATTCCCGAGACCTTGCTGAGTGACTTCCTTTACAGTTGGCACACAGTTCTTTTTCAGAAGTGCATTCGCTGTCTAAGTGGTCAGGTGAAAACGGTTATCCGAAACCGATTTCAATTTTTAGTATTCCCAACAACAGTCATGTAAACACAATTGTCAACACTAACGCGGGTAAAACATATTTAATATTTGAAAATGTGAATTATGTTGAAATCAATGAATGTTATTTCCAAGCCAAACAGTTCGGCAGCTTGTCCGATATTTTTGCAAACGTAATACCGTCAGGAATAGATTCATCATATCGCCACTTAAACGGTAACATTTATTTTTTTAAGGGAAATAAGTACTATGAATATAATGAATTTAGCAAAAAATTAATAAGCACAGGTAAAAATGTGCTCAATGCACTCGGTATTAAATGTTACAATACAATGTTGTTAAACAGTTTTAAAGATCTTCTCTCAAAATTCAACATTAGCCCGTTGAAATTAAAATAAAACCTATCAGTTATGATCGATAACATTTAGTCCAATGACAATGGGAGGTGCGATAGCATGTCTAATTATTGTGTTTGTTCAAATTCGCTTAATGATGACAGAAAATTCTAGTCTACCATCAGCGGTGTGGGCTGGTGAAAACCGAACAGACACCGATGCAATTTTACATATTGAAAAATGTGTACTATCTCAAATAGATTACCATGCGAATCAAGAAAAGTTTTCCACAAAATTTCGTATATGGGTCATCTATCAAGATTGAACATGACAAATGAAATTTGTTTTTTTCACGATACATACAAATTAAATCGGGTTCGGTAAATAAAGAGTTAACAACGATTCTGTTATATAATCATATAAAAACTATTATTGAAAATTCAAAATCAATGTTTTTAAAGTTAAGAAAAAATAATGTTTATGAAAACATAGTATATCACTATCATATTTCTACCGATTTTATACTAATATTAATCAATTTATTGTATACTTTTTTATTGTTAATCACCCGAATAAAGATTGCATATAAACCAACATGTAATGATTGTATTAAAAGATTCAATAAAATATATATGTCATGCAGTACTGAATAAAAATGGGTTGTTTATTGGTGTGAGTCCAGTTTTTTCAACATGAGTGTGCGTGCTGTTGTTGCACAAGAACTACATAAACAGAAAAGAATCAATTTCAAAAGACGATGTGTCGAACTTAAAGGAATCAATGATCTTTACCAAGCGGATTTAGTAGAAGTCATCCCATTCGCACGATTCAACAGAGGATATCGGTACATTATGACGGTGATCAATTGTTTCTCAAAATTTGCGTACGCTATTCCGTTGAAAACAAAAACTGGCGGCGACATTGTGAAAGCGTTGGAACTTATTTTGAAAACTAATCGAATTAATCATTTTCAAACTGATCAAGGTGCGGAATGGTTGAACATATCTGTACAAACACTTTTTAAAAAATTTAACATAAACCATTACTACACATACTCTGAGAAAAAAGCATCTATCGTAGAACGTTTCAATCGCACGTTAAAAAATATGATGTGGAGAATGTTCACCGAACAAGGTACATATGGGTGGTTGGACAAACTGGATATTTTATTGAGTAGATATAACAACAATGTGCATAGGATCATTGGAATGCGACCAAAAGATGTTAACAAACATAATGAGGAAAAAGTATTGAAAAGGATATACAACCTTCGTAAAAAATACTATCCACCAGTTGGTAAACCGAAATTCCAATTAAACGATCACGTGAGAATCAGTAAGTATAAGGGGGTATTCGCAAAGGGGTATGAACAGAATTTCTCCAATGAAATATTTACAGTGGCAAAAATCAAACAAACTAATCCTATAACATATATTTTAAAAGACTATAGGGGTGAGGTTATAAAAGGTGGATTCTATGAACAAGAAATGGTAAAAGTTAAACACCCCGATGTATACCTGGTTGAGAAAGTATTACGTAGAAAAGGGGATAAAGTTTTAGTCAGATGGTTGGGTTTTGATAAAGCACATGATTCTTGGGTTTCATCGGCAAATATTATCTAACAATGGCTTTGAGAACAGTTAAACAGAAGGAAAAAATACCTATTATCAATTTTGAAAATATCTTATCAGGTACAGGGAAGAAGAAATCTAAACATAGTTCACTGTTACCCAATAATTTTCGTTGCATAATTTGCGGTCCATCAAATTCCGGTAAAACTAACGTTATTTTCAATCTATTGTTTCAACCGAAGGGACTTAGATTTGAAAATGTATACGTGTTTTCTAAAACATTAAAACAACCGAAATATCAACTACTGGAGTGTGTACTACAGAATATTGAGGAAGTAAATTACTATCCATTCACCGAAAATGAAGAAGTTCCACATCCGAATGATGTACAACCGAATTCAGTATTTATTTTTGATGATATATCCTGTGAAAATCAAAATAATATTAGAAACTATTTCACCATGGGACGACATAGTGATATTGATTCATTCTATTTATCACAAACCTACAGTTCGATTCCTAAACAGTTGGTGCGTGACAATGCTAATTTCATTATATTGTTTCAACATTTTTTTTTTTTAAGGCAAAAAACCTTAGCGAGGTTATTATCGCCTGCTGTTCTACACAAGGGTGTAAAAAAGCCCGAGTGCAGAACGTCTTTTATATATATATATATAATACTTAAAATCTTATAAGCTAATATCACAGACAAAGTAAATAAAAAACGCTAAAAAACACAAAAACATATACACATAAACGTAAACCTAATATCACAGTCAGAATAAATGACAATAATAACATTGACACTTATATAATTTAAATCTTAAAAACTAGTATCACAACCAAAAAAAATTAAAAATTACATTAAAAATAAAAAATATCACAGACATAGGACGTCGCAAAAGGCTGTAAAGGGGCCTCATAATAAAAACACAGACATATATATACAACTTACAACTAATATAAGTATATATACTATAGAATAAAAACTATTTACACATATAAAACATTGAAACACCCCAGACTGTCAGACACTGTTGTACACACTAATGGATCGTAAAAATTTTAAAGCCACGTCCAAAATGGGGCTTTCATCACCGAGTATACACCTTAATTCAGAGGGAATCTTGAATCGCCGACGCAGAGCTGCGTAGCAGACGCAATCAATTAAAACATGTTTGACTGTCAAAGGACAATCGCATCTGCCACAAATTGGAGCATCACCAGACTTCATGAGATACCCATGAGTTAATCTGGTGTGCCCAATTCTAAGTCGCGCGATGACAACTTCTTCCCTTCTGTTCTTCCTCAGTGACGTATCCCAGGGCTTAACATTATCTTTTATTTCACGAAGCTTGTTGCCATGAGAGCCAGTCCATTCTACCTGCCAGGAATCAGTGATGACACGCTTCACCAGGCCCACGAAATCTGACACAGTCAGATATTGCGTGAAGGCCGGTTGGCGTGCCGCCTCCTTAGCGGCCAAATCAGCAGCCTCATTTCCCGAGATTCCAGCATGACTCGGAACCCAGCAGAAAACAACGCTTACTCCTCTATCGTTAAGCTGCTTCACGGTGCCGCGAACATCTGCAACTAGCGGGTGGCGTGAATATATATCACTAATTGACTGCAGGGCACTGAGCGAATCAGTGCACACCAACACCCGACGCCCACGCACACAGACTACAGACAGAGCTTTACTAATAGCATAAAGTTCAGCCGTGTAAACACTGGTTCCCGCAGGTAATCCAAACAAATAGGTTCTCCCATTGGCAACAAACGAGCAACCAACTCCAACATCCGACTTTGATCCATCAGTGTATACAACCGTAGATGGTTTAATAGCTTCAACTAACTCACTGAAAATGCTATTAAATACCACAGAACTTGTGTCTGCCTTTGAGTATTTACACATTTCAAAGTTAAAGTGTAACTGAGCGATGGTCCAGGGTGGAAATAGACACGAATTGCTCGGGTAGACACGAGGCATCGCAATATCGAGGTTGTTGCATATCCCCAACGCTCTTACACCGAATGGTGAAGGCAATCGGGCGTTCATCAGATGCAAATCATGACAAGGGTTGTTGAGAATGATGTCATGCAAGAAATGATAAGGTCTAGCTTTCAACTTAGCAAAGTACGTCAATATAAGCTGCTGGCGACGTCTGTTTAACGACATTTCTCCACTTTCAACTAAGATGCTGACAACAGGGCTAGAACGGAAGGCACCTGTAGACAATCTTAAACATGAATTGTGGACCGTGTCAAGCATTCTCAGAGAAGTGGGAGTAGCTGATGAGTAGGCTACAGCGCCATAATCTATACGTGATCGCACTAGAGCCTTGTAGAACCTTATCATACATGATCTATCGGCTCCCCAACCTGTACCTGTAAGAACACGCAGAATATCAACCACCTTTAGGCACCTAGTCCGTAGGTCTTTAATATGCGTAACCCATGTTAGTCTTTTATCGAATATTACACATAGAAACCTGATTTCAGTGCTAACTTTAATATGCTGACCCATTAAATACAGTCTTGGAACACTATCAGTCCGAATCCGGCAAAACTGGATGCATTTAGTCTTTTCAGGAGAAAAATTAAAACCAGTCTGCCGTGACCATTCCTCAAGACGGTATATAGTAAGCTGTAGGGCTCGTTCAGCTGAAACAACATTTCTAGATGCAACATATATCGCAAAATCATCTACAAACAAAGAACATTTAATAGGGTACACGCAATATTTCACAATATTGTTTATGGCAACCGCAAATAGAGTACAACTAATTACACTCCCCTGCGGTATACCATTTTCCAAATCAAACCTGTTCGACAAACTCTGACCAACCCTTACGCAGAATGATCGGTCATCCAGAAAGTCTTTAATGAAGGCCAACATGTTCCCAGCGATGCCCCACTCCCGCAAGGTATTAAGAATACCTCGTCGCCAAGCCGTATCATATGTTTTTTTCAAATCAAAGAATACGGCAACGAGGCGCTGCCGCAATGCAAACGCATTGCAGATAGCCGTCTCAAGGGCCACCAAGTGGTCTGTCGAAGACCTCCCTCTCCGAAAACCGCTCTGTTCAGGAGCGAGGAAGTCATTCTTTTCCAGATACCACATGAGACGACTATTCACCATTCTTTCCATCACCTTACATACAACACTTGTTAAAGAGATGGGGCGATAGCTAGAGGCCAACGTTTTATCTTTGCCAGGTTTGAGGATCGGGACAACAATTGCTTCTTTCCAAGATTCTGGAAGCTTTCTAGAAGCGTATATTTTATTAAAAATATGTAGTAGTTGCCTTAAGCCAGAATCTGGTAAATGCGCTATCATCGAAAGTGTAATTTCATCTCCTCCAGGCGAGGTATTTCGAGAAACTTTGAGCGCTTTTCTTAGTTCAGGCAGTTTCATTGTTTCAACAAGATGATCGTAATTTACACCATGTTTATTCGGATCATGTAAACACCGATATGCCATTTGAAAAATTTAGGCATATATGTGGTAACGCTTGGAAATCGAACGCATATGGGTTTTTCGTTATCGATAAGGAGCGAAAACTTATTTTTTTTTTTTTTTAAGGGCGAAAAACCAGACGGTTATCATTGCCCGTTGCTCTACACACGGGTGTAAAGGGCCCGAGTGTAGAACGTACTTTTCTTATTTAAATATAACTTTTTAAAACTAAAAATATCACAGAAAAAAAAAATAAAATAAATAAATAAATAAAAAAATAAATAAAATTTACAGACAAGAACATTTATATTAAAAAACTTATAAGATAAACATACAACCACAAACTTAAATCTAATATCACACTTGGAATAAATAACAGTTAAAACTTATAAAAACTTACAAACTAGTATCACAGCCAACAAAATAAAATTTACATAAAAGGTAATATCACAGATGTGTAGGTAAATAAAAAGGCTGTAAAGGGGCCACGAAACTAAATAAAAACATACACAAATACATAATATAAACTTAACACAAATATTCCCAATTCACAATCAGACATTGTCATACAAACTAATGGATCTAATAAATCTTAACGTTAAATCCAAAACATGGCTATCGTCGCCAAGTACATCTCGTAACTGGAAGGGTATCTTAAATCGCCGACGCAGAGCTGCGTAGGAGACGCAATCTACCAACACATGTTTAATTGTCAAAAGACAATCACATCTGCCACACATTGGAGCATCACCAGACGTCATGAGATACCCATGCGTTAATCTGGTGTGTCCAATTCTAAGTCGCGCGATGACAACCCCTTCCCTTCTGTTCTTCCTCAGCGACGTAGGCCAAGGCTTAACGTCATGCTTTACCTCACGAAGCTTGTTACCATGAGAGCCAGTCCATTCTACCTGCCAGGAATCAGTGATGACACGCTTCACCAGGCCCACGAAATCTGACACAGTCAGATATTGCGTGAAGGCCGGTTGGCGTGACGCCTCCTTAGCGGCCAAATCAGCAGCCTCATTTCCCGAGATTCCAGCATGACCCGGAACCCAGCAGAAAACAACGCTTACTCCTCTATCATTCAGCTCCTTCACAGTGCCGAGGACGTCCACAACTAGCGGGTGGCGTGAATACACATCACTAATCGACTGGAGAGCACTGAGCGAATCAGTGCACACCAACACCCGACGCCCACGCACACAGACTACAGAAAGAGCTTTGCTGATAGCATAAAGTTCAGCCGTGTAAACACTGGTTCCCGCAGGTAATCCAAACAAATAGGTTCTCCCATTAGCAACAAACGAGCAACCAATTCCAACATCCGACTTTGATCCATCAGTGTATACAACCGTAGATGGTTTAATAGCTTCAACTAATTCACTGAAAACGCTATTAAATACCACTGAACTTGTGTCTGCCTTTGAGTATTTACACATCTCAAAGTTAAAGTGTAAGTGAGCGATGGTCCAGGGTGGAAATAGACAAGAATTACATGGGTAGGCACGAGGAATAGCAATATCGAGGTTGTTGCATATCTCCAACGCTCTTACACCAAATGGTGAAGGCTGTCGGGCGTTCATCAGATTAGTAACTTAGTAACGGTAAGTATAGAATAGGGTTTGATACGTTTTATAAATTTGAAGATATTGCTAATTTTAACTCACTATGAGCTAAAGATGGAACGCGAAAAGGTAACTGCTGCAATTAAATCATTACGAGATAACATTAAGAAAAAACATAGAAATTTGGTAAAAAACAAATCAATCAAACAAGATTTTTATGACCAACAATTTAAACCGCTTTTAGAACCATTGAAAAACATCGAACTCCAATTAAATAATCAGGTTAAACGAAAACGAGGGGGTGATGAAAAAGAGGTTAAAACAGAAGGTGAGAACATCGCTTTTTTAACAAAAAAACCAGTAGACAATGAAGAAAAAGGTTGGAGCGATGATGATGATGTTGATTGTGAGAAAAAACCAAAAAGAAAAGCGGTAAGAAAATATGCCACAAGAGGAGACAAACGTAAAGCACGAAAAATGGTGGACGATAATGATGATAATAGCATAGTGAAAAAACAGGCAGTTAGCGAATTGCCTATGGAACAAGAACCGATTATTAGCAAAGAAGAGAGAATGGCGATAGATACCCCATTACCCGAAAGCGGTGCTGAAGATAACCAATCCTCATCTGAAAACACATCAATTGTCCAACAGGTAGAGGAAGATAAAATACTAAGAAAATACATGGAAAGTCGGTTTACGGGGAAATTAGCGAAAAAATATTTTCTCAAATTAATAAAAGATCATCACAGAGAAATTGATACAACATATGGACCGACATTTGACGGTCATCATTGGAAATTGGGTAATTCTATTATTGAAATGAAAGATGACACGTTTAGAATTAATGGAATAAATTACAAGGGTACCGAAGGATTGTTTAAGTTAATATTTTTACGAGTACCATATCATGATGATTACACCAAAGAAGATTTAATAAAATATCGAGATATATTAAAAGCTACAAGCGCACATCTAAATTTCCCCGCCGGAACAATTAAAAGCAATAGAGGACATAAATATCGTTTTATTATTTCACATCTGTTTCCACCAACTGGGAAAGGAATGTTATTGAGTGACAACAAAATTTATTACACCTATTGGGACGATCCAAATGAATTGGTCGATCGTTTACGATATTTGGTGGCTTCTCAACGGGCTGGTAACAATGCGCACACCAACGAAATTTATTCCATTATTGAAGAATTACGTGAAGCCGGTTTAAGAAAAGGAGGCGGTGAGCCATTTATACAATCACTTTCATAATGACGGTGGATAAATTCGGCAGGCACATCGGTAGTGTTAGAAGATAACAAAATTCGATTGTGTTAACACACGAGGGAGATTATGATTTCAAATCTAAACGGGCATGTAATGTGGGTGGGACGAAAGATGTAAATGATGGATTATCTATTTTATCTGCACTGAAATTATTCATGTTTCCACTATATGTTAATTTTGTGAAATTAAATAAGCAGCAACCTCCAACTTGGGACGTCTTCTATAAAATGTGGTTAAACATACATGAAAAATATTTACGAGGTGAAGACACTTTGGAAGTATTTCTTAACTATTTTTTCACCTTCCCATCATCTGATTTAACCACATTAGACGATGTATAAATTGAAATTTTAAATAATGTAAATGGTCAGTCGCTAACTAAAATGGTGCGTATATACAAGGGTGCCGGTATATTTAGTAAAATCGCCTCAATACCGGGCACAATTTTGAATAAAACAATTGATGCGCTACCAATTGAATTACATCTACCGGGTGGTTATCAATATTGTGGACCGGGTACAAAGTTAAAAAAAACGATTGGCTAGAGGGGATCCAAGAATAAATAAATTAGATGCCGCATGTAAAGAACATGACATTGCGTATTCAACGTACAGCGATAACACAAGTCGTGCAAACGCAGATCGTGTTTTGGCAGATCGAGCTTGGGAACGTGTTAAAGCACCAGACGCTAGTTTGGGGGAAAAGGCATCGGTTTGGGCGGTAACTAATATAATGAAATTAAAAAGCAAATTTGGTGGACGTATGTCATCATCGAGTAAATGTAAAAGAAAACGTAAAAATCCAGGTGGTGGTGTGAAAAGAAAGCTAATGCATGCTTTACAAAACCACGTTAATCGATCTGGCCGTGGATTATATATAAAACCGTGGTCGAAAAATGGGGGTGGATTAAGTAAAACAAGAAAAAAAACGTTCATCAAGAAAAGAAGATGTACTCGACGCATGTGATTGATAACATCCCAAACCGGCCGTTAGCAAATTATGAACTGGAATATTATGCCGTATATATGCTGAAAATAAAATATTTCAGAGGCGTATTTATGCGTGACGCTTTACCAAAATCGATACGTAAAAATAAGTTGTTTTTTTTTTTTTTTTTAAGGCGAAAAACCTTAGCGAGGTTATCATCGCCTGCTGTTCTACACAAGGGTGTAAAAAAGCCCGAGTGCAGAACGCCTTTTATATATATATATATATATATATAATACTTAAAATCTTATAAGCTAATATCACAGACAAATTAAAAAAAACGCTAAAAAACACAAAAACACCGGGGAAACGTGATTTTGGCGGCGTTTCACCTGTCGGACATAGATACAGAGGTTGTCAACCTCCCTTCAAAAATGAAGAGATGCCCTATTTTTTGGACAAAATCGCTCGACTCTAACTAATTTTTGATGCTTCTAGTATGGCACGACGAGGTAAGACCAAAAGAACGAGACTCGAATACACATACACGTAAACCTAATATCACAGTCAGAATAAATGACAATAATAACATTGACACTTATATAATTAAAATCTTAAAAACTAGTATCACAACCAAAAAAAAATTAAAAATTACATTAAAAATTAAAAATATCACAGACATAGGACGTCGCAAAAGGCTGTAAAGGGGCCTCATAATAAAAACACAGACATATATATACAACTTACAACTAATATAAATAAATATACCGTGCGTTCGGAAAGTCGCTGTGCACTGGAATTGTGACTATGGATTTATGAAAATATGTATAAAGAAATGACTAAGCATTTTGGAAAAAAATTTATTCAATACCTTAATTACATTGTTAAACCGTGATTACATTGTTTATAGAAGGTGTTCGAAATGACCTCCATTGGCATCAATACAGCATTGCACTCGTTTCATTTTGTTTGCAAACACCTTTCGCAACTGTATAAAACGTTATGCAACGTGTTTGGTGAACGAATAATTTCAAAGAATTTGTGGCCTGCAAGATCTCCTGATCTGACTCCCCCCGATTTCTTTTTATGGGGTGCGGCGAAACAAACTGTGTATCGGAACAGACCACACACGATTGACGAACTTAAAGCCGCAATAACGGCATACATTCAAGGAATCACTGTTCTTCAGTTGCGAAAGGTGTTTGCAAACAAAATGAAACGAGTGCAATGCTGTATTGATGCCAATGGAGGTCATTTCGAACACCTTCTATAAACAATGTAATCACGGTTTAACAATGTAATTAAGGTATTGAATAAATTTTTTTCCAAAATGCTTAGTCATTTCTTTATACATATTTTCATAAATCCATAGTCACAATTCCAGTGCACAGCGACTTTCCGAACGCACGGTACTATAGAATAAAAACTATTTACGCATATAAAACATTGAAACACCCCAGACTGTCATATAAATACAAACTTACAACTAATATAAATATATATACTATAGAATAAAAACTACTTACACATATAAAACATTGAAACACCCCAGACTGTCAGACACTGTTGTACACACTAATGGATCGTAAAAATTTTAAAGCCACGTCCAAAATGGGGCTTTCATCACCGAGTATACACCTTAATTCAGAGGGAATCTTGAATCGCCGACGCAGAGCTGCGTAGCAGACGCAATCAATTAAAACATGTTTGACTGTCAAAGGACAATCGCATCTGCCACAAATTGGAGCATCACCAGACTTCATGAGATACCCATGAGTTAATCTGGTGTGCCCAATTCTAAGTCGCGCGATGACAACTTCTTCCCTTCTGTTCTTCCTCAGTGACGTATCCCAGGGCTTAACATTATCTTTTATTTCACGAAGCTTGTTGCCATGAGAGCCAGTCCATTCTACCTGCCAGGAATCAGTGATGACACGCTTCACCAGGCCCACGAAATCTGACACAGTCAGATATTGCGTGAAGGCCGGTTGGCGTGCCGCCTCCTTAGCGGCCAAATCAGCAGCCTCATTTCCCGAGATTCCAGCATGACCCGGAACCCAGCAGAAAACAACGCTTACTCCTCTATCGTTAAGCTGCTTCACGGTGCCGTGGACATCTGCAACTAGAGGGTGGCGTGAATATATATCACTAATTGACTGCAGGGCACTGAGCGAATCAGTGCACACCAACACCCGACGCCCACGCACACAGACTACAGACAGAGCTTTACTAATAGCATAAAGTTCAGCCGTGTAAACACTGGTTCCCGCAGGTAATCCAAACAAATAGGTTCTCCCATTGGCAACAAACGAGCAACCAACTCCAACATCCGACTTTGATCCATCAGTGTATACAACCGTAGATGGTTTAATAGCTTCAACTAACTCACTGAAAATGCTATTAAATACCACAGAACTTGTGTCTGCCTTTGAGTATTTACACATTTCAAAGTTAAAGTGTAACTGAGCGATAGTCCAAGGTGGAAATAGACACGAATTACTCGGGTAGACACGAGGCATCGCAATATCGAGGTTATTGCGTATCTCCAACGCTCTTACACCGAATGGTGAAGGTTGTCAGGCGTTCATCAGATGCAAATCATGACAGGGGTTATTGAGAATGATGTTATGCAAAAAATGATAAGGTCTAGCTTTCAACTTAGCAAAGTACGTCAATATAAGCTGCTGGCGACGTCTGAATAACGACATTTCTCCACTTTCAACTAAGATGCTGACAACAGGGCTAGAACGGAAGGCACCTGTAGACAATCTTAAACAGGAATTGTGGACCGTGTCAAGCATTCTCAGAGAAGTGGGAGTAGCAGATGAGTACGCTACAGCACCATAATCTATACGTGATCGCACTAGAGCCTTGTAGAACCTTATCATACATAATCTATCGGCTCCCCAACCTGTACCTGTAAGAACACGCAGAATATCAACCACCTTTAGGCACCTAGTCCGTAGGTCTTTAATATGCGTAACCCATGTTAGTCTTTTATCGAATATTACACCTAGAAACCTGATTTCAGTGCTAACTTTAATATGCTGACCCATTAAATACAGTCTTGGAACACTATCAGTCCGAATCCGGCAAAACTGGATGCATTTAGTCTTTTCAGGAGAAAAATTAAAACCAGTCTGCCGTGACCATTCCTCAAGACGGTATATAGTAAGCTGTAGGGCTCGTTCAGCTGAAACAACATTTCTAGATGCAACATATATCGCAAAATCATCTAAATGATATAATAGAGTACAACTAATAGAGTACAAAATTATAGAGTACAACTAAACAGAGTACAACTAATTACACTCCCCTGCGGTATACCATTTTCCAAATCAAACCTGTTCGACAAACTCTGACCAACCCTTACGCAGAATGATCGGTCATCCAGAAAGTCTTTAATGAAGGCCAACATGTTCCCAGCGATGCCCCACTCCCGCAAGGTATTAAGAATACCTCGTCGCCAAGCCGTATCATATGTTTTTTTCAAATCAAAGAATACGGCAACGAGGCGCTGCCGCAATGCAAACGCATTGCAGATAGCCGTCTCAAGGGCCACCAAGTGGTCTGTCGAAGACCTCCCTCTCCGAAAACCGCTCTGTTCAGGAGCGAGGAAGTCATTCTTTTCCAGATACCACATGAGACGACTATTCACCATTCTTTCCATCACCTTACATACAACACTTGTTAAAGAGATGGGGCGATAGCTAGAGGCCAACGTTTTATCTTTGCCAGGTTTGAGGATCGGGACAACAATTGCTTCTTTCCAAGATTCTGGAAGCTTTCTAGAAGCGTATATTTTAATAAAAATATGTAGTAGTTGCCTTAAGCCAGAATCTGGTAAATGCGCTATCATCGAAAGTGTAATTTCATCTCCTCCAGGCGAGGTATTTCGAGAAACTTTGAGCGCTTTTCTTAGTTCAGGCATTGAAAAAGGAATGTTCAGAGGATCATTCGAGTCCGCTATATGGAAAGGAAAAAATTCAATGGTTTGCTTATGATTTTGAAATTGAATTGAATATGAAGACGTGAGAGACGCTGATCTTAACGAAGAACCAATTGCATTCGCAATGTCGATTGGTAACGTAATCACGGAACCGTCAGTTTGCAACCCTGCAACTCGGTGCGGAGACGTCTTTCCACACACGGACCGCAGTCTTCTCCACACCGTTGTCACAGGGGTACTCCTGTTAATATCTGCAACATAACAGCTCCATGACTCTCTCTTACTCTCTAGAAATACACGCCTACAGCAGGCCCGAGCTCTTCGGTACGCTTCCAGGTTTGCATCCGTAGGTCTGCGACTAAAAATGCGCAAGGTCCTACGGCGGTCCTGAAGTGCCTCCTTACAACGATCATTCCACCAGGGTACCGGCGGACGCCGCGCTTTTCCCGATGTTTTAGGAATGCTCTGGGCAGCTGCTGCAGACATCCTCTCTACAAAGGAAGACAACAGCTTTCGTGCATCATCATCATCTTCATATTCAGATTCCATTAAACTTGAAAACTCATTCCACCGTGCAAGCTTTTCAATCCATCGTTTCGGAAGGTCATCGACAGGCCGGTAGTCAAAAAATTCAACCACCACCGGTCGGTGATCACTTCCGTACAGGTCCGGCAGTACTCTCCACATCAACTTTGGAACAAGGGACGGGCTGCAGAAAGTAAGGTCCAAGCACGACCAGGATCCTGTTGAGGATGACATGAATGTTTCAGATCAATCGTTCAATACACATAAGTCTAAATCACTCCGGACCCTCTCCACCATGTGACCGTTTAACGTCCGACTGTTCTGCAGTCGGACGTTAAACCAAAAAAAAAAAAAGAAGACCTCTACCATTGCACAGTGAGGAGCCCCAAGAATAATGGTGACCATTGAAATCTTTTAAGACGATATATGGAGCTGGTAACTGTTCCAGCAATTCTCTCATGGCTAGGTATGAAATGTCTGTGTTTGGTGGTAAATAAACATTACACACGCAAACCGACACCGGGACAGTTATCCTGATTGCCACAGCCTGAAGATCCGTTTGGATATCCAGACTCATCCCCTGCATTGACTGGTGAAGTAATATTGCAACGCCATCACCAGGGCCACCATGCAGGGAATCTTTCCTAAACATTTCGTATCCACGAAAGGATAATCGGATATCAGGTTGTAACATCGTCTCTTGCAGGCAAAGCGCAAACGGACACTTATCCCGGATCAATATCTTTATATCTTCATACCTAGACCGGATCCCGCGAACATTCCATTGAATTAAACTATTATAGGGTATTTCGCAACGGAGGAGTTACGTTTCAAACACAATTTTCTCCTTCCCTTTTTTCTCTTTTACTTGTATAAAGCCCTTTTCTAGGGCCGATGAATCTCCTATCATATCGTGGATCTTGGACCCAGACGGAGGAGATTTTAGAAATTTAGACGCTTCCGCTGGAAGCGTCTTGGATACTGAAAGGGGTTTTCCCTTTGAGGTAGAGGCTGTCTTACTTGACAGCTGAGCTTTTGTACTCTGGGTCGCAGAAAGGTTACCAACTTGAGGCACTGAATTCTTCAAACCAATTTCTGTTTGCTTGGTGCTTAATAACGCTTTTAGTGCAGAAGTTAGGGAAGCAACCTGTTTAGTGAGGTTCTCAACAACACTCTTCAACTCCACGCATGACGAGCACTCACCAGACACACGAGACTGAACACTAGTTGCAGTTGCAAACGAAATGTCAGGCTGGACTGCATTTCGAATGCTATTTAGTTTTCTGTATTCGCTCCGGGCAGCGGGAAAGGAAAGCTTCTGTTCAGACGAAATTTTCTGAATTTCCCGTTCTTCTTTATACTTGGGGCATTCCCGAGACCTTGCTGAATGACTTCCTTTACAGTTTGCACACAGTTCTTTTTCAGAAGTGCATTCGCTGTCTAAGTGGTCAGGTGAACTGCACTTTGCGCAAATCGCAGGTTTTTTGCAGTTTGTTGCAGTTTTTTGGAGAAACCGAGATATGTTATAGTGGCTTTTCAAACGGATCGTAAAAACAGTATGTACAAAAACAATTCCCATTTCTATCTGTGTAAATTGAGCAATATAAAATTATACCTAAACTCCGAATACTACCCGTACGATCAACTGCAGGGTAACAAGTCGATAATGTATCGCATGTATACCGATTTTCAACAATCGTATTATTTTGCCGGTGACGGCAGCTGTCAACCGTTATTGGACAAGGCAACGTTTCTGGCGAAAATGCCGCACATCGTTTTGGATTGTTCGAAACAGAATGAAATACTCAAAGTCGGTTCGGTGGACATTAGAATGGAATTTGAGTTCGAAGAGAATGTGGCGGCCAACACTACTGCTTACTGTTTAATTTTACATGATAATATTGTAGAGTATACACCATTGTCTGGTAGCGTTAGAAAAATATTGTAAATAGTATTAAAATAAATTAATAAAGTATTTTTTTTTAAAAAGAATTACGATTTTACTTTATCATCCTTTGTTATTAATCGTTATTAGTTTGTTAAAGTAATATAAATGAAAACATGGTATTAATCATCGTTGTTGTTACAAAGTGAAATCAAGGTCGACAAAATTACTCATTCGCATTAATAATTCCAACATGCAATCGACTAGAAGATTGAACAACGGAAAAACAACTCATTATTACTTATAAGGTTATCGGGTTAATAAATAAAGCCTATGATACACATGCACATGTACTTGTTATGCTAATTATTATAAAACTGCAACTTGTTTTGTAGTCAAATACATTTATTATCTCTTTTTAATATGGCCTAAAAGATATTTTATTGCGACATAGTAATTACTCATTGTCTATAACACGTGATGTGATTAATAAATAAGGCCTATGATGCACATGCACTTCTATTGTGCGACTGTCGCCTAAAGTTTTTAATAGAAATACATTTAGTATATAAGGACAAGATTTTTATAGAGAAATTTATGCTTGCTTTTCACGTCATAGTGCATATATGTACTGCTGCGTTTTTTAGAAACGTTATATTTTCGATTTTACTACAACGTTTTTTTCAAGTTATATTTTTTATATTTATTTAAAAGTTTTTACAAACAATTTACATAGTAAATATTATTTTAGAAAAACAACTTATTATTTATTCGAACAACTTCAATCTTCAACAAACGTAAGTAAAAAAAAAAAATTTAGTTTCATTTTTTTAAAGTATTTTTCAACTCATTTAATAAATAAATTTTTTTAAAAAACAAGTTTAAATATAACATTAAAAATTGAATTAAATATTTTTTTTAAAGTATTATTTATTCACATTATTAATCTTTTATAGATGGAAACTATGTACTCGGAGGATGATATTATAAGAAAACTTTTTGATATTCAATTGAATACAATTGTTTTGTGGGAAGCAATAATTAAAGAAGTGAAAGGGGAACTGTTTAAAAATAAAGACTTTAACGATAATTTAATAAAGATCCACAGAATTTTAGAAAATTGTTTGTTAATTATTAATACATGTATAGACAAACACCCATCGCAAAAATCAATTAACTTTAAACATAAAATCTTAACATACGATGAATTTATATTGTATTTTAATAATGTAAATTTGGGTGATGTGTTTTTTTGAAGATAACGTTTTACATTTTATCTCATGCGTGGAAAACTATTAAATTTAAAATCGGACACGGTAGAAGTATTTGATATTGATTCCGCAGAATTATCAGAATGTGAAGAGGAGGATAATTTTAGTAAATTATTTTCATTTCGAAATGAATATTCGCAATCGTATTCGCAACTCGTGAATGGTGAACGGTTGACCATAACAACGCCTGGAGAAAAGGGGGCGTTTATGGTTAAAATTGAAGTAACCGATACCAAAGATTAAAAAAATATTAATCAGAAACGCCACTGGACAAAGGTGGCGAAAAAAATTGTCTTTTTATGCGAGCAAACAGACCCCGATTTTAGCCGAGTTAGGAAAATTATTCGCAATCAAAAGAGAAAGATAATGAAAATAAAGAACTTGCGAAAAACCCAAATAGATATAAAAAAAGTATACGCCAAAAGAATAATTTGTTTTAATTTTTTAACATAAATATTCATAAACTAAAATTATTTTTTAAATTTACAGATGGAAATTATATATAAAAAATTTTCAAAAAACGCTTTCACTCCACGTAAAAGTACTCCGGGTTCAGCGGGGTTTGATTTATATGCATGTGAATCAGATACTATAGAACCAAATTCACGAAGTCTAATAGATACGGGTGTTGGTTTTTCTATCCCATTGGGGTACTATGGGCGTATTGCACCTCGTAGCGGGCTTTCATTAAGGGGAATTGATATTGGTGGCGGGGTTATAGACGGTGATTACACCGGGCCAATTATGATAATTTTCATTAACAATAGTCAAAAGAAATATCGTGTTAAACCTGGGGAAAGAATAGCGCAAATAATTTTTGAAAAATATGCTGATAATGTTACATTAACCGAATTTGTTGGTGAAAATCTGCCAGAAACGTATAGAGGAGATCATGGATTTGGTTCTACAGGTGTATGATCTTTTTAAAAATTTAATATTAGCAAATAATTTTATTTTTTACTTGTCCATAGGGAAAACATGGCCTGTACTGATAATAATAATCCTTTCGTCATTATTATTGAACGAAAAATTGCAGCTGGAAAAAGCATTTTTTTCAAAAACAGTGTTGAATATAAAACACTTATGAAATTATTACAAAATTATCATTACAGTAAAAAACATTATTTGCTATAATTATTTTTTATGTAAACAAATTATATTATAATTATATATATTTTTTAGGTTTTAAAAATGAATAGCTTAAGTAACCGAGCAAAGACCGCAAATGAGCGTATGGAAAATGTTGGTGGGATGGTAGGCTATAAATATGTTTATAGAGCAGATTTAAATTTTGCAGAAACAACTAAATATTTTATTAGAAACGAAGTTTTAAAATTTGTACAAAATTTTGGAAAGGAACTGCAAATTAATTTCCCGCATAATTGTTGTACAGTTGGTATTCAACCGTCTAATGATTTTTTTATTGATAATGAACTAATACAATTATTGAATAATGAGGCGCGAGTAACAAAATCAAAATTTTGGTGTTTCGCAGGAAATTTTATTTCGGTTTTACTCGGTAAATCTCGTAAATATACTTTAATAGATGTAATTTTTTTACAATCATCAGGTTTTGATCATACGGAACCATTTTCATGTTATTCAAAAATAGTTCTGTTTAAGGGACAAATATTTGGTTTTCTTTTTTAAAAACGAATACAATGCTCCCCGATTGTCCGCATATTTGTATTTATGCACTACTTAGCGCATTTGATATATCTCTGTTAATAAATGCTGTTTACCGAATAAATGAGCATTGGTTCATCATGAATTTAACAGATTATGGAATAAAGTGTAAAATAACGGATGAAATTCGTAATTTTGAACGAAACCGAAGATTTAAAAAACCCTTTAATCCTCCCAGGCTGGGTTAACTGGCATGTGTAAATTATTTGATATCATATATTTTAAATGATATGTATAAGTTTTCTCTAATGAAAATGTGGCAACTTCAATAACTCATTTTTATGAAATTCGTAGTACGTTGAATATTAACAGTAGATTTTGAGTGTGAAAAAAACAGATAGGTCATAGTAGAAATTTAAAAAAGATATGGAGTTTTTAGTAAAAAGTTTCGATGGAAAATAAATTAATTTTTTTATATTTTATCTGCTTGAGTTGTAATACACGTTTTATTAAAATAATACTAAAATTTTTTATCTTCATGATTTGTATCTAATGTAATCATTTTATTAGAATTTTAGCATTGTATAATTAAAATTGCTTTTTTAAAAAACCATGGTCAACTAAATCATATTTACATATCTGTTATTGTTTTTTTAGAAAAATGAGCACTGGAACCATTCAAAATATTTGTAATAAATGTGATGAAAATTTCTGCTATCGATGCATAAAGCAATTTGCATGTGCATATTTATTTAATAGACATTTGTTAAAAAAGCAGTGTCAAATACATGAAATTCACAAAAATAAGTGGGACTATGGTACCACCCACAGACCGAAATTTTGTGGACGTTATGGTACCACAAATCCGTGTATGCGATGCTTAGGTAAAATGTGGAGACGAATAAAAAATTGCAGTGAACTTAAATGCAGATTCTGCAAAGCAGAAGTTGTATTAGATTTGTAACTTGATTTTTATCAGTGTAATCACTTTATTATTATCAGATATAAATGTAACTTAAATACTTTTTTGAGCGGGGTATTAATTTACCTCCTCAATTTTTAAATGTCATGAATTTTGTATTCATCCATAATTTACTGTGTAATAAAGTTGTTGAAAACCGTCGCCGCTTTTATCCGTGACGGAGTTTTGCAATTTTTTTCGCGGTAAGTCGGTTAATACACATTTCATTAACGATTTTTATCGTATTTTTATTGTGATTTTTATCAGTGTAATCACTTTATTATTATCAGATATAAATGTAACTTAAATACTTTTTTGAGCGGGGTATTAATTTACCTCCTCAATTTTTAAATGTCATGAATTTTGTATTCATCCATAATTTACTGTGTAATAAAGTTGTTGAAAACCGTCGCCGTTTTTTGCCGTGACGGAGTTTAGCAATTTTATTCGCGGTAAGTCGGTTAATACACATTTCATTAACGATTTTTATCGTATTTTTATTGTATAATTATAATATAAAAATTTATGTTTTTTTATCATTTTTTTTTAGAATAAAAATGGAAAATAACTATAATAAAAAACCGTTACTGCCACTGATTATGGATATGTATTTTCTAGGGATCACATCTATTAATATGTGGCGGGATGTATTGACCGAATTAATAACCATTAAAATAATTAGGGAAAATTCTGATTTATCAGAATTAAAAAATAAAATAATTAACATAGCAGACGTAATGGTAAAAAGCATTAATTTAACTATAACTAATACGGACGCATTGGAAAAATCTAAAAAAAAAATAATGTCATTTCCGTTTTTATTAATACTTTTAGAGAGGCTAGAATTTAACTTATTAAATAAACCATACGAAACTGAATCCATGGAAATACTTAAAAATATCCTCAGGGATATTATCTCAAGTATAAAGAATAAAAATAAAAATACAGCTAACGATGATGATGATGATGACGGTGATGAAGGCTTGACGCCACATGTAACCGTTCAAAATATCGTACACAACATTTTTGAATCAAATAAGGGGGTATGTGGTGAAAAAGGGGTTGATGAAAATGTGGAAATTGTAGATAGTTGTAGTGAAGAGGAGGAGGAGGACGAGGAGGGTGATGAAGAGAGTCAGGATCAGGAAAATGGGGAGGAGGAGGGTGATGAAGAGAGTCAGGATCAGGAAAATGAGGAAAATAAAACTAACAGTAAAGGTTCTGATGAACCAGAAAATGGGGGTGAAAGGGGAGGGAAATTATTTCCACAAATGGAAGAAATGGAATTCATATTAAAGGTGGGTGTGGAATTAATACCCGTAATGAAAAACAAAAAAATGAAATTGAAATAATTTTTTTGGTTTTTCATTTGCTTATAAATTTTTAAAAAATATTATGTCATTTTCCATTTTAATCAACCCGTAGTCATTAAACAAAAACTGTAATTAATTATAATTTAAATTTTTTTTTTTTCAATGCAACAATTTAGCTATTGTTAAAAGCAATACAAGTTTTTATTAATATTTTATTATTAATATAATAAGTTGAATATAATAAGCCAAATATTATTTTGCACACATATTTAAATAAATTCATAATTCCTGATTATTTTTTCTATATAAATTTTATTATTACTTATTAATATAATAAGCTGTAATTAGTTATAATTTTATTTTAAGTATTATTTTTTCAATGTACCAATTAAGCTATTGTTAAAAGCAATACAAGTTTTTATTAATATAATAAGTTGAATATTATTTTGCACACATATTTAAATAAAATCATAATTCCTGATTATTTTTTCTATATAAATTTTATTATAACTTATTAATATAATAAGCTGTAATAAGTTATAATTTTAATTTAAGTATTATTTTTTCAATGTACCAATTTAGCTATTGTTAAAAGCAATACAAGTTTTTATTAATATAATAAGTTGAATATAATAAGCCAAATATTGATTTGCACACATATTTAAATAAATTCATGATTCCTGATTATTTTTTCTACATAAATTTTATTATTACTTATTAATATAATAAGCTGTAATTAGTTATAATTTTAATTTAAGTATTATTTTTTCAATGTATCAATTTAGCTATTGTTAAAAGCAATACAAGTTTTTACTAATATTTTATTAATAATGAAATACTGTATATATAAACATATATTAATCAATATAATAATAAGTCGAATAATATATAAAACGCTGTTTTGTAAAATATTATGCTTACCTGCTTAAAATTCTTGAATTTTTTTGTTCACTTAACTTTTTCGTAATAAATTGTTAAACACACCATAAATGTTATTAATAATGTATTTATTTTATTTAAAAATATAAGCTATATTTATGAAACACTGTTTGTAAAATTTATTTTTCCTAGACTAAATTCCTGATCCTAAATTAAGAGATGTGTTGTAAAAGCTGGCCACTATAGAAATGAAGACAACAGGCATCATAAGACATAGTGTCCAGCAACATGTGTTTAAAAGCATCAATTGTTTTTAATCACAAAAGCGAGCGCTAACAAAAAACAATAATTATTTTATATTGAGTTTAATTATTAATTGAACTCTACAATTAATAATAAATACAGAGCACAATATCTATGTTACAAAACCAGTCATTAAAATAAGTATAGAGAACTTAATTGCTGTTTATTACTGGTACGAAGGACTTTGTACAAAAACCAGCTCCCCTCAGAAAAAACTTAATTGATAGATGATGTTAATTACATGTTTAACAATGAAAAATGAAGGAGTGTATTTTTTAACTGTTGTAACTTTTGAACAAATTGTTCGATTTTAAAAATTACAACAGATAATTTCTCAGCTTGATAAGAGGTAACTTTTACCGTTTAATAAAAACAATATATAATTCAATATCTCTTGAATTCGGAAACATTTGATCACATCATGTCTGATATATACACATATCCCGATATTACACATTTCAATCTTGCACCGGCTTTAAAAACAAAACCTAAATCCAATCTTTGTACAAAATATTTTAGCAAGAAACAAACATTTTGTGGAAATTATTGCAGTCCAAGCGGAACCGAAGGAGGTAAGTATTACAGAAGATGTAAAAAACATCCTCATTTACGAAATAAACAACAGCCATTGGTGATAATTATTATGATAGTTTCAGAAATGAAAATATTTAATAAAATGCGGTGGATAAACTTTTTTGAAGATATTGAGAGTAGTAAATTGCCAGTAGAGTTATACATCTATCATGAATTGATGTATAAAACAACCGTACGACATTCGTGGAACTTATTATCAAGATTTCGTCCTTATCCAAAAAAACATAAATATAAAATAATTTTTTTACAGAATGCACACGGTACGTTACGACTAGCTAACGTGATGAATAACATGTTAGAATATTCAATTAATCACGGTGCTAATGTTCAAAATGTGATCACAATTACAATTTGTTCGATTCCAATACGATCAGCTAAAACGATATACAGAGAAGCTTTAAAGTATGAAAATAAATGTGCCATTGATGTTAGTTTTAATGTAAAATATTCGGCTCAAATACCAAAATCTATTAGCGCTCTCGGTAAAAAAGGAATTTACGGCTGTTAACAATCACGCGCAAGGTTTATATTCTAAAGCTTTTCTTCAAACCGCATTACCCACACTACAGTTACAGTGTGAAATGTTTGGATTAGTGTATCATAAAGGTGTTTTTGAAATAAAAAACTAATCGTTATATAAAAGCTGGGAAACTTATACTGGCGCCATGGCGGATGAATTTTTGGCTTTTAAACAGTTATCTAATTAACATGTTTGAATTAAAAAAGAATACTCCATTCCGTCCCATTACCAATCTCAAAACCAACTATATAGAGGACATGCCGCGAAATGATATGTTCATTGTCGCATCCATTCCTGAATGGCGAAACAATGTAAAGCGTACTGTCATCTTCACCGATTGGCTTACTAAACAAATCATTCCAATATATGATAAATACATGAAACAATATTATAGAAAACTAATTGAATCACATCCTACTTCGACAAAAATGAGGCTATTCGTGTCTCTGGACGATGTTGCACGATTCCTAAGAAAATATAAAAAACATGCTTTGTTTTTTCGCTCGGTAAAACAACAATATTAATTATATAAAATGGAATGATTTTGATATGAGATACATCATTTGGTTTGCAAACATCATGGAGTACTTTTGTGACGTGCAAAGGATTCCTGGGTAATAACAAAAAGTTCATTTTCAAAGAATTGGCAATTATTTCTTGCGATCATGGAAAAACAATGAATGCTCATTACCTGTTCAAACCACCGTTTCCATTTTCCAGTTTGTCAAAGAAAATGGCAAGATGGTTACGTAACGTACATCATGGATTAGATTGGAACTGTGGTATACATGATATAACAGAGATGTCAAAAATTTTCGATAGTATCCCTGAAGGAAAAATCTATGTAAAAGGACAACAAAAAATTGAATGGATTAAATATCACGTAAAATCAACCAATGTGTCAATTATCGATATAGAATCATGTGGGTGTCCAAAATTAGGTCAACTCAGAGCAACGTATCAACTAGACAGACAGAGAAAGTGCGGTTTTATTCACTCGTCGGGCATTGTTTGTGCTTATGAAAACGTTAGGATCCTGTTTCATTGGTGGCAAGACAATAAACCGAATTATAAAAATACTATTTGTTTGAATGTGAACCTGGTGAAAAATAATACCGACCAACAACGTTGTCAAGAACATTTTTGGTGGCGTGAAGATTCAGATTGTAGTGACGATTTTGATGGTCCTAATCCGTTGAAAAAGAACTGTTTGTTATGCAATGATATGTTTTAATTATATTGATTTTAAAAGACTCATATATTTTTCTAAAATAAAACAACATAATCCTCGAATGGATTTAAGACGTAAATTATTTGTTAAACTGATATTGAAAAAAAGTAAACTGGCTCTGTGTAATAAACAAAAACTTTATTTTTAAAATTATTTTGAATAAATCTTTTTATGCTAAAGTTATGATGTTCATTTTTTTTTATTTTTACCATTTTTATGTTCTGTTGCGCAACTCAACTTATCACATCCTGTTGTTATATTGATGTTTTTTCTCATAACACAATTGTACACCTTCTTGGTGCACGTGTCCCACGTGTCCAGTTTCACTCTATTACATATGCAATTACGTTTTCCAACTTGTCATGACATGTAATTATAATACATCATTATAATGTGAGAACGTAGCAGAGGTATTATTTACGTCATGTATGACGTACTGGGTTTTTTTCCTGTGTGCCACGTCACTGTGACGTCGTGTGAGGGTGAGGCGTCGGAGGGGGGGTGTCAGAGCCTAACAGGTGTGTGGCAAAAGGTGAAAAGGTCAAGGTTGTCTCATGGGGAACACAAGCTACCTACTTTCAGGGGAAAGTTTTTGTGGACGGATACCGGAAGCAGTCCGCCCTCATCTCGACAAACTGTTAAAAGAGATGATAAAAAAGCTACAGGCCGAGGAGGATTGCAAGGCCTCGGAACTCGGTCGCGGATAGATGATATAGTTGATTTCATCTACCAATATCCGACGTCCCCCCCTGAACAGTAGGGGAAAATAGGGTTGTTCTGCCCAAAATGGTTTTGGATTTGTTTTATTTTTTTAGTTTTTTTTGTTGTCAGATTGTGAATGTGTTGGGTTTGGTTATCTGTATTTGTGGTTGGAGCGTTCTGCCCATAATAGTTTTGGATTTGTTTTGTTTTAGTTTTCTGTTGTCAGATTACGATGGGTTTACCAATTTGTATCTGTGGTTGGAGCTGTCTGCCTCAAAATAGATTTGGATTTGTTGTGTTTTAGTTTTCTGTTGTTAGATTGTGATGGGTTTGAGTATTTGTATTTGTGGTTGGTGTGTGTGTTCTGTCTCTCTCTGGTTGTGTTTAGGTGTTTGTATTTGTATTTGTGTTTGGTGGTGTTTTTTTTTTTTTTTTTGTCCAAATGTTTTGGTTAGATTTTTTTTTTTATGGTGTGGTAGTTAGATTATATGGTGTGATAATCAGATTTATTTTTTTTAGTCAGGTAGTCAGATTGTATGGTCAGAGAGTCAGATTTTTTTTTTTTAAGTCAGGTAGTCAGATTGTCTGTGTGTGTTCAGATTGTGTGTGTGTGTGTGTGAGTGTATGTGTGTGTGTGTGTGTGTGTGTGTGTGGTGGTCAGGTAGTCAAATTTTTTTTTATAGTCAGGTAGTCAGATTGTATAGTGAGAGATAGTCAGATTTTTTTTTAATTCAGGTAGTCAGATTGTGTGTGTGGTCAGATTGTGTGTGTGTGTGTGTGTGGTCAGGTGGTCAGATTTTTTTTTTAGTCAGACAGTCAGATTTTTTTTTTTTGGTGAGGTATGCAGATCGTATAAAGATAGAGTTAGATTGTATGGTCGGGTAGTCGGATTGTGTGTGTGTGTGTGTGTGCGTGTGTTTGTTTGGTGGTGAGATAGTCAGATTGTATAGTCAGATAGTCAGAATTTTTTTTAGTCACGTAGTCAGATTGTATGGTCAGAAAAAAATGTATGTTCTCAAATAGGGTGTTTATTTGGATTTTTTTTTTTGATTTGGTTTGTTGTTTAATTTGTATAGTGATTTGAGTTATTTAGTTATTTGTATTTGGATTTTTTTTTAACTTTCTGGCTCTTTTCTTCTTCTTATTCCAATACATAGTTGGTGACGATGATAATGATGATGGGTATATGTTTCATTTATATAAATTCTAATTTGGGAAGAGAATAGAGAGAGAGAGAGAATTGTGTTTGTGATATGGGGTTGAGAGTGTTATCTCTATATATATAAAGGGGATGGTTGGAGATCAGTAAATAGTTATTGTCGACGAAGGATGTGCATGAAGAATTGCATGAAGATGAAGGAATTGTACATTTGTGATTCGTTACAAGATATGTCGTGGTGTACGATATTTAATACTTTATTGAATAAAAGAATGCCTCGCTACTACGATCTTGATACGGTGCTATTTTATGCACAAAATCGTATGTTCAAAGCAAGTGAATGTAGATTATATTGTATTATTACTAAATTTAACGATAAAGAATGGAATTGCCTAAGGTTGTTAAGCGTTTATGACGTTTTACAAAAAAAAGTGATTTATAATTTGAAACGAAAAATATATAACTACACAAATAGGGTGTTTCTAAGACATGATGATGCTTGTAAATATTTAATGCGTTTAATTCGACGTAGAAAAATAATTAGTCGTATATGATATATATATATATTCAAAACAGTAATCAAATAGAAAAAAATCACATATATAAATTTTAGAATATATTTATAAGCCTTCGTTTTTTTTTTCAAAAGTATGGTTAAATTTTATTGTATTGGTTTGAACTATATTTACATTTTATATTTTATTTTTTTAAAGGAATATCATACTGGTTTGAATCATATTATAATTTTACATTTTTTTTGAAAAGAAATTAATAAAAAAATAAAAAAAACCAATCGACTCATTGCAGTTAAGGGTAAATAATAAAAAAAAATTGGCTGGCCAATAAAAAAAACTCAATACGAATCCTGTCCATCCTACACAGAATAGTACAACGCCGGGTAATTATTCATTACTGAAGTGACACGAAGAGTCCACCCAAATAGAAAAAAAAATCACATACCACAATTTCTGGATCGTATATATCACAAAACGTAGGCGTATGTGATATATATATATATATAAATTTGTTGGGAGAATTAGTCAAAAGAGTGTTCAAACTTAATCTAACTTTTTTTGTAGTTATAAAATCATATTTTAAATGTTTCTATTTAAAAAAACCAATATTTCGTATTTGTAAATACATATTTAGCTTGTAGTGAATGTTTCACACCAACATTTTTTACACTTATAATTTTTTAATGATACAATTGATAATTTCAAAACACAGGAAACTTTTTTTACTAAACTATATCTTACAAAAACATTATCAAAAGATTTATTTATGTGGATAAAGATTGTTGTTGGTGAGTTTTCAAGATGATAATATTAAAAAAATAACCTTAAGATTTGTTAATAATATTTTTATGTTTTTATTTAATTATTTTTCTTCTTATTTTAATATATATACTTATAAATAAGAATGGGTATAGGTGTAGTTTTATTTATGAATACAGATTGTTGTTGGTGGTGAGTTTTTTTAAAGATAATAATAAAATAATCTTTAGATTTGATGACGATAATAATAATAATGAAGATTTGATAAAAAAAATTGTAATATTTTTGGACAACTAGTAAATGTGGTTATAAATATTTGGATAGTTTTATTTGCTCGTGTTTAGTGTTTGTTGTTGATCTGGTTATTATTCTATTACTGATAATTATAATATTATTAAAAAAATATATATATAGTGACGATGAATAATGTTGGTGATGTTGGTGATGTTGGTGGTGTTGGTGAACCGATTAATACTCATTATTCAGTACAGTTTATAGATGGAGGAGGAGTTGGTGTTGATGTAGGTGGTGGTGATGATGATGGTGGTGGTGGTTCATCCACAGTTACGCTTAAGTTGTTAGAGATGCTATACAGTCTGAATTGGCCTAAACCTCCTCAACCTCCTCCTGCTATCGATATTGGTGCCAATATAGAATCGTTCATCAAGGAGGTGATAGCAAGGAGAGAGTTGCAGTCGTTGGGTATTTGTAGTAAGATTGATAAGAAGAAAAGAGATAAAGAAGAAGAAGAAAGAAATATTAATAATAGTAATAAACCAGTTAATGTCAACTTCAATTTCAACGATTTGGTACGGCTCGTGGAAGGTGGTGGTGGAGGAGGAGGAACAGCTGGTTCGTCTGGGGATAAAAAATGAATGACGCATGGGTGGTGTTTTCGGTTATCATTTTCCTTGTTGTTGTGATTTTTGTATTAATTAAAAAATACATATTACCTATCTTGGAAAACGCTTTTGACAGCCTACAAATACCACCTGAATAATGAATATCTTTATTGCGCTCTTAGTTGCTGTGATTACGATGATCGTGATTCTAGGCATTTCTGCTTTTGTTATAATAATAATAATAATAATAATAATAATAATAATAATGTGAATTTATTTTAAACAGAACAATTACAAATACATTCAAGATAAGAGAAAAACAACAATACAAAAAGATAAGATACCAAAATGAAAAACTCACTAACGGACTTGACCAACTGGTCGTCAGCCGGATTGATAAGATAAAAAATAAAATTAATTTAATAATACAATATACAAAAGGAAACAATATTATTGTTGTAGCTTATAAACAAAAAATAACATAACTCTTTAAACTTAAACAATCTTTTCAATATTATAAAAATAAAACGAAGTATGTTATGCACAATGCAGCCTCCCTTTATGTACTATTATACCCATCCGTCACATACAAATTTAACAACACATACTCACGCACTTTCATGCCCACTCACACATGTAACTCTCAGTAACTCCATTTAATACACCTTCATTTGAATTTAACTGTTGTACTCGATAATCAACTCGTACCTGTACCTCCAAGCTTCTCTCACGTAACCTGCCAAGCACTTCCAATCCTTTCCATTTAAAAATTCAATGACATAATCGTTATTCAATACGGTCATTCCAAACCACACTTTTCGAATTTCCGCCAGTACCGAACATCTACCAAGAAAATGAAAAATATCTTCATTCTCCCTACTATTACATAACGAGCAGATCAAATTATTTTGCTCCCTACCTGGACGATGATTCAGCTGATATAAAGACCCCCTTATCTTAAATATAGTTGTCATAAAACTTCGTTTATTACCATCATTAATATAGCTTTTACTTTCACTATCAGTTCTTAACAAAGCATAAGCTGAATGATACCGAGACCGCTGTAATCTGTCCAACCACTTATTGTTAACATTGCTCTTTATCTTTATTATCAATTGCTCCCACGCCGATCTCCATCTCACCGTTGTCAACTCCCAGTCGCCCGTACATTCCGGCAAAACTAAGTCATATGCCGTAAATATCTTTTTCCAGTCCCCATACCAACATTTATTGTCCGTAACACACTTAATAGCTATCTTATAAGGAAAACGGTGGTCCGACAATTTCAATGTTTTTATTACATACTCAAAATGGAGTCTCAATGTATGCACCCACATTAACTCAACCCCAGATTCTAAATATAAAATGTAATTTGGGGTGTTTTTTGGCAACCCGAATAATTTTTTTACAAAACCTCTTACGAAATTTTCCAACTCCTCCCTCTCCATATACCCCCAGACTTGCCCAGCATACGCTACAACTGCCCTAGTTACAGCATTAAACACTCCCCATTTTGCAGATACCGGTATATCATCTTTAAGAAAGAATTTATTCCACATAGTATTTAGCCCAAAATTTGCTACCGTTACTCTACTCCTAAAGTGTGTGGAAAAAGAAAGCATCGATGAAAATGTTACCCCTAAATATTTGTATTCACTTACAACTTCGATTGGACTATCACCATAATACCATCTCTCGCTCTTAGCTAATCTACCACCCCTTCTAAAAACCACTATTTTTGACTTAGTATTATTTATAACTAAATTCCACCTCTCACAATACTGCTTTAAACTATTTATCATATTCTGAAGTGTGCGTGGACTATCAGCCATTAAAACCACATCATCCGCATAGAGAAGAGAGTTAATCACTAAGTCGCCGATAGCCAATCCTCCTCCGACCCACGTGCAAATATCATTCAAGAACAGCGAAAAAAGCAAAGGTGACAAAAGACAACCCTGCTTAACACCACTTTCAGTAACGAAATCTCGAGTCAAGCCACCCCTGCACCAAACTCTAGAACTACTAGACCGATACAGGGCTCTTAGCACGTTAATGAACTTAAGCGAAACTCCCAAAACATACAGTTTATAAAATAGCGCCTCACGATCAATCCCATCAAAAGCCCCCTTAAAATCCACGAAATAACAATAAACTTTCCGCCGCGGCCTACTTAACCTTAATCTTATAATATTATGTAGCACAAAAATATTGTCAATTGCAGAATAACCTTTACGAAAACCACCCTGATTTTCCTTTAACAATCCCTTACCATCCACCCATTTCTGCAATCTTTCTAACAGAATGCCCGAAAATATTTTAGCATTTGCGTCGATAAAAGAGATCCCCCTATAATTATGTACATCCTGATAGTCTCCTTTTTTATGTAACGGAAAAATGATTGAATTCTTAAAGTCTGTCGGTACATTACCTTCATCAAATATATTATTGTAAAATTTTACCAATAATTCTTTATACTCAGCTGGCGCGTTTTTATAAAATTCCGCAGGGATCCTATTAAGACCAGGAGCCTTATTGTTACGTAACTTTTTGAGTACTAGATCTAATTCCCACATTTCCAAGTCTCGATCTAATTCATTCTCTCTTATGTTAGACACTGCATAGTATGTTGATACATTATCCCCCACTGTAAAAACTCGACTAAAATATTCAACCCATTCCTCCGGTTTAATGTTTTCTGACATTTTAAAGTCCTTTTTATTGAATTTTCTTAATAGTTCCCACAGCCCCTTACTATCTCTTACTTTACTAAATTTTGCTCTTAATCCCTTATGATACTCTGATTTTTTGTTTTTACATAATTGCTTATAACACTTTACACACTGTAAATACTCCTCTTTAACTTGCAACGAATTTGATCGCCTATATAATTTTAATAGTGCAAACACACGCTCTCTCTTTTTTCTACAATCACCGTCAAACCATTCACACCTTGCGCCTCCGCCCTTTCTGTTGCTTCGAGTATCCGCCTCTACCTTAACACTAGCTGACCTGTATATAAGATCATTTAATAACCTTAAAGCTACCTCACTATTTTCAGGCAGTTCAGTAACAGATCTGCAAATATTCGCCATTTTTCCTGAAAACTCTTCTTCGTCAACCCTACTCCAGGTTATCTTTGGCAAGAGCGGCAAGACTACACCGCTTTCACGCCTCTGAACGCCTACCATCAATCTAACTTCTACCGGGAAATGATCTGATAAAAATTCGGAAACTACACTGAATTTTTTGACTATACTAATTGTTTCAGCAGAAACACAGCACAAGTCGATCACCGAGGAACCCCTATTACTTAAAAATGTATACTCCCCTTCCTCATCACCCTCTGTTCTGCCATTCAATATAATCAGATTAAATGATTCACACAGCTCTAAAATCTTTCTTCCCCTATTATTAACACACATATCCTTTGATTTTCGCCTTTCAGCAATCCTTTGCTCACCAACATTCCACTCACTCAACTCCGACAAATCCTGCAAGCTACCAACTCTCCCATTCCAATCTCCCACCACAATCATACTTCCTCTTTCACCACACAACGCTACACACTCCCACAACTCACCATAATCCCGCTCCCAATCCAAATCCACACCACCACTCAAGTACACCGGTATAATGTGCAGAATATTTCCATTACCTGCAAGGACTTGCACTACATTCACACCATTTAAATCTAATATTTTTATTTTATTTTCATCATAACAATTTTTAATTCCTATTACTTCTGCTTTTGTTATATACAAGTCTTTGCAAGTTCTTACCCCTTCAGTGCCTTCAATGCCTTCTGGTTAAAACTGTTGTTGTTGTTGTTATTATTATACCTTATAAAGGTTGTGGTAGTGGTGTATTGTTGTTGATCATCTTTATCTTGCTGTTTAATGACAACGACAACGTGGTACTTTCTCTCATATACCGGCAGGAAGTAGAATCGCCAGTAGAAACTTTGTAGATCCAATCTGAGTGGTCGGTAGATCTGTAAAAGGGATCGAACAGCGTCTCGTCTAGTCTGGGCTTTGCGTCATCGTATAACTCCGTAACACTCCTTGTAGCCGCGACCAGTATCGGCTTTCCGCTTCTGTTCGTCCTGTATATAGGCTCGGTGAAGAAGTATATTTTCTTCCTCAATATCAGATTCGGGGCGATTGACCAAATCAGTTCTTCTTCTTTTTCGTCTTCTTCTTCTTCTTCTTCGACGAATACTCTGACAACTGTAGTTATTGTTGATGGTGATGGGGATGGTTGTAGAGTTAGAGGAGTAGGAGTAGGAGTGGTAAGTGATGATGATTCTTGTTGTTGTTGAGGATGTTTATATAAAAGCGCTTTGCTGTTCACCTCATACAAATACCAAGCATCGTAGTCGTTGTTATTTTTGTCATAAGAATTGGCTATTGTTGATCTTTCTTTGTTCACGTTCACAAAATTGATCGACTGTAAGATTTGGGAGCCATTCATACAGGTGATTAAGACGTTATTATCATTATGACTCTGAGAAAATACGATATGGATGATATTGTTGACGGCGCAACAGTCTGCCACGTGTGTGCAGTTCTCATATACCATTTATTTTTTCTTTGTCTTGAAATCAGCCACCGTAGAACAGTATCTGGCCAGGTAACGCCTTATCTCGGCCAAATATATTCGCCATTGTAGGTGGTTGTTTCCGGCCAAATGGATCGATTCGATTAATTTGTACGCGTACACTAGGTTGTGGTCGGTCAACAGCTGAGGGTGATGATTGGCGAAACTTATTAGTTCGGACAGTATTCGGTTCAGGTTGTCAAGATACCGCTGTACTTGCTTCTCGTGGTTTCGATACGCTTCTATATTCTGTGTCATCAGTGACAGTATATTAGTATTCATTTTTAATTGTTTGATTTAAAAAAATTAAGATGATACTATATAAAAAGTTAGGCCGTATAGCGTTGGCGTTGGCGGCGTTCATTATTATTTTGTTCGTATTGAGGAAATATTTACATCACGAGAAAAAGTTGGTATTATTATCGCTGCCAAAAGAAGACGAAGAAAAAAAAGAGCCGGCGATTAACGCTAGACCGAAAACCGCATGTAACCATGAATTTGGAAAGTTTGTCGATGGAAAATGTCAGTGTCTATATCCGGATCTCGTGACGAACAACGTATATGACGGCGATTGCGACCATCCAATGGATCCAAGTTTCAAAAGTATACGGTTGGTGAAAAATAATGATGATAATGATGATGATGGTAGTCATTTATATAAGGGTAACGTTCGATCACAGGCGTTTGTAGAGATCGGATTAAGCATTTTGTGGCTGGAAAATGTGTTCTGTCGAGGATCCGGGACGGTCGATGTGTGCGCGGTCGGATGGTATCACAAGGAAAATGCGAGTGTACTAAAGGATATGAGCTATTCAAAGGTTACAACGAGTGTGTCAAAAGCCCACAATCTTGGAACGTGCAAAATACGAGACAATATATCGAGGATTGTGATCTGATGACCGGTTTCGTGCCGGTGAGTTGGAATAAGAACAAACTGTGTGCCCAGCTGTTGGCCGTCAGTTCAATTATACAGCCGATAGTGTTGGATGGAAAAAAGAGATATTACATGTTCGACAAACGACAAACCCATAAAGTATACGGTTTGTTGGAAAATCTTCCCGATAATAATACTAACAGGTTTTACGTGGAGGTTGATGCAGATGATATACCCCTACCCAAATACAAGCCCGTAGAATTTGAAACAAGAAATTTATTGCTGCTGCGTTATGTACTCGAATCACAGGTAACCGACTTCCAGAACGCACACAGCGAACCGATCGATACGAGTAACGTACTAGAAAAAATAACAAAAGGTGACATAAATGATATTGACACCAATATATGGATTCGGCGATTGAACGATCTCAATCTATTCTCTAGATTTTACAGTCAACAATGGCATTCGACTATTGACCATAAAGGGAAGAATGTACTATTCTATAACAGGACGACGGGTGAGGGATACGTTATAAATAACCCCACGTTATTGAAATACATGTTGCAAAAAACCAATTAATGACAACTCAACCACTCACTTAAAACAACACAAATATTTCATATTAATATTCTAAACGAACGTAACCGGGAATCGAAACATAATACCTATTTCAAATATCACTCTTCAAAATTGAAAAACCAAACCATCGATTTATCAAAAAATAATTTTTTAAATTGTTCAATTATAAATAAAACCTGAAAACAACAACAATACTTACTGGTAAATATTTTAACAGAATGCAAAATATTTTTCAAAAGGTGTTATTTGCAGGGTGGAAAATAGCTAAATGCTTTGAAGAACATTTAAACAAAGACTCGGACTAAACAAAGGTAATGACTTATTTTAGGTAATTAATCAAAAATTTTGTATTTTTTTCAGAGCACAGCAGTTGTTGAGCCAGTTCTAGCAACACCAGAACCAGTAGGAGAAGAAGCACCAGAACCAGAAACACCAGATGAAGCACCAGAATTGAACAGAGAAGAAAGGACCGTACGTGAAGATGTGAGTTATTGACTTTTTTCTAAAACTGGTATTAAAATGGTATTCGTGTTAACTCTGTTTCGCTTTTTAGTTGGAGATTTAAGGGGGGAGTCAGGGTAAAAAAAATTTTTTTATTTCTAGTAATAAAACCTTAATATTTGGCAGATCAATTTAGTATCATATAGTATATCTTACATAGAGATTTTCAAAAAAAATTTTAACCCCAACCCCTAAAATAAGGGGTGAAACGGAGAAAACTTGTTTTGCTGGAACAGCCATAACTTGGTTTATAATTAACCAATTTCCTTGAAAAAAAAACAATCTTAAAGGGAAAACTCAAATCTATTATGTCATGGATTGGATTTGATGTAATATTTTTCTAAGTATTTTTTTTCATATGAAATTAAATTTCATGAAAAAGTTTTCACTCTTAGTCAAAATTAAAAATTTACATTGCATATTTTGGAATATCCATCCACAGCATAATAGATCAGGAAATTCTGTACAATTTAAAAAAAATTATGTTCCTAGCTGTTTTACAACTCAAGTTATGGCATTTCTAGTATTTTGCGACACAAGAAATTAAAAGTTGCGGTAAAATGAAGACAAAGTTTTATTATAATTTTAATAGCTTACCTTTGATTAAATTTAAAATTCCCCAGCCCCATACGTTTTGCCTTCCTGCTTCTTTTTTCATTTTTACCAGGCGTAACAGTCTGCGTCGCTTGACCAATTTTGATGACAGTGCCGCTTGCATCTTCTGCTTCCTCCTGGCATCCCGTTTTCTGCCCAACATAGTACTTTTTCCTCCAGGTGATAAGAGAGCTTTCCTCATTGATGATAGTGTTGCCACATTTCCAAAATTAAACTCACTGATTGCTTCTAATACAGCAGTTTCAATAGTTCTTTTTTAAATACTCCGTGTCTTACCACACCGCCTCCATATACTACTGTGCAGACTCTCATTTGCATTCTGCGTATATCCTTTCAGACACCGTTGCAGCAGTGATTTGTCAGTCAATCTCTTATAAACAGGTGCTATATATTTTAAAACAAGTAAATTAATAGGAGCAGAAACTTTCTCATAATGACTTCCAGGTTGTTCATTTAATGCGAGTGCACGATTATAAAAGCATTTGCTGTCAATGCCTTGCTCACACTTGCTGTGCTTTGGATTTTCATCAGTAGACACAGCATGATGAAGTGTAGCCAGGATATCATTTTTCATTGAGCTAATGTTCTTCCCAACATTCCTTTTTACAGCATTGTGATAATATCCTGTAAGTTTTAAAATCGTGGACTCCTTCAAACTTCCATGCCCCTTGCCACCCAAGGTGATTTTCTGTGCTTTACTTGTTTTTACTACATTCCGCAGAGCTGTACCAAGGCGTTTTGCCATATGATTGATACATTCTTCCTTCACCAGTTCAGTATCACCATATACTTTTAAATTTTGTAATGTAGTAAAAACTTTTGCATCACCATCACTAATTAACGTGGTGTACTGAAATTTATATAGCACAGACCGTTCCCACAATATTTTTGCTGCTGCAACCTCCATAGCTGGTGATGACCCTTCAAAATTTTTATCACACTCTAGTTCATGCCCTTTAAACCAGAAATAAAATTCGGGGCTATCTTCCCCAAGTTCAGATTTTGTTATTGCACATTTTCTACAAAATTTAGAAAGCACGCAGTAATCGATTACCAACCCTGTGTTAATATCTATCACACATCCTACACCATAATTGGATGTATGGCCTCGTTTTTGCCATGTACCATCAAACGTGACAGATAAATCAATAACACAGTTATCAGATATTGACGGGTTCAGTTCTTTGTGGTAATCTCTTACCCTTTTCCGTGCTTTCACTAGATATTCTATGCCTGTGACTTTTGAAAGTTTATGTAAGAGTTTCAAATGTTCATGATAACTTTGCTTACTTACTAAATTAGTGTTCATAATTAAAGAAAACTGTTCTAATGCAGCATGTCCTTTACCAATGCTACTTATAGCTTTGGTCACTCTACGATTAATGTCATAAACAGCAGTACCTGGAATTTTTTGTGATGTAGTAACACACAAAAGTTCATCAGCACAATGCTTACATTTTACATCTAAATTACTACATAATCCTATACTACTTTTAACACAAAGTTCTAAACTAATATTAAAACACTTTGGGCAGGCAAGTGTAGCTATCAAAGATTTTAGAATATTGGCATCAAAATACAAATATTCCGGAACCAGTTCTGTAGACTCTTGGTCCAAATTTATTTCTGATTTTTGAAAATCAGATTTCCTAATATTTATAGCCTTATTATCTAAATACGTAGAACTACTAGTTGAAGGGTCAACAACAGATGAGCCAGTTACAGATTCACTGTCTGATACAGGTTTTGATTTTGTCCATCTCTTTGCAGAAGAGGATTCAATCAGTAAATACAACCTTTTGGTTTCATAAGGTGAGAATTATAAATCATCTCTTTCTTGTGTTTTTCCTTGATAAAAAGTCTGATTACATTTTTTTTTTGTTTTTTTGTTTATAGTTACTCTATGATGATGAAGACGAGGTGCATATAGTGTACATAACGACCTACGACGGCGAAAATTGGGATTAGCCGTCGTAGGTTTCCTTGTTCTCGAAATTAAACCAAAATTTTTAAAAAAAGTTTATTTTATATACTTATTTCCATTTTCCTACTTAATTACAGTCAAACTTGTATTCCACTTCTTTCCACTATTATTAAAATTAGCTCATCAAATGATTTGATTATCGACACAAATAGGACGTTTTAAAACAAGGAGTGAGATGGTTTACCAATGCCTTCCTCACTAAGTGAAAAAAGTATGCTTATTAGCTTGCCTGGTCCTCCGAAAAGCATCTACTTTCCGCCCTGCAAATGACACCTTCACTTCATTCACCACACGGTCTGGCTGTATAATTAAATTCATCACTCTCAGAAGAAATAACTTTGACTAGTGTATTTTACACCACTACCTCTTCTGTTCTTAAATGATTTATATAATTGGCTGACCATGTGATAAGAAATAAAATTTTTGTATCCCTGGAACTAGCAGATGAGAGTGTAAATAATTTAATCACTCCACTAGCTTGTTATGGGCAAATTTGTGATTGAATATAAGCTGTAGTGTGCATTTAAAGATTTACTTATAATTAATCGTAATTGTGCATTTAAAGATTTACTTATAATTAATTGTAATAGAAAAAAAACCAATTCCAGCTAAGCGAAGCTTTTATTCGGGAAATCATAGTGTAATTGGTAAAAGTATGCCCTCAAGTTTGTGTTATGTGATATGACATATTATGCAAAAAAATTATATATATATATACACCAAAATAGTATGTCAAGTAGATCATAAGGGAGTAAGGATCAAGGCAGCTGAAAAGGTTGGAAAAATATGTTTAAATATTTATGCATAGTTAACAACTTGTGTTAAAAAATTTATTTAAAGTTATAACAACACTTGCTTTGAACATAGGATTTTGTGCATAATATAGCACCGTATCAAGATCGTAGTAGCGAGGCATTCTTTTGTTCAATAAAGTATTAAATATCGTACACCACGACATAACTTGTAACGAGTAACAATTGTATAATCCTCCAGGCTGTATGTATTAGAATAAGAAGAAGAAAAGAGCCAGAAAGTTAAAAAAAAAATCCAAATACAAATAACTAAATAACTCAAATCACTATACAAATTAAACAACAAACCAAATCAAAAAAAAAAAATAAATCCAAATAAACACCCTATTTGAGAACATACACTTTTCTGACCATACAATCTGACTACGTGACTAAAAGAAAATCTGACTATCTCACCACACACACACACACACACACAATCTGACTACCTCACTTAAAAAAAAAATCTGATTCAATCTCTAACCATACAATCTGACTATCTAACTCCATAAAAAAAATCTGACCATACAATCTAACTAACTGACTATATATATATATATATATATATATATATATAAATACCACAACCTGATCATACAAACAAACTAACAAACAAATAAACCACAATCTACAACCACACACACACACACACACACACACACCAACATCCAAACCACTAAAACAAACTAACCATAATACCAAACACAAATAAACACAAACACCTAAATCCAAACACACAAAACTACAACCACCCAAATCTGACCAGAGAAAACTAAAATAAAACAAATCCAAAACTATTTTGGACAGCTCACCCACCTCCCACTCTACTCTGAACTGTTGCTGTATTCAAAATTATGGCTGAACAATCAACGTTTACGTGAAATTATCGATAAAGATAGAGTCGTTTTAGTCGCTTTACGAATCTATAAGTCTAGCATAAATGAATGGTCCCTATCGAATTTTATGCGACATTATCGATTGAATACACGCTTATTTTTCTGTAACGATCCCGCATCAATTAATAATTATTATTAATCTAATTCGGAAAGTCTGGAAGCTTTATTGTCCTGTATTCACACGGGTAAACACCCTTTCTGGTTACATAGCTTATATTATCAGGGTAAAAATGTTTTCGAATATGGTTATTTTTTTTTTTTTTAGGCGAATTTAGGTGAAATTGATCATTTGGTAAATTCTTTGCTAAAGCATCGAGCGGATAATTAATGAATTTATAGGAATCAAGAAACCTTAACAAAATCCCTTTTGCCGTTCGTTTAGTAAACGAAGCGAATTTTTTGGTCGAGTTTGGGATTACTTTTTTTTTTTGGTTGTATGTCATAACCCAATTGTCGAATTATAAAATGTGCATCATAGTTAGCACCATTATGAAGAAATATAGATAAAAATGTTTGATTTCTTCGTTTCAAATTACATTTGTGACATAAAGGTGCACGATATTTACCTGTTAGATGACAATGATCACGTTGGGGTTTCATTGTCATTGAAAATTCAACATTACACATTTCACAAGACGTTTTTGACTCAAATGAGATTTTGATTCAAATGAGATCTTCTTCAGTCATTTGCATTTCTACATTTAATTTACTCAATTCTCCTACGTTATTAGCAATATTTATGACGTATTTCAAAAACACTTCAGCCGCGTCTACCCCTTCATATACATACGGATCTAAAGGTAACTGACATTTTAATTTGTCAGGCAGCATATCGTTGACCACTAAATAACAACAAAAGCTGAACGGAATATGGAGATCTGTGTCAGTTGTATATGATAAATTGTTCTTATTCATTTTATGACAAGTATGTAATGGTGCTAATGCACATTCAAAGTCGGCAATGGGCAGGGGAAATTGAAAATGATAATTTTTGAATTTAAGAATAGGTTTTGTACCATCTAACGTTAATTCGGGCATTTTTACCGCAGTTGCCTTATGTTCCCCACAATTTTTAATATGATTTTTTAATTTTTTATCATTGCTAAAATGTATTAAACAACGATCACATATTTTTAATTTTGCGTGATTTTTTGTAATCTGAGATCGAACTAGCTTCGATAAATTTTTAATGTAGCAATAGTGTGTTTTGCCCTGTTCATTTTTTAATAATAACAAATTAAAATGTTTTCGTTTAACTTTACTCAACCTTTTGGGGATAATATCATTATCCAAAATACCATAAACATTAATCGAAACATTATTGTTTTTTTCAAAACGATTAATCTGATTCTTTTTTTTTTTGTTTTTTTTTTAAGGCGAAAAACCTTAGCGAGGTTATCATCGCTTGTTGTTCTGCACAAGGGTGTAAAAAGCCCGAGTGCAGAACGCCTTTTTTTATATACAAATATAAGCTAAAATTTTATAAGCTAGTATCACAGACATCACAAGCTAAAAAACAAAAACGCTAAAAAACACAAAAAACATACATGCATAAACTTAAACTTAATATCACAGTAAAAACAAAAAAAAACACAAAAATAATATTGACACTTATGTAATTAAAAACTTAAAAACTAGTATCACAACCAAAAAATTACATTAAAAAAAGAAAAGAAAAGAAAGAAAATATCACAGACATAAAAGATCACAAAAGGCTGTAAAGGGGCCACATAATAAAACCACAGACATATGACATACAACATAAACGTATAATATATAAACGTATAACTAAAATAAAACACATACCATAGGGTACAACTAAAAGGACATTAGACACTGTTGTATACACTGATCGATCGTAAAAAATTCAAAGCCGCGTCCAAAATACGGCTCTCGTCACCGAGTATATTCCTTAATTCAGAGGGAATTCTGAATCGCCGACGCAGAGCTGCGTAGCAGACGCAATCAACCAATACATGTTTGACTGTCAAAGGACAATTGCACCTGCCACAAACTGGAGCATCACCAGACGTCATGAGATACCCATGGGTTAATCTGGTGTGCCCAATTCTAAGTCGCGCGATGACAACTTCTTCCCTTCTGTTCTTCCTCAGTGACGAAGGCCAAGGCTTAACAATAGGTTTTATGTCCCGTAGCTTGTTGCCATGAGAGCCAGTCCATTCTACCTGCCAGGAATCAGTAATGACCCGCTTCACCAGACTAACGAAATCAGACATGGTCAGATATCGTGTGAAAGCCGGTTGACGAGCCGCCTCCTTAGCGGCCAAATCAGCAGCCTCATTTCCCGGGATTCCAGCATGACCCGGAACCCAGCAGAAAACAACGCTTACTCCTCTATCATTCAGCTCCTTTACAGTGCCGAGGACGTCCACAACTAGCGGGTGGCGTGAATACACATCACTAATCGACTGGAGAGCACTGAGCGAATCAGTGCACACCAACACCCGACGCCCACGCACACAGACTACAGAAAGAGCTTTGCTGATAGCATAAAGTTCAGCCGTGTAAATACTGGTTCCCGCAGGTAATCCAAACAAATAGGTTCTCCCATTAGCAACAAACGAGCAACCAACTCCAACATCCGACTTTGATCCATCAGTGTATACAACCGTAGATGGTTTAATAGCTTCGACTAACTCACTGAAAATGCTATTAAACACCACAGAGCTTGTGCCTGCCTTTGAGTATTTACACATTTCAAAGTTAAAGTGTAACTGAGCGATGGTCCAGGGTGGAAATAGACAAGAATTACATGGGTAGACACGAGGAATCGCAATATCGAGGTTGTTGCATATCTCCAACGCTCTTACACCGAATGGTGAAGGTTGTCGGGCGTTCATCAGATGCAAATCATGACAGGGGTTGTTGAGAATGATGTCATGCAAGAAATGGTAAGGTCTAGCTTTCAACTTGGCAAAGTACGTCAATAGAAGCTGCTGGCGACGTCTGAATAACGACATTTCTCCACTTTCAACTAAGATGCTGACAACAGGGCTAGAACGGAAAGCACCTGTAGATAATCGTAAACATGAATTGTGGACTGTGTCAAGCATTCTCAGAGAAGTGGAAGTAGCAGATGAGTACGCTACAGCGCCATAATCTATACGTGATCGCACTAGAGCCTTGTAGAACCTTATCATACATGATCTATCAGCACCCCAACCTGTACCTGTAAGAACACGCAGAATATCAACCACCTTTAAGCACCTAGCCCGTAGGTCTTTAATATGCGGAACCCATGTAAGTCTCTTGTCGAATACAACACCTAAGAACCTGATTTCAGTGCTAACTTCGATATGCTGCCCATTAAATACAGTCTTGGAACATTATCAGTCCGTATTCGGCAAAACTGAATGCATTTAGTCTTCTCAGGAGAAAAACTAAAGCCAGTCTGCCGTGACCATTCTTCAAGACGGTATATAGTTAGCTGTAGAGCTCGTTCAGCTGAGACAACATTTCTAGATGCAACATATATTGCAAAATCATCAACAAACAACGAACATTTAACAGGGTATACGCAACTTTTCACGATATTGTTTATGGCAACCGCAAATAGGGTACAACTAATTACACTTCCTTGCGGTATACCATTTTCCAAGTCAAACCTGTCGGACAGACACTGACCAACCCTTACACGGAACGATCGTTCATCTAGAAAGTCCTTGATGAAGGCCAACATGTTTCCAGCGATGCCCCACTCCCGCAAGGTATTAAGAATACCTCGTCGCCAAGCCGTATCATATGTTTTTTTCAAATCAAAGAATACGGCAACGAGGCGCTGCCGCAATGCAAACGCATTGCAGATAGCCGTCTCAAGGGCCACCAAGTGGTCTGTCGAAGACCTCCCTCTCCGAAAACCGCTCTGTTCAGGAGCGAGGAAGTCATTCTTTTCCAGATACCACATGAGACGACTATTAACCATTCTTTCCATCACCGTACATACAACACTTGTTAAAGAGATGGGGCGATAGCTAGAGGCCAATGTTTTATCTTTACCAGGTTTGAGGATCGGAACAACAATTGCTTCTTTCCAAGTTTTTGGAAGCTTTCTAGAAGCGTATATTTTATTAAAAACATGTAGGAGTTGCCTTAACCCAGAATCGGGTAAATGCGCTATCATCGAAAGTGTAATTTCATCACCTCCAGGTGAGGTATTTCGAGATACTTTGAGCGCTTTTCTAAGCTCAGGCAATGAAAAAGGAATGTTTTGAGGATCATTCGAGTCCGCTATAAAGAAAGGAAGAGATTCAATGGTTTTCTTATAATTTTGAAACTGTACTGAATATGAAGACGTGAGGGAAGCTGATTTAAAGAAGGAACCAATCACGTTAGCGATGTCGGACTGTGATGTGATCACAGAACCGTCAGCTTGCAACCCTGCGATTCGATGTGGAGACGTCCTTCCACATACCGAACGCAGTTTTCTCCATACCGTTGTCACAGGGGTACTCCTGTTAATATCTCCAACGTAACGGCTCCACGACTCCCTCTTACTCTCAAGAAATACACGCCTACAGCAGGCCCGAGCTCTTCGGTACGCTTCCAGGTTTGCATCCGTAGGTCTGCGGCTAAAAATGCGCAGGGCCCTACGGCGGTCCTTAAGAGCCTCCTTACAACGATCATTCCACCAAGGTACCGGCGGACGCCGTGCTTTTCCCGATGTTTTAGGAATGCTCTGGGCAGCTGCTGCAGACATCCTCTCTACAAAGGAAGACAACAGCTTTCGTGCATCATCATCTTCATATTCAGATTCCATTAAACTTGAAAACTCATCCCACCGTGCAAGCTTTTCAATCCATCGTTTCGGAAGGTCATCGACAGGCTGGTAGTCAAAAAATTCGACCACCACCGGTCGGTGATCACTTCCATACAGGTCTGGCAGTACTCTCCACATCAACCTTGGAACAATGGACGGGCTACAGAAAGTAAGGTCCAAGCACGACCAGGATCCTGTTGAGGATGACATGAATGTTTCAGATCCATCGTTCAATAGACATAAGTCTAAATCACTCCGGACCCTCTCCACCATGTGACCTCTACCATTGCACAGTGAGGAGCCCCAAGAATAATGGTGACCATTGAAATCTCCTAAGACGATATATGGAGCTGGTAACTGTTCCAGCAATTCTCTCATGGCTAGGTATGAAATGTCTGTGTTTGGTGGTAAATAAACATTACACACGCAAACCGACACCGGGACAGTTATCCTGATTGCTACAGCCTGAAGATCCGTTTGGATATCCAGACTCATCCCCTGCATTGACTGTTGAAGTAATATTGCAACCCCATCACCAGGGCCACCATGCAGGGAATCTTTCCTAAACATTTCGTATCCACGAAAGGATAATCGGATATCAGGTTGTAACATCGTCTCTTGCAGGCAAAGCGCAAACGGACACTTATCCCGGATCAATATCTTTATATGTTCATACCTAGACCGGATGATGTTTAAGTATGTTAAAGATAGAATTTATATTTATCGAATAAATATATCATTAAAGATAATACAGTCTATTAACTAGGAAACAGAATGATCAATGGACTTCATACATTTGCATATGTGTTGTTTCAATAAAGAAAAAGGTCAAACAACAGATAACTTTTATAATTACTCAAGATTAATTAATTTAATTTTAAAATTTTATAATATTATTTAGACATAAATATGTACTTTTAAAATACAAGTAGACAATTCTTTTGTTAAGAAGTAATAAACTTTTGTAATTTATCTTTAATGAAAGGCTCATGTTAATTTTTACTGACAAAATGTTTTTAAGTGCAAATAACATGACAAAGATGTCATTGTTGATTTCTTCACCTGGGGTAAAGCCGTGAATTATTATAATTTTTATCTTTAACGAAAAGCTCCTGTAATTTCTACTGATAAAATGTTTTTAAATCCTAATAACATGACAAAGACCATAGTTTTCTCTATAATTTAAATATTTTTAAAGTAAAATCTGATGTTCCGTTTTAATACGGCGGTCAAAGTTTTAAAAAAGTCCTATTGTAGCTATACGACATTTTTACTCCATGATTGTTTGACTGAACCATGCATTTTTACAACAGTATTGTGCCAAGTTTAATCTTTTGAATTAAGTGCAAATAACATGACAAAGATGTCATTGTTGATTTCTTCACCTAGGGTAATACCGTGAAGTATTATAATGTTTATCTTTAACGAAAAGCTCCTGTAATTTCTACTGATAAAATGTTTTAAATCCAAATAACATGACAAAGACCATAGTTTTCTCTATAATTTAAATATTTTTAAAGTAAAATCTGATGTTTCGTTTTAATACGGCGGCCATATTTTTAAAAAAGTCCTATTTTAGCTATACGACATTTTTACTCCATGATTGTTTGACTGAACCATGCATTTTTACAACAGTATTGTGCCAAGTTTAATCTTTTGAATTTATAATTACAAATGAAACACCCGTTAATCTTGTAAACGCCCTTGTATTCATTGAATGATGAATAGGGTGAGTTCGTAAGGGCTTCATTAGACATGGATTTAAAATAATCGGTAGAGTTATCGCTAAATGTTCTCTATGCAGATGAGCCGTTCACACAATATGTCGCTGCGGGAAGCTTCCAGACTGTTGGATGATTTGTTGGGGGCGGGAACAACAAGGAACATGCCGACAATTGACTTGGTCGGCGATGATATTCCAACCCCGATCTCACATCCAACTAGAGAAGCACTGCCGTCTCATCATAGGCATCAACCGGCAGCGGCAGCACAGTAACAACCGGCAGCGGTAGCGACATCGCAGCAACAACCGGCAGCGGCTAAACAGCGACCTCATCAATTACAAATGTATAGTCTGGTGGATGTCATCGTCCAGTATTATACAATGGGGCTATTATGTCTCACAAAATGGGGCGAGGCAGTCACCAGAATAGGAGGGAAAGAACCTGAAAGTTGTAGAACTCTCTCGATTGCTGTGAGAGTTTTACAAAATGTAAAAATGAAAATGCTGATGCCGGCGGTCCAAGAGAATAATCAGCTCGGCATCATGGAGAAGATGGACGAAACGATAACTATCGGGTTCATGATGGACTGTGTAAAGTCCGCGCCTACTTCCGAGGAAAAGCAATACCGGAAGCAGGACGTGGATGAGTTATGGGAGCTTATGAGGGCTATACCATCTAAACGCACCATAGCTTCTCTTTTCGAGGCTGAGGGTCCTTCGCAGGACCCGATGACCCATATGCAGTCCGTAGAAGTAAAGGAAGGGACGAAACAATACAATGCTTGGTCTCAACCTAAACGTGGTAAATACCTGTTGCGTGTTGAACTCTACGAGACAAAAGAGATTGACGGAGTGTCCTTCAAGGACAGATATAAACACATGAGAACCAAGGTCGATGTGGTTATGAACGAGGACGACCCTCGATTGGGGATGGTCAACGAAATAGTCCGCGATTCATTCGAATCAATCATAACCAACAAAGGTTCGAAAAAATGTGTCCGAACGGTCGGGGTGGCAAAGCCAATGTCAAATTGACGGCTACATATTTCATTTTAATGACATAGTTTCTCATCTTTCTCGCTGACAGGTTCTTTCTTCTCCTGTTGTACATTTAATTTTTTATTTCATTTTTTATTATTCTAAATTTTGTTATTTCAATTAAAACGTCGTTAATCAATTTTATTATTTCATTAGTTATTTGTTTTTATTATTTATTTTCATAGTTACTTAGTTTTATTTCTATTATTATTATTCAATTGTATTTTTTAATATTATTAAACATTAAAATATGCATTAAACCGTTTATCATTGTTTTCATTTCAAAATGCCATACTTTACCGTTAGACTAAAACATATGGTTTTGCAGAAATATGGAAAGGCGAGCCAAGCGAAACAGGTTGGAACAAGCTGCAGAGTCTGACAGTTGTCGTTGAAATACTCCTGAAGATATTTAAAAAAGTTGACTAGATTTTTATGTGTAAAACTTTCTGTTAGGTTTTTTAATTATTCAATAACATAATTTCTAAGTTAGGATTTCAAGTTTCGAATTTCAAGTTCGTACGATGTTCCGTTCTCGAGATATTCTGTTCACCAAGACACACAATAATTAATAATAAACCTAACATTAGTAATAAAACATTAGTCATAACCTTATAATCATGAGTGAAAGACTCAAAATTAAATTCAACCCCAGTTTAGCTTAACAATACGGAAAGTAGCTCTTTCACGCTAAACTTAGCTCTGAAAGGAAAAATGCTTTAAATAAAAGTTGTGGTAGAACATTTTATTTACATTCTACGAACATAAAAAAGTGATTAACCCTGAAATACATATCTGACATTATTCAACATTAGTTTAAGATAAATCTAAAATGAAATATCCCATTTTATTTTTAAATACAAGCATAAAACCTTAAGTATAATGTAAATGATTAAAAAATTACATTTATTAACTATATAATAAAAACGATAAAATAAATGATTATTGCACACATAAACTCAATTAAAAATAGATAAGTAAAAATTAATTGAATTGAATTTTTAAGATAACACTTAGTTTCCTGGGCAGAGTATGCTTATCAACGGAATTTGTACTCTAACAAAAATTACATTCATTTATAGCTAATATGAAAATAATTTTTTTAATATTTTACTACATTAACAATATTTTATTTGGTATTTAACCTTCGAGCGGGCGCGTGTCGTAATTTTTATGACAAACTTAGAACTAGTATTTTTAAAGATACAAAACGACTATATTTGTTTACATTTAATTTTTCTATTAAAATTTATTCGTATTTAAAATGTAGTCTATTATGAAAAAAAGAAAAAATAATTTGTGCGTTAGTACTTACAGTGTTCAGTTCATAACATTTGTTGCGTAGGTTAGCCGTTACTTTAGTTTTATGTATTTGATCGCAAAATAACTAACAGTAATAATAAAAACGATAGAATGTTATTACATATTACATAGTTTACTTAATTTATCACTTTGCACTACCGTCCAAGAAAACGCGCATCTGGGAAGGTCAAGACAGAATCGGGATACGATGGAACAGCGGGTTCGTCGACTACGCACAGATCTACCGCTTGCTGACGGGGACCGTGTCTGGCGGGAAGATATTCGTCAAAGGAAAGGAGAACAAGAAGACTTTAGAGGGGCTATTGATGTGCGACGACCTAAAGATTTCAGACCTCGACGACTACGACTGTCCCTCGGTCGAACACCTCATGTTTTTAAAATTTGTTATACATTTATTTTGTTTTCTACTTAACAACGAAAATAAAAATTCTGTTTACGTCTACACTGTGACCCTTTTTCGGGGGACAATTCACGACTTAAGACCTTTACCGTTTACAGTGTAACTTAATACGTTTTTACCTGATAAATTCTTACTACAGTTACTTAAGTCACGAGTTTGCCTTTGGTTGCTTGTCATTTTGACCATTTCAATTTGATTTTTCAGTTGATCTCAGCATTGATATTGATGAACTAATAAACTACTTTTGGTATAAAGGTTAACTTAACTTAAGACCTTTAGTGCAACTAAAAAAAGACTGAGAAACTAAATAAACTACTAATGGTATAAAGGTCTCAGGGCTACAAAAATAGTTCCGTTTCTTATCACATGGTCAGTCAATTATATGACTGGCGTATTTGAGGAGGAGGTTTAAAAGACAGTAGTCAGTTATCTCCTCTGAAAGTAATGAATTTCATTATACAGACAGACGATGTGGTGAATGAAGTAAAGGTGTCATTAGGAGGGTAAAAAATTGATAATTTTCGCAGGGCCTCGCATGCTGATAAGCATCTTTTCCATTTGGTAAGGAAGGTAATGGTTAACCACCTCACTCTTCATTTTACTTAGTAAAGCATCTAGAGGTTCAAAACAGTCTTTCGGCTGATGACCTTAACAACAATTACCTTATAACAATTCATACACATATTTGGTTACTACAAAGGGAGAAGGTTTTTACCTTTGTAAGAAACCAAATGAAAAAATTCAAGCACTCTGTACTCACATGCCAGTCCAAGAATTCAAATATTATTGAACGTTATGTAATATTTACGTTTTAAAACGAACAATTTAGATCGCCATGAAATTTCCGATTTTATGGGAATCGTGTTGGAAGCAACTCATAAAAACTTCTTTGTAGACTTAACGGAGTTTTTATTTTTACACATTTTATTTGTAAAAATAACAAAAAAGAAGTTTGAGTTATTTTATATAATTTACCATTTAAAAGTTCCTCAGTGTGGCCCGATTATTGGTAAAACCATTATTATTCGAAAATATAAGTTAATTTAACTAAAAGAATATTCTTCAACATATGTTATGATGGACATACTAATATTAGCTTAGGGTTCTGTAACTGATAAACCGAATGATATCTTCTCCGTTGTTAATCATTGCTATGATTAGGTGAATGAACCCATGCAGAGAACATACATTATACCGAAAAATTAGTTAAAAATAAGTATTTAATGAGAAACAACTTACTTAAAAAGTTCTTTAATAATACTACATAAAATATTGTAAAAGGACGTTTACACAACCATGTTAATTATACCACAGATTATAAATAGATTCAAATAGAATTGGTATGGCATATTTATTATTTTACAATATTTTCATATAACTTTTTTTAATGCATAATCTGTCGTATAACAATAAATGCAACTTATCAATTAAAAATTAACACATGAACAAATTACTGGTGCAATTAACAAACTATAACATTAAAACATATTATACTGCTCTTAATTATTTTGTTACTGCTCTTAAGTATTATTTACAATTAAAATTAAATAAATAGTGTTTTTAAAAATAAAAAATATAGAAATAATAAAATAATCAAAACCTCCTTAAAAACGAAAAACAAAATGAGAAGTAATAAATAATATTACATTATTTACAATGTAAAATCACACTATCAGAATCTCCCTGCGTTACCCAGTACTGTGGCGATCATCATGTATTTTCTGATTTTGTTGGTTGGTTGCTATCTCGAATAACTCCTTGACCTCCTGAAGCTCTTACCAAACATTAATTATATCTTCATAAAAATTTACGTACACTATGCAATTTTTTACAGTTAAGAATTACTTACAAGCAGTGTCGTGCATAGTCGATAATAAAAGTACGGCTTTATTTTTATTAGTAGCATGGGAAAGTAATATTTTATCTTCCTGAAAGCCATACATTGACGAACCAACAATTCGTTTATTGCTAGGCAAAAAACTCCGGTGGAATTTCTGCTTTGTTTTTCTTCAGAGGTCCAAGTAAGGTTAACTAATTTATTCATGATTTTTCTCCCTACATAAGTAGGTTTTTGTTGAAACAATTTTGGGGAGTGATTAGCCACATAATAATCATTTCTGTTTCTCGTGTTATGATCGATCTTACGATCTTTAAAATCGTCTGGTTAACTACATTTTTATGCTCTACAAGATAGGGTAGACGACATGCTTGACGAAATTCTTCGTGAGGGTGTTTTCACGTAAAAACAAACCACATTTCAAAAGCTTCTATCCTCATCTTTTCTACAGCTTCTATCACCCACGTTTCATTCCCGTATAATGCTACACTCCAACTTAGTGTTTAAGAAATTATTCCTAATCTGTAAATCAATGTCTATAGTCAGTAAGCTGTTTTTCGTTTCAAAGGCTTTTCTAGCTTGAGCAATTCTACTTTTGATATCACTTGTGCTTCTACCATCCTTTGTTATTTTCTACAGCTCCTATTTGTTACAGCTCCTATCACCCACGTTTCATTCCCGTATAATGCTACACTCCCACTTAGTGTTTAAGAAATTATTCCTAATCTGTAAATCAATGTCTATAGTCAGTAAGCTGTTTTTCATTTCAAAGGCTTTTCTAGCTTGAGCAATTCTACTTTTGATATCACTTGTGCTTCTACCATCCTTTGTTATTTTCTACAGCTCCTATCACCCACGTTTCATTCCCGTATAATGCTACACTCCCACTTAGTGTTTAAGAAATTATTCCTAATCTGTAAATCAATGTCTATAGTCAGTAAGCTGTTTTTCATTTCAAAGGCTTTTCTAGCTTGAGCAATTCTACTTTTGATATCACTTGTGCTTCTACCATCCTTTGTTATTTTACTCCCTAGCAGAATTCTCCAATGTTAAATAATCAAGACTCGAATTCTAGTAGTGAGGTGGTTTACTATTGCCTTTCTTATTGAGTTGAAAGCGCGAAGCTGCTTGCCCAACCGTCAAACGTTCTAAATCGATATTCCTCTGAATTCAATTCTTCCGCGGCGCCTGTACAGCTTTTTCCTGCTTATTCCTGCTAGCTGCGCAGCTTTTTCCTGCTTATTCCTGCTAGCTGCGCAGCTTTTTCCTGCTCATTCCTGCTAGCTGCGCAGCTTTTTCCTGCTTATTCCTGCTAGCTGCGCAGCTTTTCCCTGCTTATTCCTGCTAGCTGCGCAGCTTTTTCCTGCTTATTCCTGCTAGCTGCGCAGTATTTTCCTGCTTATTCCTGCTAGCTGCGCAGCTTTTTCCTGCTTATTCCTGCTAGCTGAGCAGCTTTTTCCTGCTTATTTCTGCTAGCTGCGCAGCTTTTTCCTGCTTATTCCTGCTAGCTGCGCAGCTTTTTCCTGCTCATTCCTGCTAGCTGCGCAGCTTTTTCCTGCGTATTCCTGCTAGCTGCGCAGTATTTTCCTGCTTATTCCTGCTAGCTGAGCAGCTTTTTCCTGCCTGCTTATTCCTGCTAGCTGCGCAGCTTTTTCCTGCTAGCTGCGCAGCTTTTTCCTGCTAGCTGCGCAGCTTTTTCCTGCTAGCTGCGCAGCTTTTTCCTGCTAGCTGCGCAGCTTTTTCCTGCTTATTCCTGCTAGCTGAGCAGCTTTTTCCTGCCTGCTTATTCCTGCTAGCTGCGCAGCTTTTTCCTGCTAGCTGCGCAGCTTTTTCCTGCTTATTCCTGCTAGCTGAGAAGCTTTTTCCTGCTAGCTGCGCAGCTTTTTCCTGCTAGCTGCGCAGCTTATTCCTGCTAGCTGCGCAGCTTTTTCCTGCTTATTCCTGCTAGCTGCGCAGCTTTTTCCTGCTTATTCCTGCTAGCTGCGCAGCTTTTTCCTGCTAGCTGCGCAGCTTTTTCCTGCGTATTCCTGCTAGCTGCGCAGTATTTTCCTGCTTATTCCTGCTAGCTGAGCAGCTTTTTCCTGCCTGCTTATTCCTGCTAGCTGCGCAGCTTTTTCCTGCTAGCTGCGCAGCTTTTTCCTGCTTATTCCTGCTAGCTGCGCAGCTTTTTCCTGCTTATTCCTGCTAGCTGAGCAGCTTTTTCCTGCTAGCTGCGCAGCTTTTTCCTGCTTATTCCTGCTAGCTGAGAAGCTTTTTCCTGCTAGCTGCGCAGCTTTTTCCTGCTAGCTGCGCAGCTTATTCCTGCTAGCTGCGCAGCTTTTTCCTGCTTATTCCTGCTAGCTGCGCAGCTTTTTCCTGCTTATTCCTGCTAGCTGCGCAGCTTTTTCCTGCTTATTCCAGCTAGCTGCGCAGCTTTTTCCTGCTTATTCCTGCTAGCTGCGCAGCTTTTCCTGCTTATTCCTGCTAGCTGCGCAGCTTTTTCTTGCTTATTCCTGCTAGCTGCGCAACTTTTTCCTGCTAGCTGCGCAGCTTTTTCCTGCTTATTCCTGCTAGCTGCGCAGCTTTTTCCTGCTGTGTGTTGGTCGAAACGGGTCGCAGTTCGGTGACGAACGTATCGTAATTAAATCTATAGCGACCACTGAGGGTTTTTCTCTCTTTGTCGACTACCAGAAACGATCAGACCACATCCCTCGAGGTCGGGTTTAGTTGCATTCCGTATCCTTCGGCTCAGCAATATCATTTTTAGAAACATGATAAATGTCGAACGCAAGGCTTTGAGCGAAGTCTTTGAGGATCCACTAATTAAAACACTGCGAGTAGTTATTATATTTTTTTATTACTACATTTATGACGGTTACATTCAATTTTTAAATTCTACAACATTCATACTTTTCCCTCCGCCCAAGTCTTCCTTTCCCTTGTAAATGATGATCCCACCTCCATTCTCGTTCAGTGAGGAGATATCTTCATCATCAAGCGTTTTTAAAAATCTTGTTGGAAGGAACACCTTAGAATTACCGATATATAATTATTTTGTCACCATACATCGTATGGACCCTGTCAACCTTTGTAAATCGGTATTCCTTATCAACCTCTAATTCCGGCACCCTCATAGTATCATCGTTGAGCTTTTTTAATAGCGACTCCATCTAATTAACTGACGGCACGTGTAAACACCTAAACAAATGACGTCAATGAAAGGCATGTGCATGCATCGTGACTCGTAACAAACAACTTGTATCATTCTAAAATATTAAAAGTTAGAGTTGCAAATTCATCATCATATAACTGACGACACGTGTAAAGACAAAAACAAATGACGTCAATGCAAATAAAACAAAGCATAGGGTGTCCCAAAACGAAATTAACAACATTACCGATTGTTCGGATCCCGAAAGAACCTAACGGCCGAAACCGGACGTAACGCGTTCTACGGAATGTCCGGGTCCAGCGGGTACCTAAATCTCGCTAATCCGATCGTCCGTTGCGAAGTCATAACCGATCTCGGGTTCCATCGGGGATACGGTTATGGCTTGCGGCTTATCTTGCAGATCTCAATCTCCCGGTCACGTGGGTGCCACCCGCAGCAAAATCGTTTCGGCCGTTGCGGAGCAAATCGGGTTTGGAACTTTGCCAAAATAATTTTGTGTGTGTGTGTGTGTGTGTGTGTGACAAGCGATCTCAGGTTCTATCGGGGATACGGCTACGGATTAAGGCTTATCTTGTAGATCTCGATCTCCCGGTCACGTGGGTACCACCCGCATCAAAATCGGTCCAGCCGTTGCGGAGCAAATCGGGTTTGGAACTTTGCCAAAATTATTTTTTTTATTTTTTTTTTTAGGTCAAGGACAAGGTCACTCTAGAACCGGCGGGTCAAAGGTCAAGGTTGTCCCAGTACTGTCTTTTCTATACTACTGGGGGGAATCATTTGTTTTGTGATCTCTGTCAGCTACAGAAGTGTGATTGGTGTTACAGAAAAATATATTTATCCTGGTATTCTGGTTCCTGAAATCCTGGAAATCCTGCAAAGGAGATTCTTTGGGGAGATCTTTCATCTAGAAGTTCATTTGGAGATTCTAAGAAAAATGGCTGGATATTACAACATTCCGGATTAATCGAAGTTAGATTTTCTCCGAAGTAAATGGATTACGAATATTTTCAAATTACCAGGAATTCACCCAAAGTTCCGTTGTGTGAAATTGAATTATCGGGGAAGTAAAAATTTTATTTGTTATTCTTAATTGAACTTAATACTCTTGAAATAATGGTGTAACTTATAAATTTCTTAATTAATTTTTGAGATGTTGTTGGATCCACAACTTAAACTTCCATACGATGTATATTTGTTAACAAACTTAAATTTGATTTTAATAATTAAAATTCTTAGTCAACAGCATAAGTTATAATTTTTATTTTTTTTTCCAAAGTGGCTCTTAGCCTTTTTGTGTGGTAAATCTCATCTCTGAGAATTCTCATCTCCTGGAATGAAAGTTCTGAGCTGAATTAAAATATAATCTAGGGTGCGTACGGCTCACGATAATTAACTAAATTATTTAGTACATCCTGTTGTGGATAGATTAAAGTCTAATTGGACAGGTATATTTGATTTCCTGTTTCTAACCTATATAAATACACCTGTGGAACTAGGCTTTGACACACACTATTCTGATCACTACTATGAGAGGAGACATGCTGACTATGAGACATCCAGGGCGGAGCGTTGCTATCGTAATGGGTATGATTTAATTTAATAACATTTAGAGTATTACATATACATAGGGTCTGTCTGAGGTGGTAAAACTTTTAACCTTCATTTAATTGTAAGAGGGTATTCTCTTGGGATTAAATTTATTTTGTTAACTTCGTTATATTTAACTTCTTTTGAATTGTGTAGTAATTAATAATTAACTCAAGGATTCATGTAGAGAACAAGTAAAGAAATTAAATTTTAGAAATAAAAACTCAGTTCATATTCAGTAACACCAAATATTGTTATTCGTTTCTTTAACAACTCAGAAACTAATTCTGGTACAACCACTCGGCCAGCGAAAATATTCGTAAAATTCTCGATATAGTCATATTATCGCGCGTCGAAGCCAGAGTCAGGAATGTTTCGATAGATGATAGACCTTTCCATAGAGAATTTCTAATCCATACATATAGATTACCAGAGACACGAATATAGGGTATTGCGTATTGAATGCAAAGTTTTTCAAAATCATCGATAAAATAACGTATGATTACCGGACCGTATGTAATCATACCTTGTACCGCATGAATTGTTCCACATTTACATTTAGAATCTATTAATATACGCATACTGGAGCGTTTTGGCATCATTTTGGAAAAGTTGTCGTTCAAATAACGCCATAAGTTTTGGGCTTCCTGTAAAGTGTTTATTTCCGAGGAAAATATTATCATCATATCGTCACCAATCTTAACAAGCGATTCTATTTCATCCGTTTCTAAAGTAAGCCCCAATATTTTACAATGAATGTCGACGCGATTATACTCTATTTTTGTTATATAAGCTCCAATCCCGCTCGAATCTACGCTATTAAGGTTTCTTCCAGACACCAACTCGAGCGTAGATAGGTTTCGTACAACGAATGCTTGTCAATGCACAAAGCGTCGATTCAAACAAACGCCCATACGTAAACGGTTTTGAAGTCGGCCATTCTACACTTTCATTATCATTTTCCCAATAAAATGCCTTTCGAAAACGTTTAAATGCTCCTGTAGTATCGAGTGCGAGCTTTATTTTTATTTGTTCCATAATATATTGCATTGGATTCGAAGATAATTCATTAGTAAGTATCTGGTTGCATAGACTTTCATCGCTGAAATTCGTCATGATACACACCACGGCTATAGTGTTGTAGGTACCAGACATCACACCGTCCTCATTATACAGGGTGATTCATGAAGTTCTCCCCCCACTTCTACAGCACATTGTACTAGTAAAAATAATGAAAAAATGTTATATAAACATAGGTCCGAAAACGCTTCGTTAGCGAGTTACAGCTAGCGAAAGTTTCGCCTGGATTTCAGTTCACCAGGTGAAATGAGGTCTTCCTGGAATTGTGGTAAGGTAGATTAAGGGGCGAATTCAATCATTTCTTATGGTTTTTGATCTGATAAATTGAATAAAACAGGTCCCAGAACTGTAAGTTAAATAGTTTTTGAGAAAACCAGTGTCAAATGCAAAAAATGGAGTGAAAATCACATTTTTTCATCTTTGGGCAAGAATAACTTTGTTATTTCACCAAGAAACAGTTAAAAATTTTCAATAAAAAATGTAGAAAATTTTATTCTGAACAAACCGGTGTAAATAAAGTACACAGAAAGCGAATAGTTTTTGAGAAAACCAGTGTCAAATGCAAAAAAATGGAGTGAAAAAAACACATTTTTTCATTTTAGTTTTTCCGGTTAATTTTACTTTGTACTCTTATGAATAAAAACTCATTTAATCAAACATCTATTCGCTTTCTGTGTACTTAATTTACACCGGTTTGTTCAGAATAAAATTTTCTACATGTTTTATTGAAAAATTTTAACTCTTTCTTGGTGAAATAACACAGTTATCCTTGCCCAAAGATGAAAAAATAAGTTTTTCACTCCATTTTTTGCATTTGACACTGGTTTTCTTAAAAACTATTTAACTTACAGATCTGGGACCTGTTTTATTCAATTTATCAGATCAAAAACCATAAGAAATGATTGAATTTGCCCCTTAATCTACCTTACCACAATTCCAGGAAGACCTCATTTCACCTGGTGAACTAAAATCCAGGTGAAACTTTCGCTAGCTGTAACTCGCTAACGAAGCGTTTTCGGACCTATGTTTATATAACATTTTTTCATTATTTTTACTAGTACAATGTGCTGTAGAAGTGGGGGGAGAACTTCATGAATCACCCTGTATAATAAGCGTCTGTTGGTCTGAAGATTGCTAAAGCGTCCAGAATCGTTATGAGGATTATCCTCGCTAGCGCATAAAACAATTTCGTCCCCGTCAAAATCCGCCCCGTACGTCCGGTCATGACACGTCAGCATGATTAATTTTGCTGCAGATATCCAAATTATACTGCAAAATGAATTAACAACTCTGGAAAATACCTTAAAAATTGTTAGGGACGAAGTTCTGGCATATAAAGAAATGTTACCTCATAATAGAAACAAAAGAGGTTTCGCGATTGGGAGTGGACTAAAATTCATGTTTGGGACTCTAGATGATTATGATCTAGAGCATTTAAATACTATAATAGACAAATTGTCTAACGAATCGGGTTCGATAATACATTATTCAAGAGATCAGATCAGATTTACCTCTGATCTTATAATATAAGACAATATATTATATTGTAAATAGGCATTCTCAAATAATTGTTTAAGCAATAATTGATTTTCTTAAATAACTGTTTCAATTTGGATACAATTTTTCTGCAACATTAATTTGCAAATCTTAGCCACGTTTAAGAAAACCAACCAGAAGTAATACCTCAGTATCTCACTATTCATACAATTCCAGCCTTGAATAACCATCTACTTAGTAGCGTATACAAAATTACCAGTATATTTTTATCGAGGGTGTTCCTCTAGATCCACTACATTATGTTCAAATATTTTTTGCATTAAAACAAAAATGATAAACAGAATCACCTCGTGAAGGAAAAGGCTAAGCCGTCTGTAGTGGTCTTGAGTTCATACTGGACTATGTATCACCAATATAAACCCCTGAGTGAAATCACTCTTGATTCCTTTTAGTAACAGCTAGGAAAAACTGAGTCTTGTAGAATTGTTAACAGATATTAAGATTGTGACAATCCATTAGAAAGATGATATAAGGAAAACATTAATTGAAATACAACAAACCTGTCAAGAAAGGCTAGGATTAAAACATTCACCACAGTGGCTTTCTATACTTCATAGGCTTGTTTTGACCATTTTGTTTCAGTCTTTTAAAATATACCACAATGCAACCCTTTCTCTTAACAATCTCTGGATTCTCCTATCACTATGCGGTTTACAGGGTAGTCATATTACACTAGAAGACTTTGTACGAGGGTGTACACAAAGTTCATTGTTTTAAGCTGAGAAATCGGGAATCCATGAAATTGTTCCATTCTCTATGAATCCCTAAAAAATATGAAGGATCTCTAGTAAGTATATTACATTTTGAAAATATAATAGGTAAAAAGAAAAATAAATTATTACAAATATTTGAAAGGCACACAACTATTTTTCAACACAATCACCAATCAGAATAAGGCACTTATCAGACTGATGCACAAGTTTCTGAATTCTACCTGCATAGAAATTTGCTGCCTGAGAATTTAACACTAATTCACACTGCATACAGTTCTACATCATTGTCCGCGTGCTTTGTTGCCAGCGAAGTCTTTATCGCTGGAATAAAATAGGCCGAAGCCAGATCCAGAATGTACGACAGGGGGTAGTCTAATAACTCCCACCCAAGAGCCCTTTGATATGATTAGTTATGTATGGGCATGCATGGATGATTGCATTTGAACATACTTTTTTTTGTTCCCTCTACGTTAACATTTGTGAGCCCACTTATAAGCATAATCCACCACTCTCTTACTCTGCCTGCACTTATTTAGTCTTGGTACACATTACAAAGTCGCTAATGAATTTCAATTGTTTTGTGGTTTTTCACAAGAGTAAGTAATCATTTTGAAGAAATTATTTGAATTTAAGGACTCAAAACTTGTAAAAATGGCTTTTAATGAAAAACACTAACAAGTCACGTAAATGATGAAGACATCCTCAGCTTTGAAAGTAGTTTTGAAATTTAATGACACTCGATTATTCTTAAAAATGGCTGAATAGTAAATAGACAAGTTAGAGTTTCCGCAGATACAATGAGAGAATGTAGTTTACATTTTCAACATGTAATACAAAATCCACTAGAATCATATAAAAAAAAACTCCGACATTTACAAAAAACAATCAACGCAATCAACAAATTCACCTTTATTGTAACAAAGTATCTACATTTTTTTTAAAGGCGAAAAACCAAAGCTGTTATCATCGCCTGTTATTCCACACAATGATGTAAAGGCCTCAAGTGAAGAATTTTATTTATAAATAAATAAAATTTACATAAAATTGTTATATAAAAGACTTGCAGGACAAACATACAAACAAACTTATATCTAACATCATAGTCGGAATAAATAACACCTACTACAATTTATTTACATGAAATGGTATTATCACAGGCCTAATGATAAACAAAAGGCTGTAAAGTGGCCACAAAAAAATAAAAAACTTACACAAATATAAATATAAACTTAAAACTAATATTTCTATTACTAATTGATTAAATAAACACTCTACTCAACCCAAGACTGTCAGACACTGTTAAACAGAGTGTCTCACGAGTAACCCGACTAACTTCTAAGGTGGTTTCCTCTCATCAAAATAATGAAAAGAGTTTATATAAACATGGGTCCGGAAACGCTTCTTTAGCGTGTTACGGCTAGTGAAAGATTTCGCCCTTGGTTCAGAACGTACGCCTAAATAGTCATCCTAGAGGTCTAGGAACCCAATTTTATGAGTAGATTTGATGGTTTATTATGTATTTCAACCCAACAAATTGAATTTAATAAGTTTCAGACCCATATCTACAGTAGAGTCTGTCTACGCTAAGAGTACTCTGACACAGGCAACCAGCAATACAAGTGAGCATGCGCATTAATTAAAAATACCCACAGCATGATCAAAAACAAAATTCCATACAACACTGATTTGCTCTAACCTCAATATAATTAAAACACGTTCAATTCATTTGTTAGAAAATGTTTTATAAATCAAACATTAGTTTACCATTAATAACGAAAACTTTTACTATTGTTACACTTACTTTGTTATTTTTCGTTACATTATGTACTATTATTACATTATTATTTATGGTTACTATAGTAACCATAGTTGGTTTATATTATAGTCTGTTTTATTTTATTTTTGGTCACAAGTAATTTAAGACTAAAGCGCTTGAATTATAACAGGAGAGTAAACAATTATTCCAGTGATTCGTTGTTTATCATTTCGGATTATTTATTTTATATCATTAAAATAATTAATGTCTGTGACTAATTTAATACAACTGTTTGCACTTGCCCGTGTTTAGAGGATTAGTAAATTGGCAGTCGTAGAGAGTAGACGTATTTGTCATTGTCCGTATCGGAATAGATAAATACTATTTAAATATTCGTTGTTCGTGTGGCGGCGTGTCCGTTAGTGAAAAATTGTATTTATATTCATTAGTATTTGCATTTTCGTTTATTTTTGTGTTGTTTTTTTTGGGAATATTCAATTGGTGTATTTTTGAATGCCGAACGCACTTGAAAATTATTTTTCACCGAATAAGCGTCCACGGTCGTTGAGTTCCCCTGAGAATTTGGCTCAGGAAAAGAAGAAAACCGCAAAAGGTATGGATTCGCGATCAGGAACTTCTGGATCGACACAGGCTTCAGTAAGGGATATGGAAGCGGTCTTGGGAAGGCTTTTGGATAAAAAGTTAAGTAGTTTAGCAACTAAAAACGACATGAATGAACTAAAAAAACTCTATAGATGAGTTAATAAAAGAAAATGTTGGTTTAAAAGTGGAGGTATCAAAGTTAAAGAGCGAAAATAACTTTTTGAAGTGTAAAATTGTTAATCTAGAGGATCGTTCTAGAAGGAATAATTTAATTTTCAAGGGGCTTACATATAACAAGGGGAGTGATTGTTGTGAAATCGTTGAGAACTTTTGCAACACGATTCTAGCAGTTTCAAATAGTGTTAAAATAAATCGTGCACACTCTTTGGGTAAAAACAGAGACAATGCTCCTATCATAGCACATATACCGGAAGAAAGGGACATAAATTGTATTCTTAAGAATGCATATAAATTAAAGGGGACCCGATATGTTGTACATAGAGACTTTAGTGTAGAAACTCGTAGAAGTCGCAGTGTGCTATTGACTTTGAAAAAAGAAATAATGAAAACTGTGGGGGAAGAAGGGGTTTTTGTGGCAGTGGATAAACTGTACTTTAGAGGGCAGGTGTTTACTTTTTCGGAGAGTGCCGGATTACAATCAAAAAATGGGTGCGGGTTGGAAAAATTGAAAGAAATGTGCGGAAAGGACTTTTCTGGTTTGAGTTTTCTGAAAAACAGAGAAATGATATTAGGTAGTAACGAAGAGGTTAATTATGCATAGGAGGATGTCGTCTGCCAAGGTAGTCCAAATACTCGAATTGGTGGTGATGTTAGTGGCTTGCATGTGAGTAATGATTGCGGTATTAGGTTGATTAGTTTTAATGTAGCGGGTCTTAAAAGTAAATGTAGCGATATTCATTTTCATAATTTTGTTAAAACTTCTGATATTTTTTGTTTATATGAGACCTTTTTGGAGGAGGGGCAATCGGGATGGGTTACTGGTTTTTTCGCTGAGTATGATATTTGTTTGACGACGGCAGTAAGAGTTAACAATATGGGTAGAGCTAAGGGTGGAACCGTTGTTGGATTTAGGAAAAATAAATTTAAGGATGCTAAGTTTATGACAATAGATGACAGGGTTGTGATTAATGTCAAATTTAGGCAGGTTCCGGTTATGATTATTCCCGTGTATCTTAGTTGCGATAGAGAAAGGTGGGAGGAAGAATGGTCAAATTTGTGGGAAATTTTAGAAAATCATAGTCCAAATAATGGTATTATTCTAATTGGCGATTTTAATTGTAGGATTGGTGAGCATCAAATACTACCAGAGCAAATTCTCAGTTCTACAAATTTAATAAATTATTGTAGAGTATCAAAAGATAAAATTATAAACAGTAAAGGTAGAAAATTTTTAGATATGTGCGAGAAGTTTAACTTGGTGGTTCTGAATGGTAGAGTGAAGGGGGATGCGACTGGTGAATTTACGTTTGTAAGTAGTTTGGGTGAGTCGGTGATTGATTTGTGTTGCGTGTCATGGGATATGGTGAATCTTGTTAGTAATTTTAAAGTGGGTCAAGTTATCTATTCAGACCACATGCCTTTGGAGGTGGATATTATATCATCGCAATATGCGCCGGATGTTGTTGATCTGGCTCTTTTACCAAGGCTTTATTGGGTCAAATCAGGAAAGGAAAAATATGAGGCTTATATCCGGCGGAATGTTAAAAAAATTTGTCCGTTACCCAGGGATACAGGTGAAGCAAGTAATAAAATACTTAGTTTAATTAAGGAAGCAGCAGATAATAGGGGGCCAGTTAGAAAAAATAATAAGGTTTTTAAACAGGAGTGGTATGATTGGGAGTGTGAGAGGGCTAGGGTGAGGTGCTTTAAACAGTTAAATATGTATAGGCGATGTAATAATGTGGAAACAAAAAATGCGTATTTGCAGTCGAATAAATTTTATACCAAGCTGTGTAAAAATAAGAAATTTCAATTTTATAGGCAGGCAGCGAAGAAGATTGGTACTGTTAGGGATTCAGGATCATTCTGGGGACTTGTGAAAATTTTTAGGAATAAGCCTTTTAAAATGTCAACGAGAATTTCACCACAAGCTTGGCGACTTCACTTCAGTAATTTATTAGGTGAATTTATAGCAGCACATCCGATGGCATATGCGATGCCGTATAGGGTGGACGAAATGCTTGATGGTGAGATTAAATGGGGCGAGTTACAGATGGTTTTGGCTAGAGCGAAAGATAATAAGGCGCCCGGTACGGACGGTATTCCGATAGAGTTTTTTAAGAATGCACCAAGGGAAGTACTAAATTTAGTTCTGGAAGTATTTAATAATATTTTAACGCATTTGTCTGTGCCCCAGAATTTTCGGGAATCGGTGATTTTTCCGATTTATAAAAAGGGGGATATGGCTGAGGTGGGAAATTATAGAGGGATTTCGTTTGTAAATGCAGTCGCTAAGTTATTTTCGGGCGTGATGTTAAGTAGATTAGAGAGGTGGATATATAAAAATGACGTGTTATCCGAATGTCAGGCTGGCTTTAGGAAGAGCTATTCCGCGGTTGACAACATATTTAATCTTTATAACATAGTAAAATTGAAATTACGGGGTAGGCGTAAAAAAGTTTACTGTTTCTTTGTAGATTTAAAGGCAGCTTTTGATCGAGTAGATAGAGAAGCGTTAATTTATAAATTGTATGAATTGGGGCTGTCTCATCGTTTTATATGTGTTATAGCGGAACTATATAGGGGTACTAAGGCTGGGGTATGGTGTAATAATATGATTACAGAATTTTTTGATACCGTAAAAGGATTAAAACAAGGATGTCTTTTGTCTCCTATATTATTTTCTATTTTTGTAAATGACATTGGGGATCATCTGGGGGAGGGAATATGGTTAGGAGATATAAATGTTAAAATATTATTGTACGCGGACGATATGGTTATTCTTGCATCCACGCCAAGGGATTTACAAAGAATGATAAGGGACCTGAAAAATTATTGTGATCGTTGGGGACTAGAAATTAATACTCAAAAATCAAAAATAATGGTGTTTAGGAAAGGGGGTCGTTTAGCGGCTTGTGAGAAATGGTTTCTGGGGAATGAGGAAATTGAAGTAGTTAAGAAGTATAAATATTTAGGAGTTACGTTAACTACAAGTTTGTCTTTCACTGAGCATGTTAAAGAAAGATCAGCGATTGCTAAGTTTGGCCTAAATGGTGTGTGGAAAAATTTTATCATTAAGAAGGAAGTGTCAATGGAGGCTAAGTGGAAAATTTTTCGGGCGGTGAGTAGGGCAGTGGCTACCTACGGCGCACAGATCTGGGGCTTCCGGCAATATGATTGTTTGGAGGTGATGCGATTTTTTGTCAAAAAATTACTTGCTTTACCAAGAGCCACTCCTAATTATATAATTTATTTAGGAATAAATGCTGAAATGCTCTTTCTATTTATATTTCGTATGCATTTTAATTATGTACTGAGAGTGTTGGAGTTGCCCAGGCATAGATTGCCACGTATGTTAGCCGAAAGAATGATTGAGAGTGAAATTGGGTGGTATGGAGAGTGGTTGCGATTGAGTGAAAGGTATGGGTGTGCTTTAAGTAGAGGAATGCATGGAGTGACAGGGTGGAGGGATGAGCTGGAAAGTATATTGGCATGTGCTAAAAACAATTTTAAGGAGATTTTTTTACGGCGAGCTGCAGATGCGCAATATCATAGTCTGTTTAGTCGGTTGGAGCACGACTTAAGAGAAAATAATTTTTTGAATCTGGGCTTAGATAGGTGTACTACGGGATTAATTTTCCGGGCTAGGGGAGAATTACTAAGTTTAAATTTCAGATGCGATAGGGAGGAACCCCAGTGGTTGTGTTCCCTGTGTAACTTACGGAGTAAAGAAGATACTTTGCATTTTATGGGAAGGTGTCCCATATTAAGTAGTATACGTGTAAATTATTTCGGTAAATCTGAATTGAATGATGAGGAAGTGTTGGACTGGTTAAATGGTAAAAGTTGGAAGAAACTAGCGGGATATTTACGAGTTGCACTTTGTTATAGAAGAGGGCTAGTAAACGAATTTAATTATTAATTATATGAATGTGCAGGATAAAAAAAAAAAAAAAAAACACGGTAAAAAAAAAAAATACAGAGTGCGTGAGAGTATGTGTATGTGATTATGTAGTATGTGTATGTGGTGTAAAAGAGTATGTGATAGATTGCGTGTGAGGATGGGAGATGGTAAATCACCAGTGTGCGCCCTTTCATATCTGTATTATCTGCTGTTGAATTGTGGATGCTGATTTGCTTGAAAGACCCGTTGCATTTCTTTTTCCTGTTGATTAACAACTGATTATTTTTATAATTATTGATTTGGCTAGGCCTATTTTTCCTATTGAACAATTTAAAAGAATTCTTTGTAATATTCTAATCAAATTTTAGAATTATTTATTTATGGTAAAATAATAGAAGTTTAAGTGTTTAGTTATTTGTTTATTTTATCGCTACGCTCAAGGAAAACAGGCAGTTTAATTTGATTTATTCTGAATTTACTAATCCTGGCAGACGACCATCTATAGGTCATGTCAAGATTATGCTGAGTTTGTTGGTTATTTCATTTTATTTCATTTTCATTTGTATTATTTTCTTTTGTATTGTTATTTTTGTGATATGCTGTTAATATGTTTTAAATAAAGGCATTGTATTAATAATAATAATAATAATAACTTGCCCGTGTTTAACTCATTTTTAGTTTCATCAGTTATCTTTTGGAATTGTATCGGTTCGTTTCAATTTTCTTCGGAGACTGAAGTAGAAAAGTTTTGTAAGGTCTGTTTTGTTAACATGCGTGATAGTGAATGTGTTGAGTTTTTGAAACATAAAAGCGGTAAACATAAAAAAGTAGAAAAAAATTATTTTGCAAATGTAATAGTTAAAATAATTAATTAAGGAGTCTTTATGAAACTACAATAATTACAAGCAATCTGAACGGTATAATTGAAAACGCTTAAAGGATAATTTTAATTTTAGCTGGATGTGGATATTTTTATGATGGGACGTAATGCAAGATAATTGATTGTCCGGGAGAAAGGTAGATATTAGCCAACTAGTGTAAAACTTTCGTTTACAACCTATAAGCGCTTGCCTCGCGCGGAGTACTCTTACAGTAGATGGACTATAGTTTTTGTTTATCCAATGACAAATCTGTGCATAAAAATACGTTTTTTTTTAGATTTGAAGAACAATAACTGTGTTAAATGGCTAATAAATGTGTAAATTTATTTATCATAACTTGTAGAGATTTTAATTCTGAAGAGAATGGTGTAAAATAGGCCAATAATAAACAAACACAAAGTTTAAAAAATTGTTTAATTAAATCAACACATACGAAAAATAAAGACAGTAAATGCAATACCTTTTTAATTAACGTTCTTGGTAAACACAAAACATTTAAGCCTAATTGCTGAATTATTTATTTGAATATCCATACCTTACAAATGGTGTTCAAAATGATTTCCTTGGTCATTTGTGCACAATTTAGCGCGTTTAATGAAACCAAGTGTAGCCTTTCTGATACCATCTCGGTTGTTCTTAAGTAGTTCACACGCGTTTAAAATTCGGGTCAAGTTCTTCTTTGGAATTAACTGGTTCTGCGTATACAAGCTGCTTTAAATGACCCCAAAGGTAATAATCCGAGGGATTTAAATCACGGGACCTAGGAGGCCAATTAATTGGTCCTCCTCGACCAATCCATCTGCCCGGAAGACTTATCTGCAAGTGCTCTCTAACATTTTGTGAATAATGTGCCGGTGCGCCAAAATGATGGAATATCATTTGATGTCTTCTTTGAAGTGGTACATCTTCAAGTAGAACTGGCAGTTGATTCTCTAAAAAGTCTTTATACAAAAGACCTGTAAGGCGGTTTTCAAAAACAAATGGGCCAATTAACTGGTCCTCCCATTATACGAGTACCATACCATACATTTGTAGAAAATCGAATTTGAAAGTTTGACTCTACAACTGCTTTTGGATTTTCTGTTGACCACCGGTGACTACTCTTCAAATTTAGAATTCCGTATCTTGTTAACAATTCGTCAGTAAATAAAATACAATTTACATTATTTCGATTTTCTAACACCCATCGACAAAATTGTAATCTTAATGCACTGTCACGTGGATGAAGATTTTGAACTTTATGTAAATGATATGGATAAAAGTTATTTTCTTTCAATGTTCTCCAGACTACTACGAGATATGTTTAATCTATTTGAAAGTCGGCGACTACGAGGGGGTACCCAAAAGTATCCGGAATAGCTCTGCTGTGGGCGGAGCTTGTGCAGTACAAATTCCCGCCACTAGGCTGCTTGTAGCGCTACTCATTGCCAGTTCAATGCCATTTTGTTCGTTGATCTAGCTTGTTCTGTTCTCGTGCAGTAATTGTTCTCGCTAGTGCTGTTTTGTGCTCGTGTCGTTTTTCATGATGGCAAGTTTTAATGAACAACGTGCGGCTGTGAAATTTTGCTTCTTGCTCGGTAAAAACGCCGCGGAAACAGTTGTAATGTTGAACACAGCTTACAAAGACGACGCTATTGGAAAAACCCAAGTGTACGAGTGGTTTTTGCGCTTTAAAAATGGTGACATGTCGATTGAGAAAAAACCTCGTTCTGGACGACCGTCGACTTCCCGAACAGACGAAAATGTTGTGAAAGTGAAAGAAATTGTACGAGCAGACCGACGACAGACCATTGACCAAATATCACAGGTTAGTGGGTTATCTTGGAGCTCAGTCCAACGCATTTTAACAGAAGACTTGACAATGAAAAGAGTCGCTGCCAAGTTTGTGCCTCGGGTTCTGACAGACACTCAAAAGGAACGTCGAATTGAAACGTGTAGTGATTTGAAACAACAGCTTGAAACTGATCCAGATTTCATGTCAAAGATCATTACGGGTGACGAGTCTTGGTGCTATGGGTACCCAGAAACCAAACAACAATCCAGTCAATGGAAGCCTTCATTATCACCCCGACCAAAAAAAAGTCGTCAAGTCAGATCGAACATCAAAACAATGCTGATTTGTTTTTTTGATGTGAGGGGAATTGTCCATTCAGAGTTCGTTCCACCAGGCCAGGCGGTAAATCAAGCTTTTTATCTTGAAGTGTTAAGAAGACTACGAAACAGCATTCGTCGTAAAAGACCTAATTTGTGGCAGACAGGGGACTGGTTTTTCCACCACGACAACGCGCCTGTACACACGGCAATCTCAGTTACCCAGTTTTTGGCGAAAAACGGCATGGTTTTGCTACCACACGCACCGTACTCACCCGATCTGGCTCCGTGTGATTTTTTCTTGTTCCCACGCATGAAAAGGGGCATGAAAGGTCTCCGATTTAACAACGTTGATGATGTCAAGAAAAAAACGACAGATGAGCTGGCAGCCATCACTGAAGAGGAGTACAAAAAATGTTTTGAACAGTGGAAGCACCGGTGGGACAAATGTATTAGTTGTAATGGAGAGTATTTTGAAGGGGATAAGGTTCTTTTGTAAAAAAATTAAAAATAAATAGTTTTAAAAAATAATTCCGGTTTCTTTTGGGTACCCCCTCGTATATAAAGTTGAGGACTGCGCTGTATTACAAGACATTCATGCGAACAAGAAACGGTAGAAAAACATCCATTTGTTCGTAAGATATAGAAAACCGATGCAAATATTTCGTGAGTAGGTGTTCTTCTATTCGGAAATCGTCTTTCATATTCACGTTTAGCTGCCCGACTATTTCCATTGGCAAAACCGTAGGCGAAAACAATATCTGCGTACTCTTCATTTGAAAATGCGAATGGCATCTTATCGTTAAAAAACACCAATAAAATACAAATAATACAATAATACACATACACTGCACAAACCAAAGATGGCAGACGGCTGTACAATAACTAGGATTCAATTGTTTTTGCAGCAGGGTTGCTCTCAATTTTCGATAAACTAAAATTAATTCAATTGACGCTGTATTTTTAAAATCTTGTTTCTCAACCTACAAAGTTTATAATTTAAATTTTTGTAATTATTTAATTGACTGAATATTGTATTCGCAAATAAATGTTCAGTCTTATTTTTCATGTGTTGATTTAATTAAACATAAATTTTTTAAACTTTGTGTTTGTTTATTATCGGCCTATTTTACATCATTCTCTTCAGAATTAAAATCTCTACAAGTTTTTCTAAATAAATTTACACATTTATTAGCCATTTAACACAGTTATTGTACTTCAAACCTAAAAACACGTTTTTTTATGCATAGATTTGTCCGTTTTTTATTGGATATTACAAAAACTACTGGAGATATGGGTCTGGAACTTATTTTATTCAATTTTTTGGGTCGAAATACATAAGAAACCATCAAATCTACTCATAAAATTGGGTTCCTAGACCTCTAGGATGACTTTATTTAGTTCTGAACCCAGGGCGAAATCTTTCGCTAGCCGTAACACGCTAAAGAAGCGTTTCCGGACCCATGTTTATAAAAACTTTTTTCATTATTTTAATGAGAGGAAACCACCTTAGAAGTTAGTCGGGTTACTCGTGAGACATCCTGTATACACTGATGAATCTTAGAAATCTTAGAAAGTTACATTTAAAACAGGGCTTTTGTCGCCGAGTACAGTATTCAGATGAACTAAAGTCCCCTAGCCGTGGGAGTGAGAGAATGCATAACGCTCTCACTCGCACATGCCATACGCGCCGTTCCAATAACATTGTATAATTTCACTCATTGTTGTGAGCAAGCGTTTATGCACGCAGTAAACTAACAAGCAAGATAACGACTGTAGTATGTTTTCAGATTTGGATTACAACGGTAAAGACCTTTGAGCGCATGCGTAGTTATGCCACATATCTCCCTCTCACTCGCTCGGCTATGGGACATTAGTTCGTCTAATACCTATATATCCCATAAATCAAAGGGTAATTTAAATCTCCGACACAGAGCTGCGTAGCAGACGTAATCTACCAAAATGTGTTTCCACACCCCAACCCCGCTGCAAGAGCCACCATCATGCAGGGTTACTGAAATTTTCTGTCCTTCAGTAAAATCATATTTATTAGAAAAACAACTGCCACTGAATGCATTACTGCTTTTGGACAATGCACCTGGTCATGACCCAGGAATATCTGAGCATCTTCAACCTGAATTCAAGTTTATAAAAATAAAATTTCATCCCCCAAACACTACGTTACTTCAGCCAAAGGACCAACATGTGATTTCTACCTTTAAGAAACTGTACACAAAACAAACATTCACATTGTGCTTTGAGGCCACAGAGGCCGATGCAAATTTCACACTGCGAGAATTTTGGAAAAATAGGTACAACATCCTGAACAGTGTACAAATAATTACTAGTGTCTGGAATGAAATATCTGTTCGATGTTTAAAATCTGTATGGAAAAATTTGTGGCCAACTTTTCATACTCGACTTGAAATAACTGACGATGAACCTGAATGTCAACAGAGGCTGAAATTATTGCATTGGCTCAGAAAATGGATTTGGAAATTGAAGAAAACGATTTACAATAACTAATTTATGATCATGAAAGGGAGCTTACAACAGAAGAACTACAAGAGCTAGACGATACGAATGAGTCTAGAAGTGAAGATGAACCCTCTAAAAATGATAACGTGATGACAGAAGAATTGAAAGAACTGTTTACATCTTGGGAAGTGGTGAAGAAAATTGCAAGAAAACACCCCAACACTGAAGTCACAAAACTAAGAACTTATGAATACGAAGACTAGGTACTGCGATTTTTCAAAGATAAACTGAAAAAAAGTCAAAGGCAGACTGCTTTGAACTCGTTTTTAAACAAAAGTGGCTATACCAATGAAAAGAAAAGACCCATTGGTAACACAACTAACTCCATTTCTTTATCACACTAAGTGAGTGATTCGTTGTGTCAAAACTGTGCATTTCATTTTGTAATTTTGTACTATATGTATACGTGTGTTTCGTTTTACACTAACTATTTACTAAAGCGTGTAATGTATTTCTTTTTTTTTTACTGTATATAGATTAACTGCTAAAATAATGGTATGTACATAAAGTTTTTATTTAGTTTACCCTATAGGTTTTTTTATAATTATACCTATTTTCAAATCATTTGTATTGAAATCAGCGCTACTTTAAGAATGTATAGGGTTATCTGTATGTACAGGCTAATGTGTATATATGGTCTAATGATTGGGCAAGAATGCGGTCTCACAATACAATATTTTCGCTTTATGATCGTTCATCCGGAACGAATTACGATCGTAATGTGAGGGCCTACTGTATTACTATTCTCTGAACGGGAGACAAATTTAGTCAACAAAACCATCTTATATTTTTATTTTTTAACTAACTATTTATCATAAAAAATACATTAGCCTCTTGATTAATTGTAGACAAAAATGTTAATACTAACATAAGCCTATTTTTTATAAACAGAGTAAAATCAGAGATAAATCCGCAAATCTGAAGATTTTGTTTTTCTGAGTTATACTGGTTCTATTGGATTCAATATCATAATAAATATAGTTCACACTAGAACAACTTTATTACCATCAGAAGTAGATTATCACAAATAATAGTTTCCTATAAACAGAGCTTTCCTACACTAGGGACCATCGAAGCACCGGGTTAATCTAGTGGTTAAGTCGTCGTTATGAGTACATGTAATTTACACGTTGTTACACATCATCCCATTTCAATGGGTCGTGGGGTTGCTTATTGATCTTAAATAGCACAGACTGCAACATACACATTTACGGATTAAAAGTAAAAATGAAATTTAAGTAAAAGTGATCACCATTTTCTCCACACCCCTTCACCCTGCATTATTTCCGCAATGTATTTCTTTTATTTTTATTTTAAGATTTTGTCCCTACTAATTTGCATCACTGTACTTGAAACTACACAATAAAACTCAACATAACTCACTAGCCCCATGATGCATTTTTATGGAAAATTTATTTCAAAACTGAACATACAAGACCGGTTCAGCAACTAACTAACTAGAGATGTATACTCAGATTTTCTTTCACCTTTAACGAACAAAGGTACAAAACTATTAAAAAACATTATGCCAGAGAATTCCAGAGAGCTAAATGCAAAAAAAAACTGCTGAAGTCCTTCATAAATCACCAAATTTACACTCAGCAATATGCGAAATAATAAATAAGAATCGAGGTGTAGTTAGCAACAGAAGTTTTACTGACATACCTAATATTGTTCACCAAAACAATGAACTTATAGAGAATGGTGTAGAAATTTGTAATTATTTTAACAAATATTACCAGAAAGTAGCTTTAAAACTTAAACAACAGATTAGGGAAACAGTGGGATGTTATGATCCAAAAGGTAACAAGGTAGTAAATCAATTCTTATTTAGCCTAGTTTCAAGTGAGGAATTAGAATCAGTTATTGATAGTTTACAACAGCTGCTTTCAATAAAATGAACAGAGTTTTCAGGAGCCATGATCTTACCATTGAAACAAAAATCAGACTTTTGAGGTGCTACATCTTCTCGATTTTGCTGTATGGAGCAGAGGCATGGACATTGAACAAGAGAAGCATTAAACGTATAGAAGCCTTTGAATTGTGGTTGCACCGGAGAATGCTTAAAATATCATGGACAGAGCATGTAACAAATGAAGAAGCTCTGAGACGGATGAAGAAATTCAGAGAATTATTGAACACCATCAAGATCCGTAAACTTCAGTATTTGGGACACGTCATGCGGAATGAGTCCAGATACTCTTTGATACAGCTCATTGTGCAAGGGAAAATAGATGGAAGGAGAGGACCAGGAAGAAGAAGAATATCCTGGCTACACAACCTCAGGGAATGGACCGGAAAGACATCTGCTGAACTTTTCCGTATTGCTGTCAGCAAAGTGAAAATTGTCATGCTGGTCGCCAATATCCGAAACGGATAGTGCACTAAAAGAAGAAGATTGACAGTTTGAAAATTAAAAAAAACGTGTGTGATGGGATTTCTAGTATAATTGTTAAAGAATATAAACATCTTTTCATTACTCCTCTCCTTCATTTGATTAACTTCTCACTCGAAGCAGGTGTATTTCCAAACAAAGTGAAGGAAGCTAAAATATTGCCTATATTTAAGAATGGAGATAGCCAGTTAGTTGAAAATTATAGGCCCATAAAAATTTTAAACACAATCAGTAAAATTTTTGAAAAGGTAGTATTTGTTAGGTTAATCAGTTTCTTGACTGAAAACCTAATCATCTCAGAGGATCAGCATGGTTTCCAAAAAGGTAGATCAACTAAAACTGCAATTGTTTCACTTGTGGAGCAAGTAGTTGATATATTGGATGCCGGGGAGAAAGCATTGGCAGTATTTCTGGATCTGAGTAAAGCTTTCGATTGTGTTGATCATGAAATTTTATTGAAAACACTGGAGTCATTAGGCGTTAGGGATGTAGAATTGAAATGGTTTCAATCTTACCTTATTAATAGATTACAGTGTGTGGAGTTACCTAGGGTTGTTAGAGGGAAACTTACAAAGGTTGTATCTGGAAAGCTTGAAGTCAAAGCAGGCGTTCCACAAGGGTCAGTTTTAGGTCCAATTCTGTTTCTATTGTACATTAAGAGGCTACCAGAAGTGATACCTAATGGTAGAGCTTTGTTGTTTGCTGATGATACTTCAGTAATCAGTAACAGTTTACTGGTGGATGCTCTTGAAGTAAATACACAAGTTAACATAGAGTCCGTAGTACAGTTCTTGAATCAAATGTTATTAACAGTTAATGGGAAAAAGTGTCAGTACTTGCAGTTTAAAAATAAACATAACATTAAAGAAAGTAGAGAAGTGGATGTATTTATTCATAATAGTTTAGAGCATGTAGAAACAGTGAAGTTCCTGGGCGTATCTCTAGATAGATCTTTGTCTAGGGATTTCTATACCAATCAAGTTTGTAGTAAAATATCATCTGGAGTATTTGCACTAAAACAAATTGCCAGATTAAATGATAAAAAATTACTAATGGCAGCTTATCATGGCCTCATTCTGTCTCATATCCGTTATGGTATTTTAGTATGGGGTAATTCTAGCATGGGTAATATGATTAGGGTTTTTAAAATTCAAAAGAAATCTATTAGGTCTATGGTGGGAGCTAACCAGCTAACCTCATGCAGGCCATTATTTAAGGAGCTTACATTGCTTACAGTTCCCTCCCTCTACATTTTTGAGGTGATTATGTACGTTAGGCAAAATAATTTTATGCAGAATTTCAATGTTCACAATCATAACACGAGAAACAGGGATGATTATTATGTGGCTAATCACTCCACAAAATTGTTTGAACAAAAACCTACTTATGCAGGGAGAAAATTCATGAATAAATTACCCCAATTTTTAGTGTTGTGAGGGTTTGAATTCCTTTAAAAAAAATCTGAAAAATTACTTGATCGGTGAAACTTTTTATAGCGTGCAAGAATTTCTTTCTTGATAGTAGTGATACATTGTGTGATTCTTATATGTATTTCAGGTGTTATATCTGACGACATGTCCTACACTCCTCCTGGAGTCTCCAGGGCGCAAAAAAAAAAAACAAAAAAACACTTCATTTAACATCAGCGGTTCAACTGACACTCACTTATAATGTCTATTAATAACACAAACAGCTTTCATGGCCATTAACAATCTAATCGTCTGACAAAAGGGTAACAGTTTTATTTAATAACGAATCATTGATTGTTCTTGAAAGGTAAAGAATAAACAAGAGAATAAAGTAAAATAAACTAGGAACATATAATTATTACAAGCGAATTCTATCATTTTATAGAAACAACAAAATTTGATGTTTACATAAAATCCATATTTCATATGGACTGTGGTAATTAATTTGTTAATAAATACATATTGTACAAGTAAACTGGCCACAATTGACAGGTGGCATGTTAGATCCAGGCCTACAAAAAAATAGTGCTGTTTCCGATCACATGGTCGGCCAATTAAACGACTGAAGTATTAAGTACTCAGAAGAGGTAGAGGTGTAAAAGACATTAGTCGCAGTTATCTCCTCTGAAAATAATGACTATTGCTTAGCAGAGCCTCTGAAGGTTCAAACCAGCCTTTCGGCTGATAAGCTAAACAACAAATTGCAATGCAAAACTCACAGCTGTGCACTCATTAATAGTAGATACTACAATATGTTGATTTTTAAAATTGTGCTTCCCAAGCACAACTGAAAACTTGATGAGTAGACCAATCACAGATTAGGACTTTACAGCAGTTAACTAATATTATTTGTCTATAATTTTTTAACAAAATTATACGAGTAATCTTAGTATCTAGTTCACTAACATACTAAGCTTATTACAATGCAACTCACCATATTACCAAATTATGTATAATTTACACTTGCAACCCTCTTGTGAAGTTAACCCATTACGTAAATTCAGAAATTTCCTTTTCAAAAAAACTAAAATTAACTGATTTTTGATTAGTGGTTAGTACAATTACCAAAATTATTTATTCTCATTAAATGTCAAGTATTACGTAAGTGGCCCCACCCAACCATACGACCTAAAATAGAAATAAGCTATCCGACAAAAAAATGTTTTCTTTGATAACTTAAATTTATGAACACGAAAAGTATCTACTGATGCCATTAACACCCAAATTTCCGATTAAAGGCAGTTAAATCACAAACAAAATTTAATACAATTTTATATTACGAAAGTTCTTCAAGTTTTACAAAAAATTACCTAAAATGTAGCCTACTTAATACATACTTGAAAATAAAGGAACTTCCAGAGCACGAGAAGTTCATTACATTTCAAACCTCAACTATTCAGTAATGTAAAATCAACTTCTGAAAGATACGTTTTAATTTTAAAATATGCCACATCATAACCACCACATTAATTCTCAGTTCTATTCAACGACAGCCTAATGTAAACCTCAACAACACTACATTAACAATAATACGCAGTTCTAACCTTCTACGTTAATTGTATACGTCATCCATGATGGTGTGTACGTGTAGTGCGCTCGTGCTATTCATCCCCTCCCTTCACACAACTGGATGACGTAGGCTATAGAGTATAGACTATACATCCGCCTGACCTGACCTTAAGGAAATCTGAAATCGTCACAAATCCTGTTACATAACATTAATATTATGCCAGATTTCTCAGCTACCGTTTGAGATATCGCCATGATTTTTTCTAGTTTAAACAGAATTTCTTTCTTTAGTTCCGCACACAGCAACTTTTCTCTATATCAAAAACTAAATTATATAAAAAATTTATAACAGTTTGTAAAAAGCAACAAAATGTTTATTTTCCTTATTTTTTAACTCTACCACTCTCCTACATAATTCATATGTTTTCAAAAGTTTTCATATGGCACTAGCTCCGTATAAGTCTAATGTCCCCTCAAAATTTGAAGGTGATATCATAATTAGTTCCTGAGAAATCTGGCATTAATTTTACAAAATTCAATTTTTGGGAAATTCGATTTAAACTTATGAAGTACTTATACTTGTTAGAGTCCTTTAGTAATCACCAGCAGAGTAAGAAGGTTCATCTAATTTTATCAAGACGTTTCACAGCTGTGACAAAATATTTTCCTGGTTCCAAATTCATTTGCTACATCATCCTACATTTTATTATGTACCCATCATTGAAACAAGATGCAGCATCATAAACCCCAAAATATAATGTTGGTAGTGTGACAAATGTCCATTTTGGCAATTGCAGCCAAATAACATATTTAATGATTCATTAGGATTTTGTGTCTTCATACATTTTTCTAATTGCTTGGTTTGAAACAAATCTGTACAAATATTTCTAATTTCTGACATTATAATTTTAGGAAGATGAAAATGTTTAGTATGATTGTGTATTAAACCATCTTGTTTAGCTTTATGGTAATCATATCAGGTATCTTTATCTGTTGGATATACTTTATGATTTGGAGATACATTTGAAGATATAAATTAGTAATATCCTGCCTATATTTCTTTTTGCATAGCAATAACACTGCGTGTTTCTACGTATTGCAAATTTTGTATCAGTCAAACGGTTTTTTCCACCCAATGATTTCCCCATCAGATAATTTTGTTCCTCTGGATTTCAAAGTACGATGCCTTGTGCCCATTCTCTTTTGGACATGCTCAATACATTCCAATTTTTTAATTTCTATTTCTGGACCAAACACTTTACTGTTATTTACTAAATCAAAGGCTTTGGAATCGCCATCGCTTAAGTAATTTAGATACCTAACCTTATGAAACAGAGTTTCAAAAACCTCCATGACCCTTGCTAGTTCCATTCCACCACTGGTACCCAAATAATTAGCAGTACAATTTTCTAAATGGTCATTGTCTGTTCTGTTCATTTACAGGGGTTGGATAATACTGAAACATCCACAATACTACCAGCAGTGTCTAGATATGTAACAGACACTAATCTGTTCAGAGAGGTATGACCTCTCTTTTGCCAAGTACTATCAATGGCTACTGACAGGTCTCTATTTCCACTATTTATTTCTACTGCATTATTCATAGATCTTTTGCATAACACTACCTAACACTTTCTCATGTTCAGATTACATCGTAGGAGGTGGCTGCAGGTTCATAACATCACAAAAATTTGTGCTGCAGTACATCCCTTACCAATGGTATGTATGCAAAGAACTGACTAGCTTAAGGTTTAAGTCACAGAAATAAGTTTCAGGTTTGTTTTACTCAACACAAATTTTCTCAAAGTTATTTGTTTTGATTACACTTATGGTAAAACCAATTTTTACAAATCCTACAATTGCAGTTTTTTCAAATGACAAAATGGTTACATTTTTCACAGACAGCAATATCTTTGAAATTGTTTTCAAGTTGATCTATTATAATGCTGGAACTGTTTTCTAGAGTCTCTTTTCTATTAAGATAACCATCTAAATGATTTCCAGTTTTAGTTTTACTACTACTAGGTGTTTCTTTTGAAACATTGTCAGAGATACCTAGTCTTTAATTTGTAGAAAGTTGTGATAGATCTGGATTGACTTCTCTTATTTTTGACTTGGCTGCTTTACTATTTTTGTAACATGCTACATTCTCCAACCAATTTTCTTCTTATTCTCATTTTTAACACAAGTCACACAAAATGTTTATCTAGGAACCTAGGAGAATGGTCAACAAATTCCAAAACAACTCACAAAACAACTGCTAACATAACCTTTTTAACAGCTGAATAACCCTTTGAGTATACTCACAGAATTTTAGAAACTAATCAGAAAAAATTTTGTAGATTTCTATTAAAAAATTTAATTTTGTATGAGTCCTATTAGCTCTTAGAAAAGTACTAAAATGCTAGAGCAAAATCTTAGCGTTAAATCTGTGAAATTTCATCATAACATAAATTTTTCTTTTAAATAATTTAAAATGTTTCTAGTTCTTGTAGAAACATAATTTTGGTGCTAATGGAAAGAGGAAATTTTAAACTACATTACAACATTAAAATCTAAAAATCTATTTTTTCACTTTTCCATTTCAGACTACCATTTAGGAGAGTCTAACTTAAAAAACAAAATCTGGTGTTAAACACTCATGCAACTTTCTCTTGCCAATAAAGATAATGAACAATATAGTCTATGTCTAATCACTTATAAACAATGTAAAATGAACAATAGCCGCCTTCGTGGTGTAGTGGTTAGTGTGCTAGCCTACTTAGCAGAGGTCCAGGGTACGAATCCCAGTTAGGGTATAGAAATGATTACGTTCCAAAACTCATCGTTATTTTCTTAACCCACTATAATCACTAATGACCAAGCTGTTGATGTGGCTTTAAACTAGTGTGAAACACACAACTTTCTCTTGCCAATACAAATAATTAACAATATAACCTAAAATTAGTAATAAAACATTAGAAATAAAAAACTAACTTCAAAAAACATAACCTTATTTTTTAATCATTAGTGAATGATGTAAAATTAAAATTAACCTGTATGGCTTAAAAATACAGAAAATCACTCTTGCACGCTAAACTAGGCTCTGTAAAGGAAAATTCTTAACAAAAGTTGTAGATCTTTTAATTTCCTATAAATTTGATTTTATACTCTTTTGTCGTAAAATGCATACTAAGGCTGAAATCTTAAAAAAAAAAAATCTGGTGTGAAACACTCACACAACTTTCTCTTGCCAATGCAAATAATTAACAATAGTAATAAAGCATTAAAAAATAAACAAAAAACCAACCTCAATAAACATAACCTTACTTTAATCATGAGTGAAAGACGCAAAATGAAAATCAACCGCAGTTTGGCTTAAAAATATGGAAAATCAATCTTTCACGCTCAACTAGGCTCTGTAGAGAAAAATGCTTTAAATAAAAGTTGTAGATCTTTTAATTTCCTATAAATTCAATTACATACACTTTTGTCGTAAAATGCATTCTAAGGACGAAATCTTAAAAAAATCGATTTTTCACACGTTTTCGTGAGAAAAAAAACAGAAAATCACTAATTACCGCTAAACTAAGCGTTATACAAAAAATCTGGTGTGAAACACTCACACAACTTTCTCTTGCCAATGCAAATAATTAACAATAAACCTAACATTAATAATAAAATATTAGAAATAAACAAAAAACTAACCTCAAAAACATAACCTTATTTTAATCATGAGTGAACGATGCAAAATGAAAATCAACCTCAGTTTGGCTTAGAAATACGGAAAATCACTCTTTCTCTCTAAACTAGGCTCTGTAGAGAAAAATGCTTTAAATAAAAGTTGTAGATCTTTTAATTTTCTATAAATTAAATTATATACACTTTTGTCGTAAAATGCATACTAAGGCCGAAATCTTAAAAAAATCGATTTTTCACACATTTTCGTGAGAAAAAAACAGAAAATTGCTAATTACCGCTAAACTAAGCGTTATACAAAAAATTGTTTGAAATAAAAGTTGTAGAATTTTCAATTCTCTACAACTTTTATTATATAAAGTTTTGCGCTAAAATGCATATTAAAGCTGTAATCTTAAAAAAACAACGTTTTTACGTGAAAACAGCCTCACCCAGAATTTCAGCAAACATGACGCCTACCCTATCTTGTAGAGAATAAAAAATTGAGTAAACCAGGCGATTTTAAAAAAAATCGTAGGACCAGTTTTTGAGAAAATCGCAAAAAAGTGAAATATTACACGAATAAACTACCACTTCCGGTTGACCGATTTTGATGAAAATGTTCGTGTCGAGTCCGGTAGTGGTACGTAACTTAAGTTTCAAGTTTCAAGTTCGTACGATGTTCCGTTCTTGAGATATTCTGTTCACACACACACACACACACAGACCAATCGCTAAAAACATGTTTTTTGGGTTCAGGGGGTCTGAAAACGTATAGATCCGGTGAAAACTCGATTTCGAAAAATCGACATGAAAACAATACTTTCCTTCCTATATATTCATATAGGCAAGAGAAAGTAAAAAACTGTTTGAAATAAAAGTTGTAGGATTTTTAATTCTCTACAAATTTTATTATATACATTTTTGCGCTGAAATGCATATTAAAGCCGCAATCTTAAGAAAACAATTATTTTACGCGAAAACAGCCTCACCAAGAATTTCAGCAAACATGGCGCCTACCCTATCTTGTAGAGCAGGGGTTCTCAACCTTTTAGTAACCATGTACCACTTGAAATTTTCAGATATTTTGACGTACCACCTTATATTTATATATATTTTTATTTTTATTTATTTATTTATTTATATACAATATATAATTATATATAATTTACATTTGGTCATGTTTAGGAAAATAAAAATGCATTCTACAACTGTATGTACATAGAATTTACTTAGATACAAAATTAAATGTATCGTACATTAAAAACAATCTTAAATTAGTTCATTGAACACAGTCATTTAAATTTAAACAGATCCTAATGAGCTCCCTGTTGTTGTTTGTCCTTGACCAAATTTTCTATATCTGGGTCGATTGAACTCAACTTGATTCTTAAGTCCTCTTCAACACTAATGCGGTTTCTGTATTTATTTTTGATGTACAGCAGTTCTGAAAAGCCCGATTCACATAAGTACGAGGTTACAAATGGAAGTAAAAAGATTATTGCTTGCTTGAACACTGATGGATATTCAGTTTTTGTCCCCATCCAAAAGTCTATTAAATATTTTTCTTTAAACGCATCTTTCATTGAGCTGTCACTTATAAGGTCGATGAAACACTCTTTTGAGTGACTAGGAAATTTCCCTGAAAATGGATTTCTAATCCACTCATATTTAGAAAAATCTTGATTAAAATATTTATCAAAACTCGTTTGAAGGGCTTCCATATGACTAGTGATATCATCAGTCACTTCTGGCTTCAGAGAAATATCATTTTCTTCCAAAAATGCAGCAAGAGTAGGGAATGCAGAGAAATCCTTGTCCTGTGCTTGAGAGCGAAACAGAACCAACTTTTTCTTGAAGGATGATATTTTATCGTTGGTAGTGAACACTGTTGTACTCGGCCCTTGAAGTCCCATGTTCAAGATATTAAGCCTATCAAAAATATCAGCCAAATACGCCAATCGTGATAGCCATTCTTCATCATTGAACAAGTGTTTCATGTCATGATTTTGTTCACTTAAAAACCTAAAGACTTCTGACCTCAGTTCAAATAGACGAGTTAGGATCTTGCCTCGTGGCAACCATCAAACCTCGGTATGTAACAGGAGAGTTTGATATTTTGCACCCATATCTTCACACATCAAAGAGAAAAGCCGTGAATTAAGAGCCCTGGCCTTAATAAAATTAATGACCTTCAAGCTATCCGTTAAAACAGACTTAAGGTTGGCAGGCATACCCTTGGAAGCCAAAGCTTCTCGGTGAATAACGCAGTGAGTACTTTGGCATTCTGGAGCAACTTTTTTATTCTTGCTCCTAATCCACTCAAATGACCCGACATAGCTTTTGCACCGTCCGTGCACAAACCAACACATTTAGACCATGATATTCCCGCTTTCATAATGTACTCATTTATGACATTAAATATGTCCTCAGCTTTAGTGTTTGATTCAAGAGGTTTGCAAAATAAAAATTCTTCCTTTACTTCACTTTGATAATCAAAACGTATGAATACGAGAAGCTGCGCCATATTTGTTATGTCTGTGCTTTCGTCTACTTGTAGTGCAAAATAATTACATTCGCGCAGTTGAAGTAAAAGCTGTTCTTCAATACTCGGAGACATCTCAATAATTCGCCTCTTTACTGTGTCATTCGACAACGGAATTTTCTCGATTTCCTTTGCTGCCTTTTCGCCTAATACTGCCTCGACCATATCCTTAGCGACCGGAAGTAAAAGTGTTTCGCCAATTGTATGAGGCTTCCCTTCTTTAGCTATTCTATAACTGGAAGGTACGATGCTTTGACCAGTTTTTTGTCTATATTTACAAATTTTGCCACGCACTGATTTTCTCTCTTACACAATTCAGATTTTCTTTGAAAAAATTCAATAGGTTTGTCAACCAAATCGGGATGCTTAGTAGTCTGGTGCCGCTTTAGTAAGGAAGGCTTCATGCTCTGATTTGAAAGTGTTTCTGAACATACAACACATTGTGGAATAGGATTATCGTTATTTTCTGTGCCAGGTTTTACTATAAATCCTAACTGTAAATACGCTGCATCGTACTTACGATTTGGCTGAGGTTTAATCTTCTTTTGACTGTCCTTAGAGGTGGAGGGGTTAGTCAAATATCGCTTCATTATGTCCACTAAAAACTAATGCTGAATTACTACTAAAAACTAAAACTAAACTTCACTTCATGGAACACAATCGAAAAACAGGCTAACATTGGCATCAGAATGAAACTACTGGGTGAGAAAGTAACACGAGAACGTGACACCAGCTCATGCCACTGTCAAAACAAAACTGACGGGGTGGGGGTGGGATGGTCGTGATCGTGATGAGTGGCGGGGGGTTGAGGAGTGGGAGAAGGAATGAGTCACTCGGGTTGTTTGTGTAGCGTCAAGGTCAGCGTCAAACTGCCACTATTCTATGTAAAACACAGATGGAGGAATTGTATTCTTAACGCGGAAAAAGGGCTATAAAGGGCTTCTGTCGTCAACTGGAAGGAGAACCCTTAATTCCTTTTACAAAAGGCTTAAGGGAACCAGCCGGGATAGAAGGCTAGTGTCCTATCCATACATTCACGTTGTGTGGCCTGTTAGTAACCATGTGACCGCTCATCAGCACGATAACCGGCTCATGGTGAACGGAACTGGAAGGGCTGCCCATTCCACCCTGGCAGACGGTGGCTTGGGGCACTCAGTCTGCCAACCAAAAAGCTGAAAGCAACAGTAAACTACAGCTTTTTCTGTCTGACTAGAATTATCGTAAGGAAACTCCTTCATGTATGATTCTGGTTAGGCTTACTTAGTATATGCAGATCTTCAAGAACTTCGAGAACTTCAAAATATGAAAAATTTATGATGGCGTCCTCTCTGGTAAAACATTCCGGAGATAAACTAGTCCTCCATTCGGATCTCCGGGCGAGGACTATCAGAGGGGACTTCATCAAAAAAATAAAAGTTTCTGAAATTCTGCGAGTTGGAACATGGAATGTTAGGAGTTTAAAACAAACTGGTAGGTTAGAGAATTTAAAAAGGGAAATGGATAGGTTTAAGTTAGATATTTTAGGCATTGGTGAGGTACGCTGGGATGATGATCAAGACTTTTGGTCCGGGGATTATAGGGTTATTAACACTAAAGCCATTGGAGGGCAGGGCGGAGTGGGTCTAATAATGAATAAAAAAATTGGACAAAGAGTGACTTACTATAAGCAGTGTAGTGATAGGATTATCATGGTTAGAGTAGATACGAAACCAAAGTCTACCACTATAGTGCAGGTCTACATGCCTACGTCTTCACACAGAGAGGAAGAAATAGTATATGAGGAATTAGATGAAGTAATAAAATATGTCAAGGGTGAGGAAAATTTGATAGTTATGGGAGACTGGAATGCAGTAGTTGGAGAAGGAAAAGAAGGAAAGATAGTCGGAGAATATGGTCTAGGGAAGAGAAATGACAGAGGGAGTCGGCTGGTAGATTTCTGCTCCAAATATAATTTAGTGATAGGCAATACACTTTTTAAGAATCACAAAAGGAGGTTATACACTTGGATGATGCCAGGTGACAAGGGAAGATACCAAATAGATTACATAATGGTTAGACAAAGATTCAGAAACCAGATTATGAACTGTAAAGCCTATCCAGGTGCAGACATAGGGAGTGATCATAACTTAGTAGTAATGGATAGCAGGCTTAAACTTAAAAAACTGAAGAAGGGACAGGGAAATGCTAGGTGGGATGTAGACAAACTAAGAGAACAAGACAACCAGGTAGGTTTCCAGGAGAGTATTCAAAAAGGGATAGAAGAAAGAGGTAATGACACAGGAAATGTAGAGGAGGAGTGGATAAACTTCAAGGAGGTGGTAGTGAAAGCAGCGGAAGAATGGTTAGGACATACTAAAAGAAGAGGTAGGAAACCGTGGATTACTAATGATATTTTAGAACTGATGGATGAGCGAAGAAAATATAAAAACGCAAAGGACGAGAGAGGTAAAAGGCAATATTGCTACTTGAGAAATACCATAAACAAAAGGTGTAAGAAAGCGAAGGAAGAGTGGATCAGAGCGAAATGTACGGACATTGAAAGTAAAATGGCAGTTGGTAAAGTGGACGCAGCTTATAGAAAAATAAGGGAAAACTTTGGAGAACGAAAGATGAAAGCTGTTAATTTACAAAGCGCAGGTGGTAAACCATTGTTGAATGGCCAAGAGAGAGCTGAAAGATGGAAGGAATACGTAAATCAACTCTACATGGGAAAAGAATTAGAATATGATGCGATAGAACAAGAAACTGATGTTGAAGAAGATCAAAAAGGGGACCCTATACTACGAGAAGAATTCGATCGGGCACTTAAGGATATGAATATGAATAAGACACCAGGAATAGATAAACATACCATCGGAATTATTATTACGATGTGGCAAAGTTGCTCAAAACAAATTATACAAACTTGTGTGCAGAATGTATGAGAGTGGAGAGGTACCATCGGACTTTAAAAAAAATATTATGATTCCAATACCAAAAAAGTCAGGAGCGGAGAAGTGTGAACATTACAGAACCATCAGCCTAACATGCCATGCATCTAAGATACTGACAAGAATTATATACAGGAGAATAGAACACCGAGTAGAAGAAGTATTGGACGATGACCAATTTGGATTTAGAAGGAGATTGGGAACTCGAGATGCAATATTGGCTCTGAGACTGATTATTGAGAAAAGGATACAGAAAAATAAAACTACTTTTATGGCATTTGTAGATTTAGAGAAAGCATTTGACAATCTGGACTGGAGTAAAATGTTTAAAACTTAGAAAAGGCTAGGAATTAAATACAAAGAAAGGAAAGTTATCTACAGTCTGTATAAGAATCAAACGGCTGTTTTGAGAATCGAGGGGTACGAAAAAGAGGCTGCTGTAAGAAAAGGTGTACGACAAGGTTGTTCTTTGTCACCACTACTTTTTAACTTGTATATAGAAGAGGCTATAAATGAAGTGAAGGAGAAATTTGACGTAGGAATAAAAATTCAAGGAGAAACAATAAAAATGTTGAGATTCGCCGATGATATAGTAGTATTAGCCGAGGCAAAGAATGAACTAGAGGATGCCTTAAATGGAATGGATGAGATCTTGAGGAAGGATTACTTCATGAAAATTAATAAGAACAAAACGAAAGTGTTGTGCAGCAGCAAGAGTGGTTTAGAAGAGATGGGAAATTTAAAAGTAGGCAACGAGAACATACAGGAAGTTGGGGAATTCTGCTATCTAGGGAGTAAAATAACAAAGGATGGTACAAGCACGAGTGATATCAAGAGTAGAATTGCTCAAGCTAGAAAAGCCTTTGAAATGAAAAACAGCTTACTGACTACAAACATTGATTTACAGATTAGGAAAAATTTCTTAAAACATTATGTTTGGAGTGTAGCATTATACGGAAATGAAACGTGGGTGATAGGGGCTGTAGAACGGAAGAGGATAGAAGCTTTTGAAATGTGGTGTTATAGGAAAATGTTAAAGATTAGGTGGGTGGACAAAATAAGTAATTTAGAGGTTCTTAGGCGAGTGGATGAAAAAAGAAGTATATGGAAGCATCTTACCAAAAGAAGGGATAGGCTAGTGGGGCATATTCTAAGGCATCCAGGTATTGGACTATCAATAATGGAGGGTAACATTGAGGGAGTAAATTGTAGAGGGAGGCAAAGATTAGAATATATAAAGCAAATTACAAAAGATGTAGGGTGTTACAGGTATGAAGATATGAAACGACTTGCGCAAGATAGAACAGGTTGGAGAACTGCATCAAACCAGTCGAGAGACTGATGACAAAAAAAAAAACGCGGAAATGTTGCAATCGTAACTGTAAATTTAATGTTATTCACATTCAACAGTTTTTATTGTTATTATTAATATATGACTGCGTACCACCTGAAATGTCCCCGCGTACCACCGGTTGAGAAAACCGGTTGCAGAGCATAAAAAATTGAGTACACCAGGCGATTTTTAAAAAAATCGTAGGACCATTTTTTGAGAAAATTGCAAAAAAATGAAAAATTACACGAATAAACTACTACTTCCGGTTGACCGATTTTGATGTCGTGTCGGGTCCAGTAGTGGTATGCAACTTAAGTTTCATGTTTGAAGTTCGTACAATGTTCCGTTCTTGAGATATTCTGTTCACACACACACACACGCGCGCGCGCGCGCACTCACACATACACACTCACTCACACACACTCAGACCAATCGCTAAAAACATGAAAACAATACTTTCCTTGGATCTTTTCCGTTTATTCACAAGAAATGTACTGCATTTAGCACTTGTTAAGCGGCTTGCGTCACCCTCAATAAACTAACCTAATTTTAATCATATAATATGAAAGACGTATATAGTGACGGCTTGCGTCATCCTCAATAAACATAACCTAATTTTAATCGTATAATATGAAAGACGCCAAATGAAAATCAATCTTAGTTTGGCTTACGATCTTAAGCCTTAGATCTTAAGATCTTAGATCGTAGATCTTTTAATTTCCTATAAATTTTATTATATAAACTTTTGTCGTTAAATGCATAGACTACTAAGGCCGAAATCTTAAAAAAATTGATTTTTCACAAGTTTTCGTGAGAAAAAAACAGAAAATTGCTAATTACCGCTAAACTAGCTGTATACAAAAAAATGTTTGGAATAAAAGTTGTAGGATTTAAAATTCTCTACAACTTTAATTATATACATTTTGCGGTAAAATGCATTATAAAGCTGAAATCTTACAAAAAAAACTTTTTTTTACGTGAAAACAGCCTCACCAAGAATTTCAGCAAACATGACTCCTACCCTATCTTGTAGAGCATAAAAAAATTAAGTAGACTAAATGAGGCAATTTAAAAAAAAATCGTAGGACCAGTTTTTGAGAAAATCGCAAAAAAGTGAAAAATTACACGAATAATCTACTACTTCCGATTGAGCGATTTTGATGAAAATGTTCGTGTCGGGTCCGGTAGTAGTATGTAACTTAAGTTTCAAGTTCGCACGATGTTCCGTTCTTGAGATATTTTGTATACACATACACAGACCAATCGCTAAAAATATGTTTTTTGGGTTCAGGGGGTCTGAAAACGTGTAGATCCGGTGAAAACTCGATTTTGAAAAATCGACATAAAAACAATACTTTCCTTCCTATATATTCATATAGGCAAGAGAAAGTAAAAATAGTATATATGTAATTTCTATAATTTTGAGGGTGCACGTAAAGAATGAAGGGCTACACACCCTTAACATTAACATCTATTACTATTTATATTCTTATAAATAAAATAGTAAAATATATCACTTACATTTTATTGTGGAGGCCAGTAAGCAGAAATGTCTGCGAGTATTTGTTGGAATAAGTCCCGGTCACTGTGACGTTGGCGCCACATAAACTCCGCAAGATATGATTGTAACATGACGCGATCTGTACCACACTGCACTTTATTCCGGTGTTTCGCCAGCCGCCATGTACTTTCAATGTTCTGCGTATGTGCACCGGTTGCCGGGTCGACGAAATTTAAGGAGTGGTTCACCGTTGTGTGGTCATAGTTTTCCGGAAGATTTTGAATCCCCCGGTAAGCCCGCCACTCATCCGATACTATAGTGGACCCTGCTCTGACATTATTTTGTATCAGAGGCAATAACATTTCTGCGCTTCTGTCTGCCACTGGAACCAAGAAACACTCCTTAGTTTCTCGACAGAAACCTCCAAAGACCCACTGCTGAGGTAGGACCCGGCCAACGTGGTTTTTTCTTTTTGAAAATAAACTTTCGTCAACTTCTACTGTCATACCGGGCCCACCGATCACTATTGGGTGCCGAATGAGGTTATCGGCACAAACCTCACGCATGTAATTGCACCAGTCACCTCTGGTGTTGTGGTTAATTTCCAACTCCTCCTCACAAAACTTCACAGACCTCACGCATGTAATTGCACCAGTCACCTCTGGTGTTGTGGTTAATTTCCAACTCCTCCTCACAAAACTTCACAGACGTTAGTCCCTTAGCCCAACAATAAATAAAAAAAACAATTTTCCTGAATGGCAATTTAGAGCCCTTCAGAAACGTATCTGTACGCACTTGCTTAAATTCAGCGCAGGAATCCTTTGTGCAAGTCCACCGAACTTGGCCTCCCATCCGCAATACCATATCGTGCCCACGCTGACATCTTCGTGGATTATGCAGGATACCGTGCTCCTGCAGGAACACGACAGCATGTTCTTCATTTGCAACACGTTCGACTAAACGTACAAAATTCATGTTTGTAACGCAACGAATGCAATAACACTGAATTAGCGTAGACACGAGAGAAACAACATTAACTATGAGTAATGGCTATGCGTAATGGAATGAGTCATAAATAGTTTAATAGTTAAATAAATATTATGTATTGTATGTAGTAGTATTTAAATACAATAAATATACATACGTTCAAATTACATACGTTCAATAATGGGTTACAATAAGCGGTGACGCAAGCCGCTTAACAAGTGCTAAATGCAGTACATTTCTTGTGAATAAACGGAAAAGATCCCTTTCCTTCCTATATATTCATATAGGCAAGAGAAAGAAAAACTTGATTTGTTTTACACGTTTTCGTGAGAAAAAATACAGAAAATCGCTAATTACCGCTAAAATAAGCGTTATACAAAAAACTGTTTTAAATAAATGTTGTAGGATTATAAAATGTCTAAAACTTTTATTAAACACATTTTTGCACTAAAATGCATATTAAAGCAGTAATCTTAAAAAAAATTTTTTTACATGAAAACAGCCTCTCCAAGAATTTCAGCAGACATGACGTCTACCCTATCTTGTAAAGCATAAAAAATTAAAAAAAATCGTAGGACCATTTTTTGAGAAAATCGCAAAAAAGTAAAAAATTAACATGAATTAACTACTACTTTTGGTTGTCCGATTTTAATGAAAATGTTCCTGTTGGTTCCAGTAGTAGTATCTAACTTAAGTTTCAAGTTCGTACGATGTTTCGTTCTTGAGATATTCTGTTCACACACACACACACACACGCGCGCGCGCGCGCGCGCACACGCACACACGCACGCACACACACACACACACACATACACACATGAACACGCGCACACGCGCGCACACACACACACACACACACACACACACGCACGCACGCACACACACACCCACACAAAACACGCACCCACACACACATACACACACACGCACGCGTGCGCACACACAGACCAATCGCTAAAAACATGTTTTTGGGTTCAGGGGATCTGAAAACGTGTAGATCCAGTGAAAACTCGATTTCAAAAAATTGACACGAAAACAATACTTTCCTCCCTATGTATTCATATAGGCAAGAGAAGTAAAAAGAAAAACAAACTAATTTTAATCATGAGTGAATGATGCAAAATGAAAATCAACCTCAGTTTAACATAAAACTATCTCTCTCAACGAAAAATGAACATCTATTTGACACGGCAATGAAGGTTTTGTTGCCTTTTTCATCCACTTCATTGGTGGAAAGAGCTTTTTCATCCTACACTTTCATAAAAATAAAATAAACAAGTTGGGTGCTGCCCCAGATATGAGACTGTACCTGACTTCTTTTGACCCCAACTTAAAAAAACTGTGTGCACGAAAGCAAGGACAGGGCTCCGAATAATGTGAAAGTAAAAGAAGTGACGAAAGTGTTTATTTTTTTAATAAAAATAACAAAACTAATGGACAAGTTAAATTTTAAAATATTTTTAGTTAAAAAGTATTTTTTATTAAGATTGTAGTACTAAAACGTAATCACAAATATAGGTAGTACTCATACTATTTTAATTTGCTTTTATTGTAACCCCAAATTTGATTTTGTATAATTGCCTCTGGACTAGAATCTAATCTAGTGGTACAATTCATAAAAATAATTTAGAGCATAAAAAATGTAAAAACTGAGGCAATTTTGAAAAATTGTAGGAGCCTCGTTTTTGAGAAAATTGTAAAAAAGTGAAAAATTATACGAATAAACTACTACTTCCGGTAAACCAATTTTGATGAATATGTTCGGGTTGGGTCCCATAGCAGTATCTAACTTAGGTACCAAGTTTCAACTTTATTCGCTCCTCTGTTCTTGAGATATTTTGTTCATACATAGACCAATCTCTAATAAAGACGTTTTTTGGGTTCAGGGTGTCTGAAACATGTATATCCTGTGAAAACTCGATTTCAAAAAATCAACATGAAAATAATACTTCCCTTCCCTACACATTCATACAGGGCAAGAAAAAAAAATCACAATAACACTTGCGTGTGCACTCACGAACATGAATGTTTGTGTCAGCATTGTTATCCACAAACGCAAATGTGTACACAAATAGGTACTCATAATAACAAACTAATTTAACTAGTACGTTATGGTACATAATAAACAATCAAAACACAAAGTTTTACGCATGTTCTGACTGGTTTGGAAACTTATCTCACTAGTTGACTGGGGTTTAAAGAGGAGATAGAGTGTCCTTCTCTGTTCCATGGTAACTAAAATACATGGTAGGGGTCATGAGGAAGATGGACAGTGGAATACCTGCTGCATGACCTCATTGCTGCTTGCTGTCACCAATGGTAATTGTCTCTCCACAATTATACAACAATTTTAGTCTGGTTATAAGCAGAAATGTGTTTTATTTACAGTGTAAAACTTTATTTCCTTGCTCTGTCCTTTAGATTTATATTTCTTATGAAATAGTACATTAGTCCTTTATTTTGCGAGTTATGGGATAAGGATGGTGATGATGATGACCGGAAACATTTCAACATCCCAATACATAGATTTCTTCATACAAGTACCAATTTCTTTAGTGGTAACTACTAAAAGTACCCAAAAAGCTGCTGATGACAAGTATCAGTAACACATGCAACTGAAAACTGAAACAATGGAATTTCAGAAAGATCCCTTTCATGAGACAACATGTCTCATGGCTGGTGGTAAATTTTAAATGGCTTACCTTTGACTAATGGCAAAAACCATTAGGGATTTTTGTAGCTACTCTTTAAGAGGAATCGAATGACACTATTTTTGTTTCCAAATTCCGACTCAGATTTCTTCACTTACGGTTTTGGGCCTCATCCAGTTGATACCCGAACTTTAAACTCAATCCAAGCCCACTAACTTTTTGTGCAAATTACAAATCCAAAAACCATTTGTTGCTCTCACTTGCAGTTTCTGACATCTGGGTGTGACAAATAGGTAGATGGACGAACAAAACAAAATGATAGATGACAATTTTACAAATTGCCACCAATTACACTAACTGTAACCGTTACATAAGGTGTATAATTTTCTGATTTAGTTTTTGTTTATTTGTTGTGGAAACTACGTTATCGACAATCATCGAATTTGATGGCTTTCCAGATTTGACCAGTTGATAAATTTCAACTGGAACTTCACTTTACCCCTTCAATAAAATAATGAATTGCTGCCTTCATTAAGATCCTCGGTACGCCCTTTTGATACCATAGAACTTTCTGATGATTCCCTCATTTCCAAATGTTAGCAAGAAAAGTTCAAGATGAAAACCTAGCATGAAAACTTTTATTGGTATTGTATGTTTATTTTCATATATATTTCATATTTTAATACCTTCTGTCAAGCTTAGTGGCAAGTTTTGATTTTCTTTTGAAAACATAAAAAACTGGTCATTCCTTTTTGAGTCATGAACATCACAGAACACTAAAATGTTTATAAAATTATTGTGTTGTCATGAAGTAATTTACATAAAAAATTTTGTCTGAATGTCATTTTATTGGATACATACCGGAACAATTTTGTTGTAGCTTCTTTAAAAATTTAAGTTTTGTAGAATAATGTTCAGTTATACAGTTTTCCAAACAAATAAGTTAAAAACCATTATTAGATGACACGGTTGGAAATAAATACAATTAAAGCCAAATATAACAGCCATTAAGTAATTTATTTCAATCAATATTTTACAATTATTTCTCTCTCTGTTCATGTTTTGGTTTGATTTTGTTACTATTATTAGGTAATAATAAAATTGTAAATAAAATACATAGCCTAAAGCAAAGTTGTTTGGATTAAGTTTTAAATTTAGTTGAACTTCTATTTCAATTTTTGTCGATATCATTTTTGTTTCTTCATTGTGTCCTTCACTATTATGTATTACACAACCTTCAAATTGGAATAAAAAGATACCTCTGAAGGAGAATGTACATTTCTAGAATAATTACTTTACTAAACAAATGTTGTTATACTACATTTTAAACAAAAATTGCTCCTTTTATTATTGATTACATTAGAAGTATGAATGATAATTATACTACATGATTTTAAAAAACCATGTGTTGATTTATGGTATGAAGGGAATGGAGTCCATATTCCCCTAATTCATTACCCACTTTTGTAATAAATAAGTTAAAATAAATAAGTTTTGTAAAAAATAAGCAACAAGCCAAAACAAAAACCAGAATTGCTATAAATGTACCCTTCTAACCTGAAATCTATTTTTCCCAATTAGCAGTTTGACTAGCATTTGGGGTAACCGTAAGTACACCAATCCATTGGTTCTTCAATTTCAAGCACTGTAAGTTAATTTCATTACAATTTAATACATGCAGCATAGTACAAAACATTATGTAATCAAATAAGTATTAATAGAGTTAGAGGAACATATTCACGAAAGCATGTTTTAAATAATACCATGTCCTGAGAAAATTCATTGCAATAAGGATAGTGATGTTATTATTGAGACTACAGCAATATTAACTCCTCTTAACTATTACTACTATGGTCATAATAGGACCAATTAACTTTAATTAATATAATTAATAAATTAGTTAATTGTGAATACACAACGCAAAATTATTCTTTTGTAACATGGGAGAAATACCAGAAAAACTACAAGTACACAATCACAAGAATGCTGAAATCATATTATTTAATAGAGATCATGTGCCAAGTTTATCCAAAGTTTCTTGGATCCATGAACTAAAATGTGCAACTCTAGTATAAACACCTGGCTTGTTCCTTTTAGCGCAGCCATCACCCCATGATACAACTCCAACCAACACAAAACGACCTGAAACATTTGAAACAATTTTTCTTAATAGTATACAGTAAGTATGAGTAAGTATACAATGAGTGAGTATACAATAAGTATACAGTAAGTACGAGTAATCAGGAAATAATCAAAGGATAAAATTAATGGTGAGAGATACTTTCAGGACTGTTTTATGTTTTCAAGCTTACTATTCATTGCTGGCTGATTAGCACAACTAGCTTCTACGCCGGGGTACTGGGTTCAGTTCCCGGTCAGGTCTGGCATTTTTTCATCACTCATCTTCATTTAGCATCCTTCTCATTGTCTGCATTTGTGTCAGCACTGTCAGCTATTGCAAAACTGTCAGACGTAATACCAAAAAAGAAAAAAACTATTCATCGCAAAGAAACATAATAATTTTATAATGTAGAAGAGCACGTGATATTCATTGCAGTAGGCATTTTATAAAGTAGAAGTAGCTGAATATTAATGTTTAGAATGTAGTCAGGCTACATTTTTTGGAAAAAAGTAAAAGTTTCTTTACTCATTGATTACCGCTTTTTTGCATGCAATTTTCTCTCTTATAACATTGTCTATTCTCCACCTTCTGACTCTGTCTCCATTTCTTCCATGCCTTCCTGCCCTAAGGAGGGAGCGCGATTTAGAAATGGGTACACCAGATTAACCCATGGGTATCTCATGGCTTCTGGTGATGATTCAATGTGTGGTAGGTGCAGTTGTCCTCTGACATCCTCAAACATATATAGGAGGATTACATCTGCTACGCAGCTCTACATCGTTGATTCAAGGTACTCTTTGAATTACGGGATATACTCAGCGATAAAAGTCCTATTTTGGATGTTACTCTTCCTTCGATCCATCAGTATATTATATATAACAGTGTGTGAAAGTCTTGGGTGGAGTGGAATGTTAGATTTACTCTAGCTGTGATATTAGCTTTAAGTTTCTATTTTTATGTTTGTGATCCCTACAGCCCTTTTTTAATCTTTGTGCCTGTGATATTACTTCTTTTTTTATGTAAATTTTATTTTCTTGCCTGTGATACTAGTTTCACAGTAGTTTCTCACAATATCACATTAATTATGATACTAGTTTGTAAGATTTGAGTGTTATAAGAAAACTGTGTTCCACACTTGGGTCTTCTACACTCTTGCTTGGAATAACAGGTGATGATAACCACCTTGGTTTTTCGGTTCCAAAACAAAAAAAAAAAAAATAGGTAGACTGACAGTGCACCTACAAACACCATAATACTGAAAAGAGCTCTATGACATGGTGATTTTGACCACCAAAAAGTAAGCTAAGAAGTCCTTCATGTACAGTGGTGGAAGTGGACAACAATCCCAAAGGCACGGTGCAGGAAAAGACTTGGCAGAAATTAAAAATGACTTTGACTTTGTGCTATAATGAATGTATGGAAAGGAAGATTAATATTTTTTTTTAATTATTTAGAGTTAAAAATTTAACTTTCTGGTAAAAAAATTTTGAAACTTTGAACTATACTAACAATAAATTAAAGCAGAATTTAACTTATAATTCAAGGACTTGATAATTAGAAATCAATTTGTCAAACATTGGCACCAAAAATTAATATAAGATGGAATATTCTGAACTTTATAAGAGAGGTTATAAAAATAATTATAATACACAATAAATTACATTTTAAATAGAGAAATTAATAAAGGACAGTTCCATGACTTGCTCTTTACAAACTGTGTTCCCAAATTCATGTATTTTGCTCAGCATTAATAACACAAATTTTTAATAAAAAAGTAAAAAACATATTTTCTGGATCAAAACTACAGACAAAAAATATTTTAGATGTATTTTACCATTTACTTGACATGCAAGAGGTCCTCCAGAATCCCCACCACAGGCATCAACACCTCCTTCAAGAGGGCCAGCACAGATCATGCTGTCCAATATTGTTTGAACTCTTCCTCCGTAGATTCCTGATTGACGGCATGTTGATAAGTCTAATAACGGAACTGAAGCTGCTTTTAATACACCTGATAAACTTTCAAAGTCTTCCGCTGAAACAAATTTAAGTAACAGAATTGAAAATATACCTATTTTTTCCAGAAGACTCCAAAAATAGAATATATGGCAACTCAAGTTAAAACTAATAAGTCTAAAAACTAACACTATTATTACATTTGTTACTCAACAGGTTGTTTACATATTACCCAAACTTTTTATTACTGTACACATGTATTACTTAAGTACGTAGTCATACCTAACCAACTACTAACCTGAATACGTATGCCATCTAACAGTTTTTACCTATAATAATAATAATAATACATACTTTCTCTTGGAATTTTCGAAGAAATTTTGTGTTTTTAATATAAAATATTATTTTGAAATGAACTCTCTTATCTATACTAATTTTGTGAAGAAGTAACGTTTGTTTGTACGAGGTAATCTCAGAAAGTATGAAACTAATTTCAAAAATTCTTTCACTGTTGGAAGCTTAGAGCTTCCTGACTAAATCGGGCAGTTCCATATTACAAAATGTTTAAACAAGTTTAATAACTTGTGAAATGTAGGTCATCTTATTTTCTTTATTTGGCGTATGGTCGTTCGGGATTTTGTCCTTTTATGAGAAGCAAAAATACTGATATCTTTATTTTTACGACAAGATATTTTTATTTGCAACTGTATAAAATTAACAAGAAGCAAATGTTGATAAAAAAGAGTACAAATGTTGACAATTTTAAGACTTTGAGGAGATCGCTGCCCATTGGCAGTACTTCAACTTTAATCATAAGTTAGTTGTTTTTTTATTTACTTAGGTATTTATTTATTTTATTTTGTCTTTAATTTTGATGTCCCATGATATCCCTACTCCAGAGTCGTTTCAGTCTTTGTATAGGTGTATTTGGTGACTCTAGGTGTATTTTGTGTCTAGGTCAACAATGAGCTAGTTCAGATTATTGTGTCATTTCAACTTGTGAGTTGATTCTCAACCGGTATAGATACGGTAGTGTGAGTTAATTCTCCTGGAGCTGAGTAAAATTTTGTGCCGTTTCCGGTTGCGTTACGAACAGAATGTCTTTTACCCAAGAACAACAGGTTTTCATTCTTGAACAATATTTTGCTATGAAATTATATGCGAGTGTAAAAGAATAATTTCAAATTAAATTTGTTGGTGTTCCTCCACCAGAAAAAAATATCAATTTCTAGGCGAACATACCGATTTGAGAGAGAAAACTTAGTGGTCGACCAACTCTCTCTCAACACAGTGTTCTTTAGTGATGAAGCTTGGATCCATCTCGGTGGTTATGTGAACAGTCAAAACACTCAAATTTGGGATAAATCTTTTACACTTGCTTTCGATTTTGTTGCAAAATATTGTTCAAGAATGAAAACCAGTTTTTCTCGGGTAAAATACATTATTTCTGTAACATAACCGGAAACGACACAAAATTTTACACAGCTCAAGAAGAGCAACTCGCACTGCCATATCTATACCGATTGAGTAGGACTACCAACTTCGTGTCACAAAACAAAAGAAAAAAATCCGGTGTGAAACACTCACATGACTTTCTCTTGCAATGCAAATGTAATAATGTACAATATAACCTAACATTAGTAATAAAACGTTAGAAATAAACAAAAAACTAACCTCAAAAACATAACCTTATTTTAATCATGAGTGAAAGACGAAAAATGAAAATCAACCACAGTTTGGGTTTAAAATACGGAAAATCACTCTTTTACGCCAAACTAGGCTCTGTAGAGAAAAACACTCCAAAGAAAAGTTGTAGATCTTTCAATTTCCTATAAATTTGCTAGAACACGTTTATCGTAAAATGCATACTAAGGCTGAAATCTTAAAAAAAATCGATATTTTACATGTTTTCGTGAGAAAAAACAGATAATTGCTAATTACCGCTAAACTAAACATTACACAAAAATATGTTTGAAATAAAAGATGTAGGATTTTAAATTTTCTACCTTTTATTATTATTATTGGCGAATTCTCCTTGGATAGAAGACGTTAAGCATCATGACTCAGTTTCGTCATTTGTTTTTCTTATTGGTCCAGTAGGCCTTCATTGTTTCCGAGAAAGCTTTTTTGCGGTTTTCAGATCACTTTGGTCTAAACTGCTTCTCTCTTGAGGGCTCTGAAACTTTCCACTTGTCTACCTTGTGACGGAATAGGCTAAGTTTTTATTAAAAATTTCAGTTTGATGTATATTTGCGCTTTTTAGGTCCTTACGAATTTCGTCCAGCCAAGGTGTTGAAATTTTAAGTTTTGTAATATATTCAATTATTCTTTTTGTTAGCCTATCCTCCTGCAATCTGTTAAGATGTCCAAAGAACTTCAACCGCCTTTTACGCATGTCAATTTCAATGTTTGAATAGCTCTCTGTTGTTTTGTTGGATTCCAGCCTATACCCATCTTCTGTAAGTCGAGCCCCTAGAATTTTTCTAATAATTTTTCTTTCCTCCTTTTTGATTTCTTCGATTTCGTGTTTTCTGCTAAGTACTAGTGTTTCGCTTGCGTAGAGGACCATTGGTTTAATAACTGTGTTGTAGTGCCGAATTTTAGTTTGTCTTGACATGGATTTTTTGTTGTAGAGATTTTGAACTAATCCTAGAGCTTTTTTCATTTTTTGGAGACGATTTTGTTGGGAAATTCTTTCAAGACCTGTTGGTTCAATGAATTCCCCCAAATATTTGAAGTATGGAACCTTGTTTATTCTACCATATTTTGTCCTCAAGCTTATGATATCTATTTTTGAGGATATGAATTCCGTTTTCTCAAATGAGATTTGTAGCCCTGCTTTTTCAGCACATTCCTTTAATGTCTCAAGCTGCTTGATGGCGGTCTTCTCGTCATCCATTAATATAGCTAGATCGTCAGCAAAGGCGAGGTATGGTATGGAAAGGTTGTTTCTGGGAAAACCAAGTTGTACTGGCTTCCACTGTCCACATCTCTTCAGCTCCTTCTCCCATTCTTCCATGACTTTGTCCAGAACGACATTGAACAGAAGCGGAGAGAGTCCATCACCCTGCCTTACACCTGTTCGAATTTCAAAGGGTTCTGAGATTTCTCCCATGAATTTTACCTTAGATTTTGTGTAAGTCAGCGTTTGTTCAATGAGTCTTCGTGTATAGTATCAAGTCCCCTTTCCTCCAAAACGTCAAATAGGGAGGACCTATCCATTGAGTCGTACGCCTTTCTAAAATCCACAAATGTGCATATCAAAGGTTTTTGTCTGAGGGCTCGCATTTTGACTATAATTTTGAGGTTCATTATTTGTTCTGGGCATGACCTATTTGGTCTAAATCCCGCTTGATATTCAGCTAGTTTGGGTTCTAATTGTTGTTGTGCTCTGCTTAACAGTATAGATGACAGGACTTTGTAACAGACCGGTAAAATAGAAATCCCTCTATAGTTATTGACATCAAATTTGTTGCCTTTTTTATGTAGTGGGTGAATAAGTGCAATCTTCCAGTCATCTGGGATTATTTCGGTTTGCCAAATGTTTTGAATTATTTTTGTAAATTCCTTAAGAGAGTTCGGGCCTAGATTTTTCAAAAGTTCAGCTACAATTCCATCCTCCCCCGATGCTTTGTTATTCTTCAGTTTCTTAATATGTGAATAAATTACCTTTTATTAAAATACCTTTTATTATATACATTTTTGTGCTTTAATGCATATTAAAGTCGCAATCTTAAAAAAACAATTTTTTATGAGAAAACAACCTCCCCAAGAATTTCAGCAGACATGGCGCCTACTTTATCTTGTAGAGTATAAAAAACATAGTAAATGAGGAGATTTGAAAAACAATTATGAGAGCCGTTTTTGAGAAAATCGCAATAAAGTGAAAAATAAAACAAATAAACTACTACTACTTCTGGTTGACCGATTTTGATGAAAATATTCGTGTCGGGTCCTCTAGTGGTATCTAACTTAAGTTTCAAGTTTTAAGTTTGTACGATGTTCCATTCTTGAGATATTTTGTTCACACACACACAGACCAATCGCTAAAAACAGTTCGCTAGCAGATCTTCCTAATACAGCAGTTAGTACAACTACTTGGTTTTGTAAGAAAGAGTTGATTAATTTATTGTGAATAGCTGTATCTTCTTTTACAGTTTAAGTAAGTTTTAACAACATTTTGTAATAAATTTAGTCTAAGTAACTTAATTGCAATTTACTGGTAGTTATAATCATATAATTTATGGCAGCTCCAGTTACTCTGTATGGAAGCGAGGCGTGGACAACAACAAAAACGCAAGAGCGGAGAATCCAGATGGCAGAGATGAGGTTTCTGCAAAGGACTAAGGGGTGTACACGCTTGGACAGAATAACGAATGAGGAAATAAGGTAAGAATTGGGTATTTACAACTTGAATGAAAAGGTACAGGATTATCGCCAAATTTGGAGACAGCACATGACAAGCATGTCAGATCACAGGATACCTAAGCCGGTGCACTGGTATGCTCAAGAAGATAAAAGGGATGTCAGTAGACCTAAATGAATTGGATTGAAAAATATTAGAGGCACTAGTTTCAGTACTTAGGAAATTACTAAAAGTACTAAGTTTAAGAATTATATTTTATATAATAACAATGTTTTAAATAACATTCACTAAAAAATGTGCCAGGTTAACAAAGAATAAAAAATTAATTTCACTCTTTTATAAAATTTACTATTTGTGAATCAGAGCCTTTTACCTCTGGTATACGTATTCATTTTTAATATTTGTTACAAGTATATAACTTACGTTTCTGAGCACCCCATCCTGTAACTGTGCACCAATCTCCAACTTCTGCAGTCTGTGAATCCTCTTCAGGTAAGCATATTGGTTGAACATGTGAATTGAAATGTATTCCATTTTCACTAATTGCCTTCACCTTGATCAATGCTATATCATTACTGTGTGGACCCACTAAAACAAATTACAATAAAACACATTCACTTAGATGAGGAGTATTTAATAACAGAATTTTCTGACTGGTTGAAGAAAGTACACCTACATCCACACATTTAAAAGAATCAGCTGTATTTTGCGATAAATCTACAGCTTGAATGAATGCTTTGAAACTGGCTAATGTTTGTTTGAAATTATTCATCTAATTTTGTTTGAAATTATTCAGTAAGTACTCATGATGACCACAAAAGACAACATAAATTTTTCTTACAGTAGAAACATTTTATAATTATACATGTAATTTTTTTATTTATTTAAAGTCACATCAACAGCTTGGTCATTAGCGACTACAGTTGATTATGGAACGTTGGGTTGAAACTTGTTATAATTTCCAGACCCTAGCCAGAAATCGAACCCGGGACCTCCATGTGGTAGGCCAGCACGCTACCACTACACTACGGAGGCAGCCACATGTAATTTTAATTTCAAAAATTCTGTTTTCATTTTGTACAGTACAGTACTTGGTTCTTATTTTAATAAAAAAATCTGATGTGAAATTCTCACAACTTTTTCTTGCCAATGTAAATAATAAACAATATAACCCATATTTAATCATTACTAAACAACGTAAAATGAAAAACAACCTAATTTTAATCATGAGTCAATGATGCAAAATGAAAATCAACCTCTACAACTTAAAAATACGGAAAAACAGTAATTGCCACTAAACCAGGGTCTGTGGAAGAAAATGCTTGAAATAAAAGTTGTAGATATTTTTATTTTCTGTGACTTTAATTATATTCACTTTTATCGTAAAGTGCAACTAAAGCCTCTATATTAAAAAAATCCTATGTTTTTACGAACTAATGAAAAAAATACAGAAAATCACTAATATTGATGCCAAACTAAAGTTGTACAAAAAGAAGTTTGAAATAAAAGTTGTAGGTGTTTTAAAGTATACAACTTTTACACTTTTACCATAAATACTTACTAAGGCTAGAATCTAAAAAACCCCATTTTTTTACAGATTTTCATAAAAAACAGAAAAAACTAAATGCCACTAAACTAAGCATTATACAAAATATGTTTAAAATAAAAGTGGTAGGTTTTTAAATGTTCCACAACTTTGATTATATACACTTTTGCTCTAAAATGCATATTAAGGAGACAATCTTAAAAAAATTTCTATGAGAGCACAGCCTCCCCAAAAATTTCACCAGACATGGTACTTACCCTAACTTGTAAAGCATAAAAAATGGAGTAAATGAGGTGATTTTTAAAAAAATTGTAGGAGCTGTTTTGAGAAAATCACAAAAGAGTTAAAATATGCTCCAACAAACTACTACTTCTGGTTGACCAATTTTGATTGAAAATGTTTATGTTGAGTCCTCTCATGGTACTGAACTTAATTTCCAAGTTTCAGCTTCCTATGCTATTCTGTTCTTGAGATATTTTGTTCACACACAGATAAACAGACACACACACAGACCGAACACTAAAATCATATTTTTTGTGTTCGTGGGGGTTGAAAACATATAACCGGTGGAAACTCAATTTTGAAAATATACACGAAAACAGTACTTTCCTTCCCTATTGAGAGAAAGTAAAAATACACTGCATTGTCAGCTTTAATTTATCATTTGTCCATTTTTAAACTATAATTCCTAACTTTTTCTTTTTTTATGAAAAAGAGGTTTACAAAGAAAAGAAAATCAGTTTTCGTTTTCAACATTCACAGATCAGTTACCATCATTAACCATTTTTTGGGTAATTATCTGACAGTAACAGAAGTCCAATAATTTACGTCAATGGATAGAGAAAGTGAAACTACTATTACTTTAAAATTGGATTTTGAAAAGCCTATGTGCACAACAAAGCAGGAATAAAATTTCTTCTAAAGAATTTTATTGTAGCTAAATAACATATTTTTAAGAATCTGAAAAAGTGAATTTTAGTCATACATTTTCATACTGTTCATTAACTTCTTCCATCTTTAAATGACAGTGATGTAAACCAATGGTTTAATTAACTAATATTATGTTTTTTCATAATTCATTATTTTTAACCTTTGTACTTGAACCTGCTGTTTAAAACCAAATAATACTAACGGCTAGAATTAAGGTGAAGTAGAAAGATTAGCTTTAAATGCTTTAGTGAAAAGCAAGATGCGCTTAAAAAGTCTGATTTTCAATCTCGTGAGCATGAACCTAAATAGAAGAGCATAGTAAATAGAAGAGATATTATTTCTTCTATTTACCGTGCATGCACCTATGAGTTAGGCAAGCCTACTTCACGGGAATACTATAAATAACAATGCATCAATAACTTGTATTGGAATGGAGGTGTCTGTAAACAAACAAGGTTATCTTCTGGCTTGTTTCACAGGTTTGCAGTAAACTGTTAAAAAAATTGTAACTATTACAGACAAATGAATACAAAACCAAAAATTGCATAGCTGTAGTTTTTATGTCCTGGATTCTTATGTGATATATTTAAAACTATCTCAAACCCTCCCATATCCTATTGCTAATTTTATGTTTATTTGTGATCAAGATTACAAACAACATTATTACGTGTCAAGATGTTCTTCGACAAGATCTATCCTCTAATGAGGTCAACAATTGCTACAACAATTAACGTACGTAGATAATTGAGTTCAAGACTTTACTTTTACAACACATTTTAATTATTTGGTACGGGTGGAACTCTGTTTAAACACTTTCCATTTTGTTTAATATAATGATAATATCAAACAAGTGTGCTTTTCCTATACGTAAATCATTTAAAGCTGATTAGTAATGCTTACACACTTAGTAACTAACAACTTCACTTAATGATTGCAATCGATTATCAGTGCTTACTTTTTCTGAAGTTTGGGTGAATGATTGTTTTTTCTGCTTTAAAAGAAGATTCATGAAGATCTCGGTGGTTTAAGTCATGTTTTCCAACAATGAGTCGAATTCTATCGGAATGTTCAAGATTAGTAATACAATGAGCTGCAGTAAGAATTACACGTTCACCAACAACTGCACCTCCACAGTGATGTTCAAATTTGTTTTTCTCTGGTCTGTAAGCTTGAATTTCAACCTAAAAAGCATACGGTTTGCTTTAGTACATCACTTTCTTGATTCTGTAAATAGAGCATACGAAATAATGACAAAACAATGGTAACCTATCTGTAAATAGCACTAAACCTTATTCTGACAACACTGACTCTGAATCTATTTCAAAATATTTTTTATTGAAAGTATGCAAACATGCTTACTGAGGTGTCTTAAATGTGGACTGAATTCTAGAATAAAAACTAATGCTTCCATGTTTCCATGTACTGTTCTAAATGGCAAACTAGACTTTCCATAGTCTACCAGATACAAACTGAGTCAGGTTATATTATTTACTCACTAGCTCAGAGGATTACAGTAGATTTATTGTAGAAATACAAATCTTACATTTTTCATTAGAGTAAAAGAAAAACCAATCATCAAAGAGACAATAGATAAAATTTTCAATAATAGACAATAGACAAATTGGTTCAGAATTTATTTACAAAATGTTTAAACACTTGCAGTTCTTTTCGAAACACAGTAAGAGTGGCAGATTGGGTGGCTTAATCAACAAAATTTCTGGCTACTAAGCAAAAGGACCAATGTACAAGTCTCAACTAAAATTTTCAAATTTTAACATCTCGGGTTGTACCAACCCAACATCATCAACTTATGGAATAATAATAATAATAATAATAATAATAATAATAATAATATAATGGTGCATTATAAGTAGGTAATGTACTATAGTATATCCCACAGAACCATGCAGCAGATATAAACAGACTACAGTTGAAAAACAGTAAAAAGGATACGTAATCATGTTTCACTCTACTAACACCTTCAGTCAAAACAACCGGCGACAGACCGGATGTTTTATAATAGGCCTACAATATGAATTCTTTCTACTGGTACTGTCATATTTTGTATTTAGTATAAGTTTCAAAATTAGTGTATAGCAAGTTTCATCTGATAAGCAAAGAACATTTTTTGTAACTCAAATGGATCGTGCTACGTTCAATTACAATTTTAATACATTTGTGTTTTGATGTGCTGCACGGTTCCATGCGATAGAGTATAGATGTTATGTGACTTTAAATAGAACAAAGAAAGATTAAAATTTAATTGGCTACTGAATGCATAAAATACACTGTTTTATATTAACATAAAATAGGTGAAAATAAAAAGAAACCATAAATAAAAAAAAACCTTATCATTTTGACAATGAAAATCTACCTTGGTACGATAAGAAGAGAAAAAATAAAAATAGGAAAAACTGCCTCAATGGATTGACTTGTCCTTGTACCCAGTGCAAATTAAATATAACCTGAAAATAAGTATTGCTAACTAATACTATTTCTTATTAGAGGGAAGAAGTGTCTGTTGGGGGCACAAAGGCAAAGGCTGCATGGTCTTGGTACTGAAGCCAGGCGTTGTTCTTATACTCAGGCTGGTACACTTAGACCAATCAGTCTTATTGTCTTTTATTCTGAACACAATGGTAAAGATGATTAAGAGGTTTATCAGGGAAACAACAGCCTTGGTAGAGTGGCAGTTGGCAAAACCAGTATACATTTCAGTCAGGCAAATCCTATGAATCTGCCTGCATCAGTTGGTGTCAGGGATAGAGGACTCATTAAAAAACAAAGAAATTGCTCTGGTGGCTGTTTTTTTTTTTTATATAAGGGAGTATTTAATAATGTTTCTGTTGAATCAGGTATCTAGCTGAGGGAGCTTAGCAGGATTTAGCAACCCTCTCCCAAACAGAAATGAAAATTTCATTCCAGACTTATATGTCATGGGTTCTTGGTTCAATTCTGCAGGCTCAGCCAACCAAAAAAATGTACAGACTCAGCCTCTCCAAACCAAAATCCTGGCTATGTTCTCCCTTGAATCCATGAAGACTGCCTCTGTGAGGCATGGTGTTGGGTTGCTTTTTAGGTAGCTCGATGATGTACTGTGTGGGAGGCAGGCTCATGTGGATAATTTTGGTGAATCCATATGTGTCACTGTTCTTCAGAGGTGTTCATGGGGTGAGGGTATGGGTATTTTCTACCCCTGTATGGGACATGGTTAGGGATGACCTGCTCGATTAATTAAATTGCAATGATTCTTACACCAAGGGGTATGCCGTGCTGGTCCAGGAAAGGCATTGTAGCATGGTTGCAGAGCTCATGCAACAGGCTCTGAGGTATGTGGAGGAATTGTGTCAAAAGGAGAAACTAAAGGTAAATCCTGCAAAGAAGTTACTTGTTTCTTTCTTGCAGAGAAAAATGTTAGAGGGTTTTGAACCTTTCATTTTCTTCAATTAGTCTCTGCAGGTGAAAGAGGAAGAGAAGGTCTAGGTGTAGCCTTGAATGCTGAGGTGATCTAGAATCCTCATCTGAAAAGAGTACCTAGTTAACAAAAAGAAAGAAGAGCCTGATAGCTCTGAGGGCTAACTAAAGCTCGGGGGGGCTAAAGTCTTGTGATGTGTTGCGGCTACATGAGGTGGTGATTAAACCAAGGTTAAAGTTTGGGGTACTGGTATGGTGGCCTAGGGTGTTGCAGGTTAAGCCAACTGTGAGACTTTCTAGTCTTCAATGACTCACCTGTTTGTGATTTGGTGATAGCAGACAAGCTAACCAGTCTCTAAAATTTGAACAAAAAAGGGGTTTCTTTACTGAGTGAATAAGAAGGATGGGACACAATAATAGGCTCCCGAGAGCTGCCAGTGTTAAAGGACTGAAAGGATCCTACACAATCTAATCTAATTTAATTTGTTTTATGTAGCCTATTTAATCTGTTTTTACATGTTTGATACATTTTTATTTGGCGCCTTAAAATATACGTGTGCGTAAAGTTAAGTTTTCTAGTTTTATAATTCATAAGTAGGTAACCAAGAAGTTGCTTAGAATGTTATTACTCGTACATTTATCCATTACCTTGCTAGTAAACAACCAGGAATTATCTACTTTGGAGTGGGGTCTAGTGCTCTACCACTGCACCATTAAGACAGTTATTTAATATATTTAATTTTAATAATAACTTTAATTAGTAAATATTACAGATATTTGTTCAAGATGCAATTCTCAAATTATTAACTACATGTAGTAACATTACCTGCCAAGGGTAAGCTCCATAAGTTGCTGCAGAACCACCAATGATCTTAGCAGTTGCACCTCCAACACGCAATGGCTGATGATTAACTGCTCTTGTTCCACATTGCAAATTAAATGCACTGTGAGTATTCCAAGTTTTTACTGGAAATTTTGGAAATCCACCGTGTCGAAGATTCCAACCTGGAAAATTATATTTTAAATACCAAACTATCTACCAGAAAAATTAATATCCTTGTCAACCAAAACCCCATGGAAAACAAAACATGATCAGTAAATTTTTCCCTTAAAAAACAAAAATTAGAAGACTGTAATTATCATTCAAAAATAAAACTTTATAATCCTTCTTGCAACTTGAAATCAATAATTGATTTATAATATTATATATATATATATATATATATATATATATATATATATATATATAATCATCACATGGTTTCAATCCAGAAAATGTGTATGTAGCATTCTATCTGTAGCTGCATCACACTTCTATCAGATAATCCCGTTCCCTACATGTGTTTTATACAAACCTACAAGTGTTTTATTACCATATATGTAAGAATTTGAAAACACTGAAATGTGTTTTATTAAGAATATACAAAAGCAATTTCCTAATTACATAAATTTGTTATCTGGCAATTAAATGCCCAAACTAGTTCAAGAAAATTGATGCATAAAGTTTATTTTTTCAGTATACCAGAAAGGAAAAACAACCAATTAAACAATATAATGATGCTTAGAACAATCTTATAGGATCTAATTATCCTATAATGCTTTGTAGCCAATTCAGTCAACTGAGTTACACCTATGAATATTTGATATTGGAATGTGAGTAAATCACCAGTGAAGAAAACAGGACAAAAATATGAAGACAAATTCTGTAGGATTTTTTTTTTTTTATTGAGTGATGATGTCTACATAAGCCATGGACTTGTGCGTAGGTAATGATATGTGGTGATATACAGATGAAAAAAATGCCAGACCTGACCGGGAATCGAACCCGGGACCCCGGCATAGTAGCCAGTTGCGCTGACCACTACACCACGGGCCGGCCTTACTTTTAATATGTATTTATAGTCACTTGTAACTGTCATTGAGGGGATTTAGAAGAGCAGAGGGGAGCTCTGTGGGGAATCATGGTCTGGGATAAGATGGAATGACAGTTTACTTGCATGGGATATGTGGTAGGGATGTAACAGGTATGCTAACTACAAGAAGAATGGCAGAAAGGTCTGTAGGAGTACCTTAAGTTATTATAAAGGAACTTGAAACTAAATAACAATAGCTAACAAAAAATGAAAGTGGGCATTTTACTGCTATCTCATTCTCCTAATTAGATAAAAATAAAAGAGCAGTTTTATCTAAAAATTTACATTATGTTTAGTCACTGGTACAAATCTCTAAAGTGAAAATACTTAAGACAAGAGGTGAAAGGGTGATCTCTGGAATAATCCAATCATAACAAAAAAAAAAAATTTAAAAACAATTGTTTTCACATTAAGTATACAGTAAAATATTTAAAAAAAAATTGAAAAAGATTCAAGATGAAACATTAAGTGCAAGATGTAGGCTGCTATTTTACTTTGTAAAAGAGATCCAAGGTATCAAATACAACTAAGCTGCAATTTGAATACTTGAAGAAGACTTCTTTCTATTTTGCTTCTTTAGTATTCCCTTCTGCCTTGTAGCGTTGGGCCAGCAATACTTAACTTTTTAATAAAAGAAAATCACACATTTAAAAGTTCACAAAACCAAGTGAAAAGTCATAAGAGCTATCTAAAAGTTGTTTCTGGGGTCAGTTGAGTAATTATTTACAAAAATATTTTTGGTTCTACTGGAGCAAAAAGAATAACTAATTTTGCAGATGACCATGTTTTAACTTTGATTGAATCACATTTTTGTAATCGTTTGGTATTATATTTTTCCATTAATACAATACCAAGGTCAAAAATATTAGTACAAATTTGATTGAAAAACTATTGTTGTTGTCGTTTAAATCTCTAGAGGCTTTACAAAATAAAACAACGAGTGAGGTGGTTTACCATGCCTTCATCACTAGTAGAAAAGTATGCTTATCAGCATGCCAGACCCTCTGAAAAGCATCTATATTCTACCCTACAAATGACACCTTCACTTTATTCACCATAGGGTCTAGCTGTATAATGAAATTCATTACTCTCAGAGGAGATAACTCTGACTAGTGTCTTTACACCTCGACCACTTCTGTTCTTAAATGTATCATAAATAATTGGCTGACCATGTGATAATAAACAAAACTATTTTTTATAGCCCTGGAACTAGCAACAAATGCAGATCAAGTGCAAATAATTAACACTCCACCTGCCTGTTATGGGTAACAGGCACCTGCTACCCATAAAACGGCGGCCATCTTATAATTTGTTCGTTTCTAAAATTTCCGATAATTTTATTAACTTTACTGTAGGCTAACGTAAACCTAAGTATGACACCCTATGAACATTGTAAATACTGTACCACATTTTTCTGACTCTTAATTCTGCTACTGCGATTCTGCTACTGTGATTCTTAATCACAGTATCGAGTAAAACAAATTTGTTTTACTCGATAAATTTGTTTACTCGATACTGTGATTAAGAATAACATAAATAAATATGTTCAGCATTTCATATTATAACCCAAAAGTAGACTAGTACTGTACATGGCATAAAGAGAGGACATAATAAAAACAATAACACGTTAGTAGTTTACAATACAAAAACTCAGAAAAATGTGGTACAGTATTTACAATGTTCATAGGGTGTCATACTTAGGTTTACGTTAGCCTACAGTAAAGTTAATAAAATTATCGGAAATTTTAGAAACGAACAAATTATAAGATGGCCGCCTCTGTAGCATAGTGGTAGCACACTAGCCTACCATGTGGAGGTCCCGGGTTCAATTCCTGGCAGGGTCTGAAAATTTTTGCAAGGTAAAAATCCACTGTTCATGTCCCACCGTAGTCGCTAATGACCGAGCTGTTAATGCGACTTTATAAAGTAAAATAAAAAAAGTAGAAGATGGAATTTAAATGAATACATATGTTTTGAACCAATTTCTTTAGAAAATAAATAACAAAAAAGAAGACTTCATACCTTTACTAATTAAAAAAGTCTGTGATTTTTTAAAGTTTTCTTCTGATAGACTTGAAATTGAATAGCATTTTCAATCTTCACTAATGCACTAAATACTAAATACCTTCTTAAAGTATCTTATACAGCAATTCAACAAAAACTAAAACTCATAAATCTCACATTCTTTAAATTAACACTTGATAAATCCTGAACTGTAATGTTCGCAATGTATGATTCATCAGAAATTGTATAGAGTTTGTAACTTCTTCATTGAAAATCCCTCAAAAAATGTTTTCATAAAAAACATGCCCATGAAACTTTTGAAATTCTTTAAATAATATAGGAGGTAATTTAATTTGAGTTTTTCAAGAGGATAAAGTAAATATTAAAGTAGAGTTACAGAATATTTCAAATTACGGAGATTCAAATTAGAGAGTTCAACTCTATTGCATTTTTATCATAGGAAAGGATCTATAAAAAACGAATAGACTTCTTTTTTGTTTGACAGCTAACTCATTTGCACATAATGCTAATGCAAAAGAGCATGATGTGATACAACAAAAGAGCAAAAAGATACAAAACAGCAAAATGGGTGATAAAAAATACCAGATCTGACCAGGAACTGAACCAAAGACCATTGTTAACCTTTTGTAAGCCAGTTGCGCAGACAATTACATCAATGGGCCAACCAGCTAGTTAGACAAACAAACATGTAACTTTGAGAGGTGAAGTGTGATTGCATAATTTAGTTTTTATGATAAGGAAAAATGTTAAAAGCAAAAGAGGGCAAGCCAAATTTATTTGAAATATGTTTTTGAAGTGATTTTATAGTTAAAACTAATTATATAATTATTATTTACCTGAATTAAACTGAGGTGATGCATACACACTCCAAGTTGTGTCAGACAGAATTATGATGAATGAAGTTAAAGCAAACATCACGTGTAAAAGTACAACTTTTGAGTTATTTTACAAATAGTTCTGCAACAAGAGGACCAATAAAATTTTATGAGTACATTGGAATTGAATGAAAAATGAGATTTATAAAACCATATTCTTATTACGATCAGAGGTAAGAATATAATTCTACTTTCATTTGTTATAAAGAAGAATTTTACTTAAAACTAATAGCCACTATGATTGTGGGTTTCAGCTATTTTTTGAGAGTACAGTATATTTAAAAATATTTCTAAGGAAAATGCTCTAAACAAAAGTTGTAGATCTTTTAATTTCCTATAAATTTGATTATATACACTTTTGTCGTAAAATGCATACTACGGCCGAAATCTTAAAAAATCCATTTGTTTTACACATTTTCATAAAGGAAAACAGAAAATCACTAATTACCACTAAACTGAGCGTTACACAAAAATGTTTGAAATAAAAGTTGTAGATTTTTAAATTGCCTACAACTTTTATCATATACTACACTTATGCACTGAATTGCGTATTGAGGCTGCAATCTTAAAAAAACCTTTTTTCTACAATAGAATAGCCCCCCAAGAATTTCAGCAGACATGATGCTTATGCTACCTTGTAGAGCATAAAAAATGTTGTAAATGAGGAATTTTCAATATACTTTAAACTTAAATACATTAAACTTAATACTCAAAAACAATACTTTCCTTCCTACATATTCTTATAGGCAAGAGACAGTAAAAATGAATATTAAAAACCAAAATAAGCTAATATACAGACAAATAATAGTAAAATATTTGGTTGATTAATAATAAAGATCAATAGTAATTTAATCTGCAGAAAGCAAATAAATTATGTGCATCTAAGAAACACAACTGAATGTATCTTAGTGCATACTAAAGTGATATTTAGAATCCACAAAAAAGAAACATTTTTATTAATTAAAGATTCTAAGCTTGGTTTTACAGAAGTTTCAAAACTCTAAAATTAATGAGTAGGTTATTATGAAGTCATTTGTTCTGAATGTTATGTTACAAAAACTTCTTTATTTTGTAATGTTATGCAAAATTACATAATTAGTTCAATCGCTTACAGTGTTGGAGTTCTACGTAGGGCTCTCTGTGTGGTAACAGAATGGATGAAGAAGACACATGCCTGTTTGTACTACAACATTGTTTATCTCTGAAACAATAAAATAAAAACAATACAATTGGTATTAAGAAAAAAGAATTGCTATTGTTTGTACATTTGATATTATTGCTCTTAAGTGAAAGCAATGTAGACAACAGTGTGAGAAATTTCTCTTGGGTTATTTAAAAGAGCTACCTTGCACAATATTATTTGATTGTTTATTTTCTATCAGATCCAGTGTAAAATTTACATATAGTTATTACACCTGAACACATTATTTTATTGATATTATTCTAGATGGTAGTTGACTGAAATAGTCAACCACATATCCATTAATACAGATAATCCAGTAAAATAGATCTGTAAAAAGTATATTAAATTTTCCTCACATTCAAAAATTGTTTTCTCAAATAAATAGTTATGAATTCAGTCCCATATTTGTACTGAATGCTCATTTGAATGGAAAAAATCTGGTGTAAAAGACTCACATGACTTTCTCTTGCCAACACAAAAAATGGAGAGCATAACCTAACATTAGTAATAAAACATTAGAAATAAATAAAAAGCTAACCTCATAATACATAACCTAATTTTAATCATGAGTGAATGATGCAAAATGAAAACCAACCTTAATTTGGCTTAATAATACAGAAAAATCACACTTTCACGCTAAACTATACTCTGTAGAGAAAAATGCTTACAATGTAAGTTGTAGATGTTTTAATTTCCTATAAATTTGATTATATACACTTTTGTCGTACACTAAGCCCGACATCTTTAGAAATCAATTTTTTTTCCAGATTTTCATGAAAAAAATCACTAATTTCTGCTAAACTAAGCATTATGCAAAGAAATGTTTGAAATAAAAGTTGTAGGTTTTTAAATGTGCTACAACTTTTATTATATACACTTTTGCGCTAAAATGTGTATGAAGGCCGCAATCTTAAAAAAAGACACTTTTACTTTCTCTTGCCTGTATGAATATATAGGAAGGAAAGTATTGTTTTCATGTCGATTTTTCGAAATCGAGTTTTCACCGGATCTACACGTTTTCAGACCCCCTGAACCCAAAAAACATGTTTTTAGCGATTGGTCTGTGTGTGTGTGTGTGTGTGTGTGTGTGTGTGTGTGTGTGTGTGTGTGTGTGTGTGTGTGTGTGTGTGTGTGTGTGTGCGTGCGCGCGCGTGTGTGTGTGTGTGCGCGCGCGCGTGTGTGTGTGTGTGTGTGTGTGCGCGTGTGTGCGTGTGTGTGTGTGTGTGTGAACAGAGAACGTAATAAATATTTACAATTTAAAAGTATTGGTATGCTCAATATCTTGTTTAAGTGTTTTAAGGTGAGTGTAATAGTATGATTTAATTTTACGCAAAGAAGAATTCAATATGGCTTTCCCATAAAGTTTGGTGTCTAACATTACTCACAACAATTTTTTTTATTTCTTATAGTAGATATTGATACATTGTCATTAATGGAGATGTTCTGACTTTGGTTTTCTATTTCAATGAGAGAAATTATTATTGATGAACTTTATTTTATAGCTGTGATTGGTATTTAAATAAAGTATTTGAACTTACTAAGCTGATTTATGCATTTAGTTCTTAATTAGTAGCATTATTAGGCTAGTTCACATAACTTTGCTGCCATCGCTGTCTGATCATCGTATTTTACTGCTGAGATACAAATACTTGATCTAATTTGAATGTTGTTTGTGTTATTATATGAGATCACTTCTGGGTGTACCCAAAAAGACTTACTTAAATGAGATAAGTAATTTTCCAGAAATTTAAAAAAGTTAGAAAAATGAGCGAAGAACAATCAAGTTTACATTATTTTTTCCATAACAATCCAGTAATAATAGTAGTAGTAATAGTAATAATAGTAGTGGTCAGCGCAACTGGCTACTATGCCGGGGTCCCGGGTTTGATTCCCGGTCAGGTCTGGCATTTTTCATCTGTAAATCACCACATATCATTACATACGCACAAGCCCAAGGCTTATGTAGGCATCATCACTCAATTAAAAAAAATAATAATAAATACAAGTTATATTACTATAATTAACAGAAGTTAACAATTTACATGTAAGTTACAAATAAAAGTAAGAGGATTTATTTTTGTAAACAATGTACCTAAATAGACAAATCTTTTGTAAACTAATAACTTTTATACGTAAATTTAAAACAATTTTGAAGCAGAAGGCAACATTAAAGTATAATAAAAAAAATGAGAATTAATCTGTACAAAAGCTAACACGTTCCTTCAATATTATTCAGACATGGTCCAAACATTGTACAGAGAAACTTAAATTCCTTACAGTTCCCCTACTAACATTTTTGTGGTGATAGAATGTTAGGCAAAATATTTATATTTATGCAAAATCTTTATGTCTACATAACACAAGAAACATAAGTTGTTATTGAGTTGCTAATTACAACACTAAATTGTTTGAACAAAAACCTACTTATGCAGGGAGAAAATACATCTATAAATTACAACGCTATTTAAAAAGTTGTGCTAATTTGTATTTATTTTTAAAAAAATCTGAAAATTACTAGATTGACGAGACATTGGACAGTGTACAAGAATTCTTTACTAAATGTTGTTTTGCTAAAAAATAAATAAATAACATTCAAGTGAATGGTAAAGCAAACTGTAGGCTGCTATTGGATAAATGTTCACACTTTTATTGAAGAAAGTAGTCATGCAGTCATTGGCTAAATTGTAATTTAAGTAATATGTGTATTTAGATAGTGTGTTTTAAGTTAACTTAAAAGTTTTTGACATGTCCTTACTTTTGGAGTCTCCTGGATGCAATTCACAATAAAAGAACTACTTATAGTTACGAATATCATTCCCAAAAGTTATTAACAAAAAATTCTGGGCACATATCAACTACTTGAAGACCTTGGTGCAAAAAGGGGACAGCTCAAATTTTTTACGATTTTGAGGTTTCCATACATAAATATGACGAAAAAATTATCATTATTTTAGTTCAAGAACGGAACAGCTCCTTGCAATAGTTTAAGATATTAAAGTGAAGGAGGTAAACTTTCAGGCAAAAACAAGGCAACTCAAACAAAACTTTATTCAACTCCTGAAATCTTTGTAAAATGGGAGCTGTTCCCTTCTTACACCTAGGTTTAGTTAAACTTAAAGAAACATACTCAACATACACATAAAAGAACCATCAGGGTGCTTCCAAAGTACAGCGGTAGAGTGTTAGACTGTAATAAACTACTGAGTTGAAGGTTCTTCCTTTGATTCTTGGCTAGAATCTGAAAATCTTCATCCCATTAAAAACCATTGATACTTGACCTTGACTGAGACTTGATTGAGACTTGATAATTACTTAAATTGAGTATCTCAAAATATTTTATGCCTGGCACCACCTTCAGATGTAGTGTTAATAACGTACTTCTTGCTAAAAGTAATATTTAACAACTGTCATCTAGCTCTACATTTTCATTTGAAAGTTCTGTGGAATACAGTGATATAAAATTTTATTTCTTAATTAATTAAAAAAAGTTATTTTTTGTATTGTTCTGTTTAAATGTAACATTAAAAATAATTTTGATACAATTTTATTGTCCTATGTACAAATGTTACTCACAATATTTCTATTTATATTTTAGTTAATTGTATCAACAGCTTAGTTATTAGGGAATTTTGTGGGTTATGTAATAGATATGGTACATTTAAACGTGTTATAATTATGTGTTATAATGAGCTATAAGGATCAGAAAATTAAATACAGTGATCAACTAAAATAATCTTTAATAGAATAAAATGTCTTATAATGAACAACATTAAGGGAATGGTGAAGGAATAAATGAGGAGAAAGAAAAACTATACTTTGTAGTAGCAGAGTTATTTTTATTGTAACAAAAAGAACTTATCAATTCAAAAAAACTTTTCAAACTTAATCAGAAGCGACTGAATTCTTGAAAAAAAAATTGTCTTAGTAAGAACTAGCTTACGTGAGATTTTTTTTTAAATAATCAACTGTATCTTCAATCCAAAAATTTTATCGGTCACAGTTGAGACTAGACATTGGAACTAGGCCTCCTGAGAAATAAAATAATTTCTAAAACATCTCAAAGTGAAAGATTTGGCACAAACCACCTGAATTTTGGCTAATAAATATTTATATATAATGTGTACAATGCAGTTGACAATAGGAGACCTCTGTTTGCCTGAAGCATAACAACTTAATTTCATCAGAGTAAAATAGTCTGAAGCACTACCAAAGTCACATGGATGGTTTGAAATGCAAGCTTATAATTTGGTACATGTTCGCTGGTTTAAAGTAGTTCTAATTTTAAGTCTCCACCAATTTTAATGGTCACCTTAAATTGAGCTTTTTTTAATGGCATGTTCATATGGTGGATATACATGTATATTCATTATAGAACTGGAAGAGGAATTCAGTAGTGAAAACCTTGTACTGATGTCTTCATCCATATTCAATATTATATTGCATTAATGTAAGGAATTATAGTGCTTCTGTGCAAACATTTGTCACACAATAATTTTATTTTAATACTAAAGGAGTAAAAAGTTGCTTTTGATAACATGCCATTACATGAGACGTAATTTGTTTTTAACTACAAAAGGTTATTAAACCAGCTTAACTTTCACATTTTGTACTATTTGATTTTTGGCAGCCCCTTTGAAACCATCATTATGAAGCTAACTTTAAAATATTAACCAGAAGGGAACCATGTGAAGAAAAATTTTACACCCTCTATTTTTTTTAGAAATACTGGCATAACTTTTCCTTAAAGAGGTTAGCACTATTTGTTGGTAACTGAATGGACGGACACTATGCAACAGCTCTACCAACTTGGTCAATAACAAGCATTAATCTACAACTATTGGCAGGCATTGTCGTCAGAAACCTATGTTAGCCAAATAGCTGTTAAAGTAACCAGAGGGTGGTATATCACAGAAGTTGGCTGTTGAAGAATTATACAATTTTAGAATGAAACCATACATGTTTATCCTTGGCCTTCGATCAAACCCAGTCAGTCAGTAACTGATGAAAAGCACTTTGAATTGTTAAGTTACTTCAATAAAACAAGTAGTTCAGTTTGATGATCTGCTGACAACCAGTCATTAACGAATATTATTGGGTGTCCCTCCTCAGATCCATTCAAGAAATATAGTGAAATAGCCTACAACAATTTAACTAGGTCGTTAAATAAATAAATGGTTGTTTTAATAAAACAAGTTTCTAATAACAAAATAAAGTTAAAAAAGGAATCCTCCCACGGCTTGATGATTATTATTAGCTTGATGATAATAATTAATAGTGCGTTAAAAAACAAAGGTAGGTACTATGTGTGTATGTGTTTTTCCACAACTAAGCCAGTAATTAGATCCAGGACTTCAGCTTAATAGTCGAGTATGCGACAGAGTGAGCCACCCAGATGATAAATTTTTAAATTTATTCTCAGGAGAACGAAAGACTTAATTGATTTAATAAACAGTCTGTAAAACATTCATTTAATACGTAAGGTTGAAAAATATGAAAAGCAAGATAAAATCTCCTTAGCAGAATCGTTGTTTTGATCAGTCTTTTGATCCACGGTTACAAAATGCAGCGAATTAGTTTTGGCAGCATCTTCATTCTTGGCGCCCAAGAAGAAATATGTAAAACAATCCCACACATCAACTCACCCTGTAATTTTGTAGAATCGATTTTAATTATTTAAATAAATTAGACAATGAGACGTCACCGTATTTATCTGAACACACTCGATTTCTAATGAAGTATGTGGTCGATGTCGAACAGTCGCTCGGCATCACCACGTAAACAACACTAAACTTACAAGATTACGGACGCTTACGTACTTCAACCCACTGTCACTGAAGCTCTAATCTCAACCGGTAGGAAGTTTCACTGTCGATTTTACTCATTTGTTTGTACTGACCGCGTTCCATCGCAGCTAGTATATAAAATTTACATTTGTTATTACATTAGAAATTTCGTATAAGCTACATTCTGAACCTTAACTTTCACCAGCATTAATAAACATAAGAATTAAATTAGGTTTGGATACGGATGACAGTTCAGATAAAAACAATTGAAATAAATAGTCGGTCGTAGTTGAATTCAACTGTTGTACAAATGTCTTAACAATACATCATGTGTCAGGATGTACTCGCTTTGGTGTAACACCAAATTAAACATAAGAAACTTATTATATAAGTAGGCCTAAATAATATTTCATTAATAAGAAAATTTTGGTGAATCATTTACTTCACGGTATGCAGATGCAAGAGTTTAAAATGAACTATAAGTATAATTTAAAAAAAAAAAACAATAAATTATGACTGAAACTATAACAACAAGTATGCATACAAATAAACTATCTAAATACTTAAGTAGGCCTACTTAACAAAGAACTATCTTTGTAAACGTAAACAATAATATAGAGAAATCTTTGGTAAATGGCATGCGTACGCTATACTGCGACCGACATTTCACGGAATCGATAACCCATATTAATAATTAATTATTGGTCTGCTGAAAAACCGTTCATGAAGCCTAAGACATTACTATTTTGTCCGAACCCTAGGATACGCATTGGATATAACGGGTTAGTTGAAGATTTGAGATTACCTGTGAATGGAGAATGAAGAGGAAGTTATTTATGATAAATTCTTTTTGCAGGTTTTTCGACGATCAACAACCAAAACGACAGAACCTTAGCCTATAAATTGTAGGCCAAATGGTTCTCCTGAATCTATAATTAATTCTTCTCTACAAATAGTATTTCAGTAGATTAGCTTACAGGATATTTATAAGATTATCAAGAATAGCATTTTCCGTAGTAGGCGTATGGTCCTTTACATTACGAAAAATCTACTTTTCTGAGTAAGACGAGGTTTCAAATCTTGCAGTAATTTATACTTGGTGAATTTTACAGTTGCAATATTGCTGTTCTAGAGAAATCTTTTATAATTTTATGCCTCTGTGTGTTTGGTCTATTGCTTTCGTACCCAGTGACGGATTTACCGGGGGGGGGGGGGGGGCACAGGGGTCATGACCCCCTCCAAATATTTTTCAATTTACTTTAATAGATTTTTGTACTTTATAATATAAAATGCATATTTCAGCTTAACACAATTTCTTTGTATTTTTACAACTAAACACTGATTTGTTTTTGTGTAAAGATGCACTTAATCGTAATGTCTCAACAGTTTATTTTACAAAAATAAACTAATGTTTAGTGATGTAATATTCTTTTCTTGATTTTCCTCCTTTCGTAATTCAACAAATTTGACCATGTGTTTATTTATTATAAATATTTTCTTACACATACTTATACAGCAAAATAAGCACTTAACATTACATACATTAATAACTTATTTAGCAAGTCCCTAACATTAATAGTTTAAGTAAGTAAATGCTTATATTATATTATAAATCTTTACCAATATATTGTTTTCATATTTACTTTGTTGTATGAGGCATTATGATTAAAATTGATTAAATTTCAAATTGGGAATAGTAATCTATTCCCCATTTTTTCTGAATTTCTTAAGTGTCTATAATTGTTCCTTTTGTCTGTTGTAACAGTATGAAAATGTTAGGCTCATAAACGTGTTTTTAAGATGTGTATTTTAAATTTTTTCCCAAGGAGGACCCCCCCCCCCGCTCACCTGGGAGGGGTATTCCAGACCCCCGGTAGTGACCCCTCCCAAACTTGATGCTAAATCCGCCATTGTTCGTACCGTCCTTACATCCGCTGAATAGAAATTACAGTTAAAAGCTATACGGATTCTTTTGACGGTGGGATTACTTATTCATCTTTTTCTATTGTGCATAATTTAACCTTAGAATTCATTAATTTCGTTTTGAAACAAAGCTTATTTTAGTTTTGTTTACACCTTATCAATTCTGCAAAAAAAAAGCAGAAGGTGTGTCTTTAATGGCCCACACTTACAATTTTTGTTGTGGAAATGCAAGCTTCAATGCAGGAGGCTGGGAAGTGGTAAGACGCAAGAAAGAGTTTCATAACTAGGACAGCACGTGGCCTTCAACGCACTTTCACTGTTATTTTTACATTCACTATCAAACTGAATCAATTGATAGAGGGGACTGTTAATGATGCGTGAAGTTGTACCAAGATCAGACTTTGTTATTAATTGTACTAGGACACAGTTGCAGATGGGGGTCAGGGTAGGCAAAATAGAGGGGAGTAATGTAGTACAATACTTAATGAAGAGGCGTAATATTACTGTAATATAGTCATAGTAAAAAAAGTGCATCTGCATACAGGAACAGTTATGTGAACAGTACCTATTTTTAACAAAAATAGCAACACATAAAATAAATTAGGTGGTCACTTTACTACCAACACTTTCAAAAACTACAACGGGCAGAAATTGATTTATTTATGCACATTTTAATACTATAGTAGGATCAATTATATTATCTAGTTATAATTAATGTGCCTATATATCAATAATTATTATAATACAAATTGATAATTGTTAAATGTTGTCTTGTTGCTAATAAAACCGTTTATTTTTCAGTACCAACCAGGTTGTGTTCAGAAAAATTTTATTTTAAAGATTTTGTAAAATTTTTCAACTCCAATAGCTTTAAAATTAGCCTTCATTAAAAAAGGAAAAGATCTAGAATTTACCTGAGGTTGGTGCAAGTTTCTGAAAATTTCAAGTTTCTCAATTTCAAATTTCTCAAGTTTGTATTATAATATCAATATTTTGCTGCAGGAGTACCGCTCCACACAAAAATATAAGAAAATCTAAGCATACTTTTTATCTTTGATTTTTACTTATATAAAATTTACATATTACATACTTGCAAGGGGGCGCCCCCTGAAGCGTAATAAACCGTGGAAAAATGTACCTAAACAAAATATTTGTACTAATCTAACAGCAAAATTGTGTAGGTTACTTAAACAGAATTTAAATTTTCTTATCTATACTTCAAAATGCAAAACTGCCCATAACAGACAGGTGGAGTGTCAAATTTTCACACTCAATCTGTTTGTTACAGGGCTAAAATAAATAGTTCTGTTTCTTAACACATGATCAGCCAATCAAATGACTGAATCATTTAAGAACAGAAGAGGTAGAGGTGTAAAAGACACTAATCAGAGTTATCTCCTCTGAAAGTAATGAATTTCATTATACAGCCAGACCCTGTGGTGAATGAAGTGAAGGTGTCATTTGCAGAGTGGAAATATGTGCTTTTCAGAAGGCCCGGCGTGCTGATAAGTGTACTTTTTCACTCAGTGAGGAAGGCAATGGTGAACCACCTCACTCCTCATTTTACTTGATAAAACCTCTACAGGTTCAAACCAGCCTTTCGGCTGATGACCTAAACAACACTTCAAAATGCAGTAATATATAACAAACTTACGCCAACCTCAGGTAAATTCTAGATCTGTTCCTTTTTAAAGAAAGGCTAATTTTAAAGCTATTAGAGGTGAAAAACTTTACAAAGTCTTTAAAACAAAATTTTTCTAAACACACCCTGGTTGGCACTGAAAAATAAACAGTTTTATAAGCAACAAGACAACGCTTAACAAAATAAAATTTCCAATTATTATCAGGGTTGTTGCTATAAAGCCAAAGATATGATTTGATAAAACAAAATAGTAACAGGTTTCTCATAAAAAATTAAAACATTTTTCCCATAAGACATAAAAATATTTAATAATTTTATCAGTTTAAGGGTACGAATATTGCATTCGAACGTATAACGCAGAATAATGTTTAGCCCGCAAAAGGTAAAAGATACGATGAGGGGTTGGCAACCAACAAAAATCTCTGAAAAATTATAATGTAGCCTACACAATATAGCAAACTTACCATCTTTGTATTTCGAGTAAGACAAAAACTTTAAGAAAACGGTGATACAGTGGTGAACTACAAAATGCAATGAAAAACCATACCTTAACGATAACTGGGTATTCGCTATGAATTCTAAAACATAAAAACTTAACTTTTTATCATAATTATTTTACTTAAAAAGACAAAGATACTTTTGTATTATTCCTAAAACAAATGAAGGATCCCTTAATCTTTCTTAATGAAATGCATGTCTGTTTTTTAATGGTTTATTTTAAGTCGAATCAATACCTTTGTTATTCGCGACGACTGGGTTTAGGAACTGTGGGTTCGAACGTGTTATAATTTTCAAGACCCTGGCCGGGAATCAAACTATGGACTTCCGCTAACCACCGGGACACAGAGGCTGGCGTATGTCTATTACATATTACAAGAATTTTCTAAAAAAACATATTTTTATAATTTTCAGAATGAAGTTTCTAAAACAAACCATATTTTTTATAATGTTCAGGATGTAAGCAAAGAATGAGCCCTTTAAATTAGATTCTAACATTTCAGAGCAGAAAAAGGGAAAATGAGGATAAGTCCATAATTCATCTTTCTGTATAAGATCACTTCTTTTCCAGCTCCCGGGAGGGAACTCAAGTATTTTAAACAGAAAAGGTAAAGACTGTGAATGACCTATGGCTTTAAAGGACGCAAAATTACAAATAAGTGTATTGTATCTCTTTTTACGATAGAATTAGCAGAGGGCAACTTTCAAGGAACGGTATTTTTAAAGAAGGAACTGTTGGTAGGGAATTCCCTACCAACAGCTTTGTGCGCTAAACGCACAGCTTTTTCACAAGTGCTCCATAGGCCTGTATAAAAAATATATTTTTAAAACTTCCTTAATTAAAATTCACAACAACTTCAATATTTAGCGTACCGTGATGAACCAACAACCAAATTAAAATAAAATTTTATATCACTAAATTTAGCTGTGAAAATCACACACTTTTCACGTAAAAAGGAAGAAAAAATCCTACGTTTAGTATTTAGGACCATCATACATTCTAATTTTACTATTTTGAGATGTTGAAATTTAAAACCTGATGAATATTGACTGCTGATTTGCTGAAAAAAAAATACTAATACGAGGAAAGATTAGCTCACAGATCACGAACGACTTATTGTTTTAATATACAATACTCGGGGATTACAGCCGCAAGAAAAATATTCTAATCATAACTTTTAACAGATATTTTACAATAGTTCAATACATCATACAATAAAATTTTTATTTACTGGCTGTGACTTCATCAATACGTATAATATATTTTATAACAACCTATCGACAACTCAAAATACATTAAATGTTAAAATGGAATCGAAATTATTTACAAGTTCCAACTCTAAAAGGCAATGAAAATATTTATTAGTCAAAAAATGGAGTTAAAATATTTCTTAAAGAACTTTTATTTGTTTAAGAAAGCACGAAATTCAATAAAGTCTCAAAAAATACACTTTTTTAATTTTATTTAAAGTCGCTATCAACTTTATTTACGTGTTTATTAGCTACTACTATATAAACTGAGTATACTAAATTTAACTTATTGAAATTTTCAGCCCAGGTCGGGAATTGAACGCAGAACCTTCTACTTAGCACGCTAACTACCGAGCGACGGAGGAATCCAAAATACATCTTTTTATTAATTTACGAATGCTACATAAAATATCCAGTCATAAGGGCTACTTTTATTTTTACTACTTTTTCGTATAAGTTACTGTATTTTGATTTTAAAATAAATTTAACAAGAAACTTAAATTTAAAATAATAAAACCTATCATTCTCGTCGGAAGTTCAGAAAAAGCAGAACGATATTATTAAAAGAATAATTTAACAATATGTACCAAATATAGGCCAATGCATTTAACAAAAGTATCTTCACGTCATTTAGAGTGGACACCCCTGATGACTGTGCTTAAGCTTAAATGTTCCTATTTTTAATGAACTACACGATTTATTAAAATTTCAGTTTATTTTGGTATAGTAAGAAGTTCTAGCAATTAAAATTAACAAATAATGATACCCAAACACAGTAAAAGTACAACGAATTTTCATATTAAAAACGTTGTAGGTATCTAATAAAAGTGTTTCATAAATTTATTTGTAAACCACGAAGGAAAAACGGTCAGTCGCTGCAGTGAATGACTGACAGTATGTAAAATCAATGAACACTAATCACTAAAACGTTTTTACACCATATGATATAAGTACGATTCCAGAAAAGCTATGATTGAATGCAACTCCAAATAGTAGAAGGGTGAAGAAATTTGCAACGCACTCTCCTGAAAATGTGCAATCCGGTTTAGGATTCGGAGATCAATTAAATAATAATCGTCTACAACTGTCACCCAAAATTTAGGTTCAGTCACAAATTTCTTGATTCATCTGCACACGATTCACAGCTATCGCAGATCCAAGTCAATCTGACTTCAGATCAACTCAGTCGCGTTTAGTTTAATAATTTTCAATTGGATTAAGTCGAATGGTATGAACGAATTTTTGTGGCACATAAAAACAACCTGGGTAGCAAGCGTCAGTTTAGTTATTGCATGTCCGATTCAGCAACACGTTTGAAATAAATTATTACTTAATGTCATTGTAATCCTACAAGTAATACGCGAGAGAAAACTTTTTAATGAGGAATAATTGCTTAAAATATTGATAAACAACGGATTCAACTTAATGAAAAAAACGTGTATTTGCAGGCTAAGTTAACGCACCAGTTTGATTTTTACTGTATTATTCATATAGACTTGAACACTACAGATAGATTAATAAAATTAAAATACTTATAACTGCATGACTTACCACGTGTTCCAGATGCGGCGGCGGCGACACCAGCGACAGCGTCGCAGCTTTTATCACGATATACGGACCAATGATCGCACATAACACAAACGCACGTGCCTCGCCCGACTAATACTGAGAGTTAAAACCTTTTTATACTGGACTCCATAAGGCTTGGTTTGGCCTACATAGACTAGACCGCCGCCTGTTACCTCTTCCCGCGCAATTCCCCTTCTACCCCTTTTTAATAATTATTACAACATTACCCATCATGTAATTGTCCCTGAATCTTTCGTCAGCAGAGCATATCTCTGAAATTATTCGATGAAATTTTGTTTTAGCATCCTCTCCGTTAAATACTGTTCCAGTTGTTTATTCTTCGGTAATTATCATCGCCACTTTTTTTACTAATAGCACTATCTTGCATCAATTAAGAATATTTTAGGAAATTTTACTTCGAGTATATCCATTTCTTTTCACATGTTTCATCACTGTCGACTGTAGTTAATGTAAATAGAGTGTAAATACATTACATATTGGTGGTTACACATAGGTTACAAAATACGAAATGTTTCTTACAGATCCAAACGCAATAATTCCTACCTTTATAGACTAATACATGAACGGATTTTTTAATTACAACAAAAGTAGGTATTTTATTTAGTTTTTAATGTGTTATTTTCGGAATAGCTAATAAAATTATAGAAAAGTTATTAGAAATTTAATTTAATTTACTGCCGCTGTTGTAACTCCTTGATGCAATGCTCCTCAAGTATTTCCTCATTCAGAAACTTTTTTTCTTGGATATTCCAAATCAAGTCGAAATCTCGGTTTTTACGAACAAGAACTTGAGAAACTTTTCCAAGTTTTAAAATAAATCTCTGGTTAGTTTTTACTTTTCTCTTTGTGATAGTTTACCTGTTTTATTAACCTCATTTATTGAATTAATTCCCATAAAGTAAAAATACCTATCTACATTGCGTTAGTTAAAATATATTGTAAAGTAGTTATAGTTATAAAATAAAAGTTTTTTTTTTAATTTTTATCTGCATTACATTTTATGTGCATAATCATAAAGTGTTTTTTTTTAATTTCTATTGTTATTAAAATAAAAATATATTATTATTGATATTTATGTGAATGTAATTAGGCTAATAATTAAATTTATCATTATTTTGTGCTTTTTAAAAAATCTGTTCAACGTAATCCTTGTAACCTATTTAACTGTAATAATTTAACTTAGTAAAATTTTTATAGTAGTTATAAGTATTTAAGTGATTTTTTTCTGTATATTCCTATGCGCGGACAGAACTCTTTGCGAAGAAGAGTTTTTGCTTGCAATTATACATAGTTAAAAATATTGTATACTACTTGTACAGCTTAGTTTAGTTTAGTAATAAATTGTAATGTATATTTATCTAAATTAAATAAATAATTTAAGTAATCAATAGGTTTGATAGCATTCTAAGAAGGGATAGACTAGTGCGCCATATCTTTACACATCCATGTATTGGTCTATGAATAATGGAGGGTAATATTGAGGGAGTGAATTGCAGGGGGAAGCAAAGGTTAGAATATATAAAGCAAATTACAAAAGATGTAGGGTGTTACAGGTATGTAGATAAGAAACGACTTGTACAAGATAGAACAGCTTGGAGAACTGCATCAAACCAGCCAAGAGACTGATGACAAAAAACAAGCATTCTAAATACTTCCATCGACAGTAGATTTTTTCTACTCTTCTTCTTCTTCTTTACTACAGGGTTTAGGCGAATCGCCTGTTCCGGTCTCAAGGTTATTTTTTTTTTAATTTTCTTAAGGACAGCTACCTTCTTCTCCTGGGTCTTCCAATATCTCTTCGGCCAACCGGGCCTATACCTCCACACTTCCTTAGGTATACGCCCATCAGGCATTCTTTCCAAATGTGCCAGCGATCTCTGCCTGTTTTCTATTATTCGGTCTTCCAACTTGAAGATGTTCAATTCCTTACACACTTGTACAAGATAGAACAGCTTAGAGAACTGCATCAAACCAGTCGAGATACTGATGACAAAAAACAAGCATTCTAAATACTTCCATCGACAGTCGATTTTTTCTACTGCCTCTGTGATTCACATTGTACTAAACAATAACCTCTCCTTTTTAAACCTCAGAAATCGAAACTTTGAAATTAGACAAGTGTGTAAAAAATGTAGGCCTATATGAATTTAGGAACAATTATTAGTAGATATTTAAACTGCGTCAATTTGTATGGGTTTTACTCGTAGCGAAGCGATAAACTAATAAACCAGCGATAGATCGTATAAACCGTAAGTAGCCTACATTATAGCCTGTAGCCTAAGTTTTTATTATGTGCGATTGTTTTGCATATTAATATATTAATGCAGACGATGAAGGGTGATTGATGAAAATGAGTGATGAAGACATTTTTATCTGTGACAAGTTATAAATTCAGGGCAAAAAGTGTGGAAAGGTATGTTACTCTGTGGCAAACAAAGGTAAATATTTCGGTTTTATACTTGGAGAGACAAGGCAGCTATGGGAAAACCTTGGCCAGAAAAGAAGCACGCCTATAAAAATTCATATTTATCATTATTAATAAAAATATAAAATTATAATAAAAATATAAATAAATAAATTTATTTAGTAAATATTATGTAATACCAATTTAGTAAGTAATAAAGTTCATAAAAATATCTGAGTTCTTGATCTTAGGTCAACTTCCACTGGCCTCTTACGGTAAATTATTATTTATATCTACTTTTAAAAAAAATTTAATAGACTAGATTTAAACTGAAAACACTGAAAAAATTCAAACAAACATGTTTAACACTTCATTATAACCACTACACTATTGATGTATCTTTCAACAGATTTTATAAAGATGAAATGAAAAAGAAGTTAAATCGTATATTGTTTGTATGTTACATATTCTTACAACACTATAAATTATGTTATGAAGGGTTAACTCTTTACTATTGTCAGTTACGTATAATTAACACGAAGTTATAATTAACATGGAGTTATAATCGCATAACTTATAAACACTCATGACATGTTTATTTGAGACTTCTGTTCAAATGGACATAAATAGAATTAACTAACTGTTCTGAACACATTACAGTGAAATTTTCAGGGCAATTCTCTCCTTCCTCACTATCTTTCCTTATCTTTACTTTTATACTATTTCTAATGATGTTATAATTTTTATAGCTCGGTATAAAAACTGTATGACATAGTGTTCTAAAAAATTAGACATATGGTATTATTAATTGAATTTTTGCCCATAACAGACAGGTGGAGTGTCAAATTATTTTCACTCAATCTGTTCGTAGCAGGGCTAAAACAAATAGTTCTGTTTCTTATCTCATGGTCAGCCAATTAAATGACTGACTCATTTAAGAACAGAAGAAGTAGAGGTGTAAAAGACATTAATCAGAGTTATCTCCTCTGAAAGTAATGAATTTCACTATACAGCCAGACCCTGTGGTGAATGAAGTGAAGGTGTCATTTGCAGAGTGGAAATATGTGCTTTTCAGAAGGCCCGGCGTGCTGATAAGTGTACTTTTTCACTCAGTGAGGAAGGCAATGGTGAACCACCTCACTCCTCATTTTACTTGATAAAACCTCTACAGGTTCAAACCAGCCTTTCGGCTGATGACCTAAACAACAACAATTAAATTTATTGCCATAAAAATATATTACTCTAACTAATCTGCTTAATAATATTCGTAATAACATTGCTAGTTAGTTTCCGCTGATGTATTATATAGATTATGGTATAACAATATTTGTTTAGGTTGTGTTGTTTAGGTTATCAGCCGAAAGGCTGGTTTGAACCTGTAGAGATTTTACTAAGTAAAACGAGGAGTGAGGTGGTTTACCATTACCTTCCTCACTGAGTGGAAAAGTACGCTTATCAGCATGCCGGGCTCTCTGAAAAGCACATATTTTCCACTCTGCAAATGACACCTTCACTTCATTCACCGCAAGGTCTGGCTGTATAATTAAATTCATCACTTTCAGAGGAGATTACTATGGTTAGTGTCTTTTACACTTCTGCCTCTTCTACTCTTGAATGATTCAGTCATTTAATTGGCTGAACATGTGATAAGAAACAGAACTATTTATTTTAGCTCTGAAACTAACAGATTGTCTAAATAATTTGACACTCCACCTGACTGTTACGGGCAGGTATAACAATAATAATCACGAAATAAATACTATAGTAAATAAAATATACTTACACAATTTAATTGTGTTTCCAAAGGCTACGATTGCTAAATGTTTTCATCATGAATAGTAGTTCCAAACTCCCATAAGAAATGCATGGCCAATACTACTCAATAGTCTCTAACTAACTAACTAAGTCATCAAGTTTTTATACCGTAGACGAATTTATTTGGAAGATAAGTAACATATACTGTACCAATGCCTACCAAAAATCCGGAGATATTTCGGACTCCTCAATCAATAAAGTTATTATCAAACACAATATTATTAAAATAAACAAAACTTGTAACACAGATTCTTCTAAATTCTACAAAATTTATTTTCAAATACCGTTTGTTTATCTATTTAATAAATTATTGATTTAGTGGTGAAGTATCGAATAAATTAAATGTACAAACCGTTATTTGTGTTTATGCCAGTTTGTAGTTGAAATAAAATATTATGTAAAGTCATTTACCTATACAAACAAACTTTTATACTGGCAGGTTTAATTAGTCGATTACTATTACAGCGCTTAACATTATTACGCATTTGTTTCGAGAAGATCGAAAGTAACTGGTACGTATGCAGTTATGCAGGCTCTCTTCCTCATGACTTGGCTACACAAAAATTTAACTGTAGGGTAACTGTTACACCTTTTTTGACCTGGTGACCTACTGAAAGTAAGATTAAAAACTGGTATCTCAACTAGACTTTCAATAGACTTTTATTTTATTACATAATGTTGTAATCGACTAATAAATGGAGGCAATTAAAGCGTTCATTCGTAGGAAAGATTATTTTGTTTGGTGAAGGAAAGCGTAAGCCTGCGTATGCAGGTTATGTATAATTATTAATAAATGAAATATAATTTTAATGCACCCAAAATTTTATTATCTCTTAAAACGGGCTTTCGTTTTGTTTAAGAAAATTACTGTAAAAACAAATCCTTAGTGTTATCTCTTGCACTAACTCATGACAAGTCGTTGCGCCCTGTACGTCTACCTTTTCCTACTTTTGCTGTTACTGGAAAAATAAACATCTATCACGAATTCCCATGTCAAAAATATCAGTTGATCTAATTGTTGTTATATCTACAAGATTTTTATCGATATATGCACATTTTTTAAAAAAATACACAAATAAATCACTGACATAAAAAATATGTACATTGTTCACTTTCTCGTTGCGATTGTCAGTGAATGATTAATTATGTTTTACGCGATGTATGACTAAGATATTACTTAAGCCATCACAACTTTCATAAATATAATTGTAGGCCTACTCTGTTGACTTAATTTTCCTCGCCACTCATATTTAGAATCACAGAAACCTTAGTTCTGGTTGTCGGTTAAATTAATTTTTTCATGTTATTATAAACTTACCTGAAAAATTAGAACTAACAAAATAGCAAAGCCCAGCAACTTATCAAGAATACATACAACAAGAAAGACCTATTTAATCTAATTGCAACACTAATTTATAAAACAGTAGTACAACCCGAAGCCACGTACCCTAACAAAAAAAATTCGAAAGACAGAAAGAAGAATCTTTAGGACTTGCATAAACAAAAAACGGAAACTCAACGATATCTGGATCTTAATGTCTAATTCTGAACTCTACCGTGAAATCGAGTCCGTTACTGACATCATGGTGAAGAAACGAATTTATTTCTTCTGGCATTTACTTACAATATCGGACAATCGAGTAACTAAACAACTCATTTTTATAATTAACTCGTGGAAAAATCCTCCAAGGTGGTTGGCCGAAATAAAGTAAGAATCCAAGAACTTAACATGGCAGAACAAGATCTTTTAAAAAAATCTGAGCAGCTTAACTTGCTTAAAGATAAAAACACAAGATTCGTCGAAACAACTCGAACTCCGGCGTCAATGATTTGTACAGATAAAATGAGACAGATTAGATCCCAAAATTTGAAGAATTATTGGGAAAACGTAAGAATCCTAAAACCAAACCAAGAAGGATTTCTAACCTTGATTCAAGTGGTCCAATGAGGCTGTAAAAGCAAAAAATACTTGTTCTGCTCGTTATCAAAAATTCTTTATGTACAATTACCAAACCAATGGGTGTTTTCGTGGTAAATTTTACCCTATCGTCTATTTTCTGATATTGCTCTGGATAGCCCAGATAGTGTAGTGATTGAGGGCTCGCTTTTGGAACATAAGTTCGCGGTTCATGCTTTACCACGATCCCATTACTTTTTCATTTTTCACAAGATGAAGAGTCGGGAGGGACTGCTTGAACTTTCAAGGTCACCATAGAGTACTGTTAAGTAAACTAAAAATTTTGAAGTATTTGTCAAAGTACGTGAACTGAGTAAGAAACACTACCATGGCTGAAATCACTACATTCAGGAATTCAGGTTTGACGCTTTGAAACTAATACGAGTACTACGCTTTCAGCGCCAGTCTTTTGTCACTTAAACAGGATCTCGATAAACCAGTATTTTTAATTTTTTTTTAAATTTATTTAAAGTCGCATGAACGCGACTAGTTATTAGCGACTACGGTGGGTTATTAACTTTAACGGTGGATTTTGACTTGTAATTTCCAGACCCTAGCCGGGAATCGAAATCGGGACACCCGCGTTGTAGGCTAGCGCGCTACCACTACACTACGGAGGCGGTCAATTTCAAATTTAATAAGAAAGGTTTTCATTAAAAGTATAGTCCTACATATTTGGGTATACAGTTAAATCCGTTTACAACGCTCACGGCTAATATGATTTCCATCTTAATACGCATTTCTTATTAGTCCTTAAAGTTAGTATAAAAAAATAATTTGGATATACCCCTAATACGCACCGAATTCCGCGTAATACGCTTTGTTTATTTTTCAAGAAACAAAAATTTTAAAGAATAATAATGTAAAACTGTAGTTTATTACTTTATCAAGAAGAAAAAAGGTGACTGCATTTGGCTTGACAAAAAAGAGAGCCTAGTCTACCTTCCACCCCTAGAGGAAAAATGTAGGCACCATCGTCTAGGACAATAGACTCTTGCAACCACGTGGTAGTCGTGACAATTCAGTTGCCTCGTGATACAAGTTATAAGTTTCATTTTAACGGAAACGCACTCAAAATTGCAAAGAACTGCGGGTTACTGACTTCACTGGTTCGAAAGAACCAACAAAACAACAAAAACTGGGTTTCAGAGTTTTGGATTTATGTACCGATTAAAAACGTCATGGAATTGTTTAAGTCAGATATATGTGTAGAGGCGTTTAATGAAAATAACGCTTATCTAAGTAAGAAAATGTTTAACTTCACTGCTAAAGGATCACCGAGGGACGTTTATAATCCGGATGAGTTCGGTATCTATTTTTTAAATTGATGCCAAATAACACACTAGTTTATAAAAATTAAAAATTCATGTTGGCAGAAAACCCAAAAATACGGCATTTAAAAACTCGTCAGTACTTATACGATCAATACGGTAGAGATCATTCCTCATTAGAGATCGCTATATTCTACTTGTTTCCCGGCTAAGACGCTTTTCCGTCTGATACGCTAACATGGGGTAGTCCCTTAAAAATCGTATTATGCGGATTTTACTGTATCTGTTGTAACTTTCATTAAGGTTTTACATTAAATTTGAATAACTTTTTTCTAAAATTTACTAAATTTGTTTAAAATTGCCTTAAGTTAGTACAAACGATATACCACTATTTTTGAAGATTTGAATTTTCCTGGGTGTTCACTCATAGCCTGTATGAGGATACTTTTTAAATCTTTCTTACGTCCCACTGTTATGCACGTTGAGGCAAATGCAAAAGATCAAGAGTTATGCAGATAAAAGTGTGATGAAAACATCCCAGACCTGAGCGGGTATCAAAACCGGGACTCCTAGCATAGAAGCCAATTGCGCTGCACACTAGGCTACTCCCTATAGGAGTAAATGATAGGATTAAAGGTAGTAAAAGCTAAAAATTAAGAGATGATAAATACTATAGTATGTAAATAATAAATGGGGGATAATATATTTTTTGATTAACGTTGAAGTGAAATACCAAACATTAATTTAATGTAGCCTAGTTGTAATCTTAAAAAAACTGTTTATATTAATCTCAAAATTCCTTCTAATCAAATTATTTGACGAATGAAATAAATATGGGATAATCATAAAAATAAGAAACCTAATGTATTTTTTATTTAGTTTTAGGAATACTTGGCGTAACTAGATTGTGTTATTATACTTGGATTGCTTGGAAGTCGTGAAAGTTTGTTATTAATCAGAATTTTAAAGGAATGCTGTTTAGAATCACCTGAGTCGAAGAAAACAAACATTTATACGGCCCTGTAGATAATATTCTATAACCAAAGAAGAAAATAAATAAAATTATCAAAATAAGAAACCCTCTGAGTAGGCCTACTGAATAATAAAAAAACTTTACAATACTATAGGCCTAATAATGTACATTACAAGGAGTTCAGTTAGCAAATTATCTCAACTTTTGTATCACAAATTTACACAACTATCGATTTTTAATAAATATAAACAAAAATTTCAATCATTAAAATAATAATTTAAGTCTCAAAACAAAAAAATAAATAAATAAAATAAAAAGCAGAAATTAAGCTATTAACTAACACGTTTTAGTCTCTGTCTTTGGTTTGGAACATTTGTTGACATTCATACAGTGTATTTTTTGTGTTTGTAAAGTGCTTTTTACTCTGAAGAAAATTTCCTAATAAACAGTGTTGCATATTTATAATAATACGTGCTGTGCTGGGCGACTGTCTACAAGAGTTTGTAGATAAGGATTTTGTTTCCTTTTTTATAATTATTTTTTTAATTGAAAATAATAATCATAATGACCTGAAACTATTAATGGCTATCAGGCCGTCTGCTGTTTATACTCATTGCATTAGTGAACTATGCATACTAAAGATGTTCTGACGATATTGACTACAATCTTTTAAATCGAGTATCGATGGAGTGGCAGAACATATCTTCAGAAGGAAACAATAATTTTAATAATATGGCTGTTGAAGACCCGCGGCTCTCAAATAATAAACTATCAAATAACAACAAATGAAATACCGTTTTAAATGGCATAATCGATGATAACACCCATCAAAATTCTGAGAGTTCAAAGAAGTTGACCAAACGACCGCTTCCTATTTATATTAGATGTCCAGTTTTCGTCACTTAGTGAATTATTAAGACCAATTGTCCGTGACAAATTCAAGTATACAACCACAACAATTGAAGGAATAATGGTTTATTCGTCTTCTGCTGAAACATACATAAAAATTGTACATCTGTTTAAGGAAACGAACTCTGATTTTCCTACTTATCAGCTTAAAAATGGCAAACCACTACGTGTCGTCATACATGGTTTACATCATTCAACTAACTCAACCGCGCTTATTTAAAAACTGTCTGATAAAGGCTGTAATGTTAGATCAGTAACTAACGTCTTATCGATCTAAAGTTCCACTACCAATATTCTTTAATGACCTAAAAAAAAGAATAATGAAAATATTTAAAGAAGAAACATTATTATATTCCAAAATCGAAGTCGAGCATTCACGGCCAAACGCCACATACCCCAAATGTTCATGTTGTCAGGTATACCTAATTTTAATTTTTTTACTTTTTCTTGCCTGAATAAATTTATAAGAAGGAAAGTATTGTTTCATATCGATTTTTGAAATCGAGTTTTCACCGGATATACACGTTTTCAGACTCCATGAACCCAAAAAACATGTTTTAGCGATGGGTGTGTGTATGTGTGTGTGTGTGAACAGAATATCTCAAGAACGGAACGTCATACAAAATTGAAACTTGAAACTTAAGTTAGGTAACACTAGAGGACCCGACACAAACATTTTCATCAAAATCGGTCAACTGGAAGTTGTAGGTTATACGTGTAATTTTTCACTTTTTCGCGATTTTCTCAAAAACGGCTCCTACGCTTTTTTTAAAAACCGCCTTTTTTAAATTAAATTATTTAACTTCGCATCAACTGCAGCGGTCATTAGCGACGACATTGGGGTGTAACTATATACAATGCAGGATGGAATGATTTTTTAACGTATGAAAATATGCCGAGCCTTAGTGGGATTCGAACCCACGACCGCATGATGAAAGACAACCAAATCGAGAGCACGATGAGAGTAAAATCGCCTTATTTACTATATTTTTTATGCTTTACAAGATAGGGTAGGCGCCATGTCTGCTGAAATTCGTGAGGCTGAGCTCTCGCTGAAAAAAATGGTTTTTATACGATTGTGTCCTTAACATGCTTTTTAGCGCAAAAGGGTATAAAATAAAAGTTATAGAAAATTTAAAAACCTACAAACTTTATTCCAAATTTTTTTTGTATAATGCTTAGTTTAGCGGTAATTAGTAATTTTCTGTTATTTCTCCTGAAAATCTGTAAAAAATGGTTTTTTTAAAGATTTCAGCTTTAGTGTGCATTTTACAACAATAGTGTACTATATAATAAAATTTATAGGAATTTAAAAGTCTACAACTTTTATTTCAAGCATTTGTCTCTACAGAGCCTATTTTAGCGTCAAAGGGTGATTTTTTTGTATTATTAAGCCAAACTGAGATTGGTTTTCATTTAGCATCATTCACTCTTAAAATTACTCTTAAATTTTAAAAAAATTAAAAATTAAAATTCACTCTTAAATTAGGTTATGTTTTTTTGAAATTAGTTTTTTTATTTATAATGTTTTACTACTAATGTTAGGATATATTTTCATTGGCAAGAGAAGTTGTGTTTCACATTAGATTTTTAATTAATATTTTGTAAATTTACGAGAAAAGGTAATGAATTTTTTATTTCACATAAACAAGCTAATAATTTGAAAAAATTTTTATTAGCGGCCTATAATATCTATTATGATATATATTACAATGGTACAATATTACAGGAAACAATCACGCAGAAAATTAGGTGTAGGGTGTGAAGGTCGATCGTGTTTGGATGGTGGTTGGATTCAAGTTATACGCTTTCCAGTTACAACATTCGAGTTGCAAGTAAATACATAATATTCCTTTTGTGACATTGGCAAAGCTGCTGCTGCTGCCGACGCCGACACTAATACTATTTCAATTATTTCAAATGACACTGTTATTGTAATCGTTGCAAAAGATTAATAATAATATCATAACCTAACTGATGTTACACTAAATAAGTCAAGGTAGCAATCACTATTCCAGGTGATTGAAATGTGGGTTAAATTTATTATCATCAACATCGAATCAAAAGCACCACCATTGTTTTGTCTATATTTTAATTTATTATTGTTTGATACTTATATAAATGTAGGCTAAATGTGTATTTACATGCATGATGCATTTCTTAACAAACTGGTTCAGTGGCTCAGTTGAATTCTTAAAATAGTAAGTTGATTACGTAACATAAAGTTAATTAGATAATATAGGATAAAATTTCAAATTTCTTAACCCTTTCTTACCCAGTGTGGCATAGAAGTCACATTGGAGTGAAATAACAGGCATAAAAACTTTATTTGTTAGTGACTACTTTTGATTAAAGAGCGCTGGATGTGAAGTGTAATAATTTTCTGTACCCTAGCCACGAATCGAACCTGAGACCTACGCATTGCAGTGTAAGATGCTGACCAATGTGCCATGGACGTGACCATTAGTTTCTTTTTAAAGTTAGTTTTAGTCTGAAATATTCGTGTTCATTTACTAAAATAAAGTAGCATTTCTTCGAGTATGTTGAATGTACATACAAGTAAGTATATTTTTTAGGCTGTAAATACTGATTTTGTCCATTTTACCAATATTTTTGAATTGTAACCTTTTTTAAGTCTTTAATAATGCTTTGCTACAAATCTAAGCAAGAGAATTTTGTTTAGGAAGCGTCCACATGATTTTTACTTATTCATATTGTTGGGAACTTTGATACCATCAAGCCCAATGACATATATGTCACACTTTTTTGTCACGCCATCAAAAAAAGGCTGAAGGTCTAAAAGTGATTTTATTTCACTTAAATATCAGTAAAGTGTATGAAACAATGTACACATATTTGTTCGTGTAAAGTTAAATAATTTGGGATTGAAAGGGTTAATAGTAACGGGTGATTCAAAAAGAGCGCCGGTTTTTAAACGGCTGGTAAATTTTTGTTTATCGGTTGGCAACATTGTTAGACCTCATTTCTATTTCGGAGAACATTCCGATTGACGATTCAGTTGTAGTACTCTCGCAGTCTGTGTCTAACCATGGAGAAGTTTACTATTGCACAACGAGTGTTAATCGTCAAAACATTTTACCAGAGTGGAGAGAGTTATGCGGCTACTGTCAGGCGACTTCGCGGTACTCTAGGACGTAATGAAGCACCGAATAAATCAACAGTTCGCAGGCTCATGAAAAAGTTTTTGAGACGGGTTCAACAGTCGACCTTAAAAGTTCTGGACGTCGTCGTTCTGGCCGAACTGAGCAGAACGTTGCGTTGGTTCGTGACAGTGTGGCTGTTAGCCCAGCAAAATCAATACGTCGCCGTTCTCAACAATTGGGTTTACGATGTTCTTCTGTACGGAGAATTCTTCGGTACGATCTCCAATATCACCCGTATAAAATTCAGTTGCTGCCCGAGAAACAATGTTGTTGCTCCGTGAACGATTCCAGGATCGCATCATTTCTCGTAATTCCGACCATCAATGGCCACCAAGGTCGTGTGACTTGACGCCTTGTGACTTTCATCTTTGGGGTCATCTGAAGTCATTGGTGTATGCCAATAAACCCCGAAACATCAATGACTTGAAGGAGGAAATTCGACGGGTCATCGGGCAAATGGAAGTCGAAACTTGTCGTGCAGTAATATCCAATTTCATGGACAGAGTTGATGCGTGCCAGCGCAGTAGAGGAGGACACATGCATGACATCATTTTTCATACATGAAATCGGAAGGTAAGATGAACTTGTTGATGTATTTATTTTCAGTTTTTCAATAAAATAAATCTCTTAATTTGATATATCAAAACCGGCGTTCTTTTTGAATCACCCTATATATTTAATTGGTATGAGTGCGTTGTTGATCGTTGGATAATGTAGGAATTTACCGCATCAATAATTCTAGAAAATTGTTCCTTAATTTCTTATTCTTTTTCAACAATTCAGGGATTAGGACCCAGTACCTGTTCCGGTATCCACCTAGCCCGGAATCACGTTTTTCAATTGGTAACCTTTAGTCAGTTTAGAAATGCTATGTGGGGACATTATTTGAAGTTGATCGGTGGTACTCGATAACAGTTGCCTAAAGAGAACTGATATAGTATTCAGATGAACTAATGTCCCGTAGCTGTGGGAGTGAGAGAATGCATAACGCTCTCACTCGCACAAGCCATACGCGCCGTTCCAATAACATTGTCGTATAATTTTACTCATTGTTGTGAGTAAGCGTTTATGCATGCAGTAAACTAACAAGCAAGATAACGACTGTAGTATGTTTTCAGATTTGGATTATAACGGTAAAGACCTTTGAGCGCATGCGCAGTTATGCCACATTTCTACCTCTCACTCGCTCGGCTATGGGACATTAGTTCGTCTGATACCTGTACCTAATTCTCGCCATATTTCCTCATTTCTGAACAGATCCAGTCTACTATGTTGTTGTTTAGGTCATCAGCCAAAAGGCTGGTTTGAACCACTAGAGGCTTTACAAAGTAAATCGAGGAGTGAGGAGGTTTACCATTGCCTTCCTCACTGAGTGAAAAAGTATGCTTATCAGTATGCCGGGCCCTCTGAAAAGCACATATTTTTCACCTACAAATGACACCTTCACTTCATTCACCACAGGGTCTGGCTGAATTATGAAATTCATTACTTTCAGAAGAGATAACTCTGATTAGTATCTTTTACACCTCTACTTCTTCTGTTCTTAAATGATTCAGTTATTTCATTGGCTGATCATGTGATAAGAAACAGAACTATTTTTTGTAGCTCTAAAACTAACAGATTGAGTGGAAATAATTTAACACTACTATACCAGTCTACTACATAGACTTTTAACGCCTCTGAAAAAGCGTATCTTTGCAGACTGAATGGAATTCTCATAATTCTTCTTCCAAATCTAGGCCTCATTGCCATATGTCAATGGCGGGACAGCCCCTGGCTTTTAGGATTTCATCAATGAGTTAGTTTGGGTCTCTTTCCTTTTAAATGCCAACGTATTGAACCGCATATTCTATTAATTTTTGAACTTTTTGTGGTACATTGTTGTCTTCTTCACACGACATATTATTACAACCTAAATAACCAAAAATGACTGAACTGCTCCAGAATTACTCCATCTTTGTCCTGACTGGATATTTCCCTCTAAATGGCTCTAAATCATTTTTGTTTTTTTACTAAAAATTTTCAAATTAAACTGACGACGAATAGCACAAAACCTAAAAAGGACCCGTTGAAAATTACTCTCACTATTCTGAATAATAAGTTTATCATCAGCGTATCACTGATTCCTAATACCATATTTAAGAAATATTATTACTTTCTCTTGCCTATATGAATATATAGGAAGGAAAGTATTGTTTTCATGTCGATTTTTCGAAATCGAGTTTTCACCGGATCTATACGTTTTCGGACCCCCTGAACCCAAAAAACATGTTTTTAGCGATTGGTCTGTGTGTGTGTCTGTGTGTCTGTGTGTCTGTGTGTGTGTATACCAAATATCTCAAGAACGGAACATCGTACGAGCTTTAAACTTGAAACTTAAGTTACACACCCTTACCGGACCCGACACGAACATTTTCATTAAAATCGGTCAACCGGAAGTAGTAGTCATTCGTATAATTTTTCATTTTTTGCGATTTTCTCAAAAACTGGTCCTACGATTTTTTTAAAAATCGCCTGGCTTACTCAATTTTTTATTCTCTACAAGATAGGGTAGGCGCCATGTTTGCTGAAATTCTTGGTGAGGGTGTTTTTACGTAAAAAAGTGTTTTTTAAAGATTACGGCTTTAATATGTATTATAGCGCAAAAATGTATATAACAAAGAATGTAGAGAATTTAAAATTCTACAACTTTTGTTTGAAACATTTTTTTGTATAACGCTTAGTTTAGCGGTAATTAGCGATTTTCTGTTTTTTTCTCACGAAAACGTGTGAAAAATCGATTTTTCTAAGATTTAGGCCTTAGTATGCATTTTACGACAAAAGTGTACATAGTTAAATTTATAGGAAATTAAAAGATCTACAACTTTTATTTAGAGAATTTTTCTCTACAGAGCGTAGTTTAGCGTGAAAGAGTGATTTTCTGTATTTTTAAGCCAAACTGAGGTTGATTTTCATTTTGCGTCTTCCAGTCATTATTAAAATAAGGTTATATTTTTAGAGATTAGTTTTTTGTTTATTTCTAATGTTTTATTACTAATGTTAGGATTATTGTTAATTATTAGCATTGGCAAGAGAAAGTTGTGTGAGTGTTTCACACCAGATTTTTTTTTAATATTCTAGAAAATTTTAAAGGACTGAAGTAATAAGTTGTGACAAACGTATTTCATTCAAAGGATGATAATTTGAAAACTACTCTGAGAGGTAGGCCTAATTTTAGTTCGAGTAATCATGAAAGTGGTCCTATTTAATGTTAACCGGTCAATAATTCCCAATCAAGGTAATTTACTGTTGGCTTATAAACACTTCAAATATTTTTTTTTTAACTTTATTAGGGAAATTTATAACTATAAATAAAAAGCAACGAGTGAATGAGATGATTATGCGCTTAAGACTTAAGAGGAGATCACCACCCAACAGTGGGCCCTCGCTGGAAATGTTCGGTGAACGGATTAAATAATTGTGTGTACTATCGGAAATTACTTATTATTAAATGATTTCCCTACTCCATCGACGGTGAAGTCGTCCGAATATTAACTGATTAATTTTAATAATATGTAATGCACACAAAGATTACGGATAGCGTGTATTTAATAAATTAAAGCTACCGTCGCGTCACCAGATAAAATCTTTGGAAATGATAATAAACTCAGTCTCCACTATCAACCAAAATAAATGGTACTAGGTAGGCCTACAGTTGGAGAACAGTGATTTTTCTTGAAAACGGGTGATTCAAAGAAACGGGAAATTTTGAAAATTATATAATAATAATAATAATATGGAAACAATTTTTTTAATAAATTTATCTTTGTCATTAAATAGTAAAAAAATGCCATTTAAGAATACATAGGCTACAGCAGAATTTTTATCTTGAAGATGAAATCTTGCAGGTGAGCTCCATTTTTACGCAAACATTCCTGCAGCCTCTTCGTTACATTATGAATGGTTCGACGTAACATTTCCACAGGAATTTCTGCAATTGCTTGTCGGATCTTGGCTTTCGATTCTTCCATTGTAGCTGGACGATCTGGAACTTGTACTGATTACTATGAAAGTCCCGTACCAAAATTCTTTGAATACTTGAACTATGCAAATGTAGATACACTGATTGACGACGAATTGACAGATGTGACAGTATCTTATGACAGCATTGGATATTGTCTGGTGTACGAGCGGTTCGCACACGACCTCGACGTTTATTTTTCATTGCTGAACCAGATTCCTCAAAATTACGAATCCACGTGTTTGTAGCAAGTGATGATGAAACACGATCGTGGCGTCGTAAATTAAAATGACGGTGGAACTCTCAACGTGTCGCCTCCACACTGTCATTGTTTTTGTAAAAAGCTTTAATCGCAAAAGCACGTAGCGCACCTCTCCAAGTATCCATGAAAACTATACTACATTTCTTTTAAGATGAGAACTACTGTAAACAACATTGCCCCAAGTAAGGTTGGATCTGTTGTGTCTATGCTACGTGTAGCCGGATGGCTGGCGCCCGTTTCCCGCTTTCATTTCTATGTACTGTAAAACAATATTCCAGTACTGTACATTTCAGTAAATGCTGTACTAGCAATCGAATCAATCCGTTGTTTAAATTTATTTATTTATTCTGATAAAATTGTTATGGACAATGCTTCCATTCAGTAAGAAAGAAAAGATTCCTAATCGATCTTCTAAAAAAAATACGATAATTGACTGGTTAAAAAGTAAAGGGCCACAATAGCATGTTGTAAGTTGAACTTTTAAGCAAATTGAAATTAATTAAACCTAAATTTAATTTGTATGAAGTAGATGAACTGGCAAAGTGAAGAAACTGTATTGTACAAATGCTACGATTGTCGCCGTACCACTGTAACCTGAATTATATTGAGTTAGTGTGGTCTTAAGGGAAGGATTACGTGGCTTCAAATAATAAGTCAGTTAAGTTCCAAGAAGTAAGGCAACTTTTGGAAATTAGGATTTCTAAAGTATCGGTGGATAAGGAGGAGAAACGCATATGAGATTTAGATTCTTTGAGCGAAGTTCAGGTAGAAAAGTTTGTAAATTTGGAACATGATTCAAGTCGTGACAACGAGGATTATGTGTCGTCTGATGAAGTTTTATCGGGTGTAGAAGAATTACAATAAGGTAGGCTAACCTGTTACAGTACTCTGTTAACAATTAACAACCTTAAGCCGAGTTTCAAATAAATGTTTTTAATAATAATATTATAATTATAGTAATAGGAATGTAAATTATTATAAAATTAACAATTTTAAATTTCCTGTATAACGAACGTAAACATTTTCGGATGGATCACGCTACGTAATATTTTCTATAAAAACCGTTTTTATCAGGTTTCAGCTTAGCTGACATAAAGTATAAATGGCAAAGTGTCGTGGACAGGCTGGTTTAAGTTATTCAATGCTAACTATCGCCCACGGCTACCAACACAAATTTCAAAATTTCCCGTTTCTTTGAATCACCCGTTAGAAGGATCATTAAATATTCTTTAACCCAAGGTGTAATGACTTTCCATACTGATGGTTGACTGACTAAATAAGATATTGCTCAATATATTGGTCTTTTGATTTTAATGAAGCTCCTCTCGAATTACTTCTAACGAATAAACATCTAAAAGTAACATAACAGTGAATTCCACTAGAATCAATACTTACAATTATTTTTAACGTAACCCTTTCAGTTTATAAACGTGTGGTAAGAGGAATGTATAAAAATAAGGTGAGAGGTTTCAGTCGCGAGAGAAAGCAAGATATGCATCTGTTAGTCTAATCAATAGAATGAACGTGTGTAAAAAATTAAATAGTTTTTTAAGAGGTTAATTACCAACAAATCAACTAAATACTGATATTTTTGTAATATGTGATTGATTAATTATTGACATCAGTTTAAATTATAAAAATAATTTACGAAAAATAACTAAGAGATTATTAAAGTTATTAGCGATCATTAATTTCTGCATGTTTCTTTCTTTCTTAATTACTTACTCTTTAATCAAACTCTTTTCGTGATCTCACTCAAGGTGATGTTCCCTACTGTATTCTGTCAGCGAGTTTTAATAAACGTATCACTTTTACTTTCTCCACGATACTCCATTTCATTTCTAATCACTTCTTGTATTCGTACCGCCTAGCTTCTTTCAATCCCGCATTTTTAATAGTTAATGAATTAATGAATGCAATTCTTTATACTTCCGTTACGTCTATTAAGTAGACCTACTGTTTTAACAGATACTTAATTTAACAATTGTTTAAAAATATATTTATAATATCAGAAATGTTTTATTTATGTACTTTCCAACCAGCCCAACAGATTATCGAGCAGTATACACTGCTTCTTTACAGATACAGTAATTTCCTGTTTAAACAAGACTCCTTTTATCCGGACTCCCGGATTATCCAGACCGATCTTCCAATGTTTTAAATAATTTTATCATTATCAAAACGAAACTGTAATTCGTAACCGTTTGTTATTAATAATTGAGTTAATCGGTGAAAAAGGACTCGAAAAGTCCCCTAAAAAGTGCACAGAAGAAAACAATTGAATTATAAGTAAAAATAAATTATTTCACAGCAGTGGTGAAGTGAGTAACCGTTCTACCGTGAGTCGACCGTTTTTCCTGTCTCTGGGAAAGATGAATTCTGAGCATGAAGACCAATCAGGCAATCTCCCTATTTATCAGTAAGCTCTACGAGTATTTAGAATACCTAATATTATAAAGAAGTAACGCTTGTTCGTACGAAGTAATCTCAGAAACTACTCAACCGATTTAAAAAATTCTTTCACTGTTGGTAAGCTTAGAGCATCCTAGACAACATAGGATATGTGCCATTACGTAATTTTAAATGGAAAAAATCGTAATTGCTAAGATTGTCATCTTTTTATTTTATTGGTATGGGATAATGTCGTTTGGGACTGATGCCGTCCAACAATATATCATCTTTTACATCTTTATTTTTAGAAATTTTTGAATATTATTTACGGTCAGATGTAATAAAAAACAATGCCACATTCGATATCTGAAGAAAAAGCAAATATTCCAAAAATAAAAAAGAACGTATATAAGAGTAATTACTAATTTTAAAAAAAAATTTTAACCAACCTACTGTCATAGTCGCCGCCTTTGATTAACTACTGTGCTTCCGGCTATCAAAGCTTCCGACGTAGCGACAGAGGGATTTTTTTTTTTTTTTTTGGTTTTAACGTCCGACTGTTCTGCAATTACTGCTAATGCAGACGGTGAAGGATGAAATGATTAATTTGTAACGTATGAAAAGATGCCGTGCCTGAATGGGATTCGAACCCAAGACCGCATGATGAGAGGCGAGCACGTTACCAACTGCGCCAATGCGGCCGGCAAACAGAGGGAGCCGCCAATAGTTCCGAGAGGGGTGGTAGGCTTGTGGCGGCGTACCGACAGAGGTCTTTGTCATCCAGGCCGAGCCAGTAACCGCCCTCTACCACAGTGCTCTCGGCAACTATATAAAGACCGCTACACTGAGCCGAGAGATTCAATTCCAATCCAGACAGCATCGACAAGACATCCACCATCGGCACACGGCTACCCAACTCCAGCGAAGACTAATTGACGACCCCGCAAGAGAGAAGATGATGCTTCCGCTTGCCGACCTGTCACCGTAAGCCGTCGACCAGACCGTCAGCGCCCGCTGCAGCGAGCGATGCCCACAGTGGTCCTTCGACCGAGCCTTACGCCCACCGGACCCGACGAAGCGGCCATCGACGCACTACTGCGAGGGAAGAAGATGATGTCGCTGGACGATGGCACGCCGTATCGCCCAGCTCCTTGACTGCCATGACGACTACGACCGACGCTTCCCATGAAGACGACCACCGCTTAAATGGCCCTTTTCAGAGCCACCGGTGACACTACTTTTCTTATAACAAATATTTAGTTAATCTCAGGCCGTTTCTCACCCCTTCCACTAGGGATTGATACTGATGTCAACAAAATTCCCATTTCAGTAGGTCAACTAATTGGTTGTATGTGTACAATCATGATTCTGTTTTCAACGTGTAAGGTTGTGTTAAAGTAAACGCTTTAAGTTGGGTTTACCGTGCTCGCGCAGCGTTGGGGGGGGGGGGTCCTAGTTAAAGATAAAGGGATCTCGGATTTGACATTTTCTTTGTTTTTCTTTTTTCTAATTATTGTTTTATTTATTTTTGAATGTTCATCATTAGAAACTGACTTTTAGCCTTATCTCATGTAAATTTTCTCTGTTATCAGTAGTTAATAAAAATTATTTTATGTAAATAAGGTGTGGTTTGCTCCTTCTCTAAGCCGTTATAACTAAAATAATTTTTTTATATACAGAGTGATTCAGAACTACACGTCAATCTCTCGGTAGCTCATTCCATAGCTAAAAATAAGAAAAAAGTTCATATAAATATAGGCCCGAAAACGCTTAGTTGGCGAGTTATATAGGGTCATATACTTCGCCGAGAATTCAGTACCCTCGGTTAAATGAGACCATATAGACATTTTTAAGGCTTTAATAAAGAGACAAATCTGATAGTTAGTTATGTATTTTTACCTGCTAAATTGAATAAAATTGGTCCCAATAATGTACCTTCATCAGTTTTAAATATATCTTACGTCAAACACTAGAATTTGAGCTAAAAAAATAACACATTTTTGTCTTTAACGTCAAATTACTTTGGTAAATGGTAAATAAAGGTGTATTTTTTCTTAATTAGGTTTGTAGAAAATTTAATAATGAAAAGATTTATGTAAATTACTTAAGAAAAAATTGAATACTAGATATTGAAATTTAATTTTATTTAAAAAGAAAACTAACGTAATTATGAATAAAATTAACTGCATGAAATACTAATTTTGTCCATAGATTAGAAATAACAGCAGATTGTTCATTCAATACTGTAGATTTACATAAAATTAATGAATTTAAATTTAGAAACAGCGTAAAAATTAGTTATTAGTTACATACAAAAGAGGCTCGAATTGGCCGCAGTTTTCTTTAATACACAATTTTGGCTTAAAATGGCCACCACGGTCTCCCGACCTCACACCGCCATTAGACTTTTTTCTATGGGGTTGGATGAATACAATTGTTTATTCAAAACAAATTAACACGCAAGAAGAGTTAAGGAATTGCATAACAGAAGTGCCAGAAACTCTTAAAAATACGTTATGAGGTTATTTTTTAGCTATAGAATGAGCTACCGAGAGATTGACGTGTAGTTCTAAATCGCCTGATGTTATGAGCGGGATAGAAAAGAATGGATTCGTCGAGTGAAATTGTGTATTGAAAAACGCAATAATTGTCTTAAAGGACGCAATTGGCAAGAGTGGGTACAATATGCACAACGTAAGAGTGACGAAAGAATTTCAATTATTGTACTTTATCTGTAGTTTCAGAAAGTACTTTAGATAAACAATCGAAGAAAGTAAATTAGTTAGTAGTTAGTTAGTTATTAGGTGATTTGGTGGTACAATACACAGTAGTCAGTCCGCGTATTAAATGACGTTTATGCGTAGCAGTCTTAATTAAAAATCTGGTGTGAAACATTCACACGACTTTCTCTTGCTAATAAAAATAATGAATAATATAACCTAACATTAGTGAACACCGTAAAAAATACGGAAAAATGGCCGCCTCCGTGACGTAGTGGATAGCGCGCTAGCCTACTAAGCGGAGGTCCCGGGTAGAGTTTGGAAATTATTTTGTGCCAAAACCCATCATTACAGTTTCTTAACCCACCGAAGTCGCTAATGATCAAGCTGTTGATGGCACTTTAAATAAACAAAAAAATAACCTCAAAAAACAACCTAATTTTAATCATTAGTGAACGATGCAAAATGAAAACCAACCTTAATTTGGCTTAATAATACGGAAAATCACTCTTTCACGCTAAAATAGGCTCTGTAGAGAAAAACGCTTAAAATAAAAGTTGTAGGTTTTTTAATTTCCTATAAATTTGATTATAGTCTACACTTTTGTCGTAAAATACATGCTAAGGCCGAAATCCATTTTTTACTGATTTTTCATGAAAAAAAAAACACTAAAAAAAACAGAAAATCACTAATTACTGCTAAACTAAGCCTTATGCAAAGAAACGTGTGGAATAAAACTTGTAGGTCATGGGTTTGGGTTAAATCATGCGGTCGTGGTTTCGAATCCCACTCAGGCATGGCATATTTTCATACGTTACAAAAAAATCATTTCATCCTCCATTGTATTTAGTTACACCCCAACGTCGTCGCTAATGACCGTTGCAGTTGATGTGACATTAAATAAAAAAATAAATAAATAAATAAACAAAAAATGTGTAGGTTTTTTAATTTTCTACAGTTTGTATATACTACACTTATGCGCTAAAATTCTCATTAAGGCTGCAATCGTAAAAATCCATTTTTTTTCTTCGAGAGCACAGCCTCCCCAAATATTTCAGCAGACATGGCGCCTACCCTATCTTATAGAGCATAAAAAATAATATAGTAAATAAGTCGATTTAAAAAAAACATCGTAGGCTACTAGCCGTTTCTGAGAAAATCGCAAAAAAGTAAAAAAATTCTCGAATGAACGACTACTTCCTGTTGACCGATTTTGATGAAAATTTTCGCGTCTAGTTCTCTAATAGCATCCAACTTAAGTTTCAAATTTCAACTTTGTACGATGTTCCATTCTTGAGATAATATATGTTCACACTCAGACTAATCACTAAAAGGATGTTTTTTGGGCTTAGGGGGTCTGAAAACGTGTATATCCGGTGAAAACTCCATTTTGAAAAATCGGCATGAAAACAATACTTTCCTTCCAATATATTCACATAGGCAAAAGAAAGTATAAAACTTTGCGTAGACTTTCGTTGTCCCTGCAGTACTATTTGTAGGCAACTAGCACATGTCAACTGCAAATTGATTGCATACCTTTGACTATAAGGCACTATTAACTAGAAAAAAATTCGGTTTTTGCTCGTTTGCTGTTTCATAAAGCAGATTACGTTATTCATGAATCCGTATAAGTAGTTGAAAGGTTATTTAATTTGTGTAACCAAAAGTCACCGAAATAAAAAACAAACACATAAAATAAGAAAATCAAGTGCAGTCTTTCAACTAATTGTCACAGTTTGGTTTCCAGAAGTAGTCATTCCTTGGTAGAGTGGTGTCAACAAATTTACTTTATTGCGGTTATTTTTTAACGGAATTCAATTAAATATTTATACGTACTTAAGTACGTACTTACACACACAACGTTTTGACAAACTTTCCCGCGTACGTCTCTCGCTATTCTATATACGTGTGTATGGTCTTCAGCAATAGGATAACCACGCGCGCGCACACACACACACACACACACACACACAAAACACAGAACGACGTTTTGATAATTTTCCCCGCGTGCGTCTCTCACCATCATCAAACTCCTTCATATACTACAACAGCAATACGTACTCACATGTACACATACACATTTATAAAAATATTCATTAGGGCCCTTAGGGTTATAATTTTTGAAAATTTAAATACAAAATGTTGCTGTGAATATAAATACGAACATGCTGTCAAAATTTCATGAAAATTCGTTCAGTAGTTTTGGAAATTAGCCTGCACAAAAAACACGTTTTGCCTTTATAATATTAGTAGGCCTATAGATTTCCCTATACTGTAAGACTGGCAGAGCCCGTCCCACACGCGAGCCGTTCCCTCCGAGGCCAGCATCCCAACTCCCGTGGCTCTCTTCATACATTCGACACCGGGGGTCGGTCATCATTCACGTGTGTTGGCCACATATTGATTAGGAGTAAGCCACTCGATGAAAGGAAAAAATTCCTGGAATTCTAAGGGATATGAAATCGTACGGTGTACGCTTATAATCTAACTATTCACGTCTAATAATTACCATTCTTACAAAATAATAATCTAAATGCTACTTATCACAACCGTAAACGACGTAGACGACGAATATTCGATTTCAGAGAAGCACACACAACCACTCAAACTTTCTTGTATTTCATATTGTCAGTAACCCTCCCTGCAAGTCCAAGGAGACGTGTAAAACATCAGTGGTCAAGTGACTTATCTACTACAAATTTCAGTTTTCAACCTAATATAAGTAGGCTAAACAAATGTCTTAAGAGAAGAAGAGTAAACACCTGTATTAGTAATATTCACATAAATACTATTGAAAACGGTTAAAAAAGAATTTCAATTTCTTCTGTTTTGTTAGTAAGAAGGCCTACTGCAAAGAATAATATCGAGTTTGTGGGGGATCCTTGCGTTTTAGTTCGTGTCTCCATTTATAAAAAAAATCCTTCCCTGCGCCGTTTAGTTAAGTCCGTTATACACTCAATTGTAAAACAAAATAAGAAATAAATAAATTAGGGCTAACGATATCTCCGTCGGTTCATTTTTTTATTTACTCTTAACTTTATTTTAAATCGTATCGCCATATTTTAGTCATTAGTGGCTACAAAAGTTATTGCGAGTTTTAAAGAGTAAACAATTTAAAGAAATATGTGTGTTACAAGTTAAACAACTAAATTTTTTTAAGTTTAACGAATTAAAGTTAAATTATACTAACATTATACTCTCATTATACAAGCATTGTACTGTCCAATTGTTTGTTTTTCTTATAAAATTATTGATTGATGTTGTTCTAAAACAGTATTTGCTTTGATTTGAATGTACAGTATTAATTTTCGTGGTATGACATTGATGTTCCATTGTGTTGTGTAGTGTAGTTATAACAACTCATATTTCAGCATGCTCGTAATATTTTTCTTGCGGTTCAATATCAATTTTAGATAGGTTTGTTTGTTCCGAAGATTATTTAAATACTGACCATCGATATTATGTTTGATGGTTACTGGTGAGTTACCTAATGTTCACAGTTCCAATTTTTACAGTACAGTTTATTAAAGTAATAATTATCGTACTCTTTAAAGTATTCATGTCTGAATTTGTACTCTAAAAAACCGTGGTAGTATTAAGTTCAGTTCTAGGCCACGAGAGTGTAGCACTTGTTACGTGTTCATCAGTGGATTCCAGTATACATGACGTCATTGGCACACCTAACCTCAATACGGTGGGAACGGAAGTTGTCTGGCTTTCCGTGCCGGTAATTAAACAAATAACACCATAATACAGCAGCACGTAATTGCATTCAACACGTCAACAGACTTGAGTCATCCTCACGTCACTCGGACAAAAATGTATTCGTAATGTTGAGTTACTCAAAAACAAGTCCCATCAACAGGCTGTCAAATAATTTATTTTTGCGTCCAGGAGACTCCAGGAGGAGTATAGGACATGTCAGTTATAACACCTGAAATACATAAATAAGAATCGCACAATGTATCACTACTATAAAAAATGAAATTCTTGTACGCTACAAAAAGTTTCACTGATCAAGTAATTTTTCAGATTTTTTTTTAAAGGAATACAAATTATCACAACATTTTAAAAATTGGGGTAATTAATTCATGAATTTTCTCCCTGCATAGTAGGTTTTTATTCAAACAATTTTGTGGAGTGATTAGCCACATAATAAAAACATAAAAATTTCTGTTTTTCGTGTTATGATTGTGAACATTTAATTTTTGGATAAAATTATTTTGTCTAGCATACATAATCACCTCAAAAATGCAAAGAGCGGGAACTGTAAGCAATTTAAGCTCCTTAAATAGTGCCTGCATGAGGTTAGCTGGTAAGCTCCCACAATGCACCTAAAAGCTTTCTTTTGAATTTTAAAAACCCTATTCATATTACCCATGCTAGAATTACCCCATACTAAGATATCATAACAGATATGAGACAGAATGAGGCCATGATAAGCTGCCATTAGTAATTTTTTATCATTTAATCTGGCAATTTGTCTTAGTGTAAATAGCCTACCCCGATGAAATTTTACAACAAACTTGATTGGTATAGGAGTCCCAAGACAAAAATCTATCTAGAATTTCACTGTTTCTACATGCTCTAAACTATTATTATGAATAAATACATCCACTTCTTTACTTTCTTTAACGTTATGTTTGTTTTTGAACTGCAAATACTGACACTTTTTTCATTAACTGTTAATAACATTTGATTCAAGAACTGTAGCTACTATGGACTCTATGTTAACATGTGTATTTACTTCAAGAGCATCTACCAGTAAACTATAATAAGTCAATAGTCTGTTTAAGTCGTTATTGACAACATCGGTTGTTATGTGCAGACCTCAGGTAATTTATACTGAAAAAGGGTATAATTACAAATAAATGTACCAGATCCTAATCGGGAACCGAACCAAGAGGACTTTGGTATAAAAATAATTTGTTCTACCTCCTGCGCGTAGTTTCCTGGTTATATTCGTTATGAAAGTGACGTAATTCTGCAAGAGAAATTTCAATACCTTATTCCAAGTATCTTCAGGCTACTTAAGATTTAGGTATAGGTTTATTATTTAGATTTATAAGTGATTTAATCCATGGTATTTATAAATAAGTGAAATACCTATAATAAATTGTAAGGTAACTTCCTTATAAATGCTGTGTTCCTTCTGTTCTAAAATCATTAATAAAATAAAAAATCTGGAGTGAAACACTCACACAACTTTCTCTTGTCAATGCATTCAATACACTTATGTCGTAAATTGCATACAAAGGTTTCTTACACATTTTCGTGTGAAAAAAACAGAAAATCGCTAATTGCCGCTAAACTAAGCATTGTAAAATGTTTGAAATAAAAGTTTTAGGATTTTAAATTCTCTACAACTTTTATTGTATATATTTTTCCGCTAAAATGCATATTAAAGTCACAATCTTAAAAAAACAATTTCATTTACGAGAAAACAACCTTCCCAAGAATTTCAGCAGACATGGCGCCTACCCTATCTTGTAGACCATAAAAAATGTAGTAAATGAGACGAAAAATGCTGTAGCTGGACCTAATTACTTCACTTATAAACAGAATTTGAAGGTCATTATGTATAGATTTTGCTGTTGATATAAAAAAGTGCGCAGGTAAATTACACGTAAAAATTTTGATTGAAAGGCTTGTAATTTTTGTTGTTACTCAGTTTAAGTGTGCCATAAATTTGTAGCCCATAGGTCCATATTGGTTTAAAATAAACATTGTTTAGTAATAGTTCAGATTTTAGAGTCAGTGAAAAGCGTCGTCTAAGTAGTTGAAATAGTACTTTCAGTTGAAAAATTAAGTCTCAAATCTTAAACAATTTAAATTAAATTAATTTTGCTGGAAAAATGGACTGTCGAGTTAATGAGGTTTAACTGTACCTTTACTGAACAAATACAAAAATCTACAGGCCTACTAATAGAATAAAGAAGTAACGGTTGTATGCTTATACGAGGTAAACTCAGAAACTACCAACCGATTCCAAAAATTCCTTCGTTGTTGGAAAACTTAAAGCTTTCTGAGTAACATGCTATGTTGCAGTACTTTTTTTAATTTGAAAAAAAAATGTGATGGGTAAATATGAAGCCATCTTTTACGTTATTTGTTTGCTAAGGTTTGTTCTTCCATCTATTCTATTCTATTCTGCCATCTATTTTATACAATGTATTGTAATACGCAGTCAGTTATAATACAGTCAGCTATCAGGTACGGTACAGTACAGTACCAAAATTCAATATGATATCGTTCTTTTCTCTTTCCTTTTTTCAGTTTTTTAAAAAAATATTACTGAACAGATATCCCAAAAATAACATCACAAATGATTTCTCCATAAAATGTTTATTTTTTATTTTTTAAGGGAGGAGCAGGTGAAAATATATTTCATAATAATAGCAATACAACTATTTTTGTTTGTGTGCTGTAGGAACCTAATGAGTCTAACAATTCCTGAAAATATCAGTTTATATCAGTTATTTAGGTTCTAATCAATGAATTTATAAAACTCATGCCAAGTTTTGCCAGAAGTTAAAATGCATTTATTCTCCTTCAACTATTAATTAAAAAATTTAGAGAAGATCCTATAGATTAATCATATATCAATAAACATAGCTTGGTATGGTAATTGACATGTACAAACAACTTACGAAAAATTATTATTTTTGAGGTTTTCCAAACTTCGCCATACCTTGGTACAAAATGTACTCTATATAAAAGAAATTATTTGTCTAGTAGTTAATTTCATATTAAGGTTTAGTAACCAGTCTGATGAGCCTGCATAAAAACTTGGTAGATGCATTTTAACGTATTAGGAAACAATAAGTAAATTATACATATTCAAATTTTGGTTATTTTGAACTTGGAAAATCTGTGTCTCTGTTCAAAAACCATCACCAAAGGGCTAATTTTAGCTGTAGGGGCATAAATCAATAATTTTTAAATCTATGATAATATACTTGTTTAAAGTACACGATAAACCAATTTTTTAGCTAAAATGACTAAATTTTCACCTCAATCATACCATATTATAATATTAAAGAGCACTCTTCTTCTGAATTTTCCTATTACTATTAAAATATCACAGTTACTTTCTTTAATTGGAAATTGCACCAGTCTCATGGGCAGATACAATATCAGTCAGTAACTGCATTAATAACAATAATTTATTGTATCAAATAAAAACAGAAAGTTACATACACATAGATACAACAGAAATTCAGAAAATATGAAACACGCACTCTGATATGTG